>JAPTHN010000001.1:159720137-162120137 GCA_026936325.1 Platynereis dumerilii
TCCAATAGGGAAACAGTAGCACAAAGAGGCGAAAAATGTAACAGTCTATAAACACTTCATGTTCAATTAAAACTCAGCAGAGAGTCACAGAATGAAGCAAGATTTCGTCTTGTTTCGTGACATGATGCATGACAAAAGAAAAACAGGCAACTTGAATTAATGGCTGTACTGATTTGGAAAGCCCAAATTCTCCTCTAACTATGGAATTTGAACATTTTCTTGAATCTCTGACAGTCAAAAAGATGGCCCTACCCTGAAAAATTTATGTTTTCAGAAATTGCAGGGGATGTACTGGTCCATGTATTGGCCCATGTAGGTACATTGTACCGGTGCATTTTACTGATACATTGTGCTGGTACATTGTACTGGTGCATGTACTTGGTGCATGTACTTGGTGCATGTACTTGGTGCATGTACTTGGTACAGGTACTGGTACATGTACTGGTAAATGTACTGGTAAATGTAACGGTGAATGTACTGGTGCACTGTACTGGTGCACTGTACTGGTGCACTGTACTGGTGCACTGTACTGGTGCACTGTACTGGTGCACTGTACCGGTGCACTGTACGAGTACATTGAACTGGTGCATGTACTGGCTCACGTATTGGTTCATGTACAGGTCTATGTGTTTTTCTTTGGATACTTGCATGTACTGCAATTTATTACAGTAGGATTCCAGTATCCTTTTCCATGTACTTTTTACCTGCTCATCTACCTGTGTCTGTTCGAGTTACTGGTACCACAGTAGGTGAAGTTTTGTTACCGCTCGCTCGGTTACGTCTACTAGTTTTTCTTATTATTATTCCCGAGAAATGTCTTCGGAAAATTTTCAAAAATTTTGTATACGTAGCCTACAAAATTCTAAGGATACAATTTCTAGATTTTTGACCTTGACCTATTTTTCAAGGTCACAGGGCCTTTCAAAGTCGGATTTCGCAATATTTCAAATACATGTACCTCATCCGGTTATTATCGGTTTTCACTTTCCGGTACATGGAAAGGTCCCAGACACTTTCTGCATAACTTGACCTACTTTCATGAAAGTAGGTCAAGGTCACATTGCACAAAGTCCATTTTCATGGTTTGAGGTCTATCGCGGGATCTCAGAATCCGTAAGTCGTAGAGACATACCGTTGTGCCAAAGAGTGCCGGAATTCACGGGACATGTGCCCGGACCTTTATTTTCCATTGGCAGTACTGGTTCATGAGTGACGTAATTTTAAAGTAAAACCGCGTCACCAAAACCAGTGACCTTGAGAATTTCACCTTGAAATATCGATTCTAGCTGCTAACATGTCATAGTAAACCCCCCAAATATACACCTAATAAGCCCATTCAGACCTTTAAATTTGACCTTGACCTCATTTTTCAAGGTCATTTGACCAAAAAAAGTTTGAAAAGGTGCCATCTTCAGGAATTTTTTTCACCATGTTTAGTTTAAGATATCAGCGTGATTTCCAGGTGACAGATGAACATTGGCCTGCTTATTCATAATATCTAATCACATTTTGTCTACCCCCTTCACCGGATTTATGAAAAATTTTCAAATATTGCTAACCGACAAATGTTAAAAAATGACACAATTCCGCGTTTTTGACAAGGAAATATTCATTCTACAGGGTTGCAATGGCTGACTGACCCCCCCTTTGTTACCTACTGCCTTTCTGAATAGCATATTAATTTTGACCTAGAAAATGTTTTTCAAGGTCAAACTCAAGGTCAAACATGCCAAAAATTTTTACATTTTTGACATTTCATATTTTTTAACAAAGAAGGAATCAAGATATTGTTACAAAAATGATAGACATACTTGCTACAATACTTTAGAAGCTTCCTGTAAATTCTCAAGGTCCTCGGATTGACCTACGTTACACTGTAAAGGTCAAAAGGTCAAAAAACGAGCAAAAAATTTATGATTTTTTTTTCACATTTCTCAAAGATAGCGTCATTTCAAACGGCCGTAGCTCCGGTCCTAATTAAGATAGAGAAAATCTGAAAACAGATTTGGAAAGGCCATATTCTCCTCTAGTTTTTATTTTGTGAATGTTTTGTCGTAGCTCCGGCGGTTAAAAAGATCGCCGGACCCTGAAAATTTCATGTTTTTTTTCTGAATTTTCACAATATATCATTATTTTGACAAGGAAGGAATCACCCTTTTTTGATCAACCTGCCTGGACCTCTTTGTAACATCTGTTTACATAATCCTGGCTAATTATATATGTTTTCATTGAACCGTTTTGGTTATACAGTGATTTTAAGTTAAAAACTGCAGTTTTTCAGGTATTTCTCAAGTTCATATTCCTGAATTGTACCATAATTTCAATCTGCGATAACTCCGGTTCTAATTAAGATACAGAGAATCTGTAAGCAGATTTGAAAGGCCAAATTCTCCTCTAGTTTTCATCTTCTGAACATTTTGTCGTAGCTATGACGGTTTAAAAGATCGCCGGACTCTGAAAATTTCATGTATTTCTTATGGTCACAGAGATTACATGACCCTGAAAAATCGATGTTCTCAGAAAGAGCAGAAGATGTGCTGGTGGATGTGCTGGTGGATGTACTGGTTCATGTATTGGTTCATGTACTGTTTCATGTACTGGTTCATGTACTGGTTCATGTACTGGTTCATACACTGGTTCATGCACTGGTTCATGTACTGGTTTATCAACTCGTTTTTCTGTGCATACTTGCATGTACTGCAATGTACAGGAAACATTCTTGTATTCTTGTGTATGCATGTTACATAATTATGTATGATTCCTTTGTACTTTTCCATGTACCTTTTATTTGCTCATCTACTTGTGTCTTTTTCGAGTTACTGGTACCACAGTAGGTGAAGTTTTGTTACCGCTCGCGGTTACGTCTACTAGTTTCAAATTTGGGATTAAGCTAATTGTTTTTATGATAGAAAAGTTAGTGTTTCGACTTGAGGGAATTATAAGAGAACCTTTATTTGAGGGCAGTGAGAAAGGGCTTCTTTACCGTCATATTTGAGTAAGAAATGGCCAAAAACACCACCATGTCGTCCTCCTTCGAACTTAATCCTGACGACGTTGGTGTGTGACGTGTAGGCAAATCGAACTCTCTTGGTTCCCCCACAGATGAAGATCTCTTTGTCGTGCCCCTGTTCCCGCATGGTGGCATATCTGTAGCAGAAGTCATCCACGTTGCTGGCAGCTGCCGTAGAGCGTCGCTTTGGTGAGAGAGCGAAATCCACCAGGGTGAAGTTGAAGCGTTGGCCAGGCCTGGCACTCAGGATGTAAGGGCAGTCGCAGTGCCACACTGTGCTCTCTTCGCTGACTACGCTGACTACGCTGGCCAGGAAGCCCTGGGGAGAGGTCGCAATTACCTCTGTGAAGTTTTTGCAAGGTCTGCAGGGCGGGTTGTGCACTAGAAAAATAGAGAATTCTGAATAGTACTTCGGTCAATACATATATAAATAAGGCTTTATATACCTTAGTAGCTTTTGTGTATTGGTAGTGTAATTCAATAACACATTTGCCTAATTTACCACTAGCTGTAAACGCAATTCATCACTGATGAAATTAGTTCAAATTTCAGCAATTAGGCCTACTCAAACAGTTGACTGACACTTAGGATGAAATGCAAATCAATCATGACTCCTCAGTTTTCAAACAGAGTATTTGCAGTATCTTAAATAATCGAAAATCAAATTCACACATGGATAGAATTTTTGCCAGCATGCATTTTAAAAGTAACATGTACACGTTAAAAGTATCAATATTCAAACGAAGAGTGGCAAAATGTGTATGTAACAAGTCATTTGAGCAGACATTATTCTCCCAACTCCATTCATTTATCACACTTTTGAGTGAACCACAGTCTACGTGGGTGTGATAAAATTTTGAAGGAGTGAACGACCACTTATATCTGACAATCTACTATGTCTCCGGAGCCTCGCTTGCTCCTTATGAAAAATTCAAAATTATAGATTGAGCGTCTTGGTTTCCTATTTCAAAGTAATCTCGTCAGGCCATAACTAGGCTTGTCACCTTTGGCAGGCTCCCATATTCATCTAAGGGCTTATTGCTTTATGCCTTGCCTCATATTTTGACATGAGAGGAAGGAGATAAAAGCTGCCAGATGAGTTTGCTTTCATTTCTCAGCGACTAAAGATCAATTGCCATGGCAACGCACCTTTAACACACTTGTAGCCCGCCTCTAAGAAGGTCTTGAAGTCTTTCGGGCAAGGGTTTGCGTCGTCAAGTGTCGAGTCGGGAATTCGAATTTCGCAGGATCGTCTGCCCGAACACTTGTTGTCCATGTGACCGAGGACGTCCGCTTTGCAGCCCACGTAGCCGTAGTCTTTGATGACGCAGCGTCCCACCGACATGCGTCCGTACAATGCTGTTTCCATGACGACCACTTCGTCTGCTTTGCAACGCGCCAAAAACGTCTCTGCCTCGCAATATTCCCGGGCGCCTGAAACCATCAATCAAGTTCACACATTATTCAAAGTAAAGGTTTGCCCAAAAATGCGACATTGCCAGGAGAACCATCAATTACAAGTCTCGCACACAACCAGTCCCTAAGGCCTGCATCACCCCAACTAGCTCCAGCTGAACTTTACAGAGACCTTTCAAACATAACAAGTCCCTGTCAAGCAGATGATACCATACAATAGGACCTCGAGGCACATAGGCCTACTCTAGTTCTTCACTTTTTCCAAAGGACTGTCACTTAGGAAGCAGAATCATAATACATGGGGGATCAGTGGGCTAATCTAAGAAATAACTCAGCTGACACTGAAGTAATGTTGATGCGCTCTTACACCAGAGGGATTAATTCCACGACACACACTCCCCCTAGTGGATGGAGTTTCTCCATTCGAGAACCTTGAGGCAACTTTCACTGCAACTGATCCAGTATCCACATGAACACAGATATGAGAGAGTTCAGAGAGATATCAATCAATGCAGATACATGTAATTCCATGCTAATAGTTGCTGACATGTAATAATCCCAACCGCATGACCAACCTGGAATAACTTTTGAGGAGCAATTCAAGCACGTTTGCCAACAGCTGAGACTGCAATATTCAAATAGAACTTTGTCGCACTCATTAGGCCTAATTTGGAAATGGAAAGTCTAAAAATACATCAGGATAATCTGATGACGTCGGTGGTTGCGTGTAAGGAGCTCAAATGACTTAGTCGCAAATGTCACAAGATAAAGCCAGGTCATTCGGAATAGCAGGTACATCGCCCCCAAGTCAGGGGATAGCTCCTAATTAGACCAGCGATTAATTCTCGTTCATTAGGAGGCCTACACAGCCCCAGGAGGATCCCGGGCATCTCTTCGATTATAATTAAGACTGAAACTTCTTAATGGTTTAATTTGATACACGAGTTGCGTCAGCAGTGCTACTTCTAGGAACAAGCACTTGAAAGACGAGGTTGCTATGTGAGGGTTTAAAGTGAAATACAACCATCAGGTCGTGACACAGCTGAGCTTAACGACTCTAATGGGGCAATTAGGATCCGAGGCGATCGATTTTTCCCAGCTGGCTATTCTGCCCCTTCCTATGAAGCAAGCAACTGAAGAATCAAAGACACCAAGAAGCTAATAGATCAAACCAGACCGCCGTTTTGATGGCATCGTTCAATAAAGATATTGCTTGGGGAACACCAAATCTTCAGTCTGCTGCGGCTGCCTTTTTTATGGACATGGGATGTGGGATTGGGGAGGGATCACAACTGAACTATAAGCGGCATATGAGCTCTGTGAGGGCAGTAAGTGAAAAAGAAAAAAGGTATAGGAGCTTACAGGAGACCTGGGGCAAGCTCAGCCAAGCTGGTATGCTGAGGCCAGATACTAGGGCATCTCTGAGTTGCAGGGTCAGAGGCAGGAACTTGCCAGGAAGAGGGGGGGGGCTGGTGCAGGTCAGTGCAACAGGAAGCTGCCTACTTGAGCTGACTACTGACAAAGCTGTGGGTCAGCAGTGGCCATTTCAAGTGGACAATAGACTTTGCCTTGTAACATTCATGGTCTTATCTCAGCTGGAAGTAAGCCAAGAAGACCATTTCACAACAGATGGCTCAACTAAGCCAAAGCCATAGACATGCATGCACTGGCCTATGGATGAGGCCTCAGTGATACAATTCTAGGCTACTAGGCAGCAGTAAAGGAAGAATAGATCTCAATGGCATTATATATATATATAGCTATAGCTAAAGATTTGTGCTATATCATATTGGAATTGGGGAGATTGGCCAAAATGTCTTTTCGGTTGACAGGAGACTGCAATTCCGAAGCCATCAGTCGCGCAAAAGCTTAGATATTTTTACCTAGAGAAAACCAATAAATCTGACTTCGGAACTAGATGCAGACAAAGCATTCTAACAAAGTGGAAATTGATATGGAAAGACCTCATCACACAAATCATAGCAAGGTGAATCGGTTCTCCAAGGTTCAAGAATCGTTTGGTATAAAACTTACACAAATGAAACCACAAATGATCATCACATGAAGATTTCTCTCATGCATGCTAACAGTGTTAATTGAGATTCATAATCAGAACATAGAAGAATTTTAATGAAGATTTGTAAAACTTAATCGATAACGTAAACTGTGAAATTTCTGAACAGAAACATAACTCAGGAGATCTTTCAATATACTCCGTCTAAATTATATGTATATATTATTCTGAAAGAGAATGTTCAGTCAACGGGTACAATCAGATATAAGAGAGAATAAGATGGTAGAGCGTATATTCTATTCTCTTTCCCTTAGTCCCAGGAGGAAATATCTAGGAATCATTATGCATATGTGATTTATATATTATCTGTTATTCATGGGTAAGTCATTGCTTATTCCCAGGCTTGTGGGGCAATTGGAGCCTTCGCAAATATATTTGGCAGTGCATTCTGATTGAGCAGGTGACATGCGATCCTCTAACATCATTCGGATGCAGGGCAGACCTCGCGATGAAGCATTGTTGGGATGACTTGGAGGAGAAAGGAGAAAGAGGAGACAGACAAGAGGGGACAAAGAATGGGAAGTAGGACTAAGAGGAGAAAGAGCAAATGTCGGGACAAAATTGGTTTTTTAGATTCAAAATGGTTTTTTGAAAAACCAAATTTCAATGCAAAACCAACATGGATTTTTGCATTGAAATTTGGTTTTTCAAAAAACCATTTTGAATCTAAAAAACCAATTTTGTCTGAATTTTTTAGAGTGCAGAAACGAACATCGCCAACCCCAAGGGGACCGCAGGGCAGCGGCACATAATGAGGTGTTAGGTTATATTATATATGTTTGTGTGCACTAATATAGGGAATGAAGGAAGCTTTGGAGTTGTGATTAAATTTGCATAGGAGTTTCTGTAGGCCTGTCAACACAGTGGTCCCAAGGCGAACTGCAAATGGCATTGTCTGGCTCTGCTTAACCCCTGCTGCTAATACAATTACTGGCTCACTCACTGGGGTTATTCTGCAATTTGCAGGCAGTCCGTCCAAATCACAACGTGCAAACAGAATTTCCTTGATGTCCAACTGCTTTGACCATGATAGACTCCTGCACTTAAAGAAATTAGGCCCCTAATGCAATCAGCAACGCACAAGCCACTCTGTTTGCATGTCTGATGGCCAGCCCGCTCACTAATCTCCACCAGTGTTAATTCATCCCCGTACCGAGGCATTGTTTGCTGCACCTCCCCAGACCTCGTAGGACCTTTTCAGCCATCTGCAACTGGCGGATTACATAATATATGAGGTCTTATGAGGTCAGAATCGAACGCGCGACCCGCATTAGCACCAGAGGGCATTCGCCACCTAGTAACGACCTGTTCCACTCGGAGAATAGTTTTGGGCAAGAACAGATGAAGACGATGGAAGGGGAGAAATCTGCCACAGGCGGAACCTAATAGCCATGGCGC
Organism: Platynereis dumerilii; assembly: GCA_026936325.1. NCBI lineage: Eukaryota > Metazoa > Annelida > Polychaeta > Phyllodocida > Nereididae > Platynereis > Platynereis dumerilii. The sequence continues at coordinate 159,728,036 of JAPTHN010000001.1, forward strand.
ATTAAAGGGAGGCTCGTGAATAAAACATGAAGGGCAAAGAGACGATTCGAATCATTCCATCATGTTGACGCTTCAGCGAGGGCCAGCTGCACTTGTGCCTACAATCATCATCATCATCGCGCTATCATCATCATAACCATCATCAACTTGTCTGAGCAGTGCTTTTAATCCCTTCAATTTCATGCCGCACTCTTCCCACAGGCCTTTGATCAAACGCCTAAAGGCACAATGAAACAAACTCGTTACGATTCCAGCAAACAGTTCGTCTGCTTACATGCTTTTGCGCGCCAAGACATTGATAAAAAGTTAGAGGCTGCTTTGTCAAGGGTCTGCTGGAATCTCATTGCGTCGTTGTGGCATCATTCTGGCATCATTTTGGCATCCTCATCGTGGCATCCTCCTGGCATCATTAGAGGAGCAGCGATATGGAGTGTGCTCTGTGCTACTAGCGCATGAAGAAAGAGAGAGAGAGAGAGGGTGGCAGCTTCCATCCATTCTCCCTCACCTCAGTGGGCTGCACAGATTGAGCAACGTTTACGCTTTAACGACGCCATTCACTCTCCCCTTTGAAGTGCAGGTTTGCAATCCCAAAGAATATGGCTGCTGCATCGTATAGAGGCCTGTCTATATTAATCATAGGCCAAACGACGCCCCGAGTTGCAAATAAATTATTGATGGCCAGACGACCTCCTCTGCTCCCCATGCCCTCATGCCCACGTGCCCTGTTTGCCACACATACCTGCATTTCCGCCTGCGCGCACATCACTTCCGCTTTGGCTGAACTGCACTGGCCTTCGCCAACAGCTGATCGTGGTTCGTTATAGAAAGGCTCAATTCAAGGCAGCGGAACCAGTTGCAATTCTTGCCAAGCATGATTAGTTAGAATTCAAACTCATCCTCAATGCATAATATACACCTGGAAATTGATCGAGGGCAGAGGTGTATTTAGATGTATGCCAATGTAGTACTTAGTGGGCAGGAGGCACCTCCCTGCATATCCATCTATTTTATACGAGCATAAAGTATGCCATATCACAGAATAGGAAACAAGCCCTCGGTACGCGGCACTAATACAAATGGCCAGGAATAGATGTATGTATCAGGCAGAGCTATCTGTTAAGCCCTCCTATAGATGTGTGCATCTGTTCCCAGCTATAGATCCATGTACCGAGCAGTATTAGGCCACATATCTGCGAGGGACACAAGTATGACTGTGGTATCAGAGCCTTCTGCTTCACAGATGCTCTCAGACACAGGACATCTCTTTATCACAGCATCATGTTTTCCGCACTGGTCCAGCAGCCTCCCTGATGAATATTTTCGCCTCCTGCTCCTATGGCCCATACATCAGAGGCAGAGACAGAGGGCCTTACAAAGAGCCCTTGATGTCATGCCATAGATGCTATGCCATAGATGCCGAGCTGCCATAGATGTTATGCAATACGGAGAGGTGGTGTTATTCCTGCCATCAATCAAAAACCTCACAGAGAGGCATGCACGCCAACCTCAAAAAGCGCGAAGAGCATTCGCAAAAAGATCAAACGTCTTGCATTAACCTTTCCTGCAAATGTCAACCGAGCTGCTTCGTAAATTATTTAAAACGTCATCCTCGAGACTCGCCCAAGAAAACACGGCCGCCCAATGTAGCAACAGGGTGCCCACTCGCCTAATTCAGCCTATAATGGACTTCTAATTCCCCAAATAACGTTCCTTCTACTCGTCAGCATTTTTACCTAAAAGTATCGTAGACCTGTATTTCGAAAGCAAGCAGCACTCAGTCTTCTACATATTTAAAGATCCTTATAATCAATGATTATTCATCATTAATAAAGCGTCTGCATGATTTCATCAAGCATATATCCAGTATATTGCCCTACTTGGTATATTGCCCTACTTGGTATATTGCCCTACTTGGTATATTGCCCTACTTGGTATATTGCCCTACTTGGTATATTGCCCTACTTGGTATATTGCCCTACTTGGTATATTGCCCTACTTGGTAAGAAATCTCAGGACTATACCGTGGACACTGAAAGCCATAAACACATGGCTTCCATATCAGAAAAGAAAGATGGAAATATAACATTAGAATATACAAACAACTTATTAAAAATGATGGCATATTCGCCACAGCCTCCTACAAAATGGCAAATCTCCAAAACTGCTTCGTGGGTATTTTGCTTTGTCATATCGGGTCGTCAAAATCATAAAAGGTCATATCATCCAGCAAGGTCAAATTACCTCAAACTGCCCAATCCACATGTATTATATGTCTAGCATTATTGGCTGAACATATATCTGTTTACAAGAAACAGAAAAATCTGGCCATGCATTTGTAAGTCTTCATCGGCGGATGTAAGATATGCCCATTGGACGAAATATATAGTTTTCATATTTTCAGAGAATTATATATATACATATGCTTTTGTAGATAAAGTCTGACACCGCGAAGGTACTAGCTCCTTTATATCTTCACACTTTCTGGTTGGAGAAATGATGTTATTTTTCTGTACAGCTTCAATAAAGCATAAAACAAAACATCAAGAGATTTATGCGCTTACCGCACATTTTTAGCAAAGCATAAATGTATAGCAAGCTTTGCAGTTTATCAAATCTCAGAAAAACCTTTCAGAATTAAAATCTCCTAAGTTGTGAAGTGCGCGATAAAAGCGATGCATCAGACTGTGAGGTGGGAGGCATCGTTTCGTAAAAAGACTTCATACTTCAGGGGTTATTAATAATAAGGCGACAACAAAAATAGGCTACATTAATCTTCAAAGGAGAACTTTGCATACGCACAAGATGCTGAGATAGCTCGAGGAACAGATTGTGAGGAGCCACATCCATCGTGATTCGCGAAGCCAGCAACAAGCAACCGACGAACCTGAGCATAGGACAGGAGCAGACAGGCACTTCAAACATGGCCATGTAACCAAATGCCAACATTGACAACTACAGCAATAACCCAAGCAGTTGAAAGAGGCTTGGGTAAATACAATTACCCCGTGGTAATGACCGTGCTCTTCTGTGCTCTGCTGATCAATAAATCAATCGGGCTGCATCAAATCACAAGTCAAGAGACTTGACACCAACAGTGCTTTCCTTTCTCCCAAGCCCGTCTTTTTTCGATCTACTTCTCCTCTGACGAAACTCAAGACAACAGCAGGTGAAGGGAGGTGTGATGTCAAACCCATACTAATGTACAGAGGACTGAGTTGGTGGAGTTAAGCCAGTTATAAAGAGAAACACTCCGACAGCACTCCCGGAGTCATCAGGCGAGTGGAAAGCGAATCGGGCTAATAGATGCATCTCTTTATGCGGAAGGTAACCGTCAGCCGACAGTGGCAGGCCGAGACAGTTGCAAATGCAGATAAAAACAGGCTGTCAAGTGAGTGAGGTGGCCACTCAGCCCATACAAAGCAAGGCATTCGCATGGCCAGAATCATCCCCGGCTCATACATCATCGGCAGCAGAACACAAGCCTCCGGGTGCGATAAACAAGCATATGCATTAGGATATCAGGCCGTAAAATGAGGCGATATATGTGAATTCATCTCATACTAATTGCAGCTCGGAGCTGGCCGCCAATCCCCATCGCTAGATTTATCAAATAAACATGGGGCACGGCAGCTTGTTGACCGTCAGAGGACGTCTAGTGACCACTTTGGCCAAGCAAGTCATGTCCCTGCCTCTTGACAAGCCCCAGATGTCGCTGCCGCACCGGAAGCTCCTTTCCTGCCTCTATAATGAAGAGTTGCAAGAAAAATGGCCCTAACCCTGCACACTTTGTGCTAACTCACAGATAATATCTGAGGCAGTGCTAATGCCTTTTGTAATTGCTTGATTTATAGCTTAGAAAAATCCATTTTGCGCAGTTCTGAACTAAAGCCCTTCAAATTGGGCAAAACATTCCCAAGCGCTTTTATCTCCACGATTCACTTCAGGGAAAAGAAAATACTGAATATTTCAACATTCTATTACTCTTAATTTTCCATGGCAACCTGGCTCGAGACAAAACAAGCCACTTAGTATCATTTCATCTTGGGGCGTACGCTGTCGCTGTGAGCTCATTACCTCGAGGTAATATTAGTTTGTATAATTCATAAACGCAGCATACCGCATCCATCAAGTCAAATTGCCATTAACATAAATGTGAAATTTCAGAGAAATATCATAATTGCGCTGGAAATATTTCTGGAGAGAATTGCCGTCCCATTTCTGCTTGATTAGAAAGAAATATGACAAGCATTGTGTTTTTAATGCCGCAGTAAATTCCCAAGTTGGTTTATGGCACTTTCCAGAATAAAACGCGCTCACGACAAAAATGCCTAACCTCTCCCTGCGGGGCATAAAACTAAAATTTGATAAATCGAAGCAAGCAGATGTCAAAACCACATCGCAATGGCGTCTGCGTGAATCGGAGAGTTCTCTACCAGAGTGATTTACTTCGCTTTTGGCAAAACAACCGTTGTCTCACATTTCCACTGAAACTATGCTGTCTGCAAAATAACAGTGAACATAATACGCAAGTCAGTTTTCTCGCCAACTAAAATATCAAGGTAAAACGCAGACAGGAGTCAAACAGGGAGAATATTATAGCATTAAGGTATAAAGACAGACAGATGGAAAGATATATGGACAGGCAGATGCACAATGATAATAGAAGAAACAGACCGACCAAGGTATATAAACATGTTAAATGGATATAATGTAAGCAGGGTTAAGATAGTTAGATAGGCCTAGATATATATAGCTAGATAAACAAATATATAGACAGATAGAGAAAGATAGACAGATAGACAGATGGAAAGATCGATAGATATAGGCCTATAGGTAGATACGTATATATAGATAGTTAGATAGCCTAGATAGATACATGTAAATAGATAGATAGATAGATAGATAGATAGATAGATAGATAGATAGATAGATAGATAGATATTGATCAGAACGCTGGGGCTCTTGACCGGGGGTGCAGCAGGGGATGACCGATGGACACATCTTGCTTTTTCATCTAATTGCTCCTTCATCCCATTTCACAGGCTGCAGCAGTTGGGCAGTTGGCCTGTCACGCAGGAAGCCATGTCATCACCTCTGCAGCTGAACCTGTCTCCTTCTCTCTACATCCTGCAGTATCCTGCAGTATCCAGAATCCTGCAGCAGCTTCTGCAGCTTCTTGCTCTGTCACTGCAGACACACCACCATCACGGCTGACCTTTTCCTTGCCATCTTCCGCAACACCCTAGAAGCCACGATGCCACGAGTGAGTGGATGACTACAGCGACGCCATAATCTGAGGACAACCTGCATTTCTACAGTATATAGACTAATAGAGGCTGCAAACATTCTAAAGATACCTCCCATGTCGACGATATCACATACGTATGTTACAGCCCACCTCTTGCTGGTTTATTAAGAACGACAATGAGGCAAACTCATAGTTCGCTATGAATTTATTTAAGGACTGGAGAATACAATCTGAATAGCAAAAGAAATACACCAATCTCAGTATAACATCAGAATGTCTATAAAGCCTAACTAACACAAATAGTATGGCAGAACTACAGTGCCAAACTAACACAAATAGTATGGCACAACTAAACAAAACATATATAGATAGACAAAGCTTACAATCAGTTATAGTCAATATATATTTAACTACAATTGTACCATAGATCATAAGGAATATACAAAAACTAGAGTTACCAATTACTCTACATAAGTTGCAGCACTATTAATGATGGTTATAACTAAAAGATTCACATACCTGAATAGCAAAAGAAATACACCAATCTCAGTATAACATCAGAATGGTCTCTAAGACAATTCAGGAGTATATATAGGATGGACCACAGGGCCTTTCCAGGAAACTCCCACTTCTTGGCACCCTTATATGGGGACCAGAGGAAGTGATGAGTTTCCTTTCTAGGGCCTGTAGTCCCAGAATTTGCAGCATCATCCAGTTCTTGGCCCAAAACAACAATTCTAGAGAAAACCTCAAGGAACTTTGAGTGCAGGGTAATTACAAGAACTGGAAAGATGTGCATGGTACAAACATCTTTATCAGTGTCACAAGATATATATATATACATCAATAGAGAATTATTAAAAGAGTAACAGTAGCATTAATTACAAATATTGAATATAATATAAATGTAAACATAGACCCGGGTAACACGTATAAAATGTAAATACAGGTCTCCAACTTCAAGACCGTCACAGCTGATGAATCAACACCTCCATATATATAGAGTCACGCACATCACCTCCTTAAGGCAAGGAACTCCATGCACCGAATTGGTGATCATGGCATGACAGGCCAATCGCAAGACAGTGTCATGATCCCATTTCACGGATTGCGACACCCACCTCCCTCTGACACAAACATCGATATTGTCGAGTCTTATATTTCATTAGCAGGGCGTCGTGTGCAGTGCTACAATACTGCAGCGGAGCAATTGGTGACCTGAAAACCGATTGGCTATATGGCTACCAATCTAAGTCTGTACCAGACGACCTCGAGTATACCATCAGAATAATGCCAGCAGTTATTAAAAGAGATTTAAACAAAATACAGTAAAACTGTGACAGAGTGAGACGCAGCCTTGGGGCTTCGTACTGCGGCAGGCCAGGGACAGAATTGAGACTTCATCCGTCCAATTCAAGCGAGTTATTTTGAATCACATAAGCTGAGCTTAGTCCCAGTTTGATTTATCTGATATGCATAATGGCATCAGTGACAGAAGCCAGTGAAGGATCCGTCTGGAGTATGTCAATTACAAACCGAAATACGTGGCCACTCTAATTGATATATCCTCATCCAATTTGATGGTTTTGGCGGCTGCAGAGACTGCCGGGGACCACGTGGGCTGGTGGCGTTTTTACTCGTTAATGACATCTCAGCCTCGTGAATGACAAGGGCTCTGTGGATGCCAGATGGAGTGGGTCCTTGCATGGCACAAGATTCACAATCACAAAAACACATTCTCCCTCATTCCGCTCCTTACAAACAAGTGATTCTTAAAAGTCATTGGGAGCCTAAAAGCCTCCGGGTTGTTGGGCCACCTTCTCTGGGGATCAGCAAATTCACTCTGGTTGTGTATATCACCCTCAGCACACACACACTTCCGCTGTTAAAATGGAACCTAAACCAGTGCTTCCGGTCTAGCTAAAACATCCTGTGAGTAAAACGAGGATTCCTAATCCACAGGTAGCTATTGACTACCCCCTGTTTGTGTCTGGGTGAGCCCATAAATGTATATTACATGTTGATTGATACATATTCCTCTAGATGAGATGAAAGGATAAAGACAGCATTATATAGCAAAGACGGTAACCCTGGAATCTTCAAATATTCCCAGTGTAGGTGATAGCCAGCTTCAAAGACTTGGGTATAGAGGGGAGGGGTCTATGCAGACTGCAGGCCACAGATACCAATAGCAGAAACTCTCCCTTCCCAGCAACAGGAAGTGCAGCATCTTAGCAGGATTTTTTCACGTCTACAAAACAGCAGTAGGCATGTTCGGGCTGCACGGTCGGGGTTTGGGGTGAAACGCAGCTCCCTTAAATAACCCCGAAATAGACTTGATTCCAGGAATATCTCTCTCTGGGTGTGCAACGTCTATCAACTCAGCATTTTATCTCGGAATCAGCCAAGAATAATCTTACTCAACATAACTCATCACAAAGTTTATCCTGACTTGACATATCTGAATTGGTTTAGTTTCATGTGTTCTTTTAAACAAACAAGCATAATTCCTAGTTATCTAAACACGCAAGTTAAAATGGAAATATTTCATATTTGAGAACATCTGCTAAATCTACATTTACAGTTGGGACACGATAAAGAACGATTAATTCGGATTTGAGAAGAAGAAACGATCCAGCGAAATGGCTGCGGCAGCCTCGGAGCGGTGGGCCACAGGTATGGATTGTGGAAAAACAGCATCCATAAAGCAATGCTGGTAAACTTCCCCATTGTAGTTTAAAAACTTCGGAGAAAGGTTAAATTGACAGTCGATTGCAACCTGTTAGCTTAATCGCTAGAAGGTCAGGTAGTGCAGTGACGTAGCACACCCGAAAGAGCAGAGGAACTGGAGCGAAAGGCATTGAGCTAAGCGTTCTCGGAGTGGTTATATTTAGCCAGGAGGATGTGAGGAACCCCTGCCAGGCCAAGATGTATCAGTAACTTGTGATAATATTATCAGCAAGTGAGGCACTGACCCGGGAGCACAGGTGAGTTCACAGAACCACTGCTGCTGGGCTTGCTCAGGGCTTGCTCGGGGCTTCCTCAGGGCTCCGTCGTCACGTAGCTATAAACACAGCCCCAGGTAGATCACTGACAGGAGCAGGAGATGTACTCCCTTCCAACAAGTCTGTGGATAGCCTACCCATCTGCCTCTGACATTTATGACCAGCCAACCCTCCCTGATCCCTGTAGTCATGCAGACACGAGCCAGCCTCTTTCCTTTCATGTAGAATAACGCCATGGAGTGGCACTCTCCATTCCCAATATCCCCTAAATCTACACAGGTGCCTCGTAAACATAGCATTTGATACAGCCTCTGTCAGAGCCATGCAAAACCTCTGGCACAGGCCTGGCAGCCAACACACATGATGGGATGAAATGCTGCGCCCATAAAAGTCCATGATCATGAGCTCTACTCTGCGGAATTATAGGTAAAAGAGACTAATTCTGGCAGACCTACGTCCATAAATTCGTCTGATGCGGTGCAGAACAAAACACATGATTTTCATAATGCCAATTAAGGAATAGAGTACACAAATATTGATCGACCAGTTGAGACACGACACTGGGCCATAATGAAAAACATATCTTGGCATAGAAATACAATATGCTTATAATCCAATCTAGGTCATTGCATATTACACAAAAAGCCTGCTCGCAGTGGGTAACAATGCAGCATTCATGAACATGTAATGGACATGTCCCTTATATCCTGCATTGTGGGGATGCTTTCTTCGTTTCCGTGATTTACATGCAAAAAGGTTTATTACCTCGGTGCGGCCAAGACGAGGGCCCCCTGCGGGAAATAAACGGACATCCTCCCCTGTAAATACACCGACAACTGCTCCTAATGAGGCGACCTAAGAAGATAGTCAGTCCTATTAGACCGTCCACCTCTCAAATCCCCCCAATGTGGTCAAAGGATCCAGTTTGCCTAAACTAATCAACCCTCAAGCCACGTGACTCACTACCAGGTCCCCTTTCTTCCTGGTTCTACTTCCGCTTGAACTTTCCACCCATTCTTTACGCATGCGCCGAACGTGCCAGTGTGACGTCATCTGCAGCACTCGGCCACACTTGAGTCCCATCCACTTCCGGTGACTTGCTATGAGGGCGCGTGCGCACAAGATACTAGACAGACGTCAGGGCAATGCAAAGAACGAGCCCAAGGAACGAGAAAGGCAATGTAGGAACAGAAGCCTCAGCCCCTAATGGACGTGTCAAGACGAGGCAGACGCAATCACGCCCACAGCCACAGGGTGCCCTCTACCGGGATCCGCTGACCTTTGCAAACACAGACAGGGCCAGCCGGCGATGGGATTGGGAGGGGGACTCAAGGGCCGTCCCTCATAATGGCCTTGACCATGCACTTTGTTAGCCAATGATAGCACTGATGAACACACGCCAGTCCTTAACCATATGCATTGTAGTCTCATCACACCACCATTTACTATTCATTGATGTTTATCCAAACGTAATTCTGCCTCTGTGCGGAATAATTGCAACTATATTGGATTGGAGGCTTTCTCACTCCATCGTCGCAAACACAGACAGACTGTCGAGCTGCAAAACCAAAAGAAATTTCCCACTACGGTCTAAAGCTTCTGTTTTCCCACCCACATCGATCCACCAAGAGCAGCCGAGGAGGTTCATTACTTGAGCTTGTTATATTTTAAGGCTTAACACAACAAGCAGACAAAAGTTGGATTGACTGCCGAGAAAAAAGACTTTGAACATGCACTTAAGAAGGAAGGGGAGAGATTGGAGAAAGAGGCTTTAATGAGAAGCATGCTCTCTGGAAATCTTCAATAAATCCACGTTAACTGCATTACATGTGAGATTAGTTGTCGTTCATTGGAGGCGAGGTGCACATGCAATCTCTCACGAAACGCTCTATTGATCAGGACAGGGTCATTACAGTTCTGAAGAGGGCTGGTCCAAGCACACTGCCCTCCCCCGCCTTCAATGAGTCTCATCAGTGTCCACACAAGGTCCACACAAGGTCCACACATGCACTCAGATAGAGTGTCCCCGGGAGAACACCTGGGTTTGCCCACAAACAGAGACAGCAGCCGAGGAATGACTTAGTCAAGTGGCAGTCACAGCAACACACAGCTACTCACAGCCCCAATCACAGCACCACAATCACAGCTACACAGCCACAATCAGAGCCACAGACTACCACGACTACTGTCGACTAGTAATGACTCTGCAAAAGCCAGCTCAGTTCATTTCTGCTTCATCTCTGCTCCATGGCCACATCAGTCAGGTGATCGATTATTGATCTCTCACGTTTCACAGCTGCCCTCCAAGTGGCAAACATTCCTCGCTACACTCGCCACAATTTCGTCTAAATGACGGATCACGAAAGGCTGCCACACTGCCACAGGTGACCTCTCTTTTTCTCTTTCCACTTTCCTTTCAGTCTCTTTTCACAGCAGTGAAATAGCAACAGAGCTCTCAATAGCAGCACTTGCTGGCCCCATGCACTTGCTGGTCCCATGGATACTGCTTGGTTTGTTTGCTCTACCTTTTTGGCATTGCAGGCTGTTTGGCAGGAGGCTTATCGGCACAGCCTTATCACTTGGAACACGTTCATTAGTCATACGAGACTCAAGTTGATTACTTTCGCAAATAGATCTGAGACAAAAGGTTCTTCCAATGGGGCTGCTTTGCAAAACGAAATCAGCTGAAAATCTGGCAGAGGAAAGCATCAACTGTCAAAGAAAGAAGAGATCCGTGTCAAGGGAAGCCCAATGCCAAAGATGTAACATCCAATGACACTATCGCAATAAAGCGAAAATCTTTAGTTACTATGACTATTTCTTCACAGACTGCTCAGAGTCTTCGGAGTGTTCAGAGAAAGAGAATGGGCTATCAACCATAACCATTTGCATGATGGAAGCATCACATTTCGAGGTGACTCCATTAAAGGAAGGTGAGGCAGTCCTTGAGCACGGAGCCTGATGTGACCAGAAATGCCGAGAGACAATAATAGCAGAGACATGACAAGCGCGCCTGAGGAGCTGGGTGGCCTGGCAGTTGACACTTGCAACCAACACTCGGAGGTGAGATGTGTGTGCCTCGAAGCTACAGCCGCATGTTAGACGGGCTTGGGTTAACCATGCCTGTATACGTGCAATCAATAATTAACATAAGTATTAATGCACCTGTTGGGGCTCCCATGCAATCATCACAAGTTATATACGCCATGCCACCAAGTAAAATTACAGCTCTATCGCGCCCAGTTGGGCCAAGTAAATTACGAGCAAGTTCCATGCCAGCTCATTTATCTTGAAGTATACATACACAAGACCATTCGTAAGCTAAACCCGAGCTTAACCCAATATAGTAGAACTATCTGTACTGCATTATCCTTTGACAAGCTGCCTCCTTTCAGTCCTGGCCGGGAGCCCCTTGGCAGCTTTATCAGTGCCACACACAGGTGCTTCGATGTTTGGCAACAAGTCAGACAGCATATGAATCAGCACCGACTGTAACCGTACCCACAGACTAAGTGTGCCAAATGCTGATAACTTCATATTCTGGCAAATATTCAGAAAATACAAAGCGACCGAGATCAAAGTATGCACGGCGTTCAGGCAGGATCAGTTTCCACTCAATGCACTTTTAGTCTTTCTAATAATAAATGCGATCAGGTGCGGATCGGTGGAGACCAAACGGCTGTCACAGCGCGCTAAGAACATGCCGAATCAGCAAAGAAGTGAGGCTGAAATGTTTTGCTAAATGTCTTTGCAATAAGGGCTACTACTTGCCGCAGTGACAAACATGGACGACGAACAAATGAAACAAGAGGAGTGCGAACGGCGAACACAAACAATAAGAAGAGTCCTTCATGTTGGACCACGCACAAGACATAAATCTCCAGAAAAGAAGACGATCACACACAACATGTAATGAATGTAAGAAATCCCCAAGGTTCCAGGGTGATAAATCACATTCTTATTGATTATGAAGGGCTAATCAAAGCAGCCAATTCTTTTCAGAAGGCTGCCAAAGGCAGATGAAGCAAATCAATGCATCACACAAATGATATGTACATAAAGTAATTTAGAAGCTGTCACAGCTACTCATCCCTTAGACGTGCATAGGTGAGGCTGTGAGGCTTGTCGCAATTAATGCGGTAAATACGAGTGGCTCGTTACTACCAACTGCCAAGCAGTTCCGTGATATCACAGCCTATGAATAATGAATCAAAACCGAGATATTTCTTCAAAAAAGGAACAATATTCCGTTTCTGAAGGAGTTTTGCCTGAGAATGATTCTCTCAAATCAGCGCTGAAAGGCAAGAATTACCACATTACAGGGTAAGGTCTCTTCTCCAGCTTCACAGAGAATTGGATAATTAAATGTAACATCTCGTTAGTCATGATCTGAAGAGGAATTCCCTGTGAATACACTTGAGCAGTGAGCTGCGATATGTTCGAATCTAGAAGAGACGGAAAAGAGAGTGAGAAGAGAGTGAGAAGAGAGTGAGAAGAGAGTGAGAAGAGAGTGAGAAGAGAGTGAAAAGAGAGTGAAAAGAGAGTGAGAAGAGAGTGAGAAGAGAGTGAGAGGAGAGTAAGAAGAGAGTGAGAAGAGAGTGAGAAGAGAGTAGGACGAGAGGGACCGGGAAGAGGAGAGACAATTCCGCGGCCTCGATCGATGGACTGGAGGGCGTCCACGTTTTAATCTTTGAGAAGCAATCGGTATTACGTAATTGGTCAATTGACCAGCGAGCAGAGAGGAGGTTTGCGTCACCAGGGCTAGATTGAGTTGCAGCTCCGCTCTAATGCCAGTAATGGATTCGGAGGTCAATCAATTCCGAGAGGAGCATCTGGCTGGACAAAAGGGAATGGGCCAGGAGGGGGTGTCTGTGAGCCCCTGCAGATGCAGTAGCAGCTGAGGACCCAGTTGACTGCTCGGTAGCTGACTGCCTGCTCCGCAGTGTTTTTCCCACATGACTATGGATGCATGGCGGGACCTGCAGTCGGACTAGCTCTAAGTGAAGCTGCAAAGCAGGCAGCAAAGCAAGCAGCAAGACTCAGACAGACAGGAGTGACCAGTAGCACCATATAGCCACCAAGCAATAGCCATGCGGTAGCCAGGGTAGCACAGGGGCCAGTGTTCGCACTGCTAGTGTAATCAATGGAAAGAGCGGAGGGCAGCAGACCTCTTTGTTTGCCATACTGGGATAAGGTCATCCGGCCCAAGTTGAGCTACATGGCGGACCTGCTGTTACTGAAAGCACTCGCTTCATTTGCAGGCCAACCAACTGTTTGCTTAGGAGGTGGACTTGCACTGCAGCTGCGGTCACCAGGCCCATTCCCATCTCTGCTGTATAATATACAGATTGAAAAGGCCCAAGTAGGCACGGACAGACAGCTTGATCAATGTCACTTATCACAAGGCTTGACTCATACACATCACAGAGGCGCATCAGGGCCACCGCAGCCCCTGGCTCATAGACTGCCAGTTCCTCCATCCATTTATACTCTTAAAACCCCCATCGATTTTATATATATACACAAATAGCACGAGCTCCGAGGGCAGGGGGTATGGATCACAAGTTTGAGATGCAAAACACAGGCAGAGAATGGAGCGATTTGATTTGTCTGTCCTCTGTGAGCCATGGCAGACAAGTCGGTTGTGTTGTGTGACTCCGTCAGCGGAATTGGAGAACGGAGTCAGGACTAATATTGACTTCTCACGAGCGCATCTCCATTCACCAGTCGCTCCTCGGCCTGTCCCAGTCAATTCCTGAATTTATCTGTCTCCCTTTTTTCCTCCCTTTCTCTTTGTACCCTTAGATATATGTGTTGAATTAGCGGCTGACCTAAGACAGCCTTCCTCACAGTAAAGTGATTTGGAGAGGCTTCAAGGCTGCTCTCCATCACCCCAGCCTTTCAGCGGAGGAGGCATTAAGACACTGCTTGGCTTCTCTGACCCATTGTTGCAAATTCATTTAGCTCTGTGCATTAGCAATCACAACATTCTTCTCTCGTCAAGATCCAGTTTCATTTTATTCCACAAGTCTTGATAAACTTGAGCAGAATCTAGCGTGTTGTCACTGAATATTTATCAGCGAAGACAAATTGATGAAGTAGTTTATGGATAAATGAGAGTGGTGGCAACAGGCCCACAGATTGAGCCAGTGTCGTGGGCATTTTTTCTCTGCTATGATGAACGAGGCATCGCTGCAAAACTGATCGGGGCTTTGCATGTGTTACCTACATAAGGCAGGCTTTGCTACAGTGTGTCCCCGTGGCTGTGACACATCATCACAACTCTGCACAGGTCGCCAATCTCAGCGGCTCTGACAGTCATGCCATTGATCATCTCTTAATGGTCACGATCATAAGGCACACTTCGCAGCACACCATACACCCAGCCACCAACCCGGCCATCTAGCACCTCTACAGGAGCCTCCATAGAATCACCCCAGAGCATCTTGGGTCATGCAGTCTAAAGCAACGTCTAGGGCCAAGCAATCAAGGGCCAGGCATGCATCTTAAAAGCCCTGGCTCAACCTCCTGGCTCATCCATCCCTCCCTTGGCCAGCTAATGCAATTGTTTCTTCTTCTTTTTTTTCAGCTTCTCGCTCCTTCATTGCATGCACCCATCCTTCTAAACCCCGAATCAATTTGTTGTCGGTAGCTACATTGTACAACTCATTGATTCACCCGAAAAACAAAATTGTGAGCTCCATGTTTCACACATGAATACATTTAAGATCAAAGCTGGAAAAGGCATTGATCCGTTTCTATTATTCATTTGACACTTTAAAGCACCATGCCAATGCATTTTCTGCCTGGCTCCATCGCTGTGTGCCACTTGCTCTTCAATTAATTATAAGCAGGATGCCAGCCTCGCTAACTTCTCCATGTCGTCATTCGTGGCAAAATTGGCTCAACAAATACTGGCTTAATTGTAATAATGGACGATCTCTCGACAGGCAAACGTTGAGTGGTAAGTTCAAAGCACTCGGTATTGTGAGTTGCTGTGAGTTGCTGAGTGCGCCGATGTCCCCCATTCCTAGCCGATGGATTCGCAGCCATGCGAGGGTTGAAAGGCAGGAGGATAGTGGTGTTTCGTGCTGGTGCTCTCTCCCACATCCAATCCGACTCTTTCATTGCTGGAATCACCCAGGACACAAATCCCCTCAAATACTTTGTAATCTCGTACCATTAGAGTGCATCCTGCTGCAGCTCCCAGCCATATCATGCAGTGGGGAAATTGCTTATTTAGTCACTTTACAAAACCTGATATGAGAGGCACGACCTCATCCCGACATGCTCTTGTATATGTGAGTCATCTGCTGTAGGACTGTTCAGTTGTCCTCGTGAAGACCGTGCAAGCTGAGCCATCTGAAGCCTTTGGACAGCAGACTATGGCAGGAGAGAGGATGGCAGGAGAGGATGGCATCAGAGGATGGCAACAGAGTGCATGGATCTAGGACTGGCCAGGGACAGAGTGTTGTCAGAGACACCTGCACCTGTCACATGAAGTCCTTCAGGTCCGGTTTGTGTAGGAGACGTCCCTAAGAGCTGCTGCGAGCGAGGCTTGTATACAAAGGCCTGTCTCCCACAGTATGTCTGTCTCCTCTGCCCACCTTACTGCTGCCATGGCTAACAATATAAGCTGGCTCTAGTGCTAACGGTCTCTCGTGCCAGCGGTATACAGCTGTGGGCAAGATATTATCGGGCCCAAGTGACCACAGCCACCCTGACCTGCATCATACGCCTGGCTGCCAGCTGCATATTGCCATTCACAATGATATTACAATAGCAAGATGCTGCCATGGCTTGGCCGCATAATTGACACTGGGTCACGTTAGAACCCGGATTTATTGCCTCACCCCTAAGCCCACAGCCTACTAGGCAGCACAGCCACTTCCGCTGATACACCAGTTAACCTGCAGGGCCACTATTAATTACCAGTCCAGATGAGTGCTAAGGTTGCACCCATCCAATCACCAGCTATAAATAAGTTTTGGGATGTCATTTTGTATAATCTGGTAATAGGACATCCTTGTGAATATTGTGCCATCCATGAAAATGGTCAAGAGAATATCTTCAGAAGGTCTCCAAGTTGTTTCTTTTGGTGTTTGTCACATGATGTAAAAATTTTTCGTCAATCACTTATTTATCACATCATAATCACTTATACATATTTGTCACATCTCCGCCATTGTTTATCACACCACACTAACTTATCACACCATCAATGACTTATTTATCAAACCATAATCACTTATACATATTTGTCACATCTCCACCACTTTTTATCACACAACACTAACTTATCCCACCATCAATGACTAATTTATCACACCATCAATGACTAATTGATCACACCATAATCACTTATATATATATTTGTCACATCTCTGCCATAGTTTATCACACCACACTAACTTATCACACCATCAATGACTTATTTATCAAACCATAATCACTTATATATATTTATAAAATCTCTGCCACTGTTAATCACACCATTCTGTCAATCACTAATTAAATACACCATAGTCACTTATACATATTTCTCACATCTCCGCCATTGTTTATCACACCACACTAACTTATCACACTATCAATCACTAATTAAATACACCATAGTCATTTATACACATTTCTCACATCTCCGCCATTGTTTATCACACCACACTAACTTATCACACCATCAATGACTTATTTATCAAACCATAATCACTTATACATATTTGTCACATCTCTGCCATTGTTTATCACACCACACTAACTTATCAAACCAACTGACTCCCTTCTTATTCATATTTATCACACCACATCTCATTTTGGTCATTGTGTATTACACTTTAACATACTATTTATCACACCAAGCACACATACGGTTTTTTGTCACATCATCTGAACTGTGCATCTTTGCTCAATGGATTATTTGTCACATCTTTGTATTGATGACTATTCAATTTATTTTGTCATGACTACCACACTGCAAAACCTTTTATATCACATCCTATACCCCAATAAATACAATTGTCTCATTATATATAGCGGTAAATATATTCGGCACACAATATCAATAGCCATTGTAGGCCTACCGTATTGCAGCAAACTAAATATAATTATCGTTTCATCACATAGCATTTATGACACATTTGCGCTTCACAATTATTTGTCATTATTTATGTCACAATTGGGTAATTGTTTATCGCATAAATACTTCATTGCATTCACTTTCATCAAAATCTCTCTGGTTTCGCCATCCAAAATGCTTATTTCAACTCTCTGCCTTTTCACAAGCAGTGGTTTCACAGATGGTTGGCACATGCGCTACATTCCAGCACATTAAGTCAAGTCATTGTTCCTTGCATATTGCCTGCAGGAGAACCCCAAACAACCAGTTCCGACTGAAAGGGAGTCTTCCTGGAGCCCAGAATGCAGCCAGAGCGCATGGAGGATCAGTTGCTAGCAGTGTTTGGCAAGTAAACGGCGGACAAAGCATGGACATTATAGGGAAGCAACACAAGACGGACAAGAAGGGCTGGAGCAATACACATGTCCATGGCCGACAGCAGATAGGCAGGATTCAGCATCAATCAGCCATGAGCAGGCAGGAGCATAGCTAGAGGAAGGCAAGAACATAGCAGGAGCATAGCAGGAGCATAGCTAGGGCAAGTCAGGAGCATAGCAGGAGCCAGGCAGATTGTCAGTAGCCATCGGGAGCCAGCTGGCCAGTCGATGTTAACACGCAGGCCGGCGGTAGTGCCCACGAGCCAACATGTTCATTAGAGCGGTCAGCTGCCGTCGATATTGGAGCACAGGGTTTAGAGCGCTCCAGAGAACGTGGATTGTATACACAATATCTCCAGGGCAACACTAGCCACCCCCTGTCCCCCAACCAGTTACACTTTTCAAGAAGCCAACAGACAAGGGCCCTCCAACAACAATGCACAAGACACAATAGCCTCCTCAATAGCCCTCCTCAGAAACTCTCCTCACTGCACCGGCTCCTGAGCCCTGTCTTACAGTTCCGTTGGCAGCCCTCTTGCCGTCTGTCCTGCAGCCCTGCACCTGCTTGGGAAACTGCAGCACAACCAAATGGCCATTCAACAACAGTCCACGACATGCCAGATGCTGCTCTAGGCCTGTTAGACTACTCAGAGCAACAGTTTGAGACCTTCCTGAGTCTGGCTTATGCATTATATAAAAATCATTAATTCAACACACAGATATTGTACATGCTAGAATTGAGACTGCATGATACAATGTCTAATATCTCCAAGTCACATAACCATGCACATCGCAATCAGTCCTTGGGAAGGCATTTCTTTGTCAGAAAAACATTATGGCAATTATCGTAGCTAATGCAGTTCATGTCAGAAAGTAAATTATACACATGCATGTGGTAGTCTCAAATGTAACTCGACACGCCAAAATATTGAACTTCATTATGAACTCGAATGACATTATATTAAATATCTCCGTTTGTGTATAATTACATACAGTGTACAATTGGATGAGATTTGAAGTTTTCCTTCAGGAGCTGACCAAACAAATACACAATGAGATGAGTGTGCCATAGGGAACAAAAGACGAGGGACAACAAAAGGAGATGATTCACTGAGGATGACAACCACACCCACGTATGGATTTTAAGAAAAGGCAGAGGAAGAGACAGCCTCAATGAACTGGCTCAGTCACTATTGACAACTATTAGCAGACAGGCCTCGAAGGGCATTCGAGTATTCCAAAGAGCCTCAGCTCACATCACTCCATACAACCCCGGTACATAAATGTGTGAGGAACTTCAAACACAAACCGCTATCAAAGCAGAGCCAGGAGACTGCCAGAGGCGCCTTGGTTCAGTTAGTTGTAGGGCCAGGTGATTCTGAGGTGAAGCAGGTATTCTTGGCATGACGGATCTCCCCTGTGTCTCAGCCAATGCCTCTGCAAGCCAGCCAAATAAGGCAGTGGGGCCACTATAGAGCTGAGCAATGGGCCAGGCATAAGAAGCAGAAGAGGCAGCAGCTTCAGGGGACACAAGGAGGCCGGGTGATTGTTAAAATGCACAAAGCTTGTAAAGAAGATTAAGGGCTGGGCATTCAAAGGAAGATGAGAGAGAAGACTAAAGGCTAGAGGCTGAGAGAGGGCTGGAGGGCAGAGGCAGGAGAAAGGCGCTGGTCACTGCAGCCTCCACCCGGCAGGTTGTATATGGGCATCGGCGGTCAGACTCATCCATCCAGACAAGGAAACTCACTCTGACTGATTCGCTGGCCGACGCATCTTCCCTGGGGCAGAGCATCCCTCATCCCCGCATCCAATACCTGTCTTTATATTGGGTTGGGAGTAAATTGAATGGCATCCCGAGCCCACCCCAGGACCATCAATCCACGCTAATCCTCTAGAAATATAGACGATTGCCGAGATGGTGGCTACAGGCCAGGTCATGTTGACTGCCAGCAGGATATTAAAGACGCAGCATGCCACATACGACTGCAGTCCATATACGCTAATGGAGCAACTCTGACGCATACATCGCAGGAGCACAGCAGGGACACAGAGTAAGAGCCGCATCAAGGCAGCATCAACGCATATACACTCTTGGAGGAAGACTGACGCCGGCCAATCAATGGGTGCCACAAAGTGTCACTCTCTCATGAAGGGAGAAGAGCCTAGCTGCGCAAAAAGGACCTCAGGGAGAGAGGAGCTAGCAGGAGGGAGGGAGGCTTGTTTGATGTGCTGCCTTCTAGCCTCCCCCGTTAGATCTGGCCTCCTCACTATGCCCATTAACGAATAGGTCTGCCTAAGACGCTCCCTATAATCCAAGGCAATCGCTACTCTCAAACTGCCGTCCATTTGCACAGGGCGACATTCTCACTGAGCTGGCTCCATTTGCACTTCACAAGAGCCAAGGTGAAGACTTCATTGGGAGCAGGCCATAAATAAGCCGAGTTGGGAGGACATGCGGGGCCAGGCAAGAGGGGGAGCCTCAAACTTAGCTTTTCACACAAATTACGCAGATGTTTCTTTTTCGCCTTTTACTCTGGGCAAAAGAGCTGCATGATTGAAATCCTAGAGGCAGAAATGAAGCAAGATTATTCTGAGCCGATTTGTCATGGTCTGTATTGTGGAAATAAGGCATATTAGAGGCAGTGGGTCCAACAGCTGCGCAAGGCCACCGCCCTGCTCATTCTAATTTGGCCATTCGGGAGACAGTAACATATTTGCATGATTCCATTTATTCCCCTAGTTATGTGGGCTGAGCGGCAAAGAGGATTTTTGGAGCAAAGAAGAAGAGCCAAATATTGTTTTCCCATCATGCACACAACACACAGATATATAACTGTTTGTTCTCGTTATTAGATTTACCATCCAGCTCCAGACAACTCACTCCTTTGTTAGGTGTACTCCCCAAGACTTCTCTGCACAGTCTGAAGGTTGCATGGGTTATCCACATACATATGCAGCTCCATGGTAGTCCCAGTATGATGTACTTTACAAATACAAGTCTTCCTTCAGTTTCTGTTATAGTGAAATTTGGCAGGCAATATTCCCTGGAGCAATCAAATTCAAGTCTAAAATTACTATTCACATAGGTCTGTATGTATATAGACTCCGCCAAGCCAAATTGACTCCCATGAGTTTCAATTGACATATTTCAAGCATTACCATGTTCATTCGTAATAATTACAGACAGAAGTGTTATAGCTAAATATTAATTTGTAACATGCATAGATTTAGAAATGTAGATTGTACCACATGGGACTTAGTTGTGAATTTACTATTAGGCAAATGTATACACAGGGACTGGTGTACTTAGTTTATGTATATTAAATCCACAGGTCTTTCCTTTGATATATCCCAGAATAGCAAGAGTATGTAGTTTGCAATTAGGAGTCTCCATACCTCAATTTGGAGCCATTCTCAAGCTGATATACTAGAGTTCACTTGACTGTCTCCAGTGAGATCACGGAGTCTATTTGGACCTCACCAAATAAGAGAGTCCTTCCAGGGGAGTGATTGCAGAGAAACCAATAGATGGGCCGACTAATTCGTGACTGACGAGTCGGCCAATTGCACGGAGGTCCTTCAAAAGAAGAGACACAGGGCGCCCCCTTTAATAAGACTGACTCGCAGATCGGACATCTCGCAGATGAGAGACAGGCCAGTCAGGTCATATCGGCCAGTCAGGTCATTTGGCCTCATCTACTGGGGCCAAGCAGGGCAATCAGGGCCAGAGATGAGGCTTGATGAGCAGAGAGGCCATGATTGGCGCATCCCCTCAGTCGCCCCTGAGAAGACGACGCCCCCGAGCAGCCTCTAACAGATAGCCTCTATGGAAAAAGCCTCCATGGACGAAGCCTCTAAGGAAGCATCACTGCGTCAGATTCCATCATAATGATGTCATGGCCTCGACGACAGTGCACTATAAGTCACAATCATAACTGCCAAGACAAAATCAATAGGACATCATTAGCGGAGGGAGGGCTCATGAACGCCGCCTGACCCCTGGTCACCTCGAGGGCAGCGGATTGGCCAAACCCACGTCACATCACTCACCATCTGCGAAGCCTTCTAACGACGTGCTCCTCTCAAAAACGACGTCGCTACCTTCCAAAAACCCTCCATGAACGCCCTTTGACGTTCGCCCTTAAAAAGAGCCCAATCCCCGCCCAGCCAAGATGCCCCAGCCGAGATGCCCCAGCAGATGATGTAGCTTGTCCAATTTATGAGGCAGGGCTCGCTGCATGCAATACACCCTGATATGGGCCAAGCGATCCCTCCTTCTCCCTAAGCCCTCGGCCTCCCTTCCTCTTGCTCTCCCTAGACATTCGTTTCAAGCAGGAAGGCACCAGCCCTTTCCTTTATGCATCCACTGCCAGGCCAGGGCATATCTGCACCTCAATTGTCACCAATCTTTGCTTAGTTACACAAATATACGACCCACAGCTTTCTATATATGCTAAGCCCTCGTCCTCATTCTGAGTGTGATACTCTAGCACACGAGCAAGCGGGAGTTTATCACACCCCATATTGAGAGTCGGTGGCTTATTCCTCTCAGGCAATATTCGCCATGTTACTTATAAGCCAGAAGACTCATCAGGAGCCACATGGGACGGGGAGGCAGCTGGTCGTCAGTTTGCGTGCTGATCACTTGCGAATTGGCCAGGCAACAAATGAAATAATCTGATGAGTATGCTGGGAACATTCATTGCACAATAGTGGCTGTCAGGCAGAATCAATCTGCGTTGCTCATTCATGCAATCTGAGCCTGGGGCATAGAATGTCAATTCATTACAGAGCAGAGATAAGCCAGCGCACGGGGCTATTTATGCTCTTTTGATACGATGCATAAACTGATTCTGCACTCAGGTAATTAATAACGCCTGCAGTTCACGCTTCTAATTATATTTGTAGCGACAAAGGCGCCAGAGTTAGCGGCGAACAGATAAGTGGACCGGCTATTGCTTACAGGAGGCCTGGTCTCCCAACAAGCCATAAGTGCTATATGGGATGAAAAACTCAGATTAATAAGGCAGTTTATCAGCAGATCTCGATTACGTGCTGTAGTTATGATTACTTACTTTCAGACAAAAAGGGCCACAGATCGATTTCCCCGAATAGACCTGCCTGGCTGAGCCTGTATCTGCTGTAACTACAGCTCCATTCCTTCTGCACTGTTTCTATTCTACTCGTGTAAGTTGCTTCCAATCTGGGTCTGTTACACTTTTATCATAGCGTGCTGATTCCGACTGATTTAGAAGGGAGTCCCCTGTGCCCAGCAAGACTATTACCATCCGCAGTGGAAGGGGGAATGGAAGGGGAGCAGGAGGAGGGGGGCACAGAGCAGCCTGTCAGCCCATCATGCGTTCCAAGTTCCGCAGGTTCCGCAGTGTGAGTGAGTGTGAGTGACATGGCTATCTGGAGTGACTGGCGTTGTGCTTTGCACGCCCAGCTGCCTCAAGGTTATGACTCATTAAGCATGGATGAGCCCAACATGATCATTAAGTGAAAACTTGTCCGAATCAATAGGGGATCACATCAACTTATTGAGCAAGAAGTCCCCTAGGCTCGGGCTTGATACACAGTCTAGATCCAAATGTGTCTGTCCCCGAGGCAGCTTCGTTGCTCCTTTGATGTGCTTGTTTCCTCATACCGGCTCCTTATCTCAAAGAAGGAAGTTCCAAGGAGCGCTGTTTGAGGTTTTCCCGGGAAACTGAGGCAGAGATTCCCGCTAAGCCCCATTGTACAACTGCCATGAAGTTTCTTGGCTGGGATAACATGTAGAGCTGCAGGGAATGCCATACAGGGTGACAGACTTCCTCGGGACTTCTGGGTCTCCCACAGATAAGCACTGCAATTCACCACTCACAACAACTGCACGAAGAGCTACATTGCGAGGCAGTTCTATAAAGCAGTTCTATGAAGTAGTGTGCAGTGGTAAACATAGTTCTGAAACGGTCCTCCAATGCCGCTGAGCAGTAGCATGAGGTTGTCGGAAGAAATATTGTCAGGTCAAAAGACATGCACAATGCACAACAGCTGAGCCCAGCGGCTGGATGGTTGCGAATCGGGCCCAACAAAGTGGATAGACATATTAGTCTAGGGAGCTGTGTGGATTATGAGCAGTCATTGTATGCTAGACATGTGGATGGATGGAGGGAGCGCGCCATTCCAGGTCAGCAAGGGTCAGTGTTGCGCAGCCAAGCTCCGACCAAGCCCCAACCGCCAGCCCAATCTAGACCCTCAATCAATACGCGTCTTTATAATGCCTTTTGCATGATGACAAATTCCACCATCTCAACACCCGCCAGCCGGGAGCATACTCCGCTACAACCTGTGCAGTTCAGGATGGCACCACCAGAGGGCCTAGGTCACGTGACTAGCCTGTGTCGCAAGAATGGTCAGGTCTCGAAGGCGTCGTTAGTTCACGCGAGAGCTGATATTAAAAGAGATGGATGGGCGCGTAGGGCTCCAGGGAGGTGACCTGAGCAGCGAGCAACAGCGTCCGGCGGCAGCATCGTCCAGGGCTGGTCAAGCAGCGTGTGGGTCTCGGGGGACGGAACAGCCAAGCGAATGTTGCCTTGAACATGACGTTCGTCTGGCGCAGCCCCAAGCGTAACAACGCACTACGATGTCCAGCTGAATAGCTAGTGACCTTGAGCAGAGGTGGAGGACGAAGGAGGAGGGAAGGAGAAGGGGGGGGGCTCAATGGGACTGTTGCTGGTCAAATCTCAGAGGCTCAGACAGCAAAACGACACAGCTTCTTTCGAATATGATTATTTTAGCCAAGCTTTGATCAAAACACGGTGGCAGTGGAAGGCCATGATTGATGGCTGGTTGCACATTGATCGCAGTTGGCACAGGAGGCATTTGGAGGGAGGGAAGATGAGAGGAAGCCAAGACGATGAGACCTACTTCCCAAACGAGCGCCTTGTTGGTTCAACAGTCTCGGGTTTTGGCAAGAGAATCCAATCAAGCTGACCGCCAAATGAAGACAACTCTGTTTGATGGTGACTAATGAAGCAGTTTGTTTTGCTGCTTCCCTCTATCAACTCCATCAACTGCTTAATTGAT
Organism: Platynereis dumerilii; assembly: GCA_026936325.1. Classification (NCBI taxonomy): domain Eukaryota; kingdom Metazoa; phylum Annelida; class Polychaeta; order Phyllodocida; family Nereididae; genus Platynereis; species Platynereis dumerilii. Next base: position 159,752,849 of record JAPTHN010000001.1, read on the forward strand.
TCATTTTCATTTATTCAAGGCTTCCTCACAGGGCCTTGCTGCTCTGTGGGCTGGTGATATGCAAGAGCTAATTTGGGGATGAGACAAAGACGGGCGTTCTCATCAAGAGGTCCCCTTCGGGCCTCCATCTCCAGCAAATGTCAAACGGGAGCAATATCCGTCCTCTGCATGCAGCAATTAATTACAGACAAGCCAGCAACATTTACCGCATTAACTGGCGGGAAACTGTATCTTGATCAGGCCAGTCACCAGAGACTTTCTCGTCTAATCGAGTGGCGGCCGAGGAAACACAAGTACTGTTGCGAAATGCGACCAGCACAAGGCGCCGCAATTACACGCACACTCTAAAAAATGTCGGGACAAAATTGGTTTTTTAGATTCAAAATGGTTTTTTGAAAAACCAAATTTCAATGCAAAACCAAAATGGATTTTTAAAAAAATCCATTTTGGTTTTTTGCATTGAAATTTGGTTTTTCAAAAAACCATTTTGAATCTAAAAAACCAATTTTGTCTGAATTTTTTTAGAGTGCAGTCTTAGAAGTGGATCACTCTAATTGCTCTTGAATCGCTCCTACAGCTTCCCGTAAAGCCCTGTCGATAGGAGGCAGCAAAAAGGCAGCGCTTTGATAAACTAATAGATTGGGGAAGCAAAAGGTGTGCCATAAACAAGCCAGAGAGACGTGAGACAAATACGAAGAGGGAGGAAAAAGCCCAGGCGGGCAACCTGTGTTTAACTTGTGCGCTTAACTTGTGGGGAAAGTGATAGGCACTCCCAGCACACGGCAAACACTGGAAGGATTCCGAGGGACACCCAAGCATGTTGCACTGCAGCGATGATGGCTCATGTTGAGCTCATGTGAAATTGGAAATGCAAATTTCTAGGTAGAATAATTACCATGGGAATGGAGCCCAGTGTAGTTTTTAAGCTACTTTGGCGCTTGTGAAGATTAAGTGGTGTTGAATAGGCCGGGAATGTTTCGTGTGCTAACATGGCCAGCACTTCGCCTGTGTCCCATCCATTAGGATAACTGGGCTTACCTGCGTGAGAGGCAAACAACATCTCCGCTACATGCTGCTTAGATGGACATCGCAAAGAGCCATGACGTGCATGCAAACTGTGAGGGTGGACTCAGCTGCTCTATGCCTCTTACTTAAGTGCAACTCATATTTACAGTGAAATGTTATACTTCTACCTATATGGCATTAGGAAATGTCACCAGCATAATTGCCTGTGTTCCAGTCGCAGTAACTCAAAGGATCAATTTCAGGAGAACACGAGAGAAAATTACAACAGAGTCATATAGGAATATCCATAGCAGTCCAAGAAATGCCCACATAAATCCCTTGCTATAATTCTCGTGCTTTTAGGCTCAAATTGCTCTAATACAAATTAACGAGCCCATTTACTGAGTTTGGAATTATGGAAGGCTGGTTAAGAGGATTATGATTCATAGAGGCTGGTTTTATTGGAGTGGCGGTTGGCCGATCACTCGCTGGAAATATTAGGCAAAAAGGGTGCAATAAAAAGGCAATGAGAGGAAGGAGGAGGAGGGGAGAACAAAACTGCTTTTTAGGAGGCCTCTAGTTGCTGTCCATTGGATGATGGCTGTGACCCATGACAGAGGCAGATTGCCTTTCATCTAATTCGGAGGAGGAGGCTGGGGCTGGCCACATCCCGAGGTTGCAGTAATCTTGAGTCTCTAATTGAGTTGCTGAAGGGCACGTGCAATTGCGTGATTACAGGAGGCTGCGAGAGAGAGGCACAGGACACCAAAGGGGGACTAAAAGCATGGCCGGCCCATCCCACCCAAAAATAACCCTTTGTCTTCCAGATTTTTCTCTATCATTTTCTCTCCATTTTTTCGCGTCATTTTACTCACGAACTCAACAGCAAGCCTCTGTTCCTAGCACTCCACAAAACCGAGTAAGCCCTTTAATTCTCGCTCAGATGTCAAGTGTCTTAACTCTAAGCATATCTGAATCTGGCGGCATTGCAGAAGAGACACAAGCAGCATCTCCATAACAAAAAAGTAAATCAAATAAATGAGAATATGCGGAAAGGAGAATCAATGGGGTAATTCTATTACAAGGCATATTTAGCATTAAAGAAACATTAGAAATTCAGATTCAAGTTACTGAAGCTGCCACCTTTCACCTCTGCACAAAGAAGTTGGTCGCAATATTGAACGTGTCTTTGAAATGCAGTGGCGTCTGTATAACGACTCAACTACAAATATACCAGAGATTAGGGCGAGTGTAAGCAAACACGCAGGTCTGAAAGGAGCAGTAATTCGCTTGCCTAACGCAGGATAAATAAACAAGAAGTGGGGAGAACTCCATCGAAAGACTGATCTTCGCATGTCTACCCAACAAGACACTCAGCATAAAAGACATGAAAGGGAGCAGCTGTGCTTCAATCAAAGATCACCCATCATAGACAACTACGACAAGACACATCTTTCAGTTTCCATGGCAACACCAATGATCAGATCACAGTGCTAATGATATACCAGCTAAGAGTAAACTCAGGTGTTCTAGGCGGGGCGACATCCTGAGCAGGTACCGGGTGCCAAAAGGCAGGTGTGAGACTTTTACAGGGCGTGGTGAAATAATTCCATACCTGGCATTAAGACGGCGTTGCAAGTAGCGATGATGAGGAGCAAGGAATGACCGACCCACGAATAAGACAGGACAGCAGGTTGCATGGTGTCTCCTAGCCACGAGGTAGATTCCGTTTGGAGGTAAAAGTAGAGAGGGTCCCACAGAAGCAGCAATAAGTAGCAGGCAGCCTCTCCTACAGCTTCTGTATATCCAGGAGAGAGTTTTATGAGGTAGAGCTCCGGTGCTGAGGTAGTAGGCCTGAGTCTGGAATGTTAGCTCAGTGGCAGTCTGTAGAGTTTGCCTGCAGACACTTGGCTGCCTGGTGCTCCAAGCCACGGTCGAGTCATGGCTGTGAATGAGCCAGCCCACAGACTGCCAGCTACCTAACCCCTCCAGCCAAGCCCCTCTACTCTCAGGCGCCTACCGCTCGGTGGCGCTGCTGTACTGGCTCGCCAGCTAACTCAGGAAACCACTCATTGCAGACCCAGTGCTGAGGCAACCCCGTTCACCCCCTCATTACTGCTAATCATGTCATCAGCATTGCTCACAATCATGTCATGACCTAGTTTCCAACTGGCCCTCATCACATGTACTCATGTAACTAGTCGTGGCCCTGCCAGATATAAACAGCTCCCTTCACGAAACACCCGAATCAATTGTCTAAACAGCCTCACAGCAGGCCCTTACTTGCAGGCAGCACGACATTCTCCAATGCCATCGCTTTACATGAATTTTATTGCTGGATTCCGCCTGCATGGGAACCGCTCTGGTGTTGCACCTTGCTTATTTGCATTACTCCAACTAGAAAAGAATATTTATCCGACTGCATGGATTCACGAACCGCAGGAAATTTACCGCATGAATAACAATGCTTTTTCAAAGTTTACCAAATATTCACACTATGAATTTTAAACACCGCAGGGATTTACTTTATGCTCACTGCCGTATTTCAACTTTTTTAGGAATTGAGAGAAAGAGGAAAACGTTAAAATGCCACGACATGTGTTTCAGAAGGGCAAAAGCCACGGAGTTTATCACACACACGTTACACAGCTTGCAGCCAGCAACCTGACCCAGAATGACTCAATAAAAACATGAAAGGTTTTATTGGATTCGGACACCAGCAAAGGTCCGGGCCAAAGGTGCTTGTGAAAACTGTTGTGAATGCAAAATGATGACATGCAGTTTATTGACCAGGAGCAGTTGTGCCCCCTGAGGGCCTTGGGTAGCTTGTTAGGAGAGGGCAATGGGGTCTGGGGGAGGGCAGGGGGCTGGTCCCCTCAAGGGCACTCCAAGGGCATGGGCTCTGTCTCTCTGTGTCCCTCCCTGTCCTTCCATGTCCCTGACTGTCTCCTCATGTCCTTATCTTGGACTGACACAGAGTCTCACTGAGTCCTGGGCGGATCTCTCCTCAAGATTCAATTCGTCCCTGTTAATATTCCCGGCAGAGGAGCACCGTTTGACGATTGCTTGTCAAAGATCCTCGGCTGAATCCTCGGCTGAATCCTCCCTGGCTGCCAAAATGACAAGTCTCATTCTCCCAAACACATCTCTTGCGGGCCCTCTGCTTCCTTGCCAAACCTGCACCCCCTTAACAAGATTCCCCATGCCCTCTGCCTCCCTCTCTCGCTCGAAATGCACAATTTGATAAAAGATAAATCGCCAGCCTTTGAAAAACCTCCATCTCCTGACACACGTCGACATTTGCAACCCAAATACGAGCAATGATATTTGGATATTTTGTGGATATTTGAATCTTTTCTCACTACAACCCCCCCCCCTCCTCCCGATATCTTCTACATGATTTCAGCTCCAACAACTGCTTAACTTTCAGCTTGCTTTTAGCAACATCTTCTATAAGTTTAATATCCAGCCAGTCCATTTACTGCCACAATGTGATTACAAGGCCAGCTGAAAAGCCTCAACTAGCTCCGCATTTACTCGTTGCCATACGTGATGTTATTAGCATGTAAATTAAGAGATATTAGAGCGGCATTTTAACTGTCACTGCTCTCCGTGATCAGTTTTATTCCATTTAAATTTTTAACCATAGTTTCTCCCATATGAACCAACTGCTGAAACTTTTCCTAAGTAGCATAGCAGCTAGGCACCGAAGAGCTTATTGTCAATGGCAAACCAATTAGAAGAAAAGTTTTTATTATGCAGAGTTATTCTTCAATTTTCTACTAATCACTATCTAAAAACAGGGATGGCAAATCTAAGATTACATTACCTTTAATTTCCATTGAGAGTTGAAAAGGGATGGTAAAATTTATAGACATTAATATTAATAAGGGATGGTAAAATTTCCAGACATTAATAAGGGATGGTAAATTTTCCAGACATTAATAAGGGATGGTAACATTTCCAGACATTAATAGAGGTCCATGTATACTTGTATAGATAATATACATGTAGCCCATGAAAAATTCACAGAAGAAGGACATGGGGTCATCATGATAATTCATATCCACCGGAAGTACATGCCTGTATACTGAAGACGGCTATTGCTTGGCCATGTTAACCCATGGAAACATGCGGGGTGATATTAGCAAGCAGTTGTTGTAAAGAGACATTAGGTGGCTCTATCCAGTACAATGAGGCCGGGACATTGCCTGAGGAAGGGCATGTCATCAGAGCTGTAACTGATGGGGGCACATGCTGATCTTTGATCTTGGCCAGGTCAAAAGGAAAAGACCCATTGCGTCCTTTCAGATTGTCCACTGGTTGAGCAAAACAATCAGAGCAGGGAGCACTCGGAGGCAGGGGGAGCAGGAGAGCGGCTTTCCAAGGGGCAATTAGGGCCCCGCCAGCCTTTGATGTCCCTCCTCAGGTCTCCCTGGGTCTCCCTGGGTTCTGATTATTCCTCTGGTAACAAATCATGGCAAGCCACCTCCGAGTCACACAGCAGAGCTACAACAGAGCAGGACAGGACCACAATGCAATTGCATCCGCAGTGCCACACGCCACCCCCGATGACGCAACGGGCCTCCCTCTAACACCATGACCTCCAGATTGCATCACTAGTATTAGTCAGACATGCAGGCGGATAAGGTCCGCACAGGCCACCCCCAAGAGAAGCCAGCATTAATAATTTAACTCATCACCATAGCAGTCACAGCGGCAGTCACAGCGGCAGCCTGATTTTGACCATAATGACATCACCACACTGAACACTGTAGAACCAGCTGTGTCACTTCTTCAATAACCCTTAAAATACCTGCTGATGCAAGTACTACCCTCGGCCATAGATGCAGTCTTTTTTCAAACCTAAGGTCATAGACGGAAGTGAAGGTCACTCACAAATATGGCTGCCGAGGTTCCATAAGTAGGTCAAGGTCCCTCATGTCAGAACTTGTCCAAGGTCTAGCGGTGATATACAATCTCTGTGAGTTTCATGGTCCTAGGATCAATAAAAACAGAGTTATCACGTACATTAACGAGGATGGTGGACGAACAGACAGCTAGACAGACCGACGGACAGATGGACAGACGGACGCTGCTTCTCTCTGCAATACCCAGACCATGTGAACCGAGGGTAAAAACTACAACAACAAAAAGCCATTTTTACTGTAAAAACGCTACTGTTGCCATATTATAACGAAAATTTTTCATTTTCTATTGTCATTGCCATCGAAGTGACGCAGTTGGTTTTACAGTGTAGACTACTATGTATGGCATCTGATAATAGCACTGAGATTATATCACGCTTTAAATATTGACAACATCAGAATACAGATTCCTCTCCGGAGCCAGATCAGTAAAGCGTGGAGCAGGAATGTCACCACATCCAAATCTGCAATGAGCGTTATTGTCTGGAATATGGCGTACTCAGGAAAGCAATGGCCGTGTGACAAACTAAATGGAATGGGATAACCGCCGTTGGAAGCAAGTGAATGCGATAAACATTCCAACATGAGACAAACAATAGCTAAAAGAGTAAAGCTTCAAATCTGAAATATTATCATCTCGCTTTTATATTTCCTTTCATTGCCTATTCAGCTCTACGGAAGCATAATATCAGATGAATTAAATCAGTGAGCTTTCCGCCTCACTGGTTTAGTTACAGGCGACTTCATAAAACGGTGAATCATTGTAATAACATCGTCTAGTTATCAATCCGCAGACTGAAGTTGGAGATTTTTGTCAATTGTGTCCTTCGGGCTTGATTCCCGATAAGATGTCTCCACATAAACCAAGAACTGGCAAAATTGCTTCAAACTTGATAAAACCCACTTCTTGCTAGCTTCCAGCTATAGCTTGTCTGAAGGGCTTTATCTGAGGATGTTCTCAATGCTAGGAATCTCCAATTTACAACAATCTTCTACAGATCCACAATAATATTCAAATCATTATAGCTCTACTCAGGGCTCATGCAGCAGAAATAAACAGTATCTCTATATCTGTATCACAGTGATATATGTTCTCCAATGTCCACATGAAGGCAATATTACAAGCAATTTGCCTTATAGGCCTACCTAGCAATGTCCATGGTTATTATAGCTACCCGGGAAATGCATTTATCAGTTAGCTAACGATGGCAAAAAGCAATATTCCACAAAGAAAGGACAGGATACAGCGTGGCATGCCGGATACATGGTAACATTGGAGACAACACGAAAAGCAATATTTGTGATGAGCGGAGAAACATAGTCAGGGGGAGAAATACCACGAAGGGCAATATTGAGAGACAATATTTGCCATGGCCACTGTGTACAACAGATTAAGTGACCAGTGGTCACCACAATGCCCACCATATTGAGTGACCAGCCGCATTGTCTGAAGTGGACAGAGCAATGCCATGGGATTGGTCAGTGGAAACACTGGAATGGTCAGAGGAATTGGTCAGGAGGATGGAATGGTCCAGCCGGATGTTGCCATTAGGAGCATGGAGAGCAAGACGGCATGAAATGTAAGTGATACATGACTGGGTGGAGGAGGGCTGGTGTAGCATAGCATTAGCAGAGCAAGGTGGCAGAGGGAAGTGCAGGCTTCAAGAGCTGGATACAAGAGATGAAGGGAGAGAGGGGAAGAGTGCCAGGAGGAAGGGAGGAGGAGGAGAGCAGTGGATGAAGCCTTTCCTCATCTGTCACAGCAGGAAGGGGCTAAGGGAGGCATGACATTTATAGCCGAGTGATGTAAGAAGTGTCAGGCAAGGGCCAGTAGCGACAAGGGCCCCGCTTGTCCTTAGGATATTCTCTGAGAAGTGGGACTCGTTTACCAGCAGCTGGGATTCCGAGTGATCCAGCCAGGGATCCGCAAAGGTCGTGGCCAACCTGCCCCGGGCCCTTACTTTACAAGACGGCCATATTGACCTGTTTACTGCGCTATCTCCAGTCCTGTGCTTATTTATGGGCACACAAAGTGAACACGGCCCTCTTGAAGGTTACAGCCAGCACTGCTTTCCTATTCATTGTGTGTTGAGACAACTGAGGGTCACTAGCCAGGCAACTGCACTGCTTCAGCCACTGCTTCAGCCACTACTTTCAAAACTGCGATTCCAACAGACCCAACTCTCAGACATGCTTTGCCAACTAACTGCAATCCTTTCACTTGCAAACAACCTGCCACACAAGTTGCCAACCAATACAGCCAGTTGTCAGATCGAGGGTCACTGCAGTAGTTGCTCTGCTGATGAATCAATTATTCAACTTGAACGACGACTGCATGCAACCCAACACAACCAGGGATTGCTCATTCGCTGACCATTGCAGTGACCAGTACAGACCGCTGCAGTCAAATAAAAGCACATTTCTTGGTAGTTAAGAAACAGACGGCCCATTTGCTTTTGCCCAGTACAGGAAGGCCCTTTTGCTTGCCCACTTATCTAGATGGCCTGGTCGATAGAAAGTCAGTGCTCAGTTGGTTAGAGATTGCAACTTGTGGCTTTAGCAGGTTGGACAGCTTCCAAAGAAGCCAGGGATGCTGAAAAGGCACAAGTGTCACGAGCAGGTGCACACAGCAACAGATACAAAGACTGATGTCATCAATATATGAGGTCATACAATGTCTCCAACTCAACAGAGAGCCTTTTCTCTTGTTGCTGTCAATACCAGCCAGTGTTAGGCTGTACCTATGTCTCATATGATATAGGCAGCTGGCATAAACTGCAAAACAGCCATAACACCACTTTCCATTGTTCTACAAGAAAACAGCCCGCGTGTCGATATGGCCAATATTCCCATACGAAGCTATTGTCATATCAACATCCAGCTATCCATTCGTTGCTGGACAATATAACAATGGGCCGGAAAGGGAAACACTGGTTGCCATGGTGACCCGGAAAGGCTTCTAGGATGCAAGTATCGCAGACAGGATCTACAGCCAGCATTCACAATGCCTGATAACGAATTATCTCAAATCATTAGCTGGAATATACTGCGTATATTTATACAGTACAGGCTACTTTCCAGCTCTCAACTACACTCTAAAAAATGTCGGGACAAAATTGGTTTTTTAGATTCAAAATGGTTTTTTGAAAAACCAAATTTCAATGCAAAACCAAAATGGATTTTTAAAAAAATCCATTTTGGTTTTTTGCATTGAAATTTGGTTTTTCAAAAAACCATTTTGAATCTAAAAAACCAATTTTGTCTGGAATTTTTTAGAGTGTATAATGCAACTCTAATCTTTTGTTGCATCGCGGCTGTGTTGCAGAGGGGCCCAGATCTGAGGGGCTCTTAAACAGCACATAGTCAACACATAGCAAGAGAGACAAGCCCATAGTACACATAACAAATGCTTGATTGATGGGTGACTCGGTGATGAATGGGGAATTTTGGCTTTTGCTTTTCATCCCCGGGCGAATTCTGCGATGGCTGACGTGACAAAGACAAATCTATTGCAGAAAACCAAAAGCTTTTTCATCCCAGCCACCATTTTGTCTCAACTCCCAATATAATTCCGAAAGCTTTAGTTATGAAAATCTTTTGTTCTTTTCACCGCACGTGCTCGCTTCACTCTCTCGGGTTTTCTGAAGAAATCCTAGCCGAAAACAACGACCCGAAAAACCCTCCACATTAATTGTGAACATCAAAAACAAAAGTTGGTGTCAGTGGTGTCACGGATATCTTTTTCGCTGTAACCGAATCAAGCCGAGTTTTCAAAGCAAACAGAACTGCAGACCTCAAACAAAAACTTGGAATGACGCATTTGCAAAATCCAATGCAGTTCATTATCGAATTGCACCGAAAATATGAGGACACACGTTTTAAATGCATTCGAATTTCTGCCAGACTATTAGAACTATTGTTTGGTCCATACTCTTTACTGTATTAATCAAACCCGGCAAACGGAATATTCAACATACAACAAAGAGCGCATGGGTGCAAATATACTCGATCTGCAATTGAAATTTTTGGCAAACATACCGAGCACATATAGGACTGGAGGAATAAAATCTGGAAGAGCAGTTTTGCCGAATATCATGCTATGCAAATCCAATAACCTCATCATATCTGCAAAGCAGGGGAACGAAGGGAGGACAATTTAATCACATCAGCACAAGAAGCTTTGGAGATGTCTCCGAGCTGTGACAGTCTTTCATCTAGAAAATAACGGCAGTATTTTGCTAAGCTATGCTAAGCAGTGGGGGGATAAGGGCTTAGTTTCTGCCACTGATCTATTGGAGGACATTGGACAAGAGCAGAGACAGGGGCCACTGGGGGAGCACTGGGGTCTGTGGGGTCTGCCAGCAGGCAAGGGGGCTCAGCTATGCTCACTGGGCATCTGCTTTCATCTCAAGAGGCAAGTAATCAGATTACGTGATTGGCATGATGACAGCAGCTCTCTTGATGGACATTCATGGCTATCTGAACAGCCACAATCTACAGTCATCAGCCAAATTACCTTGGGATGGATTTCATAGGGGTAATGTGAAATATTATTTTCTCCTGCTATATCATGTGTTGCATGCAAATGTGCGGGGCAATCTGGCAGCCAAATGCCTCACTAGACAGAAAATTAAATAAGCGAGGCAACATAGAGCTGGATGGGTGACTGGGGTTCAACTCCGCGTGCTCATTGCGCAATATTACCATCGAAATTGGTCACAACCAATGCACAAAAATCCATTTTGATCTCTGATTCATTCTGAACACAATCGCATTGCGGGGACCATAATGAGGATGGCCAGTAGAGACTCATGTAGTTCAGCTGTAGATCTCAAGTGGCTGCTGTCAAATCCTACACTGTACAAATGAGACTACACTCTTAGAAGAATGGTACAATGGTTCCCTTGAAATCACGCGCATGTATACCAATAATACCCTATAAGACAATACAAGCACATGAAATTTGAATTTGGAGATTGCAGAAGAAGAGCCATTTTGCAAATAACACACAGATATGGTGCAAATGCAGTAGTTGACCTTGTACATCTCATTTATTTTGATAATGTGCGGCCATGCAAAATATTTTCTCTTTTATAGTATTTGCATAATATTATTTTGAAGAAATACAGAACTGGTGGGAGTCTATTCCAAAGTCACACTACAAATTCCAAATAGAATACAACCATAGCAGTGATCACAAACTGTTATACATTGTTTGTTACTATGTGTGCTTTTAGCAGTTAGACATGAAATAAAAATTATAAGAATCTGCAACTTATAGAACTAACAACACCTAACAATAACAGTGAATTTGAGAAAATGTTTTTCATAGTCATTGCAACTGTCAAATTTGATAGAATCTGTGAAAAATATACATGTATCAAAACACTAATGTCCAGGACATTTCTTGGACTTGTCATATGCTAGTATATGGACGGATTAAATCGATCCACAAGCCCTGATATACCATGTCTATCAATGACTGGTACTTCCGCTCGTGCTTGAAATACCCATAAGGTATTCAGACACTACCGAAGGGTACTCTTGACGTGCATGAGCTATTCCAACACGAATAAGGTATCCTATTCAAGTGTGATACGTATTCTGAGGTGTAGGATGTATTTCGAAGGCGAATAAGGTATTCCGCTCAAATGCGAAAAGTAATGCAGACTGCATTAAGAATTTCAAAGGTGTATGATTGGAGTATTTCAGAGCAACATGGAGCAGTTGAGATGCAGATTATCTGATTTAAAGAGGATTATATAGTTAGTTTCAAAGCCTTATATTTGTGTCAGAACAGTGGTGTACAAAAGTTTATTAATACACAAGTTCGAAAACATATGTCTACAATTGTGATACACTGTTCAGTGATCCATGTAAGAGACAAAAAAAATGTGTGTCCATGTTGGATCCACTTGAGTGACAAGACTTTACTTCCTGTTTCATCAAAACATTGGTTTGGAGAAAGCACATGTTTCAGAAAAAATCAATTTGTATATAATCAAATTGCTGTCACCTATGGAAAACCCAAAAAATAACAGTATACATAATAATATATAATAACCGTGAACCAAGCCATCCAAAGTACAACTTTGAAATATCATTGATGTTTAATTAACTGCCTGTACAGTTTCCAGGTGAGTTGACAACATATGTTTGTGTTTACATGGTCATAGGAGAATTTGTAAACTCTCACCTTTTAATTTGCAGTCCACTGTGTTTTACATTCAGCTATTCCATTCAAGACATATGCCTTGCAATAAAGCAGTATTTTATGTAAAGTTACATATGGATAAATGAATGTTCAAATGTCCTGATAAAAATACCTTGGGCAAATAATCACTGGCTCTGCAACATTTTCTTATGTTCCGAGAGGACTTAAGGGGCTCTCTTAACAAAATAGCAAGCTGGATTATCTTGTTTAGCATTGTTTGGCATTGACTGTTTGTTATAATCACTTGACCTCTGTCAGCCAATCACATGCCAGAATTGCAGGGAAATGATTCTCATATTCTTTGTTGTCCAGTTATCCTCTCATGTTTGACTGTTTGAGTGATTGTCTCATGGTAAAAGCCAGTTATTCACCATGGGATCAGGAATATGTGTTTATCATAATAACCTATACCTATCGCGATCCTCAGGTCAGTAGAGCGCAATATTTAAATGTGAGAAGCACGAGATTTTGATGCCTATGGTCGGTTGACCATGATAAAAGAACCAAGAGTAATTGTGTATGTGTGAAATGCAGACATCCACGTTCCATAGTGATCAACACTCAATACATGGAAATGGACTGTAGAAATTCTGCCCCATCTCTGTCAGTAATTGTCGGCCTTGAAGGGAGGAGTCAATTAAAAAAATTAAAAGGTGGCTAGTGTATTTGGACTTCCCAATGGACGTGACTATTTTATCACAAATCAGTAAAATAACATTCACAATTAATTGCGTACTTAGACAGGAATTCCTCTAAAAAAAACCCTGGTCCAAGTAAAAGGTAGACTGCAGAACCATTTTAGGTAGCATAATGATCTGGGGCATTTTTAATGGAAAGTGCTTCCAAAAAACCTATTCACATTCTTTGAAAAGCCTTAGGATACAGGGTATTTGGAAAATACCTTGCCTTTCAGTGTTATGAGGTACAACAGGAATATCCTATTTGGACAAGTTTGGATAATTTTTTAGTTACTCCGAAATGCTTTGAGTTATTATTTTGTAACCAAGATGGACGTTTGCATCAGTACCAGATTGTATTAATGCTTAACATGGGTTATCCTGAAGTGATGAAGTCATTTTACTGATATGGTGTCCATGCTGAACATGACTTAGTTGAACATGACTTAGTTAACTAGTTTTATTAACTAAACTCATGTTACAACATGACAAAAATTTTTGCCAGTAACCCATTAGAAGATAAGTTGTAGGAGTTAACCATGCACTTTTGGATAACCCGTGTCAAGTGTTCATACAGTCCGGTACAGGAGAGTGGACAGCCATAATTTCTGGAGATCGTATGGTTTAAATCTTAGTTGTTATTGATAAAAAAGGTGAAAAAGAAAAGTACTGCACCAGAACTTTTATCCAGTTGAGACAAACAAGTATTCACCATTATATGATTGGCATGAAGATAGCAGCTCTCTTGATGGACATTCATGGCTATCTGAACAGCCACAATCTACAGTCATCAGCCAAATTACCTTGGGATGGATTTCATAGGGGTAATGTGAAATATTATTTTCTCCTGCTATATCATGTGATGCATGCAAATGTGCAGAGCAATCTGGCAGCCAATGCCTCACCAGAGGGAAAATGAAGTACGTTTTGTCCTATCTTCATGCAAACTGATGTTTAGCTGGATTTCTGAGCATCTACAACATATACCTACAGGTAGACTACCTTTTTAAAATCTATAAATCATATTTTCGCCAGGTTTCAGTGCCATTTCTCCCCATTTTTTGCAACTTTTCATGACGGCAGCCCATTAAATGAGATAAAGTGTAATTGAGGCACAGTTAAGCTGGATGGGTGACTCGGGTTGTAGTCTGTGCTCTCAATAGCCAAACATTATCATCTCAATTGATTGCAACCAATGCACCTAAATCCGCCTCATTCTGTCTCAACAAAATCTCAACTGCTTGCTACTAGTAAAACAAGAAGGGCCAAAAGAGTCTCATGTTCTTCAGCACCAGATATCAAGTCATGACTGCCGTCAAATCCTACAAATGAGAGTAAACAAGGTGGAGTGGCAGTTTGCACGCAAGCAGACTGGCCACTATTTTTGGAAGATCAGATGGTTTGAAATCCCATTATTGATTACAAAAGGAGAACATAGAAAAGTACTGCACCAGAACATTTATCCAGTTGAGACAAGGCTTTTATGCAAGTTCAGACTTATCTGCAGGAACAAAGTCCCACAGATCAATTTATCCAGAAGAGTAGTCACGCATGGGCCATAACGCTTTGCTCAAAGATTCACGGCCATCAGTGCACAGTGAGTGAGTGAGTGAGTTAGTGTTTTACGTCTCATCAGCACCTGTGTGGGCTATTTAGAGACATACTTGGTTTGTACTAAGTGTCTTTATAGTTCTGTTCTTTTGCTACTTAGTTATTTCTTTTTTGTGTCGTGGTTTCCGTCGTCCGTTGTTTTTTTACCAATTTCAGAGCAACAGACAAAAGGCCATGAATGACCAGTAAAATGAGGATTCCATAGAATTCGTCAGTGAAGGTGTACTTGGTGACTAAACTGTGTATTTCTTTTTTGGTTGTGTGTGTATCTTCTTGCCAGGTGTACAGCTTTTGTTTTGTTCGCTCAGTCAGCTTCCTAGACACATTGCCGAAGCCGGACATTTGAAGATGTGAAACTGCTGAGTCTAGGTAATGGTCTATAATCTTTAGTCGGTATGTTTGAATGTGTTCAGGTGGTACTTCTGCAAGTAGGAGGTGGAAGAGATAGGCTCTGTGAGTGATTGGGTAGTCTTTTTCAAGACTGTCTGTTCCTCCATCCCGAGGGTTTGTTTCCTTTTTTTCCATTTCGTCCACTCCGTCCTGTCCTTTGTTTTCTGGATCGTCTTCTTCTTCCTCTAGGCCCTCTTCCTTTTCTTTTTCCTGTAGATCTCCTTGAGCTGCTGCATTTTCTTCCTCTGCATCTTGTTCTGCTTCCATGGACTGGTTGCCGGGTGTCGTGTTCCTGCCATCATCCGAGTCTTCCTGTTCCTCTTCAGTGTCTGTTTCAGTCTGACGTACTTCCATTTCTTCCTCAGGAGGAGTTGTGATGCCAGCTGTTGGGATTTGTTCTTCAAGGTCTGGCTGGGAATCAGGCTGTTTTGTGGTGTTTGTTGTCTTTGGCGTGGTTGTTCCATTTGTTCCTCCCGAATGTCTGTTGTTGTCTTCGATGTTCTTTGTGTGTTGTTGGTGTATTCTGTTGATGCTGCGTTCTTCGAGTTGTAACTTTCGTCTTGGTGTCGCATGGTGTTGAGGTTGTGGATATCCTGCCATGTCGGCATAGCTGGGAATTCCTGCATGTTGGTCCACGATCCTTCTTAGTCAGGAGCCATTTTCAGGAATTCAAAGTGGTTGAGGCATTTTAGAGTAGAAATGGGCATCCACCTGGAATAAGTCAATTTGAGTATGCCGATTTTGAATTTTGAGGATGCCCGCTCGTATCTCCGTTATTAATAGGGGTGGGCCAATCTACATTATTTTCGAAATTCTCACTGGAGACTTGTGGTTTCATAGGCCAAATATTCTGGAGATCTCAAATTTGGTTGGTTTTTTCAGCTAAAAGGCATATTTAGGTTGGTTCTTTTGATTTTTCTGAAAAAGGTCTACGAAGTAGAAAAATCGCCTATTTTCGGACATGTTTTTCTTAATATACAGCTCATAATTCCATATTTACACATAAATTAGGTTTCTATTGTAGATTTTAGGTGGAAGTAATATTGCTTGAAGCATTTTTATTCATCAAATAGTAAAATCAATTGCAAATACCATAAAAATAACTGATTTTATTAAGATTTTAGTGGCGGAAATTGAGCAATTTCACCAATAATCAGACATACTGCATAATTTAAACACTTAAACATAATATACAATCAGAAATAATGCCACTTCTTTGTAGTTCAAATACTTTAAAAAACTTGTCATAAGGAATATTGTTACTGTAAAGTGATTTGGCATTACACAACATAAACTTTGAACAGGTTGGTCTGTTTGGTTGACGTCACATAATTCATGACTAAAATTTTATATATGAACACCAACAATACATGTTGTAAATTTAGAAGTGTTAACTAGTACAACTAAAACAAAAACCCCATTCTCACAATGGATAGGGTTAGGCCTATCTGAAGGTATAATGAGAAGCTGAAATACAAGATTGTGAAGCTAGACATTATTGTTTGGTGTGTTAAATTCAAGCATCATGCATAAGCCAATTAGGATAGTCATATCACACCCACATTATTCAGCAAGGAATCTGAATTTGTCTTCATCTAGCCCCCTGGTTTGAAACACAACCATGATTCCATCTGTAATCTCTAAGCTCCTATACTAAGAACAAAACATGAGAGTGCCATACATTGGGTGATAGTCAGAATTTGACAGCACTGAACCTCAAATTCATCAATGCATATTAAGGTCTTTAAAATAGCTTAAGTTCAGATAGCAGTCACTAAAATTGTGTCAATGACATCATCCTCACTGACGGTGCTCCTTGACCACTTGTGCTGATCTCATAGAATGTCTAGTCCTTGAAGTTTCTTGTTTAAGAACCTTGTATTGGGCCAATCCTGCCCAGGAATCGAATTATCATCGATCCCAAGCAACTTCAACAATGGGAAGATTAACTGTAGTGTCCTATACTGGGGCAATTGAAAGACCCAGGACAGCTCTGAATGAATAGACCTTTGCTTGAATTGTGTGCTTCTCATCATCATAATTATGGAGATCACCAACAATGAATGGCAGCTCCATCTATGTAAATTAGGGTAGAGCTACCCAGCTGTTCAGGGGTACACCAGCACAGCACAAGCATGAAGGCTACCAAGACATGTGAGACAGAATCAAAAATCTACAGAATGGTTTCTCATTTCATGCGAGTACTGGCTTCATACATGGACATTATGAAGTGAGTCTAATGCTGAGCGTGACTCGGGAGACAGCAGCTTGGAAATGACAATGAGACTATGGTATGGATACTTGAGATGGACTTACAAACCCAGGATGCGGTTGGGTTTTGGATAAGAACTTGAATGTCAATTCTTCTTTTTTGAATCAGAAAACACCTTTAATTGCATGGTCAATCCCTAAAAAATAACATATCTGCAGCGATTTAGTATGGGCAGTTTTCACTGGGCCTTTGGGAAATTAGCCCAAGATGGTTCTGCATTGGTATCAATGTTCTCTGGTTGTGTGCCTTGATCTTGAATGCCATGAGCTACTTCACATGGTTCAACCATTGGTGTGGTAAATTCTGAGTCATCTTTCACAATGTCCATGCATATATGCATATTGTATGCCCCTTTTCAACCCATTTGCTCTGTCTTTAGCTTTCCCTCTGTGCCTAGAATACTTCTCTTCTATACAAGTTTTGTTTCATTTTGTGCTGCTTTGTCCAGTTCATAAGCACAGTCTGTGAAGAGGTAGCATTCATGTATCTGACAGTAACTGTAATTTTCACAGAAAGTTGTGCCTTCTGCCTTCATGATAGTATCATATTCAGCACCCAACTGTTTCTGGTGATTACCCAGGCTCTTCCTCCTGATGTCATAGGCTCTCCTGATCATGCTCTCATGTAATTAATTAATTTTCATTGATCATTCTTGTGTTTTCTATTTCATGTTGCTTCTAAAATATGGTTATTTTCCGTAGTTGTCTCTCATATTCCTGGCAATAGACTTTTTAGGCATGAGGTATTGTTTGGTAGATATTTTAGTCTCAGTCCAGTCCTTTACAACTTTAAGAACCTATAATACTTCATCTTTTTCCCCTTTCTCAGAGACTTGGTCTGTCACACACCACACTGTTTTCACTGGGCCCAGGATAACTTTTGAGTAACATGTGTTTTAAATAGTCTCCTGTACCGTGTTTACAAGCAATTAAGTTAACATGTTAACTTAATTGCTTGTAAACAGAGTTCAGGAGACTATTTATGACAATACTAATTTATGGCTTCAAAATGTTTGGACATCATCCTTAAACAAGCACTGCTTCCAATTAAGCATCTATCAATTACCAATTGGTATAAAATGTGCATATTCATAGCACCGCTGGGAGTCTGAGACTCCTCAAGTGCATGAAACTTCCACATTTTATCTACTTTTTGGGAGAATTTGACCATGATATGTAATATAATTTTACTTAAACATGTTTATTAACATCTAGTGTGATTTTAGTGAAAAGAATATGCCCATCTGGCTGTCTGCCTTGCTGAAAAGGACCCAAAATGTATGAAAAACGTCACTTTTTCGCCCAGATTTAGATAGGGACAAACAAATGCAAAGAACCAACCTAAAGACTATTCTGAGACAACTTTACCTGCCCATTTCTTGATCAGGAGGATATTTGGCCTAGGAAATCACAAGTCTTATGAAGGTTACCCAGATTGGCCCACCCCTATTATTAAGCCCTCAAAATGGCCGAAAACAATATGGCCGCCAAAATTATTTCATTCAAGCATAACTTGACCCCTAATTGCACTAGAGAGGTGATCTTTGAGTCTTTTTCTATGTTTTGGCACATGAGTAATCAAATAAGAATGTTTCCAAATGTCCCAGAACAATATTTCATTAATAATGAGGCCTTATAAAAATGACCAAAAACAAGATGGCCGCCAAAATTACTTCATTCAAGCATAACTTAACCCCTAATTGCACTAGAGAGGTGATCTTTGAGTCTTTTTCTATGTTTTGGCACTTGAGGAATTTAATAAGAATGTTTGCAAATGTTCCAGAACAATATTTCATTAATAAACAGACCTTATAATGACCAAAAACAAGATGGCCGCCAAAATTACTTCATTCAAGCATAACTTGGCCCCTAATTGCACTAGAGAGGTGATCTTTGAGTCTTTTTCTATGTTTTGGCACATGAGGAATCTAATAAGAATGTTTCCAAATGCCCTAGAACAATATTTCATTAATAATGAGACCTTATAATGACCAAAAACAAGATGGCCGCCAAAATTACTTCATTCAAGCATAACTTGGCCCCTAATTGCACTAGAGAGGTGATCTTTGAGTCTTTTTCCATGTTTTGGCACATGAGGAATCTAATAAGAATGTTTCCAAATGCCCCAGAACAATATTTCATTAATAATCAGACCTTATAATGACCAAAAACAAGATGGCCACCAAAGATTATGTGTACTTTTTTCATCATAGTTTTAACCTTGATAAAGTAACAAGCAAATCCGGACTCTGTTGAACTGTACACAAATTAACCACAAGCAGGGTGGCATAGTGGTTAACTAATTTTTCAATTGAGGTTGTGAATGTTCTTGATTCCATTTAACTGAGTAATATAAAAGACTAGGTGGACCTTCAGGAGCATGAGAAGAGAAATATCTCTGGGGGTGTTCTCAGAACTATGTATTTGGTCATCTTTTGTATAAGCAGTATGGACCGGATCCTACTCTTAACTTACAGGATATGTTTAGTGGACCTGTTAGAGCCTTTATCTTTGATTCCTGAAATACATCATTCATATGAAGTTAATTGTTCAAGCATTGCCTATGACATTTGCAACTGTCATTGCATGGCAACTTTACTTATGACAGCCACATCGAAGTCTAGAGCCGTAAACATGATTGGAACAGGTTCAAGAGTGGAAAGTGCAGGCTGCAGTATATTCTGATGGCATGATTGGAACAGGTTCACTACTTTCAGTTGGAATTACAATTTCAGAATATGGCTCCAATGCCCTCAGCCATACTAAGCTTTAATGATGAGCCATCATAATATGGAACTTAAGGGCATCTGATGTCGGCGGCTAGCGTTCAGCCTCGTGTCCTTTCCTAAACAACGACCTTGCTTCATCTGTGGTGGCAGAATCAGTTTTGTACACTTTGCAAATTATAAAAAACTCACAAACTTCCAGCTACTTTCTGGTCAATGAACGTCTCCCAAGACCAGAAGGTAGCTTAGAATTTTCAAGTAAAATGCCAAAGGCAGCTCTCTGGCTATGTCCAGCCAGAAATAATGTGGAGTCAGAGCCAGTGAGGGCATGGAAAGACAACATAGAAAGATTCATGTCTGGTTGGAAATTCCATCCTTGGACAACAGCAGTTAGAGAGATGAAATTTGGCTTTTTGCTGGTTCCAGCCTTCATCCAGACTTTTGCGATGGTGTGATTGTGAGCAGCAAGCATCAAGAAGACACCAGTATCTCTCAAGACTACAAGCGAGGAGGAATCTGTGTGGTCGCAATAGACCAACAAACATGAGTCAGCTTCCTCATGGGTACCCTTAAGATCATGCAGATCCACATCCGATCTGTTGCAAAGAATATCACTCTGTTGCCTCATCTAAACCACCAGATGTTTAGCCTATTTGGTAATCTGGAGCCTTCTCTACCAAGGCGTTGGACAGGAATTTGGAAAGGTCAGCCTTCTAGGTAGAATTGGAGAGAAAATTTTGCCAATTCTGTGGTAAAGTACACTAGAATTCTCTATTAGTCTGCGAATTACCTTTCCCTTTCTTCCCCATCTTCTTGTCATCTCTTCTATTGAAAAGTCTTCATACTGGTAAAACACCACATCAGTGCTTTTGAAGCGATGCCATATCTAAACACTAAATTCAGAAACAAGTTGTCATGGTCACCAAGTGGTAAATGCTTGATTCGGTGGTTATCCAAGTGATACGACTAATGCCTGTCCACCAATGAGCAAAATGGTCATTTAGATGAGGCAACAGAATCTGATATTCTTTGCAACAGATCAGATGGGGATCTGCAGGATCTTAAGGCTACATGTACCTATGAGAAGCTGACACGCGTTTGTTGGTCTATTGCGACCACAGAGATTCCTCCTCGCTTGTAGTCTTGAAGGGAGATACTGATGTCTTCTTGATACTTGTTGCTCACAGTAACGCCATCAGCAAAAGTCTGTATGAAGGCTGGATCCTGCAAAAAGTCAAATTCATCTTTTTAAATGCCGTTGTCCAAGGATGAAACTTGCACTAGACATGTCTCTTTCGTCTTTCTATGCCCTCACTGGCTCTGACTCCACATCATTTCTGGTTGGACATAGCAAGAGAACTGCCTTTGGCATTTTACTTGAAAATTTCAAACTACTTTCTGATCTTGGGAGAGGTTCATTGACCAAACCTCTCACACAAAGTTGCTGGAAGATTGTGAGTTGTTAATTTGCAAATGTACAACACTGATTCCACCACCGCAGATGAAGCAATGTCAGTGTTCTTTAGGAGAGGACACAAGGCTGAACACTTGCCCATGACATCAGATGCCCTTAGGTTCCATATCATGATGGCTCATCATTGAAGCATAGTGTTGCTGAAAGCATTGGAGTCATGTCCTGAAATTGCACCTCCAACTGAAAGTGGTTGGATAAAAGATCAGAATATAATGAAGTCTGTACTTTCCACAGAAAATAAAAATTTATCTATCTACCTACACTTGCACCTATTCCAAACAGATGTTTACAGCTCTACACTTCGATATGGCCGCCATGAATCAAAGTGACAGTTGCAAATGGCATAGGCAATGTTTGAAAAATTAACTTTATACCCAATACTTTCAATGTTAATTTGATTTAAGGAGACTTATCCCTCTTGTTGGTGACAGCCAAACTAAAGGATCATGCATCTGTTTTTCAATCCAAAATCTGTTATGACTAGTCAAATGGGCTTCTTTTGATTATGACTAATGAAACAGCCTCTATGTTTCCCATGTTGAATGCATAGTAGTAGTATAGAAGATGACACTTCGTCAGCTATCATGAATCACAAAGTGCCTTTTTCACAGTGAACTGATGCTCATTTTTTCTTTATCAAAGTGCATCACTGTAAGGTAAGAGTAGGATCTGTTTCTTGATCCTGATACAAAAGATGACCAAATGTAAGTCTGAGAACACCCCCAGAGATATTTCTCTTCTCATGCTTCTGAAGGTCCACCTAGTCTTTTATATTGGAATCAAGAACATTCACAACCGCAATTGGAAAATTAATCAACAACTATGCCACCCTGCTGGTGGTTAATTTGTGTACAGTTCAACAGAGTCCGGATTTGCAGGTAACTTTATCAAAGTTACAACTATGATGAAAAAGTACACATAATCTTTGGTGGCCATCTTGTTTTTGGTCATTATAAGGTCTGATTATTGATGAAATATTGTTCTGGGGCATTTGGAAACATTCTTATTAGATTCCTCAAGTGCCAAAGCATAGAAAAAGACTCAAAGATCACTTCTCTAGTGCAATTAGGGGCCAAGTTATGCTTGAATGAAGTAATTTTGGCGGCCATCTTGATTTGGGTCATTATAAGGCCTCATTATTAATGAAATATTGTTCTGGGGCATTTGGAAACATTCTTATTAGATTCCTCAAGTGCCAAAACATAGAAAAAGACTCAAAGATCACCTCTCTAGTGCAATTAGGGGCCAAGTTATGCTTGAATGAAGTAATTTTGGCGGCCATATTGTTTTTGGCCATTTTGAGGGCTTAATAACGGAGATACAAGCGGGCATCCTCAAAATTCAAAATCGGCATACTCAAATTGATTTATTCCAGGTGGATGCCCATTTCTACTCTAAAATGCCTCAACCACTTTAACTGAGGCCTTTTTCTGAATTTGGCTCCTGACTAATATACTCGTAGAAGGCTTGGTAAGAGATACAGCTGCAATCATATTTAAAACATGGCCAGCATGTAGACTTGGTCAGAACCTTCTTTGATTGACCCATCAGCCATGGCCAAATAGGACCGAAGTCCTAGTGACAACATGACAAGCCGATTGACTGGACCGGGCCAATCCAGCCTCCCGTCTAGGAGAAATCCAGGCCAAAGTAGTGTATTGTATGGGAGGGACCAACTTAGGCCCACCCAACTCAACTACCAGGACCCCTTCATCCTCCGACACGGGTCGCAACCCACGGCAAACAGGTTGCCCCATTTCCGTCGGGGAGACGTGTGCAAGTGCACTGTCTCGTGTTGGCCACTAAGGATAGAGGGCTTCACCTTAGCGTTACCACCAACCGCCACGAGGAGGCCCGAGACCTGCGGGGGCCCATCAGTGCACAGCCAGTAATAGCACTAACAAGCAGAGGGTGCAATGCAACCATCCCAAGATGACAACTATCCCACTAATGCTTATTTATAGCATTTTTGTGGCATTCTTGAGTGATGCTCTTACGGCTAATACGTTTATGCATCTCATCTCGACAACACTGCCTACTCAAGCCGCTTCAATTGGCTTACTCGCCAGATTTAGCTCTTTATGCCTCCATTTCTCAACAGCACATTGGCTCTGGCGGCTACCAAAGGAACCAGTCTAAAATCGGTTGGAGACACAAAATCTACTAGAAATTGACAGGATGAAACAATAATCAATTAGCTCTTTCACCGCGGATCCCTTCCGGAACCTTATCAAGAACTGAGCAGCCACTTAACATTTTACAGGAAAAAATGTTCTGTTTACTTCAATCGTGTTTCAGATAAAACATCCACATATCAGATTCATGAAATGCAAATTACTGAGATAAGAGCGTCACAACACATTCACTGCAAGTACATCTGGATAAGTCATTGTCTGTGATAGTAACACTTTACTGCAAGTCTGTCAGTTGGTTTCAGGTAGTTCTGTACAAACCAACCAGTAAAATAATAACAGTTCCAAGAAATACCATGCAATTGATGTACTGAAATCAAACAAGACACATAAGTTGAGAAACCCATGAAGTCTGAATTGTTGTTGCATCCTAATAAGGCACAAGTCAATTGTGTAAAACAAAACTAATGTATTACACCATATTAATAGTCATTGGTTATTTTGCCACCTTTTGCAATGCCTTGCAAATCAATATGATTTGATGCTGCCAGAATTTGGAGATTGGTGCTACAGATGCAAGCACGATAAACAATCAATTACAATGCATGTTCTATATTACACACAGAAAAGATTTGCTCATAGCACTTAATATTGCCAAGTAAAAGAACATACATTATACTTTATTATCCACAATTACATGATTGGCCTGATGACAGCAGCTCTCTTGATGGACATTCTTGGCTATCTGAACAGCCACAATCTACAGTAATCAGCCAAATTACCTTGGGATGGATTTCATAAGGGTAATACGAAATATTATTTTTCGCTGCGATATCAAGTGTTGCATGCAATCTGGCAGCCAAATGCTTCACTAGACATAAAATGAAATAAGTGAGGCACATTTGGGCAGGATGGGTGACCGAGGTTCCGGTCTGTGCTCTCATGGCCAAACATTACCAGCTCAATTGATAGCAACCAATGCACCCAAATCTACTCGATTCTGTCTCCACACAATCTCCTGCTGCTAGCATAATGAGAAGGGCCAAAAGAGTCATGTTGTCCAGCTGTAGATCTCAAGTCATGGCTGTCAAATCCTACAAATTAGAGTTAACAAGGTGGAAGGAGAGGTTTGCATGCTTACATGGAGACATTTCACTATTCTTGGTGGATCAGATGGTTTTAAATCTCACAGCTATTTATTATAAAAGGAGAAAATAGAGAAGTACTGCACCTGTGGATCTCATGTCATGGCTGCTGTCAAATCCTACAAATTAAGAGTAGGTCTAAACAAGGTGGAAATAGAGGTATGCATGCATGGAGACATGCCACTATATTTTTGGAAGATCAGATGGTTTGAAATCTCAAAGTTATTGATTACAAAAGGAGAAAATAGAAAAGTACTGCACCAGAACATTAATTCAGTTGACAAACAAGGCTTTCATGAAAGTTCAGACTTATCTGCAGGAACAAAGTCCCCACAGATCAATTTTTCCAGAAGAGGAGTCACGCATGAGGCATAATGCTTTGCTTGAAGACTCATGGCCATCAGTGCACAGCCAGTAATAGCACTAACGAGCAGAGGATGTTTACTTTAATCCAGTTTTAGACAAAACATCCACTTATCAGATTCATGACATGTGAGTTATAGAGATAATAGTGTTACAACCAAATCACTGGAAAAACATCCGGATAAGTAATTGTGTCCAATAAAAACACTTTACAGCAAATCTGTTGGTCAGTTTCAGGCAGATCATCTATATCACCCAGCAAGTTTCAGGCAGATCATCTATATCAGCCAGCAAGTAACAGTTCCAAATAATACCATGCACTTAAATCAAACAAGAAACAACAAAATTAACGCAAAGTGGGAAAAAAAGTTGGCTGCATATGATGTGAAAGAACATACATTATACTTTATCATTTGCAATTACATGATTGGTATGATGATAGCAGCTCACTTTATGGACATTCTTGGCTATCTGAACAGCCACAATCTACAGTCATCAGCCAAATTACCTTGGGATGGATTTCATAGGGGTAATATGAAATATTATTTTCTCCTGCGATATCATGTGATGCATGCAAATGTGCAGGGCAATCTGGCAGCCAAATGCTTCACTAGACATAAAATGAAATAAGTAAGGCACATTTGGGCAGGATGGGTGACCGAGGTTCTAGTCTGTGCTCTAATTGCCAAACATTACCAGCTCAGTTGGTAGCTACCAACGCACCCAAATCTACTCGATTGTGTCACCACACAATCTCCAGCTAGGGGCATAATGAGAAGGGCCATAAGAGTCATGTTGTCCAGCTGTAGATCTCAAGTCATGGCTGCTGTCAAATCCTACAAATTAAGAGTAAACAAGGTGGAAGGAGAGGTTTGCATGTATTGAGACATGTCACTATTTTTGGTAGATCAGATGGTTTGAAATCTCACAGTTATTGATTACAAAAGGAGAAAATAAAAAAGTACTGCACCAGAACATTTATTCAGTTAACAAACAGGGCTTTCATGCAAGTTCTGACTTATCGGCAGGAACAAATCCCAACAGATCAATTTTTCCAGAAGAGGAGTCATGCATGGGGCATAATGCTTTACTTGAAGACTCATGGCCATTAGTGCAGGGCCAGTAATAGCAATAACGAGCAGAAGGTGCCACTAACGCTTATTTATAGCATTTTTGTAGCATTCTTGGGTGATGCTCTTACGGCTAATACATTTATGAATCTTATCTAAAGACACTGCCTACTCAAGCCACTTCAATTGGCTTAATCGCCTTATTTAGCTGTTTAGCTGTTTATGCCACCATTTCTCGACAGTACATTGGTTCTGGCTGCTTCTAAAAGAAACCTGTCTAAAACTTGTTGGAGACACAAAATCTACAAGAAACAGAGAGAATTCGAACAATAATCAATTAGCACTGTCACTGCACAAAATCCTTTAGTTATGAGACTGGCCACTATTTTTGGGAGACCATGCAGATGGTTTTTGAATTACTTAGTTTTCATTGATAACAAAAGGAGTAAATAGAAAAGTACTGCACCAGAACATTTATGTCTGTGTTCTCATGGCCAAACATTACCAGCTCAATTGATAGCAACCAATGCACCCAAATCTACTCGATTCTGTCTCCACACAATCTCCTGCTGCTAGCATAATGAGAAGGGCCAAAAGAGTCATGTTGTCCAGCTGTAGATTTCAAGTCATGGCTGCTGTCAAATGCTTGAAGATTCATTGCAGGGCCAGCAATAGCACTAACGAGCAGAGGGTGCCATGCAACCATCCTAAGATGACAACTATCTCACTAACGCTTATTTATAGCATTTTTGGTGGCATTCTTTGGTGATGCTCTTATAGCTAATACATTTATGAATCTCATCTTAAAAACAGTGTTTACTCGAACCTCTTCAATCGGCTTACTCGCCAGATTTGTCTCTTTATGCCTCCATTTCTCAACAGCCAACTGCCTCTGGCTGCTTCTAAAAGAAACCTGTCTAAAACTTGTTGGAGACACAAAATCTACAAGAAACAGAGAGAATTCGAACAATAATCAATTAGCTCTGTCACTGCGTAAAATCCTTTAGTTACGATGTATCTAGAACTGAGCTGCCACTTCACAATTTACTGGAAACAATGTTTTGTTTACTTTAAACCTCAATATCATAAAAAACATCCACATACTGCATCAGATTTTATGGCATGCAAATTACAAAGGTAATCAGTCCAATGCACAAAATCCATTTAGTTGTTTGATTCATACTCCACACTAGGGCTCTGTAATGGTGCTGACATTTGATACAATATGATAGGGATTTTATAAGCTGGATATATCATTATTGTACCAAACCGAAAATGCTGCTTAGAAAACCAGTTTGGGAACAGACGAGACACTACTCCACACAATCACCAGCGGATGACATAGTGAGTAAGGTCTAAAGAGTCTAACACTGAATGTAGTGCACATGCAGATCACAAATCATGACTGTCGTGAAATCCAATTAATGAGAATAAATAAGGTAAAGTTCAAGGTTTGCATGCAAGGAGACTGGCCACTATTTTTGGGAGACCAGATGGTTTTTGAATTGCTTAGGTTTCATTGATAACAAAAGGAGTAAGTGTGTGTGTGTGTGTGTGTTTGTGTGTGTTTTACGCCCTGCAGCACCTCATTGGGCTATATCGAGGCTTGCTTAGGTGTTATTTGTCTTTGTTTATTGTCCACATAGCACGTCTGTGTTGGAACTAACTTTGTAGGTTGGTGAAGGAATTATTTACGGATCTTCTGGGCTACTTTTAGCGCAGTTGTAAACAGGTTGTGGCGGATAAGAAGGATCAGAGCACCTGCTCCTTCTTCGGTAAATTTGTAATTTTTAATAGCTTTGATGAGTTCTGACTTTGTACTGAAACCGTCTTTGTTAAACGGCCCCTTTGCTTGTTGTGTACGTTGCACAAGTTGTGTGCGTGCTTGGTAAAGTCTCAATGATGCAAGAAGAGTTTTTGTATACTCAAGGTAGTCTTCTGTGAGCTTCTTTCTACTAGTTTGCCATTTGTTGTTTAACACCAAGCAGACAACTGCTGCAGCTGACTTCATTAGGCGTCCTGACTGTTCCTTTTGACATGGAATGTTCTGACGATGTTCTACCAATATCAGGAAAAGAAAGAGTAGATCGTGGATAAGAAGAAGAATCATAGTTCCATATTCAATCTCTGTGAATAGGTGTGATGCTGTGGCTTCCCGGATCTCGGCAAGAGTACAATAATTTTCTTTGGGCCAGCAGCCTGCACTTTGAGTTGTTCTCTGTAAGAGAAATCCATATCCATTTTCAAGGCCTGCATTTGTCAGAGTTCTTCTAGAATTTTCTAGATGCTTCTCAATCAAAGCTAGGCGGTCGTACGTGGTCAGTGATAGACCTTTGTGTACCAACTTGAGGTAGATGTCTTCGTTGGAAGCAGCCATAACTTCATTGCATTTTTTTTGGATTCTTGTGTTCAGAAGCCAATGCTTCATTCGTCTTGGCTTGTTCAGATGACATCTTTGTTTGAGGGATATCAGTAGGGGACGTATGACTTTCTTTCCTAGGTGATATGCATGAAACTGGTTCAGGAGAGTGCATGGTTTCTTTCTTCTTTGGTCGTTCTGGTGAAGATTTCTTCAGCACGACATCCATGAAGACGTTCGTCTTCAGTTGAATCCGTCTCTTTGGAGATAAGTGTACAACTGGTCTGGGGTAGTCTGATCCTTGTTCCATTTTGTACGTATCCTCTTCTACACGGCGTCTGGCTTCAGGGAATGATATTCCTGTGTCAATCTGTAGTTGTATGATTTCCCTTTCTTTCTTGAAAATTCTGCAGTCTTGGCTAAATGCAGGGTGATCCCCTGCACAATTGACACAATATGAGGGCTTGGAGCATGGTTGCTCTCTTGCGTGAGTGTTATCCAGTTCTCCACAATTGGCACAAACTGTCGACCTTCTACACATACTGCTGAAATGTCCGTAGATGTGACAATTGAAACAACGTTTTGGGCGAGGAGAGATAGGGCAAACTCTGCACTTTTCAAAAGCTACAGGTTCTTTCTTTGGAACTTTATCGTCTTTGAATGTCAAGTGTAGTAACTCATATCCGATTTGTTGGGAAAGACGTTTGAAGTGTTCAATGCCATGTTTCTTGAACCACTTGTTTAGCTGTGCATCAGTACATGTCCTGCTCTCTTTTGAGAAGATGAGGCCTTTGCCTGGTCTTACGAAAGGTTCAAAGGAGATTTTCGTTCCAGCAATTTCGTTGATTGATGTCAGTTTCTCTTTTTGCTGATAATTCTGAAGTTGAATCAGGAAGGTGCCATTAGTTTGACGTCTTATTTTTCCAGCTACAGTGTTGTCACAAGTGTCTGCAGTAACTTCATAAACATCGATGGCTGACAGGTCGTCAAGGGATTTTGTTTCACATTTCATCACAAGGCAATTTTCGTCTTTCAAGATGTGTGGGAGGCGGTCAGGGTCCATCAAGTCATCCAAGGATGTCCTTGTCCGTTGAAATCTTGGTAGTCCAGTCGCTAACTTTTCGATCTCAGCCTGGTTTCCCGCTGAGGGACACGCACCTTGGTTACCCGGTTGACGTACGATCCGGTCTTGAAACATGTGTTTTGACATTATCATTGATATTCCCCTGTAAGGTAGGGGACACACCGTGCAAGCGCACTGTCTCATGTTGGCCACTAAGGATAGAGGTCTTCACCTTAGTGTTACCACCCACCGCCACGAGGAGGCCCGAGACCTGCAGGGGCACACAAAAGGAGTAAATATAAAGTACTGCACCAGAACATTTATTCAGTTGAGACAAACAAGGCTTTCCTGCAAGTTCAGACTTATCCGCAGGAACAAAATCCCATAGATCAATTTTTCCAGAAGAGTAGTCACGCATGGGCCATAATGCTTTGCTTGAAGATTCACTGCCATCAGTGCACGGCCAGTAATAGCACTAACGAGCAGAGGGTGCCATGCAACCATCCTAAGATGACAACTGTTCAATTAATGCTTATTTATAGCATTTTTGTGGCATTCTTGGGTGATGCTCTTACGGCTAATACATTTATGAATCTCATCTTGACAACACCTCCCTACTCAAGCCGCTTCAATTGGTTTACTTGCAACATTTAGCTCTTTATGCCACTATTTCTCAACAGCACATTGGCTCTAGCTGCTTCTAAAAGGAATCTGACCAAATCTGGTTGGAGACACAAAATCTACTGGAAGCAGAGAGGATGCAAACAATAATCAATTAGCTCTTTCACCGCAAAAACCCTTTCGTAATAGAGAACTGAGCTGCCTCTTAACATTTTACGGGAAAAATTATTTTGTTTATTTTAATCCAGTTTTAGATAAAACATCCACATATCAGATCTATTCATAACATGCGAATTATGAGTTAATATAATGAGTACTATAATCTATTCACTGCAAGTATATTGGGATCACTCATCGTCTGTGATATGTAGTAACACTTTACTGCAAGTCTGTCAGTTGGTTTCAGAAAGTTCTGTACAAACCAACCAGTAAAATAATAACAGTTCCAAGAAAGACCACGCACATGATGCACTGAAATCAAACAAGACACATAAGTTGAGAAACCCATGAAGTCTGAATTGTTGTTGCATCCAAATAAGGCACAAGCCACTTTTGTAAGGCATGACTGATGCATTGTACCATATCAATAGCTGTTGTTTCATTTTGACACCTTTTGCCATGCCTTGCAAATTAATAGCAGAACAATATGATTTGATGTTGCCTGAATTTGGAGGTTGGTGTTACACAGGCAAGCAAGACAACGAATCATTTACGATTTGCTCGTAACGCTTAATATACCATGCCCTGAGCTAGGACAGCTCACTGACCTAAAACTGGCACATGAAACCTCTTAATGTCATGTAAAAGAACATACATTATACTTTATTATCTGTAATCACAAGATTGATATGACGATAGCAGCTCACTTGACGGAATTCCTGGCTATCTGAACAGCCACAATCTACAGTCATCAGCCAAATTACCCTGGGGTGGATTTCATAGGGGTAATATGCAATATTATTTCTCCTACCATATCGTGTGTTGCATGCAGATGTGAGGAGCAATCTGGC
Organism: Platynereis dumerilii; assembly: GCA_026936325.1. Taxonomy (NCBI): domain Eukaryota; kingdom Metazoa; phylum Annelida; class Polychaeta; order Phyllodocida; family Nereididae; genus Platynereis; species Platynereis dumerilii. Next base: position 159,783,908 of record JAPTHN010000001.1, read on the forward strand.
AGCAAAACGCTTCGCTAGACGTAATATTTATATGTTTATTTTAACACCAACAAAAAATTTGTATTCATTTGTACGGGTAACAAAGTATAAAATTAATATATATTGCTGTTAGGAGGTGAGTTTAAAACTTCGAAAAGTTGTGATTACTAACCCCCTCTACCCACCACCAGATATTGATGATGTTTAAACTAGAGAAGAGAGAGATAAGAGAGAAAAATGAAATTGTTCAAGTGAAATTTAGTCAGATGAAGAGAAGGAACTACAATGGAGATGAGGATTAGGGTGATGTCAATGATTGGTTTGCAGCAAATGGAATGAGAAATAGAGACCTGGTAGGATTAGTAGGGTTGTATTTACTGACACACGTGACAGTTCTGCTTTAGACATTCAAAGTTGTATCAAAAGAAAAAATCTTTCCTTTACATGTTGCAGGAGTGCCTTGTATGTCAATGAGTGTTTGTCATTCAATTCATTAGGTAACTTATTCCAAGATGCCCCAACAGAATAGTTAATAGACATTAGCTCAGTCAACTTAGAAAAGGCAAATATGTGAAAGTTATTTTCTTGCCTTGTTTCTACATGTATCTGTGTTAAAAAACTCTGCATTAATTGGTAATTGTTCATCATGATAGCATGATATTTATGTGAGTTAAAATTGTTTTTATCCGTTCTTGAGAATAACATAAACTTGGTCTTCTCTGTATTTTTCAATAACATATTTAGATTGAACCAAGCTGATATCTTTATTAAATCAGTATGTACAGACTATAAGAGTGTTGAAGTCTTTGTTGTGATATGTTATATTTCTTTGGTCTGCAAAGAGAATAAATCTTTTATTGACTGACACAGTTACCAAGTAATTAACAATTTTACATAGACAATAAACAACAGAGGCCCAAGGAACGAGCCCTGAGGTACTCCGCATGTCATTGGCTTAGCTATTGATGTGGTATTCTAGCGAATGACTGACTGTGATCTATTTGACAAATTTGTTGTTTTTAGATGCATAGTTACTCTGTCTTGGAATTCCTTAATTACCAACTCAGTTGAATATGAAATAAGTGAGGCACATTTGAGCAGGATTGTATAATGCTTTGCTCAAAGATTCATGGCCATCAGTGCATGGCCAGTAATAGCACTAACGAGCAGAGGGTGCCATGCAACCATCCTAAGATGACAACTATCCCACTGACGCTTATTTATAGCATTTTCGTGGCATTCTTGGGCGAAACTCTTACGGCTAATACGTTTATGCATCTCATCTCGACAACACTGCCTACTCAAGCCGCTTCAACTGGCTTACTCACCACATTTAGCTCTTTTCGCCTTCTTTACTCAATAGCCCACTCGCTCAGGCGGCTTCTAAAAGGAACCTGTCCAAAACTGGTTGGAGACACAAAATCTACTAGAAACAGAGAGGATGCAAACAATAATCAATTAGCGTTGTCACTGCAAAAAACCCTTCAGTTATCGAGAACAAGCTGCTACTTCACATTTTACTGGAAACAATGTTTTGTTTACTCTAACCCAGTTTTCGATAAAAAGTCAACATATCAGATTCGAGACATGCAAATTACAGGGGTAATAGTGCTACAACTCATTCTCTGCAAGTACATCTGGATTTAAGTAATTGTCTCTGATAAGAACACTTCTACTGCAAGTCTGCCAGTTGGTTTCAGGTAGATCTATGCTAAAAGATATATTATGAATTGAAATCAAACAAGACGCAACAGATTAAAAATGAGAAACAATTGAGTTGCATAAGTTGAGAAACTCATGGACTCAAAATTGCTGTTCCACACTTATAAGACACACGTATCTTGTGTAACACAATGGTAATGAAATAAATGCATGATACAATATTGATATTCATTGTTTCATTTTGTCACCTCCTGTCATTCGTTGAAAATCAATATCAGAATCATAGGATTTGACATTGCCTGACTTGGGATGTTGGCGTTACACAGGCAAGAAAGACAATGAATCATTCATAATATAATGCACATACCGAAAAGATTTGCTCATAGTGCCTAATATGCCGTGTTCTGAGCTGAGAGAGCTCACAGATCAATAGCTTGCACATGAAACCTCATTTTTTCATGTCAAGGAATATGTATTACAGTTTACTAATATTAGCAATTACATGATTGGCATGATGACAGTCATGTTGGACAATCATAGCCATCTGATCAAACACAATCTGCAGTCATCAGTCGATTACCTTTGAATGTTGAGCTGGAACAGTGACTGGGGTTTTGCCCCCCGCGTCCTCATTGCCCAAGATTACCATTCCAATTGGTCACAACCAATACAATGAAATCCAACAAGATTACTGATTCATTCTCAACACATTATTATACAGGGTGTCCAGCAGTTCGGTTGATTGAAATTCCCTGACTTTTCCCTGACTAAAATATGAAATTCCCTGACCATATTTCTACGGCAATTCAAGCGGATCTGTATAATCAAAATATTTACATCCTCGTCTGGGATCATTGGACCATTAGCACATGCTTAAATAGCCTTATGGAGGATCCATATATTTTAGCATCTTTGGTTACTTTGTAACACAAGAGGTTTTGATTTCGGATCCTTGAGATGTCTGCCATTATGCCATCTGAGTCGCTTACTCTTATGTCATTTAGACATAGGGAGAGACTCCAACCACTTAGGCATCGGATACCACTTGTTACATTTTACTGCAAGTTCCAAATCTACTCAAGTGTCCTATAATTATATGTAGCAATTTCATTGAACAAGATGACCAAGATGTTGTTTCCCACATTTTCTTTCCGAGCCCCCAATTGCGTATTTGGTGACGAGTCGCGCAATTTTGGACATTGAATAATATCAGAATTTCAAACTTCCCTGACTTTTCCCTGACTTTTTCCCTGACTATTACCATTTAAAAAATTTTCCCTGACCAAAATCAAAATTCCCTGACAATTCCCTGACCTGGAAGAAATTTCACATTTCCCTGACCGCCGCACGCCCTGAGTCACAGTAGCGGATCCACATAGGGTCATCTATGAGGGCCTGGGCATGTTTTGACATTCACTGGCCAAAGTTGTCATTTGTTTTCTGCAAAATGATACCTTTCATTTAAGTGGTCTGGGGCTTAATATACCATTGCTGACATTCAATACGATATACGTAGCATCGACACTCTTGATCGATACACGATTTGTACCATCGGTCCGCAAATTCAGGTCATCCGCATTTTAGAGAAATCCGCTTCCAGAAAACCAAATTTTTTCCACGCAAAGTTGATCTCGCACAAGAACAGACGATGTTCTCAAGTTCAGTTCATTATTGAGTGGACATCTTGTCAAATTTCGGCAATAAAACAACTTTTTCAGCTGGATATGGCATTAGGGGAGAGCGGGGCATGATGGGCCCCTGGGGCATGATGGGTTTGGGCTTTTACTCCAAAGTTTAATACTGGAGGAAGCTGATGTTTGTTGTTTAGAATGCCCTTTGCTAGCCTTTATTGAAGAAAAAATTGCATGGTTCAGATACCAATACTTTAGCAGATATTGCCCTTTCTAGGATTTTGAAGCCCTAACAACTTTTTTTTCCTGATTTTCCAAGTGCGTTGTGATTATGCATAAGTGATATTTTAACATCTGTCTTGTTTTACTTTCACAAAGAGATATCTCAACATTTTGCATGAAACCTCTTTGATTTGACTTTATTCTTGGAAACTGGTGTCTGAGGGCATTTATGAAAAATGAAGTTTGGGGCATGATGGGTCTCTTGATTGGGGCATGATGGACCCAGGCCCATCATGCCCCATTTGAACTAAGCATATGTATTTCTTGCAATATAATAGGTGAAGATTGGCGAGAATGGACAATACTGCCTATTTCAATATCTATTGGTATTATCTTATTTACTACATCAGATATAGAATTAATAACATAATTTGTGTGCCAAATCACCTTTTACGATGTTAAATTTACGTTTTTGGATTGTTACCTGCCTTTTTGAAATGAAAAAGTGATTATAATTTGCTGAGTTGGTTCAATAACTACCATTTATCATGTAATGCAAGTTTTTTATTCAGAATATTGGAATTATTTCAGTTTTACAACTATAATGCTGTAAGTATTGACCAAAATTTGAAGCTGCCCATCATGCCCCAACAAGGTGCCCATCATGCCCCACCCTTGGGGGCATGATGGGCACCTGCCAAAAAATTAAAAGTGCTTATAACTCAAACACTATTTCATTGAGCGAAACAAGATTTTCTATGCTTAAAGTAGAACCTAATGCAAAACCAGTCAGCAACAAATAGTAATTTTTGTTGGCATAGTAATGACATGGTGGACCTTCAAAGTTAAGGTGCCCATCATCCCCCGCTCTCCCCTACTGAGCCAAACCGAAAGTGCTGCTTTGAAAACCGGTTCAGGAACCGGCCAGACTATACTGGTACAGCCGGTATTTATCTAACCGGTGTAGCGCACTAGCCCCTAGGCCCCCCTGGATCCACAACTGCATCAAATGCTGGGAGCATAATGAGAAGGACCAAAAGAGTTTCATGTAGTCCAGCTGTAGATCTCAAGTCATGGCTGTCGTCAAATCCTACAAATGAGGTGGAGTGGGAGGTTTGCATGCAAGAAGACTGGCCACTGATTTTAGAAGATCGGACGGTTTGAAATCACATTATTGATTACAAAAGGAGAAAATAGAAAAGTACTGCACTAAAACATGTATCCTGTTGAGACAAACAAGGCTTTAAGTTCAAACTTATCCACAGGAACAAAGTCCCCACAGATCAATTTAACAGAAGAGTAGTCACGCATGGGCCATAATGCTTTGCTTGAAGATTTAGGCCATCAGTGCACAGCCAGTAATAGCACTAACAAGCAGAGGGTGCCATGCAACCATCCCAAGATGACAACTATCCCACTAATGCTTATTTATAGCATTTTTGTGGCATTCTTGGGTGATGCTCTTACGGCTAATACGTTTATGCATCTCATCTTGACAACACTGCCTACTCAAGCCGCTTCAATTGGCTTACTCGCCAGATTTAGCTCTTTATGCCTCCATTTCTCAACAGCACATTGGCTCTAGCTGCTTCTAAAGAAACCTGTCTAAAATTGGTTGGAGACACATTTTCATACCTGGGCCGCATTTAAAGACTTATGGTGTCCACGTCAATACAATCACCATTATTTTTATTTCTATGACTTTTTTGGAAATCATATGCAAATATTTGCCATCTTATTAGCATACAATTTGAGAGGTCGCTTTTCTAACTCAATGTTTGTCATTTTAGTCCCATCATCATTCTTAAAGGTTCGGTTAGTACATTAGCCATTCAGATCAAGCTAAAATTCCACCTTGCATACATGCCGTGGAGTCCTAAATAATCACATAGGCCTACTCGTTCAACCTGCCAGTTAGTGACTCTGATGTCAGTCATTTCAAGACTGCTGCCATTTTTATACCAATTTTGGAATAATATGTCAAAATAAGTACTCATAGCAAAAGTGAAATGGATTACTTACTGACATACCAGTCCTAAAGGTCAACTGTCATGACACCAAGTCGATTCTATGACCTTTCTAGAATTATTCTTGAGTATAAAGTAACAACTGATGACACGACAGCAATGCTGACAACAAACACAAAAATAAAACAGTAACTGTAAGGAAAGCTTACAGACTTTACAGTGCTAATAATTTGACTGTAATCAATAACTGACAATATACCATGAAAAAAAATTCCTCGGAATGGCAAAAAGAAGAAGTTTATCGAAAACACTATTTCCCCGTGGCGATGGCAAGACTAAACTATTTTGACTTCACGTTCTCATTTGCAGATGTCTGTCCCTCTGTGCATCTTTCTGACTGCGTGCATGTCTGTTAACAAGATTTTTAATGAAACTCTGCATTTTTTCAATTGCCAAAATGAAGAACCAATTTGATTTTGGTGAAGGTCAATGCAGCGGATGTACAATCACCAGATAGTTTCATGTATTTATTTTACCAATCTTCACTGGCTGGCCTGCCTATTCTAACATCTGAAATTTTGTTATTTCATGCCTTGTCATTTTTCCACAGACATGGCGGTTCTTTGTTATAATTAAGTTATCATAATTATTGTGAAATATAGATGACTGATGTGACCTTAGTGTTGAAAGTTGTATATCAACTCACGACTTAAAGTCAATGCTGTGACCTTTGCAGAACCGTTTCCTTGTGTAAATGTCAAATACTGACAAAATAACAATGCCATCACTGCCCATCAGCGTATAAATAGATTAGCAATAAAATAATGTATCGCCAAATTTACTAATGCCATAAGGTAGATCAATAACTTAAAATAACATTGTGGCAAGATTGCTCTGTAAACAACCAAATTGGTGACATTTATATGAATAACAGGCTGCATAAATTGCATAGCAGTAAACTTACAGATATACCTAACATCACCAAATTGCCATTCGACCGCACCAGTCCGAGGTGATGAAAACCCAATAATATTCTAGCAATGAAATTGTACAGTTGCGGACATAAATAATTAAATACCCATACAGCAAACAGTTCAGCACACAACTGGGTTTTACTCAAGATTCAGGGGTGTGGAAAGAAAATGTTCACTTTCGGTTATTCCTCTAATCAATTACCATTCTCAAACACCACAAACCTCAACATATCTCTATTTTCAATCTCAGAAGGGACACAAATGTAAAATTCCTGCATGACAAAAGCATTCACACAGCCCCAACAAATTGGGTATAAAGTGAGTCAGAAGCTTGAATTTCCTTTCAAATAATGTCACTATGTGCAACTTTCTGTGGCTTCTTTGGATAACCTACTCTGAAGTGCTTAACGATTTTGCGCCGCCATTTTCTTATTCACGTTGTCGCCGCACTGAGCATAGGGCCTATTTCATTTCACAATCATAATTAGAGGGTGAGTGAGTGAGTGAGTTTGTGTTTTACGTCTCATCAGCACCTGATTGGGCTATTTAGAGACATACTTGATGTGTACTAAGTGTGTTTATAGTTCTGTTACATCGCTACCTCGTTATTTCTCTTTTTGTGTTGTGGATTCTGTTATCCGTTGTTTTCTAACCAATTTCTTAGCAACAGACAAATGGTCATGGAGGACAAATAAAATAAGGATTCCATAGAACTCGTCAGGGAAGGTGTACTTGGTGACTAAACTGTTTATTTCGTTTTTGGTGGTATGTTTATCTTCTTCCCAGGTGTGCAGCTCTTGTTTTGTTCGTTCAGTCAGCTTCTTCGACACATTGCCAAAGCCTGACATTTGAAGAAGATAACCGCTGAGTCAAGGTAGTCATTTATAATAGGTTGTCTGAATTTCTGAATGTTATCAGGAGCCAGTTGACCTTGTAGGAGGAGGTATAGATATTCTTTGGGACTGATAGTATCGTCGTCTTCTCTTTCTGCCCTGTCTTTTCCTTCATCCAAAGGTTTTGTTTCCGGTTTTTCCATTTCGTCCATGCTGTCCTGTTCTTTGTTTTCTGGATTGTCTTCTCCCTCTTCCTCTTGCACTCTAAAAAATTTTGGATATTAGTGGTATTGTGCAAAACCAGTGTGTACAATAAAAAACCAGTTTGGTATTTTTCGACTATATTTTTCATGAAAATTGGTTTTGGTCATGAGGAATTATGGTATTTATAAAAACCAAACTTCTGAAAAAGCACCTTTATTATGATCCATTTTTAATATACTTGAGGAACAATGATTTGAGATGTTTAAGATGTTAATGTTGTGGTTCATAATTTTAAAATTCATGCATGTTACTCTATTTAGAAGTTTTAAGAGAGAGGACTAACTATGCTGTATATCAGTCATGGCTACTGGAATATCCAATTAGGTATTTTAATAATCTCTCAGGGCTCACTCACTGGTTGACCTCATCGAAGAACACAAAACTGTGAACATGTTGCCTGACAAGAAAAGCTGTTTGTTTATCAATCAAGACTTAAGAAGGTTTAAGGCACAGTTTACTAGTCTTAACACTGCAGTGAAAGAGTGTGCATGTCAGTGTGCAGAAGATTGAGAAGAACTTGGTAAGTTTTTTTTCTTAAATTCCTTAATTAAACTCCTAAGAAATATGCATTCTGAATGCAACTGTGTTTATTCGGGTGAGGTGTACACAATAGATAAGATAAATACATAAATCAAACACATGGATAGTGTTCTGATATAACAATGACCCAAGGCATTCAATACTGTGAATATTGCATTCTGCCTGTAAAACGATTCATGATAATTTAAGGCAGCATGAAATTGTGGTTAGGTATATGGAATACCCAGTTCCATAATTTTCACCAGTCTTTTGCCGTAGGGGAGACCGGGGTATTGTGCCACCAATTGCAGGTTTGAATTGAAGAACCATCAAAATTATGAACAAATAAACTGCCAAATATTATAATGTGAAAAGTGGGCATAATCCTGAAATAAGGACGCTGATAACGGAATGAGCAGGCCTATGTTAGAGCATAGGCAGCAGCTCATTCCGTGGAAGGTGCGGGGCCTATTTCAGGATTATGCCAAAAGTGTCTATCAGAAATTTAGTATGTTTAGTTAAATGTACTCTGAAGATCAGCATTATTGTTCTTCAATTGTGCAATTTGGCATTTAATGGAGTGACAGATTTCCACGAAAAAGAAGTATTTTGGGCAAGTTATGCATTGGTAAGCTGTGCCAATGGTATGATATGGGATTTTAATTCCCTTTTGAAACATTTTTGCTTGTTTCACACACAACCTTGAAAATGTAGTGAAACAATTAAGGCTATTAAGGCAGATCAAACATGTAACATTTCGGGAACCGACACCTTTTACAAATGCTGATATCAAGAATCTCAAGACTAGTAAAAGAAAGGCAGAAAGAAAATGGAGACGTTGTGGGGGGGCAGGCTAACTGGGAAATATTCAAGGAAAAACGAAATGAGCTAAATGAAAGACTCAATCAACTAAAAGCAGATGACCTGAAAACAAAGATTGAAAAAACAAAGGGCAACTCAAAGGCTATGTTTAAGATCCTAAATTCTAGCCTCAACAGAAAACAAGAACTACCCCTGCCACATCACACAAATGAAGCAGATCTAGCAAATGATTTCAACGATTTCTTTGATGATAAAATCAAAAAGATAAGATCGAGATTAGACACAAACAGTGCAAGTACAAATAATGATGCTGAGACATATTCAGGTCCAAAACTTTGTCAATTCAAATCACTCTCGGAGATGGAAATTAAGAAAATCATCACTGATATGCCTGTGAAGCACTGTAACCTTGACCCGATCCCTACATGGTTACTGCTGGAATGCATTGATGAATTTCTTCCTATCATAGCTAAAATAGTCAATACATCACTCAGTGAAGGGAAAATGCCTGGTGAACTAAAACATGCTCTAGTAAAACCACTCCTTAAGAAAAATGGGCTTGATCTCATTAAGAAGAATTACAGACCAGTTTCAAATTTGTCCTTCCTGAGTAAAGTCATAGAGGGTGCTGTCATTAAACAATACACTGAACACCTTGCACTTGGAAGCCTGAATGATGAGAAACAGTCAGCATACAAGCAGCATTTCAGCACAGAAACTCTGACAAAAATCCACAATGATGTCATGATGAACATGAGCCGCGGTGAAGTCACGATGCTGGTACTACTAGACTTATCGGCAGCATTTGACACAATTGATCATGACATCCTTTTGAAAAGGTTGAGAGACAAGTACGGTATTGATGGCTCTGCTTTAAATTGGTTCAAATCATACATCACCAATAGATCTCAATCTGTACTCATAAATGACACAGAATCAAACAAACTGCCGCTAAAATATGGCGTCCCTCAAGGATCGAAACTTGGTCCGATTTTATTCAATTCCTACATTGCTCCAATAAGTCAGGTGGCTGAGGAAAATGAGGTTGATGATCAAAAGTATGCCGATGATGAACAACTGATCCTTTCCTTCAAGCCAACTTTTCTTGAAGAGGAAAATGCAACGAAAAAAATGGAAAAATGCGTCACGGAAATACGCAATTTTCTTCACGAAAACAAACTCTGTAACAATGGTGAAAAGACGGAGTTACTTCTCATTGGCTCAGCATTTCAACTCAAGAAACTTCACATGTCGTCAATCAGTGTGGACAATGTTGAAATCAAGGCAACAGATCATGCCAGAAATTTAGGTGTATTCTTTGATAAACACATGTCAATGCATAAACAAGTGAACAAAATGTGTCAAAACGCTTATTTTAACCTTCGTAACATCTCGAAACTGCGTAAATCACTGAATAAAGAGTCAATCAAAACAGCTGTCAATGCATTAGTCACACCTCATTTAGACTATGGCAATGGGTTGCTCTATGGTTCGTCAAAACAAGTTATAAATAAACTCCAAGTGGCGCAAAACTCTGCTGTGCGACTGATTGAAGGGCTAAAAAGACAAGATAAAGTTAGTCTTCACAGAAAACAGTTACACTGGCTTCCAATCCCTGCAAGGATCCAATTCAAACTAATGACAACCACTTGGAAAGCTGTCAATAATCAGGCACCTCAGTACCTCAAAAGTCTAATTCAACAAAAACCTGAAAATGACCTGAACCTCCGCAGCAATGGCAAAATGCTGTTAGAGGTACCTGCCACACAAAATCAAAACAATTTTGAGGATAGAGCCTTTACCTATTCATCACCGATACTGTGGAATGGCTTACCTGAAAATGTTCGAAAATCAAGGACTCTGGATAACTTCAAGAAGCGACTGAAAACCTATCTTTTTGCAGAATTCTACAGAGATATCAGCTAATCTAACCAAGCGCCAATGAGCAGTTTACTGGAATTGGCGCTATAAAAGTACTTAATATTATTATTATTATTATTATATTAGAAGAATTTATAGTTACAAACATGTTCCAAAAAGCATGCACTGTATATTATATTTTTAAAGTTTTTGGAGGTTTATATGGGCCATCAATGTTCTGTGATAACCTTCATTTCATGTATCGGAGCATCAGAGCATCAGCCATAATTATGTCATACACATGACACATATTTTATCCTTGAAGAAATTGGTGAGATTTGAGGTCTCACCGGATACACTGAGCTATACAACTTGCCCCATCATGTGGCACAACTTACATGCTAATGGTCCAATTGTGCTGACACCCATACTACATTAACTATGATAATAATGTTATCATTATTTTCATATCTGATATTCACGTTTTTCCGACAAAGGTACAGTCACCCACAATTTTTTACCCCGCATTGGGTTGAGTTGCAAAGTGTTTCTAATATGCTTTACTATTCTTGAGGTGAAATGTGTTACATATGCCCGTTAATTGTACAAAATTTGCTGTACTTTTACTGATATTTTAAAAATCTTTGACATTTTAAAAGGTAGTTTTTTACTTTGTGTTTCAGATGAAGAATGGCAGGTTCCTACTGAGGCCCTTAATACAAAATACTACTTTTGGAAGAAGTTTGCACCATAAAGCAAGTTCGGAAAAATATAGACAATGCTTCTCCAGGTACGTAAGTTGAATTACAGCTGCTCCTTATCTTTTCCAATTGACAAATTAATACTTATTGCATAATATTCTGGTATTCTCTTGTGTTAAAATGAGCTTATTTTGACCAATCTTCAGTGAAATAATGAGTGAACAGGGGACGTCCGATGTTGCATAACCAGGGCATTGATTTAATTGAATGAAGTTATTTGATATATTTTTGCATTATCCTGCTTGCAAAAACTATGGATGTATCTACCTACTATTTCAGATCTCACCAGGAAATGGTTACCTTGCCCCGCCTAGAGTACCAAAGGAAAATGTCTGCTTCCTTTTTGCAATATTGAGGTAAGTGCGAACAGCATGAGATCTTTTACTGGTAAAACATACAGTGAGAAGACAAGAATTCAGAATTCATATTCTGCCAGTGTGTAGGGAAACTACGAAATAATGGAAGTTTTTATAAATGTTAGTCAGTAATGAAATGTTGAGTTTCAGCACCAAAAGTTCCATTGTAGGTTTTGCAGATAAAGTATTTGATGTATAAATAATCACTACCTTGACCTTAGAGAATAAGAAATAGATCGGAAACTCACTTAAGTCATAAAACAGTTATCATTACATGGTCATTACCAAGGTTTCATATTGGCCCAGAGCTGGCCCAAAATCAGTAATGACTTGTTAATCACATATTTTCTTTGATGTACACACTGCGCTTCAGTGAGCACAGAGCATCTTCATCTTTACCCCTTTTAAAGATAGAGGCTGCAAATCAATAATTGTCATTTTTTATCTTGTGTATATAAAACTAACTCATATGCATCAAGCAGATATTGACAATTATGTACATGTTTTTATTTTAATCATAGCCCTGTAATAACTTAAGTTATGGACCAAAATGTTAATAAATTTGGAAAAACATGATTTTTTAAAACTCCAATAAACCCTCCAATCCATGGAAAGCCGTGGATGAGACTACATTCATTAGAAAGCCAAGAATCTTGTCCTAATGATGGTTATATTGGTTTAATCTTCGAATCTCCTCGAATTGAGTTACATGCATTTAAAAGTACTACTTTTTAGAAGACAAGTATAACTAGTTGGTGATCGAAAGCACTTCGATGGATCACAATTTCACTATCATTTGGCCTATAGAACTGGCAGACCCCATTTTGGAAAGTTCTAACAATTCTCTGTCGATCCATGAAAGATACATGGATGTATGATGATTCTTAAAAATAACATTTTAAAAAAATGCAGGTCAAATAATTATTTAAAAATATATATAACCGTATTTGACCAGATTATAAGTACATAACTTATGGAGACTGTCATGAAACAGATTTCCTTTTTTATATAAATTTATCTAAAATCAAAAAACTATATCTTTATTCATATCCAGTCCATTGTTTCTTAGGGTTCTTGAGTATAGAATTGAGGTAATTACTGCTCTTACTTCAAAGCAATTAAATAGTCATTAGGCCCCTACCGAAACGCAGTGTGTACCTTTGAAGTACAGGAGTGTCCGATCTATTTCTTATTACCTAAGCCTTGACTGAGTAATTTTCTTTTGCATAGAAGTGATATTTGGATACCAATGCTTATCCACTTTCTACTTTCAGGATCCCAATGATGCACACTGCAAGGTTCGATTCAAGAACAGTCATTCACCTTCATCCATCCAAATTGACCTAAAAGCGCATAATAGTGATACGAGAAGGAAAACTTCAACCAACAATTATACCATTCCAATACTTGTCATTAATAATGAAAAAAAAATATCCTCTTGGCTACTGAGAGGGGAGGGTTGGTCTTGTGATAGCATGCCGGGCTGCCAATCACTGGGTCCAGGGTTCCAATCCAGCTCTAGCCGGACTCATTGCTTTGTCCTCCTACTGTCCTAGTGGGCCTACCAAGTGCAGTAATACAGGACGTAAAGCCCCGATCATCCATCCATCCATCCATCCTCAAGATTGGCTACTGAAGACTTTTGATACAAACTAATGACACTGACATTTCGATTGACATTGCCACCCTGACTTGCCGCTTTTGGAAATATAACTCCAGTCATTAACAATATAATGTTTTCTACATGTTATGTGTCTTTATTTCAACCAATTCATACTTTTGTTAATCTCCGCTTTCCTGTGTTTTGATTACCAATGACTGCTGTGATGTTTTTATTCCATGTGTTTGGTTACCAATGACTGCTGTGATGTTTTTATTCCATGTGTTTGATTACCAATGACTGCTGTGATGTTTTTATTTGATGTGTTTGATTACCAATGACTGCTGAGATGTTTTTATTCTGTGTTTGATTACCAATGACTGAGCACTGTGATCTTTTTATTCCGTGTGTTTGATTACCAATGACTGCTGTAAGGTTTTCATTTCGTGTGTTTTGATTACCAATGACTGCTGCATGTGATGTTTTTTATTCTGTGTGTTTGATAACCAATGACTGCTGTGATGTTTTTATTTCCAAGGCCAAAGTGTGATGAGTGTCAATATTGGTTTTTCAATAAATTTTTATCTAGTAATATCATGCGATTATTATGAATTTTTGTGAGTGTGCTTATGTAAAAATAAACATTGGAATCAGATCCATAGAATATTTTTTTTTTTTTTTACTTTTAACTACAGAATATTTTAAGAGAAATGTGAACAAAATTGATTATTCATTGATACTAATGACGAAATACTGGTAAACCTGCATTAAAAAAAATGGATCATAATAAATCGAATTTGGTATTTTCCAGAACGATTTGCCTCCCTGTGGGATGGTTCTGGTAGCTTGATTTATCATATTTGATTCATTCCAGTACCTCGAATAGCACCAGTTATATTCATCCAGAAACTTCGAAATACCATTTTCATTCAGTTTACAATTCATATTGGTATAAAGCAATTTCAATGAAATGATATCAAAAACCTGCAATAAGGTACCAATATGACCGTTATCCGTACCGCAAAATTTCTAAAAAGGTCTTACAAAATACCCTCCAAACATAATGGGAGAATCAATTTTGATATTTTTAGGGATATGCTGGTTTTTGTAAGCACAGGATTTCAAGGAATAAAAAACCCATTGTGTTTTCTACTGTATGCATTTAAGTATTAATGGATTTCTATGATGGAATTACAGTATCTGCAATTTGAAACATTAATATCCACTACCGACTTCCTGCAAATTAAACAAAAAACCAATATTGATTTTTTCTTGTACAAATGCAACTGGTTTTTGAAAATATCAATTGTTAATGGTTTTTTAACTAATCAAAAGGTGTTCAAAATACGGGACAAGCTTAAATACCAATATTGGTATCTTATTAGAACTTTAGTTTTTAGAGTGTGGCCTTCTTCCTTTTCTTCTTCCTGTGCATCCTCTTGACCGTCTTCATGTTCTTCCTCTTCCTCTTGTTCTGCTTCCATGGATTCGTTGTCGGGTGTCATGTCCCTGTCATCATCTGATCCCTCCTGTTCCTCTTTAGTGTCTGCTTCCGTTGGACATTCTTCTTCCATTGCTACCTCAGGAGGAGCTGTGGTGCAAGCTGTTGGGATTTGTTCTTCAAGGTCCGGCTGGGAAGCAGAATGTTCTGTGGTATTTGTTGTCTTTTGAGTGGTTTTTGTACAGGTTCTTCCTGAGTATCTGTTTTTGTCTTCAGTGTTCTTTGTGTGCTGTTGGTGTGATCTGTTGATGCTATTTTCTCCGAGTTGTAGCCTTTGTCTTGGTGTAGCACGATGTTGAGGTTGTGGGTATCCTGCCATGTCCGCATAGCTGGGAATTCCTGAGTGCTGGTCGACGATCCTTCTTGCCTCCGGAAAAGATATCGCTTGGGTTGCCTTCAATGTGAGGATTTCGTTTTTCTTTTGTCCATTGTTTACACGTTTGCTGTTAGAAGGATGGTCTTCCTTACAGTTGACCAAAACGCTGACATTTGTAACATCTTCTAGGATTGGGTATATAAGGTCGAACCTAACATTGCTCCCAAATAACTCTAATGCTCTCAGGAAGAGTGGTATCTGAAAAATTTAAGAAGAGAAGCTCTCGATTATCCCTCTTAGTCAGGGAGTCACAGAGGGGAGGTGTGACCTAGGGTATGATTACAGTTTTATTGCATATTATGATGGATGGGGCACCCCAGAACAAGAATCAGGCAGGTGCCACTCCGGCACCCTTGGGCATTCCATTCAAGCGGCCATTTTCCAAAATGGCCGCCATAAACCTATTTTTGGCCATATATCCTCATATAATTGTCATAGGACCATGATTTTTGGGTCTAAACCTAGGTTTTCTGGTATAAGGAATTCAATGAAAGTGGTTTTGATGATGCCAGTTCAATATTCTGGCAGCCATTTTGGAAAATGGCCACCAAAACCATATTTTTGGCCATATCTTCTGATGTAATTGTCATACGACCATGATATTTGGGTCTAAATCTAGGTTTTCTGGAATGGGGAATTCAATGAAAGTTGTTTTGATGACATCAATGCAACAGTTTGTCCTTTAACCCTCTCCTTAATGCAAGATGGCTGCCATCGAAACTCAAATGTGGCATTACTTCTCGCAACATTCTCCGCTATCTTGTCGATTTCAGTCACCTTCGTTTCTTTTAGTGGACCAGCCAATATATCATTCTTTACTGTCAGAGGCATTTCTTGTTAAGGGGAGGAACCAAATGCCTATTAGATTTTTTTAAACAACAGCCAATATTAACAGGAGTATAAATGTCCGATGGAGTTTTTATAGTGGGCCATTTTAAATTGAAGTTGACAGCAGAAAAACAATTCCTAGAAATTACTAGTTTAGTTCAGTTTAGTTATCTCAAGAAATATCAACAAATAATTAAGTTGCTAAATGAAGGCTAACACCAAGAGCTTGATGTCAGCTTTTTAGAGCCCGGAGCCGCCGCCGTATCAAGTCGCCGTCAGTCATGTCAACCTTAAGTCAAGCCAAGCCATGATCAGGCCAAGCCGCCACTGCCAATTGACAATCAAGCCGCCGCCACCTAGAACATGTAGAGCTTCATTTGACTGCTCTGTAATTCAAACAATTGGGCTCAGAGCCACAGAAGCACTCCAATAATGCTAATTGCAATTCTGGATGTTCTGAAGCTTTGTTTCACCCTCAGTTTACCTAATTGTTATTGAGAATCAGTAGTGTTGGTGAAGCTGACAAGTGTCAAAGCTGATTGCAATTAGCAATTTACCTTTAATTTTATTTGTACAAGCCATTGAAATAATGATAATGCCATCTGGTAAAGGGAATGAAATAACTTGACAATTTTTATTTCTACATTTTTACGATGTATTTTCCTTCTTTATTATTTATTTGTTTATTCGAATTTTAAGAAATGAAATTATTTTATAGCCTTCATGGGCCTATACTTTGATGTCCAGCCGAAGTTTATAATTACAAAATTCACTAGGTTTTAGGCCTTTAGCCATTCTCTTCATTGACCTTTATTACAGATTAATTTACTAAAATTGGTAAATTATAGATTCATTTTAGGCAATTTAGTCTCCTTCAGGTGGTATCTCAATTCAACCAGTACTAGTCTACCATGATAGTTCAATGGATTATCTTAAACTTCGAAAGCAGCTGAAAGCAAAACGAATAGGCCTAAGTCGCTGAAGTTAGTTGAGTCAAGTCATGAAACACTGAAGTCATGGCAAATATCCAAGTCATGAAAGTTGTTCAAGTCAAGTCTCCAAGCACCCAAGTCAAGTCATGATGCCTGAACTCAGTGACTCTGGGCTCTACAGCTTTTATTTAGCTTCTTGGTTCCCTTTTAACTACAACTTATCAACCCTCCAAAAGCTAAATTAATCTTGCCGTCACTATCAAAAATGTCCTTTGAAACTCAAAATCCTGCCATGTATTTTCAGTTCCACTTATTCTGATCACTAGATAACTCACTTCTAGCCAATAAAAATGGGTGTGGATGGATAGGCCTTAATGTCAGCTTTCATTTGGTATCTTGGTTTCTTTGTTACTACAAGTGTTAATCTTCCAAAAGCTAAATTAATGTTGCTGTCATTTCTGAAAAATATCCTCAGAAATACAAAATTCTCCAATGTATTTTTAATTTCACCTGTCCTTATCTCCGAAAAATCATTCCTAACCAACCAATATGGATGTGGTTGGATAGATCTTGATATCAGCCTTCATTTGGCACCTTGCTTTCCTTGTTACTACAACTGTTAATCTTCTAAAAGCTAAATGAATGTTGGTGTCATTATTGAAAATATCCTCGGAAACGCGAAATCCTCCCATGTATTTTTAATTCCACCTATCCTTATCATTAGATAAATCATTCCTCACCAACCAAAATTGATGTGGTTGGATAGCCCTTTATGTCAGCTTTCATTTGACACCTTCGTTTCCTTGTTACTATAACTGTCAATCTTGCAAGAGCTAAATAAATGTTGCTGTCAATGTCAAAAATCTCCTCGGAAACACAAAATCCTCTCCTGTATTTACAATTGCACCTATCTGTATTACCAAATAAATCATTCCTAACCATTAAAAATGGACATGGATGGATAGCCCTTGATATCAGCTTTCATTTGGCACCATGGTTTTCTTGTTACTACAACTTTCAACCCTCCAAAAGAAAAATTAATGTTGCTGTCAGTGGCGAAAATCCCCTCGGAAACACAAAATCCTCCCATGTAATACAATATGCACCTCATTTATATAGCTCTTGGAAGATTGACAGTTGTAATAACAAGAGAAACCAAGGTGCCAAATGAAAGCTGCCATGAAGGGCAATGCATCCACATGGATTCTGATTGGTTAGGTGTGAGTTATCTAGTGATAAGGACAGGTCGAACTGAAAATACATGGGAGAATTTTGCGTTTCCGAGGATATTTTTGATAATGACAGCAACATTTATTTTGCTTTTGGAGGGTTGACAGTGGTCATAACAAGGAAAACTGGGTGCCAAATGAAGGCTAACACCAAGGGTTATCTCTCCACATCCATTTTGGTTTGTTAGGAATGATTTATCTAGTGATAAGGATGGATGGAATTTAAAATACTGTTGCAGACTCGAAATGATGACACAAGCGAAATGTACGTTTAACCATTTATTCACACAGGCGCAGCTCAAAGAGCTCAGAAACCCTGCAAACAACATAACATATATAAATATCCAGTAAATAATATACACAGTAAACCTCAAATGTATAACCCATAAATATCATGAAATATGATTATTAACAAATGAATTAATATAATGAAATATATTAGTAGCATTACCCAGTCCGGGGTCTCAAGGCACCACATGAAATAACCAAACTAAATATGTGCTTAGTTGCCCCAGCAAACTGCATCTGAGAAATAATACAAATAACTGATAATAGCTAATCAATGATAATGATGATTCTAAATAAATATGAATGTAAACCTAAGTGAAAGTTCCCATAGAAAGACTTGAACACTTACCCAACATGTCATACAGGTATCAGTCACAGTCCAGTCTGTCACAGCTGGTTGAACCCAACCTTGCTGTTCAGAGTTCTCAAAGGCAATGCCAAAATCCTGTGGCTGAGGTGCCACCTGTGGAGTTGACCACTCTGCCCTCTATCTTTAATGAATTAATGTAACAGACAACAAACCACGGAAGCTCTAGTGTTAAATACTTTATTACTAACATCCTAGAAAATACCTAGAAAAATACCTACAGTATATACCTGCAACACACATCCTCCAGTTGAGAAAATGTTGTCCTCAACATTTAGTTAAATTGTAACATGAAATTAATACAAAACAGATTCTCCAGGCGAGAATATGCAACATCAGCAATAGCATACAAAATAGCAATACAAAAATTTATTTTAACAAATCTAACAATTTATTTATCAACACAAACTTACGCTCATCCATTCCAGCTGTCTGTTGATTCATGATGTAGTCGCCTGATCTGAATCTGGCAGGCGGTTGTCTAACTCTTCCTGATCTTCTTGGCAATGGAGCATCAACATCACTGTTCTGTTCTTCGTTTGAACTCTCATCCTGCTCTTTTTCCTCGGGTCGCTCTTCAGTTTCACGTTCTACTTCTGGTTCCTCTTCAGGATCTTTTTCAGGTTCTTTCTCTTCTGACTGTCCACTTTCTTTCTGTTCTTGGATCTCTTCTCTTTCTTCTGCTTGTCTGTGGTCGATCTGGTAACTCTCTTCAAGACTTGATTCTGATGATGTGTCACTCACATCTCGGGGTTGAGATCCTTTGGAACTGATGGGCAGGATGTTGTTCCTATGGAGACGACGACATTTCCCTCGACCATCTTCTGGCTTCAACTTGTAGACAGGGATGTCTTCTAACTTCTCCTCAACCACATAGACCTTGTCCTCCCACTTGTTCGCAAGCTTGTGACGTCCATCTTCAAATTTCGTCTTTCGTACCAGCACTCTGTCAGCCACTTCCAGTTGGTTCCCTCTTATTCTTCTGTCATATCTTTCCTTTGATCTTCCATGGGCCAGGTTCATCTTCTTGCGAGCCACTTAATATGAGTCATCCAACTTCCTTCGAAGATCTTCAACATACTCATTGTAGGATGTTTCTTCTCCTTCATTCAGAAGTCCAAATTGGTGATCAATCGGAAGTCTGGGGACTCGGCCAAACATCAACTCAAATGGGCTGTACCCTGTGACCTCACACTTCGTACAATTATACGCATGAACGAGCGGCTGCACATACTCCTTCCACCTTGACTTCTTGGATTCCGGAAGAGTTCCTAACATATCTAGAAGCGTTCGATTCATCTTCTCAGTCTGACCGTTGCCCATGGGATGGTAGCCTGTAGTGGTTGACCGCTTGATGCCCAGCATCCTGCACATCTCACTGATGACCTTGCCAGTGAAATTGGCTCCCTGGTCACTATGGAGTCTCTGGGGAAGTCCGTAGTGGTTGATAAAGAGGTCAATCAGAGCTTTGGCAGTCGTCTTAGCTGTCTGGTTGCGAGTTGGAACGGCCATGGCGTAACGCGTAAAGTAGTCTGTTAACACCAGGATGTTGCTGTATCCACCACTTGAGGTTTCTAGGCATAGAAAGTCCATACAGACTAGCTCCATGGGTTGACTACTTGACATGTTGACCAACTCGGCGACTGGGTCCTTGCCTTTCCGCTTGAGACAACTCTCACACTCCAGGATGTAGACAGTGATGTCCTGAAGCATCCCAGGCCAGTAGAAGCGGTTTCGGGCCAAGTTCACCACCCGGTCCCTGCCGAAGTGACCCATGTCGTCATGTAGTAGTCGTAAGGTCTCTTTTCTCTCTGAAATTGGAAGAACTAGTTGTTTAATCATGTCATTATTGATCTTACATGTACGATATAAAATATCATTTTCCACTACTAACCTTTTGCGCTGATTCCAAAGTTTCTTGGAATCAGGGTGCGGATTCTCCAGGCGCTGTGCTGATTTCTGAAAAGAATGAAGTACCGGTGCAATCACTTCATCATTAGCCTGTAGTGTAGCCCAGTCCTTACTCGATCCCTCTTGTGCAAAGCATGTCGCCGAACATTCAGGAATCACTTCATTGGACATGGCCACCATAGACACCAGCTCATCCGCAGCAGAACCGTCGCAGATAGCTTGCACAGACTCCGATGAAAGATAACCATCTTCTACTCTTGACAAAGCATCAGCCGCAGCATTTGACTTACCTGGTCTGTACTTAATACTGAAGTTGTAGAGTGATAGATCTGCGATCCACCTCAATCCCGTGGCATCCACCTTGGCTGATTTCAAGATGTATGTCAAGGGATTGTTATCAGTCCAAACTTCAAAGGAAGAGGAATAAAGGTATTCATGAAATTTATCGCTTACCGCCCATTTTAGAGCCAAAAATTCTAATTTGTGAACGGGATACCGTTTTTCCGAAGGTGATAATTTACGACTGGCGTAAGCAATGGGTTTCATGACTCCTTCATGCTCTTGACAAAGTACAGCACCTAGACCTGTAAAACTAGCGTCAACCTGCACAACAAAAGGTTTATCATACTCAGCAAAAGCTAACACAGGAGTTGAAGTCAGAGCTTTTATTAACGTAGAGAAAGCTTCTTGTTGGGGCGGACCCCATACAAAAGGTATAGAAGAACTAGACTTGGAGGGGGGACGCTTTCCTTTCCTCTTCTTCTCTTCACCCTTCAACAGCTCATGTAACGGTCCGGCAATTCGGGCATAGTTCTGGACGAAACGCCTGTAGTACCCCGCAAATCCTAAGAAGCAGTGTAAGTGCTTACGATTGGTGGGTATGGGCCAATTCAGGACTTTCTCGATCTTCTTGGGGTCAGTCTGGATGCCGTCCTTAGAGACGATATGACCCAAGTACTTCACTTCCTGTTGGAAAAGACAACACTTTGATGGTTTTAGCTTCAATCCGGCTTCTTCTATCTTCCTCAGGACTATGTCTAGACGATGTAAATGGCTCTGTTCATCATCTGCAAAAACAATTACATCATCCAAATACAATAGACAAATTTGCAAATTGAGAGATCCCATGACGGTCTCCATCATGCGCTGAAAAGTAGCTCCGGAGTTGGTTAATCCCATAGGGAGTCTTGACCATTCGAAGAAGCCTAAGCATCCAGCCGTGAAACCGGTGTACTTGATGTCATCAGGATGCATATCCAGTTGCCAGTACCCAGCTTTCAGATCCAAAGTACTGAACCATTTTGAACCCGCCAGACGGTCGAAAGCTTCGTCAATGAGTGGGAGGTAGTGATTATCCTTTTCTGTCCTGGAATTGACTGTCCTGAAATCGCAACAGAAGCGAATGGTAGAATCCGACTTCCTCACAAACAATGCAGGAGAAGAGTAAGGGCTGTTGCTCTTCCGGATTATCCCGGCATCCATCATCTTCTGGAGATGATCCCGGACCTCGTTGACCATCGCAGGAGGTATTCGCCGGTACTTGTGACGGAAGGGAGTCTCATCATTCAGCTTGATGCGATGTTTGAAGGCAGTGCAATGTCCAAGGTCCCAATCATTCCATGAAAAGGCCTGCCGATGTCGTTCAAGACATTGGTGCACTTTGTAGCGTAAAGTTGAAGGTAAATGTTCCAAGGGGAACATGTCCATAATTGAAGAAGAAGGAATAACATCATTTTCCTCAACAGGTTGTTCAACCGAAACTGGGAAGGCATGGCAGACAGTTGTATTAGCTGGCACTGTGATGGTCCGATTGGTTGTATTGACCATATGCACTGGCACAGCTTCCTTGATCAACGACTGTTCGTAAACCGCAGGAGTGATCAACAATCCACTCGGAGGGTTGGAGGCTTCCACCAAGATGGGCGTACCATCATCCCAAGTCAGACCACTGTGATGGCAGTTAACCATAAGGCTACTATGTGGAGGAATCTCATGAGGAGTAGGAACGTGCAGTTCTCTTCCTTGAACATCATCGCTGATTTTCATTTGAGTACATCTGAATGCAACTCGCCATGCAGAAGGCAGTCTTGCCCAGTCTTCATCAATCTGGAAGGATAAACAAACAGAAATAATGTTAGTACCAATCAGAACTGGACATGTCTGATTATAATTAGTATCAGGTGTAACAAGAAATAAAGAAGTGAGAAATTTTTCCTTGCCAAGTACATGGCTTGGAAACACAATATTTGCCTCAACAAAACCTAAGTATGGCAAAGTATTACCACCGGCACCTTCAATCCTTAATAAATTTTGAAGTGACTGTAACTCAAGGTGCGATAAAAATTTGTGATAAAACGATTCAGAGATACAAGACACTTGTGAACCAGTGTCTAACAAAGCTACTGCGGGCTGATCCTCGATAGTAACGCAGGACTCATTCTTCGGTCCCACCAACCTATCGTCTGAGTCTACCGCTTGCCCTCGGCAGCAGACTGCTTCTTGTTTAAAAGCTTCGGACAGTTTCTTTTGATGTGTCCCTTTTTCTTACAATAGTGACAAGTAATTTGTGAAGAACCATTAGCCTCTTTATTGGCAGCAGTTTTAACTGAAGTAGTGCTCTCAGTTTTAAATTTAGATTCCCATTCGGATATCTTACCTTTTAATAATTGGAGTTCTTTCAAAACTTGTTCCAACTTGTCTGTAGAATTGTCAAGTACTTGTGGCTTGGACACAGCTTTTTCACTCTTGGATTCTTCTTCAGCCTCTCGAGCAAGAACCAGAAGATCTTCATAAGATGAATCATCAAATTTGTGGCGGATGGCATTTTTAACGTTTGAAGAATGTAAACCACTGAAAAATTTTGATTTTAACATCGAAGCCTTTGCAGGCAAAGAACTAAGCTGACGATGACTAAGTAGATCTTCAAGTCTACAAGACCAATCTGCTACGGTCTCAGTAGATTTCTGTTGACTGGAGTAAAAATCACCAAGAAGTTTTTCTTGATTTGAAACTGTACCAAAAACGTGTTCTAATTTATCAAGAATTTGATCAACAGTGGCATCAGATCCAAGCCGCATGCGAACTTCAGCAGCCGAACCAGCAATAGAACGTTGGATGGCTCTTTCGACATCCGCCTCACGATAGTTTGATCTCAAGTTATCAACCTCAAACCTCCATAATCTAAAGGAAGGTTCACTTTTGGAAACAACACCTGTAAATTTTGGAAGGCGGGGTATTTTGGTTTCATCAAGTCCTGACCGCTGGACCGATGAGTCATTTTGTAAGGAGGCATTATTGTTAGCCGCGCCTAGAAGAGGCTGGTCCGTCTTAACGTCGGTCTTAACATCTGTCTTTGGTTTAGCCCCAGACAATCTCTGTAGAAGACGTAATTTGTCTTCATTAGGCAAAGTGTCAAATGTCTGAATAATGTTGTCGACACTGTCAGTGGGTTGCTGAGATTCAGCTCCCTTTGAACCGTCTCCTTCTGTGTCAGACATGTTTGAGAAAGAATGTACCAACCAATCATAAAGTAGGAACAATCACAAAGGTAAACAATTGAAATTGAAAATTGAAAATAAAAATTGTAAGTTAAATTTGCCTGACTCAAATTTGGAATAATGAGTTTACTGAGGACCCACTAAGTAAATTTTGAATAATTTTATAAATTTAATTTTGAATTTATAAAAGATTAATGAAATATAATTTTGATCTAAAGTGGTGAACTGAGAATTTGTAAATAAATTGATTTAAGTTAACAATTTAATTGAAATAAGAAAATAATTAAGTTTTGGAATACAAAGTACTAACTAATAACTGAGGACTGAGTAACACTTAAAATTAATTGAAGCGTTATACTAAACTAAAAATTGATAATGTTAAACTACTACTATAAAAATAATCTAAGTAAATTATAAGCTAAGTTAATATGGGTTAACTTAAGTATTAACTTAAGAAATTAGCTTAACTTAAAATTAAAGAAACTTATGAATTAAAATTTTTGAAGTTAAATTTAAATAATTATTTGAATAACTGTAAATATGGGGTAACAGTTTTAAAGTTTAACCTAAATAATAATTAGAGTAACTGTACTGGATATTAACTTAATAACACAAAGTAAAATAAATTACTGTCTAACCAACAAAGTTAAATTATTGACTTAATGTTAATATAAGGTATGAGAATCTTATAGCACACTCAGTATATAAGTATAGCTTATGTAGGGCTAATGAAAATATTAAAGTTAAAATGAAGTAAAAATGTTTAAACTTATAAAGTATAAACTTCTTATAACATTAAAATTAATTCAAACTCTTAATCTAATTTGCTCACCTATGATTGTAGAAAGAAACCTGAGCAAATGTCAAATGCAATAATAAATCAAAAACAGTCACATTCAATAATTCAATGAACAATATTGACAAAGTTCAAAACATAAACAATAACATTGAAGGTAGGTCAGGTCACTCACTAACTATGTCAGTGACAGGTCAAGAATGCATCAAAACATGTGATCAGTTTCTGAAGGCCAAGTTCATTCAGTGGTCAAGAAGATTAGCAGGATAGACCAACAATGATAAAGCTGTGAAAACTGTGAAACAGTTGAGCTGTTAAGTCCATTGCTCAAGGTGTCAAAGTAGCAATAATCCTTCACAGCTGAGTCTTTTTAAGCACATAAATAGCAATTCACTGAAGCATCAATTGTCTGCATAAAAATTATCCACAATGAAATGTCTTTGAAAATACACAATCATCAGTCCTTAACATTGAACATGTTGATCAATGCAAATAATCCAGGCAAGTATTTAAAACCATGAAAATGCTGAACTAGCATAGTCTCTGTAGTTTTACACCTTACTTGCAAAATCCACTGCGCAGTCTTCAAAGTTGCTGATGATAATTCCGTAATAAGACATCTCATCTCATCCTTGTCGCCATTGTTGCAGACTCGAAATGATGACACAAGCGAAATGTACGTTTAACCATTTATTCACACAGGCGCAGCTCAAAGAGCTCAGAAACCCTGCAAACAACATAACATATATAAATATCCAGTAAATAATATACACAGTAAACCTCAAATGTATAACCCATAAATATCATGAAATATGATTATTAACAAATGAATTAATATAATGAAATATATTAGTAGCATTACCCAGTCCGGGGTCTCAAGGCACCACATGAAATAACCAAACTAAATATGTGCTTAGTTGCCCCAGCAAACTGCATCTGAGAAATAATACAAATAACTGATAATAGCTAATCAATGATAATGATGATTCTAAATAAATATGAATGTAAACCTAAGTGAAAGTTCCCATAGAAAGACTTGAACACTTACCCAACATGTCATACAGGTATCAGTCACAGTCCAGTCTGTCACAGCTGGTTGAACCCAACCTTGCTGTTCAGAGTTCTCAAAGGCAATGCCAAAATCCTGTGGCTGAGGTGCCACCTGTGGAGTTGACCACTCTGCCCTCTATCTTTAATGAATTAATGTAACAGACAACAAACCACGGAAGCTCTAGTGTTAAATACTTTATTACTAAAATCCTAGAAAATACCTAGAAAAATACCTACAGTATATACCTGCAACAATACTAGGGAGGATTTTGTGTTTCTGAGGATATTTTCAATAAGGACAGGAACATTCACTAGCTTTAGGAAGATTAACAGTTGCAGTAACAAGGAAACCAAGGTGCCGAATAAAAGCTTATATCAAGGGCTATCCAACCACATCCATTTTGATTGCTTAGGAATGATTTATTTGGTGATATAAATACGTGGAATTGAAAATATAGGGGAGAATTTTGTGTTTCCGAGGAGATTTTTGACACTGACAGCAACATTTATTTAGCTCTTGCAAGATTGACAGTTGAAGTAACAAGGAAACGAAGGTGTCAAGTGAAAGCTGACATAAAGGACTATTCAACCACATCTGTTTTGGTTGGTTAGGAATGATTTAAATAGTGATAATGATAGGTGGAATTAAAAATAGATTGGAGAATTATGTATTTCTGAAGATATTTTCCAGTAATGACAGCAACATTAATTTAGCTTTTGGAAGATTAACACTTGTAGTAGCAAGGAAACCAAGGTGCCAAATGAAAGCTGATATCAAGGGATATCCATCCACATCCATTTTGAATTGTTAGGAATGATTTATTCAGTGATACGGATAGGTGCAATTGTAAATACAGGAGAGGATTTTGTGTTTCCAAGGAGATTTTTGACGTTGACAGCTACATTTATGTATCTCTTGCGCTATTGACAGTTCTAGTAACAAGGAAACGAAGGTGTCAAATGAAAGCTGACATAAAGGGCTATCCAACCACATCAATTTTGTTTGGTTAGAAATAATTTATCAGTGATAAGGATAAGTGGAACTGAAAATACATGGCAGGATTTTGAGTTTCTAAGGACATTTTCAATAGTGACGGCAACATTACTTTAACTTTTGGAGGGTTGACAAATTGTAGTGAAAAGGAAGCCAAGAAGCTAAATAAAAGCTGACATCTAGCTCTTGGTGTCAAACCTTCATTTAGAACCTTAATTATTTGTAGATATTTCTTGAGATGACTAGACTGAACTAAGCTGGTAATTTCTAGGAATTGTTTTTCTGCTGTCAACTTCAATTGAAAATGGCCCGCTGTAGATACCCAATCGGACATTTATACTACTGTAAATATTGGATTTTTGTTTAAAAAGCCTTCTAATAGGCATAGGTACCTTCCATTAACAAGAAATGCCTCTAACAGTAAAGAATGATATATTGGCTGGTCCACTAAAAGAAACGAAAGTGACCGAATTTGACTAGATAGCGAGCAATGTTACAAGAAGTAATGCCTCATTTGAGTTTTGATGGCAGCCATCTTGCATTAAGGAGAGGGTTAAAGGACAAACTGTTGCATTGATGTCATCAAAACAACTTTCATTGAATTCCCCATTCCAGAAAACCTAGGTTTAGACCCAAATATCATGGTCGTATGACAATTATATCAGGAGATGTGGCCAAAAATATGGTTTTGGCAGCCATTTTCCAAAATGGCTGCCAGAATATTGAACTGGCATCATCAAAACCACTTTCATTGAATTCCTTATACCAGAAAACCTAGGTTTAGACCCAAAAATCATGGTCCTATGACAATTATATGAGGATATATGGCCAAAAGTAGGGTTTTGGCGGCCATTTTGGAAAATGGCCGCCAGAATGGAATGCCCAAGGGTGCCGGAGCGGCACCCGCCTGATTCTTGTTCTGGGGCACCCCATGCATCATTCTATGCAAAAAAACTGTAATCATACCCTATGTCACACCTTATGTACAGGATCAATAGGGCTGACTCCCTGACTATCTGAGGAATTCAATGAAAATGAATAACATCAGTGAAGGTTTCAAACCATTCTTGTAAATCCTCGTCCGAGTTCAAATAGCTAAGTGAGGAGAAAACCAATCCCTTGCTAGTATTCAACGTCCGATGAGGCTCGATTATTGTTGGTGTACCGGCAACATCATTCAGTCCAAGGAGTTTCCGAGTCTGGTCTTCATTTCAGGTTTTAAACAGGACAGTTCCATCTCTCTGTAAGGTTGTCTTTTCAGGTTCCCGGACTTGTTGTAGTATTGTCTTGTATATACCAGTTTCAGTCCACCCAAACACATGAATAGTTGATACAAAGATGTATAAATTATTCTGCACACTGTGGTACCAATGTCATATCTGTACCATACTTAGTTCTTCTGTAATTTGCAAATGTATACCATTTTACATGAAAAATTGACGCCAAGGCAAATAACCTTTTAAAATGAAGATTAATTGCAGTCTAATTTAGAATTTTAAACATGAGACAATAAAAAATTGGTTCCATAGTGTGACAGAGACACAAGAACATCAACCAATGTCTTACAATCAATTTGAGACTATTGAAACAATCTTAGAAGTCTTTTTAAATCACAGAAAATCACATAAATAAGTATATCCCGGAAAATCACATAAATAAGTATATCCCTTACAAGTAGATTTTCTCAATATCCAAGCAAGTTACAAATATGCAATTGGTACCACAGTGTGCAGAATAATTTATACATCTTTGTATCAACTATTCATGTGTTTGGGTGGACTGAAACTGATAATTTAAGAGCTATTAGCTAAAATAGCCATTTTCGCATGAAAATTCAATGTTAAACCCCCATCTATCTTTGGGGCTCTTGAGCAACATCTAAAACAACTTCAAATGAGCTGAAATTTTACATGGGAGTCAGAGAGGGGCCATAGAACACATTTAGCGGTTAGCCCCAATGAATTTCATTTTTTTTGGGACACCCTAAATTCTAGAACTATGAATTTTTCACAGGATAAAATTCAGTATATTTGGAATGGATTTCCAAAGTTTGGTCAATTTGGACCTTTTTAAGTCATTCTTTGGTTGCCATGGAAACTGGAAGTTTGGCTTCTTGGGGCATGTAACACTGAAATCAAGAATGCCAAGAAATTGTGACTGTGAGAGACTTCTCTCTGTCACTTGTATTAGTGATATTGACAATATTTGACACAAGAAATATGGTATTAGCATCTAAATATTCTTTCAAGCACACCAAATGTGTGTATTATTATACTGAACCCATGTAGGAAAGCACTCCTGCATGCCAGATTTGGTGAGGGAAATTCAGGAGGCAAAGGTGTGTTTCCCTGACTACATAAGGACTTGTGAAAGCATGGATTCACTAGTATGAACAAGAGACCAAAATGGACAGCATTATCCATCATAGCTATTCCTGTGACATACGAGGGGTTTTCCAAAAGTTCTGTCCAAAAGTTCTGTCCAAAAGTTCTGTCCAACTAGTCTGTCCAACTAGTCATAACTTGCTAGATTTGATATAGAAACGTGATATTTGGGTCAGATAATATTGATGTAATTCCTAAATAACAGCCAAAAAATCAGATCATATAAATAAAAATAAATGATTAATATGTTGCCATGGAAACCAGAAGTCATGAAATGCGGCCCAGCTTTTGTAATGCTTACTTAAAATGAATTGAACACCTGCTCACATCATCTGTGTTTTGACTAATTGAATTAAAGTCTATTCATAATTTTTTTCATGAAATACAATCAGTTATTTGTAACATCATTAATAACAATGAAAATTGGTATTATCATCACATTTCAGTTACTTTACCATCTCCTGTGCAGTTTCCCATTTTTTATGAGATGAGCATTTTTTTGGATATGGATGACACCATATATACCTGCTGGGTTTCTTCAATTTAATTGGATAAAAACTAGCAGAAAGAATAAGAACCTTCTATCATACATACAAGGAAGACAGTATGAGTGATAGAACTAAATAAAAATAGCACAAACTTTTCCTGAATGAAGAAAGCACACATTGGAAGACCTAAGAAAAGAAGACATGGACAATGCCAAAACAGACCTTTACCTGAAGACTGAAGTATCTCATTTAGCCATGGTTAGAAAGTATGAGGAAATGTAAGTACGAAGTCCCAGTCATTAGTTTAGGAAGTGATGAAATTGCTATGAATGTTTTGAATATATTTTGTTCATTTCCTTTTGTAATAATTACATATTTTGACAAAATATCAAGTATGTGTCTTTTAGCAAGATCGCGGTCGCATTTCATGACTTTTGGTTTCCATAGCAACAAATCAACAATTTATTTTTACTTTATGATCTGATTTTTTGGGGATCATTTGCAAATTAACTCAATATCAATTGACCGTAACATCATCTTTCTGAAGAAAGTCAAGCAAAAGTCATGACCAGTTGGACAGAACTTATGGAAAGCACATCGTTAGGTACAAAACGACTGCGAAACACCAACGGTGATCTCAATATGAGGTCTATGAGGCATTGATTTTTTAAGGGATATATAAAGTTAAAGGAAATGTACTCAGTGTCAAGTTCATTATTTTGAGAATTTGTGAAATGTTGGGGATTATATCTAATACGTTTCTTGTCCTGTAGTCCTGGAAAAAAATGAATTCTTGACAAATTTAATGAATCTGTACCTCTAAAAGTGCCATGGGCCACATTTCACTACTTTAGGTTTCCATGGTAACAAATTAACCATTTATTTTTATTTCTATGATCTAATTTTTTCAGGATCATTTGCAAATTGCTTCAACATAATTTGATCCAAATATCACGTTTCTCTATTAAATATTGCAAAATTTATGGCAAGTTGGACAGAACTTATGGAAAACCCCTCGTATCCTGGTTTTCCCTTACTTTAGTCCATGGGGGTAATAGTTTCAGGCACTGGAGGAGAAGAGGCTTTGGATGACCGAAATTCTTTCACAGAACTTCGCTTGGACGACTTCAAGGAACATTTTCTTCAATGGGTCAGGTGTATGAATCAATGCTTTTGGTGAGCTTGGGAGTATTTTTTAAGGCTAATATTACATTTCTTGTGTCAAATATTGTCAATCTCACTAATGCAAGTATAGAGAGAGGTCTCTCACAGCCAAAATTCATTGGCTTCAGAGGTTTCAGTATTATCTGCCCCAAGAAGCTGAACTTTCAGTTCCCATGGCAACCACTGAATGACTTAAATATGTCCAAATTGTCCAAAATTTTGGAAATCCATTCCAAATGCTGAATTTTATCCTGTGAAAAATTCATAGTTCTAGATTGAAAACAAGTGTTCATATAAAAAAAAGCCTCGAACTTTCTGAACGCCCCTCGTATGTTGAAGTTTGTGGTGTAAGAGTATGGTAATTGACTTGAGGAATAACTTGAAAGTCTAATATTTCTTCCTGCACCACTGAATCTTGAGTAAAACACAATT
Source organism: Platynereis dumerilii (assembly GCA_026936325.1). Lineage (NCBI taxonomy): Eukaryota > Metazoa > Annelida > Polychaeta > Phyllodocida > Nereididae > Platynereis > Platynereis dumerilii. The sequence continues at coordinate 159,815,595 of JAPTHN010000001.1, forward strand.
CTGTGCCAAACTCTCAGCTGCATGAATCTTAATGTCCGCAACTGTATAGTGGTTGCATGATTCCTTGCGCGGAAACGACTCACTGGTGGACTGACTTTTGACAAAGTTTATATTACAATTCTTTCTTCAAACTAAAGTTTGATGCTTTCCCAAAATTCATTCAATGAGTGAAGACTCGAGAAGCGTATACAATTATGCTGGTTCACAAATGACATTTTCATGACAGCTAGTTTTATCCAGATATAGGTCTTTCGACATTGTAAGAATAATATGTGAAGGCCTCACAATAGAAGAGTTGGTATAAAAAGCTCTCATCGATGACTGTTGTGGTAGTGCAGTGCACCAGTGTGACTCCACTTCCTTTTGACTTTTTTCTGCATGTGTCAAATAATCAATTTCCTGTCTGGAAGTCTCTAACTTCAACTTGGTCAATGAGAATCCAGATTCTCCTGAAAATGTCATGCTTTTTTTACTAAGGTTTATTGGCATTTATTGTCAAATTTACAAAGGCATTTGGCATCGTTTGAAAGTAAACAAATTCATCGATTTCCGATATTCTGTACAAGAGAAAATAGCAAAATGAATGGAGAAACCCAGCAATATTTTGCACAGAGCTCTCACTTGGAATTCTCTGTGGAGCAAGGAGATTTTAACTCGAGGTGGCGCAGAGGCATGCTGCACTAGCCACGGAGCAAAGGGGGCGCAGTAATCCAGATGAAGGGAGACACTGGACTAACTTGATCAATCCTAGATGTAGGGAGCTTTGGCAGGTCTGAAACACCCTCGGTCCCTTGCCCTTCTCCAGACAACACTAATCTCCAGCAATGACCTCACCAAAGCCCTTCCCCCTCCTACTCAGAACCAACAAGGTGTCCAGGGAGGGGTCCAAGTTTCCACACGTTCCCAAATCTCAGCTGCTCAGTAGAATCTCCAAGCAGAAGCAGGCTGCAGTAAATGTCACCTAATCTCTGCAGAGGTCTTGTTTGCTTTCTGAGTCTGTGGCGAGTCCTTGCTTCCATTGTGGGCCTTTGTTGTCTCTGTCAGCAGCAGACAAGTCCATTGTGACAATTAAGAGTCTGGAAACTGGCACACGTTCCTCACTGCCAACTCAACTGGTGAAACACTCGTGGTGCGCACGTGAGGGGACTGGAGATGGACACATTAGCAGCTCTTTCATTTCAATGTTCTTCACAGATGCCGCAAGCCTAAACTCAACTCACTTCTCAAGCGGCACTCTGCAAAAAAAGAAAAAAAAGACAAAAAGAAAAACTTGAAGAGCGTCATGTAGCCATTAACCTTTCAATTACAGAGTGTAATAAATTACAAGCAGACTTATTCCACTTTAGTGCTCGTGGCTGTCCATCAATAGCTGGCAACCAACCATTAAATGAGTGTTTATCACACAACTATGCCGATTCATCAATATATGCCATGTGCAAATAATGGGCTCCTAGGTTGGCCCATCAGTCGGACAATAAGCTTCCAATTGAACTCGCGTGATGTTATAATTCAGCCATCGATCTTACAACGACACTGAACGAGACCCACATGCTTCCACATTTGCGGTCTCTGCGGTTACATTTATCAAGTGATATTTAACCTTGCGGGGACATTCTAAGCTCGTGTTTGCTATAGTCCTCCTAGGTCTCCTAAGTCTTGCCTGATTGCCTGCTGACCCCAGGGTATTATTGGTAGACTAGATTCCCTTCCTATCAACTGGCTCACGCAACTCAGCTTGCTGCCCCTCCAAGCCAAAAATAAAGAAAACGACCAACACAATAGCACGCTCAGTTACACTTGGGATGATAGTGCCACCAGATGGTTTTAGTTCGATTAGACGTTGAGCGCATTGATTTTCGACATATCAATGACAAGCAAATTCTAAAACAGGGGGCCATACACTATATAGGAGACAGAACTATTCAATTATCTGAAGTGATGTTCGTTTCACTTCCAACAACAAAAACTACAGCATGTGCCACTCTCAGCAACAATCTTATCTGACAGCACAGCAACACCAGCCTGAAAAACACAGGCTGCATGACAGCTACCTCAGCACATTCACAGCAACCCATCAACAGCAGCCCATCAACAGCACTTGGAAATTGGTTTGCGTTTCAACCACTTAATGGAACAAGCAACCATTTTCTGAGCAGTGTTCCATGATTCCAGCCACATGCCAGTCATCAGAAATTCTGGGTCGGCATTTTATTGCATCCAGTTTCAGACCACGCTAGCTTGGTTAATTTAACCAGAGACACAAACAGGGCCTAGATTGTATACATGGTTGAACAGAATAATGTTGTCAATTTAGTTATAAAATATAAGTAGTGCTTTTAAAAGACTATACAAAAACACCTTGTAGAGCCAATGGGTCATACATTTAAACAGTTCAAACATTTGACAAAAACTGTCCTGGGTGCGGTCATCAATGTAAGTAACACAGTGCTTTGCTATAAACGTGTGCCCCGTGTCCCAATGTGCCCTGGTTACCCCACTGAGAACAAAAAGTAAATTGGTATTTTGCCAACGGAGACCTTACATACTTAAAGTAACCTTTGTAAGATAAGACTCAATATTCCAAATATTCCTTATCTGAATTCTCTAAAGGAAACGTAATGAGACAACCAGAATTGACTCGCAGAGAGACAGCAGGTGCACCCTTGAACACTGAAGATAGTCATATTCTTGATAATGGCTTGATTACAGATAACATATTAAGAATCCATCTCACATGCAACACATTTTGTGTTGGCCTGTTACAGCAACTTCAATATGCACACATTTTTAGAGGTGCTTGCTTGCAAGCGCACCTCTGTAATGGGAGGAACGTTAGGAAGTTGTCAACACTGTGTAGGTCACACTGTTTCACTAATCTCAAACTTAGCACACAGTTTCAAATAAGACAAGCTTATTGAAACTGCTGTAACACTAAACAGCATGGTGCAGGTATGAGTAGGAATGAGTGAGTTTGTGTTTTGCGTCTCATCAGCACCTGTTTGGGCTATTTAGAGACATACTTGGTTTGTAGTGAACTTTGTACTAAGTGTCTTTATAGTCAGGACTGTTAGATCGCTACTTAGTTATTTCTTTTTTTGTGTCAGGATGTCTATTGTCCGTTGTTTTCTTATCAATTTCATAGCAACAGATAAATTTTCATGTAGCCTACGACAAATATAACGAGGATTCCATAGAACTTGTCTGTGAAGGCGTACTTGGTGACTAAACTGGATTTATCTTTTTGTTGTATGTTTATCTTCTTGCCAGGTGTGCAACTTTAGTTTTGTTCATTCAGTTAGCTTCCGAGACACATTGCCAAAGCCGTACTTTTGAAGATATTTCACTGCCTGGTCTAGTTACTTGTGCATAATCGGTGTTTGCTGTCTTGTGAGTGGTTTTTGCACTTGTTCTTACCGAGCGTCTGTTATTGATCTTGTGTGTGTGTGTGTGTGTGTGTTTGTGTTTTACGCCTCTGCAGCACCTTAATGGGCTATATCGAGGCAGGCTAGAATTTTATATGTCTTTGTCATTTTTCTTCATATTTTGTAATATGTCTGTGTTTGATGTAAAAATGAAATTATGTTTTCTGGTTTGTGTGTAAGAAATTGAAGTGGATTTGTTGGGAGAAGTGTGTCTCTTTGTCGTTGAAAGTTTCTACAGTCTTTTAATATGTGTTTAATTGTAAGAGGGCATTGACAGTTATCACATATAGGAGCTGAATTCCCCAGTAGAAGATGAGAGTGGGTTAGTCGTGAATGTCCAATAAGACACCTGTGGATCACAACTTGATCCCTCCGTGTTCTGGCTTTAAGACTTTTAACCTCCTTGACTCGGGGAATATTGTCTTCTGTGAACTACAGAGAAAGTACAATACAGCAAGTTGGAAAAGAGATCTGTAGAAACACATGCTTATCAAAACTGCTGTGACACCACATCACTATTAATGGACATGTACAAAGGTTTCAAAGGTATGGGGATATGCAAAACTCTTTGCATAGTGTCCTTGAACAAAGTTGAGGGTTAAAAATATGTACAAAGAATCCCTCAATACAGAATTGTGATATCAGCTTCGATTTGATGTGTGAGTGAAGATCAAAAAGATCTGTTGAGAAAATTTTGAGAAAATTGAAATTTAAGTTTGGGTTTGGAATATCCATTCTAGTGTTTTAAAAATGATCTATTGGAATCATCAGAGCTGCCTGCTGACCTGTCCTAGTGACCGACCAGTTATAACTCACTGTGTCAATATATATATTATTGCAATTATATATTGAAAGTTGCACAAATTTAAAAGGGTAAGCCTTACGAGACATTTCTCCCCCGAAGAGGTGCCATTTGGCTGTACCCTTTGCAGGTACGGTGCGTTTGATCTTCGGGGATTGCAACAGCATTGTTTCAAGTTCCCCGCCCATCTAAAACGTCGGGCTGAAGGGGAGGAATGCTAAGGAGGATTTACTTCCATCAAGTGAGCAGTGGTAGGGCCGTTCGGACCACGTTGACATCTCTCCACTCGGAGCAGAGGAATCATATCACGATTGGAGAGAACGACAAAGGCCGGCATCTGTAAGGTCTTAATCAGCCGCAGCATCGGCTGCAGCATCGACCGTACCATCGGCAGCAGAAACCGAACCCTTTTCTCCATGGTCATTGGGTGAAGCCCCAATGGAGAAACCAGAGGACCCACCATCAGAGGTTCAACCAAGTACGACATCGAATTCTTCAACTCAGACCAGCGAGAGCGTGTGTGTGTCTGTATTTGAGTTTTAAATCTCATCAGCACCTGAGTAGGCTATATAGAGACATATTCAAACTTAAAGAAGTTTCACGGTCACAGGTACATTAGCAATCTTTTTCAATTCGCATAATTTCCTGGCGTGATCAGGGTTGATGACTTGTACCACAGACCAGCGAGAGAACCAGCTGCAAATGCAGGGTAATGAGGGAGGCATTCTACACAAACATGAATATTGTGGATAGACAGATTATAAATATAACCGAGCTGTGCAGGGGTTCGTCCAAGTAGCTACACCGATCCTGGCACAAGTGTCTATGCAAGTGCTCCCCCGAGTGGAGCCAGGGACAGTTTTTGTCGTCCCTGAGGGAGGGATTCAAGAAGTGAGCAAGCCAGCGGATCCATCTGATGACAGGCCTCGAGTGCCAGAGTCTCATTCTTCCGATGACACTTCCCCTTCCCCTCAAATGCCACAGTCGAGTGCCACACCTCAGGAATCACCCTGTAAACAACCAGCGAAGAAAAGACGCAGGAAGCCCTTCAAGACGCCGGAAAATTCAAGATGTCGGATTCGGACTCGGATTCAAAGTAAACTTGCTAATCGACCCTCAGGTGGACAATAATTGGACATGCACAGAAAGTAGGTTAATTTCATTTTATTTAACAATTTCAAGTTATTTTTACTATTCTTGATTTACTAAGAGTAGGCATTATAATGTAAAATTTGATTTTCTTGAGGCAGCATGTGTTTTACAATATACATTTTATACTGTTAAATATTATTGTCTATTGAATGTCACTGCATGAATATCTGTGTTGACAGATTTTTAGATGTACCAGTTTGGGTTTATACTTGCTGATGCAGTGAGTTCAGTTTTCTAAAGTTGGCGTTTAGTTGTCTTTATATTTTGATCTGAACTATGATTGCATAGTGAATTGGTGGAATTTAAAAATAATTAAACCCTTTGCCCGCCAGATCATTCCTCCATGGGAGCAGTAGAAATGATTAACTGTCAGATGAGTTGTGGGTTCAAATTCAGATTATTGCTTAGTTAGGGTTGTACAATGTTTACTTGTGGCTGTTACTAATACACGTTTTGTTTTTCTGTTATTCAGTGACCTGGGCCAGGAGGACTGGACCAGAGGTTACTTTTTCTGTTCACGGATCCAGGAGGCCTGGGCTGTCATTACTGAGAACTAACAACTGTGTGATCGTGAGCCAGAGATGCTGGACTTAGAGACCGTGTGATTATCCAGAGATGCCGGTCTTAGAGACTGTGATTAACTAGAGATGCTGGACTTGGAGACTGTGTGATTATCCCCCCGATCCAAGGGATTGGAATTTAGGAGAACTAAACTTCTGATTGATATGATAAAATGACTGATTGATGTGATAACTGACTGATTGATGTGATGAAATGAATTGATGAATTTATTCCCCAGATGTGCCCAATATTGTAACCAAATCCCCAATAAAGATTCACTTATTTTAAGTTCTTCAGTTGAGTTATATATGCATTTTTGCGCTACCATTTTGAATTCGATCGCATATTAAATTTATAGAGACTGGCAACTGTAAAAGTTGTGAAAATATATTGCTAGTTTCCATATCATTTTAGGAATGCTCGCATGAGCATTGAACCAATGTCAACCAGTGATGACATCGAATGGCCTGCAGAAGAAGTTGACGATGAGGTCATCACAAGCCTTCTTGACAATGTGAAGGGTCTGCGTGCAGTGGCTCCCAACGTCCTTGGCAACATACAACAAGCACAACAACGCCAGAAGCACCATTATGACAGACGCCATGGACAACAGGAGGTAAAGTTCTGTTTCTCAAATTGAAAATGGTAACTTCATGGTATTTCATCAAAAATAATATGTTTACTGTTCCATTTTAAGGACCTGGAAGTAGGAACCAAGGTGCTCCTGCGCAACAATCTGAAAGCTGACCGAAAGGGAGGGAAGGGAGAGAAACCATGGCTGGGCTCATATACAATTGTGAAGCAACAAAAAATTACTCTTATTCATTGAAGAGTGTCACAAAGGGCAAGACACTAAAGAAGAAATATGGTAGCCAGCTTAAGAAGTTTATTGAGTAAAATATATATAATGTACTGATTTGTGCTGTAGGCCTATTAATAAAATTGAAATATTATAATGATTTATAATGTATACTGTACAGAAGAAGTTTTTGTGAAATCGATATTGTGGGGTGAAATAACTCCCATTTAAAAGCTTCATTTGTGGTCATGGGATCAAACGATTATTAAATAAAGGTCCTCGCTCTACATCTTAATATTTGTTAACTATACAGAAACTACAAAAACCATGAAATAAACAATACTGAACTTCAGTGGTTTTAAATAAAATAAACATTGTACTGCATAGTACACAATGAGATAAATAAGGCCAAGCCATGCATTATGCTTTAAAAAGACAAATTGAAATGGATGAACGGTCATTATAATATGATAAGAATATAATAAGAATACTGCAACAAGTCTCACCTGTCCCCATGCTTCGGACGACTCGACAGGAAGAGGGAGAAGCTCAGGTGCCAAACCTCTTCTTTTCTGGTTGACCTCCTGACATTGCTGACACAATGACACATACATGTACAGAGGTAAGCCTTGACCAAGTCCACAACTTTTGGCCAGAAAAAGCGCGACTCCCAAGCGTTGCAGTGCTTTGTCTCTGCCTGAATGTCCACCTGATCAGAAAAATAGGTATAGGGGAGAGTGTCATAAAACACACCGCTTCCTAAGAGTGAGTGAGTGAGTGAGTGAGCTTGTGTCTTACATCTCATCAGCACCTGATTGGGCTATTTAGAGACATACTTGGTTTGTGGTCATGTTGAGTTAGTCATCTCATCTTGGTTGATGGCATCAAGATCTTTGAGGTGTCACTTTGACAGGTACATCCACAATAATTTTCAATTCAAGAAGTTTCTTTGCCTGAGTGGCATTTATGGCTTGTACCCAGACTCCATGAGTCCCTCTAGTACTTTTTGCCGATGACACGCAGTGTCAGAGGGACTCCTTGAATTGGATTGTTTGGATTTTCCAAAAATGTTAATTGATTGGTTATGTAACTTTTCATAAACATTGGTTTTTTGTTTATGTCCAAAAACGCATTGTGTGATTAATTAGCAAAACTTGTTATGTCACTTTGTTTTGATTCTCCCATTGTCCACTGTTTAACTTGCAGAGGCACTAATAACTTAACAGTATAAACATTCATTTTGTTATTCAATATTATTGTTATTAATCCATAACAATTAAAGATTCCCACAGTATGAAAGAAAACAATTTGTTTCAAGCCATATCTTGCTCATTTGCATGTTGCTTGTGCTCATTTGCATTGCGAGTTCCAGTAGACTGGCTTGTACCAATAAATTATCGTCAGGTTGTCGATCGACTGAGTGTGGTGTTCTAAATTTCTTCAGCATTGTTGTGTAGCTAAAAAATGGTGATACATCCTTCAGTCTTCCATCTTTGGACTTGATGTGAAATTTGAGACCTGTGGGGAGTCCTTTTTTGCTGTTGGTGTGTGTCATTTTACTCTTGTCTGTGTGAGGTAGCAAGCCTGTTGTTGAGCTCTATTGTTGAGCTTTTTTGTTTTGTTGTTTTAGGCGGTGTCTTGTTATCTGGAGCAAAATCTTTTTCCTTTGGTTGGTTGAGGGACTTCTCAATCAATTGGGTATCAGAAGAGAATATTTGACTTTGTTGGATCATCTTTGGTGAAACGTGTAGAAATGATTCAGGGGAATTCACAGGTTCTTCCTTGCTTGGCCGGTCTGGTGAAGGTGTTCCCGCAGAACATCCATGAAAAGGTTCCTATTCAGTTGGATCCTTCTCTGTCGATCTTCGACATGTACTACTGTAGTGAGCATACATTTGGCAATTGAAACAGCGTTTCGAATGGGGAATGAATGGACAAACTGTGCACTTTTCAAAGGCTACAGGTACTTTCTTTGGTACTTTCTCAGTCTTGAATGTCAGTATCGGCAATTCATAACTTTGGGGTACATGTCTGAAATGTGTAATGTCATGTTTGTGAAACCATTTTGTTAGTTCACATTCAGTGCATTTTTTACTTTCTTTAGAGAAGATAATGCCTCTACCTGGTTTCTTGAAAGGTTCAATGGTGACTGGGTATTGCCTATCTGATGTATGCATGTCAATTTCTCTCTCTGTTTGTCATTCATTGGTTGAAGGAGGAATGTTCCATTTGGTTGGCGCTTTATACCGTCTGCTACTCTGTAGTCACTCTGTTCCGCAATGATTTCATAAAGAACAATAGGTGACAAATCGTCAAGTGATTTCTTATCTCCTCTTATGACAAGGCAATTATCAGTCTTCAGCATTTGTGATCAAGTCATCCGAGGATGTCCTTGTCCATTGAAATCTTGGTAGTCCAGTCGCTAACTTTTCGATCTCAGCCTGGTTTCCCGCTGAGGGACGCTCACCTTGGTTACCCGGTTGACGTACGATCCGGTTTGGAAACATGATTTTTGACATCATCATTGACATTCCCCTGTAAGGTAGGGGACACGCCATGCAAGTGCACTGTCTCATGTTGGCCACTAAGGATAGGAGTCTTCACCTTAGTGTTTACCACCCACCGCCACAAGGAGGCCCGAGACCTGCGGGGGCGGACCACTCAAGATAACATTCTTCTGCTGTTCTCAAATTTGCATAATCTTGATTAAAGATTCCATGTTATGAACTTATGATTGCCATTGGTGTGAAGATTTTTTTTCACACTGCAAAGCCATGTACCTCAGTGGCTGAGTGCATTGCATGCTGGCCTTGTAATTTTGAGGTCCAGGGTTCGATTCTACTGCAAAACTTGAAAGCTAAATTTAGGTACTGACAGGAAGCCATCTGGTGATAGACATGGCCAGGCAAATGGAACTCGGCTAGCATTGACACTCACACCTCATCGTTCTATGTGGGTTAGCATTATTTTACAAGGCATCTCATGCACAGAGGTGCTGCATCAGAATGGAGAGGTGCAGTCTCAAAATCAAGAGGGGCCCTGCATTAAATTAAATCCATTAATTAATGCCAAGTTGTCGAACCACAGTGTCAGATGAAATTTGGAGAAGAACGGCATCCTGCAAGTCATGCGCCATTTGTTAAATATCTGACCAGCATGTACTGCCCGTGCATTCACTTCGCACCCTATACACGCATAATATGAGGACCAATTATTTCAAAGATAGTCAAATTCATAATTCAGCGAGAACAAGTAGGATTTGAGATTATTCTAAACAGTCATTTACATTTTTCCTGCCAAACAAGTCACATTTGTTCACACTTCTTGTTCTACATGTGGTAGGACGCGAGCTCACCAGCCTTAGCAGTGAGAACTGGGCCTTCAGCAATCAGCATTCTCCCCAGTCCACTGCTTTGAAGGGATTCATGCAAAAGTAAAAGGTCTCGACATTTACACATCTCTCATATCCACCAGAGGGCCTATCTGACATCAAACTGAACCACATAGTGGCAACAGCAGAATAAGGGAGGGGTTGTGCTAAACATCAAACTCGCCCTCACTCGGATTCCCAAAGGGAATCCGTCACTCGTATATGCTGTGAACTCTGGGATAGCCCATGAATCCGTTGCAACGGCCGCCATTACAAAACGTTGTAAACATGCTAACCATGCTGCCACAGCTCTCCTAATCACACAAAATGTGTCAGCACTCTCCAGTGATGCAGCTGGCCTCAGCAGCAGGTGCTTAGATCGTCCCTGCATGTGTTTAATATCAACAATTCTGCCTTGTAAGCGTGCTCAACAGGTGCTCCAGGACTATTTCCTCGGAGGTGTACACTGTTTACATGAGTGAGAGGGCAGATATCCTTGCACCCTATCAGTGTGAAGCGTCAAATGCGAGTGCCAGTTCTAACGAACTGGCTCTCCGCTAGGGCGAGTATGGCTAAACATTGCGATGACAGCCCAGGAGTCCAGAGCCTTCCCCGGACCCTTCGCACAGATGACAGATTCCATTGAATACCTATGCATCAGTAGTACAAAAAGGAAAGGAAGGTTCTGCACTGCTGAATATCTTGGTCCTGTCAGAACTCAGAAGCCCTGGATGATCTGTGTCGTAAGACTAAATAACCAACCAATTGGCTCATCAATTTCCGAGCATGGGAAGCAATGTTTGTTGAATTTTAATGGATTAAGTTTTGTAATGAAGGCTTTTCAGGATAAGGGAACTTAGCTGGCTACTAAGAACTTATGTCCATTAAGGCTTAGCGGAGGTCACTAAGAGGGGGTAATCGAACCGTTTTATGCAAATTTTTTTAATAATCTTATTGAATATGTGTGCAAACATATGTTTCGCTTGAGCAAACCTGCAGAGTGATTATTATGTAATGCATTACAGAAATCATAACATAAGCATTCAAGGGGACATTCTTAGTAGCCATCTTAGTTCCCTTATCCTGAAAAGCTTCAATAAACATACAAATCAAGGTGAAATGAAAGCTAACAATATTGACTATCAATTACAATTCATTCAAGTGACTTGGGTTGAATATTGTGTCCTTCATAAAACTTAAATTTTGATAGGGGTGTTTTGAAAAATGTTGTTTTGCAGATTAAGTAATGGTTTATGTCTGACACCATAAGATAGAGAAACTTGTAACCATTATTTTGGTGTATAATTTTATGCAATGGCTCCATATGATTTTGAGTAATGGCTGTTTAAGTATAGAGGGTCGTCATGACGCCAGTGGAAGCGTCAATTTATTACACCAAAACCTTGTGTCATATTATGCAAAATTAAGCATGTTACAGGAAATTTGCCATCTTGGCAACAGGCAGATTCTTAAACTAGAGAATTATTGCTACAAAATGATATACCAAAGTCAAAATGTTGGACATGGGGTGCAGCCAACTTCTAAAATAAGGCTCTTTTGAGACTTAGGCAAGGGACTACTAGAGCTTTTCAGGATAAGGGAACTTAGCTGACTACTGCGAACCTTTGTCCATTTTAATGCTTAGTGGAGGTCACTTAGAGGGGGTAATCGAACCATTTTATGCTTTTTTTTTATAATCTTATTGAATATGACTTTGTGTGCAAACATATGTTTGGCTTCAGAAAACCTGCAGTGTGATTGTTATGTAATGCATTACAGAAATCATAACATAAGCATTTAAGGGGCCATTCTTAGTAGCCACCTTAGTTCCCTTATCCTGAAAAGCTTCAATAAGTGACATTAACAGTTTAACTTCTTTGGAACCAACTGTAAAGCTACTTTTATTTGGAGACAAATCTCAGCAACCAGTCCAGGACCAAACGCAGATCGAAGCACGTGTCTAGAACGAGGGACACCCTTAGAATGAGGGATGCCTGTCTTTCCTTGTCAACATTGCAATGTTCTGGAATGACCTCAGAGGAAATTCCCTCCTATTCCTTATAAGGAGTTTTTTTAAGGTTTTCCCTGGGCCACCAACATAGAGTGACATCATATAGCCTCATTTTCATTCAGGGTTTCCCTTTTAATTAAGCAGTTCCCACCAAAACTTGACTTTTTGGAGGGAAGCAAAATTTTGCTCTGACATTAATGTACATTTTGCATGGGATAGAATTACTTGGCACAAATGGGAATTCATTAAATCAAAAGCAGCAATGCTTTTCTTACTCAGGACTGCTTCTCATCAATTTCCTATGTGCCATTATTGCACAAAATCAGTTTTAAAAAAACTCTTTCTGACCACTTTGTAGCATCCCTAGATCCAAGGATGGTTGTACTGCAATCAAGGGATGCTCCGTATTTCTGGGCAGCTGTCTCACTTGAATTGTGTGGATTTACAAGTTTTTTCATGGAATTAAGTTACAGTTGAAAATTATAGTACAGGATTTCATTTGTTATCTGATTGAGGGTACTACCAATGTTCTGAGGTGAGTGGTAAGAATTACTTTGAAATCCATTCATTTTGACTGTTCAACTGTCAGTTGACTTCCTTCAAAGGACAGCCATCCCTCGAAGGAGGGATGCAGGGAATAACACTATAACTTACCTCAGATTTCAGGCTATAAATCTAATTTGGCACATAGAATTGACACAGAACTTGTGCAGTCACCTCCTGAATTAGTCCGGCAGTGGAGGGGTGGTACCCAAAAGATTCGGTTAAAGTTTTTTTCTTTCTTGATCCTGTATCTATATGGTCCAAGGAACATTTTCAGGGGGGGTGTGAAACTCTCACCCTTGAGCATTCCGAGAAATCCAAGATGGCGTCCAAAATGGCCGCCGGACCAGAAATTCGTCATAAATTGGCCCCTAATTCAGCTAGGATGATAAATAAAACATCAAAATAGGGGTTTTGAGGGCCAAAGATTCCAGAAATAGATAAATCAAACTCATAAGATCGCAATTTCTGGCTTAAATGGCCTAAATTATGCATTAAAACTGTAAAAAAAAAATCAAGATTAGGCACATGTGACCTTCTCCACCAAAATGTGCTTAAAGAATAATAAAGTATCTATTACTGTGGCTTCCCCTGAATATACTTGAAAGGTGCTTTCAAATAATGGGTCATATGTGGGTACATGTTAATTGCATCAAAAGAAATAACATGTCAAACATGCTAATTATGAAGCTCCGGAAACCGAATAAACAACTGTTAAATTTCAAGCAATCGACACCAAAATATGTCAAACTAACACAGGTATGCTATTTGTTTTCTGGTGTATATGGATAGCCTTTGATGTCAGCTTTCATTTGACACCTTGATTTCCTTGCTAATATAACTGTCAACCTTCCAAAAGCTAAATAAAGGTTGCTATCAGTGGCGAAAATCTCATGGGAAACACAAAATCCTCCCATGTATTTTCAATTCCACCTATCCTATTCATCAGATAACTCATTCCTAATTAACCAAAATGGATGTGGATGGATAGCCCTTGATATCAGCATTCAATTAAACCTCGATTTACTTGTTACTCCAACTGCAAACCTTCCAAAAAGCTAAATAAATGTCATTATCGAAGTTATCCTCCGAAACACAAAATCCTCCAATGTATTTTAAATTCCACTATCCTAATCACTAGATAAATCTTTCCTAACAAACCAAAATGGATGTCAGCTTTCAGTTGGCACCTTGGTGTCCTTGTTACCTCAATTGTCAACCCTCTAAAAGCTAAATAAATGTTGCTGCCAGTGTCAAAAGTCATGTCAGAAACACTAAATCCTCCAATGCATTTTCAATTCTAACTGTCCTAAACACTGGATAACTAATTTCTAACCAACCAAAATGGATGTGGATGAATAGCCCTTGATGTCAGCTTTTATTTGGCACCTTGGTTACCTTGTTAGTACAACTGTCAATTCTCCAAAGGCTAAATAAATGTTGCTGTCAGTGCCAAAAATCTCCTCGGAAACAGAAAATCCTCCCATGTATTTTCAATTCCCCCGATCCTAATCACTAGGTAACTTTATCTGAACTAATCAAACTGGCTGTGGCTGGATAGCCCTTTATGTCAGCTGTCATTTGGCACCTTGGTTTCCTTGTTCCTCAAACTTTCAACCTTTGAAAAAGCTAAATAAATGTTGCAGTCATTATCGAAAATCTACTCGGAAACACAAAATCCTCCAAAGTATTTTCAATTCCACCTATCCTAATCACTAGATAAATCCTTCCCCTTGATGTCAGCTTCCATTTGGTACCTTTGTTTCCTTGTTGCTACAACTGTCAACCCTGCGAAAGTTAAATAAGTGTTGCTGTCAGTGTCAACAATTTCCCCGGAAACACAAAATCCTCCCATGTATTATCAATTCCTCCCATCCTAATCACTTGGCAACTTTATCGCAACCAACCAAAATGGATGTGGCTGGACAGCCCTTGATGTCAGCTGTCATTTTGCTCCTTGGTTTCCTTGTTATTACAACTGTCAACCCTCCAAAGGCTAAATAAATGTTGCTGTCAGTGTCAAAAATCTCCTCGGAAACAGAAAATCCTCCCATGTATTTTCAATTCCCCCCATCCTAATCACTTGGTAACTTAATCCCAACCAACCAAAATGGATGTGGATGGATAGCCCTTGATGTCAGCTGTCATTTGGTACCTTGTTTTCCTTGTTAATACAACTGTCAACCCTCCAAAAGCTTAATAAATTTTGCTGTCAGTGTCAAAAATCTCCTCGGAAACACAGAATCCTCCCATTCTGCCTGTCGTAATCACTAGATAACTAATTTCTAACCAACCAAAATGGATGTGGATGGATAGCCCTTGATGTCAGCTGTCATTTGGCTACTTGGTTTGCTTGCTAGTAAAACTGTCAACCCTACAAACGGTAAATAAATGTTGCTGTCAGTGTCAAAAATCTCTTCGGAAACACAAAATCCTCCAACGTATTTTCAATTCCACCTATCCTAAACACTAGATAAATCCTTCCTAACTAACCAAAATGGATGTGGATGGATATCCGTTTGTCAGCTTTCAGTTTGCAACTTGGTTTCCTTGTTACTACAACCGTCAACCCTCCAAAAATTAAATAAATGTTGCTGTCAGTGTCAAAAATCTCCTCAGAAACACAAAATCTGCCCATGTATTTTCAATTTCGCCTGTCCTAATCACTGGATAACTAATTTCTAACCAACCAAAATGGATGTGGATGAATAGCCCTTGACGTCAGCTTTCATTTGGCTCCTTGGTTTTCTTGTTACTACTGCATTCAACCCTCCAAAAAGTTAAATGCATCTTGCTGTCAGTGTCGAAAATATCCTCTGAAAAACAACAAAATCCACCCTGATATTCTCAATTCCACCTATCCCAATCACTGGATAATTCATTCCCAACCAACCAAAATGGATGTGGACATTGACAGTCCTGTTAAAAATGTTTTTTTTTTGTTCAAATGACATTTAATTATTCTAAAGGGTATCAAAAAACTTGGTCCCATGAAATACATGGGTACAGAGGGGCCCCTCTGATCTGCTTCAATTGTTGTCTTTTGCAACTTTTGTGAGGGCAGAGTTAGTTTCACATGAATGAGTCAATTAAATAGAGTACTAACTAATTGGTTTAGATAGCCTTACTCCAGGAAAAGACTTTATATGTACAAAGATTTTTAAGCAAGCATTTGGCAAGATAATTTTCCGAGGAGATTTGAAATGGGAAAAAAGGATGCTTTTTGGAGCGCGCCCGGCAATCATTTTGTCCTTGTAAAATACATCATTCAGGGTGAACTGCAATTACAAGTATCAAAATAATGAAGTTCATTAAGTACTGTGAGGCGTAGTTCTAGCCTAAGCATGTACAATTTTGTCACTTTAGGTAATTTTGATTTTATTTTATTTTCATTTTGCTGAAAAAGCACCCTTGTCTTGGCTTTGACCTTAACGACCACAAATTAACCTTAAAATTCAAATCCATAAGTGGTATCAACCCTAATCCTTTTGTCAAACCTATTATCTATCTAACTGGCATAGATACCTTCCATTTATAATAAAGCCTCTAACAGTACAGAATCATGTACATCGGCTGGTCCAATAAAAGAAACAAAAGTAACTGAAGTTCTCAAGAAGGTGGAGATCGTCTAGATAAGAGCAATGTGCATTGCTAATATATCTCAAAAGTCATACTTCACGGATATTTTTACTATTTTAAGAGGTATTATCTTAGTGCATTTTAATACTCATACTTCAGAAAACAATCAACCAACCTTTGTTTGTTTGACATTGTTTGGCTTGAAATGTAAAGGCCACCTTCTCAAATTCTGCAGCTTCATTATTTACATTGTTGACAGTTTTTGACATGGCATTACTTTGGATGCAATTGACATGTACCCACATATGACCCATCATTTGAAAGCACCTTTCAAGTAGATTCAGGAAAAGCAACAGTACATTTTGGTGGAGCAGGTCACATATGCCTAATCTTGACTTTCAACGCTAATTTTACAGTTTTAATGCATAATTTAGGCCATTTAAACTATAAATTGCGATCTTGTGAGTTTGATTTATGTATTTCTGGAATCCTTGACCCCTATTTTGATGTTTTATTTATCACCCTAGCTGAATTAGTAGCCAATTTATGGCCAATTTCGGGTCCGGCAGCCATTTTGGAAGCCATCTTGGATTTCTCGGAATGCTCAAGGGTGAGTTTCACACCCCCCCTGAAAATGTTCCTTGGACCATATAGATACAGGATCAAGAGAGAAAAAAACTTTAACCGGAACTTTTGGGTTAGGCCCAAAAATGGCATTTTACTGCCGGACTAAATAGTTGTTCTTCAAAATCAACCTTGTTTTTGGTGTGCCAACTTCGTATTTTTCCAATAATTAGTAATTTTGTAGAGTGTGACATGAAGAGCATCCTCTTTATTATAGCTGTAGATTATGTTTAGCGACTTTTTACAGCCCTACAAGAGTTTCAATGTATTGCCACAATTGTTAACTCTGATTAGACACCTGAATGAGTGTCTGAAAAGCTGTAGTCGGCTAATAATTAGTCAAAACTGAACAGAATCACAATGACATCACTCAGGAGAATTGGAAGGACAGGCATCCTTCGTTTTAGGAACCATCCTTCGTTCTAAACACGTGCTTCGATCTGCGGTTGGTCCTTGACTGGCAACTGGATGTCCCCCTCAGCATTATTAAATGCACTGCTAATTTTGTTACTGCTTCAAATAGATTCTAATTATTAGATTCTAATCACATGTATTAGATTCCAATTATCGAGATCTGGTACCATACACTGCATGGTGTGGCTACCCATGGCACTGTAGGCAGCAGGAGTGGCTAACGGTGCTGTGGTATGGCCACACCATTGCATGTTTAGAACAATTTTAGTGAAGTATCATGCTTGTGTGGGTGATGACCTGAGCCAGTAGCTGTGTGTTTTATTTTCAAGATGTATTACTAACACCTGAGCTTGTAAATTGTTTAAACCAAATAAAGGCTAATACAGGTCAATTTGAGTGTTTTATACGTTTTACAAGGCACAAAAAGGACGAAGAACAATGAACCAAAACAATCCAAGGCTAGCCCAATTTGCAATCGAACATGGCCAGTGCGATTTAAAGCTGATCACTTAACCAACAGCACATAAATGCCCAAATGACTAATGGATGAAATTCACATGCTGATCGAAGAATTTTCAGCAATTTCGTGGACATTAATTTTGATAAAACAGACATACTTCCCACAGAACTTCATGGAGGTCTTTATAATAAACTCTCATTTCAATATCTCATTTGATGAAATTCACATACTGCACCAAGAACTTTCTGGCAGTAATTTAATACACTCTCCTTTCGAAGCAATTTTGGAGAAATTCAGATAGAGCACAATGAATTTTGGGTTTACCTTACAGGCTCTCTTTTCGGACTGTATTTGATGAAATTGAATCTATACAACTGATATACACACGTTGAAGGGCTTCATCATACAAATTTAATAAAGCACAAAGAACTTCTGGCAGTAGTTTAATAAACTTTCAAATCAAATAAACCTTGTTTGATGAAATTCACAAATACTGCGCAAAGAACATCGTTGAAGCCCCTGAACAACACCATTAGAAACAGCATAAGTATGACAAAGACGTTGACATTTGATAAAATTGTCTATAGCAACATGGATACACAATGAAACCTTGAATAAAACACTTTGTAATAAATCACACTCAAAGATGAATAACAATCATAAATATGTATACATTATAAAACTTAAGGATTATCACAGTGAGGCCACCCTTTAGAATCTACATTATACAGAATGCACATTAAATAAATAGTTGAGTATCACAATTGTTATTGATATCAGATGAAGGTATGGAAGTTACAATAATATAAATCAATATCAAATTCAACTATTATTGACACAATTTCATGACAGACATCATTTTCACACACGGCAAGTTCAAGCTTTTGAGAAGTAGAGGTAGTGCATTATGTGCTGTTTTAGGGCTTTTTGGTTGCAAAAAAAGCGTTTTTTTAATGGTAGAGATATTTTACGCGTACTCAAAACATAATAATTATTTCCCGAAGAGCTTTCAGGGTCCATCCAGACCCATTTCCAAAATTTTAATGATTTGTGTCAGATTATTTTTTACTTCTTTACTGAAATTTGGGATGCTGACTCACCCACTAACAAATGTGAATAAAAGGAGGAATTTTAAGCAATGTCAGCAAAATACCTAAGTAGGTTATGACTCTTGACAATCTCAAGATTTCTGAAACTTAACAGAATAACCATGAATTCTACTATTTTTCTTATTCAGTTTTACCACAGGCCAGCACCTTCCAAATGCGCCTGGCAATCTTCATTGATTTTCAGGATGCAATTTCCTATATCACAAATGTTTTATTTCAACTTGAGTCCCATGTCCAAATTATTCAGTTCATCACTCACGTCAGCCATTTCACAATAATCTAAGAAATTTTCTGCTTTTTCACCTTTACTGGAATTCGACATTTCTGCATGACTATTTTCTACCTCATCAGTTTCCATCTCTTCAAAGTCAGTGTCAACATGTTTAACCTCTTTCCCGTAATTCAACGTGTAACCATGGCTACCGGAAGGAAACAGTACGTCTTCCTTTGTGCGACCTTCTGGAAGGTCAAGGTCGAATAGAATCGGAGCGTTCTTGCATTTGTACCGTAAAGTGCAGCTTGAGGCATTGATGAATTTGGTTTTGCCATCAGAAGTTATCCCAGGGTCTGAAAAATCAACAAGGTCATTGAAATAATCTAACATATGCAGTATCGGATAAGATTCTCAGAAGAACGTCAATTAAGTTTTAGTTTCTTGCAAGAAAAACACAGCTAACAAGTAACAATATCACGGAGTATTTTCGAAATGGTTCTGTGATTGACCTGTGTTGAGAGGTTATTATCCAATTTCTGTTTTCAGAAAGGGCAAATGTTAGCCCAAAAAAAAAAAACAACAACTCAATTTCATCGGTGAGCTAGAGAGACTAGCAATTTTTCACTCTAGGTAACGTAACTCAAGCGTGCATGGTTTTCCATTTTCGCAGATTCCATTTCCAGACACTTTCGGAACAGTAATAGCAATGCAAACTTAGCATGAGGGTTTGACACATTGCACCATGTGAAAAACATATTCCTGCATTTAGAATTATTACACTTAACACAATACCACAGGCCAAAGCCTAAATAAAGTCTTGCGCTCATTTGTCACTAAATTTACTAGCGTTTTCAATCTTCCTGGTGTCTGCCTTTGAGCAGAAGTGCCAGATAACCTTGCAGTATTTAAAATTACGGGCTATAAAAGTTCTAAAAATTAGACTAAACTTGAGGCACTGGCATGTGCACTTACCCTCGTGTATGTGACCAAATATGTGGTACTTTGGTTTCACTCTGTGTTGAATAGTATGGAGAAGCTCTACACACCCAGCTCGAACTCCACCAAAGGTGTAATCACCGTGACCTGAGAATAAAAACAATTTTACTTCCTCATTTTCAAAATTTTACTTCCTCAATTTCAAGACCAACACATACAGGCATCTGAAGTCGAAGTTGTGTGTATTTTAAGTATCAAGGTTTTACAATAAATTTATTTTAAATAATGAATTCATATTAATACTGAACTTTCCATGTAAATGTATTGAAAGGCAGTAATATAATTAATGAATTAATCAGAAAGAAAATAAATAATTAAATTATTTATGAAAGAGTGTCATGGAGTTATAAATGAAAGGCCAGACATAATTGATTTTTAGAAACTCGACTCTTCTCATGGCGAAAAAACAAAAGCTGTAATCTCAATTTTTTATTTAACAAATTAATTTATTTGCAATTGTAGGTGAGCGAAATCTTTTAGGCAGAAAATCTGTGGGCTCAGTCCATCCGAGAAGCTTAAAATCAAGTATGTCTGGCCTAATCTAATTGATAAATTGAACGACAGAAAATATACATACACTTTACGAAAATATATATGTAGAAGGATAGACACTAAAAAGTTATTATAATTATAATATTATATTATCTATAAAATATTATTTATACCAATAGGAGGGCCATGGGTCATCAGGATATCAACTCCTTCAGGAATTTTGTCCCATTTCTCCAAACATTCTTCACCACGGGGTAAGTTATATGCCCATCCACCAAATTCAGGCTGCCTATAATAAAGAGAAAAGAACCCACATACCTTCATGATCATAGTTCATATTAACCACTGAGTAGTGAGTAAAATAGAAGATAAACAAATAAAATTTAAGATACAACACAATAACAGAATAAAAGACTTACGAAATACAAATAATAATTATCTTAAAATGTCTTTCAATTAGGGTAGTGTAGTTGAATACATACAATTCATCAAAGGACAAAACCTCATGTATATAAATACCGTATAACAAGGTAAAGTTGGCAATCCGGGGTAAAGTTGGCACCCTATTTTGACCCACTTACTGAAAGAAATGCCAACTTTTCTCACTGACACAGGTATCTTTGGAAAAGTTGGCATTTCTGCAATTAAGTTGGTCAAAATAGCATGCCAACTTTACCCCATGTTGCCAACTTTACCCCGCTTTACGGTATCAAAATATAAACGTGTCACTCGCAATTAAATTACCCGGGTAATCATGGTGATGAGCTGTCGGTTTACAGGTTGAATATATTTTCATTTTCAAGACCAACAGGTATTTATAAGTAGAATTGGAAATAGGAGTAAAAATAGCAGCGCAGAGGCCAAAAAGCCTCTGCCTATGCAAACATCTTTAAGGTACAGATTCCTTAATTTATCTACCTCTTCACTTTCTATCAATATACAAATTGTCATATTTCAGCATGGGTTGTTCCTCACCTCCTTGGAAGTTTTTGTTTCAATCTAAAGATAATACTCCTGCCATTTTATATTTTTTACAAATGAAGTTTCAAAATCTCACCATGGACTGCCATAAATCCGAAAACCGGCCACTTGCACCTCAGCATCTTCAATGTAAATGCAATTTGTGAGAAGTTTCCGAATGTTGTCTACACCATTGAGCTCTTCTGGCCTCTCTGGAAATTAGCAGAAAAGTATCACACCATTAAGTTATTTTTATTTGCAAAGCATGGTCTAGTAATTTACAGAGGTTACACAATTCACTTAAGAAATAAATACATTTCGTCCTGAACATGCTGACATCAAGTCAGATAATTTTCCAAAATAAATTATTTTTTTCTACAGAGAAGTAATTTTAAAAGTTAAAGCTCATACTGACAATGCTACAAATTTGTCAGTTAGTGTAAGTATATGAATCTAATCTTTCTTTGGAGCATCTTTTAGATCTGGCGATGCAATAGCTACATAATCTATAATAATCATTATATTCGCGCAGCGAAACGGCCGAAGGCCGTTGAGCGAAGCGAATTGAGTGCAAGAGAAGACTCAAGAATCTGTGCAGTGATGGTCTCAACATCAACAGTCCACAGTTTGGAATTAGGTCAAGTGGGTCCAGCTTCTTATCAATGATTTAGTTTCGTATTTTACAAAACATAACATATTCATCTTCAAAAGTGTCTTAAAAATTAAATTTTCTCTAGTAATATATCCTGTACCAATAATTTTTATGAAATAGTTAATTATTAGCATTGACAAGCTAAATCAAATTATTAACATGTGATTCATTTAATTTCAATCAGACAACAAGAAAACATAACAAAATTAAAGTTACGTAATCTTATAAACTGATGATTATGTAACAGTGAACAGATAATCTACATGCAATGTTATTGTTTTTGTATATATATTTATACTATTATGTAATATCAACAATCTAACATAGACTTGACTTTGGCAGCTTTCAGTGCTGTCTGCCTTTTTACCATTTATTTAATATATATATCTATCTATCAATTTATCTATCTATCTGTCAGTCATTATATCTATCTGTCTATCGGTCTATCTATTTATCTCTCTATTTATCGATATTTATCTATTTATCTATTATATTTTTTGTCTAGTTTATCTTGCTATTCTACATTTTTCTCTGTCTTTCCATGTATCGGTCTTTCTAATTTTCTGAAACAGTTACATAACTCCTTTCATACATTGAATATGAAATAAACATGAAAGTTATGGTAAAACTATATATAAGTCCTACAAAAACTTTTTAAAGTGCTGCGCGAATTTCATGGCAGTGCCATTTACATATTAATTTTCAGTCCTCACCTAAGGATGCACGTCGGAACTTTGCAACAGAGTTTCTTTCCGATCTTTCAAAACTCAACTCGTGATTTCCTGCAATGACCACTTTATGCTTGTGGGGCAATGTACCTGAAATTATATAATTAAAATGAGGTATGTGACTATTATGTGACTGTTATTTGAGAATGTCACAAACGTGTATTAAGACAGCTAGCATATATTCTTAAATAAATTAATCTGTTAAATTTATGTAAAACCTTCGAGTTTCAAACTTCAAACATATGTATTTTCATATGGGGGCCGTATTATACAACAGGTTTATTGACATCAGAGTAATCAATCTGAACAATTTTCCACTGCACAATATCAATTTAAACTTTCGAGTCTGATTATATACACACTGAAAATATATGAAAATATATATATATACTATATAGTATTATCATGACTCAAGACTCACCTAACCAATCATTGAAGTGCTGAACTTGAGCCCAGGTACCTACGGAAGTGAAGTCGCCACCGTGAAGCAGCACATCCCCATTGGGAACGGGAACCATGTTATCAGTTCTGTTGTGGGTATCGGACACGCAGACAAATCTGACTTTGTGCGGAGATATAGGGGCATCAACCGGAAGACGTTGAACCTTCCTGTGCACCTGCTTGTTTTTCAAAGTTTCCCATGCTTGCGTTGGACGATTGGTTAAAGGGTGCACCAAAATTTTGACCTTCCCAGATTCATCAACCATACTCGGTTGGAATTCTGGGTAGGCGTCTGATGAAGTCAATGATGCCATGAAGTAGTCTCTGACGGCAGATAGCAAGTACACGCAGAAGATACAGTATTAAGATACAGAGCACCAAAAATCTTAACTGGAGTCAGAAACTTAACTGGAGTCAGCAGTCTTAACGTTTGTCAGTTGTTCTTATGATGTATTTTTGCTGTTTCATCTGAAATACAACAAGATGAATAATATATTAATAAATAATTAATTCACAACTTCAACAGATGAGTGAGCGAGTTTGTATTTTACGCCCCATCAGCACCGGTGTGGGCTATTTAGAGGCAACATTTGTTTAGTAGATTATCTTCAATCTAATTTCTCATAACTTGTAAAAGTAGGCAGTGTCCCTGAGGAACTGTATTAGCAATTAGACTTGATGCTGAATTTTCTAAGACCAAATGTTTAAGGTTATCTGATTGGAATGGTCGATGGTGTAGAATATTACTACATTCTAACAGAATATGTTTAATTGTTAATGAATGGATTCTGACACTGTTCGCACAGTTGTGCTGGATTACAGTTTAATAGGTGTGAATGCGCAAGTCTGCTGCAACTTCAACGGATAAATAGAAGTTTGATGATATAGCCATCATTAGGCCAACTTCCAAAGGCTGAGACAACCAGGAAGTTCCGAAAATTGAGGGGAAATTTAAAAGCCTGTCAGGAATTGCACAAGCTGACTCAGAAGCTGAGGGCTAGGAAGGCTAAAGTCCAAGGGCAGAAATTGATTTCCACAGATTGAGAGGAACACGCAGAAGCTGAGGATCTCTGAGGGGGAAAAAACATTGGAAAATGTAGTGTAATTTATTTTTCACTCAAGATTCAATAAAATTGCTTACTTGGTAGCTTTCAACAATGTTCAAGCACATCTCAACCACAACCTCAACTTCCACGACGTGAAGAGATTAAGGACTCCAAAGCAACAGGCACAAGATCAAAGAAGCAATCCACATCCGCAGGCACAGAGATCAAGAGCCAGAACTTGATTCAGAATGATGTGTAACTTTATTAGAAATGAACTTCCTTGTGTCTATCACTCTCTCTGGTCACATGACCATGACCTTGGGGTCATAGGACTAACCTGAGCACTTTACAGTTGGCTTAGGGGCCGACCAGACGATGGGGGGGGGGGGCTATGGATTTTACCCCCGGGACGAACATTTCCTTTCATTCACGACCCGTTGATGAACTATTTTTTGCATGCGGAATTGCGGATACGCGACAAACTTTTTTATTGCAAATTTTTAAATTACGGTGCCCTAGCAACAGGCGGAAACAAACTTTTTCTTTTTTTTCATGTGCTGAACAAAAACTCAAACTGACTTTCCTTCAGATTCTTGTATTGGAAAAGACAGAATCTAAACAGTTTAGAATTCATTTCCATGGTTGATGGTGCAGCAATGTAGAAAGAGCTGGATTCTGGGGGGGGGGGGCATAGTGGCCCTCAATCTGGGCTCTATGGTCATTTATGACCTGAAGTAGTACGGACTTCTGTGATCTGATTGGTCGATACAACAATGTAATCAACATCCGCTCATTAACAATTGCTTTGTGACGTCAGGTACTATAGGGCGGTGCTGGGGGGCTCAGCCCCCCAAATGCAGTATTCAATGCCCAAAAAAATTTTGGGAAATAGAAAAAGAAATTTTCCTTGTGCGTCTGAATAACCAGAGCCTGTGAAAATGATTGTGCATAGCCTGTGTACTATCTGCAATTAACTTTGTATTTTGTCTATTTATTATCTATGCATACATCTGCATCATCTAAAGCTATCTAAAACCTTTGGCTCCGGGGCTGCCCACGCTTTGACCCATTAGCTAGACCTCTGACAACGCTTCTGACAACATTTCAAAACATCACCCAAAACTTTAATGCTTAGCGATGCCATAAACCTGGTCCGCCACAAGGGGGGAGGGGTAAGGAGGCTTTTTAAATATATATAATTTCTTTTTTTTACATCAATTGTTTGGAGCACTCTTGAAAGTTGAAATAAATAATTCCTGGCGGGGGGGGGGGGGTTATGGTGTAGCTCGATTTAGAAAATGAATATAGTGATTCCATGCGCTCAAGATAAATAATTAATAAAATATTAATTATTAATTCTGGCTGTTACCAAATATTTTCCTGTCAAAGAAAACTCCAAGCCCCCCCCCCCTCCCTGATTATGAGTGAAACAGGACACTGTCTGATGCTGAGAAGTACAAGGAACAAAAAGTACTTAGGCCTACCTGTCCTGCTGAGCTTACAAGTTTGCTTTCTGGGAGGCCACACTCACAGGTGACCACAAATTATGCATTTCTAGTGTCATCTTCTAAAATTAAGTCCAACTCAATCTATCAGCTGAGCTCATGTCATTTGTGTTGACATTATAAACAAACATGGTGCAACTCAGGGGAAGCCCTCTGCATGGGAATCCCTAGTGACGTCATTCAATATCGACAGAGGCACTGAAAGGAGTTTCACTTCATACTCACAGCAATTTAGCTGTAATTTGAATTTTGAAGGTCCAGAATAGTTAGCCGACAAAAATTAATACATTTTCTGTTACCTTTCTTAGAAATTCGGTTTTATAGTAATAAAGCAACATTTCAGTCATGAACGAAACACTTCTAACCATTTGCTCCTGACACTGTCACTTAATTGCTTGATGGGGGGGGGGGTCTTAGCATTCCTAAACTACTGCAAAACACCAGTCCATGCATGGTTATCCTTACATGATCCTTGCGTTGACTGCCTTACGTGATCCTTGCATGATCCTTGCAAATTTTTCAGTAAGGGTGATAACAAACTAAGCAAAAAATAATTTTCGACCCCCTTTTTTTGAGAGCATCATAAGATTCATATCCACACTTTTTCAGCACTGGGTACCAGACTCCCGGACTGGACCTTAGTACCATGGCAAAAGTACTGGGTACTGTACTGGTCATCCCCCACTAAAACGAGAGGTACAGTACAAATTTCTAAAAGTGGCTCGTCATTTAAATCTAGCCTTAGCTATCTGTCCAAAGCCATTCCAAGCTAAACTAAGCTTCACTTATCCATAGCTAGCCATAGCTATCCACAATTACTATTGTTTAAACAAGGGGTAAAGAGATTCCAGTGTATACAAAAGAATAGAAATGGATAGTTATGGATAAGACTAGTAATGAATAGCTACAGACAGCTAAGTTGAGCCACATTTAGAAATTTGTACTGTACCAGCGCTGAACAGCACACTGAGAACTAGACCAAAGAATCATGTCATCCTGAACAGGCTAACAAAGCAATTAGAAAGTCAAACCCTGAACGATTCCAAGGATTTTCTTTACGATGGGATTTACAGAATAAAGCCCACTTGTACCTCACTGAGGGCTCTTTCAATTTCCGACATTGGACTTCACTCTTTGATGGGATTCACAAAACATGGCTGGGTCTTTTCAAATTTTTTAATTGGATTTCAAGAATTTACAAGTTTTGGTCAAAGTCAAGAAACCAGATAGAAGTTATATTTTGTGAAAGGGCAAAGTTTCAAGATTTGAATTGGATATCAACAGGTCACCAATTTGATGAGATTCACAGACCAGGGCAACTTGGGTTTATCGCAAATGCCATGTTCTTTTAATATTTGTACGATTTCTGAAACTCCCAAAACAACAACACAGTACGGGTCATTATATATTTATATTTATAAACCATTTATTTACATACATATTTACATTTATATTTACAAAGATTCATTTTACTATGATAGGCCTACTATTTTATTTACAAAATCGGAGAAGATATAGCAGCAAATTAAGAGCCTCTAGCCAAAACATCTTTGACGTAAGGATTGTCAGATGCCAAGACTTCAGCCTTGAGTTTGGCCACCTCCTCCATGACTTGCTCTCCCGTCATTTCCCCCATGGGAATCTTTTTCACTTTCTGCAGGAATTCTCCAATCAGTGCTTCTCCTTCCTGCAACGAACACAATAATTTCAAGATATTTAATTTAGAGTCAATACATAAGGCAACAACAGACACAAATAAGATAAAAGTGTAATTAAAAAATATATCTCAAGTCATAAAGCTCTTTTAAATAAAGTAGAATATATCAATTCTCTAACCTGTTTTGCAATTTTGCGTTTTTTTACAGCCGGTTCATCAGATCCTTCAAATCCAGTCCCCGTCAAGTTCACGCTCTGGAAGTCTTCCAACTCACTTGCCTTCTGTCGAGCAAACTAAAAACAAAAACATGTATACATTACATATACATGGAGAACAATTCAGTATTAAATTTTGTAACATTATTATAACATCAGATAATCATTACACCAATTTTCTCATCTATTCAATGCACAAACCTCAACAACTTCCGCTGGAAAATGAGCTAATTCAGCAACATGGATTCCAAAACTTTGATCACACACACCTGAAACAATAATTAACATTCGCATTGCAATATCCAATGGCTAATCAGGACTGGACGCTTATTGCGCATTTGAGAAGGACAACTAGAATTTTTTCAGTATTTTACAATGAATTTGTATTACAAGCCTCTGCAACCCGAGGACGAATCAGGGACCCTACCCTGCCTACACATAATTCAACTGCAATCTGACTAACAACTATAGATTCAAGTCATGCTGAAGAGTAATACCTACCAGGTTTGACTCTGTACAATAATGTCAGAGTATCATTGGTTGTCAATGCGGTGACATGGAGATTATTAACAGAAGGAACAGCATCAGCAAGGGCCGTCAGTTCATGGAAATGGGTTGCAAACAAACAGAAGGCATCAATTTTGGTTGCAATATGCCTGAAACGATAACCATAGAATGACATGCATAATTATGAACCAAAGAGAATTTTGCAAATTGCCAAACAACAGAAATAAGATACATACTCAGATATAGCCCATGCAAGTCCAAAACCATCGTAAGTTGAAGTGCCTCTTCCCAACTCATCAATAATGACCAAAGAGTCTTTGCTTGCAGCCTGAAACAGAAAATCATGTGTCAAACATTGAAGCACAGTTTGTAACATCATAGCAGGAGACACTAGGGTCACTGCAGTCAATCATGACATCATCAGAGATGACGTCATAGCCACATACAATTTTCTTATATTGTAGCGTCACAAATTCATTGAAGACGTAAACTAACATGCGGCAATGTTATGCCAATAGGATAGGAGTAAAAAACTTTTGTCAAATCAAACTGGAAATACTATGATTATTCCAAAATTCATATCATTGAGGTGAGTGACTGAATAAAGACGGTAAAAGGCCGACAGGTTGAGCTATCTGGCCAAACGTTTGTCGTCCTCTCCTTTACATTACAAACTGCAGGCCTAATTTGGATCACTCGTTGATCTTATATCAACACTGATGTGTAAGTCTGCAGCCAAGTACTTTAAAATCAACTGCTCGCTTCAAAATACAAATGAGCTTACCCTGAGGATAGCAGCAGTTTCCAGCATCTCTGCCATGAATGTGGACACACCCTTCATTTGACAATCTCCAGCGCCAACTCTGGCTAGAACTGCATCAACAATACTGATCTCCGCCTTACTGCATGGCACAAAGCAGCCCAGCTGCGCTAATAAAACAACAGTGCCAGCCTGAAATGCAAAGATGGGACAAATATCATTAACAGCCACATTTTAAAATTAGTATACAAATGATAATATTTCATTTCAAAGAAATCACAATTATTGGTAGAATGGTTAACACTTACAGATCTAATGTAAGTCGACTTGCCACCCATATTAGGACCAGTAATAATGTGGAACATCTCCTTCCCTAAAAAAAAATATAAGTTCTCAACTTCTGTGTGCATGCATTTTATACAAAACATAGTACATTTCACAGATACATACATGCAACTGTATAGTCAGATTTGTTACTCCAAAACTCCACAAGAAATAAAGATATTTATAAGTAAATGAATGCATACTGGCAGACAATGAAAAAGAACTGAACAAGTGGCTCACCTCTCTCAAAAGAGATGTCGTTAGGAATGAATGAAACATCGTCTTGCATTTCCAGGCAAGGATGCCGTGCTTCTTCAAGTCGGAGAATACCTGAACCTGCAAAATCATTTTGTTAAGTGTGAATATGAAAGTGCATAAAGCATGGTTACTGTCTTATGAACATTTCTACAGTTACTGTTCAACTGACAGACTTTGCAAAAATCTGAATTCTCATGCAGGACCAACATGGATATTTTGGTAACCTTCACAAGAAACAAAATCTTAACATGCATAAAATCAGAAATTTTGGTCTAAACTGCCAGACCATTTGATCAACCGTTGTTTTGACAGGCCTTCCTGACAGGTAAGCTTCAGAAAGAAAGGTTGAACATTCTAATAAATCTGCTGCTTTATTTTTCCCATATCAGCTTACCCTTTTCCAGAAGTTTTGGCCTCACATAAGGAGTAGGAGCATTGGCAGAAACATGGGCAAAACTGACAAGAACATCCAACTGAGCAACAAGGTCATTCAGCAATAGCAGTGGCTCGTTGTATCCCGCTGGAAGAAAAAGCATAACAAATTTATTTCTAACAAAGATTAACACAGCATCCTTTCCAAACAAGGTGTTCGTATTGACAGACGTTCTACTAAAAGCAGCCAGCATTATCCTATATAACTGACACACGATAACGCTTATCAACATCCGTATTTTAGAATGACACCATGACAGTCATTTACAATTGAGTAATACATTTATTTCTGAAATATAAGTCTATCAAAACCTATATAACAATCACTTAAGGAGGAAATATCAGCCTTTGACCAAGTTGACCAACTCTAAAATATCAAATGAGTAGTACGCACCAATGTCACAGAGTTGTTAATTTTTTTCCATTCACTATACATTCAGACTCACCCGCGATCGACACAACTTCATTCACGACACATTTCTGCTGCTCCTCATACTCCGCTCTGACCTGCACATACTCTTCGTTGTATTGCCGCAATGCTGAATTTCTGAATCTCACTCCATCCTTCTTTGTGTCAATCATCGTGTACGCACGGTTGTTCCTAATTGCTTTTTCATCCTGAAATTAAAAAGAAAGGTTTAACATACTTAACATTTCTTATAATTGCAACATCAGAAATCATCCAATTTTTCAGAACTTCTGATTGCAATAAATCCATCGAAAGAATTCTTAACTCACATTTCATGAACAATATTGACCATAGGGCCACACATAATTGATTCTTAGCTTTGCGGACCCGCCGACACAATAGATTACCTGCGGATGGGAAAAAAAAATTGAAAAAAAAAAAAATTTTTTTTTTGACATTATGAAAAATTTTTTTTTGTCCTACCGACCGACCCTAGAAAAAGTGCCTTGAGAGGATCCGAGAAGCTAAAGATCAATTACGTGTGGCCTAGAAGCAGCAAATAACATAAATACCTTTCTTGTTACTCTGAAGAAATATCCAAGCTGAGAGTTAGATTCCAGTTTAAGTACTTTCCCAGCTTCCAAGCTTAGATCACTAGCAGCTTTATTGAGTTGGCTTTTTATTTTCTTCTCCAGTCCGTCCATTTTCTCTCTCAATTCTGGAACATTTGTCGAGAGATTGGTACGTAGGCAACAGGTATCAATATATATTGCGGCATTCTGAATTTCTTGCCATGTGATCACACACTTAAACACAATTGACTTATTACCATATTACTATCTCATCTAAGGTGTAAAATAGCATACCTTGCAGGTTTTCATCAAAATCTGGTCGAATCAGAAACTCATGGTTTTCGATCTGACTCATATCAATTGTTGTCTCCACCATTTCTTGAAATTTACTTAGGTCCATCAGCAATTCCTACAAAATGACACAACAACGATTAAAGTTGCCCTGAATGATAAAACTTTTTGCAAACTATTGGTGATTTCACACAGTATGACATAAACTTCTGATAAATAATATATTTTACTAATTTGTTGAAGTATTTCTTTGATCACATAAATTATTTAGTTAGTTGGTGTAATTTTTCAAGATAGTTCCTGCATCCTCCAGCACATTCATTATTGATGACGTCACAATGACCATTGTCATGAATCTATATCTACAAGTTAACAAATTCTTATAATGGTGATGACGTCACAAAGTAGAAAACAAGCAAGACAGGCTTTTTTTCCGTGCGTACCCGAAATAAATCCAGGGGTCATTTAGTGCATTTGTTGGGTCATTTCAACAAGAAAAAATAATTTTACAGCAAAGAAATTTTGCATACATAGCCATATGAACAAGCTGCACACGATAAAGTAAAAATTTGGGATACTTTGGGTCTGATCCAAACCTATCATTCAGGGTAACTTTAAATAAATGAAATCAAAACACTTCTTGGAACCAGCCACTCAAACCTTTGAAAATGGTGACAGATTTCAAAATTTGCATCATTAGTCAGAGCAAAATGTCAGTCATGATTCTACATCTAGATGGGTGGATGGATGATTGCAGCTTTATGTCCTGTATTTTTGCACTTGGTAGGCTAATTAGGACAGGAGGAGGACACAGCAATGAGGTGAAGGATGATTGAAACAGACGTCCAACATAGGCCCAGGTGACCTGGCAAGAGCTGGATTTGAACCCTGGACCAAGCGATTGGCAGCCCAGCACGCTACCGCTACACCAACCCTCCCCCCCTTCTACATCTAGAATAAAATATTTTGTTTTACAAGTATTTTAGTGAGGTCAATCTTAATTTTTTGTCAAGACGAGACATACCTTAATGGGATTAGAAAAGACCTGAACCAGCAGAGTCCTGTTACTTCCTTCATGTTTTTCTAAGGCTTCAGTCAAGTGAGGAACCTTTTCCAATCCCTGATATACCCTGTAGCAGTCCTGTAAGTTTGCTTTTTTCCTCTGGAATTTCTTGGACAGTCTTTGAAAGTCGGGAATTTGACGGAGATAATCGTCGTGAAGGGAATGTCGCATTTCAGTGTCATCACAGAATGCCTCCACAACATTTAGCCTCTCTTCTGCAAATAAGAATCATGATTCAAACTAGAGATGCCCTGGTGAGTAAGTGGATGATGGGTGACGAATAGGGATTTATGTCCAGTATTTCTGCACAGATAAGGCTTAATAGAACTGACGAGCATCACGTAATGGGGGACGAGGTGCACTTTTACCTCAGAATGAGAAATCCCTCTGACATGGGTCGGAGGTGGCAAAATCACAGAGTACCTTACCTATTTTGTTCATGTCCATAAGAGGTTGTTTCACCCACTGATGAAGAAGTCGTTGGCCTGGAGCTGTTCGACAATGGTTCAGCAATCCAAGAATGCAATGGCTCTGATTTCCACCTGACAACAAAATTGAACAAATGTAACAAACATCTTCTAAAGTTTCTTTTCTTTTCATGATATTTAGTAAATCAGTATTCAAGAAGGTCATGGATTTTTGACTCATCCAACTCACCTAGAAAATAACAACAGAAATTGACAACCAAAGGTCAGGATAAAGCTCCACCGTCAATCTTGAAGTAACCATTCAATGTTTGATATATTTACACTGCATTATTGTAAACAGGATGAGTCATAAATACATCTTTTACAGTGCAAATTCTACCCATAATGCAAGAGGATAAAGGCTAACCTTCAGCAGTATCCGGCAGAATATTTAAAGCTTTCACAGCGGCAGAGTCCAACCTCATGAATTGCTTCAGATCAAAAGTGTCGAGGGAATACTGATGAAAGCTGGTTTCATCACCCAACAGCTGAAATATGATAAATTCATGTCATTTAATATTTTTAGAAATTGGTTGAATGCAGAGACTCACCGGCAATGTTATCCAACTATTTAACTATATTGTCAAGATGCCAACTTGAACCAAATTAATGATGGATCGATGGATTATTGGGGTTTTACATTCTGTATTTATGCACTTGGACATGGTAAGCCAATTAGGACAGGAGGAGGACACGACAATGAGGCTAAGGATGACTGAAACACTCGTCCATTATTGGCCAAGGTGAATGGCAAGAGCTGGATTTGAACCCTGGACCCAGCGATTGGCAGCCCAGCACGCTACAACTAGACCAACCCTCCCCCGAACCAAATTAAAGAAAAGACAAAGGATTTATCTTACCTCAAGGAATTTTATCAATGAAGCGATGCAAGACATGGCATGGGCTTTGTCCATTTCAGCTGAAAATTACCAGATCCAAATTTTTATATATCTTTATGCATCAAAGGTAACAACAAATTTTTAGCAGCCAATTACAAGCAGAAATTTTCGCTACATAGTTGTAGGTATACTTACGCAATGTAGCAGCACTAGTTTGCTCTCCCTTGCAAACTTTTAACAATCTATTCAAATCCTGAGCAACATCTTTTGTGGCGAATTCCCCTCTTTTTCGTTCTGTGATGAGTAAGGAATTTCTTTGCAATACTTGATGCAACGTAGACCCTTCTCCATCTCCACTGGGAATCAAGCACTCTCTCGGACCTAATTGTACAATCAATGCCTGCAAAAACGCAATAATCAAAGACAGAAATGAGCAACATGAATTTTATGAACAGAAAGTAAGGAGATTTCCAGAAGTTTACCTATATGAATCAAACGTACCTCTAAGTTTGAAAACTGATCATTATCCGGAAATTCACAAATGCCTAATTTTCGTAAACTTGCATCAGCGTATCCGACACCAACAACCTGAAATTGGACAAAATAGTTAAATCAATGACCCACACACATGCCACCTCATTCAGTCGTTGCACATAGCAGAGAATGTTCAATCACAAAATCACGTCCTAAAATTTTAATCTTTAATTATACAATAATGTTTTTTTGGAGGGCATTACCAGGGATTAATGACTGGCAGCCGAGGGCAGTAAAATCATAAATGCCCAAGCCGAAGGCGAGGGCATTAATGATTTTACTGCCCGAGGCTGCCAGTCATTAATCCCGGTAATGCCAGACAAAAAAATATTATTTGCATTATTGTTACTATTTACTTCAAATCTGCATACCTGAGATCTTTTTTTAATGTAATGACCTTAGTCAAGACTTAGACAAGAAATGCAATAGATCGGTCGTCTAAAAACAATATTTTTGTCTCGGTTAATTTTAGTAATTTAGCCTATCTAGGTGCTAATGCCAGCAATGACCTCAAACGACTGAGCTGAGTAAGTTGCCATCAGATTATTTCAACATTACCCTAATGATTAGGAAAATTAACTTACAGGTATTTAAAAAAAAAAAAGAAAATTGGTAGGCCTACCGTAGTTGTAGGGCCACCAAAAATAAAGGCATCGGCAACTGATGATGCCAAGTGCTATGAGTGTTGAATGATTCTGAATAATACCCAAGGTTGCGATATAGGCCTATTCAGATAAATTTAGGCCTATTCAGCATTGATCAACAAAATAAGATCTTCCTCATCAGATTCTAGCCCAAGTGAACTTTTGAAACTGTCACAATGCAATGATGTCACAAATAATAACGTTGCCATGACGTCACTATGATGTCACTGCCAGGTGACATCACGAAATGCACAATACACCAGGGGGCCTCTTTGCCTGGTCCATAATATCGTTATGGCCCTGCAAGCAGGGCATTAATATCGTTATGGCCCTGCAAGCAGGGCATTAATGAGATTAATGTTTTTCTTTATGGTGGATTAACATGGGGGGTCTGGAGCATTATCTGCCTGGTAAAGTGCATGTATAGTAATAATAATGTACGGTTACGTACCCTTTGGCCATCCTGAGAAGCGACCTTAACCGCAATGACACCAGCAGCTGTTGACATTTCATTATTGCCAAACAAGATCTCCTCAAATTGGGCCAAATTCCCTGGTGATGCCTAGAGAAAAGAATAGAAACAGTGGATAACATTTTAATTTATCTTCCTTTAGTGAATGGCTAACACAACAATTTCAAGATTAAAACATGGCCATTTCATAATGTGTCGTCTGTGACACTGCGGTGCATCAGTGAGTGAGTGAGTGAGTTTGTGTTCTACGCCCCATCAGCACCAGTGTGGGCTATTTAGAGGTGCATCAAAAAATATTTTCAAGAGTCCAGATTACCTTATATGTCACAGCCCAGTCATTCTTTGCACTGGTCGTCTTTGGTTTGTAGACTTCTACCCGGTAATGCCTAACTAACAACAGATCTCTGACCATTGCTTCAAAATTCATTTTACTTAAGGTGACGTATTCCAGCCTGTTAGGTTCTGCAAAAAAAATCAAACATTTTAAAATGACAAATAGAAATTAAACAACCAATCTTCTTTACCCATAAAATGGTAAATTCTTGCATACAATGATACAAATATAGTACGGGCCAAACTGAAACATGTAGATAGCACACCTTTCCCATAATGTCTAATGACCTGCAGAGTCTTGTAGACTTCTTTGGCAGTAAAAAACGCATCCTCGCCATGCACAGTGTAATAATCCTAAACGAAAATGAGAACATCAGCCACGACTTCAGACAATAAACATTGAACAGATACAAGCAAATATAAAGCTGCTAGATTTTTGACAAGTTAACATTTAAGTTAAAATATACAAACCGATCTATCAAAGAAGCGAACAGTCGTCTGAGGTTTCTGAAACAAATTAATTTGTGTAAATATATATCATTACATCCACTCCATTCATGTTTTTGGAAATTATATCCATAAAACAGACAATTAAGGCTTAGCAGGCCTATGATTCCAATGGTTAGGCCTATGGCTTGATTTTCCAGGCAATTAGTCATACAACATCAAGGTAAAGTGTTTCCCAGCACAGGATTTTTGAGGGTGATTAGGAGGCTCAAAACATCAAAATACCAATACCATTTTAATCCAATAAGGCCAAAAAAGCAGTACTACCTAGTGATGCACGGATAGTGAAAATAGCCGGATACCGGATAATCCGGGAACACCAACTGCCGGATACCGGATAGTAACCGGATAGTTGGAACCGGATAATAAACATACGAAAAGGAAGTTTTTCTGCATTCACGGTTGATACTAAATACTTTTTCTGAGAGCCGAGAGATATCATGTCCGTCAGGAGGACTGCTCCTCTGATGGAATATTTTTCGCTATGTTCTTTAGCTGAATTAAATTTTTGAAGATGGTTATATCATGTTTTTGACTGTGTTCTTGTAACATTTTTTCATTTATTTTCAAAGATTTTTCAGCTTTTCACTTACTTTTTAGAATCCCAGATATCCGGCTCAGACACCCTAATTCTGCCAGATACCGGATACCGGATACCCTGCAAATTCCAATATCCGGCGGATACCGGATACCTTGCCGGATATCCGCGCATCCCTTAGGGAATGTTGCAAGAAACCAGTCAAAACATGACGTAACCATCTTCTAAACTTAAATTCAGTTATAGGACATAACGAAAAAAATGCCATCAGAGGAACAGTCCTCCTGCTGGACAGAAATCTCTCGGCTCTCAGAAAAAAATATTTATAATCAATCGCGAAACCTTAAAAAGTATGTTTATTATCCGGTTCCAACTATCCGGTTTCCGGCAGTTGGTGTTGCCGGATTATCCTGTATCCGGTATCCGGCTATTTTCACTATCCGTGCATCACTAGCATCCCTAGTACCATCCAGCGGCGCTAGTGTTGCGGACCGGACCATCCCCCCCCCTCCGGTCCAGAACCGCCCAGGCCAGGGATGTGGCGGTCCGGTCCAGGGGTAGGCGGTCCGATATACCGGTACGGACCGGTTTTCAATTTTCATCGAAAATCATTGATAAAGGTCGGAAAATTAAGGTGTGAAAAATAAGAACTTATTTTTTTCCTCCGTTTTAACCAATTTTCACTGTACCGGTACGTACCGGTACGGGTAACCTCAGGACCGGTTTTTTGGAACTAAGGGTGGTCCTGGCACTGAAGAGGTGGTGGTACTTGGACCGTACCAGTACAAAGCGGTCCGGTCCGCATCACTATTAAAGCAGTCCGGTCCGCATCACTGTTAAAGCGGCGCCTCTATATTAAGCTATATTATAGGGCATACACTCTTTCAGAGTTAGTACCCCCCCCCCGGGCCTCATACTCAAATGCCAGAAAAAATTTTCGCGTATTCACCCCAAGTCCCTATGTAATCAGGGGTGTATCTAGAAATGGCCTAAGGAGGGGGGGACATTACGTCATTACATAGAGTGTATACCGGCGCTCGGCGCTTTTCCTATCTCATCCATGTTAATTTTGGGCCAAAGAGGGGGGGCCCCCCGGCCTCTTCTAGATATGCCCCTGCATGTTTACTTCACCATTTCATTCAAAACGAACGGGTACACATTTTGAAATCAAGATTTTTTTTTGCCCACCCAGGAGGCCTACATCATGATACTATGTCGATACCGCTGCTACCGCATCAAAGTTAAAGGCAATAAGGGACCGTTCAGAATTTATGACTGGGGGGGGGGGTGGGAGTTCTGGCCGAGGGGGTACTAACTTTTCACAGGTGTTTCAAGGGGGGTATTAATTTTTGACTACACTTCTAAGGGGGGTAAGAAATTTTAACAAAGAAAAAATGTTAAAAAACACGCACAAACCCATTTTATTTGGACTTTTTTACGCGCAAAAGTCTGCGAAATGACGCGCGTGAAACCTAAGGGCATAGGCGTACGGCGCGCGCGATTTTTGGGGGGGCGAGAGACATTTCCCCGAATTTCAAGATCTAAATTTGATAGCTGCCATTTCCAGTGAAATTGCCTGGAAATCATTAATTTTCAATAGTGATTATTTAATCATCTGCCCAAATCTTTTAGCCTTTTTGCGAATCTTACTGTTTCCCAAACATTTGGGGGGGGGGCGATCTATGCGGCTAAGGGTGGGGTACTAAAAATGGGGGACGGTCAAAACGGCCAAAATCAAAACGGCCAATATCCCACGACGGCCACTGTCAATGACGGCCACCAGGGGGGAAGGCCACTTACTAGGACGGCCACCACCCAAAACGGCCAAAACTATGATTTCAGTCATTTAGTTATGTTTTTTGGCCAAATAAAGTTATTTTGCATGATTAGAGAACTTGTAGCAAATTATTACTACTCAATGTTTATCATAAAAATAGTTATTTTATGATCATTTAACTATCTGGATACTTTTTTGCTACATTGTTACCTTGTGACTTTGTTAGGCCTATGATTTCCGATCGACGCTGCCTTAGAAGTTTATTATGTGAATTGAAATAAACAAAAAAAGTAAATTTGACTTCCCTTTGTTTTGTACTGTTTGTGATCTTTTAATACAGCGCAAAAAGTTAATTGTGTGATTTTCAGACATCAGATCAAACCAAAATTACTGACATGCAACCTGATTTTCAAATATCCAGCTATTGAATTAAAGAAAAGCGCCGACAGTTCAAGACGTTTTCAATAATTGTGCAATTAAATTGTTCAATTAGGCCAAGAAAACAAACTAGGCCTGCCTATCGACTATCTGTATATATGTTTAGCTGTCTGTCTGTCTGTCTATCTTTTATTTGACTTTCTGTTCATATAGGTTTATTATTTCTGTTCATATAGGTTTATTATGATGTCGGCAATTCCTTCTTTCTATAAAATAAATGTTAAATTGTAAACCCAACGACTTATTGATTAATTTGTTTTCCGAATATGAATTCTTTGATTGTGTTGTAATTTAACTCCTCAAAATACTTTAATAAAGCAGGTGAAATTATAATTACTTGCATGAAATTAATTGGTTGAACAACTTACAAGCCCATTGTTTTAAGGTGTGAACGCATTGCCTATATTGTTCCAATTGAGTAAATCATTACATAATTAGGACTAATTAAAGCAAACGTGTCAAGTTTTTATTTAGAAAGCAGCTAGTGTATTCAAAGATAAAAACTATTTATGTCAATTGTGTGCAGAAAAATGAAATTAACAGAATAAATTCACCAAATTAAAGGGAACACGAATTAATTATTTTGAATATAAAAATAAAATTGTTTTCCAGCCTGGCTGGGTTAACATTATTAAAGCACACAAAAAAGGCAATATTGGTTGTTTGCCAATTTTATTGTTTATAATTTTGTGCCAAGATATTTTTAATATTAGGACTGATGCTGTCAACTTTAATTAAAAGGAAAGAAATCTAATTGATTCATGGTTGACTTTTAAACTCTGGAGGTCAAAACAGTTCAAAGAAGTTATAAGCACTTATAACATTCAACAAAAAGACGCAACATTGTTAACGTAGACAATAAATGTCCATAGGCGTAGTTCATGCGTATCGAGTCAGGCCAATTGAGCCCATAATTGGCCCACAAAGCCCAACATCAAGTTTATTGGAAAGTCTCCACTCTCCAGCTGAGTCTTGGTTGACGATTCAATTGAAATCAGTTTGACTGTATGAAACCACAATTGAAATTATAAAAAATATATTATATATCATTACATTATTTACTAATATTGTAGATTAAGGCAATGCTGATTAAAGTATTAAATTGTCCAGTTCTTTAATCATGCAAAATAACTTTATTATGAACTGGTGCTCGAATACTATAGATCTATGATAGTATAGAGGTCTATCTATCTATCTGGTTTCTGCTACATTGTCCAGGCTTGTAATGTCAGCTTGAATACGTTTAACTTATTGTAGATGGACTGACAGGCTTTCTACA
This sequence comes from Platynereis dumerilii, assembly GCA_026936325.1. Taxonomy (NCBI): domain Eukaryota; kingdom Metazoa; phylum Annelida; class Polychaeta; order Phyllodocida; family Nereididae; genus Platynereis; species Platynereis dumerilii. The sequence continues at coordinate 159,855,791 of JAPTHN010000001.1, forward strand.
ATCACTTGATTACCGTAATTAATTTGAACACATCGCTAATTACAATTCGAAAGATTTAATTGCTAATTCGTAGGGGTTCCTAGAATGCCAAAGACGATCCAATTTATGCAATATCAATTTTCAAGTGCTATCTGTGACTGCTACTTATCTTTGCATGTTTCTGGGCCTATGAATGACACATATATATATTTATTGGCCGTTTTGGGGGTTGGCCGTCCTGAATTTGGCCGTTCTGGGCATTGGCCGTCCTGAATTTGGCCGTTCTGGTTAGTGGCCGTCGTAGAATTGGCCGTTTTGGATGTTGGCCGTTCTGACTGTACTCCCTAAAAATCCGCATGAAACTCAAGGGGGGTATCAATTTTTGACGGGAAGTTCCAGCAAAACTCCCTTCCCCCCCCCCCAGTCATAAATTCTGAACGGTCCCTAAAGCATTAGAGAGAATGATTATATTATAAACTTTAAAGAAGCAATCCTCACCTCTGGGAGACTCCGAATGAAGCTGAGAAACCCAGCCTCTTGGGCCGTGTCTGCAAAAGAAAACCCATTCAAGTCATGCTACAAAACATACACGACAATTCTGCAGCAATTATTTATCACAACTATTGCCATTAATGAAATAATCATACCCATTTTCAAGTCTTGTACCGGCGTGACGGCAGCCATGCTTGCAGAATGGCGCGTACTGAAGCCTCGCTTTGGACGTGATTCTGGGAGAAAGGCACCACCTTCCGACCAACATCTCCCTTTCTTTCTTCTAGCCCAACAAAATATATCCCATCTCGATACTCCATATCCCAACAGCAGTGGCGGATCCGGAGCGTGGAAGGAAACTGGTGAACTCGGCGCGTTCTGAATTCGGCAGCGCCGAACTCACTTTAATTAGCCAGTCAAAAGAAGAGAGTTCGGCGAGCGCCAAAGTGAATTCGGCGCAATGAAAATTGCCGTATTCTCCTACGCGCCGAATTCACCCGGAATCTCGTGGAAAGCACGCAGGCCCAACCCAAGATTACCGATAAAGATAAATTTTGAAGTAGGAAAGAAATGGTGCAGAACAAAATATGCTTGCCCCCATCGAGCCCCTCCCCCCATCCCATCTGGGTTTGCCACTGAAACAAGGGGAACTAGGCTCCCCTCCCCCCACTTCTTTCAAGGCAAAAAAATTAAAAATGTGCGAAAATTAAAAAAGTGTTTATAATTGCTTGCAATATTTACCCTTGGGCAGCCCACAATTACTTGAGTCAGGACTGTCTTTCTTTTTCTGTCATTTCTTGGGCGTAGAAGAAAATGCCAGCAACTGGGGTTTGACAGACATTGCCCTCAAAGTGCGTTGTCCTAGCTCCTTATAAATTGACATCATGAACAGGGTTCACTCATAAAAATAACAAAGGACATTTTCAAGTATTCTTATCATTAATGTTTTTCCTTTATATATTCTGAAGTATGACACTCGTTCTTGTTTTAGGCATGGATCCATGTATGCCACAACTATGTAGACCTATTGTCACTCATAGACCCAACTTAACATACCTGTGGAAATTCATTCAGTTAAAATTAACAAAAAGTTACAAAATATTAAATAATGAAGAATTAGAATTGGATACAACATTATTTAAATCCATCATTTCTCAAATTCAGTATAGAATTATGCATTGAATAAATTCCTTGTTATAGGCCTACAATAAGAAGGCACTATGCTCCAAATCTAATACACCATTGAATATTGAATATATATATTTTACTATAATACAACAAATAACGGATTATACATGTATATCAACTATCAAAGGTAACAGTTTCACTTGAGTAATAATTATGTCTACTCCCCATACAATTTGATAATTACCTGTTTTATAAATGCAATACCGGCATTATAATCTTTATACAATATATATGGGTATGAATCTGAAACACTGCCAGCTCTCCCAAAAACCCGAAATGCTAATATCACCCAATTTTTTGGGCTATTCTTGTAAAATGGCACTTTCTGCTTCTGACACTCCATTATTAGAGCACCTTGAGTCTGATTTTTTTCAGATTAGGCCAAGAAAACATTTCAAATCTGCGCGTTACAGTTGTCCACACTTGATTTTTGAATGCTCCTCAAATAGTCAAAACTATAGCAATCACTCTGAAACTGGTTTTGCACTATTGTGTTATTAAGTAATTTTTAAAAGTGCAAACATTTTTTTTGTAACCTGCATGGGCTAACATTTAGAGTGCGTCGTTGATACATAGTGTTACGTGGACAACTTTTTATGGTTTTTCTTGTCCTATGAAAAAGTACTGCAAATAACCAAGTGAAACCTTTCTAAAAAATTATTCTTATTCATTTGGAAGTTTTTTGAGTGGTTTCAGGGAGTCTAGTTTCATGGTATACCCCATCAGTCATGTCAGCGTGTTACAATTGTCCACAAGTTGTCCACAATTTAGCATTTTGCTCAAATTTAGTCAAAATCAAGCTGAATTTACGTACTACAGTGAATCACATCATCATTAAGCCTATCTCTGTGAATGTTGCACTTATCAGTTTTAAGGGTGGGAGGATTGGTCTAGTGGTAGCATGCTGGACTGCCAATCACTGGGTCCAGGGTTCAAATCCAGCTCTTGCCGGGTCACCTAGGCCTTTGTTGGACGGCTGTTTCAATCATTCTTCGCCTCATTGCTGTGTCCTCCTCCTGTCCTAATTAGCTTACCAAGTGCATAAATACAGGACGTAAAGCCCAATCATCCATCCATCCATCCTTATCAGTTTTAAATAATTAGTGTTTTAAGCAATTTTGGAACAATGGGACCACATATCTATTCAGAAAAAACAAAACATTAATACGCACCTTGGAAGTTTTTGTGTACTATTTTGCAAATTTTTGCTCGTACAAAGGCATGGATTAACTTGGTGTGTGCGTATAAATTCAATTATGCTTTTCTTCAATAAACCTATGGCATAAAATATTCCCCCGCCTTAAAACTGTACAAAAATATACACGTTCCACCTCAGGAAAATTCCTGCGAGTCTTGTGACTGGCTGCAACTGGATTATTAGCAAACGTTCATTTATGTACTGACTATTGAGAAAAACACGGCAAAATAGCTTGAAAGTAATGACTTCAATAACTGGTCAACTAATTGAGGCAAACTAATGACATTTTTACCAGTCCTTAGCCTGATGAAAATGTGAACAGCAGACAATTTAAGCATCAAAGGTGAATATCCTTGTGAAAAAATTAAATCAGGTGAACATGAGTGACTGAGTGTCTCTTCTAACCACATTCACCCATTAAGCCAAAAAATCTCAACCACAACAACCGAAGAATAGAAAATGATGTTTTCCATCTTATTCTCATCAGAAATTCCTTCAAACAACAACTAAACATGCATCCAAATCAAATCCAAAAAATGCCAAGTAAAATTTGCTAAAAATCATTCATGTTCCTTCAGTAAATAGTAAATAGTAAATAATTTATTTATAGAGTGCAGACAAGAGTTATTTTAAACCTTCAGATGCACTTTACATTGTAAAAATGTTTTTTAAAACATTAAAATCAATATTTGTTTGATTTGAAGAGCTGGCATAACCCAAATGCTTGGATAGAAAAAGTGATGTACAGCAAAATTCTTCTCAGTAGCCCATCTTATCTGATCGGTGAATGTATCAACCATAATTATCGCCCATGCTATGCTATGCATAGGGCGATTATGCTTTAGTGCTGAAATCTACTGAAGGGGTGAAACGACCATTGCTCTGGCCTAAACCAGCCCAGTGTGGAACTTCTAATCATGTGTAGGCCTATATTGCATTAATGACATCGTAGATGTGCACAACGGTTCGTATTTTAAGTTTCATTTAATATTACGCAATTTAATATCATCACCTTTAGAGGCTATCCAAGGTCCAGAAAGCCTGGATTGGCGCCATCTTTGGTGGGGCTGCACTCCCAGTGTGCCACGCCCACTCCCTGACCTGACCCACTTTTAAACTTTGAGGGGGGCGCTCGCTTCCAATTTCCGCCATTAAAAACAAAACAGAAATCACAAAAATGCTTCTCCTGCTTTCAATTTTAAAGATACAGAAATAATCTTTTGTACACCTCTAAACCGCTATCAAACGCATCTTATTTTATCAAATTTGTAATTTAAATGCAAGTTAATTTTTAATAAATTTACTACCAAAACTAGGCCTACAAGAAATACTAGCTGATTGTACCGCACCTGGCGGGATTCAACAGAGTGAGAGGCCAAAATAGACTTGCAGTCTTGCTTTAGGCCGAAACCAACTTACAACAACAACAACAACAACGAACCAAGTTGCTTCAATCAACTTGCTTGTTGGCCTCTCGGGTTCTCCTTCTCCTGGGAGTAGGGGACTCGTCCTCATGTGGTTCATCTACTTGTAACAGAATAGTTGTCAGCAGTAGAGAAAACATTACAGTACCAGTCATGACATTGTGCATGGGCGATGCTGCAACTCTAAAGAGTGCTTGTTGCTACATGACATTGAACTACATTCACAGACCACTTGACAGGAACTTCAGCATTTACCCTGTGAAGTGAAATAACATATTAAACAACAGATGACATTCCGACCACTTGACGCGATCTTCAGATTCATTGGTGTCCAATGAACTGACAGAACCAACAGGACCATATGACATGCAAGATTAACACACATTTTGCAAATTGCACTGACACATAACTGTATCTGCCTGTGATACATGATTTCCTGGGATTTTTTTAAGGAGACACCATAATTATGGAACCAAATCTGAAAAATTTAATTACCAAATGACACCACTGCCATCCAAGATTATTGTAATGCAAAACTAAAGCAACTCTTTGACAAAATTAATTGCCTTACCATTTTGATGAAGGCACATGCAATTGAGCCACACAATTTCTTTTGTAAATGAAAAATTGTCTTGAAACACAAATTGAGGGAGGAACTATTTATTTAATTATTATCTCACTGGTAAAAGAAAATGTATGAATTATTTTTAAAATACACATTTTAACATTTAAAAAATTATATTCTAATATCATTATGAGAATTACTTCATTTTAAATACATAACATAATTATCAAATTAATTGATAACACAAGATATTCTAAATCTCCTGCTTTATAGAAATATCCTTTTATCAACTTCCTTGATACAATTTAAGACAGATGTTTTAAATTTACTTACTTGGTCGATCCTTATTTGATCCGTCCAAATGACATTTGGGTATATGATGAGCAGGCAAATTATATGTTTCAACAAATTCTACAGCGAGAGACATGTCTGAGAAGACAAACCTTGTTTCAAATAAAAAGGGGCCTTAGTGTGGAGAGGTTAAGAACTTCATATGAATAATATGAAGGATTTGTCAAGCTATTGCCAGTGCTATTTCCCGATGGAAAGTTATGTTGTATCCAGATGTATTTGATGAATACTTCAGCTACGCATCATCAGTCTTGCTGACAATCTGTAAATAAAATTGGGTAAGTCAATGACTCATGGTGCATCTCAAAAACTTTTTTAATTAAAAAAAGAATTACACAAATCAAATCAACAAATATTAATTAATTTAATTCCTTGAGTTTGTAAAAAATGTCGGCATAAATGTTAAAATTTTGGAAAAAAATAAAATTTTACAACTTTATATCAATAAAATAATTGCAGTTTTCAAGTCAATTTCTGATGGATGATTTGGGCTTCACGTCCTGTATTTGTGCACTGTGTAAGGCACTTAGGACAGGAGGAGGACACTGCAACAAGGAGAAGGATGATAGAAACAGCAGTCCAACATAGACACAGCAATGAAGCTATGGGATACACTAATATAAAGATTCGGAATTACATGAGTTATAACAATGCTACTTACGGTTTTGCTCTAAGAGTATGGTAATGTACGTTACCGTACTCTGTGGTAGAGCAGTGCATGCAGAGCCATACTGAAGTTGGACAACTTTTTCCGCCAAAAAATATTGTCCCCTTAGAAATCAGATTTTGACAACTCTTTAGCATAAATTCTGAATGTGAACAGGAAAAATCAATCATATTAGGAAGCAACCTTTCCTTAAACATTCATGGGCTACCATCAGCTTCATAGATAACGATAAACTCAAGGAAAACCCATGGCACTTGAGTTGGACACCTTATTCCAACAAAAAAGATTTTCTCCTTTAGAAAATTAGATTTTGACCACTCTTCGGCATAATTTCTCAGTGTGACCTAGAAAAATCAATCATATTAGGAAGTTACCTTTCCTTAAACACTCATGGGCTACCATTAGCTTCATAGATAACAAAAAACTCAAGAAAACCCATGGTACTTCAGTTGGACAATTTTTTCCAGCAAAAAAGATTGTCTTTTAAGAAAATAACGATTTTGGCAATTCTTCAGATTAATTTGTGAATGTGACTTGGAAAAATCAATCATAAAAAGAAGGAACCTTTTATTTAACACTGATGGGCTATCATTAGTTTCATAGATAACAATAAACTCAAGAAAACCCATGGTACTTGAGTTGGACAATCTTTTCCAGCAAAAAAGATCGTCTTCTTAGAAAATAACAATTTGGGCAATTCATCAGATTAATTTCTGAATGTGACTTGGAAAAATCAATCATGGAAAGAAGGAACCATTCATTAAACACTGATGGGCTATAATTAGCTTCCTAAATAACAATAAACTCGAGAAAACCCATGGTACTTGAGTTGGACAATTTTTTCCAGCAAAAAAGATTGTCTTTGTAAAAAATAAAGATTTTGGGAATTCATCAGATTAATTTCTGAATGTGACTTTGGGAAAATCAATCATATTAGGAAGGGACCTTTCATTAAACACTGATGGGCTTTCATTAGCTTCCTAAACAACAATAAACTCAAGAAAACCCATGGTACTTGAGTTGGACAACTTTTTCCAGCAAAAAAGATTGTCTTCTTAGAAAATAAAGATTTTTGGCAATTCATCAGATTAATTATTAAATGTGACCTTGGAAAATCAATCATATTAGGAAGAAACCTTTCATTAAAAACTGATGGGCTATCATTAGCTTCCTGAATAACAACAAATTCAAGAAAAACCCATGGTACTTGAGTTGGACAATTTTTTCCAGCAAAAAAGATTGTCTTCTTAGAAAGTAAGATTTGACAATTTTTCAGATTAATTTCTGAATAAGACCTGAGAAATTAATATAATTTGAACATTTTGAATGAAAACTTCAAATTAAACTAGATGGGTTATGCAATTTAAATATTTTATATCCTGAAGTAATGTCAACAGGCAAGGTCACAACACAAACAAAAATTAACCAGTCATGAAGAGGTTTTTTCTTCATCTTTTGTGTACACACAATAAAATTAATGGCAATATTAACTACTTGGTGTTTGTCAAAATATAATTCAACAAAAAAATCAAATAGAATATTTTATGTTGTCAACAAAGTTAAACTGAACCATTTGACAACCAAAAGTGTCATTTTTCATTGTCCACATAGCTGGACTCCAAATTGTGGCAGCCACAGGCATATTGACAAGCTCAGGTATTTGGAGTTTGTTAATATACATCAGATTTACCAAGACAATGATGATTGGTGTGAATTAACCTATATTCAGAAAAATCATCACAACGTGTTACGTAAAGTTGGACAACTCCTTTATGAACTGTGGACTACTTTACCCATTATTTGAAAGTAAGAAAATTTAACCAACCTGACCATGTTGCTCTTTGTTGATCTTCTATTATGGGCTGCTCAAAATTCGGATTCAGACAAGATGTGATATGGGGAGCCTCCAGTTTCCATAAAATTCAAAGTTCCTTTTTTTAGAATTGTGGACAATTTTTTTCGGTCAGTACCTGATATCTGCCATAACTTTTATTTGGTTGTATCAAGCACAGTGATATTTTAGAAGCACAATAAAGATGGGAAAATAAAATAATAGATCAGAAGATCATTGCCACCTGACCATTATGCTCCCTTCCAGACTTTGTTGTATGTCCACAGGCAACGTGTTACATTTTCTCCTAAATTTCAGGCAAGTTTTGCAGAGCCTGAGAAAAATTATCCATTCAAGATATCACATTTAGCAAACACACAATACTCAGCACAAGTCTGAACTACAACACAGTTTTTTATTTTTCTAGTTTTCTCTAAATACTTTTTTGCGATTGGTGACAACCAAAATACAGATTTTAGCAGCGTGTTACGGGGCTACGAAATGTGACACGCTGCATGGACAGTTTCATGATTTTTCATAATTTAGAAGTCCGAAAACCAATTGTTGAAAATTTTGCACATTACTGTGACAAAAATCAACAATATGAAACAATTTGGGAGAAGATTGGTTTTTAATTTGATGAGATACAAGCTGTCGTATGTCCACAAGTTAAATAGTTGTCCACAGGCAGTGTTTCAGATTCGCACCCATATATATATATTCATCAGCTGCTGGAGGAGGCCTTAATTAAATGTAAACTCCTCTCTTCATCATAATAGACATCATCATTTCTATAATACGCTTCCTCTTCTGAAAGCCATTTCTCTTCGTGGAATTCAGGAAAGAAAAATTTTATTTCTTTGGATGCAGTTTCTTCTGAATCTGAGAAATAAAAGAATAATAGCTTTATTCAGGAAAATGTGAAGATCGAGTCTTCTGATAAAAATATTAATTTTATAAACAAGCACCATCAATTTTTATAGACTCAACAGAACTAACTTTGACAAATTTTCAAAAGTATTGCATTTAAAGCTATTTAGATCTGCAGCTTTAACATGTTTTACTTTGACACCCAAAGGGTCCAGTGTGGTCTTCAAGAGTTGTGCACATATTGTTTATAATTCACGGTATATTTTGTAAGCAACCTAAAAACAGAAAATAAAGAGCACTTTAATTAAGGAAACATCCATTAAAAAACATTCTACTTACCTGATCCATGAGTACAATTCCTGGTATCTGTCAATCCAAACTGTCCTCGTATGGAACCTGGTTCATTGTAGATTGTTCTGAAAATTAAATCAGAAGTTTGAAGACGAGTATAAGATCACTTTGCGCAATTAACAACCACATCTAACTACAAACACCGCATAAGAAATTTTTTATAAAACGATACCTGAATACTTTAGTGGGTCCCATCATTTGGCGCCAAAGTGCTATGCTATTATCTCGAGCTAAAATATGGCAATTAACCAATCCACTGAAAAAGAGAGCATAATCGATCATTGATAATAAAATTCCTCAATTTACTAAGTTTTTAAAATGAAATCTTTTCGGTCTACTTACCTTGACATAAAATTAACGAGTCTTCCATAGAAAAATTTTCCTGCAAAAAAAGGATTGTAATAATATAACTTGACTCGTCGTCGAAATATGCATATCAAGGAGATTGCCCAAATGGATATATATATAGGTCTACAACTATATACATAAATTTATCATGCCTAATCAGTGAGGTAGTCATAGTGCATAGGTAAAACATTTAATGGTCGACAGCTGTCGACAGAATGAAACCAAAAGTATTACTTTTATTGCAACAATTCAATTACTACTACGGGGTGTTTCCTACTCATTAAAATTTTGTAAAAGACAAAATCAATATAATTATTGTATCATACCTTCATGCTCATGATAAAAGGTCTTGGCATTTTCTCTGGACAGCTTAAGTTGTTTTGTTCGCACAAAGTAAAACCCATTTGACAGCAAGTTCTCCCTTATTTCCTGGAAAGTAAAGTGACATTATTAATTTGGCTCATTAAGTTTTCAATTAGAAGGATATTGTTAAATTAAAATAAACTTTTGATTGGCAATTTGGCACACAGTTAGCATTTTCATATTTTTCATTCATAACCAGCACCCCCTCCCCGAACCCATGAAACGCCTGTCATCATGGGGCCTATGGCTATGATCTCTCCTTGACGTGTTTGATTAGTGTCTAATCTGCTAATATTTAGTGATTATGAACATGAGTGATAATGAAAGAGGGCATAGCAGTGTATATAGGCACAGACAATTAACATTGAATACATTATACCTGGACGATGTGTGGCTGTACTGAGACATCAGGCTTGATGACAGCAAGTGTCAATTGCAATTTTCTTAACCCTGATATCATGTCAATGCAGAATAAAGAATGAAACAGCAAATTACTGTCCTGACATTTCACTACCAAAACATGGCCTTTCCCTTTTCAACCAGGTGGCTCTGGTGTTTAACGGGACAGTGCGCCATCTGGTTATTATTACCAATTTTCTATTTTTAGCCGACTTGTTTGCAGCTCCTTAGCCTATCCATGGGTCCCGGGTTCGAACCCCAATTTTGCCTGCTGAAATAAAATCTTGGAACGAAAGAATAAGAAGGAGGAGGGGAGGCCAAAAACAAGCCTGCAGATAAGTCATAACATTCAATCTAATATATTCTAAGGGTCAACCATTAGAACTCTGGAATAATTTGGAGTGGGGGTATTCCTTAATATGGTGTTGTGATTAAAGAAACGAATATTCGAGGAGTCATGCTAAATAAATAATAATATTATCTGTCGTGTTTTAAAAGTGCCACGAAACAAAACATAGGCTGTGCCGCAGCGCTACAGCACACCCTTGGCTCTCAGCACTAGGCCTATATTCCACCACCAGTAGAATCTGCATGTATCATGTGTATTGTAAACAAATAATTCCCAAATTCCCATGCAATTTGAACACATCTTGATGACAATCAATGCACGTGAAGATCACATGATCAACACGGGGAAAACCGTGCACTTGTACAAACATAGGCTGCGCAGCAGCATACCCTCGGCTATTCAGCAGGCTATTCCGCAGGGTGGGGGGAGCAAGACAGGCCGCCGCAAAAAAAAATTTGGAGAACAATTAAAACATTGGCACAGACAATAATTAAGGTTTTGAAAATAAGGCCATTAGCAATTTAGGAATTCAGATCGACTTGACAGCGTATTTCAGCCACTAATCTCCATGGGAACCAATCATATCTGAATCTATAATTTATCATTTGAGTTTTTCACCTATCAACATTTTCTTTTGGCCTGTATGATTCAGACAATAAGTCAATCATACCATGTAGTTGTCTAACAATAATAAGATGTTTAAAAAAGCCATTTCCATTTTGCCATGATTTTCACAATTGATATATATATATACATTGTATGTTTATTTTCATTAAAAATGTACTTTAAAAACTCATGATAATCATTATAGTATTTAGCGTATAGCCATTTTAGGCAAGAAAAATAAAGTAAAATAAAATGAAAATTTGCAGAATAAAGTAGATTTTAACTAATAAGGAGATTTTAGACAATTATATTTTGAAAGCATTTTTCTTCATTAAAATATCTCCATAATTTCATGACTGCTGCTTTTGATGTGTTCTGCATATTAGCCAACCACTTAACCACCAACTGAGACTGACATAAGATTATGTAACAGTCACCCAATGCAGAGACATGGAGCAGCCAAGCCTGATATCCACTGAAGTTTTTACCCTAGTGATCTTGATTTCAGTCATTGAACCCATTAGCAGGGAAGACAATTACCCTCTGACATAACATTACATGATCAAGCCTTTCCAGTGCTCCATTCAACAAAAGCCAGTCTGTCTGATTCATTCACATTTAATTTTCATGCAAATAACTAAATAAAAGGGGCTGACATTACTTTATCTTCTAAAATACATCACTGAGTTTAGATTTTAGCATAAAGTTATAATAATTGGCAGTTGCAGATTTAGTGTCAACATTTTAAAATATTGACAAACAAATGCATATTTTTTAATATACTTAGTTAATGCTTTGAAATAAATATAGGCCTATATAAAATTTATATATTTCCTATTGAAATATTTGATGAGGAGTGGTACAAAAAGTCAAATTTAGACATTATTGTTGCAAATTTGATTGACCAGGCCAAATATTTACTGATGTATGATTATCTGAAAATCCTTCATGTTTATCTAAGTTTGTTAATATTGACCTCTGCTGTGAATGAAAACTTTCATATTGTTAAAAATAAGCATGATCATGATGTGAAACATGTCAGGTTTATTTCGACAAAAAATGTCAATGACTGGTAAGACATTAGAATGATCAGCCACTATTGCGGGCGTTAGTGGAACTCTCCTTTTTCCTGCTCTCCGGTGTCCCCGCGGACATAAAACTACTTCCAGAACCATCCGCCATTTTGTCGGTGTGATGATAAGCTTCGTAACACCATGCATACACTGAATTAATGCGGATATGGAAATTATAATCATTTGCTTAATCAGTTAAAACTCAGTTTAAAAAGTAAAAGAAGAATGGAACATGGTCAAGAGCTTTTTTTTTTACCCTCGGCAATGTATACATTGCCGACGGGTATTGTAGTTACTTTGGGAAAGTTGTCCGTCCGGCGGGCGGGCGGGCGGGCGTCCGGAGAACGGGCGTCCCACTTGTGTATTGGGAGTAATGCCAAAACTATGGAATGTATTTATTTTTCTGACATAATTGTATCTTTTATCCTAGTTGTGCCTTTTAGGGGTTTAATCCACAAGAGATTAATACTTTTCTCACAATTATTGAAAAATGTGAAAAAAAAAATTTTTTTGTGTACTAGGTGTCAAGCCAAAACTATGGCTTGTATATTTATCATTTTCCGGTATATATATAGTATCTTTTATCGCAGTTGAGCCTTTTATACAGTAGGTCTAATCCCCATGACATAAATACTTTTCTCACAATCATTGAAAAATGTGAAAAATTGGTTTTTTTGTTTTGTTTCTGGGACAGGACTAAAATATTAACTTACCTTGTAAGATTAGTTAAGAATAAATATGGCCGACCACATCCTCCTTCTTCGTCGCGTTTCCCGCCGTTCCACTGCGTCATATTTCGTAACAGCCAATTAGGGGGTCCGGCTGCTCGGAGTCACTCATCCATTGTCAACCACATAAATACTCGAGGGCTCCTCTCTCGCACCAATCGCCTGTTTCATCTCACCTCCATCCCTCCCTAAAACCCATTGTTTGGGGGAGTTCCAAAAGTTTTTCTGGGCCCGCTGGGAGTCCAAAAAACCCTTTTTTTTCAAACCTTTATTAATTTTTTTTTTTTAAGCACCTCTCGGATGTTCCAAGTCTACCCAAAATTCTCAAAATTCCTTTATAAGTTTAATTCTACTCAAAATTAATTTTAAGGTTCAACTCTAACCTAAGATAGAGCTTTTCTTACTAATTTATTATTAAGTTAACTTTAATTTAAGTTAAGTGCTCATATTGCCTCCGCTAGGCCTCCGCTAGGCCTGCTCATATCAGTGTCTAACTCCATGTTTTATGTTATATGTTTTATATTTCATGTGTGTCTTGTCAACTTGTTCCTGTCTCGTCTGTCTACGTCCCGTCCTGGTCTTCGAGTGAATCTGGAGTGAATGAATTTTGTGATGTCTTGTATGTGTATCTAGCCAATAAATGGCAATGTGTCCAAGCGTTCTCAGTGTTGGGAGTTGTCATTTGAGTTCTTAAAATAACGTGCAAGCACTTTAAGCTGCGTCAAAGATTCATTACTAATCATCAGCCTGCATAGCGCATTTTTCGATCCTACCATTACATTAAATCATTTCAATTCACTTCTGTAATAGCTATGTCCCAGTTTTTTTGGTGAAGCTGAATGATCCATTTGGGGGGGGGGGGCACAACCTCTCCCACCAGTGTCTATCTATCTCTATATCTATCTTTACCTATCTATCTAGCTAATTATATATGTATCTATTAATTTAGATATATATGCTGTGTCGAAAGTAATTTACTTAGTGTAAAATCTCTAGCAAGAGATTGATCATTACATATACATGTAAAGTGCAACAGTGTATGGAAAAATGGTTAAGGTGAAAGTAATGATTAAATTGGTAATTCTCTGATTAAGCTCTGTGTTTGATTGTGTATTAATAGGTGTGAAGGTAAATTGCACTTGAATGACAAAGTGACACATTGGGTCATAAGTGTCATTTGACACAGCACTTGGCACATTGAGTGGTATTCAGTCAATAGCCCAATATCATAGAAGAAAGTAAATGTCCATTAATTGGAAAGACACACAAATAGACAAAGAATGACAATGGTTTTATGCAATTTGGTTGCCGTGAATAGGTCTATATGAAACGGCGCGAAAATCCTGAAAATGGTGGATCCTCTTGGATCACAACAAAGCGGACGAAACGGAAGTAAGAAGAAGAAGAAGGCTTGACCCTTGACCCTTGAAAGTCAGTCCATTTATTTTCTTTATTAATTTTTTTGTTACAGTGGGCCACCAAAATCGACTGGCCTCAAGGAAAAATTCCATTGAGACTGTATTTTAAGTTTGAATGAGATTAGAGAGAGAGGGCGATCGTCACAGTGCTAACAAGATTAACCAAAATTCTTGGGGTAAGAGCTGCTTGACGCAGCTAAAAACTGCTGTACTTTTGACACTGAAATTAGCATATTGTATGCATTAAATACCCAAGATATGTTTTTTGTGGGTCTAAATGCTCTGCGAAAGTTGAACGGATGACAATTTACCAAAAATATGAAAAAATACTATTATTTTAAACCTATATGATTCAGTCAATTAAACATTGGAGTTAAATCTATGAAATTTTCCAATTAGGTGTCTAACTTATGCCTCTTTAAACATCTCAACTCAGTTGGAATGTTGGTCCTATGAATTTTTATAAAAACCCAAAAATTAGAAAAAATCCCAATTTTCCAACATTTCTGCGTGAAAAGCCAAAATGGTAATGGGTAAATTATTTAACTTTAAAGCTTATTGTAGTTAGACACACTATGGACTAATATTCACAGCCATTGCATGAGTTATTGCAAATTTTTCTATTGAAATTTATGATTTAAAATGCAAAAAATTGTTAAAATGTCTATTTACTCTCCATTTCATTCTGATGTCATACCAGTCGTTGAATAAGTCAATGATAGATAGATAGATAGATAGATATTTTTTATTTGAGTCTCACGTCATCATACATTAACAACACATACATATAAAAACAAATACATTGATGACCCATTCTACAAGAATTATGAGAGACTAGATTGACCATTAAAACATAAATTAAAAACAGAGTGACTAGTTATATTAAAAGCAGATTAAAAACAGATTAAAAACGATTGACTAGTTAACATGATAAAAATGTGTACACACTGTACAGGCACCAGGCTAAAAATCAATTAGTAGAGTACACTTCCTTTGATCTCAACCTTAAAATTTCAAGGCAGGCTCTTGAGACGGTGTCGGCTAATTCTTGTTGACTCATAAGGAATACAAATTTTTGCCCATCACTTAGAGAATTGAAATCTGAATAAATTCTAACTGCAGCAACAAACAGCTGACTTCTAACCTCTTGGTATTTGTTACAACGTATTAGGCAATGTTCCTCATCTTCTACCTCTCCATTGTTACAGATTTTACATATTCGCTCATCTAGTGCCTCTCCGACGAAACGACCCGTTTCAATTCGGATTGGTGCAATCCCACACCTAAACTTGGCAAATGCTTGCCTCTGCTTCCTGTTAACAATCAAAACATATGCTTCAGTTGAGAATTCTCTTTTAAATTTCCTATAGGTACGGAGTTTATTCCGACCACTTCCATTTACAGCATTAACTCTATTTAATTTATCTAACCACAGCCTCTCAATGTCAGTGCTTTTGCCAAATCTGGGGGTCCATGAAATTTTTGGTCTTTGCAAAAATGCATATTTCCTCCCTTAAACTGAAAAAAGAAGTAGATAATGGCTTGGCAACAAATCAAGGAAAAAATGCAAAGAAAGGAATGACTATCAGGCTAGGGGAGTGCAAGAGCAATTGGACATGTCCAGACAGCAAATTTCCATGCAACAGATTCATGGTACCGCAATCTATGTTGTTTCAGATTCTTCAGTGATTGGGCAGATTAAGAGAGTTAATGAGAGAACATTTGTTCTGTTTTTTTTTTTGTTCACAGACAGATGTAGAATGTTATACCCTGAATATACACAATGAAAATGAAGGGTATAGAGTCTGGAGATTAGAACAACTGGTTTTGCTGTCAGGCACATAAGGAGGGAGCACTCATGGCTTATAAAAACAACAATCACGGGTAACAGACAACAATGTTTAATAGATATTGCTAAGGATGAAGTCCAGAATGCTGGTGAACATCTTCTCCAAACTCTGCCTATGCGAAGAGGCATCACTAAGTGTTGTGGAAAGGTTTTTGGAATGAAAGGTTTTTGGAATGAAGAAATTGTGCAGCTATAACTTGTGGCTGTAATAGTTGATGAGATTGTTTGTAAATCAGTGTTATAATTCACACCTAAACTTCTTGGCATTGATACTTTAGCTTTGGATATTCTTGGGGAATGTCTGCATCAGCTTGTCAGCTGGACCATTGTAGTGTGTCTCAGCAACAGCCATAACATGATGGAAAACTGTCCTGTACAGCCAGGGACGTCATTTTTGCGGAAATTGTGCTGGGGGAAGACACAGGTGACACCGTCAGAGTTGGTCAGGCATTTTTACATGGATGAACTACGAACCTCTGCATGGCTTTGTAACCTGCCCAAGCAGAAAGGTTGGGAACATGTCTCTTAACTGATCCCTGCCAAATTGAGCCCAAGGGCCATCACCACAAACACATTTCAAAAGGTAATGACATTTTAGGAAGGGAGCCATCTCATTCCTCTGCCACTGAGTTCAAAGTACCACTTCATCAACTGGACAGAGTTCCACTTCTTGTGGTGTTGCATTTGCTTCTTCTATATGAGGATCTTACATCTTGTTTAACAGTGCTCTAAGATGCCATTTAAACAATTAAAAATTCTGCCTTGGGCTCTCCGTATTTGCTTAATCACTGAAGAATCTGGATAATATAATTTGCGGAACCATGCATCTGCTGCATGGATACCGGTTGTCTGGACTATTCACATGTCCGGTTGCTCTTGCACTCCCCTTGCCTAATAGTCATTCTTTTCTCAGCAATTTTTCTTCCTTTTTCAGTCTCATGGGCGAAATATACGGTTTGCAATTATCGAAAATACCAAGAATCCCCAGACTTGGCAAAAGCAAAGGCAGTGACATTGAGCCATTTGGTCAAAAGGAAGTCCTCTCTTTAGATACAGGAGGAAAATCAACAACTCAGTACTGACTTCTTCATCTCAGCAATTCTTCCTTCTTTGGTGAAATAATTGGAAATGTGAACCATTATTTCAAAATCTAAAATCTAAATCTAAAGATTTTTCATTTCTTAAATGGGCTGGAAGGCTATTCCATGTATTAGCCGCCAGCACCCTGAAGCTGTTTAGTCCGTACTTTGTCGTCTTCGTTCGTGGGACTTTGAGGCGTAATCCATGTCGCTGGGAGTATGTGGAGTTGCTCTGTTCGACCAAATTGTTAAGGTAAGCTGGAGACCTGCCTTGCAGGATTTTAAAGGTTTCAAGGGCAATTTGTCTAATCCTTTGTAAGGTTAAGGAACTGTGACCATGCTTTAGGAGCAGGTCTTCGTAGCTTGCATCGAAGTCTTGGTATACAAATTTAAGTGCCCTGTGATGCATGCGTTCCAATTTGTCCGTATTCGCCTTGGAACAGAAATGCCAAATGATCGGACAGAAACCAAAGTTCGATAAAATAAACGAGTGGTAAATAGCCTTTCGGCCTTCCAAAGTCAGATATTTAGCTATTCTACTAAGAACATTTATCTGCCTAGATATTTTGGTACAGAGATTTCTTAAGTGAACATTGAAATTTAAAGACGAATCAACAGTTACTCCTAATAACTTAACACAATCTTCACTCTGGATAGTAATATTCGCGCAGCGAATTGAGTGCAAGAGAAGACTCAAAAATCTCTGCAGTGATGGTCTCAACATCAACAGTCCACAGTTGGGAATTAGGTCAAGTGGGTCCAGCTTCAATGATTTAGTTTTGTATTTAAAAAAACATAACATATTCATCTTCAAAAGTGTCTTAAAAATTCAATTTTCTCTAGTAATATATCCTGCACCAATAATTTTTATGGAATAGTTAATAATTAGCATCGACAAGCTAAATCAAATTATTAACATGTGATTCATTTAATTTCAATCAGACATCAAGAAAACATAACAAAATTAATGTTACATAATCTTATAAACTGGTGATTATGTAACAGTGAACAGTTAATCTACATGCAATGTTATTGTTTTTGTATTACTATGATATTTGTACTATTATGTAATATCAACAATCTAACATAGACTCGACTTTGGAAGCTTTCAGCGCTGTCTGCCTTTTTACCATGATTTAGCTGATTATCTATCAATCTTATTTATCTATTTAATATATATCTATCTTTCAATTTATCTATCTATCTGTCTGTCAATATATCTATCTATCTATTTATCTCTCTATTTATCGATATATTTATCTATTTATGTATTATATTTTTTGTCTAGTTTATCTTGCTATTCTACATTTTTCTCTGTCTTTCCATGTATCTGTCTTTCTAATTTTCTGAAACAGTCACATAACTGCCTTTAATACATTGAATATGAAATAAACATGAAAGTTATGGCAACACTACAAGCCCTACAAAAACTTTTTAAAGTGCTGCGCAAATTTCATGGCAGTGCCATTTACATATTATCGCCAATTTTAAAATTGACTGGTGCATCACTCTTCTTCTTGCTGACGACAACAGCCTGGAACTTTTCTGGATTGGCTTTTAGCCAATTTTGACTGAACCAAGTTATTAAACCAGTTGATTCTTTTTCCAAAGTTTGTTTTAAAAATTTGGTGTCTTTGTGACAGAAGCTCAGGCTGTTGTCGTCGGCATAGTTGAAGAGTGTTGCATTCTCGGTAAAATGAAAAATATCGTTTAAGTAGGTATTAAAAATGATGGGGCCCAAAATGGAGCCCTGTGGCACCCCTGTTAGAATGTCAGATAAAGAATTGTGCCTATTTGTAACACGCACACACTGTTTTCGATCAGTCATATAGCTATTAATAAGTGCAACTGCACTGTCATCTAAGCCATAGGCCTTGAGTTTTTCAACCAAACTTGATTTTTGGATATTATTTTGGAAAAAATACAATTTTACCCCTCAAATTTACAATCATTTTCAGTGTAAGTCATAGTTTTATAAATTATTTGGTTTATTAATGCAAGTGTATGTCAAATTGGTTTTAACACTTGTATATTTCTTTTGGATATATGGGCAGTGGATTATCAGGTGTTATTCTGGATACTGCCGATGCATTGAAGGTCATAATGACTAACGTGTGATTTAAGATTGAATTGGCGTACAGACATTGTCACAATAATTGCTGACACAATTTGCATTCTTTGACTTGCAAATAATTGTTTCAGAATTAAATCTGTCAAGGCAAAAGGTCCAACTGAATAATAAACATAAACTAGTATTCAACCTTTAAAAAGGTTAGGCAATGATTCGACCTCAAATATATGAGTAAAACAAATTATATGAGACTATGTCGGATTATTATGGTAGAGACCCTGTAAGCAGAAGTTTCTACTTACATTATGTCGTAAAGTAGACACACTTAGCCCATGCAAAATTTGAAGAAAATTGTCCATGTCAATCACAAGATATAGCCATTTACCCCTTTTGGGGGTTACTACCTAAAACCGAAACTGTTCATCCAGTAACATCCATTAAGTACAAGCCTAGATCCAACATAAACTTGACATTCCATTTTAAACAACCAAATTCCTCAAAATACGTATTTACCCCCCTTTGACCTTGATTACGAGGGTAAATTATCCTATACTGTAACGTTTTCTCTTTTAACATGTGCCTGAGTCAATATCCCATACGTGTGCAAAATTTGAAGTAAATCGTCCATGTCAGTCACAAGTTATAGTCATTTACCCCTTTTGGGGGTAATTATTAAAAACCGAAACTTTTCATCCAGTAACATCCACACGAGTAACCTAGACCAAACGTGCAACTAATATTCCATTTTAAACAACCAAGTTCTTCAAAATATGTATTTACCCCCTTAGAACTTGATTACGAGGGTAAATCACCCTATTCTGTGAATTTTTTCCTTTTAGCATGTGTCTGAGTCAATGTCA
This sequence comes from Platynereis dumerilii, assembly GCA_026936325.1. Taxonomy (NCBI): domain Eukaryota; kingdom Metazoa; phylum Annelida; class Polychaeta; order Phyllodocida; family Nereididae; genus Platynereis; species Platynereis dumerilii. Next base: position 159,875,850 of record JAPTHN010000001.1, read on the forward strand.
CAAACGTGTGCAAAATTTGAAGTAAATCGTCCATGTCAATCACAAGTTATAGTCATTTACCCCTTTTGGGGGTAATTACCCAAAACAGAAAGTTTTCATCCAGTAAAATCCAACCGGATAGCAGTAGACCAAACATACAGCTGATATTCCATTTTGAACAACATAACTCCTCAAAATATATATTCACCCCTTTTGGCATTGATTACGAGGGTAAATACCCTATGTTGGCATTACTGTTAAAATTATTTGTTTAATATGTGCCTGAGTCAATATCCCAAACGTGTGCAAAATTTGAAGTAAATCGTCCATGTCAATCACAAGTTATAGACATTTACCCCTTTTGGGGGTAATTACCCAAAACAGAAACTTTTCATCCAGTAAAATCCAACCGGATACCCGTAGACCAAACATACAGCTGATATTCCATTTTGAACAACATAACTCCTCAAAATATATATTCACCCCTTTTGGCATTGATTACGAGGGTAAATACCCTATGTTGGCAATACTGTTAAAATTATTCGTTTAATATGTGCCTGAGTCAATATCCCAAACATGTGCAAAATTTGAAGAAAATCGTCCAGGTCAATCACAAGTTATAGACATTTACCCCTTTTTGGGGGGTAATTACCAAGCTTCGGGCAACAAGGATTACATAATACAGAAACCATTAATATATTACCAGACTATCATTGAAATCCTTTCATTAAAACAAAAGTTTTACAATGTTTTCACTCTTGGGGCAAAACACCCTATTTTCAACACCCCATTACATAGTTACCCCTTCACATAATCAAAATATAAAATATCACTTACCTTGAATGGTTAGTCAGGCTACCTATCAGTGAAAGAACTGAGTTTCTAGCTTGCTTAGTTTTTCTGGAAACCTGTGCAAACCTGTTTTAGTCAAATTGGGGTAATTACCCCCTTACCCTCATTGCGCAAAAACAATTATGGGTTACAAATGTTGGGATACATGTTTATATATATATTCCAAAGTTTCAAATTGATTCTTGTAATATTAAAAAAGTTATTCCACTTTTAAGTTTTCCAATTTTCGACTTTGAGATGACCTGTGACCTTGAGTTCAAGGTCAAGGTCAACCATCTTCTCCCAAAATGAAGTACTAACCATGGACTATATATGTACCAAGTTTCAAGTCTCTAGCACAAAAACCTACTGGCCAAGAAAATAATAATAACTAGGGTCCCAGGGGACTTCAACCTTAAAAGGTCAAAGGGATGATTCGACATTAAAACATTCGATAATATGCGTAGAACAAGGTGGAAAACGTAATACTCCATTATCAACACAATGTTATATTAACGCCTTCCGACTATGATTTATGGTGTAACTTGTCCTCTAACATCAAAAATTTACTTACATCATGTCCGCAGGACGACATAATAAACTTATGTAAAATTAGAAGACAATCGTCCAAGTCAATCAGCAGTTTGCAAGAAATGAAGAAAATCGTTCAAAACAATAAAAAGTTATAGCTATTTACCCCTTCTTGGGGTAATTACTTAAAACTGACAAATTTTATCCTCAAACATCAGTAATGAAAAGGTAAAAACCAATCAATGTGAAATACACCATTAAAAACATAAGAACTGATCAAAATACACATTCACCCCTTTCGACCCTGATTACGAGGGTAAATTACCCCATGAAATCAAATTTACACTTTCATCATGTCCCCATGTCCAAATGGTAAACCTGTGCAAAATTTGAAGAAAATCGTCAATGTCAATCACAAGTTACAGCTATTTACCCCTTTTTGGGGGTAATAAATTAAAACTGACAAATTTTATCCAGTAACATCAGTGGTGAAAAGGCAAGACCCAATCGATGTCTACTACACCATTAAAAACTTAAGAACTGTTCAAAATACATATTTACCCCTTTCGACCTTGGTTACGAGGGTAAATTACCCCATGACTTCAAATTTACACTTTCATTAGGTCCTCAAGTCAAAAGAGTAAACTCTTGCAAAATTTGAAGTAAATCGTCAATGTCAATCACATATTATAATCATGTACCCCTTTTTGGGGTAACTATCCCAAAACGTCATTTTTATCTTATGATATGACTCTAATTCATAAATACCATATACACTCCCAGTTTCATCAAATTCGCTCCATTCAAACCAAAGTTAAAAAATGTTTTAACTTTTTGGTCGAAACACCCATTTTTGAAAGTCCTGTTACTCAACAACCCCTTATTCAATCAAAATATAAAAGGTTTCTTACCATGGATATTTAGTCAGGCTACCAATCACAGCAAAAACTGGGTCTCTAAGTGAAGTAGTTTTCTCAAAAAACAGGAGCAATTGGTTTTTATCAAAATGGGGTAAATACCCCTTTTTTGTCTCATCAGAAAAAAAAATTCTACCCACATTTGTAGAGAACCACTTTTGTACACATATATTTCAATCTCATGTCTGTAACTATAAAATTTAATGAATTAATCAACTTTGAAAATTTTAAAATTTTGACTTTGAGATGACCTGTGACCTTGAGTTCAAGGTCAAGGTCAAATCTTTTCTACCAGAATGAAGTACTAACCATGGACTATATATGTACAAAGTTTCAAGGCTCTAGCTTCAAAGTTAACTGGACAAGAAAAATAATAATAATAATAAAATAAAAGAAAATAAGATGATTCTCCATTTATGTCGAATCATAATAATAATAACTAGTATTCAACCTTTAAAAAGGTTAGGCAATGATTCGACCTCAAATATATGAATAAAACAAATTATATGAGACTATGTCGGACTATTATGGTAGAGACCCAGTAAGCTGAAGTTTCTACTTATATTATGTGGTAAAGTAGACACACTTAGCCCATGCAAAATTTGAAGAAAATTGTCCATGTCAATCACAAGATATAGCCATTTACCCCTTTTGGGGGTTACTACCTAAAACCGAAACTGTTCATCCAGTAACATCCATTAAGTACAAGCCTAGATCCAACATAAACTTGACATTCCATTTTAAACAACCAAATTCCTCAAAATACGTATTTACCCCCCTTTGACCTTGATTACGAGGGTAAATTATCCTATACTGTAACGTTTTCTCGTTTAACATGTGCCTGAGTCAATATCCCATACGTGTGCAAAATTTGAAGTAAATCGTCCATGTCAGTCACAAGTTATAGTCATTTACCCCTTTTGGGGGTAATTATTAAAAACCGAAACTTTTCATCCAGTAACATCCATACGAATAACCTAGACCAAACGTGCAACTAATATTCCATTTTAAACAACCAAGTTCTTCAAAATATGTATTTACCCCCTTAGAACTTGATTACGAGGGTAAATCACCCTATTCTGTGAATTTTTTCCTTTTAGCATGTGTCTGAGTCAATGTCACAAACGTGTGCAAAATTTGAAGTAAATCGTCCATGTCAATCACAAGTTATAGTCATTTACCCCTTTTGGGGGTAATTACCCAAAACAGAAACTTTTCATCCAGTAAAATCCAACCGGATAGCAGTAGACCAAACATACAGCTGATATTCCATTTTGAACAACATAACTCCTCAAAATATATATTCACCCCTTTTGGCATTGATTACGAGGGTAAATACCCTATGTTGGCAATACTGTTAAAATTATTTGTTCAATATGTGCCTGAGTCAATATCCCAAACGTGTGCAAAATTTGAAGTAAATCGTCCATGTCAATCACAAGTTATAGACATTTACCCCTTTTGGGGGTAATTACCCAAAACAGAAACTTTTCATCCAGTAAAATCCAACCGGATACCCGTAGACCAAACATACAGCTGATATTCCATTTTGAACAACATAACTCCTCAAAATATATATTCACCCCTTTTGGCATTGATTACGAGGGTAAATACCCTATGTTGGCAATACTGTTAAAATTATTCGTTTAATATGTGCCTGAGTCAATATCCCAAACGTGTGCAAAATTTGAAGAAAATCGTCCAGGTCAATCACAAGTTATAGACATTTACCCCTTTTTGGGGGGTAATTACCAAGCTTCGGGCTACAAGGATTACATAATACAGAAACCATTAATATATTACCAGACTATCATTGAAATCCTTTCATTAAAACCAAAGTTTTACAATGTTTTCACTCTTGGGGCAAAACACCCTATTTTCAACACCCCATTACATAGTTACCCCTTCACATAATCAAAATATAAAATATCACTTACCTTGAATGGTTAGTCAGGCTACCTATTAGTGAAAGAACTGAGTTTCTAGCTTGCTTAGTTTTTCTGGAAACCTGTGCAAACCTGTTTTAGTCAAATTGGGGTAATTACCCCCTTACCCTCATTGCACAAAAACAATAATGGGTTACAAATGTTGGGATACATGTTTATATATATATTCCAAAGTTTCAAATTGATTCTTGTAATATTAAAAAAGTTATTCCACTTTTAAGTTTTCCAATTTTCGACTTTGAGATGACCTGTGACCTTGAGTTCAAGGTCAAGGTCAACCATCTTCTCCCAAAATGAAGTACTAACCATGGACTATATATGTACCAAGTTTCAAGTCTCTAGCACAAAAACCTACTGGCCAAGAAAAAAATAATAATAACTAGACATTAGATATTCCCAGTGCGACTGGGAATGAGCATTCACCAATTTATGAAATGATCAATGAAATGATCTATGAAATGATCTATGAAATGATCCATGAAATGATCCATGAAATGATCAATGAAATGATCAATGAAATGATCAATGAAATGATCAATGAAATGGAATTGAAATGAAATGGAATTAAAATGAAATGAAATTAAAATGAAATGATCAATGAAATGATCAATGAAATGATCAATGAAATGATCAATGAAATGATCAATGATATGATGAATGATATGATGAATGATATGATCAGTGAAATGAAATTTAAATGAAATGTTCAATCCAATGAAGTATGAAATATCTATAGCAAATTTAACAAATTTATAAAAATGATAATTTTGAAATCAAGGTCAAGGTCATTAATTTCCTGTAACATGCCTTTCTATGCATCAGGATATTACCATGTTAAGTTTCACAAATTCCCTCCATTCAAACTGAAAAATTTCAACATTTTAAATTTTTGGTGAAATAATTAAAATTTGAAAGTTTGATATCTCAAAAACCCCATGAGTGATCAATATGAAAGTTGCTGCTGCACCAGAACTATCTTTTGGCTACACAATCAAGCTGTTAGAATCATCCTGCCATTTCTGGTTTCTGAGAAGAAGAACGGCAAAGGGTAAACTACTAAATGGGTTGGGGTAATTACCCCTTTTCGAAAATGACAAACTTGATGATTGATATTGCTTATGCTTATGATAAGTAATGATACATTGCAATCCAGACATTTCTATCTTTATTAGTTTAGAAGTTAGCTGGAACCTCATCTGTAGCAAATTGACCAAATTTAAAAAAATGACAATTCTGAAATCAAGGTCAAGGTCATTCAATTTTTGCAACATACTTTTTTATGCATTAGGCTATTTCCATATAAAGTTTCACAAATTTCCCTTCATTCAAACTCAAAATTTTCAACATTTTAAATTTTGGGTGAAATCATCAAAATTTGAAATTTCAATATCTCAAAAACCCCTTGAGTGATCAACATGAAAGTTGCTGCTGCACTAGAACCATCTTTTGGCAACACAATCCATTTGTCAGAATCATCCTACCATTTCCGGTTTCTGAGAAGAAGAACAGCAAAGGGTAAACTACTAAATGGGTTGGGGTAATTACCCCTTTTCAAAAATGACAAATTTGATGATTGATATTGCTTATGCTTATGATAAGTAATGATACATTGCAATCCAGACATTTCTATCTTTATTAGTTTAGAAGTTAGCTGGAACCTCATCTGTAGCAAATTGACCAAATTTAAAAAAATGACAATTCTGAAATCAAGGTCAAGGTCATTCAATTTTTGCAACATACTTTTTTATGCATTAGGCTATTTCCATATAAAGTTTCACAAATTTCCCTTCATTCAAACTCAAAATTTTCAACATTTTAAATTTTGGGTGAAATCATCAAAATTTGAAAGTTTGATATCTCAAAAACCCCATGAGTGATCAATATGAAAGTTGCTGCTGCACCAGAACTATCTTTTGGCTACACAATCAAGCTGTTAGAATCATCCTGCCATTTCTGGTTTCTGAGAAGAAGAACGGCAAAGGGTAAACTACTAAATGGGTTGGGGTAATTACCCCTTTTCGAAAATGACAAACTTGATGATTGATATTGCTTATGCTTATGATAAGTAATGATACATTGCAATCCAGACATTTCTATCTTTATTAGTTTAGAAGTTAGCTGGAACCTCATCTGTAGCAAATTGACCAAATTTAAAAAAATGACAATTCTGAAATCAAGGTCAAGGTCATTCAATTTTTGCAACATACTTTTTTATGCATTAGGCTATTTCCATATAAAGTTTCACAAATTTCCCTTCATTCAAACTCAAAATTTTCAACATTTTAAATTTTGGGTGAAATCATCAAAATTTGAAATTTCAATATCTCAAAAACCCCTTGAGTGATCAACATGAAAGTTGCTGCTGCACTAGAACCATCTTTTGGCAACACAATCCATTTGTCAGAATCATCCTACCATTTCCGGTTTCTGAGAAGAAGAACAGCAAAGGGTAAACTACTAAATGGGTTGGGGTAATTACCCCTTTTCAAAAATGACAAATTTGATGGTTGATATGGTTTGTACCAGTGATGGGTTACATAACAGTGAAAACCAGACATTTCTATCTTTATTAGTTTAGAAGTTAGCACTCCAAAAATGCCAATTTTGAAGTGACCTCTGACCTTGAAAAATAGGTCAAGGTCAAAAAAATTTTGGGGATCATAATATCTCACCTAGTACTATCCATCCACAAAAGGACAACCCTGAACTCAACCGAAAATGACGGAAAAATAATAATAACTAGTTCTCAATTATTCCCAATAAATTTATCGGGAATTAGCATTCACCAGACTTAAGATTATGACATCACCTTTCATGTATGATTAAATAGTAAGGTAAACGGGACAAATTGTAGACTAGTGCTTCCTATATTAAAACTTTCAGGACTTAGACTAAGAAAGACATCTAACGTTAACAACTATTAACATGGCCAGTTAGTGGGAGTTGTAGAAGCTAATGGTAACTAGCAGGCAACCTTTGAAAAGGTAGGAAATGATTCGACATCGAATACCTGGGCTTGCAGGCAAAAGATTGAACAATTCATTCGAAAAATCAATGGAAACACATAACCGAATATACCATTGAAAACACAAAAACTGGTCAAAATACTTGTTCATCCCTTTCGGCATTGATTTTGAGGGTAAATTACCCCGTGACATCAAAGTCAAACTTGAATTATGTCCCCATGTCAAGATACTAAACCTGTGCAAAATTTGAAGAAAATCGTCCAAGTCAATCAAAAGATATGAATATTTACCCCTTTTTTGGGGTAATTACCTAAAAACGGCAATTTTAACCCAAAAACATCAATGGTGTGAAGTAAAGTCCCAACCGATGCCTGTTATACCATTGCAAATATAAGAACCACTCAAAACACATATTCGCCCCTTTCGATCCTGAATATGGGGGTAAATTAACCCATGACATCAAAATCATACTTGCATAATGTGCCCATGTCAAGATACTAAACTTGTGCACAATTTGAAGGAAATCGTCCAAGTCAATCAAAAGTTATGAATATCTACCCTTTTTTGGGGTAATTACCTAAAAACAGCAATTTTAACCCAAACACATCAATGGTGTGAAGTAAAGTCCCAACCGATGCCTGTTATACCATTGCAAAGATAAGAACTGCTCAAAACACATATTCACCCCTTTCGATCCGGAATATGGGGGTAAATAACCCCATGACATCCATATCGTACTTGCATTATGTCCCCATGTCAAGATACTAAACCTGTGCAAAATTTGAAGAAAATCGTCCAAGTCAATCAAAAGTTATGAATATTTACCCCTTTTTTGGGGTAATTACCTAAAAACAGAAATTTTAACCCAAAAACATCAATGGTGTGCAGTAAAGTCCCAACCGATGCCTGTTATACCATTGCAAAGATAAGAACTGCTCAAAACACATATTCGCCCCTTTCGATCCTGAATATGGGGGTAAATTAACCCATGACATCAAAATCATACTTGCATTATGTGCCCATGCCAAGATACTAAACTTGTGCAAAATTTGAAGGAAATCGTCCAAGTCAGTCAAAAGTTATGAATATTTACCCCTTTTTGGGGGTTTTTACCTAAAAACAGCAATTTTAACCCAAAAACATCAATGGTGTGAAGTAAAGTCCCAACCGATGCCAATTGTACTATTGGAAAGACAAGAACTGCTCAAAATACATATTCACACCTTTCGATCTTGAATATGGGGGTAAATTACCCCATGACATCAAAATCATACTTGCATTATGTCCCAATGTCAAGATACTAAACCTGTGCAAAATTTGAAGAAAATCGTCCAAGTCAATCAAAAGTTATGAATATTTACCCCTTTTTTGGGGTAATTACCTAAAAACGGCAATTTTAACCCAAAAACATCAATGGTGTGAAGTTAAGTCCCAACCGATGCCTGTTATACCATTGCAAATATAAGAACCACTCAAAACACATATTCGCCCCTTTCGATCCTGAATATGGGTGTAAATTAACCCATGACATCAAAATCATACTTGCATAATGTGCCCATGTCAAGATACTAAACTTGTGCAAAATTTGAAGGAAATCGTCCAAGTCAATCAAAAGTTATGAATATCTACCCCTTTTTGGGGTAATTACCTAAAAACAGCAATTTTAACCCAAACACATTAATGGTGTGAAGTAAAGTCCCAACCGATGTCTTTTATACCATTGCAAAGATAAGAACTGCTCAAAAGACATATTCACCCCTTTCGATCCGGAATATGGGGGTTAATAACCCCATGACATCCATATCGTACTTGCATTATGTCCCCATGTCAAGATACTAAACCTGTGCAAAATTTGAAGAAAATCGTCCAAGTCAATCAAAAGTTATGAATATTTACCCCTTTTTTGGGGTAATTACCTAAAAACGGCAATTTTAACCCAAAAACATCAATGGTGTGAAATAAAGTCCCAACCGACGCCTGTTATACCATTGCAAAGATAAGAACTGCTCAAAACACATATTCGCCCCTTTCGATCCTGAATATGGGGGTAAATTAACCCATGACATCAAAATCATACTTGCATTATGTGCCCATGCCAAGATACTAAACTTGTGCAAAATTTGAAGGAAATCGTCCAAGTCAGTCAAAAGTTATGAATATTTACCCCTTTTTGGGGGTTTTTACCTAAAAACAGCAATTTTAACCCAAAAACATCAATGGTGTGAAGTAAAGTCCCAACCGATGCCAATTGTACAATTGGAAAGACAAGAACTGCTCAAAATACATATTCACCCCTTTCGATCTTGAATATGGGGGTAAATTACCCCATGACATCAAAATCATACTTGCATTATGTCCCAATGTCAAGATACTAAACCTGTGCGATATTTGAAGAAAATCGTCCAAGTCAATCAAAAGTTATCAATATTTACCCCCTTTTTGGGGTAATTACCTTAAAATGACAATTTTCACCTAAAGACATCTGTATTGTGAAGTAAAGTCCCAACCGATGCCTATTATACCATTGCAAAGATAAGAACTGCTCAAAACACATATTCACCCCTTTCGATCTTGAATACGGGGGTAAATTACCCCATGACATCAAAATCGTACTTGCGTTATGTCCCAATGTCAAGATACTAACCCTGTGCAAAATTTGGAGAAAATCGTCCAAGTCAATCAAAAGTTATGACTTTTTACCCCTTTTTTGGGTAATTACCTAAAAACGACAATTTTTATCCAGGAACATCCACAGCACGAAGGAAAGTCTCAAACGATGCCTATTGTATCATTCAATACACAATAACTGCTCAAAACACATATTCACCCCTTTCGATCCAGAATAAGGGGGTAAATTACCCCTTGACATCAAAATCATACTTGCATTATGTCCCCATTTCAATATACTGGACTTGTGCAAAATTTGGAGAAATTCGTCCATTTTAATCACAAGTTAGAGTCAATCACCCCTTTGGGGGTAATTACCCCCAAAACGTCATTTTTATTTTATAATGTGTCTGTAATTCATGAATACTATATACACACCAAGTTTCATGAAATTCCCTCCATTGAAACCAAAGTTAAAAAATGTTTTCACTTTTTGGACAAAACACCCATTTTTGAAAGTCCAATAACTCAAAAACCCCTTGTTTGATCAAAATATAAAAGGTGTCTTGCACTGGATGAGTAGTCAGGCTATCAATTACAGCAAAAACTGAGCCTCTAGCCATTATAGTTTTCTCTGAAAACATGGGCAACTGGTTTTTGTCAAAAGGGGGTAAATACCCCTTTACCCTCATCTCCCAATAAACGATATAGGCCAAAAATGTAGCAACACATGTTTATATAAAGGTTCCTAAGTCCTAATTTTCTAACAATGATATTAAAAGAGATAATCCACTTTGAAATTTTGGAAAATTTGACTTTGAGGTGACCTCTGACCTCCAAAAATAGGTCAAGGTCAAAAAAATTTTGCACAACTTCTCCTCTCACTTAGGACTACCTATCCACCAACTTTCATTAACTTTATCCAATTTTAGGTGGCCAAATAATAATAATAATAATAATAACTAGATGGCTATAACTGACCATGGTCAGTGATGAAGAATTTACCAATATATTTATTATTTAAAGGTATATTGTATATGTTTATGAGTACAGACTATTGTGTGAATGCTCATGCTTAATTTAGTTTATTTAGTTCAATTTATTTAGTCCAGTTTAGCTTATTTATTTTAATTAATTTAGTTTAGTTTCTTTAGTATGATTTACTCAGTTTGGTTTATTTAGTTAAGTGTATTTAATTTTGTTTTATTGACCACTTGACAAGAAAAAAACAAATATGAACATTCACATACTTAGCATCATAGATATAGTAAGATCAGTATAATGTATCACATTAACACAATAGGTCCATTCAACTTTTATACTGATTTTGTATTTCTTCACAGCAAAATTGACTTCTTTTAGCTCAGGGCACTAATTTGGTTATAATATGTAAAGTTGAAATTTTCAGGGTTGACCGATCTTTTTAACTATTGATGGTACACCAAAATGAACATTAAACAAAATAAAGAGGAGAATCTGAGGTATTCAGAACTGCTTTCATCATTCCTATACCTTAATTAGAACCGAAGACAGAACCGATTGAATTAATCACAAAAATGTGAAATATCACCAAAAAATAGACTCTGAAAATGTCAAGTTTTGAACATTATTTTGATCTCAAAGACAAACGGTTTACAGCAGAGACTTGAAATTGCACACACTACTGTCAATGTGTCAGGATTACATCTTCAAAGAGTATTAATTTTTTTGAAGATTGCCTTCTTTGTGAAAAAAATGTTAAAGTGTAAAATCATGACCGAAAACATGAAATTTTCAGGGTCCGGCGATCTTTTTAACTAGTAGAGATACGTTAAAATGCATAGAAAACAAATACTAGAGGAGATTACGGCCTTTCCAAATATGTTTTTAGTTTTTCTGTAGCTTAATTAGAACCGGAGATAAAAGCCATCAAAGTTTGGGTACAAGTGCGAAATTGGAAAATGAGCAGTCAATTTAGCTGTCATTTTTTGACCTTGTGACCTTTATTATGCAATGTATATCAATCCGATGAACTTAAAACTTTGCAAGAGTCCTCTAGGGTACAGTGGCACCAAACACTGAAGAGATTGTGGAAATTCCTCAATTATTTCCTAGTTTAAAAAATTAGATATCTCAAATATCCAATTTTGCGAAATATTTGACCTTGAGTTTGACCTTGAAAATACCTTTCTAGGTCAAAACCAATATTTTTCCCATATTGGAAATATGTGACAATGGGGGGGTCATTCTATTATTTGAACTGTGTAGGATCAATATTTATTGCTCTAGAGGGCAAAAATAGGCTGATTTTGCATGTTGCGCGATATGCAATATTTGGAATTTTTTTATAAATCAACATGAAGAGATAGATCAATTACGATTTCAGGGTTCAAACAATCCAGCTGCCGGCTATAAAAGTCTGTAATATGATCCCGATATCTTTAAAAAAACATAATTGTTGGAATTTTTGAAAATGCAGTGAATTTAAACTTTGACGGGTCATATGACCTTGAAAAATGAGGTCAAGGTCAAATTTGAAGATTGGTATTGGGTGCAAATGGGTATATTTGGGGGGGTTCATTATACATTTGCATTACCTAAAATGACTCCTTCATGGATTTTGAACTCATGCACCTCAAACTTAGCAAATACAACGTACCAAAATGGCCGCCATTCCATAAATAGTTGCAATATCAAAATTAAAAATATGTTAGGCACTGGCCCGTACTATAGGTCAACTTTTGGCACTATGAGCATGCTGCTATCATTTATGGTTTTTGCCGAACTCGAAACAATTCGAAAATGACCTAAATATTCAGTGTTGAATGTTCCGCTTGAGTGATTTCGATTATTTTTTCGCCAAAGTATAGAATTTTATTGTTTATTGACCGAAACTAAAGCAAATTACTCTACTTTATTAGTTTATTCAGATATAGTACATCAAAATATACTAAAATTCACACTAAAAAGGTCCTATATATGTTAAAAATAAAAATTCAAACTCAGGACCGGAATACAGTAGTCTACAAGTATACAGGTACATTCAAAAAAATAATCAAGAAAATCGAAACAACTTTTTCGGAAATAATAATAATAATAATAATAACTAGATGGCTATAACTGACCATGGTCAGTGATGAAGAATTTACCAATATATTTATTATTTAAAGGTATATTGTATAATGTTTATGAGTACAGACTATTGTGTGAATGCTCATGCTTAATTTAGTTTATTTAGTTTAGTTTAGTTCAGTTTAGCTTATTTAGTTTAATTTATTAGTTTAGTTTATTTAGTATAGTTTAGTTGGTTTAGTTTAGGACATTTAATTTAGTTTTATTGACCACTTGACAAGAATGAAAACAAATGTACTGAGCATAAAAGATATAGTAAGATCAGTATAATGTATCACATTTACAAAATAGGCCCATGCAACTTTTATACTCATTTTGTATTTCTTCACTGCAAAATTGACTTCTTTTAGCTCAGGGCACTAATTTGGTTATAATAGGTGAAGTTGAATTTTTCAGGGTTGACCGATCTTTTTAACTATTGATGCTACACCAAAATGAACATTAAATAAAATAAAGAGGAGAATCTGAGGCATTCAGAACTGTTTTTATCATTCTTATACCTTAATTACAACAGGAGATAGAGCCGATTGAAATAATGACAAAAATGTAAAATATCACTGAAAAATTGACTCTGAAAATGTCAAGTTTCGAACATTATTTTAATCTCAAAGCCAAACGGTTTACAGTAGAGACTTGAAATTGGACACACTACTGTAAATGTGTTAGGATTACATGTCCAAGGAGTATTAAATTTTTCGAAGATTGCTTTGTTTGTCAAAAAAAAGTTAAAGTGTGAAATCATGACCGAAAACATGAAATTTTCAGGGTCCGGCGATCTTTTTAACTAGTAGAGATACGTTAAAAAGTATAGAAAATAAATACTAGAGGAGATTACTGCCTTTCCGAATATGTTTTTAGTTTTTCTCTAGCTTAATTAGAACCGGAGATAAAGGCCATCAAAGTTTGGGTACAAGTGCAAAATTGGAAAATGAGCAGTCAATTTAGCTGTCATTTTTTGACCTCGTGACCTTTATTATGCAATGTATATCAATCCGAGGAACTTAAAACTTTGCAAGAGTCCTCTAGGGTACTGTGGCACCAAACACTGAAGAGATTGTGGAAATTCCTCAATTATTTCCTAGTTAAAAAAATTAGATATCTCAAATATCCAATTTTGCAAAATATTTGACCTTGAGTTTGACCTTGAAAATACCTTTCTAGGTCAAAACCAATATTTTCCCCAGATTGGAAATATGTGACAAAGGGGGGGTCATTTTATTATTTGAACTGTGTAGGATCAATATTTATTGCTCTAGAGGGCAAAAATAGGCTGATTTTGCATGTTGCGCGGTATGCAATATTTGGAATTTTTTTATAAATCAACATGAAGAGATAGATCAATTCCGATTTCAGGGTTCAAACAATCCAGCTGCCGGCTATAAAAGTCTATAATATGATCCCGATATCTTTGAAAAAACATAATTGTTGGAATTTTTGAAAATGCAGTGAATTGAAACTTTGACGGGTCATATGACCTTGAAAAATGAGGTCAAGGTCAAATTTGAAGATTGGTATGGGGTGTAAATGGGTATATTTGGGGGGGTTCATTATACATTTGCATTACCTAAAATGACTCCTTCATGGATTTTGAACTCATGCACCTCAAATTTAGCAAATACACCATACCAAGATGGCCGCCATTCCATAAATACTTAAAATATCAAAATTAAAAATATGTCTTACCATGTCCCATACCATAGAGTAACTTTTCGCCCAATCAGCATGCTGCTATCATTTATGGTTTTTGCCGAACTCGAAACAATTCGAAAATGACCAAAATATTCAGTGTGGCCTATTCCGCTCTAAGGATTTTGATTATTTTTGCTTCAAATTATTGCTCTTTACAGTTCATTAGGTGAAAATAAAGTAAATTACACTGGACTATAAATTTATTAAGATATAGTATATTGAAATATACCAAAATTCACACTAAAAAGGTCATATAAACCTTAAAAATAAAAATTGAAACTCAGGACCGGAATACAGTAGTCTACAAGTATACAGGTACATTCACAAAAATAATCAAGAAAATCGAAACAACTTTTTTGGAAATAATAATAATAATAACTAGAGAACACGGTAATTGTCATCACGGACAATTACAAAGAATTTACCTTTACTTCTAACCAAACTTTGCCTGTAAATGGACAGACAAATGGACAGATGGATGAAACTGACGGACTGACAAACACATGCTGACTCTGTTTCCTCACCATAACTGTGACTGTAACTCCAACTCCAACTCTGAGTCCTGATTCCGAGTCCTGACTCCGAGTCCTGACTCCGAGTCCTGACTAAGAGTCCTGACTCAGAGTCCTGACTTAGAGTCCTCATGCAGAGACCTCATGCAGAGACCTCATGCAGAGTCCTGACTCACAGTCCTGACTCACAGTCCTGACTCACAGTCCTGACTCACAGTCCTGACTCACAGTCCGGACTTCGAGTCCTGACTCCGAGTTCTGACTCCGAGTTCCGATTCAGAGACTCCGAGTCCTGACTCAGAGTCCCGACTCCGAGGGCTTACTCCGAGTCTTGACTCCGAGTCCTTACTCCGAGTCCCAACTCAACGTCATTACTCAGCGTCCTGCCTCAGCGCCCTGACTCAGAGTCCTGATTCAGAGTCCTGACTCAAGAGTTCTGACTCCAAGTCCTGACTCAGAGCCCCAACTCAGAGACCCGACTGCTGACTTTTGACTCCTGAGTCCCGACTGCTGACCCCTGACTCAATGGCCCGACTCAGAGTCCTGACTGACTCAGAGTCCTGGCTGACTCAGAGTCCTGACTGACTCAGAGGCCTGACTGACTCAGAGGCCTGACAGACTCAGAGTCCTGACTGACTCAAGAGTCCTGACTCAGAGTCCTGACTCAGAGGCCTGACTCAAAGAGTCCTGGCCCAGAGTCCTGACTCAAAGTCCTGACTCAGAGCCCCAACTCAGAGTCCCGAATCCTGACTTTTGACTCCTGAGTCCCGACTGCTGACCCCTGACTCAATGGCCTGACTCAGAGTCCTGACTGACTCAGAGTCCTGACTGACTCAGAGGCCTGACTGACTCAGAGTCCTGACTGACTCAGAGTCCTGACTGACTCAAGAGTCCTGACTCAGAGTCCTGACTCAGAGTCCTGACTCAGAGTCCTGACTCAGAGTCCTGACTCAGAGTCCTGACTCAGAGTCCTGACCCAGAGTCCTGACTCAGCGTCCTGACTCAGAGTCCTGACTCAGAGTCCTGACTCAGACCTGACTCAGAGACCTGACTCAGAGATCTGATGCAGAGACCTGATGCAGAGACCTGATGCAGAGACCTGATGCAGAGTCCAGACTCACAGTCCGGACTTCGAGGCCTGACTCCGAGTTCCGATTCAGAGACTCCGAGGCCTGACTCAGAGTCCCGACTCCGAGGTCTTACTCCGAGTCTTCACTCCGAGTCCTGACTCCGAGGCCCTACTCAAAGTCCTTACTCAGCGTCCTGCCTCAGCACCCTGATTCAGAGTCCTGACTCAGAGTTCTGACTCCAAGGCCTGACTCAGAGCTCCAACTCAGAGGCCCGATGCCTGACTTTTGACTCCTGACTCCCGACTGCTGACCCCTGACTCAATGGCCCGACTCAGAGTCCTGACTGACTCAGAGTCCTGACTGACTCAGAGGCCTGACTGACTCAGAGGCCTGACTGACTCGGAGTCCTGGCTGACTCAAGAGTCCTGACTCAGAGGCCTGACTCAAGAGCCTGGCCCAGAGTCCTGGCCCAGAGTCCTGGCCCAGAGCCCTGGCCAAGAGTCCTGGCCCAGAGTCCTGGCCCAGAGTCCTGGCCCAGAGTCCTGGCCCAGAGTCCTGGCCCAGAGTCCTGGCCCAGAGTCCTGGCTTAGATACCTAAGGCAGAGGCCTGACTCAGATTCCCTGCTGAGAATCTTGACTCAGAGGCTCTTCTCAGAGCCCTGGCTCAGAGCCCTGGCTCAGAGTCCCAGCTCACAGTCCCAGCTCACAGTCCCAGCTCAGAGTCCCAGCTCAGAGGACTGGCTCAGAGTCCTGGCTCAGAGGCTTTACTCCCACTCATAACTCAAACTCCCATTCTAATTCCTGAGTTGTATAAACATAAGTCTGTAATGTGCATGTTCACTGGCCCCGTCACCAGAAACAGCCAGAAGAGCTTTCCATATATGGCTAATGTATGCTAATATATGCGGCCAACCTGCGTTGGAGTGTGAAACCGTCTCACCTGCATCATGTGAAAGTGAATTTTTTGCTAACCATTTCTTCATTTTTCTGACCTTTGGACCTTTATTGCTTTGAGTTGGCTATACCTACAGACTTGCCATTTGCCACAACTTACCGCAAGTATTTGGTCAAGCTTGTCAATTAAAATCAAAAAAATTTGAACTTTCCTTGCTAGCTAAAAAAAATCATTTGTAAAAATGATCAGTTTTCATTTCATCTTTGACCTCAAATTTGACCTTGCGGAAATTGTCACAGGTGAAAATTAATGTGCTCATCTGAATGCCACTTGTGATATAGGGGGTCATTTAATTTACAGGAAGCTGTAAGAGTGATACTTCCCACTCAAATTAAATCATTTATGCAAAATGTCATGTAAGTGGCGAAGTGAAATTTTTCACAATTATTTACAAATTAAGTTGAGGATATGAAACAATTCTAATGGGGGGCTTTTGATAACCATATTACTGACCAGTATACCTCAGAGATTTAAGAGGATTGGTGGAAAATAACATAATTTTCTGGATTTTTCAAAAATTCAACTTTTTCAACTTTAATGGTTCATATCACCTTCAAATATCACCTTTTGGTCCAATTTTTTGGTCAATATAGTCTTTTTGAGTAAAGTTAAGGGTAGTTCCTAGTACATTTTGTTTACCTCAGACTATCCCTTCATGGAGATTTTACAATTCCACCTGAATTTCGAACACTTCATATTGAAAAATTGCCAAATTTCAAAAAGTATTGCACATATCCAAACCATATTGCTTGCTGCACTGGTCCCAGATACTGGTCAACTTTTGTCACAAACAGCATCTTCCTATCTGTTACGTAACTTGAGATCTAGAGTGACAATTCAAAACTGCTCATGTATCAATAGCCCTTTACCCGTTGGACCAACTCTCATATGACCGGGACCAAACTGTTGATAACAACTTTTTATCACAGGATTTTGATTCTTGACTCATTATCTCAAATACTTTTTGAGTTATAGGCCTTGAAAGTTTACTCATTTTCGACTTTGAACGGCTCTGTGAAAAAGACAACTGTGAAAATGACATCAAATGACCCAATTACATAATGGCCAACAACTGACCTACACTGTGACCAACTTTCATTAACGTAAACCCATTTTGAAATAATAAGAATAATAATAATAATAATAATAATAATAATAATAATAATATTAACAAAAACAAATAGAATTTACCATAGGTAAATTCTTAATAATAAGAATAATACCAAAAACAATAAGAATTTACCATATATGGTAAATTCTTAATAAGAGCGAAAACAATACCATTCACCAAGTATTGGTGAATGCTAACTAGACATTAGATATTCCCAGTGCAACTGGGAATGAGCATTCACCATTTTATCTCATCAATGAAATGATCAATGAAATGATCAATGAAATGATCAATGAAATGATCAATGAAATGATCAATGAAATGAAATGATCAATGAAATGAAATGATCAATGAATTGATCGATGGTATTGTCAATGAAATGATCAATGAAATGATCAATGAAATGAAATGCTCAATCCAATAGTAGAATGAAATTGAAATGCTGATTGAAATTGATCAATGACTTCATATTGACTTGATTTTGACTTCATATTGACTTCATATTGACTTGATATTGACTTGATATTGACTTGATATTGACTTGATATTGACTTGATATCGACTTCATATTGACTTGATATTGACTTGATATTGACTAGATATTGACTTCATATGACATCATATGACTTCATACATGTGATACATCTAACAGCAATTGTGACACTTACCTGTCACAGTGCTAGCAGTGCTTTATTTTGCCACCCGCAACGGATACCAAAAAATTGAAAATCTATGGAAATTGAAAGTTGAATATCTCCAAAACAAAGTCCGTTATCCACAAATGAAATACTGCTGGACCATGACAAACTTGATGATTGATATTGCTTATCCTTATGATGAGTAATGATACATTGAAATCCAGACATTTCTATCCTTATTAGTTTAGAAGTTTGCTGGAACCACATCTGAAGCAAATTGGCCAAATTTATAAAAATGACAATTTTGAAATCAAGGTCAAGGTCATTCATTTCTCATAACATCCTCTTTTATGCATTAGGCTATTACTATATAAAGTTTCAAGAATTTCCCTTCATTCAAACTCAAAATTTTCAACATTTTAAATTTTTGGTGAAATTATCAAAATTTGAAAGTTCAATATCTCAAAAACCCCTTGAGTGATCAAATATGAAAGTTGCTGCAGACCTAGAACTATCTTTTAGCAACACAACTCAGTCATCAGAATCATCCTACCATTTCCGGTTTCTGAGAAGAAGAATGGCAAAGGGTAAACTACTAAATGGGTTGGGGTAATTACCCCTTTTCGAAAATGACAAACTTGATGTTTGATATTGCTTATGCTTATGATAAGTAATGATACATTGAAATCCAGACATTTCTATCTTTATTACTTTAGAAGTTAGCTGGAACCTCATCTGCAGCAAATTGACCAAATTTATAAAAATGACAATTCTGAAATCAAGGTCAAGGTCATTCATATTTTGCAACATACTTTTTTATGTATTAGGCTATTTCCATATAAAGTTTCAAGAATTTCCTTTCAATCAAACTCAAAATTTTCAACATTTTTAATTTTTGGTAAAATTATTGAAATTTGAAAGTTCAATATCTCAAAAACTCGTTGAGTGATCAATATGAAAGTTGCTGCAGACCTAGAACTATCTTTTAGCAACACAATTCAGTTGTCAGAATCATCCTACCATATCCGGTTTCTGAGAAGAAGAATGGCAAAGGGTAAACAACTAAATGGGTTGGGGTAATTACCCCTTTTCGAAAATTTCAAATTTGATGGTTGATATTGTTTGTACTAGTGATAAGTGACATAACATTGAAATCCAGACATTTCTATCTTTATTAGTTTAGAAGTTAGCACTCCAAAAATGCCAACTTTGAAGTGACCTCTGACCTTGAAAAATAGGTCAAGGTCAAAAAAATTTTGGGGATCATAATATCTCACCTAGTACTATCCATCCACAAAAGGACAACCCTGAACTCAACCGAAAATGACGGAAAAATAAAAATAATAAAAACTAGACATTAGATATTCCCAGTGCAACTGGGAATGAGCATTCACCATTTCATCAGATCAATGAAATGATCAATGAAATGATCAATGAAATGATCAATGAAATGATCAATGATCAATGAAATGATCAATGATCAATGAAATGATCAATGAAATGATCAATGATCAATGAAATGATCAATGATCAATGAAATGATCAATGATCAATGAAATGATCAATGAAATGATCAATGAAATGATCAATGATCAATGAAATGATCAATGAAGTGATCAATGAAATGATCAATGAAGTGATCAATGAAATGAACTCAAAATGAAATTATAATGAAATGACTTTGTATTGACTTTATTGACTTCATATTGACTTCATATTGACTTCATATTGACTTCATATTGACTTGATATTGACTTGCATTGACTTCATATTGACTTCATATTGACTTCAGATTGACTTCACACATTTGACACATCTAACAGCAATTGTGACAACTACCTGGGATGGTGCTAGCTGTGCTTTATTTTGCCAGCCGCAACGGATACCAAAAAATTGAAAATCTATGGAAATTGAAAGTTGAATATCTTCAAAACAAAGTGTGTGATCCAAAAATGAAATACCACTTACTATGGACCCATCTCTAGGGAACATAATACACTTATCAGCATCATCCTACCATTTGCGGTTTCTGAGGAGAAGTCCGGCAAAAAAATTGGTGTTTTGTCAACTTAATCGGTTGGGGTAATTACCCCTTTATGAAATTGAATAATGTTTTTGTTGATATTGTTCAAGCTATTAATGGGTTACATAACACTGAAATCCAGACCTCTCTATCTTCATTAGTTCTGAAGTTAGCCCTTTAAAAATCTCAACTTTGACGTGACCTCTGACCTTGAAAAATAGGTCAAGGTCAAAAAAATTTGGGGGATCATAATATCTCACCTAGCACTATCCATCCACCAAAGGACAACCCTGAACTCAACCGAAAATGACGGAAAAATAATAAAAAATAATAAAAAATAAAAAAATCTACAAAAATAATAGCATTCACCATAATGATGGTGAATGCTAATAAACTAGACATTAGATATTCCCAGTGCGACTGGGAATGAGCATTCACCAATTTATGAAATGATCAATGAAATGATCTATGAAATGATCTATGAAATGATCCATGAAATGATCAATGAAATGATCAATGAAATGATCAGTGAAATGATCAATGAAATGATCAATGAAATGGAATTAAAATGAAATGGAATTAAAATGAAATGAAATTGAAATGAAATGATCAATGAAATGATCAATGAAATGATCAATGAAATGATCAATGATATGATCAATGATATGATCAATGATATGATCAGTGAAATGAAATTAAAATGAAATGTTCAATCCAATGAAGTATGAAATATCTATAGCAAATTTAACAAATTTATAAAAATGACAATTTTGAAATCAAGGTCAAGGTCATTAATTTCCTGTAACATGCCTTTCTATGCATCAGGATATTACCATGTTAAGTTTCACAAATTCCCTCCATTCAAACTGAAAAATTTCAACATTTTAAATTTTTGGTGAAATAATTAAAATTTGAAAGTTTGATATCTCAAAAACCCCATGAGTGATCAATATGAAAGTTGCTGCTGCACTAGAACTATCTTTTGGCTACACAATCAAGCTGTTAGAATCATCCTGCCATTTCTGGTTTCTGAGAAGAAGAACGGCAAAGGGTAAACTACTAAATGGGTTGGGGTAATTACCCCTTTTCGAAAATGACAAACTTGATGATTGATATTGCTTATGCTTATGATAAGTAATGATACATTGCAATCCAGACATTTCTATCTTTATTAGTTTAGAAGTTAGCTGGAACCTCATCTGTAGCTAATTGACCAAATTTTAAAAAATGACAATTCTGAAATCAAGGTCAAGGTCATTCATTTTTTGCAACATACTTTTTTATGCATTAGGCTATTTCCATATAAAGTTTCACAAATTTCCCTTCATTCAAACTCAAAATTTTCAACATTTTAAATTTTGGGTGAAATCATCAAAATTTGAAATTTCAATATCTCAAAGACCCCTTGAGTGATCAACATGAAAGTTGCTGCTGCACTAGAACTATCTTTTGGCAACACAATCCATTTGTCAGAATCATCCTACCATTTCCGATTTCTGAGAAGAAGAACAGCAAAGGGTAAACTACTAAATGGGTTGGGGTAATTTCCCCTTTTCGAAAATGACAAATTTGATGGTTGATATGGTTTGTAACAGTGATGGGTTACATAACAGTGAAAACCAGACATTTCTATCTTTATTAGTTTAGAAGTTAGCACTCCAAAAATGCCAACTTTGAAGTGACCTCTGACCTTGAAAAATAGGTCAAGGTCAAAAAAATTTTGGGGATTATAATATCTCACCTAGTACTATCCATCCACAAAAGGACAACCCTGAACTCAACCGAAAATGACGGAAAAATAATAATAAAAATAACTAGTTCTCAATTATTCCCAATAAATTTATCGGGAATGAGCATTCACCAGACTTTACCTGGAATTTAGAAGTCTAATTTTTTTAAGATTATGACATCACCTTTCATGTATGATTAAATAGTAAGGTAAACGGGACAAATTGTAGACTAGTGCTTCCTATATTTAAACTTTCAGGACTTAGACTAAGAAAGACATCTAACGTTAACAACTATTAACATGGCCAGTTAGTGGGAGTTGTAGAAGCTAATGGTAACTTGCAGGCAACCTTTGAAAAGGTAGGAAATGATTCGACATGGAATACGTGGGCTTGCAGGCAAAAGATTGAACAATTCATACGAAAAATCAATGGAAACACATAACGGAATATACCATTGAAAACACAAAAACTGCTCAAAATACCTGTTCATCCCTTTCGGCATTGATTTTGAGGGTAAATTACCCCGTGCCATCAAAGTCAAACTTGAATTATGTCCCCATGTCAAGATACTAAACCTGTGCAAAATTTGAAGAAAATCGTCCAAGTCAATCAAAAGTTATGAATATTTACCCCTTTTTTGGGGTGATTACCTACAAACGGCAATTTTAACCCAAAAACATCAATGGTGTGAAGTAAAGTCCCAACCGATGCCTGTTAAACCAATGCAAATATAAGAACCACTCAAAACACATATTCGCCCCTTTCGATCCTGAATATGGGGGTAAATTAACCCATGACATCAAAATCATACTTGCATAATGTGCCCATGTCAAGATACTAAACTTGTGCAAAATTTGAAGGAAATCGTCCAAGTCAATCAAAAGTTATGAATATCTACCCCTTTTTGGGGTAATTACCTAAAAACAGCAATTTTAACACAAACACATCAATGGTGTGAAGCAAAGTCCCAACCGATGCCTGTTATACCATTGCAAAGATAAGAACCACTCAAAACACATATTCACCCCTTTCGATCCTGAATATGGGGGTAAATAACCCCATGACATCCATATCGTACTTGCATTATGTCCCCATGTCAAGATACTAAACCTGTGCAAAATTTGAAGAAAATCGTCCAAGTCAATCAAAAGTTATGAATATTTACCCCTTTTTGGGGTAATTACCTAAAAACGGCAATTTTAACCCAAAAACATCAATGGTGTGAAGTAAAGTCCCAACCGATGCCTGTTATACCATTGCAAAGATAAGAACTGCTCAAAACACATATTCGCCCCTTTCGATCCAGAATATGGGGGTAAATAACCCCATGACATCCATATCGTACTTGCATTATGTCCCAATGTCAAGATACTAAACCTGTGCAAAATTTGAAGAAAATCGTCCAAGTCAATCAAAAGTTATGAATATTTACCCCTTTTTTGGGGTAATTACATAAAAACGGCAATTTTAACCCAAAAACATCAATGGTGTGAAGTAAAGTCCCAACCGATGCCTGTTATACCATTGCAAAGATAAGAACTGCTCAACACACATATTCACCCCTTTCGATCCGGAATGTGGGGGTAAATAACCCCATGACATCCATATCGTACTTGCATTATGTCCCCATGTCAAGATACTAAACATGTGCAAAATTCGAAGAAAATCGTCCAAGTCAATCAAAGTTATGAATATTTACCCCTTTTTTGGGGTAATTACCTAAAAACGGCAATTTTAACCCAAAAACATCAATGGTGTGAAGTAAAGTCCCAACCGATGCCTGTTATACCATTGCAAAGATAAGAACTGCTCAAAACACATATTCGCCCCTTTCGATCCAGAATATGGGGGTAAATTACCCCATGACATCAAAATCGTACTTGCATTATGTCCCAATGCCAAGATACTAAACTTGTGCAAAATTTGAAGGAAATCGTCCAAGTAAGTCAAAAGTTATGAATATTTACCCCTTTTTCGGGGTTTTTACCTAAAAATGGCAATTTTAACCCAAAGACATCAATGGTGTGAAGTAAAGTCCCAACCGATGCCAATTGTACAATTGGAAAGACAAGAACTGCTCAAAATACATATTCACCCCTTTCGCTCTTGAATATGGGGGTAAATTACCCCATGACATCAAAATCATACTTGCATTACGTCCCAATGTCAAGATACTAAACCTGCGCAAAATTTGAAGAAAATCGTCGAAGTCAATCAAAAGTTATCAATATTTACCCCCTTTTTGGGGTAATTACCTTAAAATGACAATTTTCACCTAAAGACATCTGTATTGTGAAGTAATGTCCCAACCGATGCCTATTATACCATTGCAAAGATAAGAACTGCTCAAAACACATATTCACCCCTTTCGATCTTGAATATGGGGGTAAATTACCCCATGACATCAAAATCGTACTTGCATTATGTCCCAATGTCAAGATACTAAACCTGTGCTAAATTTGGAGAAAATCGTCCAAGTCAATCAAAAGTTATGACTTTTTACCCCTTTTTGGGGTAATTACCTAAAAACGACAATTTTTATCCAGGAACATCCACAGCACGAAGGAAAGTCTCAAACGATGCCTATTGTATCATTCAATACACAATAACTGCTCAAAACACATATTCACCCCTTTCGATCCAGAATAAGGGGGTAAATTACCCCTTGACATAAAATTCATACTTGCATTATGTCCCCATGTCAATATACTGGACTTGTGCAAAATTTGGAGAAATTCGTCCATTTTAATCACAAGTTAGAGTCAATCACCCCTTTTGGGGTAATTACCCACAAAACGTCATTTTTATTTTATAATGTGTCTGTAATTCATGAATACTATATACACACCAAGTTTCATGAAATTCCCTCCATTCAAACCAAAGTTAAAAAATGTTTTCACTTTTTGGACAAAACACCCATTTTTGAAAGTCCCATAACTCAAAAACCCCTTCTTTGATCAAAATATAAAAGGTGTCTTGCACTGGATGAGTAGTCAGGCTATCAATTACAGCAAAAACCAAGCCTCTAGCCATTATAGTTTTTTCTGAAAACATGGGCAACTGGTTTTTGTCAAAAGGGGGTAAATACCCCTTTACCCTCATCTCCCAATAAACGATATAGGCCAAAAATGTAGCAACACATGTTTATATAAAGGTTCCTAAGTCCTAATTTTCTAACAATGATATTAAAAGAGATAATCCACTTTGAAATTTTGGAAAATTTGACTTTGAGGTGACCTCTGACCTTGAAAAATAGGTCAATGTCAAAAAAATTTTGCACAACTTCTCCTCTCACTTAGGACTACCTATCCACCAACTTTCATTAACTTTCTCCAATTTTAGGTGGCCAAATAATAATAATAATAATAATAATAATAATAATAATAATAATAAGAGCGAAAACAATACCATTCACCAAGTATTGGTGAATGCTAACTAGACATTAGATATTCCCAGTGCAACTGGGAATGAGCATTCACCATTTTATCACTCAAATGAAATGATCAGTGAAATGATCAGTGAAATGATCAGTGAAATGATCAATGAAATGATCAATGAAATGATCAATGAAATGATCAATGATATGATGAATGATATGATGAATGATATGATCAGTGAAATTAAATTAAAATGAAATGTTCAATCCAATGAAGTATGAAATATCTATAGCAAATTTAACAAATTTATAAAAATGACAATTTTGAAATCAAGGTCAAGGTCATTAATTTCCTGTAACATGCCTTTCTATGCATCAGGATATTACCATGTTAAGTTTCACAAATTCCCTCCATTCAAACTGAAAAATTTCAACATTTTAAATTTTTGGTGAAATAATCAAAATTTGAAAGTTTGATATCTCAAAAACCCCTTGAGTGATCAATATGAAAGTTGCTGCTGCACTAGAACTATCTTTTGGCTACACAATCCAGCTGTTAGAATCATCCTGCCATTTCTGGTTTCTGAGGAGAAGAACGGCAAAGGGTAAACTACTAAATGGGTTGGGGTAATTACCCCTTTTCGAAAATGACAAACTTGATGATTGATATTGTTTATGCTTATGATAAGTAATAATATATTGCAATCCAGACATTTCTATCTTTATTAGTTTAGAAGTTAGCTGGAACCTCATCTGTAGCAAATTGACCAAATTTATAAAAATGACAATTCTGAAATCAAGGTCAAGGTCATTCATTTTTTGCAACATACTTTTTTATGCATTAGGCTATTTCCATATAAAGTTTCACAAATTTCCCGTTATTCAAACTCAAAATTTTCAACATTTTAAATTTTGGGTGAAATCATCAAAATTTGAAAGTTCAATATCTCAAAAACCCCTTGAGTGATCAATATGAAAGTTGCTGCTGCACTAGAACTATCTTTTGGCAACACAATCCATTTGTCAGAATCATCCTACCATTTCCGGTTTCTGAGAAGAAGAACAGCAAAGGGTAAACTACTAAATGGGTTGGGGTAATTACCCCTTTTCGAAAATGACAAATTTGATGGTTGATATGGTTTGTAACAGTGATGGGTTACATAACAGTGAAAACCAGACATTTCTATCTTTATTAGTTTAGAAGTTAGCACTCCAAAAATGCCAACTTTGAAGTGACCTCTGACCTTGAAAAATAGGTCAAGGTCAAAAAAATTTTGGGGATCATAATATCTCACCTAGTACTATCCATCCACAAAAGGACAACCCTGAACTCAACCAAAAATGACGGAAAAATAATAAAAATAATAAAAATAAAAAAATCTACAAAAACAATAGCATTCACCATAGTGGTGGTGAATGCTAATAAAAACTAGACATTAGATATTCCCAGTGCAACTGGGAATGAGCATTCACCAATTTATGAAATGATCAATGAAATGAT
The DNA here is from genome assembly GCA_026936325.1 of Platynereis dumerilii. Taxonomy (NCBI): domain Eukaryota; kingdom Metazoa; phylum Annelida; class Polychaeta; order Phyllodocida; family Nereididae; genus Platynereis; species Platynereis dumerilii. The sequence continues at coordinate 159,903,343 of JAPTHN010000001.1, forward strand.
CTATGAAATGATCTATGAAATGATCCATGAAATGATCAATGAAATGATCAATGAAATGGAATTAAAATGAAATGAAATTAAAATGAAATGATCAATGAAATGATCAATGAAATGATCAATGAAATGATCAATGATATGATGAATGATATGATCAGTGAAATTAAATCAAAATGGAATGTTCAATCCAATGAAGTATGAAATATCTATAGCAAATTTAACAAATTTATAAAAATGACAATTTTGAAATCAAGGTCAAGGTCATTAATTTCCTGTAACATGCCTTTCTATGCATCAGGATATTACCATGTTAAGTTTCACAAATTCCCTCCATTCAAACTGAAAAATTTCAACATTTTAAATTTTTGGTGAAATAATCAAAATTTGAAAGTTTGATATCTCAAAAACCCCTTGAGTGATCAATATGAAAGTTGCTGCTGCACTAGAACTATCTTTTGGCCACACAATCCAGCTGTAAGAATCATCCTGCCATTTCTGGTTTCTGAGAAGAAGAACGGCAAAGGGTAAACTACTAAATGGGTTGGGGTAATTACCCCTTTTCGAAAATGACAAACTTGATGATTGATATTGCTTATGCTTATGATAAGTAATGATACATTGCAATCCAGACATTTCTATCTTTATTAGTTTAGAAGTTAGCTGGAACCTCATCTGTAGCAAATTGACCAAATTTATAAAAATGACAATTCTGAAATCAAGGTCAAGGTCATTCATTTTTTGCAACATACTTTTTATGCATTAGGCTATTTCCATATAAAGTTTCACAAATTTCCCTTCATTCAAACTCAAAATTTTCAACATTTTAAATTTTGGGTGAAATCATCAAAATTTGAAAGTTCAATATCTCAAAAACCCCTTGAGTGATCAATATGAAAGTTGCTGCTGCACTAGAACTATCTTTTGGCAACACAATCCATTTGTCAGAATCCTCCTACCATTTCCGGTTTCTGAGAAGAAGAACGGCAAAGGGTAAACTACTAAATGGGTTGGGGTAATTACCCCTTTTCGAAAATGACAAACTTGATGATTGATATTGCTTATGCTTATGATAAGTAATGGTACATTGCAATCCAGACATTTCTATCTTTATTAGTTTAGAAGTTAGCTGGAACCTCATCTGTAGCAAATTGACCAAATTTATAAAAATGACAATTCTGAAATCAAGGTCAAGGTCATTCATTTTTTGCAACATACTTTTTATGCATTAGGCTATTTCCATATAAAGTTTCACAAATTTCCCTTCATTCAAACTCAAAATTTTCAACATTTTAAATTTTGGGTGAAATCATCAAAATTTGAAAGTTCAATATCTCAAAAACCCCTTGAGTGATCAATATGAAAGTTGCTGCTGCACTAGAACTATCTTTTGGCAACACAATCCATTTGTCAGAATCCTCCTACCATTTCCGGTTTCTGAGAAGAAGAACAGCAAAGGGTAAACTACTAAATGGGTTGGGGTAATTACCCCTTTTCGAAAATGACAAATTTGATGGTTGATATGGTTTGTACCAGTGATGGGTTACATAACAGTGAAAACCAGACATTTCTATCTTTATTAGTTTAGAAGTTAGCACTCCAAAAATGCCAACTTTGAAGTGACCTCTGACCTTGAAAAATAGGTCAATGTCAAAAAAATTTTGGGGATCATAATATCTCACCTAGTACTATCCATCCACAAAAGGACAACCCTGAACTCAACCAAAAATGACGGAAAAATAATAAAAATAAAAAAATCTACAAAAATAATAGCATTCACCATAGTGATGGTGAATGCTAATAATAAAAATAAAAAAATCTACAAAAATAATAGCATTCACCATAGTGGTGGTGAATGCTAAAAAATCTACAAAAATAATAGCATTCACCATAGTGATGGTGAATGCTAAAAATAAAAAAATCTACAAAAATAATAGCATTCACCATAGTGATGGTGAATGCTAATAATAATAATAATAATAATAATAACTAGACATTAGATATTCCCAGTGCAACTGGGAATGAGCATTCACCATTTTATCTAATGATCAATGAAATGATCAATGAAATGATCAATGAAATGATCAATGAAATGATCAATGAAATGATCAATGAAATGATCAATGAAATGATCAATGAAATGATCAATGATATGATCAATGATATTATCAATGAAATGGAATTAAAATGAAATGGAATTAAAATGAAATGGAATTAAAATGAAATGAAATTAAAATTAAATGATCAATGAAATGATCAATGAAATGATCAATGAAATGATCAATGAAATGATCAATGATATGATCAATGATATGATCAATGATATTATCAATGATATGATCAATGATATGATCAATGATATGATCAATGATATGATCAGTGAAATTAAATTAAAATGAAATGTTCAATCCAATGTATCCAATGTAGAATGAAGCATCTATAGTAAATTTAACAAATTTATAAAAATGAAAATTTTGAAATCAAGGTCAAGGTCATTAATTTCTTGTAACATGCCCTTTCTATGCATCAGTATATTATCATGTTAAGTTTCACAATTCCCTCCATTCAAACTGAAAATTTTCAACATTTTAAATTTTTGGTGAAATAATCAAAATTTGAAAGTTAAATATCTCAATAACCCCTTGAGTGATCAAAATGAAAGTTTTTGCTGCACTAGAACTATCTTTTTGCTATGCAATCCAGTTGTCAACATCATCCTACCATCTCTGGTTTCTGAGTAGAAGAATGGCAAAGGGTAAACTACTAAATGGGTTGGGGTAATTACCCCTTTTCGAAAATGACAAACTTGATGATTGATATTGCTTATGCTTATGATGAGTATTGATACATTGAAATCCAGACATTTCTATCTTTATTAGTTTAGAAGTTTGCTTGAACCACATCTGAAGCAAATTGGCCAAATTTATAAAAATGACAATTTTGAAATCAAGGTCAAGGTCATTCATTTTTCATAACATCCTCTTTTAGGCATTAGGCTATTACCATATAAAGTTTCAAGAATTTTCCTTAATTCAAACTCAAAATTGTTAACATTTAAAATTTTTAGTGAAATCATCAAAATTTGAAAGTTCGATATCTCAAAAACCCCTTCAGTGATCAATATGAAAGTTGCTGCTGCACTAGAACTATCTTTTGGCTACACAATCCAGCTGTTAGAATCATCCTACCATTTCCGGTTTCTGAGAAGAAGAACAGCAAAGGGTAAACTACTAAATGGATTGGGGTAATTACCCCTTTTCGAAAATTACAAATTTTATGGTTGATATTATTTGTACTAGTGATAAGTGACATAGCATTGAAATCCAGACATTTCTATCTTTATTAGTTTAGAAGTTAGCACTCCAAAAATGCCAACTTTGAAGTGACCTCTGACCTTGAAAAATAGGTCAAGGTCAAAAAAATTTTGGGGGTCATAATATCTCACCTAGCACTATCCATCCACAAAAGGACAACCCTGAACTCAACCAAAAATGACGGAAAAATAATAATAAAAATAACTAGACATTAGATATTCCCAGTGCAACTGGGAATGAGCATTCACCATTTCATCAGTCAAATGAAATGATCAATGAAATGATCAATGAAAGGATCAATGAAATGATCAATGAAATGATCAATGAAATGATCAATGAAATGATCAATGAAATGGAATTAAAATGAAATGGAATTAAAATGAAATGGAATTAAAATGAAATGAAACTAAAATGAAATGAAATTAAAATGAAATGAAATTAAAATGAAATGAAATTAAAATGAAATGAAATTAAAATGAAATGAAATTGAAATGAAATGATCAATGAAATGATCAATGATATGATGAATGATATGATCTGTGAAATTAAATTAAAATGAAATGTTCAATCCAATGTATCCTATGTCGAATAAAACATCTATAGCAAATTTAATAAATTTATAAAAATGACAATTTTGAAATCAAGGTCAAGGTCATTAATTTCCTGTAACATGCCTTTCTATGCATCATGATATTACCATGTTAAGTTTCACAAATTCCCTCCATTCAAACTGAAAAATTTCAACATTTTACATTTTTGGTGAAATCATCAAAATTTGAAAGTTAAATATCTCAATAAACCCTTAATTGATCAATATGAAAGTTGTTGCTGCACTAGAACTATCTTTTGGCTATGCAATCCAGTTATCAACATCATCCTGCCATTTCCGGTTTCTGAGAAGAAGAACGGCAAAGGGTAAACTACTAGATGGGTTGGGGTAATTACCCTTACTTGAAAATTACAAATTTAATGGTTGATATGGCTTATGCTTATTATGGGTAATACTAAGTCGAAGTCCAGACATTTCTATCTTTATAAGTTTAGAAGTTAGCTGGAACCTCATCTACGGCAAATTGACCAAATTTATAAAAATGACAATTCTGAAATCAAGGTCAAGGTCATTCAGTTTTTGCAACATACTGTTTTATGTTTTAGGCTATTTCCATATAAAGTTTCAAGAATTTCCTTTCATTCAAACTCAAAATTTTCAACATTTTTAATTTTTTGTGAAATTATTGAAATTTGAAAGTTCAATATCTCAAAAACCCCTAGAGTGATCAATATGAAAGTTGCTGCTGCACTAGAACTATCTTTTAGCAACACAATTCAGTTGTCAGAATCATCCTACCATTTCCGGTTTCTGAGGAGAAGAACAGCAAAGGGTAAACTACTAAATGGGTTGGGGTAATTACCCCTTTTCGAAAAATACAAATTTGATGGTTGATATCGTTTGTACTAGTGATGGGTAATATAACAGTGAAATCCAGACATTTCTATCTTTATTAGTTTAGAAGTTAGCTGGAACCTCATCTGTAGCAAATTGACCAAATTTATAAAAATGACAATTCTGAAATCAAGGTCAAGGTCATTCATTTTTTGCAACATACTTTTTTATGCATTAGGCTATATCCATATAAAGTTTCACAAATTTCCCTTCATTCAAACTCAAAATTTTCAACATTTTAAATTTTGGGTGAAATCATCAAAATTTGAAAGTTCAATATCTCAAAAACCCCTTGAGTGATCAATATGAAAGTTGCTGCTGCACTAGAACTATCTTTTGGCAACACAATCCATTTGTCAGAATCATCCTACCATTTCCGGTTTCTGAGAAGAAGAACAGCAAAGGGTAAACTACTAAATGGGTTGGGGTAATTACCCCTTTTCGAAAATGACAAATGTGATGGTTGATATGGTTTGTACCAGTGATGGGTTACATCACAGTGAAAACCAGACATTTCTATCTTTATTAGTTTAGAAGTTAGCACTCCAAAAATGCCAACTTTGAAGTGACCTCTGACCTTGAAAAATAGGTCAAGGTCAAAAAAATTTTGGGGATCATAATATCTCACCTAGTACTATCCATCCACAAAAGGACAACCCTGAACTCAACCGAAAATGACGGAAAAATAATAAAAATAAAAAAATCTACAAAAATAATAGCATTCACCATAGTGATGGTGAATGCTAACTAGTTCTCAATTATTCCCAATAAATTTATCGGGAATGAGCATTCACCAGACTTTATCTGGAATTTAGAAGTCTAATTTTTTTAAGATTATGACATCACCTTTCATCTATGATTAAATAGTAAGGTATACGGGACAAATTGTAGACTAGTGCTTCCTATATTTAAACTTTCAGGACTTAGACTAAGAAAGACATCTAACGTTAACAACTATTAACATGGCCAGTTAGTGGGAGTTGTAGAAGCTAATGGTAACTTGCAGGCAACCTTTGAAAAGGTAGGAAATGATTCGACATGGAATACGTGGGCTTGCAGGCAAAAGATTGAACAATTCATACGAAAAATCAATGGAAACACATAACGGAATATACCATTGAAAACACAAAAACTGCTCAAAATACTTGTTCATCCCTTTCGGCATTGATTTTGAGGGTAAATTACCCCGTGACATCAAAGTCAAACTTGAATTATGTCCCCATGTCAAGATACTAAGCCTGTGCAAAATTTGAAGAAAATCGTCCAAGTCAATCAAAAGTTATGAATATTTACCCCTTTTTTGGGGTGATTACCTACAAACGGCAATTTTAACCCAAAAACATCAATGGTGTGAAGTAAAGTCCCAACCGATGCCTGTTATACCATTGCAAAGATAAGAACCACTCAAAACACATATTCGCCCCTTTCGATCCTGAATATGGGGGTAAATAACCCCATGACATCCATATCGTACTTGCATTATGTCCCCATGTCAAGATACTAAACCTGTGCAAAATTTGAAGAAAATCGTCCAAGTCAATCAAAAGTTATGAATATTTACCCCTTTTTTGGGATAATTACCTAAAAACGGCAATTTTAACCCAAAATATACCATTGAAAACACAAAAACTGCTCAAAATACTTGTTCATCCCTTTCGGCATTGATTTTGAGGGTAAATTACCCCGTGACATCAAAGTCAAACTTGAATTATGTCCCCATGTCAAGATACTAAGCCTGTGCAAAATTTGAAGAAAATCGTCCAAGTCAATCAAAAGTTATGAATATTTACCCCTTTTTTGGGGTGATTACCTACAAACGGCAATTTTAACCCAAAAACATCAATGGTGTGAAGTAAAGTCCCAACCGATGCCTGTTATACCATTGCAAAGATAAGAACCACTCAAAACACATATTCGCCCCTTTCGATCCTGAATATGGGGGTAAATAACCCCATGACATCCATATCGTACTTGCATTATGTCCCCATGTCAAGATACTAAACCTGTGCAAAATTTGAAGAAAATCGTCCAAGTCAATCAAAAGTTATGAATATTTACCCCTTTTTTGGGGTAATTACCTAAAAACGGCAATTTTAACCCAAAAACATCAATGGTGTGAAGTAAAGTCCCAACCGATGCCTGTTATACCATTGCAAAGATAAGAACTGCTCAAAACACATATTCGCCCCTTTCGATCCAGAATATGGGGGTAAATAACCCCATGACATCCATATCGTACTTGCATTATGTCCCAATGTCAAGATACTAAACCTGTGCAAAATTTGAAGAAAATCGTCCAAGTCAATCAAAAGTTATGAATATTTACCCCTTTTTTGGGGTAATTACCTAAAAACGGCAATTTTAACCCAAAAACATCAATGGTGTGAAGTAAAGTCCCAACCGATGCCTGTTATACCATTGCAAAGATAAGAACTGCTCAACACACATATTCACCCCTTTCGATCCGGAATGTGGGGGTAAATAACCCCATGACATCCATATCGTACTTGCATTATGTCCCCATGTCAAGATACTAAACATGTGCAAAATTCGAAGAAAATCGTCCAAGTCAATCAAAGTTATGAATATTTACCCCTTTTTTGGGGTAATTACCTAAAAACGGCAATTTTAACCCAAAAACATCAATGGTGTGAAGTAAAGTCCCAACCGATGCCTGTTATACCATTGCAAAGATAAGAACTGCTCAAAACACATATTCGCCCCTTTCGATCCAGAATATGGGGGTAAATTACCCCATGACATCAAAATCGTACTTGCATTATGTCCCAATGCCAAGATACTAAACTTGTGCAAAATTTGAAGGAAATCGTCCAAGTAAGTCAAAAGTTATGAATATTTACCCCTTTTTCGGGGTTTTTACCTAAAAATGGCAATTTTAACCCAAAGACATCAATGGTGTGAAGTAAAGTCCCAACCGATGCCAATTGTACAATTGGAAAGACAAGAACTGCTCAAAATACATATTCACCCCTTTCGCTCTTGAATATGGGGGTAAATTACCCCATGACATCAAAATCATACTTGCATTACGTCCCAATGTCAAGATACTAAACCTGCGCAAAATTTGAAGAAAATCGTCGAAGTCAATCAAAAGTTATCAATATTTACCCCCTTTTTGGGGTAATTACCTTAAAATGACTATTTTCACCTAAAGACATCTGTATTGTGAAGTAATGTCCCAACCGATGCCTATTATACCATTGCAAAGATAAGAACTGCTCAAAACACATACTCACCCCTTTCGATCTTGAATACGGGGGTAAATTACCCCATGACATCAAAATCGTACTTGCGTTATGTCCCAATGTCAAGATACTAACCCTGTGCAAAATTTGGAGAAAATTGTCCAAGTCAATCAAAAGTTATGACTTTTTACCCCTTTTTGGGGTAATTACCTAAAAACGACAATTTTTATCCAGGAACATCCACAGCACGAAGGAAAGTCTCAAACGATGCCTATTGTATCATTCAATACACAATAACTGCTCAAAACACATATTCACCCCTTTCGATCCAGAATAAGGGGGTAAATTACCCCTTGACATCAAAATCATACTTGCATTATGTCCCCATTTCAATATACTGGACTTGTGCAAAATTTGGAGAAATTTGTCCATTTTAATCACAAGTTAGAGTCAATCACCCCTTTGGGGGTAATTACCCCCAAAACGTCATTTTTATTTTATAATGTGTCTGTAATTCATGAATACTATATACACACCAAGTTTCATGAAATTCCCTCCATTGAAACCAAAGTTAAAAAATGTTTTCACTTTTTGGACAAAACACCCATTTTTGAAAGTCCAATAACTCAAAAACCCCTTGTTTGATCAAAATATAAAAGGTGTCTTGCACTGGATGAGTAGTCAGGCTATCAATTACAGCAAAAACTGAGCCTCTAGCCATTATAGTTTTCTCTGAAAACATGGGCAACTGGTTTTTGTCAAAAGGGGGTAAATACCCCTTTACCCTCATCTCCCAATAAACGATATAGGCCAAAAATGTAGCAACACATGTTTATATAAAGGTTCCTAAGTCCTAATTTTCTAACAATGATATTAAAAGAGATAATCCACTTTGAAATTTTGGAAAATTTGACTTTGAGGTGACCTCTGACCTCCAAAAATAGGTCAAGGTCAAAAAAATTTTGCACAACTTCTCCTCTCACTTAGGACTACCTATCCACCAACTTTCATTAACTTTCTCCAATTTTAGGTGGCCAAATAATAATAATAATAACTAGTTCTCAATTATTCCCAATAAATTTATCGGGAATGAGCATTCACCAGACTTTACGTGGAATTTAGAAGTCTAATTTTTTTAAGATTATGACATCACCTTTCATCTATGATTAAATAGTAAGGTAAACGGGACAAATTGTAGACTAGTGCTTCCTATATTTAAACTTTCAGGACTTAGACTAAGAAAGACATCTAACGTTAACAACTATTAACATGGCCAGTTAGTGGGAGTTGTAGAAGCTAATGGTAACTTGCAGGCAACCTTTGAAAAGGTAGGAAATGATTCGACATGGAATACGTGGGCTTGCAGGCAAAAGATTGAACAATTCATGCGAAAAATCAATGGAAACACATAACGGAATATACCATTGAAAACACAAAAACTGCTCAAAATACTTGTTCATCCCTTTCGGCATTGATTTTGAGGGTAAATTACCCCGTGACATCAAAGTCAAACTTGAATTATGTCCCCATGTCAAGATACTAAACCTGTGCAAAATTTGAAGAAAATCGTCCAAGTCAATCAAAAGTTATGAATATTTACCCCTTTTTTGGGGTGATTACCTACAAACGGCAATTTTAACCCAAAAACATCAATGGTGTGAAGTAAAGTCCCAACCGATGCCTGTTAAACCAATGCAAATATAAGAACCACTCAAAACACATATTCGCCCCTTTCGATCCTGAATATGGGGGTAAATTAACCCATGACATCAAAATCATACTTGCATAATGTGCCCATGTCAAGATACTAAACTCGTGCAAAATTTGAAGGAAATCGTCCAAGTCAATCAAAAGTTATGAATATCTACCCCTTTTTGGGGTAATTACCTAAAAACAGCAATTTTAACACAAACACATCAATGGTGTGAAGTAAAGTCCCAACCGATGCCTGTTATACCATTGCAAAGATAAGAACCACTCAAAACACATATTCGCCCCTTTCGATCCTGAATATGGGGGTAAATAACCCCATGACATCCATATCATACTTGCATTATGTCCCCATGTCAAGATACTAAACCTGTGCAAAATTTGAAGAAAATCGTCCAAGTCAATCAAAAGTTATGAATATTTACCCCTTTTTTGGGGTAATTACCTAAAAACGGCAATTTTAACACAAAAACATCAATGGTGTGAAGTAAAGTCCCAACCGATGCCTGTTATACCATTGCAAAGATAAGAACTGCTCAAAACACATATTCGCCCCTTTCGATCCAGAATATGGGGGTAAATAACCCCATGACATCCATATCGTACTTGCATTATGTCCCAATGTCAAGATACTAAACCTTTGCAAAATTTGAAGAAAATCGTCCAAGTCAATCAAAAGTTATGAATATTTACCCCTTTTTTGGGGTAATTACCTAAAAACGGCAATTTTAACCCAAAAACATCAATGGTGTGAAGTAAAGTCCCAACCGATGCCTGTTATACCATTGCAAAGATAAGAACTGCTCAACACACATATTCACCCCTTTCGATCCGGAATGTGGGGGTAAATAACCCCATGACATCCATATCGTACTTGCATTATGTCCCCATGTCAAGATACTAAACATGTGCAAAATTCGAAGAAAATCGTCCAAGTCAATCAAAGTTATGAATATTTACCCCTTTTTTGGGGTAATTACCTAAAAATGGCAATTTTAACCCAAAAACATCAATGGTGTGAAGTAAAGTCCCAACCGATGCCTGTTATACCATTGCAAAGATAAGAACCACTCAAAACACATATCCGCCCCTTTCGATCCTGAATATGGGGGTAAATAACCCCATGACATCCATATCGTACTTGCATTATGTCCCCATGTCAAGATACTAAACCTGTGCAAAATTTGAAGAAAATCGTCCAAGTCAGTCAAAAGTTATGAATATTTACCCCTTTTTTGGGGTAATTACCTAAAAACGGCAATTTTAACACAAAAACATCAATGGTGTGAAGTAAAGTCCCAACCGATGCCTGTTATACCATTGCAAAGATAAGAACTGCTCAAAACACATATTCGCCCCTTTCGATCCTGAATATGGGGGTAAATAACCCCATGACATCCATATCGTACTTGCATTATGTCCCAATGTCAAGATACTAAACCTGTGCAAAATTTGAAGAAAATCGTCCAAGTCAATCAAAAGTTATAAATATTTACCCCTTTTTTGGGGTAATTACCTAAAAACGGCAATTTTAACACAAAAACATCAATGGTGTGAAGTAAAGTCCCAACCGATGCCTGTTATACCATTGCAAAGATAAGAACTGCTCAAAACACATATTCGCCCCTTTCGATCCAGAATATGGGGGTAAAATACCCCATGACATCAAAATCGTACTTGCATTATGTGCCAATGCCAAGATACTAAACTTGTGCAAAATTTGAAGGAAATCGTCCAAGTAAGTCAAAAGTTATGAATATTTACCCCTTTTTTGGGGTAATTACCTAAAAACGGCAATTTTAACCCAAAGACATCAATGGTGTGAGGTAAAGTCCCAACCGATGCCAATTGTACAATTGGAAAGACAAGAACTGCTCAAAATACAAATCCACCCCTTTCGATCTTGAATATGGGGGTAAATTACCCCATGACATCAAAATCATACTTGCATTACGTCCCAATGTCAAGATACTAAACCTGCGCAAAATTTGAAGAAAATCGTCGAAGTCAATCAAAAGTTATGAATATCTACCCCCTTTTTGGGGTAATTACCTTAAAATGACAATTTTCACATAAAGACATCTGTATTGTGAAGTAATGTCCCAACCGATGCCTATTATACCATTACAAAGATAAGAACTGCTCAAAACACATATTCACCCCTTTCGATCTTGAATATGGGGGTAAATTACCCCATGACATCAAAATCGTACTTGCATTATGTCCCAATGTCAAGATACTAAACCTGTGCAAAATTTGGAGAAAATCGTCCAAGTCAATCAAAAGTTATGACTTTTTACCCCTTTTTGGGGTAATTACCTAAAAACGACAATTTTTATCCAGGAACATCCACAGCACGAAGGAAAGTCTCAAACGATGCCTATTGTATCATTCAATACACAATAACTGCTCAAAACACATATTCACCCCTTTCGATCCAGAATAAGGGGGTAAAATACCCCTTGACATAAAATTCATACTTGCATTATGTCCCCATGTCAAGATACTAAACCTGTGCAAAATTTGGAGAAATTCGTCCATTTTAATCACAAGTTAGAGTCAATCACCCCTTTTGGGGTAATTACCCACAAAACGTCATTTTTATTTTATAATGTGTCTGTAATTCATGAATACTATATACACACCAAGTTTCATGAAATTCCCTCCATTGAAACCAAAGTTAAAAAATGTTTTCACTTTTTGGACAAAACACCCATTTTTGACAGTCCCATAACTCAAAAACCCCTTCTTTGATCAAAATATAAAAGGTATCTTGCACTGGATGAGTAGTCAGGCTATCAATTACAGCAAAAACCAAGCCTCTAGCCATTATAGTTTTCTCTGAAAACATGGGCAACTGGTTTTTGTCAAAAGGGGGTAAATACCCCTTTACCCTCATCTCCCAATAAACGATATAGGCCAAAAATGTAGCAACACATGTTTATATAAAGGTTCCTAAGTCCTAATTTTCTAACAATGATATTAAAAGAGATAATCCACTTTGAAATTTTGGAAAATTTGACTTTGAGGTGACCTCTGACCTTGAAAAATAGGTCAATGTCAAAAAAATTTTGCACAACATCTCCTCTCACTTAGGACTACCTATCCACCAACTTTCATTAACTTTCTCCAATTTTAGGTGGGGTGAAAAATAATAATAATAAGAGCAAAAACAATACCATTCACCAAGTATTGGTGAATGCTAATAATAATAAGAGGGAAAACAATACCATTCACCAAGTATTGGTGAATGCTAATAAAAATAATAAAAATAAAAAAATCTACAAAAATAATAGCATTCACCATAGTGGTGGTGAATGCTAATAATAATAATAAAATCAAAGAAAACAAGATGATTCTCCCGATAGGTCGAATCATAATTACATGGGAATGCTCTGCATTAAGAAGTATAAAATGAATTAAATTGAAATAATGGTTCTTCATACCAGATCAGATACCACAAATTCGCATTCCCAATTATGTCTTCAAGAAAAGAACTGTTGAGATGAAGAAATCAGATTTTTCTCCTGCACCTAAAAACAGGACTATCGTTTGTGTTGGACCTCCTTTTGACTCAATATGTCAATGTAAGTTTGTTTGCTTTTGCCAAATCTGCCAATCTGTTGCATTTTCGGTCATTGCAAACCAGATAATATTTGATCCACAAACTGAGAAAGAAAGTATATATATAGAAGTTGGATATGGCTTTGAAACAAATCAAGGAAAATTCAATGAAAGGAATGACAATTAGGCTGGAGGAGTGCAAGATATTTGATATAACAACAGTCCATTTCCAAACAACAGATTCGTGGTACCACTGACTAAGTTATTTCGGATTCTTCTGTAATAGGGCAGATTAAGAGAGTTAATGAGAGAATATCTGCTCCATTATTTTGTTCACAGAAAGCTCTAATGTTACCCTAAATATAAACAATGAATATTAAGAGGAGAGTCTGGAGACTACAACAACAGATTTTGCTGTCAGACAGATAAGAAGGGGGCTCTTATGGCTTGAAAACAACAATCATTAGTATGATGAAGTCCCAAATGATGTTGAATATCTTCTGAAGAACCCATACTCCAGTCCGAACAATCTCTCAATGCCTGCCAATGGGAAGGGGCATCACTATTTTTATGACAAGGTTTTTGGTGTGAAGAAATGCAGTTCGAACAGCAGTAACCAATGGCAGCAACAGTTGATGAAATTGTTTGTAAATCAATGTATCATGGTCCACAACCAAACTTCTTGGCATTGATATTTCATCTTTTTATATTCTTGGAGAGCCTCTGACATGAAACTGCTTCTGTTGGTCAGATAGGCCACTGCAGTGACTCAGTAAGAGCCGTGCAATGAAGGAAAACGGTTCCACAGCAGTCGGGATCTGCGTCAAAATTATATATTATGAATTAATTAATGTTAAGTGTGTGTTAAAATTGAAATTTTGCACCGAATGTCATCATTATTATGTGGAACTTTTCCTCCAACGTGAACCGGGAACATCCTTTGACATTGTTGTGTGATCCCAATAATGGTTGCTTTCTGGCCTAGAGCACTAATTCCTCGGATGCCATAAAAAAGCATTTATAGTATTTATAATCGCCAGACTCTCCTAGAGCTGTGTCCTCCTCCTTTCAAAAATTGAGTCCTTCTGTGAAGAAAATAATGGAGTGATAGCTGGTGCTAGAAAAATATCCAAATCCTAGAGTCACAAAGCTAATTTTAAAAAGTTTAGGAAGGTAACCATCTCATTCCTCTACCTCTAAGTTCAAAATACCATTCTTTCAACTGAACGAAGTCCTATTTCTTGTGGTGTTGCACTTGCTTGTTGTCCATGAGGATCTTATGCCTTTCTTAACACTGCATGCTCTCAGATCCAGAAACATTCTGCATGAGAATCTCTGTATCTGCCCAATCACTGAAGAATCTGGAACGATATCATTTGTGGTATCATAAACCAGTCTGGTGAAAATGAGAACTGCATGCAGCTGCCACGTGGCACAAAAGTTGAGTTTGTATGCTACAGCATCGTTGTCCCAAGAAATAGTTCCAATTTCATTGCACATTCACAAAATTTCTATTCAACATTGATGTATACCAGAGTCAGACTCGATAATCACATTCTCTAAGGAAGTGGACAAGGCCATCAGCACACTCAGAAACATCCCCGGTTTCTTCCAGACAAAATTGTGTGAGTTCGTCAGACTGTAATGATGTGGACCGCTCACAGGAGCTCGTGGAATAGCACACTAGTCACAACTTGGCAACACATGACAGCATATGTTCTGATCTGCTGGAAAGAAGTGGCAATGTAACAGCGGTCCACTTGTAGACAGAGGTTTAAATGTGTTAATCTCTTCACAGTTGCATTTAGCACCTGAAAATAGCAGTCAACTGTCATTCTTTAAGACAACTTTGCAGCGAGTAGCCGAATACATGCATTTAAAAGGTGAGACTTGACAACAATATTTTCTATGTAGTACTATATGGTAGACAATTACCAGTTGTAAAATCTGCATTTTGCACTTTGGGTAAGTTGGGGCAAATCCAACCTCTTTTCACTTATACAGTGTCCTTTCTCCAACTGTCATTATTTATGAAGAAAATCCATTTCAATGCATGGAAGTAGGAAACCTATGTACAATTAAACTTATGAGTGTGTTATTTTGATTTTTTATATAATTATGTTATAACATGATATTGTTCTTACTGCTAATATTTTTCCGAGGGTTGCCAGTACAATTCTCTCTAATACCTGTATATGTAATATTATGTTTTTAATATCAGCAAAGATAAACATTGCAATGAAGATTTATCGTTTCATTTTATTTCCAGATTACTCAGGCATAATCCAACTCAAATATCTAAGAAAATGGTTGCCATGAAGATGGACTTCAGACCTGATTTAGGTATGTTGTTTAACCTGTAAAATACGCATGCCATATAAGCTTCTTTGCAGTTTTTAACTGTGATGATTAATCATGAACATAAGTTTAATTCATTGCTAAAATAAAGTGGTCTCTGCATTAATAAAATCCTTACTGTAAGACCACTTCCTCTTTGCGATCCGCGGTTCAGCGCCTGGTCTGGAAAGTCGTTTTTCGGTGCGTAAATTCAATGCAGTAACATGGCTCGCGTCTTGGAGAATGAACAGATCGACATTTTGCTAATTATTTCGCCGTTTTCTTAATAAAATTGGATGTTATACGATAACCGAAACACTCGGTTGTTAGATTAAACTTCGGTTCGAGTTTTGGTTGCAATGGCGAAACGGAACCGAAATTACGGTAACCGGCACAACACTATTAACAATGGCTTAAGATTTGTGGTTAGTACATGTCTAGTTACAGCTGCTTGCAGCCTGTATTACAGGAGGAATTTTCATTAAGACTCTGACCATACAGGAAGTCGCACTATTTCACCTATCGCCTTGAAACTTAGCATACAGTCTCGATATAATTTTATCTTGCTTCCATCAACTTTTGGTAAACTTCTGTGACATTAAAATTTTTATTTACGAAACTAAAATGTTCGTTTTTGGCGGGAGTTTCAAATGATCAGCTGAAGTGAAACCAGCAGCAACAGCTGCAGCCAGATCCAGGCTTTGCAGATTCAAAAGAAAGAATGAAGGAAGGACTGAAGGAAGGAAAAAAGGAAGGGAAAAAGGAAGGAAAAAAGGAAGAAAAAAGGAAGGAAAGTATAGGAAGGAAAGTATAGGAAGGAAAATATGGGAAGGAAAAAAGGAATGGGGGAGGAAGGGAGGGAGGGAGGATATATACATGTAGATAGATAGATAGATAGATAGATAGATAGATAGATAGATAGATAGATAGATAGATAGATAGATAGATAGATAGATAGGTAGGTAGATAGATAGATAGATAGATAGATAGTCAGATACTAAGTCTATCTACAAGCAGCTGTTAAAGTGCTTGCACGTTATTTTTTTTACAGCTGCTTGCAGCCTGTATTGCTAGAGGATTTTTTACAGCTGCTTTGACCATATAGGAGATCGCACTGTTACACCTATCACTTTGAAACTTGGAATAGGGTCTCAAAATAATTTTGTCTTGCTTCCATCAACTTTTGGTAAACTTCCATGACATTAAACGTTTTATTTACGAAGCTAAAATGTTCGTTTTTGGCGCGAATTTCAAATGTCCTGCTGCAGTGGTAGCAGCACCAACAGCAACAGCCAAGTGCCAGCCAGGGGTGTTGTTTGCAAATCATTAAAAAGCTTAAAACTATAAAGGAAGGAAAGAAGGCAGGAAGGAAGGAAGGAAGTAAGATATATAGACAAATATAGATTGTTAGATTGCAAGTTAGATTATAGATAGATAGATAGATAAATAGATAGATATATATGAATAGATGGGCAGATAGGTCGACAGTCTATCTACAAGCAGCTGTTAAAGTGCTCGCACGTTATTTTTACAGCTGCTTGTTACAGCTGCTTGCAGCCTGTATTACAGGAGGAATTTTTCGTTGAGCCTCTGACCATACGGGAGGTTGCACTATTTCACCTATCGCTTTGAAACTTAGTATACTGTCTCAATATAATTTTATCTTGCATCCATCAACTTTTGGTAAACTTCTGTGACATTAAACTTTTTATTTACGAAACTGAAATGTTCGTTTTTGGCGCGCATTTCAAATGTCTTGCTGCAGTGATAGCACAGTAACAGCAGCAGCCAGATCAAGCATTTGCAAATTCAATAGAAAGTATGAAGGAAGGGATGAGGATGAAGGAAGGAAGGTATGAAGGAAGTTATGAAGGAATGAAGGAAGGAAGGAATGAAGGATTGAAGGATTGAAGGAATGAAGGAAGGAATGTAGGAAGGTAAAAGGGAAGAAAAAAGGAAGGAAAGTAGGAAGGAAAAAGAGGAGGGGAGGGAGGGAGGATATACATGTAGATAGATAGATATATATATAGATAATATAGATAGATAGATAGATAGATAGATAGATAGATAGATAGATTTTGAATTGAATTGAATTAATTGACAGATAAAAACATAAACTACAACAAAACAAGGGGGTGTAATGGGAATGCTACTCCCCCTCATATCAATATTATTACAATCATAATCTAGACAGTAACGTCAAAATAGAAACATTTAACATTAAAAAAAAAAAAGAGACAGGTCTGAGAACATGTTATAATCGTTATACAGTGCAAAGCTTCATGTCGGTACATTAAGCAACAAATTGAATAGCTTATAATAGTTATATAGAAAAATGTAGGTACAAAGTTATAATTAGTCATGCATAGATAGTATTTAGACACACACACAATAATAAAAGTATAATAGGAAATAATACTAAAAAGCACCAAGTAATAGGGTATATTAAAACTTATACCCGAACAAGTTTTAATTTCTTTTTGAAGCTATGTACAGAAACACTATTTACAATGTCAGGACTAAGGCTGTTCCATCTTCTAACAATTCTGTTGGTCCAAAAATGTTTTCTGGCTTCAGTTCTACTATAAAAATGAAAAAGGTGCTTATTATGATATCTAAGTCTATCTACAAGCAGCTGTTAAAGTGCTTGCACGTTATTTTTCACATTGCCAACACTTTTTTCCACTTTTGGGCAGCTGGGAGGGCCAGACTTGCATATCAGGTCATGATCTATCCAGTCCCATTCCAACGACAGCATAATAGCCTTCTCTGGCTTCTCCAGAAAGAGAAGCGCCAAATACACCAATTCACTGCATATAAAGATAACTCACAGGCTAATTTTTGACAATTTTTAGGCCACTTTAAGTCCAACTGTAACTTGAAAAAAAGGCTATAAAACAAAAAAATAAGCTTTTTCACCACCTAAAACATACTGAACCCGATGTTCATGAATGTAAAGTTTTACTGTTATTAAACTATATCTGTACAAAAGAAAAACCAAGGTCAAATTGGTTGAGTGTTTTTGAAACAATCTAATGCCATGATCTTAATCATATAGTACATGTTTGTTTGTTTGTTTGTTTGCTTCCGTTTTTAATCTTCTTGTCGCCATTTTTAATGCAGGTGGGCATGCGCAACTGCATTATACCAGTCACTTACCATATAATGGGTTTTGTGGATTAGAACATGCACCCCGATATTGCTATCAAATAGTAAATTTTCGTGATCGAAAATCAGATTTTCCGTTAGTGGAGAACCCCTAGTTTTGTGCGCAGAAGCATTTTGGATTATGTATGGGTTATTTATATAAAGAAAATCATATTTGTGACAATATGGGGTAAAATGATGCATTTCTGCCGATCAAAAAAGTTATATATAATTTTTTCTAATCCCCAAATCTAAGAATCAAGAAAACCTTATGTGGAATATATATCAGGCAATCTATATACTAATTTTCGCTTTAAAAAATCCAGTGGTTATTGCTCTAGGCCTGTTGACAGATTGTTTCTGTAGAAAAATGGGTTTTGTGGATTGGGACGAACTCCATGATCTTGCCATCTAAATAGCATTATCTTATTGGAAAGTCAAATTTTCACATATGGAGAACATCTACAGTGGTGTTTAGGAGCATTTTGGATTATAAATAGGGTATTAAGAGACAGATGTTCTCATTTATAGTCAAAATTACAACAGTGTTCTTATGATGGTCCGGAAAAAGTAAGATTTCTTTTTTCCTGTTTTCCTTATGTGTAATAAATAAAACAAAATACATTTGAGATATACTTCAGACATTCTATATACCTATTTTTGCTTACAAACGTGTTCAGTGCTCAATATCTGGTTGCAGATTGTTTTCGTAGATGAGTTTGTGGATTGGACGGAGCACCTTGATCTTGCCATTTGAATGTCATTTTCAGATTTTCACTGATGGAGAACATCTGCAATGGCGTGTATGAGCATTATGGGATGTGTATAGGGTATTAAGAGACAGGATTTTCTCATTTATTGATATTAACAAAATGATGCCCTTCTGACAGCTGAAAAATAAGACCAGAAACAGTTGTTTTTTACCAAGGCCTGAAGTTTCAGAACTCATATGCATATGAAAATCCAAGTTTTGAAAATATTGTGTCAAACGCAACCCTACAGTAGAAAATTCCACCTGCATTATGCAACCCGCGGGTTCTTGTTGATCTTTTGGGCCGGATTTGCCCTGGGGCCAGATTTGCCCCAGCTTACTCTCTATTTAAAAGAGCCAAATAAAATATAGAAGGCAACAAACCTGTGAGTGCATTGTGACCTTGTCTTAATTGTGTGAATTTGTATCTGGTACCTACTGACCAGAAGACATGTTTTCAATATTCTACAGAAAGTAGATACATTATATACATGTATAGCATAATTACTATCCCTGCCGGGTATATTATAAAAAAATCATGGGTGACATGCTCACACCTGCCTCAGCTAAAAACTCCTTCCCCAGCCATCCCACTCACCTGAACTATCAACCTAACCTTCTTTTCCTGTTCTATGCTTCTCATCCATACACATTAGCATGTCATTACAGTTTAATTTAGCTCTGCACGTTCAGCCGTCAGGATTCCCAGCGTCGTATGGTATCAGCATTCCTCTCAATCAAACATAGAGTGCGCTGCCTACCTGTCAACCAAAGATCCAGGTTTTTCGCGCCATGGCATGTCATTCACGGCAACCTACCTCCAACAGGCTATTGTGATTGCATGTGTTCACTTCACTACATTGAAACAGTCCAATTAAGCTGTGTAATTAACCTACATGGATTGCATGCCTTCAACTCCTTTATTTGCCATCAAAGGCTGCCCTTCACAAGTGCAATTTACATTCACACCAATCAATACTCAACCTAACAGCTCATTCTGTCAATTAATTGTTACAGCCATTCCCTTCACTCCCATACAGATAATTGCCCTTTATAAAGCAATTCATACACTTATCAAAAAAGAACATGTCCGCTTATTTTACTTTCTATATTTTCCTCAATAATTAGTAACACTTCAGTAACATCATTGCCACTGTGAGGATTTGGCCAAATTGTCATCAAATGCCTCAAGACATGTGCAAATTCAATCCACCACAAATAGGTCTATTGAATTGAATTGCTTTATTACATTGTGCAACAAACGTTGCAATAAGCAACAATTTCAGAATACACATATAAATCTTTAACACTTTAAAAGAGTAAATCATAAAATAAACAAATTATAACATTGAAATACAAATCTCAGCAGTGCATAGAAACACTAATGTACTAACTTTGTCTACAATAGGGAATAAAATATGCATACATTCATAGAAACTGATATAATATTATTATATCTGATGACATACCGAGATATATTTATCAAATTACACAGACACACACACAGCCAGCTACACACATAGATAGACACATACATAATCAGATAGATAATTACAGATATATATAGAAAAATAGATAGATATATAGTCACACACATACATAGACAGATAGATAAATGGGTTCAAACATAAACCACCCACTTTTGCCCATTCTGTCTCAGTACATTTTCCACAATGCCCAATTGTAGTATCTATCTATTTATATAAAAGTGTAACCCCAGTCGAACGCCAGTGGCACATCCATTGTAAGGGGTCCCATCTCCGACACAATCTAAATCCACCCATTTTCACCTCCTTACTATTCATACAGCCCAAAATGGCCCATATGCTTCAAAAAAATGACTTCTTACCATATCCAGGTCATCAAATCACCCACACCACCCTAATTTGTCCTTTCAAACAATACTCTTTTCATGCAGCTCCCTCTCCCCCGACACATATCCGCCCCTGGGCCTGGCCAGCCTGACTATCCACTTTTGTCCAAGGTTTTTCCCAACCCTGTCAATCTCCAGTCCCTATGATGGGTAAATTCTAGTTTCTTATATAATGACTATGGGCAATGCTGGTGCCAACTTTTTTCACCCATGGGCAGTTCTACAAACACAAAATTCACAGCAACTTGAACTTGTTAGTTTTGCTAACCATGCGTGAGTAGGAACTGGGAATAGTTTGTGCCAAGGAAAGCAGTGAGCTTGTCTTTGCCACTCACCCTCAGTAAACAGCAACACAGGTGTTTATGGGTCTCTGCTCTGGGAGCTTCTGGGCTGTGAGTGGACTGGGCTTTCTGTTGGTGTCTGGTGAGGTTGGGCTCCTGTTGCTGCAGAGGTGAGCATTGCTTGAAGCTTGAGCAGGATGTTTTGCAAAGTTGGTCTGCAGTGACTGTGCACCCTTGGAACAGCCACATTCCCTTGCAACTTCCTGGGGTGCAAGACTATTGTAAATAGACTGTTTGAAATATGCAGACTATGGAAAGCAGACTCTGGAGAGCAGTCTTTGCTGTGTGTTGAAGGCAGAACTTCACTGCAGACAAGCACGGATTGCTGTGTTTTTAAATGCTTTGCAGTATTTTGAAACCAAAAACTTCTAATATTATATAAGCACAGTTGATAAGGACCCATATGGGGACAATGAATTATATATAAGTCACATGGATGTCATTCTCAACAGCCAGATATCTAAATGAATTACCTTTGGAAAACCCAACATTGACATTGAATTATTTATTCCACAGTGCACATTCAGATATTCTGAGAAATATCCAATTAAGATGAGGATGGTCCAGGAGTCCTTGTCTGCCCCCTGCTACCATGATGATGACGATGGTGACGACAAGCCTGCTGCTGCTGATGCTGACCCTGTGACTGAGTCAGGGGCCACTCATGCAGGAAGTTTGCAAGATGGGGAGTATGAGAAGTGTGAAATCATTATTGATGACATCCTAGACAGTGATGGGAGCATGTCGGACCCTTTCGAAGATGCCCAGGAGGACATGTCCACTCCTCTGGTCAATGGATGCGACAGAGTGCCCTCTTACAGCCAGCAGGGCCCTTGTGACGAGGTCATCCTTCCAGCCAGGTTCACCAAAAGCCCTTCTTACTCCTCCAAAGGAGACATTTGGAACCACACTGAGGAAATATCCACAGCTTTATCTTGGCTCAGACAAGAAATCGTGAGTGCAATTATATAAATTACTTAGTATTTACACTGTATAATGTGTATATATTATAGATATGAAATTATCTCTAAATTGGTTTGATTCTATTCATATAACAAAATCATGGAATTCCCTTTTCGAAAAAGTGCTTCAATTACAATTCTGGATAGATGTATAATGTTTACATTGCATCATTTGCGCGGTCTAAAAATATCAGTAAGATTCCAAGTAGGATGTGGTTAATTTGTAATTAGAATTTTCATTGTGGAATATAAACTTCCGTATCACTGTTAGTTAAATCTACCAATCACAGAAAGCTCATTCAAAGCTGAGAAATATTCATTGGTGTGTTTGTTTGCATTTATTCAATATCATTAAATTGAAATATTACAAGCATAGCACCTGTGGAATGGGTAAAAAAATTGTGAAAAAAAAGGTATAAGTTTAAGGGAGGAAACCCAGATAAGGTTCTTGTAGGAAGTGAAAGAAAGCAGCAGCTTAGCAGCTTGCAAGTTTTCATGGCTAAGCAATGATTAGTTCGGGAGGAGTAGCGTAAAACCTCCATGAATTTATAATAGGATATAATAGGATTTAATTAATTAATCATATTTTATACCATACAGCTGATAATGAAGCCAGCAGTAGACAACCCAGCTCAAGATAAGCCAATTCCCTCCAAGCCACAAATTATAGAGCGTGCTGTAAAAAGGCTAATCCAGGCCAGGGCATGAGAGCATGCACGAGTTTTTGTTTTACTAAACAGTCCCATGTGTGCCACGTTGGTTTGTTCCTTTGCTCACTTTTTGTAATGGCTCAACTCTTACTCATTACTGGGCCAGCAAACATTGTCCAGGTCCTTGCAAATACATTTACCAAGATAAGCACAAGGTTTGGTGGGCAATAAGCCTCACTCTCTTCAGTGGTGGAGGAAAGGGCTTCATGACCTGTATTTTCTAAGGGGGCGACCATTTAATTTCAAGGGGGGGCTTGGAGTTCCTCAGCAAGAAATTATTTATTTCATGGCAATATCAGTCATAATTATTTATTTCAAGCGCGCAAAGTCCCTGAATATTCATTCCCACATCAAGCAATGCCTTATTAAGAAATAGGCCTGGGTCAAAATTTGGTAAGTCTGAAATTCTTGTCTCCGGTGTTTAACAATAATTCATGATGACAGAAAGGCACATGTAGGACCTCTTGATGTTGTGTGTCATAGACAAGGATATTAGCAAAACTTCTGACACAAAAAATATGTGGCAGGCTATTTTTATCCCATCCAAAAATAGCATTGAAGTGGCCAACCCCCCTGAAAATGGCCTGTCTCCACCAACATTTTCTTTGAAAGATTGCATCACAAAAACTTGTACAGGATCCTGATTCAATAAAACTCTTCCATACATGGAGACTTGACTATCACTCTTCTAAAATATAGTTTCCAATTTCTGAAATAATATCCTGTATAAGAGCAGGAGGTTGTTGTGTCAATGTCTCCAATATTGCGTCATTAGCATCACTCCAGTTTGGTTTCTTAATAAAAATGAAAGGGACACACATTTTGTGAGAAAACCTAGTGTCTAACGTTGTCTGAGAACCCAAGAAAATAACTGCGCTATCTGTAGCTCTGTATCTTTCATGTAAACCAAAATATTTGAGTATTTCTGTTGGCATGTCGGTTGTCCTATCTTAATTTGTCACTAGCAAACGCCTTGCTGCTCTATTTTGACTGCATATTTCTGGACCAGAATCAATGTGAACATGCTTCTGGTGTTCATAAGATCATTGCATGCTCAAATTGCCAGATTGCCAGTTTTGCACTGGTCTTATCTTAATTATCATTAGCATCACGCTGTCATTAGCATCACAACAAAAAATGGCTTCTTTCCTTTACCTCACTAAAATTCGGTTACAGGTGACAGCAGTTGAAATTGTGTTCAATATATATTATCAATTAATGTTTTAACTAAATATTACACAGAATTTTTGCGTTTTCCTTGCATCTGACATGCTTAGTATGAATTTTGACGCTTCTCTGAGATTACTAATCAAATTTGGGGTGTCATTAACATTTTACCATTGTCTAGCACCTGAAATATGGTTCAGCAAAGACATTGGGCATTGGAGGGGTAGTGGAGATCATCTTTGTTATTCAGAATCCAAACTATTGGTGAAAGGAGTATTTGTGTTTCTGTTTGTAAATTTCTAGTTCAAGAAAATGTTCTATCTTAATAAGTATTGGTCGTAGAGACCTGAAATATAGCTCAATGTTTGCAGAATAGCCACTTTCCCATAGGTTGGTAATACATTCTTCAGCTCTAAGTGGTGCAGATTTCAAGTTATAGGCATGATGCTTAAGACACACATATTCGGTATTTAATTGACCAAAATGCATTATCTCAAAAATAATTGGTCCTAGAGACCTGGAACTTTGCCTAAAACATGCAAGCTACCTGCCTAATCATTGGTAATAGATTATTTAACCCTAAGTGGTCAGGATTTTTCAGTTATAAGTGTGATTTTAATGACAGTCAAAAAACATCACAGCTGTAAATATCACCTCATTACAGATCAGCAGAGCATTTGGGACCCTTGGACATGACAGTGTAGTGATAGCTGATTGTTTGACCTGCCCGATGCCAACTTAAAAAGGCATTTCTGGACTAAAAGAATTTTCAAATTTTTTTCAGGTGAAATTTCAAGGTTTTCAAATTCTGACCCGCCTAGCCCCTCCAGAAATTATTTATTTCAAGACTGTCCAAAATGATTTTATCTTATATCACCAAAACTGAGCAAGAAATTATTTATTTAAAAAAAAACAACTCCTAGCCCTTCTCCCCCTTAAGAATGAATGGTGGCCCCCCTAAGAACAGACAGGGCCTAATCTGCTAATAAGACAGGGATATGAAGCCCAAGCATGGCTAGTGATTGAACCCAAGACCCGAAGGTTAGTTAACTTTTAGAAGCATTATTTCCATGCACTGAACAAAGCCAGCGTTCGATAATAACTCATTACTAATGTAAATGCAAAAACATGTAGATGGGACCGCCTGAACGCAAAAAATACATTTTAAAGACTCTAAATTGTAATTATCTAAATCATTTTTCGAAATTCATTTTTGTACTCAGGTTTGTTCAATAAAAAGTTTGGAGAAAAAAATTGGGACAATGAGAAATAGGGTGGAATTTAAGGTAATATTCTAAAAGAAAATGTTGTTTTTTTTTAAACATTTTTTTTTTCCAACATTTTTAAAAAACAACTGCTGATTGCTTCCTGAAATTGATATTAAACTAGAAGGCATCCAAGGGATGCAATGGCCGCCAACAGGGTTCCGATAGTAACATACCACGTGAAACTCAACCAGGCTTCATTCGCGCGGAATCCGGGCATTTAGACGCCGTATTGTAGGTTTATTTGCACTGCGTTGTCGGGCGCTCAGACCTCGTGTCTTCGCCATCTTGGCTTCTTGTTCGTTGCGAGCGCCCCAAGCGGATAATGTATACAATATGACGTCACGGGAATCCGCAATGAAGCGCTGTGATTCACCGGTTACAAGACAGGAATTAAAAATGCACAAAACGCTAGGCGGCGCCAAAGTACAATTTCACAACAATGGCGGACGAGGTACAGAGCAGTCGCTGGACTCGAAGAAAATGATGCATTACTCAATACTAGGAGCTTTTCAGACATGCAGAAAGTATTCAAAGGCGAGATTTTGTCATTGTGGTCATAAATTGCACACCTTTAAAGGCCATTGACTCTCGTGCAGAATGAATTCATCTGCAATAGCCATTGCTATGCGAGCGATAATACAGGTAGATGAGACGTCAAGCCAGGTCACTACAAGAATGGCACGCATGCTGCGGCCATTAATTAGTCTCAAGCTAACTCTGAATGGCTTTACATCTGGAATTTTTTTGGATTTTTTTTTTCCCCCAACATTTTTGGTAGTCACACGTGAATCTGAATCACTTCTTTTGATTGAACCATCTGGTTCACTTCTCGCATGTTTGCCATAAGGGACGAGACACCTCCCTCCGCTCGGTGAGCCGGTGGCTCTGTCCAGTCTAGCTATAAAGACACTGTTGACGCTCTGGATAGGGCGTTATTGGGACAGGGAATTCAAAAGTAAACTGGCCAAGGGATATGCTGGGGGACATAAAACCCCATCAAGAACCTCACTATTCAAGTTACCAGTCATTATAATTGCCAATAATACAATTCAATTAAAATTACAAGAGGGTCTGGTCTTTAGGTTGTTGAAGTTGCACTACTGAAGTTTTTCAGGATAAGGGAACTTAGCTGGCTACTAAGAACTTATGTCCATTAAGGCTTAGTGGGGGTCATTAAGAGGGGGTAATCGAACCGTTTTATGCTAATTTTTTTTATGATCTCATTGAATATGTGTGCAAACATATGTTTCGCTTTCAGAGCAAACCTCCTGTGTGATTATTATGCAATGCATTACAGAGATCATAACATAAGCATTTAAGGGGACATTCTTAGTAGCCTCCTTAGTTCCCTTATCCTGAAAAGCTTCAATAACATCCTTCTTTTTGATTCAATTCTGCACTTCCAGCTGCCAGTGCTTCGTTTCATGGAACTTGGGGTTCAACTGGAATCCTGTAAGTGCTAATGATAAGTCACATCCCCTTCATGATAACTGAGTGCAATTTGGGAACGAAGTCATCCCCAGTATCTGGGGTCAATGCACCTATTCTTTCGGGTGTGGTATTTTGCTGTATCATTAGCCATGGGCAAAGCATACATTCAGTCACTTTCGCATCCCCCATTACCCGAGGTTATTATTCTTGGCAAGAAAAGAAATTCCTTTGGATATTGAGATGTGTGTTGTTTGCAAACTGAATAATACAGATATGTATATTGTTTCTAGCAAGCACCATGCATAGCCAAGAAATGCCTTAAAAAGTGAAGCTGAAACTAAAAAAAAAAACATCTCTATCTATCTATCTATCTATCTATCTATCTATCTATCTATCTATCTATCTATCTATCTATCTATCTATCTATCTATCTATTTATTTATTTATTTATTTATTTATCTATCTCTTTATTTATCTATCTATCAAGCGTTGGGTGCAGAGTTTTGTTTAGAGTTGACTATCAGGAGCTATCCAATTATATTGTTTCTATATTTATAAATATTAATTGTGTTCCTCTGCCTACTACAGGATGTAAGAGTACATTTCATGTCCTGCAGTTACAAGTTTTCTTAACCTTCTTATAACATTTATGGTTTGAAGTTTTACTTCAACTTTCAAGTTATGCCAACCAGCTAATTAAGTGATCTTATGCACGCCAATGTAAGCACGCAATGTAACAGGTTATTTGAAAAACTTCTAAATAAATATCTGGCACATGACACATACTGAAGATAATTGTGTATACATGTAGAAGTTTATTATTATTTAATGATTCATTGTCATGTTATTTCCATCTTTTGAGTGACATCTTTAACATGTAAAATTTCGCTCCGTCCAAGGAAAGAGTCTAGTGAGTGTTTTACCATTTTTAGAAATTCTTAGGGGAGACCATTACTTTATTATCCACTTGGAGTTTTTCAAATAATTTTTTCATTTATTGTTCAGTTTTGGTGAAATAAAAATCTTGAAGTCTTTTGGGGTAGTCTTGAAATAAATAATTTCTACCAGGGTATTTCTTAATAAAAGGCATTGCTTGATTTAGGAATGAACATTCTGGCATTCATACATCAAGCAACGGCAACAGCTGCAATGCTTATTATATTGAGAAATACCCCTGGCAGATCTTTGACGCCTGACGTAGAGATTCGCAGACTTTTGTACATAAGCGATGATGAACTTGGTTTGCACATGTTCTATGATTTTCTATAATGTTCAAATATATATATCTGTTGAAAAAAAAATAGTACGTTAGGCCTCCTTGAAATACGTGTGAAAAGGCAGTACCCCTAAGAGGAAACCAGTCGTTCGTGGGACGGGATGTTCGTGGGGCGGGTGCTTATCGTATAAACCTCTCTATCCAGAATTTTTCACTTTCTGAGGTCATAGAATAATCTAATTTTATATTTACAGAGGAAGTTAAAACAGCAAGACAAAGCCCTACTTCGACAATTCCTGGACCTGAGGGCAACTATCCACGGCTACCTGGACCACGGAGGGCCCAGACCCCGGATTCACAGTTACGGTTGCCCTTCGGATGAAAGTGACGCCATGCCCAGCCCTGCAGCCAGCACTGCCCTTCTGTCTCCTGATGACATTTTCGTGGAATTTAGACCAAGAACTGTGTCTCTTCTGGGACCAAAAGATTCCTACCATTTTCCTGTCAGACAAAAAGCTGGCCAAACTTTACGAGATGAATAAACTTTAGGGTCTACCAATTACCATGCAATTAAAAATGGTTAGTTGCATTTTATTATGTTCCCTGTAAGGAGGCAACGAGAGAAATTTGGTTGGAGACAAAATTGGAAGACTCAACTGTACACATGCACCCGGAGAAAGTTCTTATTGTATGCACAACCAGTTGTAGGCCTAGTATAATGTGCATTTGGTGGACCAGAACATTTAGCCAGAAAGGAAATGTAATGCTTTGCCCAAGCAAACTTAAAACTGCACAATTTTAATGTTACCAAGCAGCTAATGCCAAAAAAATAAACCTATTTTTTACACAAACTAACCACAAAACGAAAGATATTTTCTGTCTTTGGGGGATAAATTCACACAATCTCTATGTTTAAATTCAGGAAGAAATTTTAGAACAGCCAAGTAGGCTACTGCTGGAAGTCAATAAAAGTGATGTTGTTTTGCCATTGAGTCAATGCTAAACATGCTCAACCAAACTGCTTGTATAGCATGGATTCTCATCCGATGAGAGGAAAACATCATGTATGCTTTTGAGGCTGGTGGGATATTAGTGGAATGATGCTATTGATTTTCTTTGATCCGCAGTTACACAATCTTCTTGAAGTTTCACATAATTTATTTTGACCCGTATGTAACTACACCAAAGTGGCAACCATTTGTCTCAGACAAGCCTAAAAGGTCTGCCGACATTTTGTAATACATTTTCATCTTATTGATTGAAAATCCATGCTCTCACAGTA
The DNA here is from genome assembly GCA_026936325.1 of Platynereis dumerilii. Taxonomy (NCBI): domain Eukaryota; kingdom Metazoa; phylum Annelida; class Polychaeta; order Phyllodocida; family Nereididae; genus Platynereis; species Platynereis dumerilii. Next base: position 159,933,060 of record JAPTHN010000001.1, read on the forward strand.
GGGTTGATGATACAAAATTTTAGCATTGACCAAATTGCAACATACCACTTGTTTGAGTTGTTTCACTAACTTTTCCAGGAGCACTGCAACTGTTTATCACATTCAGTATACAACATCAGGTAGACATAAACCTAGATTTTCTATCTTACACTTTTTGTGTCGTAAGAGAATACAACAACAGGTCTTACCAGTATGTGCAATCAACTGCTGGAATTCGGTAGGCAGACAACACTCAAAAGAGTCCTGTATACAATTACCAAATACTTTCTATCAGCACCAACAACATGCCTGGTTCTTGGAGAACTTGGAGATTATTGTCCCAGGATATTGCCATGCATTTCATAAACAAAGACATGATCTTGCTTATTTCTTTATTTTACAGACATGTACACAATATCAAAGTCAACAGCCAACATAATAATAATAATGGATTATCCCATGCAGACCTGTCATCATACTAATATTATGCCTGGACTCTCAGAATAATATGTTAAACCTAATGATGTTGTAATTATGAAATATGATTATAGAGGTCAATTGTGTCTAACGATGAACTTGCATGCAAGAAGGCCTAATACCCTGAATGTTTTGATTGATATTAGATCAAATTGAAAAAACAAATAAAAAGAATAACATGTATCAACAACAATTCAACATCTTGTCTGGGGTTTTACTCAGTATCGATGACAGAAAACAATGGTTCTTTTATTATTATCAGAGAAGGAGTAGGTAAAATCAATTAAATAAATTTACCAGTTGGTGTCTAATATGTAAATTGCACAGCCATGAAATTCACGCAGCAAAACAGTTTTTTTAGGACTTCAATAGTGTTACCATAACTTTCATTTAATATATTAATATATTAATATTCAATGTATGAATACTGTTTTCAAAAATGTGAAATACGGATATGTAGAAAAACAGAGATAAATTTAGAATAGATAAAATAGATAAAAAATGGAATAGGATAGATAGATAGATAGATAGATAGATAGATAGATAGATAGATAGATAGATAGATAGATAGATAGACAGACAGACAGACAGCTAGACAGACAGACAGACAGACAGACAGATAGATAGATAGATAGATAGATAGATAGATAGATAGATAGATAGATAGATAGATAGATACAAAGATAGATAGATAGATAGATAGATAGATAGATAGGGTTGCACATAAATAGGATTAAGGATAAATACTAAATAGAATTGATAGATAATCAGCCAAATAGTAAAAAGGAAGACAACACTGAAAGCTGCCAAATTTAAGTCTAGGCTACATTGTTGATATTGCATAATAGTGATTAAAAAAACAATAGCATGATCTGCATGTAGATTAATTGCTCACTGTTACATAATCATCAGTTGACAAAGATTATGTAACTTTAGTTTGTTATGTTTTCTAGTAGTCTGGTTTGAAATGAAATGAATCGCATGTTGATAATTTAATTTAGCTTATCAAGGCTAATAATTTAAAACTATTCCAGAAAAATTATCGATACAGGGAATATTTCTGGAGAAAATTGAATTTTTTAGACACTTTTGAATTTGAATATGTCATTTTGTTAAATTCGAAACTAAATCATTGATAAGAAGCTGGACCTACTTGACCTAATTTCCTGCTGTCGACCATTGATGTTGAGACCATCACTGTACAGATTTTTGAAACCTCTCTTGTGCTCAATTTGCGAATATTATTTCTATTATTTCTATAATGTAAAAAGCATCTCCATCTTGATTTGTTTGCTTACAATTTTTAAGAACATCACTTTTAGTCTAACCTGAAATACGAAGTCATACTCAGATTCCTCTTTATGACTTTGTATACAATAATGACATTGTTTCTTGGTGCCATCCTATTAAGTAATTTGGAAGATTCCTGCTGTTAAAGGACACAGCTTACTTGTTTTCAAAGGGAACCCCTCAATTGCAACATGTCACAAATCATTAATTATAAGAAGCCAATAGTATCTAATAATAATAATAATAATAATAGACATTTATATAGCGCTAATTCCAGTAAACTGCTCACTAGCGCTTGTGTATGATAGCTTTATTTGTAGAAAGTCTTAAACAGACAAGTTTTGAGATTTCTCTTGAAACATTCAAGTGTTGTCGAGGCCTTGACAATATCTGGGAGTTTGTTCCAAAGTTTTGGAGCAGCATGCGAAAAAGCTCTGTCTTCAAATTTGTTTTTATTGCAAGAACTTGGTTCTTTTAAGAGAACTTTGTTGTTGCTTCTTAGATTAGTTTTGTTTGGGTTTTGACTGGATCAGATTTTGAATATACACAGGTGCTTGTCCATTGACAGCTTTCCATGTAGTTAGCATCAGTTTGAATTGGATTCTAGCTGGAATTGGCAGCCAATGTAGCTGCTTCCTGTATTGGCTCACACTGTCATGCTTTTTCAATTTTTCTATAAGTCGAACCGCTGAGTTTTGGGCGACTTGAAGTTTCTTTATCAAATACTTGATGTACCATATAGAAGACCATTTCCATAGTCTAGGTGAGGAGTGACAAGAGCGTTAACTGCAGTTTTGCAAACTTCCTTGTCCAATGACTTCCTAATTTTTGATATATTTCTCAGGTTGAAATAGGCATTCCGACACATTTTGTTGATTTGTTTTTCCATGGACATGTTTTTGTCGAAGATTACGCCAAGATTTCTAACATGGTCAGCTGCAGTAATTTTCACATTGTCCACATTGATTAAAGATATTTGGAGTTTATTGAGTTGATGTGGACTGCCGATGAACAATAGTTCTGTTTTTTCTCCGTTGTTGCAGAGCTTATTTTCATGAAGAAAGTTCCTAATCTCAGCAACGCACTTCACCATTTTTTTGCTGCATTTCTCTGTTCCAAGAATGTTGGTTTGTTGGTTTATTAGATAAACATAACAGCCGTGAAATTTTGAAAGCTTTAAGCTTAATTTTTTAATCTTCTGTTGTGTCCTACAAGAAAATAATATCATTAACAAGCAAAACAATGAAGCTGGATATAGCTGACATGCATGTCATTGTGTTTATTACAGGAGTGTTAAATTGGTAATCACTAATCATAATACAATAGACAGCAAGCTTAATAAATGTTGGTCCAAAGATTCCAAAAGGAGAATAAACAACCTTTATACCATTCCACACCTCTGTCAGCCAATCGCATGCCAGCATTAAAGGGAAATAATTCCCATATTCTTTGTTGTCCAGTTATCCTCTCATGTTTGACTGTTTGAGTGTTGGTCTCATGGTATAAGCCGGTTATTCACCATGGGATCAGGAATATGTGTTTATCACACCTCGGGCTAAAGCCCTCAGGTGATAAATCACATATTCCCTCTCCCGTGGTGAATAACCTATACTTGTCACGATTTTCTGCAACGTTTCAGCCATTTTGACATCACCACTTGTGTAGCCTATAGATACTTCATATAGAGAAAGAGATGGTTTTCATACAAATCAGGTGCATCTCGAGGTAGCCTAGATATAAAAAAATATTCAACATTTTGAAACTTTGTGTACAATAAATGCAGGGGCGCCGGATGGAATCACAGGCGGCAGAGGTGGTCAGGCAAAAAAAAGCAAATCATATATGCGCCAATTTCATGTAACAAAATTTAGATAGGGAATCAATAATAATTTTGAAAATATATTCACTAATTTTTCACAAAATGCAAAATAGGACGTTTTGTGGCTGAAAAATACAGGTGCACCATTGCAGCAGCGAAGTGTCTGGAAATATACACCACGACTACTGGACATATTCACTGCTCATCTGAATATGTGATGTTTCAAAAACCCAGCTGCGGGCGCTATAATCCTCTAAGTTGGTGCACAAGTCTATTGCCGCACGTCTGCGTGTTTCTGGCGCACTGATGATAGAAAAATCAGCACTGCAGAAAGCCACAATTGATTATGCAATGCAGTCTAGGCCATGATCTTCATCTGAATTCCTTGGAAATTGACTTTAGCTGTCACGGCACTCTGAACTGAGATCTCAACAGGTTCGCAAAATTGTGTATGTGCTGCCTTCTTGAATCAATAACAGAAACTACAATCGAACACAACTTGTTGTGTGAGCTCTAACAGATTTCAGATTCAGTAACTGTTGCTTTTCTGCAGTGTTGTGGAGTAACTATTTTGTCTGTTGAATTGTCTAGAATTGAATATTAAATAACGTTTAATCGGCCAGTTTATTGTTAGAGTGCTGCTATTGCTGCAAAGTGGTACTTGTTGTGGAACTTTTTCTTTCGGCGGAGTCATTATTTTCCTACCCGGGAATTGTGAGTAGTCCCTGTTTGGCAGCCAGCCAGACCGCCACGCAAGAGCACCCTCACTTCTCAGTATAAGCTTGTTAAGCTTGCCCTGACCACAACATAGATTATTTGTGAAGTTGTAACAAAAAGATTAACTCTCCTCTAGTGTGACAGACATAATTAACTATTTCAGATCTCTCAAGCAATTGAATGAATGCTTTAGTGTTTCATTGTTGTCTGTTTGTTGTTTCAATTAGTTTTGTTGGAAAACACAATAAACTATCATTTAAATCATACTGGGAAAAGCTGTTAAGTAATAGATAACGCCCTCGTTTGTGACAATATGCAATATATCCGAGGGCTTTAGCCCGAGGATTATTGCATATTGTCACAAACAAGGGTGTTATCTAACTTATACCACTAAGTACAAAACAAATCAATTTAAATCCCTTTGTTTGCCTTCAATCCTTCTTGTTTGACAACACTTCATTGTATTTGTTGCACATTCATGTTCCTCAGTTCATTTGAAGGTTGGCAGCGCTGAAGGCAACAGGTCAGAATTCTTTGTTCTCAGGAAATAATGCAATACATTAATTTTGTAGATAGAAAGATAGATGGAAAGATAGATAGAAAGATCGATAGATAGATGGAAATAACACAATACATTAATTTCATTGATTAATTTTATAGATAGATATGGATAGACAGATAAATTGATAGACGGATAGATAGATAGATATATAGATAGATAGGTAGGTCGATAGTGCAGCCATCTCAGCCAAGGTCACTTTGGGGAGGTTGATTATTACAGTCACTTTGCAAATGTTAATTTTAAATTATGAAAGATATTTGAAAAATAACAGAAAGCAAGGAGCAGGGGTTCGGGGGCGGCAGCCCCCGAAATAAGAAGAAGCAGGGGTTCGGGGACGGCAGCCCCCGAATTAAGAAGAAAAAATAATTCTTTGAGCTTGCCAAATGGGGCCAAAATTGTTGGTCTGCTGCTCCGCTATTTTTTTTGCAGCTTACATATCCCAAATGTACTATTTTATCAAGTGACCTTAAATTTGATCTTTATTTCAGATAATTAATGGTATTTATAAAAAAAGAGTGAATATAGCCTTTTTATTGAGACCAGTTACACTTGATACAATCTTCCTCCTTGTTTACTGTCTGTGCTGTTCAGTTTTAATCCTTTGTTGGTCAGTTTTGTTTCAGTGTTTCCTTCAATTTTGTAAAACTTGTAGTCAGCCAAGCATGCAATATCATGGTCAGGTGTATGAGCTGTGATATGCATTATATCAGAGCGAAATCCTGCCTTCTGATTGGCCAGAAAAAGCAAACAGTGGTATAAAGGATTTGAAAACTTCATAATTCTATGGCACTCATTGGCAGTGCATGTGCACTCATTGATCGTTTAACATTGTTGATTGCGATTTGTTTATATGTTGCTGGCAGCTCAGCTGCGCGTATGAGCACAAGTGACGAGGACCTGACCTACTTGAATATTAATAAATGTGTCAGCTGGAGGTCATCCGATTCTTTCAGACTCTCCAGCTGTTCTGATCGTTCAGAGTCTGTGAGCAGACTGCTGTCACGGTGTGCCAAAATTCTTATGGTGAGAACGTAGCATGAGTCTGCATTCACGTAATTCATTTTGGTCTGTCAATCTATTACAAAATCAATGTATTTGTTTTCAACAATAAAATATGTTTCTATAAAAGCTCATAACAATGACATTTATGGATTTTGACGAGAACAACTGTATTCATGACATAAATAAGATATATATTGATCAGTTAACAATATATCAATTATGACAATAATGAATATTAAAATATCAATTTCATGATTATCCCAGCCTGACCAGCAAGACACTGAGAATGATGTATATCATAAACAGTCAATAAACATATATCATATATAGTCTATACACATATCACATTAATCTGGATTACGCCACCACTTCAAAGCAAAAAGTAAAATGGAATACAATTTAATCATCGGTGTCTGATCCAAGGACGGAACCATCCTACATACATCTCAGCCTACTGCTGACAATATAAACAGTTGTATTGAGGCTGACAATATCTTATGAATCTAATTGTACATAATTTTATCCTCTCTCTTTACACCCTTTTTTATCAAAGTGTAAATATGTTACAACAGCTTCAATAAGCACATATTTATTTCCAACTTGCTATGTGACAACCTATTTTAATCTGTACGGTAAATGAAGCAAGCCGGCGAAATAAGATTAAGCTAAAATGGCACATAGCAAGCCGAAAAGAATCACATGCTTTTTGAATGTTGATTGACACTGCTGTAACCATAATATTTCATGATCAGAAATCCATGACAGTTTTTTTCCACATGGTAGTCAATTTACTCTTTTTGTTGATATATGCCAACCAGCTTAACCGACCAGTCCTATTAACGATCCATGGACTGCCAGTGAGCCAATGTAGATGCCTGTTTCAGCAAGGTGTGCCTGATTAATGGAGAAGACCAGGCTACTTTTTTGCCTGTCGCGTTGCTTCTCACTGGCAAATTGGCAGACCCCACAGTTTCGCAGTCGTCGACGTCTTGGGATTCCATTGTGATGTCCATCTTTTTCACCACCAGGCGGAGCAGGTCGTATGTCTTTTCCAACTGACCACCGATTGATTCAATCCTGAAAGGGAACAACTAAATAATTTGAGGTCTTTGTTTGGTTTGGAATTTTGAGTCTGTTAAAAATCAGCCAAGCTATCACATTTCAGCATTTGGAAAATTGAAAGAATCATTGGCCTATGTTGATATTAAACGGCTAAAGCAAGGCACAAACTCCGTGAAGCTCGACAATATATACACATGATGATAAATGTCGTTACTTGACTCCATTATTATCCATATGAGTGAAAGTTACCTTTTTGGAGTCTTGAGATTCTAGCTACAGGAGCTTTCGTCTGCATCACACAGACTTCTTCAGCTGACTGAACTGGGGCCTCTTTGAGTCAGAGTAGCAATTGAAATCATGCAGAGGCAACCCACGCTCAACCGTGACACCGGATACTACCTGCCACCTATCTACAACACACTGTTCAAACTTCCCGTATCCGCCAGGGGGAGCTGTGACTCAAGAGGCCCCAGTTCAGTCAGCTGAAGAAATCTGTGTGATGCAGATGAAAGCTCCTAGCTAGAATCTCAGAGTCCAAAAAGGTAACTTTCACTCATATAATATAAACAGATGACCGACTAATTCCTGACCGTAGAGTTTGTGATGAACATGGTATCTTATAAATGCTGCACCATTACATGATAAGTATATTATTTCCTTTCCCTGCGGATCTTCTTTACCTTTTGTTCTGGTTGTAGAGTTCCTGGTAAATGTAGCTGGACGAGTCTTCTTCTGGAACTGAGTCATCCCTGTTGACTGAGAGACCATTGGTTGTTGTCATTCTGTTCCAAATCTGTGTGACAATGAAAGGTCAAGATGTCTAAACCTTCTGTATGATACATAATGATAACAAGAAATATTGAGTTTTTCCTACAAGGTATACCTTCTTGAACAAATATTCTCCACCATTGGGATAGACCTTCCAAGTGGTTCTGTCGACCAACTGTAGGATTTTCCATGGAAGTTTGCGTTCCAAGTCAGTGTGAAGCTCCACCTGGTGAATTCCCAGACAAAAGAATTACTGACAGACAAAATATACACAGAGATGCTGTTATGCTGACATTTGTATTGGGTTATAACAGTTGTGGAACAAATCAATGATCGAGTGGGTCTTACCTGCATCGCCAGACGTTTCAGCCGAGCATTTTTCAGAACTGCTTCGATGTCTCCGACAGCCAGACCAATCTGAAGAGGAAGGGAACAGTTTAGCCCCAAAATGTTAATTTCTCAGGAAAAACTTCCAATTATGAATTATATTGGAAATATTTGTCAATTGCTGTAACTCAGGAGACAAATAAGTTTTGACTACATTCAGTATACACACCAAAAGATTCATGACGAGGATGGGCATCAGAACGATGAAGATCGCAAGAATGAGGTAAGCTGCAGTAGAGAAAGTCAGTTCGCCATCATAGAGGGGGTCTACCCAGGTTGAGATGTACTCGATGTTGCCCGTCATCATCACAGATACGCTCATCAACGAAAGCAGAGGCCGGCGGAAGGCATTCGTCTCCTGTAATCATTCCCAATTTAAAGCATTAACATAACACCGAAAAGGTACTCCAGAAATGGAACATGGGTAATTTATGATGTTGAGAAAACAGCGTTATTACAGGGCAGCAATGCAGTATTAAGGTAACTCCACAAGGGGATAGTAGGGCACCATGAGCCATGCAGAAACATGAGCCATTAGTACCTACAACACAAACGGTGAAATGAAATGCCTTGGTGGGCAAAGCATAGACTCCGAATTGAAATAAATCTTGTCTTATGTCTTATTTTATGTCTTATGTCTTATGTCTCAGGTACGTAATGAATAAAACCATGATGTCCAGTTTGAGTATCTTAAGAATTTCAGGTGTCAGTTATGACCTTTGAAAGGTGGTGGAATTTTTTTTCCTGGTTTTTAAGCCATTTCTTTTATCTTCATATTAAAACTGGTGATGATGCTATAATATTAATGTCAGGCCCAACAACACAGTTTCAGAATGCTGCACCTTCCACAACCAGGAGTATTTCCCCATGTAATTTGCTCTATTAATTCAATAACACACCCTGGGTACACCGAGCCTAAAAACAGTGCCTATGACTGAAAACCAACCAAAGCTTCTTAATTCAAAGTTTCCTAAGCGGTAAAATGTGTGAGAACCAGTGATTAGTAATTTGAGAATACCTCTCTGCAGAGAACAATGTAGAAGGAGAGGCCAAATGCAATGATGAGGATGCTGAAGACGAACAGTGCCTGAAGAAGGGTCTTGAGGATCTCCAGAAACATCACCACATAGATGCCATAGAAGTCAAACCTGCAAGCCAAACGGGACCATGGTCAAGATATTGGCAATTCCGTATTGATATTACGCACATTGCACACCTCTGAACCAAGTCTTTATCTCTTACAGCCACATTAAATTCAATTTTTGGCGTTGGATCTGTATATGAAATATTGCACCAACCTCTGGAGAAAGAGCAGGAAGTTGAACCAAGCCAGAAAGACAGCAATCGCTCCACACTGCCACTGCCAGTTATAATTCTTCCCATCAAGGAAGGGACCAATGAACAAGGCGCTGGTTAAGTACAGGATCCATTCCACAAGGTTGGACAGGTCAAACAGGTACTTGATTCTCTGAAAAATTATTAAGAAAGAGGAACGTCTTTTTAGGTTGACATCGCCGACCTTCAGAAATTGCACCAAGGCTAATTCACTCTGTACCATTGAGGAAATATTTGACCAAAAAAAAAGACATACGATTTTATCTATGGAAGCACATCCTCACAAAGAGCTGCACACAATGTAGACTATAAACATTTATTTCCAGCGATAGCGCATGAAAAATAACATACATCGAGTCATATACCAATGTAGACGTATTAGGCCTATGCATCATATTAAAGTAATTTTTCATTGTAAAGTTTTCTATTTAGAAGAAATGGTAATGACAGCAGTAATTATCTATTTCAAGCGTGCAAAGTCTCCGAATGTTCATTCCTAAACCAAGCAACACCTAGTTAAGTGATACCCCCAATGGGTCCCCCATCAGAAATTATTTATTTCAAACCAGCCCAAAAAGAATTTATTTATATATTATTTCAAGAACACCAAAACTGAGCAAGAAATTATTCTTTTTTTTTTAAATTCCAAGCCCCCACCCCGGATATTTTATTTAAATTGTTTCCCCTTCATCAGTAAATGCTTGACAACTTCGAATTGACCAATCATGGATATTCTGAAATAAGATTGGATCATCTATTATTTATAGGATATATACGAAGTGCAGGTGTGACGGTCTCCACAATATTGTATTTCATAACAAGCTTCCACAGCAGGTTTAGCCTTTTTTCACTGACCTGTTGCCACATCTGGCCAATCTCCTTGATGACATTGAGAATGCAGAATGTGATGATGACTATCGATGTGACCTTTTGGATGAACGTCATTTCCGAATAAGATGAATTTTTTACAACTTGTGATGCAGTCCGGACGTCGCCTGAGATGTTGCCTGTGACGTTGATCGAGACATTGGTCGAGGCGTTGGTCGAGACATTGTTCGAGACGTTGGTCGTTAAGTTACTTGCATTATGAAAGTAATAACCGGTATCACTGTTGACGTAGTACATCGTGTCTGTGGTGGTGTCGATGGGGTTGTCTGTGGTGGTCAGTCTGAGGTCATATGATGTCACAAATGCAGTCAGTGACATCAGGAATGTCATGTAGAACATGAGATTAAACATGTGAACCCACACTCCATAAGCTCTCCTGAAATATAAAGATTCAGGATTCATTATTACAGATGATTTCATATTTGTAGACATTTGAGGTAGAAAATACATCATTTTTCTTGCAATTTTCATTGGTCGAGAGAAGGTATGACACCACTCTCTCCTGAAAAGTGACATAGCGTTTTAGATGGGTGACCATGGCATTTTAAGCCATTGATCTCCTAACAGGGACTGACTTTAGCAGTTTCAAGTGAGAGTTCAGTTTGTGTTTCACCACATTTTCAGTACATACATTCTGCAAGTCCAATGTTGTGCATTCAGACAATTAGGATTAGGTGATCCATGCAATGACTGTTTATACAGAAAATAAACATGTATAATAATGTAACATTTTCTCAGAAGAGGGGCTCAGCTCAGGTGGCAGGACAATGGACAACCAATCGCGAAGTCCTTGATCTGATTCCCACTGGGATTTTATTATGAATGTTGACCACATCACTGGGCTACCATCCTGTCCTGAGGGACCATTCAGAATTTATGATTCTGGGGAGTTTTGTTGGAACTTTCTATCAAAAGTGTATACCCCCTTTGGTTTCATGCTTATTTGTACCTCTCATACATTCCATGTGGATTTTTAGTATGTCCCCTTTTCTTTTATTAAAATTTCATACCCCCCTTAAGCATGTTGTGAGTAATAAGTAGGCTACCCCCCTTGAAACATGTGTGAAAAATTGGTGCTCCGTCGGGCAAAACCCAAATTCCCCTCAAGTTATAAATTCTATTTAGCCTGTAAGGCACATACATTCTGGACAAAAGGAAAAAATTGGTACTGTCCCACTTGAGCATGAAGCATCCGCTCAGGTAAAACTCCCATCTCCCCCACAACCCAGTCATAAATTGAAACAATCAACTGTTGTACACAGGAGTGTGAAATACAACTGTACATGAAGAAGTGATAGAGTTCATGTTGATTGCTGTTTGACATGTGTGAACAACTGCCACAATACCAAGTTGGCCTTTGCTGTTTGCTATTGGTCAAAATTATGACATCATTTTTCCAGCAAACATCACAAGCTGAAAAAAAGTGACACGCAATGGGCAACTTGACCAATTACCTGGCAGGATTTTCTGATGTCAGACCAGAACTTTTGCGAAATATTTTGTTATTTGAGAAATGTCTACAAATATGAAATCATCTGTAAAACGATTCGGGAACTGCCAGAAGTTACATGTTCTTGTACAAGGGTGTAAGTGTGGGCGATGACTAGTAGTAATATGTATGGGTTATACACAGAGTTTAAGGCATATGCAATTGACACCGATTTGGAGGGTTCTAACATGCATTTTTGTCAGTTAGATCTCTCCCTCTGGTCCGGATCTAACTGACAAAAATGAATGTTAGGACCCGACAAAGAGGTGTCTAACTGACTTAGACATCATATATGGTACTTCTTCTATTATTTGTTTTACCTTATAATTTTAGCAAAATAAACCATAATCTCATTGTTTGTTTGCTGTTGTAAACAATGTTAATCCTCAGCAGGGAGCTAACATGCAATATTGTCAATTGGATACCGGTTTTTTCAAATGGTATAAGTATCTTGGTGATGTCTTAAACCAATTAACTGAAATGTAAGTTTAAAAAAATACGAGGTATAACTACTTAGTCATTAACAATGAAATAAATCGCCAGGTAATTAATAAATTAAGGCAATAGACAAACAATCTAATCTTGGTCATGCATCTCCTGACTATCGCAACACATTTTTCTATCAGATGAAGTCGCCATGCTGATATAAACCTTCTTCCATCTTCAGAATTGTGCTGTACCAAAATATGAAAAGGCTGATACGTCTACTCGACATGCACATAATCTGAAATTGGAAGTTCACATGACACAGAATGCTGAATTGGATAGGAGATGAGCAATTACCATTTCATCTGCAGGAAGGCCACGCAAACTGGATGGGACAGACACTCCACTCGATTGAATTTCACCATGTTCTGAAAATAAAATAAAATCAGCATTAATTTCAAGTGTCACTTAATTTAAAAGAATGCCAATGATCATCAACAAGTATTTAACATGTTCTGGCAGCCAATTTTCTTTATTAATCTGAGCTAGGTATGGGTCAAAGTCTTTGATAAGTAAGTGAACCACCCTTCCCATTAAAATAACATTGGGCCTGTGTTTCACTTACTTATCAAAGACTTTCACACCTAACTCAGAGTACGGAAAAGAAAATTGGTAGCCATTATCATCCCACATGTTACAAATATCGGCCTGCGTTTGGTTGAGGATGTTGATTTATGCAATGGCACAATATCATGTGTTTCACTTATTTACAGACGGCACAGTATATATCTTAGTTTTAGATGCTTTTATGTTGAAATCTACGTTTTAGTTTTTTGTCACGGAACCCTTTTTTAAAAACAACTATTTACAGAAATTGCACTTCTGCTTAAATATAGGGCCTACTTTAATTAATAAATGAGGCTGAATAAAAAGACCAGTTAGACCTTCGTGCTTGGCAGGTCCGTAGGCTGCCCTTTGGTTGGGGGGTGATGACAGAGGCTAAAGCGGACCAAACTGAAGGCGGGGGGTTTGGGGGCCGCTGTAGGCCGCCAGAAGCCAACGGTTTTCAGATCGTCTGAGACAAATTCTGAGCAGTTTTGATGGTACAGCTTGATAGCAGGGGCGTAGATTTTTCATTTTTGTAGGGGGGGGGATTATTTTGGCATAAGCGTACTACGCACAAGGCCCTATGTGCCAGAAATCATGCGGCGGGGAATTTTCAGGAGCCACCTGAGGGCCTACAAGCCAAAATATTTTAGATTATCGGAAGATAAATTCTGAGCAACCCGAAGCATGCATTTTCTTCATAACATCCCATTAGCATTATGGCAAAGACAGCCAATTATAGCTAATAATATCTTATAATTCTCAGCACCAAGTAGTTATGATTTGAGGGGGGGATAATCACATGATCATCCCACCCAGGCTCTACACCCCTGCCCGATAGTGGATCTCTCCTTTTTGCTGCTCTCCGACGTCCCAATGCACATTAAAACTTTTTTCGGAAACAAGCCGCCATGTTGTAGGTACCATTGCTGACAAAATGCTGAGTCGAAGGAGCTTGTATTCTGGGGTCCATAACACTTTAATCAACCTGAAAACACTGGATAAGCCCAACTGAGTCAACTTCTGGACCTAATTCATGGATTCCGCTTGTTTTACAATGCATAACTGTGAATTTAGAAGTGTTCAGAGCTTTCAAAACCTGGCCATTGAAAATTGACAACTTGCCGATGTTTCCAGACAATTTTTTGTGTGTGCAGGGACACCGGAGAGCTGGAAAAAGGAGGGTTCCACTATTATACCCATGGCAGCAACCAAGAGAATTTGGTCAAGGATTTTAAGGTCAACATAGCAGAGGGAAGCATCATAGAAATTCACAGGTGCCCCCCCCCCCTGCAGTGAACTTATCTCATCAGGACAATTATTGGGCACCAGGCCAGTCTTTTCATGTTTGGCAATTTTGTCCACTTTAGTCTGAAAATTGGCAACTGTCAGATGTCATCACAGTCTACAACAATGCTGCTCGACCAATTTTTTCATTAGTGAACTTATTTAACTTATTTATAGGCCGTAATAGTGGAACTCTCATCGGCAATGGTACAAAATGTCAGCATGTTTCCGGAAAAACTGTTTTGGGCACGGGGACGCCAGAGAGCTGAAAAAAATTTTGCGGCCAGACTTCAAATACCAGGGCCAGACTTCAAATACCGGGGCCAAACTTTGTTTCTTCATTATTATTTTTTAGCTTGGGTGGAACTCCTTGGCCTTTGGGGGGTGACCCATCACCCCCTTACCCCCCCCCCCCCCAGCCTACGGGCCTGCTTGGAAAATTCTACCTGCTCAGTCACTGCATCACAACTTATAGACCATCTTGACATGGTGACACTGTCGTTAATAGTTTGGTCTGAAAAATTGCCCAGTCTCTCTGTGTCTATTCCTGTATTGAAGGCAGTCAACGAAGCCAGAGGAAGGCCGCAATAAAATCCAAGTAGATATGGCTACACTCACATTGAGGGCGAACATGGGCATGTACTCCTCGTTCTGCTTCCTCAACTGGATGACTTTCTCCATGGGCATTTGCAAGAAGCCAAATTCATAAGTGTACTGCAAAAGATATATAATTCAAGAATCAAAAGAGTGGAATTTTGGTATAACTATGGCAGGTATAAGGGATACCTTCCATGGTATAAGATTGTCAACAGGCCCACTGCTGCAGTACCTCATATAATATTGCAAGTTACATTATCATAAATTGTGTAATATACAGACACGATTCAAAGACACTCAAAAGTGAGACGAGCTAGTTCCAAAAGAAGATCAAGAACCACACTCACATGGAAGTCTTTTGCCTTCATGTCATGATTAGATGATATTCTGCATCTGTCCAGGACCATCTGGAATGCAAGGAAGTGTGTTACATTTTTGTAAGGACATGTAGTGGGCGGTATAATTGGAAATATGATTACATTACAGGAACAAAAAAATTGTTTGTTAATATTCAAGATGCACCAAGGCCTACCTGGCAAACATCAGGCAGGTGCCTTATCAAGCCAATCATGGGACATCCGTACACCTTGGAGCAGTAGGACAGGCATTCCTTCCACCTGAAATGGGTTGATAAATGGCAATGAGACAAATGGTGGTAGGACCATCTTATTTACTTTAGAACCTGTCAAGACATCAGTTGGAGCTTCCAACTTGGAGGTGTAAAATGATAGAATATTTTCATTTGAAGAATTTGCTATATTCGTGGAGAAGTAAACATATATATTACATGGAAGTCCACCCACAATAAATTTAACAAATTCCAACGTCCCTACTATTATTTTGGAAAGAAATGAACCCTGAACTGAGGCAGGAATGTCATAGGTTATAAATGTGATAAATAAGTGAAACAGATTCCGTTTCCCAGCAAGCAGCAACAATAACTTATCAAGCAGCTCACCCTATTATATATAAAGGTAAAGCAACGAAAGGATTTCTCAAAATCTTTGAAAAATTGATTTATTCTGTTGAAATCTACAGGCTAAACAGCCATTTCGTATTAGTGAAAAAAAGTCTTTTTCTGCATACCAGACAAACCAGAGGATTCCAAAGGCAAGGCCTCCACAAGTTGCATGTCAAATGCAATGCCATTTAGATTCGGGTTCCGGAACGGCTGGTTTGGGTAAGATAACTCACCGGTCATGGGTCACAACAGCAATGCAGGCTTCCTTGTGTTCATTTTTCACAGCCAGGTCGAAGAAGTGAAGTTCATCTTTATTTTTCTTCAGCTCAGCTTCCATGGAAAGCAACAAAGTGACACAGGAAGAGTGGCCTTCTCTTGCTGCCAGGTGCAATGGGGTGTCCTGACACAAATATATACATTGCATATCTTAATAAACTTTCAGTTATGTCCAAATGAAATCTTAAAGATCTTACTGATAATATTCAATGAACAAAATTAGAAAATTAAGTCGTGTGACCTTTTCAAAGTTCCATGTTTGATTATAAGAGAGGACATGAACTTACCCCCTTCTTGTTTTCAGAATTCAGCAAATGAACGTGAACAGTCAAAATAGCCTTCATGGTGGAGACATAGCCACTGGCAGCTGCCAAGTGCAGAGGGGTGTTGCCTTTCTGGTCCCTGAAAATACCAACAAAGAACACTGATATGATTTTTTTGACTACTGGCAGTAGTAATGCTTGGTTCTCACGACAAGGATTTTAACGCGGCAGTGAAAGTCAATTTCCAGGGAAATTTTATGAAGTTCATGGACTTGACAGCATTACATGATCAATTAGTGGTCCTTCTGCAGTGAGTTATCCCCTGTACAATTATATCAGGGTGCAATTGTGTCACTGAGTTTACAGGTACAGTAGCCTGCTCTACTTTCGACCTGATTTGGCAGTCAGCTGCATGAGATTACACAATATATATAACATTCTGCTTTGAGGAAAACCAGTAAGGCAGTTATCTAAATCAGCCATATAAATTACAATTATACATGATATCGACACCAAGCACTATCATGTCATATTGCATAAATTAGCCAATTAACGGTTTCTACAACAAAAACAAAGTGATGGGTCATCAGAAAGGCAATTGTGCAAGCCCACCTGAGGATAGTAGCCCCCTTCTGCAGCAGCAGTTGTGTCACCTTGACATGACCTTCTGTAGCCGAGAGATGAAGCGGAGTCTTTCCCGACGAGTCCATGTCATTGATCGTGTTTGTTCCTCCGGGACTATCCAGAAATCTTCGACAAGTATTAAACCGCCCATATCTAAATAATTCAAATTAAAATGTTAAGAAACAGCCTTACCATCAAATAGTCCAGGAGCATTAGATTTAACCCGGAACAAATTAGTAACAAGCTGAAATTTTCAGGAAACATTCAGAAGATTGTCTAGAATAACATTCTAAAAGTCCTCGAAAATCCTCTTATTGGCACCTTGGGAATTCAAGATGGCGTCAAAGATGGCTGACTTGAGCGTTTTTGTTGCTTCTTTGGCTCAAAATACTCTACTAATGTTATCTAAGTTTTGGAAATTAATATTCAAAGCTAGAGAATTGACTAGAAGCACGTATTATGTAATTTGGAATTCAAGATGGTATCAAAGATGGCGGAATTTATGTAGTCAGGGAGCCAAACTTGATTTTTTACCTGAACCCTGCACCGACAGATAAGGTTTTTTTTCCCAATGTATTTGTAGTCCTTAGACCCTCCATAAAACATAAATGGCGGGTAACGACAGCGTATCCTTGAGAATTTTGAGAAAATGGCCAAATTCAAAATGGCTGCCAAAACGAGCATCGGTCAGCCTAACTTTCTTAATTTTAGGTCTACAAAGATGTACAATACATCTATTTCAGGTAAAATAGACACGGGGAACTCATTTTTCAGGCTTTTAGATACACTTGTAGTTAAAATCAATCTATTGGATATTATGTGGAAAAATATAATTTTATCCCTCAAATTTACAATCATTTTCAGTGTAAGTCATAGTTTTACAAATCATTAGGTTTATTAATACAAATGCATGTCAAATTGTTTTTGACACTTGTACATTTCTTTAACACATATGGGCAGGTGTTATTCTGGATACCGCCTATGCATTTAAGGTTATAATGACAAACATGTGATTTAAGATTGAATTGGCGTACAGACATTGTCACTATAATCGCTGACACAATTTGCATTCTTTGACTTGCAAATGGCTGTTTCAGTTCATACAGACTTCAATCTGTCAAGGGAAAAGGCCCAATGTAATCAAAAACATAAAACAAATGGGTATGCTCTGCATAAGGAACTACTTGACATAAATTAAATTAAAATAATGGTTCTTCATACCAGATAAGATACCCCAAATTCGCATTTTCAATTATTTCATCAAGAAAAGAACTGCTTAGATGAGATTTTTCTCCTGCACCTAACACAGGACTATCCTTGTAGTGGAACAATAAATTTACTCACAACGTAATTTGACTCGAAGAGCTTTCAGAGACCATCCAGTCTCCTTCCTCAGTTCTAAGTGTGGATGATGGCATTCGGAGCAAAATTTCAATTTTAACAAACACTTGACATTTTTTAATTCATAGTATACACCTGCTGTGGAACCGTTTTCCATCATGTTACGGCTGTTACTGAGTCACTGCAGTGGTCCATCTGACCAGCAGAAGCAGTTCCATGGCAGAGAATCCCTAAGAATATAAAAAGATGAAATATCAATGCCAAGAAGTTTGGTTGTGGAATATGATACTTTAATTTACAAACAATTTCATCAGCTGTTGCAGCCATTGGTTACTGCTGTTTGAACTACATTTCTTCACACCAAAAACCTTGTCACAAAAATAGTGATGCCTCTTCCCATTGGCAGGTATGAAGAGATTGTTCAGACAGGGGCATCGGTTCTTCAGAAGATATTCAATATCATTTGAGACTTCATCATGCTAATGATTGTTTTCAAGCCATAAGAGCTCCCTTCTTATCTGTCTGACAGCAAAATGTGTTGTTGTAGTCTCCTCTTAATATTCATTGTTTATATTTAGGGTAACATTAGAGCTTCCTGTGAACAAAATAATGGAGCAGATATTCTCTCATTAACTCTCTCAATCTGCCCTATTACAGAAGAATCTGGAATAACATAGTTTGTGGTACCACAAATTGGTTGCTTGGAGATGGACTGTTATTATGTCCAGTATCTTGCACTCCTCCAGCCTCCTCCAGCCCAATTGTCATTCCTTTCATTGCATTTTCCTTGATTTGTTGCAAGGCCATTTCCAACTTGTACTTTGTTTCTCATTTTTGTGGATCAAATATTCTGGTTTACAATGAACGAAAATGCAACGGGTTGGCAGATTTGGCAAAAGAACACTTACATTGACTTATTGAGTCACAAGGAGGTCAACACACAGGATAGTCCTGTCTTTAGGTGCAGGAGAAAAATCTGATTTCTTCATCTCAGCAGTTCTTTTCTTGATGACATAATTAGGAATGCGAATTTGTGGTACCTGATCTGGTATGAAGAACCATTATTTCAATTAATTTTATACTTCTTTTATGCAGAGCATTGCCATGTTTTTATGTATATGATTCAATTGGACCTTTTGCCTTGAATATATCTTACAGAAATATATAAGTGTCAAAAACAATTTGACATGCAACCTAATAATTTATAAAACTACGACTTACATGGAAATGATTGTAAATTTGAGAGATAATAACTATATTTTTCCGAATAATATCCAATAGGTTGGTCTTAACCACCTAAAAACCTGACAAATGAGTTCTCCATGTCTATTTTACCTAAAATAGAGGTATTTCACATCTTTCTATACCCAAAGTTAAGAAAGTTAGGCTGACCTATGCACGTTTTGGCGACCATTTTGAATTCGGCCATTTTCCCAAAATGCTCAAGGATATGCTCTCGTTACCCACCATTTATGTTTTACGTAGGATCGAAGGACCCCAAATCCATCGAGAAAAAAACTTTATCCGTCGGTGCAGGGTATAACCCTCTGGCTACCTGACTATAATAGAAACATAAAGTCGGCCATCTTGGATACCATCTTGAATTTCTGATTACATAATAACTTCTTCTAGTTCATTCTATGGTCTTGAGAATCAAATCCATGACACTTTGATTGCATTTGTAGAGTATTTTGAGCCGAAAAATGGTATAATCGCTCAAGTCAGCCATCTTGGACGCCATCTTGAATTCCCAAGGTGCCAATAGGAGGATTTTCGAGGACTTTTAGTATGTTATTCTAGACAATTTTCTGAACGTTTCCTGAAAATTTCCGCTTGTTACTAATTTGTTCCGGGTACATGCCAATATGGAGCTAATGCTACTGGACTAAAAGATCTTGGTAGGTTTGCCCATACTGCATGTGACATGCACTGAATTTCAGTTTCAGCAGTTCGTTTACAGCGAAATACTTTGATATAGAATTAGAGTGGACTGTGGCACTGTGAAAATGGCACTTTGTGACTCATGATAGCTGGGATAAGTCTCCTTCAATCAAATTAACATTGAAAGTATTGGGTTTGATCATGACAAATCATCAGCATGATGACACACCAAGTGCCATTTTCACAGTGCCACAGTCCACTCTAATTCTATATCAAAGTGTTTCGCTGTAAGTGCAATATCTTGTAAGTGCGTAAATGTGCTATCTTGCACTGCCCGCATAGATAATAGCTTGCCCTGCTTGTGTAATACAATAAACTTAGCAAACTTGTGTGTAAATGCAATATCTCGCACTAATTAGTGAAAGTGCAATAACGTGCAAGTTTGTAAGTGTACATCTTGAACTGCTTGTGTTAAAGTAATATCTCACACTGTTTGTGTTAATGCAACACACTTTGCAAAATATTTAAGTGTAATATCTCGCACTGCTTTCGTTAGTGCAATACTTCGCATGCATGTAGTCAAGTGGATTAAAATTACATATATAATGTATACACTCCTGGGCATAAAAAAATGGACCATCCTAGAATTCCACTTCATTTTGTAAGGCTTTGATTTTTACTGGATATACACATCGAAAAAGCTACATTTCCTGTCAGTTAATTAACAGAAGCATTGTAGCTTTTTTGATGGTATATCCTGTAAAAATCAAAGCCTTATGAAATAAAGTCGAATTCTAGGGTGGTCCATTTTTTTACCCAGGAGAGTACTGGCAGGATCAAGGTTAATATTATGCATAAAGACAGTTAGACTTGTTAATTGTACTGTGTGCCTGGTTGACATTTGATGATTTCCTGTCCCTTGTCGTAACAACAACCACTGACCTTGCAGCAAAATGAAGAGGAGATTCCCTCTTGTTGTTCTTGGTGTTGAGGACGGCTCCTAATTTGATCAGTTGTTCTATTGTGTACAGTTGGCCTTCCCTTGACGCATAGTGGAGAGGTGTGCAGCCATACTCATCCTGGTGGTTCATCAGAGTTTTGAAGTCCTGGAAAAAAAAAGTCATCTTTTTTTTGTGAACAAGATTCTTTATTGATGTCGAGCGATGGAGTGGTTTAGTTACAGTCTAGTCCGGCTCCGCTGAAGGTTTTGGCAAACCCAGGGAGTGAAACCAAAATAGCAGGATGTTGTACAGATGAGACGTTAATTACGTTGACCTTATATCAATTAAAAGATCCCTCATGGTTTAAATGTGTAACAATGTAACATGTTGAGGACTGCTGCTCTCTATCCCACCTCATAATCAACCCTCATGAGTTACCAGAATTGGTCTTAGGCCGAAGCACCAAATAATACTTTCCCCTTGAAGGTCGGCCATCAAACCAGTTGAGCTAAAGGGCCGGCCCCAAGCCAAGTGCTTAGGAGCAACATATTATACCCAACCCACCATACTATAATGATATTGTGCCATTGCATCAATTCTAATATGCTCAACCAAACTGTGTGTGGAAGCATGAATTCTCATTCAATGAGAAGAAAACATGTCTTATTGGGTCATAAAGTCTGATATTTGGAACATGTGGGATGATAATGGCTACCAATTTTTTTTCTGTACTCGGAATTAGTTATGGGTCAGAGTCTTAGTTAACCAGTGAAACACGGCCCAATGTTATTTCAATTGGAAGGATGGTTCACTTATACTTATCAAAGATTGACGCATACCTAACTCCGACTACAGCAAAGAAAATTGGCAGCCATTATTATCCCACATGCCTCACATATCGGCCTTCAGGCTTTATGACCCAACCTGCTTTTAACCCATCAGATGATAATTCACGCTTCCACAAGCAGTTTAGCTGAGGATGTTAATCATTGATGCAATGGCACAGTATCACACTTTTCACTAGTAAGTTACAGGCAGCACTGTACCCTATATTATAAGCAAAACAAGCGTTTTTTCTTTTTTCCCCCACTTTTTTCACTGTTTCTTTGTTAATTAAATTGGGTGTCGTTGCAGTGCTTAAAGCAACCAGAAACAGGACAAACAGCTTATTGTGATTATTCACATCACATAACAGAGACTACAAAATAAAAGGTAGAAAACGAACAGGCCTAAATGGGCAGTTTTACAGTATCTGCACTCGAAGTGTCTCATGGGGGGTCAAAATAAAGGTATGTAAATGAGAATTTCCTTCATGCTATCATGAAATGAACATATTAAAGTTTCGTGAATCAAGTAGGACACATGTGATTTGTTGCTTTATCACCAAATTGCCACTCCATAAAGTAGGCAAGGTTTGAATTTTTGAAAAAAAAAGTTTATCAGAAAAAATATCCATGTGAATACTAATTTGACATTTTTTTCAATGGAAATCCAGCCATCTTGTTCCATAGAACCGTCAAAACCAATGCAAAACTTAAATTTCGATGAAATATGACAGAACTTTTTTCAAAACAATTTTTATGACGAAAATAAATAATTAGACATTTCTTACTCTGAAAGTTTATGTTTTAGAGTGTTTAGCAAGGTTCTAATCACAATAGATGCATGATTTCCAAAGTGAATAAGGCTTGGGTATCCTACTAACTCAAGGTCAAGTTTTGTTAATGTACTATAGGAACTCATAGTGTTTCCTTTGGGTCAAAGATAATGTTCTAGAGAGAAAAATCACCGAAAATGACCCAAAATCATAGGTTGAGAAAAAAATAAGCTTGAATTGCTCCAAAAACAAGATATTTACATATTGTCTTGTTAAGTCATTCTGTTATTTGCGAAAAATTGCAGTTATATTGATATATTATGTAAAATAATTGCCTTTTACTCTCAAGTTTGATTTTCTCATAATAGTGCAATTTGATGATCTAAAAACATATATAGTAATTTTCAATGTTCATAAATACCCTTTTCAGACATCCAGGTTAATTATTTAGTTCAGCCATGTTCTTTTCCTTGATGAATCCAGTGTTAAAAGACTTGAATCGAAGCAAAACTTCTGATGTACTGGAGAGGACATTTTGTGACATTCTGAATTTTAATTCCTAAGAAAATGTATGTGCATGGCCTGGATATTTTTTCAACTTGCATTTGCCACATCGATATAGAGGCACACAATCAAGCAAAGAAAACATACATAGCTTGTTTTTTCCTTCAGAATCCTGAGTGTTTTTTCCTCGTACTGGAGAGGACACGTTTTTTTGACATCATATTCAAGCGTGATTTTCCGAAAACCAAGTATAGATTCTAAAATTAATCTTTTTGATTTACCTTGAGATATGTCTCCAGCTACACAATTGACACAATCAGTAGACACACTCTTTAATACTGATTCATAACAGCATATACAGTAATAAATGGTCTATCGAAGACAAACTTTTTGACACATGCCATTTTCTACATTTTGGGAGACAGCTCCTTTTGTATATAACTTATTCACATGAAACCTGTTGTATTTTATGTCCAAGACATAGGTCCAGACAGGCATCATTAACATGAATCACAACTGACTGCATTTGCTTTTCTGTGTTGCCATGAATATATGCGAAACTGCCCGTGAGACACAAAAAAGTGCAAAAATTGGTCATAAATCGCCTGCTGCTTCAAAACTAAGCATGGTAGCAAGGTAAAATTTGGTACACATATACTTCTATGTAGTACAAGACTCCTACCATGACAAATTTCTGTGTACCTGTCATACTTTTCTCATAGTAATTGCTTAAAGACGAAAAATTAGCCGAGTGCAAATACTGTAAAACTGCCCAAATGTGTTAGGCACACCGGAGTGCAACATTAGGGGACACAAAAAGATTTGTGTGACGTGATATGAATGCACTGCCAGTTCCACTACCACTTTATTATGAAGGCAAAATGTGCGCAATGCAATGCATGCAGTCCACAATTATCATCTATTGTTCACTTGCTTACTGTTGTTAATAACACACATTCTCAGCAAGGAGAACTCGCCTTGGGACAAGAAGTATTGTGGAACCAACAAGCTGGTCTGTCAAAATTGTATGATAGATATTTATTAAAGGCAGTCTCCGTGTAATTGAGTCGCTTTCTATGGAATACATCTACAACATTGTCATTTAGTGGTTGTATGGTGGGTATGAAACTACTTTGGAGCAAGGTTAATCACAACAAACTGAATATTCAGATAAACTATGACAAAATATGAAAGTAGTTATTTATTGTGCAAATCACACAAATGTAGGTAATTCTGCAAATCACAAAAGTATAAGTAAAGAAAACAACATTGAAGTTTATTTTTACCGATATATACTGATGTCCACAGATGATACCACAGAACTTCTCCAAATTAAAAAGGAATGCAGGTTGCCCAGCAGCCATGTTAAACAGCAGGCTTACCCATCAATTAGAGAAGTATTGGTTAAGAGATAATGGAAACTTGCAGGCTGTAATTCTATACCATTTATAAATATTGGACCCAATGACTTTCACTCACTGTTTGGAACCAAGAGAACTTGAGGTTGGGCGCTCCATTGCGGATGATGAGATGCAGAATGTTCCTGTTCCGGTTGTCAAGGACCAGAGTGGAAGCATCCATCTCCAGAAGGAGGCTGACCGTGGCCCACGACTTCCGGTTGGCAGCCACCAGGAGAGGAGTCCTGCCCTCAGAGTCAGCCATTTCTATGTCAGCATTCTGAAGTTAAGAAATATTTTAAAATAACAATTGCTGGGGTATGTCTGACAAATATTTCACCAATCCTCAGAGTAATTTGAATTGCGACAATTCACCACAGTCCAGGTCACCGATGACCAAAGACTTTGAAGTATAGGAATATGAACTTTTCTTTAAATCTTACAACTGGTGCTTCTTGCCGTTCTCAGGCACACGTGGTGACACTATACATGGCCTTCTTCCAGTTTCACGTCATAATTAAAAAACGTGCCTTGTGTAAAACATCAAGACGAAAAAGCGTTCAAGGTTACATTTCAGATTGTTCCAGCACCTTGAACCATGCAAATGTGAGATGTCTCTGATTAATAGAATTTCTGGGAACTGCTGCATCACATTCATTAGGTGAGAAGTCATTACAACAAGTAATTTGGCTCAGATGCATTCATTAAGCCATTCTATACAATATCCATTTTACCGGAGAGTACTCCTCTCTTAACAGGTAATTCTATAATCAGCAATTACTCCTACTATTATCACACCTGTATTGAGGTGTTCTGAGAGCATCTGGAGTTATTAGCTCTGAAGACAATACTGCGAATTTCAAGGTCTTTGGAAATTAAATCTGTCAAATTTGGTAAGCCCTTACACCTCCCAGGTCAGATACTATGCAAATTAATAAATTTGCATATGTACTATGCTACTACAGGTGTTTCCATGGGCGTACGGCGCGTGCGATTTTTGGGGGGGGGGGCAAGCGACATTTGCCCGAATTTCAAGATTTAGATTTGATACCATTTCAAATGAAATTGCCTGGAAATCATTTTAAAATTTTCAATAGTGATTATTTAATCATCTTTCCAAATCTTTTAGCCTTCAGAATCTTACTGTTTCCCAAACATTTTGGGGGACGATCTCCCCCAAGGGGCACACAACGTAACCACAATGTTACCAATTGATGGAGTGTTCTGTTTTAATGTGGGAATCTATGGTAGAAATTATATTGCCACAACATGAAGACAATGTTCAGATTTTTTCACAACATTGTGACAATGTTGCCATGCACGCGTCAAATGCTAACCATTGCTTCATAACGTTATGACGTTATTTCTGCCATACAATTACATGTAATTTCACAAAAATTGCTAGGTTGTCACAATACAATGTTGGAATGTAGATTTCATTGTGTCAATTGGGTACAAAATTAATAGACAGTCCTGCCAGATTCCCTCAATAAACTAAACAAGAACATTTCATGACATTAATTTCGAAAATACCTTGCACTGAAACAACGTTCTTTTATGTTTAAAGTTACATCATCATGCAATTACCTGTTCAACCAGGAACCTGACACACTCGACCCTGTCAAAGAGGGCAGCCCTGTGCAGAGGAGCCATGCCCACCACATCTTGCAATCCCAGGCATTCGCAGAAGGCGTCAGGCTGGATCTCATACATCAATTGGACCATCTCCAGGTTGCCCTGGGCGCAGGCAAGGTGCACAGCCGTCGATTTGTCATCCTGAAGCATTCGAGTAATGGTAAGTGACAAAAAACTAGCAGAAGCTAGAAAAATAACAGTTGCATATATATTATAAGGTGTCTCTCTGGAAGGATTAAGACGGTTGCAATGGTGCAACAAAACAATCCCATATATACAAATCTAAAGTAGAGTTCCTCCGTGGCCTAATGGTTACTAGTGCTTGTTTGCACAGCCACTGGCTCTGAGGGCGTGGGTTCGAATCCCACCCCGGAACTCAATTTAGTCCGAGCCCATGGGACATTAAATGGAGGCGGGTTGTATCCAGTGTTCTATGCTGGGCCAACTGAAAGACCCTGGGCATCCCTGAATTAATAGGGTATGTACCAGACTCACATTCTTCTCATCTCATCATCATACGGCGATCGCCTGCCTCGATATAGCCCACTAAGGTGCTGCTGAGGCATAAAACACAAACAAACAAACAAACAATCAAATCTGAAGTACAAACATATGCATTTTTTAGTGATTCTAAGTTACTATGTGGGCCTACATTCCCCTGCTTTTCAGCAATGATAAGAAATGTTAGCCTTGCAACTAGCTCTCAGGAAAAATATACAGTCACAGACATTAAACAGACTTCTTCACCGAATTACGATATATCATTTAGAGGTGAGTGCTCAATTCCCAAGTAAGGAATTGATGCCATTATACCAAGAAGTTTACGGTTCCTCCTAAAACAACAGGAAGCCTTACAGCAGGCCAATTCTCCATTTTGGAGACTGAGTAGCAAACAATAAAAGTAAATTTCTTACCAGTTGGTCTTTTATGCAGGCTCCAGCTTCGATACAAGTACGGACAGCCTGGAAACAAGACCGTAATGAGTTCTCAGACAAAGAAAATTGGCGTTGCTTTAGAGTATTTAAATGTGTCAGACTGGCAATTTTAGCAATGGAAATAAATCCAACCTTTGTGTCTCCTCCATTCACAGCAGAGTGTAAAGGGGTATTGGCCGAATTGTCCTGCACTTTCAAGAGCTCAGACCTGTTGGTACAACCTAAGCTCTCAGCTGCAACGAATAAGATCATGACATTTTGCAGAATGTAGTATGCAATCACAAATAATCAAACCTCATTCAATAGCATAATATAAAGGGTGTAGGGGTGTAGGCCTACTTAAATATTGAAAAACTGGCATGAGCATTCACAGAATCCAAAAATAACGTGCAAGCACTTTAAGCAGCACAGACAGTGCATGGTTCCAACACAGGCACACCGGCCAGTGATATACTAAGGAGAAGAAGAAGAAGAAGGCATGTTTGACCTTTGACCCATGAAAGCCAGTCCATTTTAGTTTCTTTATAATTTTTTCCATCACAGAAGGGCACCAAAAGTGACGGTCGAAAGTTAAAAACCTACAGAGAATGTAAGAGTAAATTTGAATGAGATGTGTGAAAGAGAGTGACCTCCAGAGTGCTAACGAGATTGCATGAAATTCTTGGGGTAAGAGCATCTGTACTGCTAAAAAGGGGTAAAAAAAATCTACTAGACCAGTTTGGATTTCGTGACAACATTCATTCTTCAAAGAGACAATGACTACCGAAGATCCCAAGGGCAATTAAAACAAAATTAGTCTGTCACAATGTTGTGTCTCTCAAACTAGCTAGCGTTTCATTATACTCAAAGGTGCAGTTCAAAATAAATTTATCTTCTCCGTTAAACCCACCGTGCTCCAGCAACACATTGAGGGTTTTCGTGGCGGCATTTCTGGCGGCTACGTGGATGGGCATCAGACCAATGTCACAGGGTCGGCACATCTTGGCTCCACTTGCCAGCTTAAAGGAAATTCAAATAGTCGTACAGTCCATAAGTTATGTCTAAACACCAAAAAGTGGTTAATAGCATAATTTAATTTTCAGGACTTTTATTAACTTTTATGTATAAAAAGTCAATATATATTGGCCTATACAATATACACAATGTTGGAAGAGTGCATGCAATATGTTTGACCCTCGGGAGTGACAGTCACCTTGCTGTTTCCCTGGGCCTTCAGCCTCGTGAAACAGCAAAGTGACTGTCATTCCCTTGGTTCAAACAGATTGCACTGTTGGCCTCGTATCAGTCAACATTTGTATACTGTTAGATATCAGTCCTATGGTGACTACTTCACAAATAGACCTACTTGTAAAAAAAAAAATTAAAGTCATAAACATGTTATATACATTTGCCATTAATGTCGGCGAAACAATTTATATAATAAACAGTTTTAGTTTTATTCAAAGGACTTACATTCAATATATATAAAATTACAATATATATATATAGGCCTATATATCATATATATATATGGCCTAATATTATTTCTTCAGGCCAACTCACCAGAATCTTGGCGCACTCCCAGGCGTCACAGAAGGAAGCCTGGTGCAGGGCTGTGCCTCCCTTCGCTCCCGTTGCATTCAGGTCCACACTCTTGAACTTGGCCATCACCTTAGGAAATAAAATTTAAACAGATGAAAGCCTCTGTGAATTCCACGACGAAGAACAATGGGATTTAAATTTTAATAGTTTGACAATTTTCTGAACTCAGGAATGGATGGACAAGTGACAGACCCAAACTTCACTTTACTAACCACCTTTGTTTGTTATGAGCCGATTTAATTGTTTTGAAACTCCAGAAAATGTGACTCTCACTTCCAAACCGTGTCTTATTCAAGCTCTATTAAAAGACCATTTGACAAGCAACTCATACAACAACAACGCAGTGGACGAGTTCATGACATAGCACATGGTCGCATCGATAACAATGATGGCCTGACAGTTCTACACCACATTGTACTTTCACTGTCTTTTACGTATTCATACATGTAGATGTTAGATCAGGAATTGACTTGCAATAAACTATACAATGTAATGTAGGACCAATCGCTGAGTTAACGATACGGGTACTCTTTTAGCAATGGACAGAATCACCAGCGCAGCAGGTAGAACCTTTTAGAACGTGGTTCCATTAATGAGCGGTTATTCAATCACGTTAATCATCCGGGCAATTATCTGAAATTACGCGACTGCCCAATCTCCTATCTTCCCTGCAAATAGAAACGCATTAGGGTCCCAACCAGACTGGGTCAGCAGAATAACAAGGATTGGTGCTTTATCTCAATGCAACATGTCAATGCACAATTAATTAATGAAAACTGGCACGCAGTGGGACCATGAACACAGATAAGATCATCTAACTGAAACTGGGACCCTGGATATTGCCTACACATATCCTGTAATGTAAGTTATAAATTTGTGTCTTTGAGACATGTCTGCAGACAGGACCTTAGCCCCAGGCAGGGACAGGTTAGTTGATGCAGTTTTTATTAGAAAAGTTTGCCTTTCTCAAATAAATACATTGTAGGACTATGGAGCAACTTAACTTCATCTGTTGGACAGTTTTTACCCGAAATGGCGTCAAACTAACCTTACTGATGTACAAAGTTAATAATATCTCACTGTTTAATCTAATTAAAATTAATTAAGTTATATTTCACTTTTGCATTCCTGCATAGATACGAGGGTTTTTGGAAAGTTCTGATCGATTTTGTTTGGCAAACCTTTTGCTTCGAAGCAACTTGACTTCATCAAAATTTTCACAGAACCTTCCTCAGGTGTTTCGCTACCTATTTTCAAATTATCATACCTGTAGGAAATGTTGAAATTACTTTTCTGTTGCCATGCATGGAAATACAAACTCTGTGCACCCAGCACAGCTCAATTTTTCGACTAAATCCAACAGATTGACAGTGTTTTTGATCATAACTGTAAATATCAATCTAATCATGAGAAAAATATTTCTTGACGGGCTTTCAGTCCTCCAAGGTATGCTCAATTTCATTCAGGACAAATAATTATATTTCTAAACTGATTTGCTGAAAAAATTGTGAAGCAACTTTTCCATCGGCTGTCCCAAAGCATGCTTCGGCTGAAACAATACACTACAAACAAGACTTTGAAAGAACCTTACGACCCATAACCCGAGTCATCGGCTTTAATTGCCAGACATGCCCATCATTTCTTTTGCTAAAACTAAAACTCTTAAATATGAGTTCAGAGGTTAAAGATATGAGGATCATCATGAGAAATGAGAGACCAGAAATTTCCCCTGAAAAACCCGATTTTAGGAACTTCTCAGTTTGAAAGACTTCAGTGATATCCTCAGCAAATGGCTTGAACATTTGCATTCTGGTTGGAATGCAGTGGTAAATATTTGGAAATACTGGTAGGCACTCAAGAAATATTTTTGGTCATAATCAATTTCATTTTTACACTAACTTTTTTTATTATATTTACACTAGTTGGATTTGCACAAAAAAAAAGAGCTGCGCTGTGTGCACCGAGTTTTCACTTCCAGGACAACTGAAAAGTGATTTAAACACTTCACCAAGGGATGATATTTGCAAATTAGACCGTGGCATACCTGCAAATAGTTCAGTGAATTTTTTGTTTTCGGCTGCTTCAAATCGAAAGCTCTGCCAAAAAAATTGGTCAGAACTTTCTGAATGCCCCTCGTATCGACGACACTGGGAACCATCCTGGAAAATTGATCATGATGCCTGCACAAATTTCTATGACAAAAAGAGTTAAATTTATTTGTTAGTGTGACTTACAGACACGAGGTCTGGTTTATTGAGCTCCACAGCCCGTTGCAGGGCCAGCATCTCCTTGTTGTTGCGAACATTGGGATCAGCACCGACATTCAGGAGGTACTCGATCGACTTCTCCCGGTTGGCTTCCACTGCCATGTGTAGAGCGGTCTCCCCCAGTTCATCTGTGGCATTGAGGTCTGAGTAACAAAAAAAAAGCACGAGTGAAAACATTCTGGTTTATCAAGAAGTTATTTTCTTTAATTTTTTAAGCGTCCCCACTCCTTCCCAAAGAAAAAACAACTTTTGCTTGCATGACCTATTTTCTTTTGAATTTCCTTTGGAAAGTGGCAATTCCATCTTGCATAACCATAGCATCAAACTGAAACAGGCACTGCTATGTATGTCCACAATGGGCAATTAGATGACGCAAGCAAGATGGAGCACTGAGCACTACAACAAGAGAAAGCAGCAGTCTCAGTGGCTCACGCAAGAGGAAATGAGAAAACAATCGCAAGAGGAATATTGAATATTCCAAGGACAGAAGGCATGGCGTGGGCAACAACTTGTGACATATTCTAGTGTAGATCCAGAAAATGTCGGATTGGGTGTTCACAAATAAAAATGTGCTGAAATCAGAGACCAGAATTTAGGCCTACTAGGCATGGTATGTAATATTGTTTTGTATCTCCGATTGCCACTTTTAAAATAACTTGCAGCTGCCACCGATGACCTTGTTACTTGATCTGATTCTTATAAATCAATAACAAATATACACAATTAAGTTCACTTAGCCTTTTTAGACAATACAAGCATTGCCTTTTTAGACAATACATGCATTGCCTTATAAGTAAAAGCAGTCCTGTGGAGACAGTGGCTGGGACATTACCAACCAGTAGTTAGTGCGTGATGTACAGGGCTGTGATAGACTATGGGATCACTTACATGCAGCTTTGTTGGCAAGATAAGGAACAGTACTGTTGTTAACAGACTGATGACAGAGTAAGCCAGCAAGACTCATTTCTTGACCAGGTTTGATCTTGTCATACATTTCTGTATCCCACGAGGGTAAAGGAAGGGGGAAAGAAATTGCAAGAGGAAAGTACATGTTTATCTTTGCCAGAAAACAGGACCTGAAGTAGATTACAGGAATTCGTTTTGAAGTAGACTTCTCAGCCACCAAGATCAATCAATTTGGCTGTACGTGACGTATGGTAGAATGCTGCTCATGATTGGATAATAATTACTCGAGTTTGTGTGCATAAAGTAGCTGTGAACCAAAAACTGTTGTCCTCAGTTTTTCCAGTTTGTCTCACTAAATTTGCAGGCTTAAACAAACTGAAACTGTAATAAATTGCACATCATCAAGTTGGAAGAAATATCATTCGTAATCCCTTGTGTGCCATCATGTGTGAAAGTCTTATTATTGTTCTATTATTGGTGAGCATTCATATGTGCAATGTATCATGATTGAAAGATACCACATTTGACCATACCAGACCGCATTATGTGAATATTTAGGCAATTGGCTATGTATTGAAAGTAAAAGAAACATAAACAAAGATTGGTGATTAAATAGATTGATAGATAGACAGATAGATAGATAGCCACATCTATACAAACACATTATATATATATCTATCTATTGATATGTCTATCTATTGATATGTCTATCTATCTATCTATCTATCTATCTATCTATCTATCTATCTATCTATCTATCTATCTATCTATCTATCTATCTATATTGCCTATCTATTTTGTCTATCTGGTTATTTATTCGAAGGTCTATGTACCTGTCTAGTTAGTCATCTGTGGCAGTTTATGGAGTTGTGGCAGTTTATGGAGTTATGCCAAAGATCTTTAATTAGTATTTTATCACATGAAAAATGCGGTCTGAGTTGGTTTTTTGTGGTCCAACTCAAATGCTCCTTTCATAAGAGGCATGGATGTGTCAAACCCACTCAAAAACATGAGATTATGAAATGATTAACAGCTTGGAGTTTTGACTACAGAAGCCAAATTGTGAGTTGTAACATTTTTCCGCAGTTTAGTGTTCTACAGTTATTAGTGTGTTTCACTGGATTCCATTGTATACAGTGGCCTGATGGGCAAACTCTCCCCATCTAGATTTCCTGATATCTAACTTTATTAGACCATGAATAATTATTAAGGCCTAAAAATATTCAATCTCTGTTGAAAATTGCTCTAGACAAGTTCTTCTGTCTTAATAAAAATAAATCGGGGTAAATTCAACACATGTGGGGAAAGTATTGACACTGTCCCAACTCTCCCCCATTCCACCATTTTTCTCTAAATCCCAATTATGACAAAACCGGTTGTCTGGTAATTTTCCAAATTAAAACTGAATAGTCAAGCCTACCAAGCATGCCATAGAAAATTTTCTCAGTCCTTGTTGTCTGACAGACAATTAAAAACTCGTAACATGGCTCAGTTTTTCCGTTTTTCATCTAAATTTGAATTTTCTTCTCTCTAAAGATCGTGACAAGCAAATTAGCCAGAAATGTTACATCCATTGAAAGATTTTTATTTTTATAAAATTTTGGTGGCTGCAGCTTTCTCAAAAAATGTTTAGTTTCCTCAAAAATCAGGGTGGCCCAACCCTCCCTGTGGCCCAACTCTCCCAAGCTTCCCCTACCATCTGCAAGAAGATAACTCTATTCTGCTTCTCAAAGTATAGGTGTAAACACGATGTATCTCATCCTGCAAAAATGTAATTTTTGGCATCAACCGCTCAATATCTGTATAATTAATTCCAGAGGATGTGATGTGATACTATACTGCTTTGAAAACACATCATATTGAAGCCAAGAATATACTGACCCCATCTAATACTCATGTACTTACATAATATAAGAGTATGGCCCATGAGAATGGCACAATTATGTTTTAGAAAATAGGCTCGGAAATTGGCTGTCTTGATGAAAATATGGTAATTATTTGACATTCGTGATCTTCAAGGATGACCACAGTGGAATTTTCAGATGTGCTAGGAGCTGAATTTTGGATGACAAAAACAATGCTGTCTACATATCTACATCAAATTATTTAAAAAAATACTTTAGTTTGCCCAGAAAGGTGGTTTCAAGTGAAGGAAATGCATAATTCTTCGAACATATCTGTTACTTTTTTTATATGAATATGAATAGAGTTGTCCATGTTACAGGGATATATACTGAAGCAACAATTTGTATTTCCTAACAGCTTTAATTATTGGCAGAGATTTGTTAGTGAAATTAACATGGACTTCCCTAATAATGCTTAATCATTATATAAAGGACTCATTTTTCAGTTAAGCGTTTCACGAAAAGCACACTGAAAGTGACTGATTATCAGTGATACTCAGTTAGAAGAGAACTTACAAATCTGGATAACCATATATATTCATTGGTCTGTAAATAGTCGGTTTTGCACTTTCCAGACATCTGTAGATGTTATTTAGGTTGAACTTTGCTAAGTCGGAAATTCTTGTCTCCTGTGTTTAACAATAATTCATGATGACAAGAAGGTACATTCAGGACCTCTTTTCGTCATTTGTCATAGACAAGGATATTAGCAAATTTTATAACAAAAAAATATAAGGCAGGTTATTTTTATCCCATCCAAAAAAGGCATTGAAGTGGTCAACCCTCCTGAAAATGGCTTGTCTCCACCAACATTTTCTTTGAAAGATCGCGTCCAAGCACTAACCAGGATCCTGATTCAATTAAACTCTTCCATACATGGAGACTTGACTATCACTCTTCTAAAATCGAGTTAGCAATAGCTGAAATATGATTATGTATTAGAACAGGAGGTTGTTTTTTCAATGTCTCCAATATTGCGTCATTAGCATCATACCGGATTTGTTTCTTAATAGAAATGAAAGGGACACACATTCTGTGAGAAAACCTTATGCCTGACGTTGTTTCTGAATCCTAGAAAATAACTGCACTATCTGTAGCTCTGTATCATTTATGTAAACCAAAATGTTTGAGCATTTCTGTTTGCATGTCAGTTGTCCTATCTCAAGTAGCCATTAGCAAATGCCTTGCTGCTCTATTTTGACTGCATATTTCTGGGCCAGAATCACTTCGAACGTGTTTCTGGTGTTCATAAGTCCATTGCATGTATATATTGCCAGACTACCAGTGTTGCACTGGTCCCAACAAAGATTTTTACCCAAATTATCATTACATCACACTGTCATTAGCATCACAACAAAAATGCCTTATTGCCTTTACTTCACTAAACTTTTGTTGCAGGTGACTGGAGTTGAAATTGGTTGAATATATATTATCAATAGATGTTTCAACAGAATATTACATAGCATTTTTGCATACTTGCTCTTTCTCTATCTATGCATTTCTCCACCTAATCGTACCTGCCTACTCTTATGCCCACTTGCTCTTTACTCCACCGCCTTTAATCTCCAATTTCTCTTATCTCCACCCTCTCTTTCACCTGCCATTTGTTCTGCTTGCCTGCCTACTCTTATTGCCACCTCATTGTATCTCAACCAACTCTTATTGCCAAATTATCGTATCTCCACCTAACTCTTATTTCCACTTACTCTTATTTCCACCTGATTGTATCTCCACCTACTCTTATCTCCACCTGCTCTTGTCTCCTCCTTCTCTTGTCCCAACCTGCTTTATCTCCATCTGCTCTTGTCTCAACCTAACTCATTATCTCTGATTGCCACCTTATTGTATCTTAACCTGCTGTTAATGCCACATTATTGCGTCTCCACCTACTCTAATCGCCACTTACTCTTATCTCAACCTAATTGTATCTCCACCTACTCTTATCTCCACCTGCTCTTGTCTCCACCTAACTCATCAACTCTGATTGCCATCTATTCTTATCTCCACCTAATCTTAAAGCAACCTACTCTCATCTCCACCTGCTCTAATTCCCACCTTGTATTATCTCCATCCAATTATATCACCACCTATACTCTTACCTCCACCTACTCAGTCCTACTGCTATCTCCAGCTACTTGTATTGCCACCTTATTGTATCTCAACCTAATGATATTGCCACCTTATTGTATCTCTGCGTACTCTAATCGCCACTTACTCTTATCTCCACCTAATTGTACCTCCAACTGCTCTTATCTTCACCTGCTCTTGTCTCCACCTTCACCTGTTCCAACCTGCTCTTATCTCCACCTGCTCTTATCTCCACCTGCTCTTATCTCCACCTAATTGTATCACCACCTACTCTTATCTCCACCTGCTCTTATCTCCACCTGATTGTGTCACCACCTACTCTTATCGCCACCTGCTCTTATCTCTACCTGCTCTTATCTCTACCTGCTCTAAGCTCGGCCTTCTCTTATCTCCATCTACCCATATCTCTTTATATTGCCGACTAATGGCATTATAAATCATGCAGGAAACAAAGAATGAGAAACTTTGGGGGAAAAAAGTGAATGTTCAACTGTTAAAAAGGGTATCCCAAAGGGAAGTGACTTGGGACCCGTTATGCATTATAATTATCTGTAAATGGCCTGATGTCAATGAAAATTATGCTGACTACAATAAAGTAGCGGCAATAGGAGATGACCTTCATGACGTATTGAAATGTCTCCATGATTTCATCTTACCAAATAATGGATGATTGTGGCTTAACGTCCTGTATTTATGCACTTGGTAGGCTAAGTAGGACAGGAGGAGGACACAGCAATGATGTGAAGGACGATTGATACAGCCGTCCAACATATGCCCAGGTGACCCGCCTGGATTTGAACCCTGGACCCAGCGATTGGCAGCCCAGCATGCTACCGTTAGACCAACCCCCTCACCTTACAAAATAGCATTAATGGATGAATGCAATGACAACTTATGATAATTTGCTCTATATATTCCATTCATAAGACTGGACAGTCTAATAGTAATATGTAAATGGCACAGCCATAAGATTCGCGCAGCACTTAAACATTTCTTGTAGGACTTATAGTGTTAACTTTCATTAGATCGATAGATAGACAGATAGATAGATAGATAGATAGATAAATTGGATTATAGATAAATGGGATTATTGATAAATAGGTTTGAAAGATAATCGGCTAAATAATGAAAAGGCAAACAACACTGAAAGATGCCAAATTTAAGTCTATGTTAGATTGTTGATATTACATAATAGTAATAAAAAACAGTAACATGTAGATTGATTGCTTACTGTTACATAATCATCAGTTTATAAGATTATTTTTACTTTAGTTTTGTCATGTTTTCTTGTTGTCTGTTTTGAAATGAATTTAGCTTGTCAGGGTTAATAATTAACTATTCCATAAAAATTATAGGTACAGGGAATACTTCTGAAGAAAATTGAATTTTTAAGACACTTTTGAAGAGGAATATGTTATGTTTTGTTAAATTCGAAATCAAATCATTGATAAGAAGCTGGACCCACTTGACCTTATTTCCTGCTGTGGACTGTTGATGTTGAGACCATCACTGCACAGATTTTTTGAGTCCTCTCTTATGCTCAATTCGCTTCACGAAACGGCCTGCGACCATTTCGCTCTGCGAATATAATTTACCACACTTTATAGTGGTTACCATAGAAACAACCAAATTTATACTGTCTTTTGACTTAAGATAATGTGAGCATGCATATATAATATTGTTCATGTTTTATCTTAGATAAAATGGGGAATTGAGTATCCTGATGTGAAATCAAAGTTGTAATGGCTTTAAAGGGTACTTTTTGATGGTTGCCATGGTAACAAATTCATGTTATGATAAATCTGCTTATATCCTTTGTAATATAATTGTATTGATAAGTTGTTGTCAGGTTGATTAAAATTCACATGATCAGGCAGATCTAAGGTCATACATTTTGTTTGTATGTGGAAAGGACAGCATATTTCAACTGTTGCCATGGTAACAACTAAAAACCGAATTTCTTAGTGTCAAGTTTAGCTGAGAAAATGATAGCATAATCATTTTTCATGTTTCTGCCCAATCGAGACAAATTAATTAGCTTGATAAAGCAGAGACTTGTATTTTTTTGCTCAAATTGCAAAAAATTGCATTTTCAATGGTTACCATGGTAACGGTAAGAAATTTAAGAACTTAATGTCTGTATTTGAATTGGTACAATTATAATGTGCGACAACGTATCATATTTGTATGGTATTGAACCAGGTCAGGGGCCTGAGAGTAAAATTTAGATATTTTACCGGATATGACTTTCATGTGTTTCTGTTGCCGTAGCAAAATTAAATATGATGTCATCTTAATAATTTTTTACATGTAGCAAGACTGGAATATGATAGCAATTATTCTGTAAAAAAGTTGTCATTATTCCTAATATTGTGTAAATGCAGCATTGCAGAACTTGTTGAAGTCAGTAATTTTCATAGAGTGCATCAGAAAATGGTTTCCATGGTAACAGATATATTTCATAACCATAAATTACATGTGTCATTTGAAAGCCCAAGGCCTTCTAAAGATTTGACCCAAAAATGAAGATGCTGTGATTATTGTGCAGTCCTCCACATGAAAAGAAAGATACCATTACTGTTTCCCAGAAATCTGTTGAAAATAGCACATCGTTGCCATGGTAACACATTTATCTTAAAACCTATACCACAATTTGATAGTACAACAACCTGAATTTTGACGGGTAAGTTTCTGGCTACAAAATGGTACCAAATTCGTGATGTTGTCCGACGGGCCCTACGATTTTCCACATTTTGGCCCACTGGCTCCCCAACTAATACGTCATGTAGAGTACCACACGTCACGATCAATTAAACTGTTTTCTTAATTATGAATAAACTATTAATTTTACCGCACATTTCATGGTCAGGGTCGCTTCTGAATTTAGATGCCCTACTATCAGAGGCATTATGATATTGAATTACCTTTCCCATTTAAAGCTACTAGCCAAAACATATTTTTGCATAAAACACACAACATGGAAAGCCAAAAGTCCAATTCAACGCGAATTCCTGTAATATCGATAGGATTTGTTGCCTTTACGCAACAGGTTTGGAATTACGTTAGTCTTGTTTGTTGTCAATTGAATAAATAAAAATAACTTACTCCCTCCATGGTTGAATATAAACTCCATGATGGGAACATGTCCATGTTTGGCAGCATGATGCAAGGCAGTCCTGCTTTTGTTGTCAACCAGGCTAAGTCTTTTGGGGGCTTCATTGTACAGCTTTTCAAATTCACTTAGTTTCCCCTTTGCTGCAGCCTGCAAAAGAAAAGAAGAACCATCATAAGATTACAAAACTGTTTTTATAACTTGTGCCTGCCAGTAAACAGAAGTAGTTGAGGGGTTACTCAACACGATATGATCAGGGTGTTTTTTGCTGGAAGGAGCTTTCCTGGTATATATGGTTACTAAATGTTTTTCTTGGAACATCAAAAGCCACTTAAGCTATGCACCAACATGGATCATGATATTGAATATATATCCAGTGTTTGTCTCATTGCATAAGCCGGATTTCTATGTTTTATTATGTTTTATTACAAAATTAAAGGGTCGGCCAAAGTAACCCCGGAGTAACTTTGGGCGCCTTAGATTTTGAGTATGTCATACCATGTACCGCAGTAGAATATAATTAGTTATGTTATTTTCACCACCCAAAAGCCGAGGAATGTATTTTTGTAATCTATCTAGAATGAGTTGTGACTCATTCGCAGATTTCTGAACAAAAATTAAGCATTGATATGTGCACCACACTCTGTGTACCACTGCCTTCTAATTCTGAGTGACATAGTGTGAACATACCCCAGTTATTACGTCACAAGAATATAAGATGTCATAAAAGGTGTCAATTTTTATCAATCATATGACATTTTGCATTTCTATTCTAATTTAAATTTTTTTTTTTTGGATAATTCACCAATATAACATTATGTTGACAAACACCATAAAAAATAATCCAAGATGAAATAACTTTGTCTAATGCTATTTAGGATGAAATCACATGTCTACGGTGGTTCGCAGCTTCCCTAGCAGCCAGTACATCATTGAAATGTTATGCTTGTCAAAAGACATAAATTGCAATTATTGCATAGGAAAATATATATGGTATTTTCTTTCCATCTATGGCAGTGAACACAATTTTGAGGGTCATACACCTGTTGGTCAAATTAAGGTTTATACCTCCTTGACTGCTATTATTAATAACTACAAATTATTCCAAATGTTGCCAATTGCCACTTCCAGGGGTGACCAAAGTAACCCCGACACTGACTTAGAAATTTGGGGTAACATTGGCCATAGCCCTAAACTCACTAAATTCAGTAAATTGCATAACATATAAACAAATCCTGTGTAGTTTGAAACTATGATATATCATCTTTAAAAATTGTCCTCAATTTTCAAGTGCTGCGTAAGCTTGCACTTGACTCACCCAGAACAAAGTAGACACTTCCCTGCAAAATCACACTTTTTGCAAATCTGCTTTTTCCCAGAATGGCCTTCACAGGAAGCACTGGTATCATGAAATTGAAACAAGAAGCACTGGTATCATAAAATTGAAACAAAAAGTAGACAAGTAACTCTACAAAGAGAAATTTCCTGGTATCAATATTGGTTTGAGAGATACAGGATACTGAATCTTTTTGTCATTTGGCGGCCAAAGTAGTACAGAACGGCCCAAGTAACCCCGTTTTACGGTACTAATCTTGCTGACATCCTGTCCACAGGAAGTGATACAACTTCTTTATAGAATTATTTCTCAAGCTTTGTGCTGAAATTTGAACCACACAGAATTCAATACAACTAAATCAGAAAACTCACGGTGAATTGTATTGTGGCATTTGAAGGATTTAAATCATGTTTGGAGCTCATGCATGGCAATTAGGCCCAGAGGGAGGCAAACCATGTTTTGGAACAGTCAGCTGCAGTAAACAGGAGGCTAAATATGATTATTTCTAGCTTATTAATGACTTCTCAATCTGTCAACTGCCAGATCAGATCAGTAAACAGGGGGCTAAATAGGATGATCACACTCCTTATTAAGGACATTTTAATCTGTCAAATATGCTAAATAAGTTATTATAGTAATACTATTTATTTGTTAAGAAAGAAGTGGGTGACACTTGGTTAAAATGTCAAAAAGTGTTTTTTTGTGGAACCCTCACTAAAGCAGACAGCCAAACTTTTGCATGCACAGTGCTGACACCTGTGGTAGCGGTCTCACTGTATGATTTCAAAACTGTTGAAGCAATATTTTGAGCCGTCTCGGAAAGTGCACAATTTTCAAGCTGCGTTCGCCTAATGTTTTGATTTTCCAAATGACTCATAATATCAAGCTGTGATAACATGGAAGTTGTTGTTATTAGAGAGGGTTCGACATCTCAGCTGTGCCCCAAATGAAAAGGCCTGTCAATACAGCTAAAAGTCAATCCTGCATACTAGTTGACAGATACTCTTGTCCTATAGCAGTTCTGGAGAATAGTTGAATCTAGCCAAAGTGAAGTGACGTAACCACAGAGAGTCGAATTTTCTCTTATCTAGATCCAAAGATAAACCGCTTTATTCATCACAGCCCCAGCCTTATTATATATATATAGGCCCTTTGCCCCAGCCTTATTATATATATATAGGCCCTTTGCTGACACTTGCAGGCCTGGCAATCTGTCAGCTCCTCAAAATACATTCATTTACACAGATCAATACAATCAACATGATGATAAATGTTGTTACTTGACTCCATTGTAATCAATATGAGTGAAAGTTACCTTTTTGGAGTCTGAGATTTTAGCTACAGGAGCTTTCGTCTGCATCACACAGACTTCTTCAGCGGACTCTTGAAAGAGTTCAGTCCGCTGAAGAAGTCTGTGTGATGCAGACGAAAGCTCCTGTAGCTAAAATCTCAGACTCCAAATTTTTAAGGTAACTTTCACTCATATAAATACAATCAATATTACTATTTTCCACATCATCCAATCAGGTGCATGCAGGAGGGCATGATTTCCTGCCAAGCAGGTATGAATCCTTTGGAGCATTGAATATAAATACATACGTCAACACAGCTCAGTTGTTTGAGGCATCTCAAAAAATATAAGTCAGCAATGCTAGTGCTCAGCATTTCAGTTTTCTCAGCTTGAATGTTTTAGTCGACACAGCACAGTATTTTAAGATATCCAAGCTTAAAAACATTCAATCTGTGTTAGCTCTAAGATCTTGACAATGTGCAACCATCTCACTCAATGATTTGAGCTGACTCAGTGCGTCCAATTTTACAGTGATCTTTCCAAAAATATTTTGATATCACTGAGGATCAGTGGGAACTGTGGAGCAATAATGATTTATAATGTGAGAGTGGCCTGTTCAGACCTGTATTGGTACAACATTGGGTAGGTATTGGACTTACTATGAAGAATAACTTGTCTTCCTCAGTGTCAAATATCCCAGTGAAGTCATCCAAGTCCTGTATGACATCATACTCTCCATGCTCCTTCCATTTCTTGTTTGTTCTTTTCTTCATGCCTTTAATCCAGCCCTTCTTAGAATCCTGCCTCAGGTCTGGACGTTCAAGTGGGTTGTTCTGCCATCTCTCTTGCTTGAGGGGCTGGGCAGCAGCATGGCCTGTTTGCTGGGGCTTGGTGTATCCCCTATAATCT
Organism: Platynereis dumerilii; assembly: GCA_026936325.1. Taxonomy (NCBI): domain Eukaryota; kingdom Metazoa; phylum Annelida; class Polychaeta; order Phyllodocida; family Nereididae; genus Platynereis; species Platynereis dumerilii. The sequence goes on from JAPTHN010000001.1 coordinate 159,975,500, forward strand.
CGCCTCATCCACGCCATGCAGCAAGCAACAGCGGCAGAACTCTGAAGGCACTGCTACTCAGGCAGCAACAGTCGCACTCATCTGCAGCATGACACTTGTACATGACAGTTTTAAACAACGACCAGGTAGACTGTCACACGCGCATGCCAATTGCATCATGCACTCATTAATAAAAGTGTGTCGTGTGAAGCACGGTTATTAGTGAATTGTATCATTATGACCAGCAGCATAGCTGCGATCAGTTACAGATCGTCTGATTGGTCGCGCATTTTTACGGCAGAACTGGACAAACTGTGCTCAATGCAGAACCATGAAACTTGCCATATAAGTCTAACTTTACTGTCTTCAAAAAATCTGCTTAAGACCCAATCTAAAAAAAGGGTCTTTCTTGCATTTCTGTCATTCAGGACTTTTCAGTGGCACGACCCACCTTATTGTTTCTTGATAGGCAACGTGTGTGTTTTGAGACAGAGCACTGACTTGAGCATTTTGTTGCAGTGCTACCATGTTCGATACATATAGGTGGAGCTATCAGAACCTGGTACCATATATACTTGAATAGAGGCTCCAGGAATAAAGGGCCAGTGAATTAAGGCCCAACTTGAACTTGAATGAAACCATCTCAAACAGAGGCCACCTCGTATGAAGTACCCTGTCAAATAGAGGCCCCAATTGAATGACTCAATTGGCTCCACTCTAACGAAAGTAACACTCAAAGAGAGACCCCCTGAAATACAGCCCCCTTTTAATAGAGGCCCCACATCCATAGAGGTCCATTGAATAGAGCCCCTCTGTCTCTGAAATCCGCAAATCCAAAAGGCAAATTGAGCATGAATTCTCATAAACTAACAATGCCAAACTCTGGTGGTGCAATGCAAAAGAAAATTGCACCGGCGGTAGCTCAAATTATGTTTCTCCTTTGAAAGATGATGACAATATTATCACATCCAATGTGGAAAAGTCTGAACTGTTTAACAAACATTTTGTCCAACAGGCTACGCTTGATGATTCTGTCACTGAATCTTTAGATTCACCGGTTATTCCATCCATTTGTATTGAAGCACTTCACATACAACCCTTTGAGGTGTATGGAATTTTAAAAAATCTTGACACAAGTGAGGCTACTGGACCCGATGAAATTAGGAATTTCATACTGAGAGAAGCTGCTTTACCACTATATGAACCTCTATGCAAACTATTTAACTTTTCTCTTGATGCAGGTGTCTTTCCTGATATGCGGAAACTTGCGAATGTTCTGCCACTAAACAAAAAGGGTGAACCTATGCTATGAACTAATTACAGGCCCATTTCGTTACTTCCTTGTATTGCCAAAGTATTTGAACGTCTGGTTTTCAATCACATATATGTATTTGCATACTTGAGCACTTGTACAGATCCACAGATGTGAATGATGATGTTATTGCCGTTTTTTTTAGATCTGACCAAAGCATTTGACAAGGTGTGGCACAAGGGATTACTATACAAATCGGAAAATGTTGGCATCTCTGGTGACATGCACAAATGGTTAAGGTCTTATTTTTAATTTACAGGTCGCAAACAATGTGTTATTCTGAATGGATCATACTCCACTATGCTGCCTATCCCAGCAGGTGTCCCACATGACTCTGTTCTGGGACCACTAGTTTTTTTAGTATTTATAAATGAAATTACATCTGATATACAAAGTAATGTATATCTGTTTGCAGACGACACTTGCCTTTTCCAGCCTTGCTCTGCCACTGAGCCATCAGCTCTTGAAGTTATTAACAGGGATCTCTATAACATTAAGCTGTGGGCTGACAAATGGCTAGTTACAGTCAATGCAGAGAAGACAGTGTTCATGGTCTTTAGCTGTTCTACTAACACCCAAGGGACCCTTTGTGTTAAATTTGGTGACTACCAATTAAAGCAGGTTCATTCTCATTCACATCTGGGATTGACTTTGCAAAGTGACCTTTCCTGGAGCAAGCACATATCGAGCATCGTGGCTATAGCAAACAAACGCCTTGGCCTTCTTAAACGTTTCAAGTACTGTGCTTCTAGGAAGTCTCTTGCTCATTGCTATTTGTCTTTCATTAGGCCCATTCTTGAATATTGAGACATATTCTTCGACAGCTGCACCAATGAACAATCTGACCAACTTGAGGGGGTGCAACTTGAAGCAGCCAGAATTGCAACTGGTGCGAAAAGATATACTTCTCATGACAGGCTTTATCGGGAGTTAGGCTGCGTTCCCTTATCCTCAAAAGGCATGGACGGAAACTTTTCAAAATGTACCAGATATTTTACAATTACTGCCCACATTACTTAACATCTATATTAGACAACCTGAAACCTGCTCACAACTACAGCACTAGAGGGCCATTTCACCTTCAGGTGGATTTTCCAATTATGCGCAAAGAAATATATTGTAAATCTTTTACTCCAAGTAGCATATCACTGTGGAATTCCCTACATACAAAGGTCCAAACAAGGGCATCCAGTATTCTTGCTTCCTTGACAAGATTGTCACCTCCATGCAAAATCTGAATGGCCCATCACTATTGCCTGTTGAACTGTCACGCAAAGAGGAAATTGTCATCAGTCAATTGAGGTGACAATTTGGTGATCTCTGTGCTCATTTGTTTAACAAAGGTTGCATTGACTCTCCCCGATGTAGATGTCAACATGACTCTGAGACCTCCCACTACTATCTGCTTGAGTGCCCTCTTTATATTGCTCCAAGGCAAAAATTAATAAGTGATATTAACAGCTTAACTTCTTTGGAACCAACTGTGAATTTACTTTTATTTGGAGACAAGTCTCTGCAACTGGATGTCTCCCTTAGCATTATTTGATGCACTGCTAGTTTTTACTACTGCTTCAAGCAGATTCTAATTATTAGGTTCTAATTTTCGTGATCTGGTACCATACACTGCATGGTGTGGCTACCCAGGGCACTGTAGGCAGCAAGAGCGGCTAACGGTGCTGTGGTATGGCTGCACCATTGCATGTGTAGAACAAATTAGTGAATTATTATGCTAGTGTGGGTGATGACCTAAGCCGGTAGCTGTATGTTTTACTTTCAAGATTTATTACTAACACCTGAGCTTGTAATTGAGGCTATGAAAAGAAGGCTTCCTCGAATTGAGGCCCCTGAATAAAGGCCTCCCTTGAATTTACCTGAAGTTTCTGCATGTATTCTCATGAATTGACAAACAAAAATATATCCTAGTCTATTCTATTAGAGGCCCTTGTGAATAGAGAGTCCCTCGATTAGAGGCCCCTCAGAATAAAGGCCGAACTGTGAATAGAGCTCCTTCTCAAATAAAGTCAAAACTTGAATAGAGGCTCCCCTCCAATAAGGGCCTCACTTGAATAGAGGCCCATCTTGAATGTATGCCTCCTTGAATAGAGAACCATTTGAATATAAGCCCCCCTCAAATAAAAGTCCCCTTCGAAAAGAGGACCATTTGAATAGAGGAGCCCCTCTTCATCTGCAACATGGATGACAATGAATATATACTATATATATAAATATCATTTTATTATTATTACACAACAGAGCACCACTGAAAACCACAGAAAGAACTTGGTTGGCATTGCAATGTACTTTGTTGCTTGTCGATTGCCTGTTTGAAGGAATTATGAGGTATATATCTTCCATCTGCTGGTCATAAAAAACATCGCTTGCGATTCTAGTTTTTGGTTATTTTACCTTCAGCGAACAAAGGTACGAAGAAGGTATTATAATAACCTTGGTAAAATGTTGTCCCTCCACGGGGCGAGCGGTATCTACATTTTTGAAATTTCAAAAAAATTTTAAAATGTTTAATTTGTAAAATATCCGGCCCCAAACTCTGCCTCTCTTGCATTGCCATTCTCCCGTAGACATCGGCTCACTTACCGAGCTGGCTCTGCCAGTGAGCCTCTGACCTGGATGGCCACAAAAACTGTGGTTTTAGAGCTTCAAGCTGATTGGTTGCGAAGGGAAGTGGACGCACAATCAGAGAGGCTGTTACAGTTATGACATTCAAGACTTGCATGCTTTTGATAACTGTTGTCTGTTGATCCTTTTGTTGTTTTAAGTTGACATCAGTCTGTGTGATTTAAGCTGTTGCGTGAAGCTTGGTGCTTATTTTCCAAGCACGAACAGTGGCAGTCTGTCAGATCTTCACCACTCACTATGTGTCCGAATTTTGAGTCTATATCATTTAATGTAAAATAATTTCCTGAGAGTAGCATGTATGCTGCCATCAGAGGCATATTGAGGCAATTTAAGCATGATCTTGAGTCATACAAATTAATGTCGGTTATTACTCCAAGGCGTCTTTTATGAACTTCAGACCAGTTTCATCAAAATTAAAAATATAGATTAGATACTGAATGGGGAATTGTTAATAATCTAATTAATAGTAACACTGAAAGCTGAAAGTTATTATCTATATTATATATAATATATAATTTTTTAAAAAATATAATTTTTAAAAAAAGACTCCCCCTGGATGCAATGGCTGCCATCTATGAACTCAGCAGTGAGATTTTGCACACAAATGCGTTCTGAATATGTCAACTTGGACCAAGCTAAACACTGTCCAGTGTCCACGAAGATATATCTTGAACCCAACAACCAATCAGATCAGAATTAAATGCATGGATGATGATGATTGACATCTGAATTGTTCACAGTTTTAGTATTTGGTTTTAGTACTCATCAATCATTTCACAGTTTATGTATTTTCAGGTGACAGTTTCTTGTTTTCAGTTTGTATGTTTTGTTTCATTGTTCAGCATTCATAGATTGCTTGCACTCATTTAATATGCGTTCCGTCATTGATATGAAATCTGTCTTCTGGTTGGCTGAAACCACTCGGGCATGGCTAATCTAAATGTGACCAAAACCACTGGAAAAACTGCCAACAGAGTCAAAGCCTCGCTGTGCCAGCTCGCACAAGAGGCTTTGACAATGTGAAAATGTTGCATTGCATGACTGAAATCTTCTACAGATATCATTATATAGTTTGACACCTTTAAATATGATTGATTGTTATTCTCTACTTTTTGAAATATTTAGAAAAAAAAACATGTTTCCGGCCCACAGCTCGCACACTATATCATCTCAAAGCAGGGTTGAAAAATTAATATTTCTTTTTATATCATGCAGAGTGAATATTGTCAATTTACCTCAAGATGTTTATCACTTCAAGTTTATTCATTACCTTAAAATTACACCACTATACCATCGTTCCAAAACACTCACTAATCACTAGAGTAGCGCGGGGCATGCAGCCCCCCTTAACTTCGAGGTGCGATTTGACCTACTTTTTGTGGTTGATTGTTTAAATGCTTATGTTGTCAGGAAGGGATCACTTGACTCTACTTATAACTAGTGAAACAAATGTCTACCAATTTAAATAAAGGAGTAACAGCCCTTTTTGTAAAAAATATAAAATGGCCTTCTTGCCTCACCCATCGGGCATGAAGCCCCCTATTATAATCCTATGGCATTTTTTTCTGCGAGCGCATTCAGCTTGAAAGTTATTTCTTGGGGTTCTTCAATCATTTTTAAGGCATTCTATTCACTTTTTCTGAATTTCAGAATTTTTCTGTTCATACATTTATTTTTTAATATTTTTTGCCCTGTTTTAATTTCGGGCAAATTTTTTCGATTTCAATTAGCTATTCTATCAAGATTTAAGGTAAAGTACACATTATGAAATGGTTCCTGAAGCAGTTTCGAGGCCTCGGTGAAGGGGGTGCCTCATGCCCCATATATACCATGTGGGGCCTCTCGCCCCAAACTCACATATTTTGATTTGATCTCTATATTTTGAGCTGAAATGCAAAAAATATGATCCAAATCATATTTATGAAATGGTCATAAAGTGAAGCAATGCAGACATTATTCTTTTAAAAATTTCCAAAGTTATTTCTGACAACCACTTTCAAAGAATTAATCAAAGTTACAAAAAGCATGCACCTTTTTTGGTTTCTTTAATTACTTCTATGGTTTGGTGCTGCTTGCCCTGAAAATTTGTGACGTCACCTAAAAAGCCTCTATACTAGCTTCAATCCTATCAATAAGAAAACGCACCAAAAATGTAAGTTTAGATATAACCCCGGGGGGGCCTCTCACCTAACCCGGGCTTCTTGCCCCGACCCACTCTATTCATTTTGCATTTGCTTTTGAAGATCAACAAAACCTAAATTTCCCAAAAATCTCTTATTTGCAGCTTCAAAACAAACTATGATACACTTTACAATCTTAACTACAAGTGGAGATGAGTAAGTTTGTGTTTTACGCCCCATCAGCACCGGTGTGGGCTATTTAGAGGCAACGTTGGTTAAGTAGATTATCTTTAGTCTAATTTCTCACAACTTGTAGAACTATTCGGTGTCCCTGAGGAACTGAATACTTCATGCTGAATTTTCAAAGAAAAAATGTTTAAGTGGTGCAGAATGTTATTACATTCTAACAGAATACGTTTAATTGTTGGTGGATTCTGGCACTGTTCGCATAGTGGTGCTGGATTACTGTTTAGTAGGTGTGAATGGGAGAATCTGCTGTGTCCTGTAAGACATCTATGAATTAAGATTTGCTCTCTGCGTGAGTGCACATACATTTTTTATCTTTCATGACTTGTGGTAGGATAGCGCATAGTTTGTTTCGTTGGCAGGAATTCCATCGTGCTTGCCGACTAAACTTGGTAGAGTCATTGATATGCTTTCTAAAGTCCGTATAAGGGACGACATAGTCCGTTAAGTTTTTACTGTGGTCCCTGCGTTATAAGACCCCCTGTTGTAGGACCGCCTTGCCATATGTGACCGCCTTCCTCCGGCAATAAGTAGTATTTTTAGTGCATTTTGCACCCCGACAAGAGACCACACCCCCACGAGAGACCGCTTCATGACCGCAGAAGGGGCGGTCTTATAACGCAGGGACCACTGTACTTAAGGCTCCCTTCGCATGAAGATCAGTCATCTCATTTCCTTTGATATCAACATGACTTGGGATCCAACAAAATATAATCTTCTTGTCTTCTTCCATCGCTTCTAAGGTAAAAAGAATGTCTAATACAAGAGGCGTTTCCACCTGCTTGTTTGCTATTACCTGTAATGCAGATTTTGAGTCAGAGCAAATTACAAAATTTCTACCGCCTTGTAGATGGCTGTCAGTTCTGCTGTGAATATTGAGCAGACTTCAGGTAGGCCTATACGTTCATTACAGTAATTTGTTTTTGCGGAGGTGACTGCATACCCAGTGAGGAGTCCATCCTTGGACCTGTCTGTGTAAAGAAACTTACATGACGGATACCGGGATCTTATCGTAAAGAATTTACTCTGGTATTCTAGGGAACTTGTAGAAGATTTTCTAAGACTTGTCAGGTATAGAATACAAATTGGCGAAGGAAGGGTCCATGGAGCAATTGATCAAACCTGCACTTCAGCAATTATGCAGTTGTCTTTGTTTATTATGTAATAGTAGGGTTTCATTCGAAGCCCTAGGGGTTGTATAACCCTTTGTTTTACTAAAGTCATATAAATTTGTTGGTATCTTGGGTGGAATACTGGGTAAAAAGCCGGATTTGTAAGACATGCTGCCAGTTTTACCAAATATTGCAGCGAAAGTTTTATACGCCATAGAGACAATGGCGGTTCTTTCGCAAAGACATATAGACTCTCTATTGGGGATGTTCTAAAATGCCCCAAGACACAGGCGGATGCCCAGATGATGTACTGTATTTAAACATCTGAGGTAAGACGCTGTTGCAGATCCACATACAATACTCCCGTAGTCGAGACGTGATCGGGTAATTGCCCTAGCAATACAGTGGTGTCTCCACCCCAACTGAGCTTAATGCCTACTTTGAGAAGATTAAGAGATTTTAAACCTTTAGCTTTGAGCTCTGTGATATATGCGGAATAAAAGAGAATTTGGAATCCAGTAGGCCTATGACTGCTAAGAATTTACACTGGTTTACCACTTTGATTTTCGAATTTCCTAGCATAATGATTGCATCCGGTCGAAAATTTCATGGAGGATAGAAGTGCATACATACTGTTTTATTTTTGGAGAATTTAAAACCATTCACATATGATCATTTTTGTAACCTGTTTAGGTTAAGTTGTAGTTGTCGTTTGATACTTTTTATTTTGGTTGAACAAGTGGAGATGATAAGTAATCCTGACATTTAGCGAAATGTATAATTTTTTTCCGTCATACCTTTATAAAATAATTTTCAATAATTTTGAAAAACAAAAAAAGGTACAAGAGTAGGTAACCCCACTGCAAAATAATGTAAACATTGGATGCTCAGAATCTTATCGAAACCAGCAATAAACATTTTTCATGAAGCTCCTTCTATACTTGAGGGGTTCTTCAGAAAAACGCTTTTAATGTGCCGGTAATTAACTTAAATGAAAATAATTCTTTAAAATTCATTGAGATTTAATGACGCTTTAGGCACAATTGTAGAGCACTTGTGATGAAGATGATCAGTCGTAAAGAGATATAAAGAAGAAAATATTGGATGATAATCACTCCGGCACCACCATTTTCTCAGACACACTTGCTGGAATAGATGCCACCTGGTGTTAGCTGCTGCACAGAACACGAGCACATGAGCTGCTGGTGAAGTGTACTGTGCAACAAAAACATGGTCCCACAACCATTGGCCTTGAGAATCTCATGCTCATAGGCGTATCGCAAGGGGGGGGCGGCAGCGGGGGGGGGGATCGCCCCCCCAAAAGTTTGGGAAAGAGTAATATTCAGGCAAAAGGGCTAAAAAATTTGGGCAGATGATTAAATAATCACTATTGAAAATTAATGATTTCCAGGCAATTTCATTTGAAATGGTATTAAATCCAGATCTTGAAATTCGGGTAAATATCGCTCGCCCCCCCCAAAAATCGCGCGCGCCTATGCTCATGCTAATCACTTTTAAATTAGTGCCAAACTTGCTCTCTATGTACTGACCTGAGGATCATGACAGGTAAATATAACAAACAGTCAATGCCAATCCAGTGTGATATTTTGTAAAGAGGGCCCTTAAATTCTGTCAGAACACAAGAAAATGTGGCACAGCCGGTGACAATTTGCCCGAGATATATTTATCAGCACATTTGAGCATTCATTTATCTATATGGAACTGTGCATAAATTGCACACGCATTGCATGTAGCCCTGGACACCTGGGCACAGGCATTATAATTTCTTACAAAAAGGTCACATTGCTAAAGGTATCCTGTATATAAATTCAATAAGTGCAGTGACAAGCTTTTTTCTCAAAATGATTGTAATGCGTGTGTATAAATTCAATAAGTGCAGTGACAAGCTTTTTTCTCAAAATGATTGTAATGCCTGTGCACCTGGGCTATATTACATGGGATATCTCTTGAATGGAACACCAATTGTGACACATTCATAGACAGCAAATTAAAAGGTGATGGTTAACAAGTTCTCCTATGACCATGTAAACACAGAAAAAAATTGCCAATCAAATTGATTTTACATGAATTTTCTGAAACATGTGCTTTCTTCCATGTTTTACAGGAAATAGTCAAGTGGCTCCACCATGGACACCCAAGCACAAAACAAAATGCTGTTCCGAATGACAAGAAGGAGGAAAAGTGGAGGAGTGGGAATAAAATGGGGAAAAAAGGAAAGAAAGGGGGAGGAGGAGAAAGAAAGGATGAAAATTTGGAAGGGGAAGAAAAGAGACAAGAGAAACAGAAGATCTATGAGTATAAAGAATTAAAAGAAAAGGACAACAAAAGATGATGGACTGAAATTATCTTTTCTCTTTTTCTCCTTTTGGAAAAAAAGCCTACTTGAAACGAAATGTGGAACCAATCCAAGTCCCATTAATAACCAGAGAGTTGACAAGCCAAGTCATCAATTTGAAACAAATTGCAAACTTTTTCATTAAATATCTATCATTTTTGGCACCAAGAGTGTGGCTGAAAAATTACACAAACATCGATACTGATAAGGTTGCTGGGAGCTTTGGCATGTGTTCATGTTCACCTGAGGCTTGTCTTAAGTGAGAAACACAATCTCAAATTATTGCTGCTCATTCCAATGCAAGGAAACTATTCGAGAAAGTTCACCAGTTTTATCACTTCATTGTGGACTTAATTCGAAATAAAAATGCGTATGTGTTGTTCGTGCAGCTAGTCATGATCAGAACTCAGAACAATTTATTGCACTCTTACATAGAGTAGCAGCTTTATAGAGCAATAAAAGAAGCAAGTGTTATCAAGACGAAGAGAAGTATTACTGGGTGTGAGGAGGCCCAACAAAAACCAATGGTCACTGTCGTTGAGCCCCCTCTGTCTACAAGTTGACCACTGCTTCATTGCCAGTGCTCAGTTCCAGCCATGGCATGACAAATGCTGCTGTGCAATTCTGTAAGCTCTAGGGAGCAGTCAACAGAAACTGGGTGTGAGGAACTCACATACCTTTTGTCTAGAAGAAACCAGGGCTGTTCTCATTTTCTGTGTATGCTGATGGCCCAGTGTACCTTTTGGGAGGATGGGATTGCCAAGTCTGGCTAGGGTTTACCTCAATATTGAACAGAGACTTTGTGAATTCTTTATGCCAGGTGACAGTATCATGCAGTTTTCAGTTGCAAGAGACTTTGAAACCTTTAAAACCTCCCAACCACAGTCCGCGAAGAGACTGGAGTCCCTTAATTGTATTAAAGATGCCTCGATCCCTGTCTACAAGTGGACTGCTGTTTTATTGCCACTGCTTTTTCCAGCTTTGGCAGATCAGAATATAAATTGCTGTCTAGTGTTGCCACCTAGTAGTAGTGGCAAGAGTGCAATTCTGCAAGCTCCAGCGAGCGGTCCACATAAAGTGAGTGTTAGGGCTGTTTCTGAGTATGCTGATAGCCTCGTCTACTTCTTTAGGTACTGTGATTGCCGAGTCTTACTCTGGTTTACCTCAATGTTGAATAGAAACTTTGTGAATTTGCCTTGAAATTGGAACTATTTCTTTGGAGCTGAAATTCTGCAGCATACAAAACTTAACTTTGTGCCAGATTGAAGCAGCACGCATTTCTCATTTTCACCAGACTGCCTCGATCCCTCATTAGCACATAACAACTAACATGTGCAGTAATCAAACTATACCTGGTACAGAAGTTGGTTTGAAATGTTGTCAGAAATCAGATTTAACTATAGGATTGAGACCTCTGAAGCAGTGACACCAACCTTCCATCTCCCCTCAATCCCAAGATGGAAATATTGATCAAGAGTTAAGGTTCCTGGCTGTGACATTTTTAGCACCACAGACCAAACAAAAGCAGGAAGTGGGACCTGTTCTCTTATAGCACAGCAAGATTCTGCATATTCATGGAACAAACCATGAGTTTTCTGTAAATACTACAGAGATACCTGCCACATTTGTCATCCTATATAATCCTATATAAGAGAAGAAATTTGCAGAGGGAAATGTTGCTTTCAGAAAAGTCATGAAAAAATCACAAGCTTAGGTAAAACGAATGATTGAGGCACAGTCCGCACAGATGTGAAGAGACAGTTTCTTTTGTGATACAGTGACAGAGAGTTCTTCTGGAGGTTAAATTTTGTCATGATATCTGTTCAAGATGGTGTCACTGTATTATAAAGCTCTTAATTTAGTATACTGCTTATCGGCCATTTTTCAGGTGGTTCCCAGAACAATTGACACAATGTGAACGTTTAGAGCAAGTTTTATCTTGTGGGTGAGTATGATCACATTTGGATGGAGAAAGAATTGAGAAGCTCTGCACCACTCAAAGGCTACAGGTACTTTTTTGGTACTTTTTCGTCATTGAATGTTAGAATTGGTGATTCATAACCATTCTTTATATAGAGGCAGACATTTGAATTTTGCAATCCCATGCTTGTGAAACCAATTTGTAAGTTCATTGTCTAAACAGGTTTTGCTTTTTTTGGAGAAGATAATTCCTTTGCCTTGTCTTTGAAAAGGTTCAATGGTGACTTGGGCATCGGCTATCTCATGGATGCCAGTCAATTTATCTCTTTGCTCAGAGGTCACAGGTTTAAGGAGGAAAGTGCCATTTGATTGGCGTCTGATACTATCTGCTACTTCCTTGTCAGAAAGGTCTGCAATGGTTTCATAGAGAGTAGCGGGTGATAGGTGTTATAGTGATTCTTGATACCTTTTATTAAAAGAAAATTTTCAGACTTCGACAGTTGTTGGGGTGGCCGGGGTCAATCAAGACGTCCGAGGATGTCCTTGTCCATTGAAATCTTGGTATTCCAGTCACAAACTTGTCGATCTCAGCCTGATTACCCACTGAGGGTTACCCAGTTGACGTACGATCCGATTTTGAAACGTGGTATTTGACACAAGCATTGATATTCCCCTGTAAGGTAGGGGACACACCATGTATGCGCACTGTCTCATGTTGGCCACTAAAGATAGAGGTCTTCACCTTAGTGTTACCGTCCTCCGCCACGAGGAGGCCCAAGACCTGTCGGGGCCAAAGCACTCGTAGAAAGTCTGAAACAATGTTTTTTTTGGATTCTCCTTGAAGTTTATAAAGCATATGTCTGTGCAGTTCTCACTTTTTCAGACATGCAAACTGTTCCTGAGTTGTGGTGCTTGCATATAGCAAACTGCCCGATCTTCAACTTCAAATATTTTTTTTTGCATCGGGCAGGTTCTGCTTGTGGTTTCTCCTCAGGTTATGTTTCTCTTTTGCATGTTTTTGATCCAAAACGGTCAGTTTGAAAGACATAATCAGCAGCTTGTTATCACCATTACATGCTTCTGACCTTGTACCTATTTCTCTGTGCTATTTTACTGACTGGGGCAACAAAGGAATTAAATAACATTGGTCCAGGCTATGAACCTTGAGGAACTCAAAATTGAGTTGAGTTTACTTGATGTTTTGTCATCTATTATCACAGACTGTGAGCTTTCATAAATGTAGGATATGAACCACCTTATGTTATTGTTGAGAAAATCAAGAACCTACAGCAATGGTAGATTCAGTCTTTCAGTAACCTTTATCAGCTGTGTTTGTCATTTCGCAATTTTCTTCACAGAACTCTCAGGTGGAGTGCCATGATTCCATGTTACATGTAATTGGTTTTCAGCGTCAGGAATATGAATAAAATCTGAGAGTATTAGAAGGTAATTATCTGAAATTTGATTGATTTGGCATGGAACGGCCCAAAAGGGGTTTGCTTGTGGAAGGGACTCATGGCCCCAGATTTGAGCAGGAATATGAACCCTGATAAATGGCAAAACAGGGGTTCAGCAATCGAAGATAACAACTTTCGACCTTTATTTCTTCTGAGAACATGTTCAATATTTGCCAAGCTTTCATTTCCCTTCACCTTTCAAATCTTGGAAGACATCATCAGTTTCGTACTTTTTCAAGAACTGCCATGCTCAACATGACAAACAGGACACATTCAGAAACCTGTATCTTTTTGCTGCGGGACAAACAAACTGAGGATGCATATCATCAGCAAATGGACCTTCAATACATCAGGTAAGAAAAACCATCCACTTTTATGGTAAAGCAAAAATTCCATCAAAGTAATAGGTTGAAGTAATAGATAGATAGATAGATATATAGATATAGTAAGTGCAGCCCTCTAAGCCCAGTTCTGGGCACTCACAGGGGTTGATTGATGAGATGAGAGAGAGCAGGAGTCCTCAACATGTTACACATTTACCCCATGTGAGGGATCTTTTACTTGCCCAGCACAGACACTGATACAAGGGGCCAACAATTTAACATCTCATCCGAACGACATCCTGCTGGGATTTTGCTCATAAAGGTACACTGAAAATTTCGGGTTCCCCAACCGAAAGTCGAACCCATGCAGACAAAGACCTTCAGCGGAGCAGGCAGGAACCTTAACCACTACACTATCCAGCTGCTCGTGAAAACGTCACTTGGAAGTTGAATTATTCACTGAACAATTTCGAGTGACTTCTTTTAGCAGATAATTATGGCTTTTAATTGTAATTCCAGCACAGTGATTCCAGTAAAGCTTTAAGTTAACTTACATTTGAAATTGCATATTTTATTTTATAAGCCCATGCATACATGTAAAAGACTAAGTGGAAAGAAAGAAAGAAAGAAAAAAATAGATGGATAGATAGATAGATAGATAGATAGTAGATAAATAGATAGATAGATAGATAGATAGATAGATTACACTGTTAAATCTGAATATATATTGTTGTTTTTACACAAGTGAAATCAGCTAAATCATACATGCAGACTCAGCAGAGTTAATTCTTCACTATTAGTCTATTACATAATTTGTTGATAGTTAGTGAAGGTTGTGTAACTTTTTAGAAGTGTTGTCATGATTTCTGGATAGGTACTCTGTCACAATCATTAACCCTATAATATATATCTATAGATAGATAGATATCGCTTTTTTTTATAAACTTCTTAATAAGGCCATTGGGTATGAAAAGAAATATTCCCAATTTCAAACTAAACCTATTGATTTAAATCCCTGAAATATAGGCACTTCCTCTTCGGGCAGTCAATGTACACTGGAGCACTGCACAGAAACAAATGGTATGTTCTTCTGTCAGCGAGCTAAACTTGTGGATGCCTAATTAAATATAATGTAGGCCTATTAAGCTTTCCACTAAGAAACTATTTTTAAGACGGTATTTTAGATCCCCATAAGAAGTATTTGCTGAGGAAGAATCATCCCAATACCATCTTCTATACCAGTCACCATGTGAAAGAATGTCATCAGTTTCTGTGTACAGTAGGCTCCAAATTATTAGGCAAGTTCAAATATGTAGGTGCACTGAGGAGATATACCACAAAACATCCATATACCCAGTTTTTCGTTCAAAATCAGTTATAAAAGACCCTTAAATCTTTAAATTTTTGAAAGCCACAAAGGATCTTGCATAGAAGAGGCACTTGCATGGAGGACTTCCCTAACATTCTGCAAGCCATACCTGCCTCGGTGGCCTGATGGATAGCATACCTGTCTTCAGTCCCACAGGCCAGGGTTAAATACCAGGCCCAGGACAGACATAAAATATAAAATAATTGTGTAATGTGTACTCCATACAAATATGCAAAAACGCAATTGTTAATTTTTTTTTCGTAGTATAGATCTATAACACTAAATTTCCGAATGCGGCCAGAGATCTTTTCATCAAAATATTTTGATGTATACAGTAACCGCTTTGAAAATTTAAAGCCATCTGCAATTATTTGTTTTAAAGAATCACTTATCATTTGTAGTAAACGCAATTTCCACAGAGAAACAGAATTTCTTGCCGGTAGAAGTAATTACAGATAAATTGAAGATCTCACCTCGAACCAGAGTTGGGCTTTGTCGTTGATCAGTTGACAGATTTTTGTGAGTTTGCATTTTGGTTCAAATGCATGGAGGAGACGTTGAAATCGATATTTCCTCCTGATGCTAGCGTCTTTTGTGCTTTTTTCAGTCATTGTCAGCTCCTTGTGAGAAAGTTAGCTGCTTGTGCCGGAGTCAAGTCTCACCGGGCCAGTTGAGAAGTGCATGGCGCACTTGCCTGGCAGTGTTGTGTCATCAGTGGGTGTAGCCTGCGCTGGCTGGCTGCCTTGCACAACCATGTAGTGACCAAGCATTAATCTAATAAAGGGAAAATATGGGCGCCCAGCAATATCCCATTCTCTGGTCGAGCGAAAGATAAACAACTGACTGATATGCTGCAATCATCAGCCATTACTTGATGAAATGCGACTACACATTAAGTACAAATGTCCATTGCTGATCCTTGAATAATTCATATCCTGACCGCTTCTGTTTCGTCATCGCACCACTTAGTGCTAATTCTGCGTTCTTTTCTTTTTTTGTCGGACAAACAGACACGTGTATTTCATTTGTATGAACTTCGTCCCCAGTCACACAGTCACAATTAGATGGCTGAACCAATAAACCCGCAGTGAATCAAAGAACCCAACACTTAATAACATTTCATAGCTTTGACTTGTTTGCCACATGAAGAACACAAAGTGTGATGTGGGACAGGGAGTGCTTCCCTATATAAATCACAAGGGTGAAGCTATATATTTGTATTCCTCTTTCAACAAACACAAATTGCACAGAGCTTAATTATGACAAAACATCCTTAAATTTACAAAAAAGAAATCTAAATCTTTCTCTCCCGCATTAATCAGAAATTTAATGTTAGTTAAAAGTCAAGTCAAGTCAAGTAAAAATTCATTTGAATTTGGTGGAAAGTACAAAATATAAGCTAAGGGCTTTTGTACCGAATAAATGTTAATTAATTATTTGTAAACATATCTTTCTACCAGTTACTAGTTCCCCTAGTTTCTTGAGTTTATACTTTTTTGTAACAGTGGAGTAAGCATTATCAGAGACATTTCGCAGATCTCAATGGCTAAGGGTTGCCCTCGATGGACACTTGAAGAAGCTGTAGCCAGTGACATCTTGTAAATGTTTGGGCCATTTCTAAACAATACAGATACATTACCTACAGCTGACTTGCATCTCAGAACATGCCTCTGTTTCTGCCTCCTTCCGGTGACGTGGCTACTTTCAATACAAATGCATGTGGGATGCAAAAGCTTATGCTCACTTCACTAGCAGGTGCCAAGGATTTTTTCTGAACAATTAATACAAGTGTATACATTACTGCCCCTGCCAAATTGTATATCTTTTCCAAACCTGGATGACTGGATTACAGTGCCGCCTGTAAGTAAGTGAAACGCATGACATTGTGCCATTGCATCAATGCTAAACATCCTCAACCAAACTGCTTGTGGAGACATGCATTCTCATTGGATGAAAGGGAAACAAAGTGGGTCATAAAGGCCGATGTGTGAGGAAAGTGGGATAAAAATAGTAGCCCATTTTCTTCTCTGTAGTCGGAGTTAGGTATGGTTCAAAGTCTTTGATAAGTAAGTGAACCACCCTTCCCTATCTTTTAACATTGGGCCTGCATTTCACTTACTTATCAAAGACTTTGACCCATACCTAACTCCAACTACAGCAAAGAAAATTGGCTGCTATTTTTATCCCACATGCCTCACATATCGGACTTTATGACCCAAAATGTTTTCCCCTCATCGGATGAGAATTTGTCCTTCCAGAAGCATTTTGGTTAAGGATGTTTAACATTGATGCAATGGCACAATATCATGCGTTTCACTTACTTACAGGCGGCACTGTATATGCACACGTTGCAGGAAAATGCAACATTGTTCGATAGCTTTGGAAAACCAGACAGCACACATATTTCTCAACAGTTCACTACTGGAAATCTTAGGGGAGACCAGGGTAAGTTGTGCCAAAGGGTAATAGGAGGAACTGGGTAAAAAGGCAATACCACCCATGTATGCACACTTGATCAACATCATGCACCACTACCACATATGAGCCTCTGTAAAGTTACATGCACTCATAAATTCAATTTTGTTGTTGAAATTTGACGTTCAGAGGACTGACATTCTTGTTTCTCAGTCATTTGGTATTTGTAATAAGATGATGTCTCTCTGGTAGGATGTAGTTAGGAGGTATGTCTCATTAGATTTATTCTGGTACTGTTGTTTTTTTTTTTTTTGACAGCCAGTTTTTCTCCAGAAAATCAATTTGGGTTGTGTTGTTGCGTTTTGACTGGGGTGAGTTGTGCAAATGGCATGACATAGGACTACGCTTTTATTCTTCTCTTTTGTCTGCATCTTACACAAAGCCTATACATTTTATGAAATCAATTTTTTTTTTCAGATTACATGATTAAGCTTCGGTTTTTTGAAAATTCAGCCTGAAGCAAAACATGGCACAGCCTACCCTACCTTCCAAAGGTCTATGCTAGGCACCCACCTGACTGCAGTACAAATAAACGCATAAAAAGTGTTTGATTTCCTACTACTCAACTAAATTCAGAGGTGTTCAACTCAAACCGTTCTCTCAACAAACCATGAACAATGAGGCTTTCTCAATGCGTGTATGAAATTGATACATTGTAACGAACAGCTAGGAATTACCATCCATAAACAAACTCACTGGTGCCTGAGAAATTAGCATTTTTGTGTGAAAGTCATGTAGGGGCTCATGGCACACTCAACATGGGGGCAGTTTTACAGTATTTGCACTCTAAGTGTCTCATGGGGGGTCAAAATAAAGGTCTGTAAATGAGAATTTCTTCCATGCTATCATGAAATGAACATATTAAAGATTCGTAAATCAACAAGGACACATGTGATTTGTTGGTTTATTATCAAATTTCCACTCCATAAAGTAGACAAGGTTTGAAATTTAAAAAAAAGGTTTATCAGAAAAAATATCCATGTGGACACTAATTTAACAATTTTTCAATGGAAATCTAGTCATCTTGTTGCATAGAACCGTCAAAACCAATACAAAGCTTAAATTTCTATGAAATATGGCAGAACTTTCTTTCCAAAAAATTTTTATGACGAAGGCAAAGAAATTAGACATTCCTTACTCTGAAAGTTTATGCTTTAGAGTGTTTAGTAAGGTTCTAGTCTCAATAGATGCATGATTGCCAAGATAAATAATGCTTAGGTATCGTACTAACCCAAGGTCAAGTTTTGTCACTGTATGATTCGAACTCATAGTGCTTCCTTTGGGTCAAAGTTAATGTTCTGGAGAGAAAAATCACCAAAAATGACCCAAAATCACAGGCTCAGAAAAAAATAAGCTTGAATTGCTCCGAAAACAGGATATTTATATATTATTATGTAAAGTCATTCTGCTACTTGCGAAAAATTGCAGTTATATTGATATACTACATAAAATATTTGCCTTTTACTCTCAAGTTTGATTTTCTCATAGTAGAGCAATTTGATGTTCTAAAAACATATATTTCAATTTTCAATATTTATAAATACCCTTTTTAGGCATCCTGGTTAAATTATTTAGTTCAGCCATGTTCTTTTCCTTAATGAATCCAGTGTTAAAAGACTTGAATCAAAGCGAAACTTCTGATGTACTGGAGAGGACATTTTTTGACATTTTGAATTTTAATTTCTAAGAAAATGTATGTGCATGGCCTGGATATTTTTTCAACTTGCATTTGTCACATTGATGTAGAGGCACACAATCAAGTAATGTGAACACAAATAGCTTGTTTTATCCTTCAGAATCCTGAGTGTTTTTTCCTCGTACTGGAGAGGACACATTTTTTTGAAATCATATTCAAGCCTCAAATTCCGAAAACCAAGTGTTTCTGAAATGAATCTTCTTGATTTACCTAGAGACATGTCTCCAGCTACAAAATTGACACAAATATAGTAGACACACTCTTTAATACTGATTCATGACAGCATATACAGCAATAAATGGTCTATCGAAGCCAAATTTGTGTGACACATGCCATTTTCTGCATTTTCTCATAGTAATTGCTTAAGGACGAAAAATCAGCTGATTGCAAATACTGTAAAACTGCCCATGGGTACTTCGGGACACACTTTATATGGAATGCGAGTGTCCAAGTTGACTAAATGACCACACAATAGGTATACAGGCCACAGTGAATCGAGGCAAAGTTGATTATCATGCTTTAGGAACAATTTATAGCAATGCACTATAAGTTACTTAAATTGATGCCCGCACCAAGGACAGTTTATGTCAAATGTTTAAAACTGTTGTTGTGACTGACCATGCATGCATCTACTAACTTGCAACTTATAAATCCGCTCACTGTCAATATAAAAACCAAAATGAATATTTCAAATTTATTTGTTTGGATTTCAGTCAATTTGATTTATAAATGCAAATTAAATCATAAATTTAGACGTCGAAAAAAAATATATATTCACATACGGATAATATTGTAAAATTCATGACTGCGTAGTGTATTTGCATCTGTCTTTCAAAGGCTATGTACAGTAAGTGCTTTGTTCTTACAATCTTTATCTCAGATCTAAATCGGCCAGGGGACAAAGGTGATCTTTTATTGTCAAAAGGTGCTTCTGTCGCACACCTCCAAAAGTTAATCACAGAAAAGGTTCCTTATTTATGCGCTGTTGTCGCCGAGAACAAGTATAAACACAGACTGGGATATTACGGCAACGCAGCTATAAATTCATTTGGTGAGGACTCATCATCATGCCATAAATCCAGACCAAGGTGCATCATGACGATTCATGAGACAATCACCAATTGGCCTGTTCTATAAATCAGGATATTTTTGGGATCTCATGCATTTCCACCAGCAGAGGAAGTTTGGGATTGCTAAAGGAAAAAGCAATATTTAAAGCAATATGACGAGTTTATAAAGAAAGTTGCTGATGAGATATATTTAAAGACCATACACTTAGAGACCCCTACCTTGAGAATCCTAAACGGGCTTTCAATGAGCAGGCAAATTTCTTTGGCATCCACCCCGTGCTCAGCTGCCACCTCCTTCTTTTTCTGGGTAATTTCGGTTTTCTTTTCTTTTCCCATTTCTGGGGGACAACTTGTCTTCTGGTCCGACTTGACAGTTCTTCCAATCAGTTGACTGAAATATGCTCTCTTCATGATGGCGCTGTTGCGATTGCTGATAACACACTGGTCAGCGAACCCACAGCAGCCAAATCATTAATTTTGATGGCGCCACACTGGGTGCTATGTACTTAGTGCCACAGACCAGGCCAGGTACAGGGGCTACTAGTTGCATTCTGTGATTAGTCTGTTCAGATTTATTGCGTTCTTCTCCTGCTTTTAGGGTCTTTTCATACACTGAAATTTATACTGTTTATAAAGTTATAAGCCTATCAGTGCCATTTTTTGGGAGTTTTTTCCACGGCTACTTTCAGTCAACCCATAAGTAAGACCAGATTTTATTCATAGGCACAACCCTACTCCAAATGCAAAATCATATACCTGTCCGTCACGCTGATCATGAAACAACCTTCAACACTTTTTTCATTAAAACAATTTGTAGGGGGAAGCGGGGCACATTGGAACGCTTAGCAAATCTACTAATTTGACTCGATACTGAACACACTGAGAAACTAAGAAGTTTGTATCATCAATGCTATTGAGCTTAAATCCAAGGCGTAAGAGATTAGAATGCACCAACTCGTTTGCAGCCAGACAGAAAAATGTGATGTGATCATACAATGTAACTGTCCCAATGTGCCCCGACCCAGTGGCACATTTGGACATCAGTAAAAAGACAATTTTAACCTTCTATGTGCACCAGATATTTTAAATGTAAGTAGTGCGTAAGACTATATACAGTGCAAAAACACCTTCTAGTGCCAAAACTTAATAACTTTAAACAGCTCAAAACATTTGACATAAACTGTCCTAGATCCTCGGTGCGGTAATCAATGTAAGTAACACAGTGCTTTGCAATACATTTGTTAGCAAAGCATGCCAATTCACTATGCCTCAATTCTATTGTGTGCTGTCCCAGGTCATCCAGTCAACTTGGACACTTACATTCTGCCATATAAAGTGCGTCCCAATGTGCCCCATTTCAGTGTCCTAATGAGCCCCGACAGCGCAGTTGCACCAAAATGCTAATTTCTCAAGCATCAGTGAATGTGTTCACTGGGATAGCAATTCATAACTGCTTGCTATCATGTATCAAACTCATAAAAGCTTGAGAAAGCCTGATTGTTCATGGTTTATCCAGAGAATGGTTCGAATTGAACCCCTTTGAATTTAGTTTAGTAGTAGGAAATCAAACTTTTTCTCACCAAACCTCTGTATATGGCTGTAATTTGCCAATAAAAGGATAGAGTCATCAGGATCGGATTTATAAGATTTGATGGCATAACCATATCATATACCTTGTCACGAACCAAGAAAACCCCACCGTCCCATTGTGCCCCGTATCCCAATGCGCCCTGGTTTCCCCTACATTTCTCAAACATCATTAGAACATGCAATTTTTGTCAATCAACAACAACAATATGAGTTGGGAAGACACGTCAGCTTGGACA
Source organism: Platynereis dumerilii (assembly GCA_026936325.1). Taxonomy (NCBI): domain Eukaryota; kingdom Metazoa; phylum Annelida; class Polychaeta; order Phyllodocida; family Nereididae; genus Platynereis; species Platynereis dumerilii. The sequence continues at coordinate 159,997,398 of JAPTHN010000001.1, forward strand.
TATTAGACATCCGCAAACTACTGTATTTGCCAAGATCTTGAGGAGATGAACTGAGGGCCCTTGGTGCCAACCAAACACTGTACTGACAATAAGCCCACCACTGAATCACTAGAGAGACTAAAATATGGCAGAAGATTCGAAATGTAAATCAGTGGTCAGACATGTACTCTTGTGCAGTAGTTCTGAAAGTAGAAAAAGTTCCTTAGTGAAGCGAGGGACAAAATAAAACTAAAATGTGTGTACAGTATTGTGAGATTTCACTGAAGTGCAAAAAGACTATAGTACCTATAGTAACTCCTACATGCGTTGCACCCAGAGGTTTGATTTGCTGTTCATTGTGGAACTTCTCTACTTCAGTTCCAGAAACTCAGTCCATGCGTGGGTCATTCTGAAAAGAGGTGTGATAAATAAAAATTCAAATATTGAACATCACAGAAGATTCTATATACATTTTTTTGTTTCATACATGAAACCTCAATCATATCAATTGGACTTCTATACTCAAAGTTACCAAATTCGCAGATTCCATGAGAAATTCAACCACAGACTGATAGAAATAAGAAGAACTTCCTCCGAACAATTTGTCCCCTTGTGGCAAATGTTTCAAGTGCTACTTCATCCAGATGGTCCTTTTAGAAAACAGTTCATCCTGAAGCTCGACTCAACCTCAGAACAAGTCATACTCTATACATCTGGGATCATGATAATGACACATCTGCCATGAGAGAGCTCCTCCAACACATGCATTAAGACGTCAGAAAATCCAAAAAAAAATTACATAGTTCTCCAATTTTGGCAGAGTAGACTGTTCAGGCAAAAAAAAGTACAACATAAGTATGCAGTTGACCAGAGTGACGGATAAAGTATTGTAGAAACACTTGGGTATATCAGAAATGGCATTATATATATGTGTAATTTCACCCAAAGACCAAATAATTTGCTAAAATTGAAAATGCCCATAGCCCACTAGCTGGGCATTGAATTTGGGCATTAACAACAAAGTTACTAAAAAGAAGTATGATTTAGTATAATGATTTAATTTTTACTGATTGTTCACAGATGGCAGCAATGGAAAATCTCATTTTCCATCTCTGGCAAAGGCAAAATAATTAAGGATGCAATATAAATCTCTATTATTATTATTATATTAATAGTATGTTATGAGTGCTTACTGTGTTTTGCGCCTGAATAATAAAACAACTTATGAAAAATAATCGACCCCCTCACAGATGGGCCTTAAATAGGTCATGAGTAACAATAGCCCTATGTGCAATTCAGTTGAAATAACACAATGGTCAGAAACATATTTATAAGCCCTATCATTGCAAAAATGAGCATTTTCTGCTTAATTTTGTAATATATCGATCAGATCAAATAAATCAATTTACGTCAATCTCCGTCCGAACAGGACAGCAAAACTACCGACAGATAGGGGAGAGTTGCCGCGATCGGAACACCTAACTTCAGGGGCTCAATGTGCAAAGGGTATCAGTGATAGGCAGTTAAAAATAGGCCAGAGAGATGAAGATTGAGTTGAAATATATTGTGCTACTATGTTTTGGACAAAACTGGATTTGCAGGGACACCAGATCATTTCTAATAAAAGTGTTCAAATTATCAGATAACTGACTTGGTGCCCCCGATCGGACCACAAAGTTGCCTCGATTGGACCACTTCATAAAGTGATTTTTCAATTAATTGTAAGTCTTTGCCTGACTTAGAATGATAGAACAAGGGTCCCTATGTTAACAAACTTGGTTTCAAATACATTAAAGTCGGTAGATATGCTTTAAATCGTATCTTTTAATTTTCAGTGTTATGCCCGAAATCGCCAGCAGAGGGCATCTTGGTATTGGAGTTAAATTTGCAAAATTAATTTAATTAAACTCTGGGCTGGAATAGCTACTTTTTAGAAATGAATATTTAAGGAAAAGCCTTAATTTCCATACCTATGCAATGTACAATCAAGATGCATACATCCTTGAGCTGGTCCGGTCGAGGACACACAGGTGGTCCGATCGAGGAAATAATTGACATTTTCCAAAACTGAGCCAGTGCTCTCATAGCTGTAGATAAAATAAATTTTCTTGTTTGTTTTAGGAGCTAAGTAGTTAGAGGCCACGGGAATGGATTTTGAAAGATTTCCCATCCTTAGATGAAGTCTGATGATGTGATACCTGCATCACTCGGTTAGATCAGACACTGCCATTTTAAATTCGTTATTAAAACTTCACATGGTGATGAATTTCTTAGTCAATCATGTATGACCCTTCCCAGAGGATCAAAAAGGAACCACTTCAGACTTGTCTAGTTCTCATAAGTTTCTTAATTACGTAATGATTGGAGTGGTCCGATCGAGGCACCGGTCCGATCGCGGCAACTCTTCCCTACATATATTGCACGGAAGAGATAACAGCATAAAGAAGTCCACAAACTACCCATATAACACACAGGTGACTTAACAGCACCCGTGATGGCCTTTAGGCTTTTAGGGTAATTCTGAATAAACATTTACACTGTTTTACTTGCTATTCACTGGCTCCTTATTCACTTTATTGCTTCGCAATCAACTGGTTTATGTTGATCCCCAGAAGTGCTGCAAACAGCAAGTGTCCTCTTATCCATACAAATGAACATGACAGAGAAATGAGAAAAAACCCAGGAAGAACAAGGTTTCACAAAACTCAATTCTGACCTACCAATATTTTCCGTAGCCAAACACTTCTCATGTGACGCAGAAGTCAATTTAATCACCAGGAAGTGTTATGCATATGATGCAGTTGGACACAGACTGAATTCATACTTAAACAAGAGGTTGGCACTCCGTAGAGTATCCAGTGTACGTTCTTCACCAAAATCTAATCAGTTCTTCGTTGTGGGGATTGTAAAAATCACTTGAATGCGCCAAGCGGTTTTTCCTCAATCTTATGGACAGACAAACGGACAAACAGCTATACCAACGCCAGGTACATTGTGCAAAAAATTTTGCCTTATACTTGTGGGGTGACCAGTTAGTATTTTATGACATTGTGAGGAGGCACTTAGTCTGTAAACGCTGGGGGGAATAGAGTCTGGTATTTAGAGAGGTCATCTGTCTGGGAGTGCAGGGGTTGTAGTCTGGACATTGAGGGAAGTTTCTCAGCCTGTCTGTCTGGGAGTAGGGATATGTTTAATGTTTTCTGAACATATTGCTACCCATACTACACAGACAACTCTGAGCAAGGTATAAAGGTAAAATACAGAACCTTTAAAGATATGAGTGACACAAGAAAACCCCACAGAGATACAGTCAGGAGACCCCACAATGTGTCCATGATGCAGCCCCACACTCCACAGACAACTCTTTTAAAGATATGAGTGGCACAAGAAAACCCCACAGAGATACAGGTAGGAGATCCCACAATGTATCTGTAATGCAGCCCCACACTCCCCAGACAACTCCTTTAAAGATATGAGGGCCACAAGAAAACCCCACAGAGATACAGCTTCGAGATCCCACAATGTGTCTGTAATGCAGCCCCACACTCCACAGACAACTCCTTTAAAGATATGAGTGGCACAAGAAAACCCCACAGAGATACAGGCAGGAGATCCCACAATGTGTCTGTAATGCAGCCCCACACTCTACAGACAACTCCATTAAAGATATGAGGGTCACAATAAAACCCCACAGAGATACGGTCAGGAGATCCCACAATGTGTCTGTAATGCCGCCCCCGTTCCAAAGACAACTCATGTAAAGATATGAGTGCCACGAGAATACCCACAGAGATACAGGCAGGAGATCCCACAATGTGTCTGTAATGCAGCCCCACACTCCACAGACAACTCCTTTAAAGATATGACTGCCACAAGAAAACCCCACAGAGATACAGTCAGGAGATCCCATAGTGTGTCTGTAATGCAGCCCCACACTCCACAGACAACTCCTTTAAAGATATGAGTGGCACAAGAAAACCCCACAGAGATACAGTCAGGAGATCCCACAATGTATCTGTAATGCAGCCCCACACTCCCCAGACAACTCCTTCAAAGGCATGAGGGTCAAAAGAAAACCCCACAGAAAAACAGTCTGGACATCCCACAATGTGTCTGTAATGCAGCCCCACACTGAACAGACAACTCCTTTAAAGATATGAGGGCCACAAGAAAACCCCACAGAGATACAGCTTCGAGATCCCACAATGTGTCTGTAATGCAGCCCCACACTCCACAGACACCTCCTTTAAAGATATGAGTGGCACAAGAAAATCCCACAGAGATACAGTCAGGAGATCCCATAGTGTGTCCGTAATGCAGCCCCACACTCCACAGACAACTCCTTTAAAGATGTGAGTGTCACAAGAAAACCCCACAGAGATACAGTCAGGAGATCCCACAATGTGTCCATGAAGCAGCCCCATGCTCCACAGACAACTCTTTTAAAGACATGAGTGGCACAAGAAAACCCCACAGAGATACAGGCAGGAGATCCCACAATGTATCTGTAATGCAGCCCCACACTCCACAGACAACTCCGTTTCAGATATGAGGGTTACAAGAAAACCCCACAGAGATACAGTCAAGGGACCCCACAATGTGTCCTTGATGCAGCCCCACGCTCCACAGACAACTCTTTTAAAGATATGAGTGGCACAAGAAAACCCCACAGAGATACAGGCAGGAGATCCCACACTGTATCTGTAATGCAGCCCCACACTCCCCAGACAACTCATTCAAAGGTATGAGGGTCAAACGAAAACCCCACAGAAATACAGTCTGGACATCCCACAATGTGTCTGTAATGCAGCCCCACACTCCACAGACAACTCCTTTAAAGAAATGAGAGCCACAAGAAAACCCAACAGAGATACAGCTTCGAGATCCCACAATGTGTCTGTAATGCAGCCCCACACTCCACAGACAATTCCATTACAGATATGAGGGTCACAATAAAACCCCACAGAGATACGGTCAGGAGATCCCACAATGTGTCTGTAATGCCGCCCCCGTTCCAAAGACAACTCATTTAAAGATATGAGTGCCACGAGAATACCCACAAAGATACAGACAGGAGATCTCCCAATGTGTCTGTAATGCAGCCCCACACTCCCCAGACAACTCCTTTAAAGATATGACTGCCACAAGAAAACCCCACAGAGATACAGTCTGGACATCCCATAGTGTGTCTGTAATGCAGCCCCATACTCCACAGACAACTCCTTTAAAGATATGAGTGCCACAAGAAAACCCCACAGAGATACAGTCAGGAGATCCCACAATGTGTCTGTAATGCAGCCCCACACTCCACAGACAAGTCCTTTACAGATATGAGTGCCACAAGAAAACCCCACAGAGATACAGTCAGCAGATCCCGCAAAGTGTCTGTAATGCAGACCCACACTCTACAGACAACTCCTTCAAAGGCATGATGGTCAAAAGAAAACCCCACAGTGATACAGTCTGGACATCCCACAATGTGTCTGTAATGCACCCCACACTCCACAGACAACTCCTTACAGATATGAGTGCCACAAGAAAACCCCACAGAGATACAGTCAGGAGATCCCATAATGTGTCTGTAATGCAGCACAACACAACACAGAGAGCTCCTTTAAATATGCGAGTGTGACAAGAAAACCCCACAGAGATCCGGTCAGGAGATCCCACAATGTGTCCTCATGCAGCCCCACACTCCACAGACAACTCCCTCTACAGGCACAAGGTTCAAAAGAAAACCCCACAAAGATACAGTCAGGAGATCCCACAATGTTCTGTAATGCAGCCCCACACTCCACAGACAACTCCCTTTAAATCATGAGGGACAAAAGGAAACCCCACAGGGAGGCAGTCAGCAGTACCCACAATGTGATAGGCAGCAGTGCAGACTTTAGGGGCAGCAGTCTCAGTGACCTAGAAGCCAATTCAATACCCAATTCGACTTTCTCCATATTTGATAATATTTTGACCTTGCGCAACCCATATCTTTTTCTGCTGACAGCATGTAGCATTGCTTCTGAAAGTATTTCACAAAGATGTTTAGAGGAAAACATTCAACATTTCCCTTTAAATTTGTGACATCATCACTGTGATGTCACCAAGATTGTCTATGACATTACGTTTGTTGTGACATCACTATTAATTTTCTGAACCAATGTGAGGAGGCCTTTTTCTCAATGCATAAAGATAAAATCACTTGTTTACTTTCATAAACACATTTATGCAATGACAGAAGGAGAGGAAATAAGGTGCATGCTGTCAGCAGCAAAAAATGTGTTGTTGTTTTGGAATGCATCAATAAATTAGCACAAAACAAGTAAAGGTGAAAATTAAATTCTCTCAGACAAAGTCCTACAAATCTTATGATACTCCAAAGGGGATTTCATGACCCCTGACCCAAGGGTCCAGGGCTAATAGCCTAATACAGGCCACTCCTGTAAAGCATAGGCGTACAGCAGGAGGCCCCATTTAAGCATGTATCTCCCAAACGGAGCCTCCATTTGTTAATTCAGGGAGTTACGGGAGTTGACAGGAGTTGCCTACCAGGAGTTGCGGGAGTTAGCAGGTGTTAGTGGGAGTTATAGGAGTTGGCAGGGGTTAGTGGGAGTTACAGGAGTTAGCAGGAGTTAGTGGGACTAAACAGGAGTTAGCAGGAGTTAGTGGAGAGTCTGGGAGACACTGTGAAGGGGGCTAAACAATTTCGGAAGATGATAAACACTATTGAAATCAATGGTTTCGTAGCGGTAAATATGAATAGTGTTTAAATAAAGATGGACACCATTTGCCAAGTTTGATGTGATAAAAAACCGTCGATACGTTTTTTTGGTTTATGGTTCGTATTGTGATCCGCAATTTCAGCCTGATGCATAATTAAGATCAAAATTCGGATTTGCAGATCGGCTTTTGGTCTAAATTGCACATCAGACTGAAATTGCGGGTCGCGGTATGAACAAAAAATTTTAAAAAATGTAATAACATCCCCGCCATGGGTTGCAACATGGGCCAATGTCAGCTAATGTTTTTGTCGCAATTTTACGTCTATGCTGTTAGTAGTGTTAGGACAGAAATGCTAATATCTAACATATATAAAACCCCATACGTAGACAGACAGAGAAATCTTACAATGGGTCTGTATTTAAACCCACTTTGCACAGACATAGTTCCAATAATTACCTGTAGGTGTCTCTCTGGTATAGACCCATTTTTCCCAGACACTTTTGGTCTGTATAAAAATCCAACAGACACATGCATTGTGGGGACTTTCAAGAGGGTGCACCAAACTACCCAGAGAGGCACCTCATACCACCTAAACCCTCAAGTATTGTGGGTTTAGCCCCACAATGTGAAAAAAGTCCCACAAGACCACCTCATCCTCATACGAAGCCCCACAATGTAGCTCTCGTAAACTCAGACAAACAGCTAGACAGATGGACAGGCATCCTTCGGCGGGCAGATGGACAGGCACCCTTCGGCGGACTTATCATTAATGGCTTGGAAATAACTTCAGCTACAGTAGTTTCATTATCTTAAGCATGTGATTCCCATTGAAATAGTAGCATTATACCTCAATTTGATTCGTCCGGCAGACAGGGCTGTTAACCAGTACTTGAGTACTTCTGTACTTATGTATGCTTTCTTCAGTACTTGGAATGTACTTGGTACTGGAAGTACTGAAAAAAAGTACTTGAAATTTTAAGTACCTTTAAAGTACATTAAGTACCTTCAGTAAAAAAAAATCCAAAATGACTGCAAGCCATGTTGAGTGAAGTGCCAATATTGAGTGAAGTGCCAATATTTCTCAAAACCACATTTGTGGATAAATGACACTTCCTAAAATCATAAATGTCATGTAGTTTTGTGAAAAAAAAACTGTTATTTTTAAAAGAAACAGACTTTTAAGTAATATCATTTGAAGCGCAGAAATATAGCAATAAGCCAAGAAACAGACTTTTAAGTAATATCATTTGAAGTGCAGAAATATAGCAATAAGCCAATTTCAATTTATGTTACAGAAGACTTACACTAAAGCTTGTCAAAGCAAATTAGAAATGTGATTGCTATTAGATAAGTCACTACAGAGTCACTATCTGAGAAGTCCAACTATATTGCTGAACTAGCATCTCAGTTCTGCAGTAAATTAATATTTATATAATTTTCATTTTAATAAAAGGTATTACAACTTTGATTATCAAAAAAGAATTCATTCATAATGTATTTTGTATCACCATCTGAATTTGTTTGTTTTTTAACTTTCAAGAATAGATATGGTATGATCACTACTTGAGTAATAACTATATAACTCTTTTTTTTTCATGATGCAACATTTTAGAAATATCCTGTATACATGCATAAATCCACTGATCTAATTATTTAATTAATTTCAATGCCTTTTGGGGAGGGGGTTTCCATGTTCATTGAAGCATGTAAGTGTGAATGCATTCATTGTCATGGATGAATGATTTTATCACAGAAAAAATCAGGTGAAACTGGAACTAGGGTAAGGTGGGGGCAAATCCAGCCCCGGGGCAAATCCGCCCCCTTCAGGAGAAAAAGTTCCCTCATGGCTTTAAATATAGTCTACAATAAGCATTTCTCATGCAGATTAGTGCTACTAGATCTCGGGATTACTGAAACACAAAGATTGTCCTGTAACATAGTTTTGTTTTGACTGCAACTGGGAACGAAGCCAAGCAACTGACCACCAAGAAATTTCAATGTGCAACTGAAACTTTTAAAACTGAGGTGTTTTGAAGGAAAAAATTACTTATTGTCATGAATTGCAACGTTTATTCCACTACTTTACATGTACAAGATATTTCACCAATCAATATAATGCATCTTGAGAAAATGGCAACTCATATTTTTCTAATGGTCGGGGCAATTCCGACCCTTGTCGATGGGGCAAATCCGCCCCCTCTTATTCTCATGTTAAAAACATACAAATGCAAACTATGGTTTATAAGTCACTCTGTTTTGCCATTTAGCACCATTGATAGTGATTATGAGTTGGATTGAGACGACGTAAAGAATTTTGCCATGTTTTAGGGTATGTTGAATGTGTCATATTCAAACTTTTTCTAATGTCACAAACAAATTGATGAAACAACCCTTATACATCGGTAAATATACCATAGAGAATCAGTGCTTAATTGAAGATTAGAATTTACTTAAGAAGCCAATTTTTTCTTGTCATTTGTCACCAAACTTCAAGGCGGCGGCGGATTTGCCCCACACTTTTGGGGCAAATCCGACCCCTAAGACTAAACTTTGATAATGTGATGTCAGCTAAAAGGTGTCAAATTAAAGCATGTAACTTTCCAGATATGTTAAGATGTATACATTCTTTGATTTCCTGAAGTAAAACTTATGTTTTTCATAAAGATGAGGGACTGAGCAATGAATATATGTGAAAAGGGGGGCGGATTTCCCCACCTTACCCTATATTAAATTGTACCCATAGATGTATATTATAGAAATAATTACATATGGAATTACACTGTAGGTTTCTTTTAAATTTGACTAAAGCTTGGCAAAGGTTTTAACAACCTGGTAAAGACTTGTTGTCCAATATGTACCACTAATAAGTCAATTTTAAAAAGTATTGAGAATAGAAAGAAAAAATGCAACAAGAGCAGGTATACTGCCTCCATATCCCCCATGCCCTACACATCTACCAATATCCACAAGAATTCCAATTTTAGTTATGCCAAATATTTCCACCAGGGGCATAATTGTGCATACATGTAAGGAGGTGGAGACACCTGGGGGTGGAGTTCGCTTTTAAAAATAACATGGCTGCAGGCCAAAAGCACAGCAAAAAGTAAGTGGGATGTGGAAATAGTTATGATATTTATTGATTTATGGTCAGATTTGACAAGTTTAGGGGGGTATTTGAATGTTGGGAAAGGATGAGCATTGTGCATGGTGTGGTGTTTGAGATATTTGATGGACGCCATGACATGGAGACTAAAAGTAAAATCCCCCATAGCATAGCATGGGGGATAATTAACCTTTTCTTCTATATATTGTTCTTAAATATAGATGATAAACATACTCCATGAGTCCCTATTTTGCCGATGACATGAAATGCTTGCACTGCCTCTAATACATAAGCAGTCTCACAGAGACTGGATGATAAACTACATATTATTTGATAACTTTTCTGGGAACTTAAAAATAAAAGCTTCATTTTGAAAATCTAAACTTTTTCCTAATGTGCTGAAGAAATACTATTTAAAATGGCACTCATTGTCTGATTGGGGCTGCAGAACCAATCACATAAATGGTCGTTGAGGAGTATGGTGATCCAAGGAAAATGTATCTTTCATTTTCAAAGCATTTCAAGTGTGATATGAGGGGTTGTAAGATAGTTACAATCAATTTTCCTGGCAGATTTTTCTATTTGAAGTAGTTGAACCAAATTTTCGCAAAACAAATTGCAGGTATTTTATTATCTAATGCGAAAATAATTCACCTGCTGGAAGTGTTTAGATTAATCTTCTGTGACCATTGGTCACAGAAGACCATGGAAAATAAACCTCAGCACACCCACCAAAGCACAATTTTGGTTGAAACACCCAATACTTATCTAACAATTTTGTGGTCCAAACCCCATCTTATTTGCCTTAATTGCAATTGATTTCACCCACCACGACTAGCAATAATAAAATCAAACATCAGTTAAATAATCAAAATAGGACGCTGCTCTTGAGAATCCACCAAAACTGAGCGTCACAATTTCAACACAGTGTCAGACTGTCAGAGTGAAATTGGGTCTGGAAAAACCCATGCAAGTGCCATGTCACAGCCTGTAAGCCAATGGGCTGCCAGAAGAACGAAAAATCACACAATCCATGTGTTTACAAGAATTGTCAAAGCCTTTTGTTTACAGCATAGTCCATTGAAGTTAAAAGTTGTTAAGTTGTCAGTTTGCAGATTATTCGAACAACTCTGTGTGGATTATAACAGTGGTCTTATGTGAATGCTCATGAAGCTGCCATTTAGTCAGATCAGACTGGTGATTGCAAGTGATAGATCATTGGGATCACATAAACAGTCTTCCTTCAATATATCAATGTTGACACTGTGATGCATAGTGTCATTGTCAGCCCATTAGCTGTCAAACTGTGATGATGTGGTTGCAATGGCTGTCCCTGACAAAATGCACACTCTGATACTGTGTTGAAACTGTTTTCAGTTTTGTTGGATTCACATTGGCTACAAGTCAACCTGACCCACTTTAAAATGACATCACAGCTTGTAGTTAATTTACATATATTGCAATACTAGAGAATAGAGTCATCTCTGACATTACACTTCAACAGCATAGAAGGGAGTTGAGATTCTACGTAAATATTACGAGGATTGTAATATTGACAACAACCAACTTCTACACCACGACTCCACGAGCACTTGAATCTATAAATAGATCGTGACGTTATAAGTATTTATACATAACCATTATGCCACCAGAAGATAGATTCAAGTGCTCGTGGTCTACACAATAGTGAAGCTGCTATGCACCTGATACACCAAGTAACTTTGCACAGTTCTTTGGCAATCAATAAATGTACATCTGGGAAGAGGTAGACAAAATGACAAAGGTTCCAAAGCCATTAGTTTAATAGACTTAAAATATATATATATAAAAAAGGATATTCATTCATTTATAATATTACATCAACAATAAGGTGCACTATACCATAGGCCTATCATCAGTTCTTCAGCATACCAAACATTTTGTTTTAAAATTGTTTTAAAAGTTGTCATAAGCATCTGAAGGCAAATAAAATATTATGTGGTCAGTACGTATACTGTTTTTCAAAAAAAACTGTGATAAGAGGAGCTGCATGAGATGTGAGTGAATTTGGAGTGAAATGAGAGGATCGGCCGGCAGCCAATGCCATAATTATTTACAATACTTAAGAAACGCGTTATTTACCATAATGTAAAGCATAGAAAATACATATGACTTTTTATCCAGATATACAATATATAACTTTTGCTAAGAACTAAAGTTATATACTTTATACACCTGAACTTTACCATATGCCTGAGACATCCACATTGTAATTCACATTGCATAGAAATCTGTCGCCTGTGTAATGGATCCCAGTTTGCGTGAAATGGAACCTTGACAAATTGATGGTCAGTCAGCCGCCATCTTTCCAAGTTGACAATCCTCTTGTCACGCTCCTCTTATGATTGCGTTTAAAGAACACTTGTTACAAAATACAGAATTTTTCACAACCTTAGTATCTATAATATAGCTATAGACAATATACGATAGACAATAGACAAACATTTATTATAGTCGACATATTAACTGATGAATTATATTGCCTGGATGCCACTTATCATTCAATTTGAACATGCTGAACACCTTAACCTTAGGATGTACTAATGTTAAATGAAGGATAATAAGAATCAATTCATTTTGATCTTTGGTATTAATGCTTTTGGTACGAGGGGTGTCCCAAAAGTTCTGACCAATTTTTTTGGCAGACCTTTCTATTCGAAATCGCTAAATGAAATTTTCACAGAATAAATTTCAGGTATTTGACCATCTATTTTGAAAAAATCAAGACTGTAAGAAGAGTATAAGTTACTGTTCTGTTACCATGGTTACGAGAGGTCAGTGCACCCAGCGCAGCTCAATTTCTCAGACAAAATTCGGCAAATTAGCTGTGTTAAAAGTCAGAGAATTTATAGTAAAAAAGCAAATTATTGCAAGAAAATGTATTTCCAGACAAGCATACAGTCTTTCAAGATATCTTCCATTAGATTATAAACATTTATTTATATTTTAACCTGATCAGCTGTGGCAATTACTAAAGTCACCTAACTGCGCTTGAGACGGTTTGGCTGAAACAATCTGCCGTCAGGAGGCAGTGCTCAAGAACCTTAGGTTCAAAACCCAAACTCATCTGCTTTAATTACCAGATTTGGCCTTCCGTAACTTTGCGTGATACTAAAATATATATACCAGTTCAAAAATTAAAGAAATAATAGTCATAATGACAAATGAAGCAGTCGCCACATACGCTGAAATTCCACAATTTAGGAACAGCCCAGTTTGGAGGACCCAGGTGATCGCCTCAGCACATGGGTTGAACTGATTCACAGTGACATTCAATGAAAATGAAAAACTCTGAGATACTGTTAGGTTTCCAAATAATTTTTTTCATGATCATCCATTGCATAATACCTGTAAATTCCTTGTAGTCCATGGCCTGGGGGTCATTTGTATGACCGAGAGAGGGAGAGCGTTTGACTTCATATTCTGTTACTATATAGTCTGGCCTTCAAGAAAAATCAGGGTAGACATCTGGCGGCGTGGCAGGTTAGGAGAAATCCAAGATGGCTGCCAAGATGGCTGCCATGATGACAAAAATGGGTTAAATTGCTCACAGTGACACTACAGACTCGTGTAGTACATCAAAATAGGGGTTTTCTGGGCTGCTGAGTCCAACTATGTACAAATGAAACCTCTTACTGTGTTTTCTTCAGAGATAATCAGGATGGTAGCAAAATTAAAACAACATGGCTGCCATGAATCGATAAATACCAACATTGCTCAGCAATAAATAACACAAAGGCATGTGGTACATGAAAATAGGGGTTTTCTTGGTTGCTGAGTCCAAATATGTCCATATGAAACCTCTTGTTCCTTTCTATGTTGAGAAATCCAAGATAGCCACTGATATGGCTGCCACAAAGTTGTCAGAAAATGACTGTGTTGCTCACAGGACAAACAAAATTGTTGCATGATACGTCAAAATAGGGGTTTCTGGGTTGCTGAGTCCCAATATGTACAAATAAACCTCTTGCTCTTGTTTATATGCAGATATCTACCAGATTGCCACAGAAATGGCTACCACAAAGTACTCAGAAAATGCACTTGTTGCTCACAACCAACACTATACGGGCATGTGAGACACCAAAATAGGAGTTTTCAAGGTTGTTGCATCCAAATAAGCATGCTTGTTGCCTGGCACATTTTATTTTGACCACATTTCAGATTGCTGCTAGTAGACTGCCGTGAAGTCCTGAAAAAAGCCTATGTCACCTGTATAAAGACTGTACCAGCCGAACATGCATGCATAAAACTACTGCTCTTTTGCATTTTGGGAAATTCAATACAGCTACCAGTGTGGCTGCAATGAAGCCCTGGAAAACATCTTTGTGTAATGTATGTTGCACATGCTAGCATTAAGCTTTTTTGATTAATCAAAATTGCTATTTCAAGTGGCAATACAGCTGTGTTTGTAAGATGGATAGATAGATAGATAGATAGATATGGTAAGTTAACCACTCTGCCACCCACCTGCTGTCATTTAAGACTAAATGGAGGACTATGCCTTTTGACAGCTATGAAGAGTGTTGCATGACTGACTTCACATAATTCTATTACATCAAGTGGGATGAGATTGTGCTTTAAACATTACAGATGGTCTGAAAGGAAGAAAGGGTAATTTGCTCACATTGATACTAGAGGGGTGTCATATCAAAATCAGGGCTCTCTGACCTTCTTCATGGCTATCAAACAGTCATGTAGTTCTGCATTTAGTCTTAAATGATGGCAAATAAATGATATTATAAGACAGCTCAGTGCTATAGCCTATACATAGAATACAATGACTCTTGATACTGTAAAGCAAAATAAAAAGTACAAAGAAAAAAAAAACAATAAATGTGAAATGTTCAAATTTTTTTGTAAGAGACCCATTAGAGATTTTACTCCTTTTACATGGAATTACAACTTCATTAAGTTTCCTGGTTGGGAATTATAGGATTATAGTGAATTTAGTTATACAAATTCAGACACTATACAATAGTACAGCACATGTCCTGAAAAGAAAGGATGAACCTTTTTTTCATTGTCAGAATACATTGATGAGAAAATTCAAGACCATGCCCTCTTAATTTGGTACAGCTGGAGTTAAAGCATTTAACTGATTTTACTTGATTATTCTATTACCGGATTGTTTGCAAACTCAGGCAAATGTATGGCACTTAGGCCTACTTCCCACATAAACTTTAAGTGTCAAATGAACAACTTAGATTACTGTACCTGGCCTAAAATGAATGTTTCCTTTGCAAGTGAGGTAAATTTGATATTTTATCAGCTTGCCGTTTTTTAACTATACACAACACTTAGGCCATCCACCTAAAGATGCTTGGCAATTGTGCTGTACAGTAGTAACCTTTTGGTGTGCCACAACTCCTTGTTGAATGGTACGAGACACTACATACCTTTTTCACACGAGACCAACATTTGTATGATCAGTGCTTCCTGAAACTTACTGTATACGAGCCAGCCTTGCCCTTATAGTTGAAATGCATTGGGAAATGGGTATGAGATTGCTTGAATGGAACCAGATTTAGGACACATTCTTTCAAGAGAACAGAAAGGGTCAACAATAATTCTGGAGAATACCTTATTTGTTCTTAAATGCCATTGTACAAAGGAATGGACGAGAAACCAATTTCACCAGTGAGAGAAGTCGTGGCACTACATTTTGTCAATCGTCGAACCCCGTGTGCGATCGCTGCCTGGGAAAGACTAATTGCAGGCACTGACACTGCTATAGTGGGTAACATTTCTTAACCCTTGGATATTATTGAAACATCAAGGCATGATTGAAGTTGTGCCACAAGACGTTGTCAAGAACTGTGCACTGACCTGCGAATTCTGAAAATTTGCCGGTCTTTGGAAATAATTACCCTACTGCTTGGTATAGTCTGAGTATTAGTCACTACTATATAAGATACTTCTGACAGGTGCCTACCCTAGTTCTTTTACTAGCTGCTGTCTTGAATGTCTCAGTATTCATTAATGGAAATATCAAGCATTTTCATGCATGTATATTTGACCCCAAAAACCGTCTTTTGACGTATCACACACTCATTTTGCATTTGACAACTTTGTAGCAACCATATATCTTTGAAATAGAAAGGAGCAAGAGGTTTCATTTGTACATATTTGGACTCAGCAACCAAGAAAACCCCTATTTTGGTGTATAACATGCCTGTGTGGTATTTGTTGTTGAAAATGTTTGGCACTTTCCGTAAACGGCAGCCATGTTGGTTTAATCTTGACACCGTCCTGATTATCTCTGAAGAAAACACAGCAAGAGGTTTCATATGTACATAGTTGGACTCAGCAGCCCAGAAAACCCCTATTTTGATGTACTACACAAGTCTGTAGTGTCACTGTAAGCAATTTAACCCATTTTTGTCATCACGGCAGCCATCTTGGCGGCCATCTTGGATTTCTCCTAACCTGCCACGCCGCCAGATGTCTACCCTGATTTTTCTTGAAGGCCAGACTATATAGTAACAGAATATGAAGTCAAACGCTCTCCCTCTCTCGGTCACACAAATGAACCCCAGGCCAAGGACTATTGGTTATTTACAAGCCTAGACACTTGGATTTGGCCTAAAAAATTGAGCTGTGCTGGGTGCACTGACCTTCTGTTTCCATGGCAACAGAAAAGTTATTTAAAATGTTCGAACAGGTACCATATTTTCAAAATGGATAGTTAAATACCTGAAGTTGATTCTGTGAAGATTTCATACAGCTAGTTCAAATAGAAAGGTCTGCCAAAAAAATTGCTCAGAACTTTTGGGATACCCCTCGTATCTTTGTGATTACAGTATACCATACTTTAATTGACAAACCACATATTGTTTGTCAGCACTGTGATATTATATAAATATTTGATGGTGAGGAGTCCAATATAGAGTATAAGCGCCTCGTCCAATATAGCTTTTCTTCGTCCAATTATACTCTATATTGGACGACTTACCATCTAATATTTGTTATATTCTCCACAAATTAACCCACTTTTAAAGCAACATGTTTAATCACTGTGCTGGAAAGCCAGTTTCTGTTTCTTTTGGTAAAACTGCAGAATTCTCTTCAAAATGTATCTCGTCATAATTCAGCAATGGGTGGCCATAAAAATATAAAATTTACGTATTCTGAATCGATATTCCATAACGAAGAAGCCTCTTTATATTTGATATTTTTTAGTTAAATTTTATAGCACAATGTTTATCTTTAAACACATGCATTTACACGAAAAATGGGTGGAAAAGTTCCAATTTTTGTTACTCAATGTCATACCATGGCCCCATAACCTGTGTGAGCAATGTTACATTTATTTAATGTTGTTGTCCCGATCAATACGAAACTTTTGACATCATTTGTGAATTTCTGTGTCTTCCCATTTACCTGCAATTTATTTTTTACTAAAATTGAAAAACACAACATTTTTTCTTGCTGTTGCTGCAGCAGCACACAGCAGAAGGTGTTTCCTCTCACATCCTCCCTCACTGCCCTATAACATGGCAATAAAACTCCTCACTGCCCAATATAACTTCTCACTGCTCAATATAACTTTTCACTGTCCAATATAACTTTTCACTGTCCAATATAACTTTTTCTCTGCCTTATACAGTAAGGATATCATCCAAGAATACTCGCTTGTGATTGGCTGACACAATCCGAGTGGAGAATATATTATTATATACTAGCTGTTCACCCGCTAGGTATCTTGCTTTTCAAAATTGCACCGAGTTCCAGGTTCTTCTCAGGTTCGAGTATTCTGAAGCAAGGTCCTTTTCGCAGCTTCCTGTCAGCCTTCAGTTAGCTGAAGTAATGCGGATTGTTTTGGAACTACTACAGCGGGGGGTCAAGCACTAGAAAGACTGAGAGACTGAGTAGATGTAGGAAAATATGAGTTTTGTAAATGCATGGTGCAACTTAATTTCTTGGAGCTGAGTTATATTGGACACAGAAGTTCAATTAGTGTACGAAAAGATGCGGAATTTAATGGCCTGCAATATGATATGCATTACTGCCTTTGATGTTGCAGAGAAATGTATACTATACAAATATTGGATGGGAAGGAGTCCAATATAGAGTATAATTGGATGAAGAAAAGTTATATTGGATGAGGCGCAGCCGAATCCAATATAACTTTTCTGAATCCAATTATACTCTATATAGGACGACTTACCATCCGATATCTGTTATATTCTTCATCCAATATAAGCTATATTTTCCTTTTAAGTTGATTTGCTGCCAAATGGTCATAAATAGGCATTCAGATGTTTTTAACTTTCATGACTTCCTATAATATATAGAATAATATATTCTTCACTTGAATTGTGTCAGCCAATCACAGTCGATTATTCTTGTCCGACATTACCGCTATATTAGGCAGCAAAAAGTTATATTGGATCCTGAAAAGTTATATTGGATCCTAAAAAGTTATATTGGATCCGTGACAGTTTTTGAATGAAGAACAATCACCTCACTGCCTGTTGTTCAATTGTGACGTCACCACTGGTGACATCACAACTGTACTGATGGCGTCATCAGAGCATATTAACAATGGTGACGTCACAATTGCCTCCTCCTTCATGGTTTGAACTTTCAAAATTACAGCTGAACTTGGAGTGGTATTTAGAATTAGAAGCTTTCTACATTATGATTTTTTACTTTTTCTCAATTGAGAGGGGAAAAATACTGTCTTAGCAGGAAGTCATGAAAGTTAAAAACATCTGAATGCATATTTTTGACCATTTGGCAGCAAATCAACTTAAAAGGAAAATATAACTTATATTGGATGAAGAATATAACAGATATCGGATGGTAAGTCGTCCAATATAGAGTATAATTGGACTCCTTCCCATCCAATATTTGTATAATATAGCTGCCAGATTTGTATGTGGAAAATGTGGTTTTTTGTCAAACTCCCAAGAGGAATATATGGTATCTGGGTAGTTATATTGGCCATAGAAGGTCAGTCAGCATATGAAAAGATGCTGAATTTAATGGCCTTTAATATGAAATGCATTACAGCCCTTGTTGTGGCAGATGAATATACAAGTGGGATATTTTTATGTGAAAAAACGTGTTTTTGTTGCCAAATTCCCAAGATAAATTTGTATAACTGTGGAAATAATGAATGTTTATAGGTAAAAGTTGCCCTATCTTGAACCTCAGTTGAAAAGGCATGCTTAGGAGTGTAATTTAAGGTGTTATGGGTTGAGAGAAAAAGCCTTATGAGCGAGATGAGATTCCTGCTATTGACAGTAGCGGGACATATTCCATCCCATTTCGCGAGGTACCGCAAAGTCATCATCAGCTGATGACAGTTTCCTAATTTCCCTGGAGCCTTCGGGTTCTTTTCCTATATGTAATGGAAAAGCCTGCCAAAATTTATAGAGTTAGTTGATACTGTGATACAACTTTATGCCAAGTTTGGAAGTGATAGTAGCAGCAGTTATTTTTAAATAGCCTGTCAAAGACGATTTTGAGCACTGCTTCAGTCATGGCTGGGTCATGACACTTTGAGAAGGTCATGGGAGAGAGATGACAGTGTTGGGAAGAGTGTCATGTGGGGCTGAAGACATTGGTTGTCATGAGCAGATGGTAATTTCCTTGACTGATCAATACCTATACCAAGTCTGATCTGCGATGCAAGGAATGTTATTGTATAGTACACTTACACATTAATTGAAAATACTTCTTCTAATCTATGCTCAATGGTTCACGTTGATATCATATATAATTTCATCTTCTTGGTTACTGGAAAGTAGGTGATACAGAATGAAATTCACAATGCTGTAAAATTCCGCACTACTTTGTTCTCCGTCATCAAACTTTCATTGAATTACTTGTGTCAATTTGAATTTAAACAGATGGATGAATGACTATTAGGCAGACAGAGAGCAAACATTGCACCTGGGTTGATTTACTTGCACATTGTCTCAAATTGAGTGGTATTCAAGTCAATGTCATTCAAATCAATTTGGTTTGCTTGACACATGACAACTGTTTATACCCATTACGCATAGTCATGTTTTGCAGAAGCGCCTGAAATACTCATTATCTCTGTACCATGAATAAGTCATTGAGTCAGGGGAATGAAAGTAGCTATTTGTCCACCAAGGTTTGCTTTGCTGAGAGTACCATTATTCAGTAATTAGGGAATTGCGAAGTCATGCCTAAATGTAATTTATATGGACTCCAGATTGAAAGCATTCTCTGTGTGTGTACAGAAGCCATAAAACAAAAAAATAGCAAATGATGTGTGTGTATTTGAGTTTTACGTCTCATCAGCACTTGAGTGGGCTATTTAGAGACATACTCAAACTTGAAGAAGTTTCATAGTCACGGGTACATTAGCTATCTTTTGAATTCACATAATTTCCTGGAGTGAGTGGGGTTAATGACTTGCACCAATAGATTGCCATTATGTTGTCGTTTAACTGACTGTGGTTGCCCAATCATGTCCACAATTGTGTTATAGATGACATAGGATGACATACATACCTTTCAGGCTGCCATCCCGTGAAATGATGACAAGTTTGTGAATTGAGGATTGTTCTGTTCTGCTAGCCGTCTTACAGTTCCTGTCCTTGGGAGGTAACAAATGGTCTGTTTAGCATTCTTGTCTTGCTGGATTGGTTGCTTTCTCAGCAGACGATAGATTGTCTTTTTTCTTGTATTTGGCTGAAGTCCTTGTCTGTGAATTATCAGAAGATTGACTTTGTTGGAGCTTCTGTGGTGAGGTGTGCACAACTGGTCCAGGGCAATTCTCAGTCTTTGGTTGAGGCGGAGAAGGTGTTTTCATTAAGACATCTGTCAAGAAGCTCCTGTCCAGATGAATCTTTCTCTGTGGTGATGAATGAAAAGCTGGTCTATATAGGTAATCTGCTTCTAGTCAAGGTTCTTCCGTGTCCTGTTCTACAAGGCGTCTAACTTTGGGAAATGATAGTTTTCTTTCAGTTCATAGTTTTAGAATTTCTTTTTCTTCTTGAAGACTCTGCATTCGTCAGTAAAGGCAGGATAGTTCCCTGAACAATTCACACAATGTGACAGTTTAGAGCAAAGTTTATTGTGCGTGTGAGTATGATGGTCACCACAATTGGCACAAATTTTTGACCTGATGCATGTACGACTAAAATGGCTGTACATTTGGCAATTGAAACAGCGTTTTGGACTTCAAAGGCTACTGGTACTTTCTTTGGTAGTCTTTTGTCTTTGAAGGTTAGCAACAGTAACTCATAACCATTCTTGTGAGCCAGACATCTTAATTTTGCGATGCCATTTTTGTGAAACCAATTTGTGAGTTCAGTGTCTGAGCAGGTCTTGCTTTCTTTGGAGAAGATAATGCCTTTGCCTGATCTTTGAAAAGGCTCAATGGTGACTTTGGTATTGGCTATCTCATGGATGCCAGTCAATTTATCTTTTTGGTGTGAGGTCGCAGGTTTAAGGAGAAATGTGCCATTGATTTGGCGCTTTAGGATATCTGCAATTGTCTTGTCGCAAAGGTCTGCACTTGTCTCGTAGGGAGAAACAGATGATAGGTCTTCCAGTGATTGTGTGACACCTTATATAACAAGCAAATGTTCAGCCTCTGACAGTTGTGGGGGCGGTCAGGGTTAGTCAAGTCATCCGAAGATGTCCTTGTCCATTGAAATCTTTTTATTCCATTCGCAAACTTTTCGATCCCAGCCTGGTTACCCGCTGAGGGACGCACGCCTTGGTTACCCGGTTGACGTACGATCCGGTTTTGAAACATGGTATTTGACATTAGCATTAATATTCCCCTGTAAGGTAGGGGACACACCATGAATGCGCACTGTCTCATGTTGGCCACTAAGGACAGAGGTTTTCACCTTAGTGTTACCACTCACCGCCATGGGGAGGCCCGAGACCTGCAGGGGCAGCAAATGATGTCATATTCTGGGTAACTTTATTTTGATTTTGGGATGTATGTATTGATATGCTTGATTTTAATCTGGAAGACTTTTCTTTCTACCTTGAAACCATACCAGGATAACTGAGTAAGATTACAAAATGACAGCTTCTGAGGTTTAAAGATGCAAATCAATAAAGAGCAAATGTTGCCCTTTCACAAATTCACATTCCAATTTTAAAATGCTTCTACAGGTAAAGTCAGTTGAACTGGCATTTGTGACAGACAGCAGTTTGTCATGAAAAATGATAATATTGGTCTAAGACTGGCAAAGTTGGTGTTTCGGACAACCATGCCAAAAATCACTTCTTTGATGCAAAATTTATAAGGGCACAGGGCGCCGATCTGAGGCATGTGCCTGGTTGTTCTGTACAGGAGAAAAATAAGAAGTTATTAAGTGCTTTGATACCATGTTGGTCTAGGAGAGATTTTCAAAAAAGCCTCTGTAAAAAGTGTAATAGGCATTTCTTGTTAAAAGTCGGTAACAAGTGGTTTTAACCTAATTTGAGGGTCCTGATTCTGAATCCGCTTGTTACCGAGCTGGATTTTTAATTTTAAGGGGTCAAAATGGCAAAACAAAATGGTCGCCAAAATGACAAAAGTTGTCAAAAATATGACAATATGAACCATACATTCAGCTTTTTGTTGCAAATAGCTTCTTATAACCTAACAAATTAATTGATTCTAGTATAAACAGGGGCTGTTGGAACTATTTCAGTAACATTTAGTGCTCCAGTTTTAGTTTTTAGGGGTTCAACAGCCTGGAAAACAAAATGGCCGACAAATAATCAAAAACGTCGGTTCTGATATGACAAAACCAACTCATTTGTGTTGTAAATCATCCCTAAATTACTTATAACACCACTCCAGTACAATTCAAGGCTGCTGCATCTGTTTGATTTGAAAATTCTTTAATTAAGGGGTCAAAATGGGGTCTAAATCAATGTTAGGGAGCAAAGGCAGAAATTCAGATTTTCCAAAATTTCCGATTTTGATGCAACTTTTTGGCTCAATCTGGTATGTGGTCAATTATATTCAATGAAATACATAAAAACAAGGTTATTATGCATATGTTGCATTAAAACTGTTCATTTTAAAACTTAATTTTCAGTTTTAGATAGTTTTTAAATGGATGGAAACTGGAAAGGCTGAGTGTGGTCCTCACCAAAAGGCTAAAAATGTGCATAAATCTACCTCCTCGATGAAAATAAGATATGTAGTTACATGTAAATCTTTTCTCAGCCAAGTATACTATTTATGTGTAGTAGATTTCATGAATGAATAAAATAATGTTGTTAACAGGTATAAAATTGAGTTTTAAAGCCCCAATACGTCAAATAAGGCATCTGTTGAATGTCGAAATTGACAGAAATCTTCTTTATAAGAAGCTATTTGCAACAAAAAGCTGAATGTATGGTTCATATTGTCATATTTTTGACAACTTTTGTCATTTTGGCGGCCATTTTGTTTTGCCATTTTGACCCTTAAAATTAAAAATCCAGCTCAGTAACAAGCGGATTCAGAATCAGGACCCTCAAATTAGGTTAAAACCACTTGTTACCGACTTTTAACAAGAAATGCCTATTAAAGTCACAATTTCAGGAATCCCACCTAGAGCAGATTCCGCGAAAAGCAGCAAAATGACTTACCACAAGACATAGTTACATTAGCACAAATAAGGGCAGACATAATTGATTCGTAGCTTCTCAGATTATCTCAGGGTGCTTTTTCTAGGGATAGCTGGCAGGACAAAAAAAACTGAAATCTAAATCTTTCACTGTGTCAATCCATTAAATAGAATCATGGGTAAACACTGTTTGCTGTTGGATTGGTATATCAGAGTAACTAAAAATATGGCCTTGTGCTAATGTAACAACGTTAAATGATGGGAGGACGGAATTTGTTTATGCTGATACTACTGCAATATAAATGAAAACACCAGCAGAGTACCACCCCTGGCCTGCTCCTGTGAGACCTGGCTTTCAGTTCAGAAAGAAATTGAGATCAAATCATGTGTTCCTTAACGTAATCTATATAGACAAATTTTGCTAATGTAACGCTATGAAATGGAGAGATGCGAAATTGCAGTTACATTAGCAATAAAAAAACAGCTACTGCAGAGAGCTGTTTATGTTTTTGGTGATGTTTATAGGCAAATTAGACAGATTTTTCAATAAAATTTTAGAATTTCACGTTCGAAATTTACATAAGTAGCAAGAACACAGAAAAATTCCCATGTAAAAGTTGCTAATGTAACCTCAGTGTCCTGTGACAGAATCGAGTTACATTACCAGTCTTTTTTTACTTTTATTTTTTTGTCAAGTTTTATAATGACCAACACAATTAAAAATGGTTCCAAAATAATTTTCAAGATGTGTTTTATCAATCACACATCATTACATTTTCCTGAATTGGTTTTAGCAGATTCCACAGAATGCCAAAGTAAGCATGTCTGATCACCAGTAAGTTTGGTCATCCAAAATTGTCCTCATAAGGATAAAAAAATATCTTTTTAAGAGCAAAAAGCTATATATTTTGAGGATTATTTTAATGATATTTATTCATTAGCTCACAGATGTACTGAGTAATAGGTTTACTTGATTCAGGAAGCAACAGAAAGATAACAAAAGGGTTGGAAAGTTTAAGGTACCCTCTGAGAGCACTTTTCGTGGAATCTGCCCTAGACTATGTTATTTGTTGACAAAAATTGAGTATTATTGAGATATAGCATGTGCAGTGAAAGTAATTCCAATAAATGCTAATTTCCCATTGGCGAGTTATTAAACATTTGTAGCGTGAAAAGGGTGAGAGATTTTGTATTTCCATCTTCAGATTCAGATTCCTGGGGAAATTTTACACAACATAGGCTACTTTTCAGAAAATAACATTTTGGGCCAAAATGTCACAAAATCTGACTCAAATCTTGAATCCTGACTGATGCAGAATCCCCGATTATGTAAAAACAAAAAGAAAATGTCTTTAAAATGTTGGCAACAGGTCAACTTTTGTAGAAATGTTTGACTTTATCAAAAAAGGCATTGTCATTTTAATAGTCCCATTTATATGATTTAAAAAAGGAAGAAAGACCCTGTAATCATAATAGTTTGCAACATTTACTTTTACTTTTCAAGAACTTTAAAAACAACTTTAAAAAAGAGATTAACAGAGTCAAAGTGTTGATCAAAACGAATGGCTTAAAATCAGCATATTCTGACAAGACACCAATACATAACTTGCTCTTTGAAGATGTGATACTTTACAGACATTACAACTTCCATTCGGAATAGGCTCAGCCAAAAATGCAGGCTCGATTCAGAATTGGATCCATATATATATATATTTAATGGTAAACAATGGATTGATTCATTACACCCCTACATAAATCAGAGAAATACATGTATAGAATCCTTTTTTATCACCTTACAATAATTACTGTTCACTGATGGAACTCGAAAAGTCTCCCATCATCCACCGGAGGCTCGGGCAAAATCAGATGCAATCCACTGCAAAACAATTTGGTATTGTTCCAATTTTAGATCACAAGTGCATAATGCATTATGGGTGTTTACTTGGATTATTTGAGTATAAATAATAAAACAAAAAATAATCAACCCACTCACTGATGGACACTTAACAGGTCATGAATACCAATCTGGC
This sequence comes from Platynereis dumerilii, assembly GCA_026936325.1. Lineage (NCBI taxonomy): Eukaryota > Metazoa > Annelida > Polychaeta > Phyllodocida > Nereididae > Platynereis > Platynereis dumerilii. The sequence goes on from JAPTHN010000001.1 coordinate 160,022,813, forward strand.
AATTGCATTGAAATATCACAATAGTCAGATTCAATTTTCATCAGCATCGCTATTGTATAAATATCATTATTCTGACTAATTGTATAATAAAAAGATCAGATCAAATGAATTTTTGATGTCAAGCTCTTCTCTGGCAAGTTTGGCATGGCCAAATAATTGAGGTTTATTAGCTTCCATGGTTTGGGGCACTACAAGAGCCACCAGATATATTGCCTGGGACAAATTGCCGTACACTGTAAAATTTGAAATTTTGAGTGAGATGGTTGCACAATTTGTTTGAGCCATTGTAGCTTGCCGTTTTGAGTTATGATAATCTTAATGTTGTTATAACTTGCAAACAACAAGCTATCTTGGCTCAAAGGAATTGTGCTACCATCACACTCAATCAAAAGCTAAGTCAAAATTCAAAATTTACAGTGTAGCCGAGAATTCCACCAAGTGATAATCCATGCATGTGACTTCACAGCACCTATGGCATCCTCACCTCTCGGTGCAGGCTAGTGAACCTGCCCTAGGTTACAGTTGTCAGAAAGAGGTTCTGAAAGGGTATAAATATAGAATTTCTGCCCAATCAGACACTGGATTTATGTATTGGAAAAACTGTTATTTTGTTAGTGTAACTGTGATATATACCAAATTGTCTGAGGTTGCTATAAAGCTGAGGAAGATAAATGTGAAATATTTCCACACCTTTCACTGTTTCAGTTTTTCTCAATTTAATTTTTACCAGCAACATGTATTATTATTACATTACCACTATGCTAGAGTAATGCTGATTGGCCGAAATAAGTCACATGACGCCATCATAAAAACTCATATTGCATTTGAGTGCAATATGACATTTTTTCCCAAAAATTTTTTTTACAATTTTTTTTTTTCAGATTTTTTCATATTGCATGGTAAGAGTGCAATTTGAGTTTTTATTAAAAAAAAAAAAAAAAAAATCCAAAACTTTTTTTTCCCAATATTTTTTTTTTTTGTTGACTAAAGAAAAAAAAATTGTTCACTTTATTTTTCAGATTCTTTTTTTCAGATACATTATATTGGAGCATAGTGGTCATGTAATAAAACAAACACAGCACTTATTATCGTGCAATGAACATTTATTTGCACTCGTAAATTCATATTGAAATATGAATTTCCTTGTGCAAATAAATTTTCATATTGCACTCTTATCATGCCGTATTTGTATAATCTTCTTTCAGATGCGTGCAACACCAGCTCACCCCAAAAAATATAAGGGTCAAAATTTGATAAATCTGAAATTCTTGTCCAGTGTTTAATGATAATTCATGATGGCAAAAAGGCACATGGAGGACCTCTTGTTGTCATTTGTATAGACAAGGACATTAGCAACACTTACAACACAAAAAATATGTGGCAGAATATTTTTATCCCATCAATAAATAGCATTGAAGTGAGCAACCCCCCTGAAAATGGCCTGTCTCAACCAACATTTTCTCTCTATCATGTATGTAAACCAAAATATTAGAGTATTTCTTTTAGCACGTCAGTTGTCCTATCTCAATTTGTCATTAGCAAACGCCTTGCTGCTCTATTTTGACGGCATATTTCTGGACCAAACTCACTGTGAACATGTTTCTGGTGTTCATAAGGTCATCGCATGCACATATTGCCAGACTGCCAGTTTTGCACTGGTCCCTATAAAGATCTTTACCTTAATTATCATTAGCATCACGCTGTCATTAGCATCATGTCAAAAATGGCTTATTGCCTTTACCTCACTAAAATTTTGTTGCAGGTGACTGGAGTTGAAATCAGTCGAATATATTATCAATAAATGTTTCAACAGAATATTACATAACATTTTTGTATTTTTCCTGCATCTGACATGCTTAGTATGAAATTTACTGTTTCTCTGAAACTACAAATCAAATATGGGGTGCCGGTAACACTTTACCATTGTCTAGCATCTGAAATATGGTTTAGCAAAGACATTGGGCGCTGGATAGGAGGGAGTAGTGGAGATCATATTTATTATTCAGAATCCAAACTATGAATGAAAAGAGTGTTTTTGTTTGTGTTTGTAAATTTCTGGATCAAGGATATGTTGTATCTCAATAACTATTGATCATAGAGACCTGACATATAGCCCAATGTGTGCAGAATAGCCACTTTCCCATACGTTGGTAATACATTCTTCAGCTTTAAGTGGCAAGGATTACAAGTTATAGGCATGATGCTAATGACACACATATTTGGTATTTTAATAGATCAAAATGCAATTTCTCAAAAATAATTGGCACTAGAGACCTGGAACTTAGCCTAAAATGTGCCAGCCACTTGCCTAATCTTTGGCAATAGACTGTTTAGCCACAAGTGGTCAGGATTTTTTGGTTATAAGTGTGATTTTAATGACAGTCAAAAAATGCTACAGCTGTGTTGATCAGCAGATCATTGGGACCCTTAGACATGAAAGTGCTGTGATAGCTGATTGTTTTACCTACCCAACGCAATTCTGGAACGAAAAATTTTCAAATTTTTTTCAGCTGAAATTTCAAGGTTTTCAAATTTTGGCCCATAAGCAAGTTCCCGATTGGTCCTTGCAATAAGTCATGTAAGTCGGAGATAGGGTTAAAGTTAATGAGACTTCACTCTCAGGCAGGACTTGAGAGCAGGGGTAGTGTCAACTATCTCTGCGTGAGGAGGATGACCCATGGTGGCCTCAAGGCTTTTAGGGTAATGCTGAATCAACACGTGCACTGTTTTACTCGCTATTCACGGACTACTTGTGCACTTTATTGCTTCCATATCAATCTGGTCATGTTAGTCCCAAGAAAGTTCAGAACTAACAGGGAAAAGTTAAGAAACAAATCTGAGCCTATATAATAGAAGAATAAGGATTCAAAGAAACGTATTTTCACAGATTGTCTGAACCACATATTTTTAGAGAGCAAAGCTATTTATTAAGCTTTTCGGTTTCCTTAGGACTTCTCCCGTGACACAGAAGACAATTGACTCATCAGGAAGTGGTACAGGAGACATATGCGAAATTTAGCCATATATGTGAACACTGTCCAGGAAATACTGTTCACGACTAGCTGACTAATTTCATTTTTTGAGGAAGTGGTAAAGGTGACATATGGGAAATTTAGCCATATGTGAACACTGTCCAGGAAATACTGTTCACGAATAGCTGCCTATTTCATTTTTTGAGGAAGTGGTACAGGTGACATATGCAAAATTTTGTCATATGTGAACACTGTCCAGGAAATACTGCATGCTTAGGACTAGATGACTAATTTCATTTTTTGAGGAAGTGTTACAGGTGACATATGCAAAATTTAGTTATATGTGAACACTGTCCAGGAAATACTGTTCACGACCAGCTGACTAATTCATTTTTTGAGGAAGTGGTACAGGTGACATACGCGAAATTTAGTTATATGTGAACACTGTCCAGGAAATACTGTTCACGAATAGCTGCCTATTTCATTTTTTGAGGAAGTGGTACAGGTGACATACGCGAAATTTAGTTATATGTGAACACTGACCAGGAAATACTGTTCACGAATAGCTGTCTATTTCATTTTTTGAGGAAGTGGTACAGGTGACATATGCGAAATTTAGTCATATGTGAACACTGTCCAGGAAATACTGTTTTCATTTTTTGAGTTTCATTTCCATCTCATAGTATAGTCCTAGCATTTTACTTTAATCTGACTGATTCATGGAAAAGCAGAAACAATTAGATCAAGCTAAAATTATATTTGGCAAGTTGAGAATCAAATGCTTAGCAGAACTGCAATTTAACTTGTTAGTGGAAGGCCTGATAACAAAATACGTTCTGCAGAGAATAGTCTGGACACTTTAAATTTGATACTGATGCAGTCGACTGGTCGGAATGATATCTCTCTTGATTTGCTTTGATTGCAGAAGATAAAGCTACCAGACTATTAATTGTGATGGACGGGAGCCACGTTTCCATCCAGCCATGCACTCTCACACAAGAGGAATCAATGTAGATGCACGTATGTGCTTGCCATATGTGATCCTTTTTGTAGATAGCATACATAATGTATCAGTGATGTTCCTGACAACTGTTACACTGAAAATCCGTGTGACTAAAACAGCTTGTCCAAAATGATATGGGATAGAGGATGACGAGATACGAGGAGATATCAGATCATCCTCTTCCAATCTCCTGGTATCAACTAGTCATATTTCCTCCCAGATCCTCCTAGATCGTCTTCCGATATTCTAAGTCTCCTTCTCCAAAATATAGAAGAAAGGTACAAATTTCTTCAGCTGTTTTTTTAGGCTATAGATAAGACAGTTATAGCTAGTTATATAGTTAATCTGTGGTTAAACTGCAAGTATTTTGATAAAATGGTTTAACTTAAAAGATTACCTGACCAAAGTTAAACTCTTAAACTATGATTAAACTAACCAATTTTAGTAAAAGCAAGCCCTGCATTATAAGCCTGAGAGATACAAATAGCAAGTCACATATTCTGTATTGATATTGTTATTCGTACTGTGTGTTATCGATGGTGGGAAATGAATCCTGGACAAACTCCCGGTCAGGCGCTTCCATCTCTCCAAGTTGACTTTCCTCTTGTCAGACCCCTCCAGTCATGATGGTGTTTGAAGAGCGATTGTTACCAACCACAGAATATTTCATTAGTATATCATTGATATCATTGATATAGCAGATTCCATATCATTTGTACCAAACATGTTGAGGACCTGAACAAGCCTCGGTAGTATGTGTGATTGTTCATGAAAATTCACAAGTATTATTTTATCTTTGGTTTCTAAAGAGGCCTGATTGTCATCAATTAATATTTGCCGAGTCCGACAATCAGCAACGCATGGGATGATCTTGTATGGTCCTAATTTGAATATTAGAAACAAAAAATAACATGCAAGCACTTTAAGAGATGTTTGTAGATAGACTGCCCATGATAGTATCTACCCTTTGCCTGTCACCTGCACAGGGCATGTGAGACCTGCAGAGGGTATCTGGCACGTGAGACCTGCTGGAGGGTATCTGGCCTGTGACCTACTTTTGATGGTTGACCTTTGACCTGCAGAAACTCAGCCTGTTTGTTTTCTTTATTAAATTCTTCATCTCAGAAAGACACCAAAAGTTTATCAACGCAAGATAAAATTCTATTGAGACTGTATGCAAAGTTTTAATGACAGAGATGAAACAGCATGACCAAGGCAGTTGTCATAAGTTTCAGAGCCATCCTCCCACAATAGAGATGCCGCTTGCAAGCAAGCAAGCATCTCTAAAACGTATGGAGTGATTCTGAAGTACTTGTAGTACCTTTAAATTAAGGTATCTTTCCAGATGCTCAATGGTATATTTTCACATATTACCACAATTTGACATTTTTGGTTTTCCAGAGAGGGTGTAGTAGCCTATAATAATTCCCAAGAAATGTCCGCACCTTTATTGATTTGTTCTCCATCGGCAAACTATCACTGAATTATCTTTGTTAAGTCACAAAACAGATGGGTGAATGGCTATAAAGCGGACAGAGAGCAAACATTGCAACTAGGTCCTGGATTGATTCATTTATCCATCCTTGCTGACAAATTGAGTGGTATTCAAGTCAATGACATTCAAATCAATTTGCTTTGCTTGACACATGACAACCGTTTATAATTTATACCCATGTGTATTCAAGGTTTCATTATCTCTGTCAAAAGAATAAATCATTTAAGTCAGAGGAATGAAAGTCACTATTTGTCCACCCAGGTTTTCTTTTATTGAGAGTACTATTATTCGGTAATTAGAGAATAGCAAATCCATGCCTAAATGTAATTTATATGTATACTCTAGATTGGAAGCATTCTGTACAGAAGCCATACACTGTAAAATTTGAAATTTTGAGTCAGCTCAAATGATTGAGTGAGATGGTTGCACAATTTGTTTGAGCTAACATAGCTTGATATTTTGACTTATGATAATCTTTTCGTTGTTATAACTTCAAACAACAAGCTATGATAGTTCAAAGGAATTGTGCAACCTTCTCACTCAATCATTTAAGCTAACTCAAAATTCAGATTTTACAGTGTACAACCCAAAAATAGCAAATGATGTCGCATTTTTATTATGGGATGCAAATTTCAATCTGTGTCCAGTAAACTGGGATGACTTTCCTTTCTATATTATTGGAACCAGGCTGTATATATATGTAACTAAATATTGAATGAATAACTGATTAACATTTTTCAAAAGACAATATTGAACAACTGTTCCCTTTAAACCTGGTGTGAAAGAGAAGTCTGCATCCAAGTAATTAATCATTGCACAAATGGGGAAAGTATTTGTCTGTAGAAATGTCGTCTGGGATTATAAAAGAAATTTTTACCTTCAGCAAAAAAGTTCAAAGAAGGTATTGAAATCACTTTGGAAAAATGTTGTCCATCCACCGGTTGGGCTGACAGAGGGGCAGGCGGATAGGTCTCCCAATAATAGCACATCATCATTAAAATAATTAACTTAATGCATAACTTATTTGGGTCATTCTCAAATTTCGTACAAATTCATCATATCCAACAGGTAGATAGCAACTTTTTTCTTGTTTCATTTCATTGAGTTAATTGATGTAAAAGACGTGTCACTATAGTTTATATATCTATTGCTTTTAATGAGCAATTTCCACTAAATGTCGTAAGATGCGCCACACTACTACAGCTCTGCAGATTTCATTAAACAGATATTCAACAAATTAAGGCATAATAATTATTCCCATTGGAACATTTTTTGGTCCCACTAAAATGTCCACTCAGTTCCCTTCAGTTCCGAGCTTCCCAATGATAATTTTTCAAAGAAATTGAATGTAGGCTGAGGGTGGCAGGTTTTAATAGACTGCAATCATAACATTGTATTTCCCAAATAGAATGCAGTATTAAGAGAAAACCAAACTGTTACTGTCCACTCCATTACCACAGAATTAGCAAAAAATTGATATTTAATTTAAAAATCAATTGATCTGAGATGAAGTATTTCTGAAAATAAGACTTGCATTATTTTTTTCCTTTTCTTCCTTTTTTGCAATTGCTCAAAAAGCAGGTTTTGCCATCAAAAGTTCAATCTGTTAACACATTTTCCAGGGCACTTTGTCCCGAAATTTGAGAATGGCCCATCTAATATATATGAAACAGTTCATTATTGCTTTAAATGTAACGCTATCTACCTGTTGCCTTTTTTGTGCTGATGTGAAATAAATCAATTTTGCATCGTTCTTTGCAATTCCATGATTGACATATGCTGATTTTCATGTTTAATTTTTTTTTCATGTGACAGGTCAGCTGAAATGCTGGGTATATTGCTGACAGTTCCTGAAGGTGTGACTACACACTAGTAGCTAATAACATAATTCAGATGTCAAGTTTGACCGTGTAATGATGATTAATGAAAAATAAATTAGGAAATAGAATCAAATTACCCTGGTTCAGTGTTTGTTCTTTGGCTGCTAGACGGGACTAGATCCTTCCGCAGATCCTTCCTCAGCTTTTTCAGAGAAGACAAATATTCTATGAATGCTTGGTGATGAACAACTTACCAACAGGTCTGCTCATGACAACGGATTAACAAAAAAGCAGTTGTCAGCAAAAAACATCTGATTCAATTCATTCTCATGAATGGAAAACCGCACCCAGACAACCTACAAAGTATGTTCACCGAATATGCATACAAAAGTACGGTAGTACATGATAGCTCAGCAGGAGTGGAAAAACCGCAGAAAGCTCTTCAGGTAACAAGTTGTATCCCTATTTCTGGAAGGTAGGTTAACTCAAGATATTAGCTCTTTTGGCTTATTGATGGCTCCCTACTTCGATAACAACTCAGCGAAATAATGTGGACCTATGTTGGACAGCAGTCTCATTCATCATTTGCCTCATTGATATGTCTTGCCCCTGTCATCACACATAAAGTCGATAAACACACTCTAAACACAGGGTGAAGACGACAACTCTAGAGTGGTAATTCCTAGTGCCTAAACCGACAACTCCTTGAGTCAAAATTACTAAAAAGTTGTCAATGCGACAAATATTGAATTGGTAAGCTGTACCACTCTGGTAATTAAAGCTACCAGATGGTGATCAAATTGACCGCCTTTTGGACACTTATAGGGTCAACATAGTCATTTTTGATTATGATAGAATAGTCAAAATGATTTTCCAGGTAATCAGTACCAAATTTTTGCAACCGTTACTACCCTAACGTAGTCATAAACTAGTCGCATTGACAACCAAATGTTTAGAGTGCAGACTTAGTAGAGGACGAAAGGCCCCTATCATCCATCCATACCTGTGTCCCAATTTCTGTAATTGTTGACTTTGGGGCAGTCAGTCCAAATAACCCTTGATAATCTCTATTGGCCATAAAACGATAAAGGAATGAGTTACACAAGATACTAGTGTTGATGACAATGATAAGCAATGACCCAGCACATTTTTCACAAGCTTACCAAGCCATTTGCCAATGTGTGTGTTGACATTGCTCTCAATATTTCCTGATGGCGAGCTATGCTATGGGGAGAAGTGAGTATACCTCTGGTTCAAGCAAAGAATGTGTTGGATTTCCTACAACGTTTAAAGACTGTCAGATTCAAGCTGACTATTAGTTTTAGATCAATATTATTAGCAATTCATTTGAAGTGGACTGGTATCAATTTCCTCAGCAATACATTTTCAGCTGATTTTTTTAAAACCAAATTTCCCTAAAAATTCTATTTTAGTGCTGTTCTAAAGATTACCTTTGGTTTAGGCCTACTTATTGGTCACACTAATGATTTAATGTCTTCATAAATGACTTGCAAATAGGCCAGTAGGCCTATATTCATTGAGATCGATCGATCATGACCAGGAAACCATCATCTGCTGCAAAGTTCATAATCAATTCATCAACTGGCCCGTCTCTGTGTCTGTGGTAGCCGTAAGTCTGTCGATGGTGTAAGTAGAACCCTAAATTCAGATCCATCAGTGTCACAAAATAAAGTTGGCATTATCTGGCATACTAATGGTCGAGCATACAAAATCTAAAATTACATTATATGCCTCTACTCTAAGATTGCTGAATCTTCTCTGTCAACAAATACTAATTTAACTCAGCATAAAAATATAAAGGAACACTTTAAATATCGCATGTCGAGAGTCACAACAATCCAATTTGTCAGTTTCAGACATTTAAAAGATAACCAGCTAAATCAATAATCTTTGTATACATCACAAATGGCCAGAGCGATACAAGTCAGTTGTTTCTCCACCCTCTGCCAGAAAAAGTCAATTACATATATATATATCATTGTGAAATGAAAGTTCCGAAGCCACTTTTAGCTGTTTAGCCTTGTTGCGGTTGGACTTATATGTCGCACCTCAATGTCCGCTTGGTCATGTGTCCTAGTTGCACGTGACAAGTCCACGTTGGTCGATTTGTAAGGCAGCAAAAAGTTCCCCTGTCAGATACGGTATGTAAAAACAATATATAAATCCTAAATCAAAGGATCAATACTTACCTCCGATATTATGTAACAACCAAGCAATTTAAGCAAACTTCAAAGCAATCTGTTAATTTTTTTCATTGAGGCCCGCAGTAATCTTCATTTAACCATAATTCATAATCTAAAGTCTTCCAGTGATCTTAAAAAAAGTTTTCGTTTTTAAAGTGAAATCATACACTTTCAAACCCATTACAACCCTGTGTGTAAGTAGGCCTAATGTAATTGTTAATCATGTTATGTGGAAAATTAGTCACTACGTTATTTTGCTGATCAATGGAATTAAATACGTTGAGAATTTTTTTTTTGGAGGGGGGGGGTAATTATGTTGAGATATTTTGGTTTCGCCATCCCGGGGCCCACCGGGGCCCTCACCATCAATCTGTATAGTCCTATTTGCATAAAATGTATATACATATGCATACCTTTATATGTATATTATTATATGCTTACAAAATAAAATATATAATATTACATAATGCCAAAAATTATAATTTTATTGCAACTTTGAAACCACTTAAACATTAATTTAATGCAGTTCTATACAGAGTGTGTAGTTTGGCAACACACTACATACCTGCATAAATTAATACCAAAGTCATCAACCTTTGTTAATACCAATAACATTATTTTCACTTCGTTACTCTTGTGTGTGAACTAACTGAACTTGTGTCATTATTGGACAGTTTTCATTCAGGACACCCCATACTCACCCTAGCGGAGAGCCAGTTCGTTAGGGAATCCGAGTGAGGGCGAGTTTGCAGGACACCCTTCGAACTTTGATCTATCATCTGGTAAGTAGGAACGTCCACGGTCATTGTGCTTTATGTCCTATATAATATTCTTCACTGGTTATTAGGCTGAATAGAACAGGCAGAGATCACCAATCCACCAGTGGTGTATCCAACTGTAATTTGCTAGAAATCAGCATGTAGCCAAGTGCACTGCAACCTTGGAGTAACTAGCCCAGGAGGCGAAAGATACAGTTTTATGGTGTTCCATGTTCGTCTCTATGAGGTCCTAATGACCAGATAACTCCACCCATTCTCTCTCATCTCCCCCTTTGTTCTTCTCAGTCATTTTACCCCTTCAAGAAAAGTATCCATGAAATTCTTATCTAAGAGGAGTTTTAATTTCAACTTTTTTCACTAATCTAAGGCATAAGTTTACTTTTGAAGACAATATTGTATAGTGTGCACTTAGAACACCTTAAAATGATCCCACTCATCAATTTTCATGGTAATGATGTGACTCTAAATGCAGTTTTTATGGGACTTAATCAGGAAGAAATTTGCGCCAAAATAGACTATTTTTAACTGGATTTTTAGGTCTTTGGAACATTTTGGAACAAAATAAAATTTAGAGTATGTTTAAGATGACATTGAGACCAGGTAATATGCCAAGTTTCATCACTGCCAAATGTGGGGAAATTGGTCAAATTAAAAGTTTAAGATGCCATGTTTTTTCATTTTTAAAATATAAGTTTTGGTGTAACTTTTTGAAAAATGGTCCTATCTGATTGGAAAAAAGACAGTTGTGATTTATATTAAAAAATACACATAGTAATGATGAAAAGTTTGATCAAACTTTGTGCCTCAAAATTTTAGATCCTCATAAGGGTTGGGGGTTTCCAAAGATCAGCAATTACACGGGTTCAGCTTAATGAGGGGTAGCGAGACATACATGGTACACCAAAGAGAAGCTGCTCTCCAGGGGTCCTAGGCTACATGTGATACCATTTTCAGCTATTAAGTCATAAAAATTAGTGGTGTCATATCTCAGTTAATGATGTTTCTTCTTCTGGGCTAGTTACTCCAAGCTGCAACTGAGCTGCATGGAGTAGCTACACCCATGACCATGTGAGTCCCAAGGAGACACAAGGAGACACCACGGCAGACCATCAGACTCAAAGAATGAGTTGTCAAGGGGATGAGGAGGTCAATTTGTCCATCCCGATTTGCTTGCACTGAGAAAACTATCATTGCACACATTGGAGATAAGCAAAGTCATGCTGCACCATGATTTATACGCAGTGCCTTATTATGCACACACAGGCATGGCAAGCACAGCTAAGCACATGAAGTCCAAACATAGCTCACAACGTCACATTTTGTATTTGCATTGTTATCATCTTGGCCAACACAATAATCGGTCCTGATGGAATTCTACTGTCATTTTGGAGAGACACTTGATTAAACTTCAGGACACTTAAAGTAATTGCCTGCCATAATTGTAACCTCCAGAAAGGTGCATAATATATAAGAGGTAAAATGTATGTTAGCCTATATTGTTAGGCCCTTCAGAACCTTGGAAGTGACTGATATAAAATGACCAGCTGGACTCTCTGTCAATTTGACTTTTCAACCAAGAGTATCTCCTTACTATATATCAGTCATTGTTTTAGTTAGACCCCGATCTGGAGGGTTCTAACTGACTTAGACATCATACGCCTCTTCTATTATATACATGTATCTTTTAATTTATACTTTTTGCAAAATAAACAATACTCTGTTTGTTTGCTGTAGTTAACAGAGTTAATCCTTAGCAGGGCGTCAACATGAAACATTGTCAGTTAGATACTGGCTATTCCAATAAATACAATTATCTTGGTAATGTCTAAAAAGAATTTAGACATCACCAATATACTTATACCATTAGAAAAGCTGGTATCTAACTGACAATTTTGCATGTTAGCGCCCAGTTTGGGATTAACACTGTTTACAACTGCAAACAAACAATAAGATTATTGTTTACTTTGCAAAAATGACAACTTAAAATGTAAAATAGAAGAAGCGTATGATGTCTGAGTCAGTTACATACCTCTTTGTCGGGTTCTAACTAATACCTACACACATCATTCTTAGATCTTGGATGAATATTGAATAAGCTATTCTTCCAAGCTTAGATTGTCCAGTGGTAAAGTCATATATGCTTATCTACCCCTGTCCTCAGAGGTCAAAATATTAAACGAGCCTCTACTTACCCCAGTTTCCCCTAAATATTAGTTCTAATCTGTGTAGATTATTCTGAAGAGCAAATTATTCTGATTTTAACCTGTAAAATTGTGCCAAAAAAAAATTATAAATGAAAAATATTCCAGAAAATACAAGTCTAAATCAGTCTGGACCCTATCAGCGTGCCTCGGCGGCCCAATGTCGGCCTGTCCGATGCTGCCGACATCAGACCGACGCCGGGCCGACGCCGGACCGCCGAGGCATGCTGACAGGGGAACCAGACTGCTTCATTTCCCATCCCCTTATTTATTACCAAAACAATTGAAATTATTTAAATAACTGAATGCTGTCTTTTATGAAATACAGTATGCTCCCTAGGGCAAGATCTTTCCCCATCCCCTTATTTATTTCACAACAATTAAAAAAATTATTAGATTAATTGGATGATCCCTCTAATGAAACGCAATTTGCTCCCTAGGATGAGTTGCAAGCCCAGCTTGCAGTCTGGGAGAATTCAGCATGAATTAGAGTCATGGGGGGGGGGAAGAAAGTGAGTACACTGGGAAACTTCATACATAGTATCCAACTATTCATTTAGTCCAGTCAAAATAGAGTTTAACCTAGACATATGTGCAACACGAGCAATTTCAATTGTATATATACCAGAAAATCAGATTTTGAAAATAATACTCATTTTTGTGTGTCAGTGCAGGAAAATCTTCAAAAATGTGTTTCCATGGCAACAAGTCTGTGTCAAAATAAACAGATGAATTTAAGCAAAAAAGCTGCCTAGCATTGACAGATATTATGATATTTGCAATCTGATGGTACTATTTGATTAGGTATAAGATCAGTTATCAAATATTATAATCATTTTGAACCTTCTTTTTCCTTGGTTGCCATGGTAACATACCTCATGGCAGGTTAGGAGAAATCCAAGATGGCCACCAACATGGCTGCCGTGATGAGAAAAATGGGTTAAATTGCTCACAGTGACACTACAGACTTGTGTAATACATCAAAATAGGGGTTTTCTGGGCTGCTGAGTCCAACTATGTACAAATGAAACCTCTTGCAGTGTTTTCTTTGGAGATAATCAGGATGGTAGCAAAATTAAACCAACATGGCTGCCATAAATGGAAAGTGCCAAACATTTTGATCAACAAATACTACACAGGCATGTTGCACACCAAAATAGAGGTTTTCTGGGTTGCTGAGTCCAAATATGGACAAATGAAACCTCTTGCTCCTTTCTATTTCCAAGATATGGCTGCTACAAAGTTGTCAAACATAAAATCAGTGTATGATACGGGTTTATGTCAAAAGAGGGTCTTTGGGTTCCAAATATACATGCATGAAAAATTTTAAAATGCTTGATATTTCCATTAATCCATATTGAGACATTCAAGACAGCAGCCAGTAAAAGAACCAGGGTAGACAGTACTAGACACCTGTCAGAGGTATCTTCTATAGTAGTGAGTAATACTTACATTTACCAGGGGTAGGGTAATATTATTTCCAAAGACAGGCAAATTTGCAACATTCGCAGGCCAGTGAACAGTTCTTGACAACGTCTTGTGAAACAACTTCAATCAAGCCTTGATGTATCAATAATATCCAAGGGTTAAGAAATGTTAACCACTATAGCAGTGTCAGCACCTGCAATTAGTCTTTCCCAGGCAGCAATCACCATTACTTGTCAGAGTGTCTTAATCACACACGGGGTTCGACGATTGACAAGACTTAGTGCCACGACGTCTCTCACTGGTGAAATTGGTTTCCAGTCCATTTCTTTGTACAATGGCATTTCAGAACAAATAAGTTATTCTCCAGAATTATTGTCGACACTTTCTGTTCCCTTGAAAGAATGTGTCCTAAATTTGGTTGCATTTCAGCAATCCCATTACCCATTCCCAATGCATTTCAACTATAAAGCTGGTTTGTATACAGTAAGTTTTAGGAAGCACTGATCATATAAATGTTGGTCTCTTAAGAAGAAGGTATGTACTGTCTCGTACCATTTAAAAAGGAGTTGTGGCACAGAAAAAGGTTACTGTACAGCACAATTGCCAAGCATCTTTAGGTGGATTGCCTAAGTGTTGTGTATAGTTCCAAAACGGCAAGTTGATAAAATATCAAATTTATCCCACTCTGCAAAGGAAACATTCATTCTAGCCCACGAACAGTACTCTGAGGTGTTGATTTGACACTTAAATTTATGTGGGAAGTAAGTGCCATACATTGGTCTGAATTTGCAAGCAATTCAGGAATAGAATAATCAAGTAAAATCAAATTGCTTAATCTCCAGCTGTACCAAATTTAGAGGGGCACATGGTCTTGAATTTTCTCACCAATGTATTCTGACAATGAAAAAAGGTGTATCCTATCTTTTCAGGAGCATGTGCTATACCATCGTATAGTGTCTGAATTTGTATTACTAAATTCACTATAATCCTATAATTCCCAACCAGGAAACTTAATGAAGTTGTAATTCCATGTAAAAGGAATAAAATATCTAATGGGTCTCACAAAAAAAAATCTGAATATTTCACATTTATTGTTTTTTTTTACAATTTTGTTTGTTTTACAGTATCAAGAGTCATTGTATTCTATGTGTAGCACTGAATTGCCTTATAATATCATTTATTTGCCATCATTTAAGACTGATTGCAGAATTGAATGCCTGTTTTGATAGCCATGAAGAAGGTCAGAGAGCCCTTATTTTGATATGACACCCCTCTAGTGTCAGTGTGAGCAAATTACCCATTTTTCCTTTCAGACCACCTTTAATGCTTAAAGCACAATCTCATTCCACTTGATATAATAGAATTATGTGAAGTCAGTTATAAAACACTCTTCATGGCTGTCAAACAGACATAGTCCTGCATTTAGTCTTAAATGATGACAGGTGGGTGGCAGAGTGGTTAAGGTGCCCGCCTGCTTCGCTGAAGGTCATGTTGAGAACTCTCGCTCTCTCTTCCTTCTCATCAAACAACCCTCGTGAGCACCCATAATTGGGCTTAGAGGGCTGCACTTACCATATCTATCTATCTATAGTACAAACACAGCTGCATTGTCACTTGAATCACAAAAGCTTAATACTAGCATGTGCAACACACATTACATAAAGATTTTTTCCAGGGCTTCATTGCAGCTATACTGGTAGCTGTATTGAATTTGCCAAAATGCAAAAGAGCAGTAGTTTTATGCATGCATGTTTGGCCACTACATTGTTTGTACAGGCGTCATAGGCTTTTTTTTTTCAGGACTTCAAGGCAGTCTTACTAGCAGCAATCTTAAATGTGATCAAAATGCAAAAATGTGCCAGGCTTCAAGGATGTTTATTTGGATGCAACAACCCAGAAAACTCCTATTTTGGTGCCTCACATGCTCGTATAGCATTTGTTGTGAGCAACAATGGTATTTTCTGAGTACTTTGTGGTAGCCATATCAGTGGCAATCTTGTGGATGTCTTCATGAGCAAGAGGTTCATTTGTGCATACTGGGACTCAGCAACCCAGAAACCCCTATTCTGATGTATCATGCAACTATTTTGTGTTTGCTGTGAGCAACACAACCATTTTCTGACAATTTTGTGGCAGCCATATCAGTGGCTATCTTGGATTTCTCAATAAAGAAAGGAGCAAGAGGTTTCATATGGTCATATTTGGACTCAGCAACCAAGAAAACCCCTATTTTGATGTACTACATGCCCTTGTGTTATTGATTACTGAGCAATATTGGTATTTTTCCATTTACGGCAGCCATGTTGGTTTAATTTTGCTACCATCCTGATTATCTCCAAAGAAAACACGCAAGAGGTTTTAATTTGTACATAGTTGGACTCAGCAGCCCAGAAAACCCCTATTTTGATGTATTACACAAGTCTGTAGTGTCACTGTGAGCAATTTAACCCATTTTCTCACTACGGCAGCCATGTTGGCGGCCATCTTGGATTTCTCCTAACCTGCCATGCCGCCAGATTTCTACCCTGACTCTTCTTGAAGGCCAGACTATATAGTAACAGAATATGAAGTCAAACGCTCTCCCTCTCTCGGTCACACAAATGACCCCCAGGCCATGGACTATAAGGAACTATTACTGAAAAAAATTGAAAAACCTTGTAGATTTAACGAATATACCATATTTTGCAGGTAAACATGTTTCCATAGTAATCAAACCAATAAAATGAAAATCAGGGATGTATCTATAATATAGATTAAATAATTTAGTAAGACTGAAATTATTGTTGGCATTTATCTAACAATTCAAAAGGAGGAATTAAGACCCTTCAAGAATAGTTTGAAAAATCCATGAATTGTGAAAAATCTAAGGCAACGTTTTCCCGAAAAGTAATGAAGTCTCAAACCCATACATGACATTTTTGAAAATCCCAGAGTATAGCGTATTTAACAGTCACATTACCATTTACACAATGTTAATAACAGCTGAATAAAACAAACTTCATTCATCACTATAGAAAAAAAATCCTGATTTTGTTAAGCAAGTATGTACCATTGCAACCAAGGAAATAGAAGGTTCAACATGATTACAATATTTTGATAACTGATCTTACACCTAATCAAATTGTACCATCAGATTGCAAATATCATAATATCTGTCAAGGCCAGGCAGCTTCAGTCTAATGGAACTGGCAAGTAAACAGCTACAAACAGCATATGCAAATGAGCATGATATGGCAGAACAAAATTGTTTTCTTTCATACTGTGGGAATCTCAGATTAATAAGAATAACATTGGATAACAAATCAATGTTTATACTTTTAAGTTATTAGTGCCTCCGCAAGTTATACAGCAACAATGGGAGGAACAGAACAAAGTGACATAACTAGTTTTGATAAGGAGTCACAAAAGATGTAAACAAAAATAATGTTTATGAAAAGTTACCTAACCAATCAGTTAGATTTATTTGGCAAAGACTAATGTTTATAAAAACATTATGTAACCAATCAGTTGACATTTTTGGAGAATCCAAACAAAATCCAATTCAAGGAGTCCCTCTGACACTTCGTGTCATCGGCTTATAGAGGGACTCATGGAGTCTGAGGCAGCTTTTTAGTTTAAATTCATCTGTTTATTTTGATATGGACTTGTTGCCATGGAAACACATTTTTGAAGATTTTCCACCACTGACACACAAAAATGAGTATTATTTCAAATTCTGCAGGATTTTCTGGTATATCTACAATTGAAATTGCTCGTGATGCACATATGTATATGTTTAGGGCATTTTTGGGCTAGAATGACTGGACTAATTCTATTGGACAAACAGACTGTAGCCACTTGTATGAGGCACTTATAACTTTGAATATTAGCAGATGACAAATGACAGTTGTTTGTTGCATTTGTGCCACATGTGGCACCATCTACACCTGTACCTCTACACAGGCTTTCATAAAGTCACCACCTTTCATCTATTATAAGCAATACATCAAATTTTATCATGTTACATGGTGGATACATACCAGATACCCAACTTCATATCATTACTTTGAGTTTTTAGACATATTAGAAGCCTGTTTACAGCTATTTTGTGTTAAAATGTATGATGTGTGATTTTGATAAGACCTGCCAAGATTCCCATGTTAGAGTTCAGAATTCCCATCAGTCTTGACTTGGCTTGTGGTGCATTAATTTTCACCAAGTTCTTGGACTTTTTGCCAAGATCTGACTGTGCCTTCAAGGATTCCCTTGAAGGTTTTGAAATAGAAGGGACAGGTACAGTCTGAGTCTAAATGATTTATTGAAGCTATTTAGTACAATTTTTCACTTCTGTGGGGTCACTTTTTCACTTTTTGCAGGTCCACAATTTGCCAATTTACCTGAGATTGGGCCGTTTATCTACAATTATTCTAAGATATGAATGTTGGATTAGAGCTGTTTGCCAGTTGAAATACATGTGTGGTGCATGCCAAAGTTTATAAAACATGACAAGCCAAAACAGAGACAAAGACCTACAAAATAGACCTGCAGTGCGGGATCTTCTTAGGCATTCCATGATGTTTTTAGAGATAGAAAAAGGCCTGGAAAAGATAGTTAACAGGTGATGCGAAATGGGCTGAAAGGGTCCAACGTCCCATGCAGTCAGAGAACTGAGCAGGACAAACACTGCACAAAATAAACGTCAGCTGTCATGTCAGAGATCAGAGGTGCTTTACCAGCAAATGCAAGGTATACAATCTGAGCGTGATGCGACTGAGAAAAGAGGAGGACAGGCAGTTACTGATAAGCAATGCAGAGCAGCTGTAGATGTGGATCTGGCCTGTAGGGGAGAGGGGGGCTGGTTGGCACAAACAGGACATTTAGGTGTCCTGAACAAAAGCTATTCAGTATATGGATTTTGTTCATATGTCAATTCGAAGTCCTATACCCAACCTACATTATCAGTACCTCACTGAGCCTGTATTATTATTTGCCCAGGAGATATCGCAGCTCAAAAATTCTGTGCCAACCTACCCATCATGGGGCAGATTGGCACATAAGGGGGGCTGGTTGGCACAAGTGACACCAGGAAATCAAACAATGTGAAATGACACTTTTTGTATTTTTAACATGTTCTATGCACAAAATAGATCAAATTATTACAGTATGCACATTCTTACCATAAGGCCTGTCCTATTATCGAAAAACGGCTTTTGGGGTCTTTAAGCATGTGAAAGTGCTCCACAGCCGACATGAGTAAGCCCACACCCAAGATGGTTGATTCTCCTGAAGGGCCTTATCATGTATGTGAAATGTGGCAATAACACATTTCTGGACTACACTTCAGCTTCGCACAAATAAGGGTGTGCCAACCAGCCCCTGTGCCAACCAGCCCCCCTCTCCCCTATACATTGTATATGGGCCATTCCATATCAAATCGGCAAAGTTTTACAATACCCTGATTCAACCACCTAGAAATCCTCTTGAAAATTCATATATGCTCCAACTACTCCTATTTATGACTACCTGTAAAATACTAGATCCCCTAAACTTATATGGCATTTTGAGACCTTGAATGTGGCGATGTTCTACAACTATGGAAATCATCTCGTCAAAACTTGGTCTCCTATATCTAGATACACGTATCATAAAAAGTCCAAAATAACCCAGCTTGTAGTTCGAGCTTTTCTTCGGGAGAACATCGCAAAGTGTGTTATGAAAATAAGAATTATAGTTTTCAATGGAATATCACAATATCATGCTTTGTTATTTGTTTAGTAGACAGATGGTCCATCAGTAATGTGCAAAAAACTTCCTGAAATGTTGAGATATTTAAGTTTAAAGATACAATTGTTGTCAAAAAAGACGCTTTGAACTTTTAGGACGATCATTTTTAGCTAAATTGTTCCTGAACCGGTTGTTTGACAAAAATAAATAAATAAATCACTCTGATATGCTACTCCTACTGCTGGCAATAGTAAGCTCCGAAGTCATTATCACTGTAATTTTTTCAACATTTCAGCTGCAATTAACGTCCAAAAATGGCCCAGAATGGCTCATATCAGCTGCTGGCTCTGCATTTTTATGTGACAAAATCTCTTTAACCATGTGACTGGGGCGACTATAATTTACAGACGCTCCGTTAAAAATAATGCCTGGGTTACTTTGCATGATGCACTAGCAGGCTGGTGAGAGGGCCTAAATATCTGCATAATGTAAATATCTGCATAATGTAAAAATACCGTACAAGCATGTAAACCCCGCTGGCTCTATGTGAAGCCATTGAGACCATTCGGATACTGTTACATGCATAGAAAAGTAATAAATTCCAGTATTGTTTGCAAAGAAAAATGAGCATTAATATACACCTGAAAAGGGCATTGGTTTCACATTGGTAAATGGCATCATATTTTGGCCTTTTATCTTGATAATCCGTGAAATAGCATTTTTTTCCAAATTTGATGAACTTTCTTACCAGAACTAAAATTCATATGACCAGTCCTTACCATACTACGTTTACTACTACAGTAGATTAAAAATTCAAGATAAAAATTTTGTAGATGATGCAGTTCTGGAGTTTTAGCTAATTGAAAAAGTTGCATCAATAATTTACGCCAAATGGATGAGCCTTTTGGAATGCCTGCAGAGATAAATCAAGATGAGAGATACCCCTTAAAGGTATTCAAAGCCACTTCATGGACCCCAGATATCATGTCTGGAAACAATCAATTAAGGTCGTATCTTTCATGAAATCCCAAATATTAACATTTGAAAAGCGACTTTCATATGACAAAAAAGTCATGAAAACAGTCTGTTTTGAAAATGTTTCTAAATTAAACTGTTCAAGATATTGAGCTGAAACTATTCACACATCTATTACACTACTAAAGGCTAGTTTGAGAAATGTTTGAGACAAATTTAAGGGGGTCAAGCGCAAAAATTTCCTGAAATTTATTGAACTAACATGGAATTACGCACATCTAATTGTTAGAAATGCCTGGAAATTTGTCATTCCCGTCTCTATGACAAAATAAGATAACAGGCAAAGTTTGAATGAAATATGAGCAACACAAATTGAGATATTATTGACGAAATCCCCAGCTACCTATCATGTGGAGGACTGCAGTAGCCGTAATCTACTACATAGCCAGCGGGGTAAAAAACCACCCTGACCACAAGTGACGCATTTTTGTGAAGTTGTAACAAAAAAGCTATCTTCTGAGTTTATTGTCATTGACTGATTGAAATTCCCATTTTACCAAGCTGCTGACACACTTCATACTAAAGCATAGTCATTTCACAAAAAATTCCAGGCCTTAGTATATCATCTCCTTTTTCATATCCAAGTGTATCCAGAAAGTAGCGTTTAAAATTTGATTGAAGGAGACTTATCCCACTTGTTGGTGACAGCCAAACGAAAGGATTATGCATCTCATTTTCACTCTAAAATTTGTTATGAGAAGTCATATGGCTTACTCTTGATCATGACTAATCAAACAGCCTCCATGTTTCCCATGTTGCAAGTAGAGAAAATGAAAATTCATCGGCTATCATGAGTCAACAAGTGCCATTTTCACAGTGCCACAGTCCACTCTAATTCTATATCAAAGTGTTTCTCTGTAATGGGCTATATCGAGGCAGGCTACAATTTTATATATATCTTTGTCATTTTTCGCCATATTTTGTAATAGCCTATGTCTGTTTGATGCAAAAATGTAACTAATGTTTTCTGGTTTGTGTGTAAGAACCAATGGGACAGGACGCAGAAATGAGGATCTGGAAAACCCTGAGGAAAGAAAAAGATTCCCCTAAACACCAGCACACGAGGGAACAGCCCCCCCCCCCCCAAGCAAAAAATAACATACCACCCGAGAAAGAGAGACACAAGAATCTTGAGAAAACCAAGACGTTCCAACAACAAAAAAGGCAAAAGAAAGCCAAAACGAAAAGACAACACCAATACAAATATTCTACTTAAATCAATATGGGAAAATGAGAAGGGTAAATAGCCTGAACACAATTCTACAAGTCCAAGAAATCGATAATGTACTCCTGGCCGAGACACAACTTAAAGGATCCCCACCAATAACAAACAGCTTCAAGTCGCTAAACTAAAACCTTTCGGTTTTAAAGAACTCATAAAGACAGCAGTTGGTTGGAACAACTTGGATTCGGCCGGGAGGCCTAGCATATCAAAGTTCAGTTGCAGTCTTGAGAGAGAGAATACATGCTGCACACTTGAGAGTGCCCAATGTTATTTGATAGGGAAGGGTGGTTCACTTACTTATCAAAGACTTTGACCCATACCTAACTCCGACTACAGCAGAGAAAATTGGCTGCCATTGTTATCCCACATGTCTCACATATCGGCCTTTATGACCCAATATGTTTTCCTCTCATCGGATGAGAATTCATGCCTCCACAAGCTGTTTGGTTGAGGATGTTTAGTATTGATGCAATGGCACAATTTCATGCGTTTCACTTACTAACAGGCGGCACTGTAAGATCACCGCAGGGGGCACTTGTGAATTTTAGTGATGCTGCCCTCTGCTATCTTGACCATAACTCCCTTGACCAAATTCTGTTGGTTGATGCCATGGGCATGATAGTGGAACTCTCAGTTTTCTTCGTCCCTTCGCACGAAAAAACTATTTCCGGAAACATCGGCCAGTACATTGTCAATGGGGCCGCGGTTTCTGAGCTCCAGAACACTTCTAAATCCACACCTACGTATCATAAAACTAGCGGGATCCATGGATTTAGTAGTCGACTGGGTTGGGCTAATCCAATGTTGTTATGGACCCCGGAATGCCAGCTCTATCGACTCAGCAATGGTACAAAATGGCGGCTTGCTTCCGGCGAAAGTTTTTATGTGCGCAGGGACATCGATGAGCTGCAAAAAGGAGGAGAGTTCCACTATCAGGCCCTATTGGCGAGTGTTATATATAAACTCACTTTTACTAAATAAAAGTATCGATTGATTGATGCATCACATGTGAAAGTCCAACATTTTCAATAAATTGATCTTAAAATTCCAGTCTGTGTGGTATCATTTTTTTTGCTATGAACTGCTCAGAATTTGTCTCAAACGCTCTGAAAACCGTTGGCTTCTGGGCGACCACAGTGCCCCCAGACCTCCCACCTCGAGTTTGGTCCGCTTAAAGCCTTTAGCCTCTGTCATCACCCCCCCCCCCCTGCCCAACCAAAAGGGCAGCCTATGGGCGTGCACCATGTGGCATTTCTTGTGTCAATTTCCTAACTGCTTCCTGCCAGAATAAATAGACAGGAAGTATCCCTTTCTGCTGTGTTACCAATGTTGATCATGATTCTCAATACAACCAAAAAATTAGAAAAATGTTGATACCAGTCACTATCATGATCAATTTTGGTAACAGAAAGTACTATAATCACCCATTCATGGCCTTAATGCCATTGAGGAGCAGATGGCACACTAATTTATCTCTGATATAGATCAGTAGCATGATGAGACTGAACATTTCACTCACACTGACAGCATAAATCCTCTAACAGATTTGCTGGCATGAAACCGGAAAGTGGTGAAACCACACACAAGTACAGATATTTTGCATCTGTGCACATACTGTCATTTGCCTTGCTGCAATAATAACATTGTCATGGCTCAATGCTCTGGTGACCTACTTAGGAATGAGAGCCATATAAGTTAGACAAGTGTTGCAAAATGACTAAAGTGTTGCAAAATAGCACTTAAATATTGTAAAACTAAAATTTCCCGGTTTTTGTTTAGTGATGCTGCCATGGTCCTCTGTTAATCCAACCAAGAGAAACTCTCATCCCACATGCCTCCGTTCCAGAATAAGATCTGGGCAGACAGCTCTCCACACCCCCTTGCAATATCTAGGTCACAGTGACCTCATTTGAGGACTAGACTGAGATTAGCACAGAGAACTTCAGAAATGTAATAGATCTCATAAAGCTCCGCTTTATGAGATCTAAAAACCAAACAATGACGAATTGAGGAGGCAAACCGATGAAAGCAAAACATTCATTAGGTTGTCCAGCAGTTGGGTGGAATGAAATTCCCTGACTTTTCCCTGACTAAAATATGAAATTCCCTGACCATATTTTTGCGACAATTCAAGCGATTCTGTATAATCAAAATATTAATATCCTCACCTGGGATCATCATGATGTTACTTGTTGCAGTCTTAGAAAAGTGATTAAGTTATTCAGTGCCTTACAATTACAGCGAGCAATTTCATTGAACAGGATTCTTTCCCTCAGTTCTCTTCATAGCCTTAAATTCGGCAGTTGGTTGGTTGTCACGCAATTTTGGTCATCGCGGTACTTCAGAATTTTAAAATTCCCTGACTTTTAGCACTTTTTCCCTGACCAATATCAAAATTCCCAGACTTTTCCCTGACCTGGAAGAAATTTAACTTTTCCATGACATTTCCCTGACTCTGGACGCCCTGTAATCATGCAGGGAGGAATGAAGATGGAAAGAACAGAGAATTACAAATACTTTGGATTGTCAAAAAACAGAAACAACCTAAAGGATCATATCAAATCGACCAAATAAAAGGTAGATGCAGCATACCGAACTATAGGAATATGCAAATACTCTTGACCTGAAAGGGATGCAAATAGAGGCAGCATGGAAAATCATAGAAACCAGCATAGAACCAATAGTGACATATGGAATTGTTGCCAGGGCAATCATAAAATATAGTGTCACAACCCATAGATCCAAGTGCTTGTGCTGAGCAGTGTATTTGATAAGAAATGCAAACTTTGTAACACCAGGCAAGGTGCAATGGATTGCCGGAGTATATTTATTTCCAGAATTATAGTCTGTCAAAGATGCATTTTACAACACTACCCTAAAACATTTCAAGCCTTAGGGTGAATTCCCAGCATGCCAGACCTTTTGAAACCCATCACAGAAATACGCACAGATACGTTCAAGCAAACATTTGATGAGAATCACATGCTGCTGATACCAACAACATTTTAATGAACAACAGCTAAGTGACTGCGAATCACAATCTCAGAATAGCAACTTGCACACAACACCTTCGGAACAGCAATGCAGTGAAATATTAGAAACTCCCAGACAAGGTTTACATTCTCATTTCTTTAAAGTATAGAAATAGTTTACAAAACATTTGAACATATCTTCAACATATCTTAAACATCATTCAAGATCAATAAAAACAAAATATGGAAAATTTCTTATTGAAATCATTGTTTTATTTGTATCAGAATCAATTGTCCGATTGACATACACAATAAATTAATTTGCGTGAAAACACATACATCCTTATGTGAGCCTATGGCCACATAAATCTATTGACACACCAAAAACTGTGACACGGACTGCAACGTCTCATTGTACGACGTCACATGACAACAACAAATGAACAAAACGACATTGGTCTCACAAAAATGACACTTGACTGTCCCCTTATTCATAATGGAAAAATAAATATATATCCATTCAGCAACCTCTGAAAACCTGAAATTGATGGAAATGTTTTGTGAAGAAAGAAACATTTCTCTACAAATCGCATAAATATATGGAATAAATAACAAAAGAACCTAAGCAAGTATTTTCTTGGAAAATGATAATCACCTAATCATTGATATTTGGGTGCCTGAGGTATGACTTATTTTGTGTAGCATTTTGTAACTGCATTTAACTTTAATGACTATATGGCAATACTTGTTGAACGGCAAGTCAATATAGGACCTATTGAGATTAGTAATCATAAATTAAAATGTAATAAATATGGAGAAAATATAAATGTAACAAAAAAGCCAAAAATTGGGGGAAACACATTGGCGTATTATCCGACTTTGTGATAAAACGTCACAGCTTAACAATGTAATCTTTACAAAAGTATTCAAAAAGCTGGTTGGAAGATACTATTTGGTTTTTACCATCTGTTTTAATTAGACTTGTACATGTTTGCAATAATATCTCTGCATAACTCTTCAAGTGGCAGACAGGTTCACTGATGGCTTGTGGTAAAAGGATTTCCTAAAAAACAACAAAGTACCAGACTAAGCCAAGTTTGTGTTCTGTCCGACTTCAAATGAGAATCCTATCAAAAGACCAGAATGACTATTTGTTGGAATATTACATCAGCTGAGGTAGAAATTCTCTAGCAATCACACAGTTAAGTACAAAAAGATAGTGAATGTGCATAAAACAACCACTTCAGATATTTTTCATAAGTACGAAAAAGGACTTAGACCAGCATAGTACTCAAGACAAGTGACCAAAAATTTGCATAACTTCAAGCCTGATAATTTCTTCACAAAATTTAGAAAAAGGTGCATTGTATTTGCCAAAAGATTTGCTAAAATCTGCCTGAGATTCTATCAAAGGAAATACAACAGCACTCAGATACACGGGAGAAACCCACGAGAAGTTTACCCTTAAAATTCACATGGCAAAATAACATTCAATGGAATATTAGGATCTTTCAAACTCTTGCATTATATTTTTCATAATGAAGAATGGTTACAAATGTCTATAGCATACCAGATCCTACTTAAAAATCAATAGGCTATAAAAGCAATATACGTATATAAACGGTTTACCCTGAGACAAAAAAAGTTCATCTAGAATTGCAATTTACCCCAAAACAACATATTTCAAGCTACGAGTTTTTCTTAATGTGATTAGAGTGCATTGAAGGACTATAATATCTAAACAGCGATTGACGATTCGGACACACTATTAGTGTTGAAGATTCAGATTCTGTTCAAATCATATAAACTTTCTAGATTCACAGTAATTATAACTTGTTCTATAAAATGTGAGGAAAGTTAATCTAGCAGTAGTCAGAAAATTTACCACAGCAGATTAAGTTCAAGTTATGAGATACATACATTATTTGTAGCAAGTCAAATAGGTTTGTTACATTTCAATAATGGCATTATTCTTTATCTACAAAACATCTTAGATGCTATATATACCTAGTTTTGAGGCCAAGGGGTAAAAAGGAATTAAAGATAGCAAGATAGCTATCACAAGGAGAGGATAAATAACATGCAAAGAAAAACAAATAATCATCTATGAACATTACGTCAATGTTCAAAATAATTAAATCATTTACATTCGATATAATTGGCATAATAAATTAGTGCGTTATAAAAGTAACAGGTCTGGTATTGCAATAAATAACCTAACAAATATATGAAACACACAGAACAAAACACTGTATATTATGTATATCAAATGAACAAACTGGTACAAGAACAAATAATAATTGATTAAACCAGTAGGATATAAATGTCTAATTACACAATGATTGGCTTCTATCAGGTTGTGTAGGCAATCATTGAATGAAAAATGCCTAATTCACTGAATGTTTGTCAACCTTGGCAATGCGCGGCACAGATTAGAGGCAATAATGTAATAACACATGCTTCGTAGTGACACACCTAAGTAGACAAGAGGATCAGAGAACACAAGAGCAAAGACAAGAGAGATACAAGCCATGACAAGATTGAATTGCATAACTATTTACGAGAATTCAACAAAAACAGAAAACAACCAGATTCACAAAAAAAAAAAGAAAAGAAGTTGAGCAGCCAATGGAACAACGGTTATCAATTTAGATTTGTTTGAAAATTTGGTGTTGCACATCTCTGGAAGATTAATAGAAAGAAAATCAAAAAATCAACAAAAATCTAAAAGTATGGAGTTAAGTGAAAAAAAAAAATTACTAATGCATAAATATTGGTGTATGACCGAAAGCAGAAAAATATACATTACACAAAAAATTGTGAACCAAGGCATTAAAGACAGCGACAAACAATTGGCCTCAAGTCCACCCATGATACGAGGTAGTGTAATTATAGTTGTGCATAAAACAGCAAACTATTCAGGAGATCTTAATGTGTAAAAAAATTATAAGAAATGTTTGTATGAATTCATCTAGAGACATTATTTCCTGCCGCAGTGCTACAGCTTATGTCAAATTTAATTTATCTAGTTTGGAACTGATGTTCACTACAATGGCATAAGAACAAACCACTAGGTGGCATTGTGACAGGGCAATCGGCAACCGTACCCTGGTGGACATTTCCGACAGAATGATAAGGTTACAGGGTTGCATAAGCTATTCGAAACATTGGCAATGAAATATTCTACAAGCTACAAAAATTGATGAAAAAAAAACCAACAGAACTGATCTTAACAAACAATAACAAAAATAACAGTTGCTTGATTGGTCCAGATAAAAGAATGTACACCACTAGTGATGGAGAGAGATTATTGATCATGTGCACAAGCAAGATTCACAGTCTTCGAAGCTCAATGACAAACAGTAAGCACTGAATAAAGACATTATCTCTCAGATGTCACACAACTTCTACCTTTTCAGGCTACGCAAACTAGGCCATTTTAAACAGCAATGTATGTCTTCTGAGGTAGGCAGTAGCGTAATATAGATATATATATATCTCATAAAATACTAATTATTATTTCCTTCATTCGGATTTCATAATTAACAAATCCAGCTCAGTTTTAACTGAGGCAACATATTCTAAACATGATCTGCTGGTTGACACAAGCAACACACATAATTATAAATATATTCACTGACTATTGGCGCTTTCTTAGAAAGTATTCCATGGCAGAGATCATTGATGTATGCGTACTGTCCATAGCATATAATATATTGTAATAATTTGACCCAGCAATTAATTGAATTCATCAACAACAATATTACTATAACCATACCACTACACATGCATTCAACCAAATTGACTTAATAATTATACACACCAGCAGAGACAAATTATCCCTATTCATTCAGGTATTACAAATTAATAAATTTGTTGTAATACTGTCAATACCAGAAATAAATCATGATTCCTAAGCATTGATTTGTGTGACCTGGTACCCCAGGCGAGAGCATCATACTTTGGTACATCATCAAATATTGGGCAATTCTATGTACAATGGTATATTAGCACCTCTTAGTTTAGGTTAATATTTTCATTCATATCCAAAAACCAACACACTGGTTCACAGTTACACATTCATACAAAAGTTCACTCTCAGCCAGCATTTGGAAAAGCACACGACACTGAAGGCAACCATTCGCACGTACAAATAGTCTGTCATATATATATCTATACATAATTCACCTTTCATAAATACAGGACCATATCACACATCACTCAAGCTTATATTCACATCCCATAATTTACAAGTGTGCTGACTGTCCATTACTTACATTACACACGGCAATCATTACCCTGAACATTCGCCATCAAACTTTTGACTATACATCATACATCACTCACGATTCTTTGTATGATGTCATTTCCAAATTTACTGACAGTCCTCATTACTATATTGCTTCATTTACAACAATATATAAATTCATTGTATTATAAAATATATGGTTTTTGTGTCTCCATTGACGGATGACCAAAGCCAGTATGAATGTAATCACAATTGTCTACAAACAAATGCTAGAAGAAGCAACTTGCGAACGTGCTCTACCCTTAGTCTCTAGGTTGCTCGGGTGGACCAGGCGCAATTTGAACCCTATCCACCCAACTAAACCTCATCTACCCTGAATGCCAAAAATGGATTTGCTAGGATTTGTATTTGGAAAGAGACAGACGTCATTCCATTGCATTTGGGGGTTGCATAAGAAGACTAAAGGTACCCGCTCTAGTCAGAGACCAAACCGCTCCTTTATCAAACACATCAGCTTCTTCTTTCCCTTGTAAACTAACTTCATATTTTCTATCAGCTGTCTGAACTGGATGTGGCCGTCAGGAGCAAGCAAGAACGTCTCCCTTGCTTTGCTGAGGAAGTCCAAGAAGTCACCGTAGTGACGAGGGCTGATGTGAGTCAGTCGGGAATGTGTAGTGTTGATGTAAGCACAGATAGCAGCCTCCAGCAGCTGCCGCAAGGGTGCCTTGTCGTAGGAGAGGAGTTTGATAGGTCTGCGTTTGCCATCTGCTGTAGCCAGGCCAGGAGCACTGAGGGTACAGCGACGCAGTATGTCCGAGAGGACTGTGGCACACTGAACGTTTTTGATGATTATGGGGATGATATTCTGGAGCTCTGCTTTGCCCAGAGAGTGACTGAGAGCACAAGCCCAGTGAATGTCATTGATGGCAGGGTGTGTGTCCTGGTTGTAGGCCAGGTGAAGGTTCTTCATGGCCAACAGGGCCAGTTTGTAAGCCCGGTGGGGATATCCACGGTGTTCCATGTACCGGGCGATGGTAAAAAGCTGTGTAGAGTTCATGGAATGAGCAGCAGCATCAACCACGATTTGGTAGGCTGTCTCAAAGGCGATAGGGTCCTTCTCACAAAGCGTGAGAGCACACAAGGCGCACGAGGGTGGATCTTTGGTGGCACACTGGAGGGCAAGGGTACGAGCACAGGCAGCGACATCCTCTTGTCTGCGGAAGTCTAAGTTCAGCTGAATCATGGTTGAAGGTGACATGATGGTCGTGGCAACAGTACCTGGAATAAACAAGTATGAAGATAAGTATAAAGTATTAAGCATGCTAAAATACACACCAGATAGGACAGAATTTTCAAGAGAGCAATTGCAATTACTTGTGGCTTCATGCGCAGTGAAGAGGGAGAACCAGTTCTGCATGATTGATATGAGAGCCTCGAAGCCTATTTCAGTAGCACATGTGACTAGCCATCGGACCATTTCTCTTCTCCTCCAATTCAAGGTGGACAGAGTCATTCTCATGACCTGCAGGCCTAATTCAAGTGCTGCGTTGAGCAGAGGCATGTGTCTGGGTCCCTCTGCTGGGGTAGCGATCTTGAAAGCATCTTGGGCCAATTTGAACAACTGCGATGAACTGTGAATATTTCTCTGTGAAGAGTCCAGGACTGTTCTTAATTTCATCAGATCATCTGAAAATAAAACGCAACTGAGTTAACTTCAAGTCATATGGTTTAAAATCACTCTGCTATTCTGGGAAATGGTGGCTATATCTAGCACTGTCTTCTTCACACAGAAGGCTGCATACAACGCACAGCAGTCAGTAGGCCTATAATTTAAAATCGCAAATTACTTTGCCATATTCAGCAATAACTTATTTTAGTTAACTTAAAGCTGAGGCACACTCGATGAATCATTGCTAGTCAATCAGACACATTAAAGACAAAACTTCCAAAAATATTAGTTAAAACTGTGAAGAAAACATTCAATGGCATTTTCTGCCAAAATCTTACCTCGGGCAGCAGAGAGCATTGTTGAAGCAAGATCACACTGTTGCGACTCAATATAGCCTAGGGTGAACCAGCGAGGATAACGACTTAGCACCACAGCACCCACATTGTTGATGGGGTCATCTCCTTCCTCTGTGTCTTCCAACACCGGTAGTCTGAAGAATAATACAATTTGTGTGTGAAAAACAAATGTATATTTCAAGAGAGACAGGCATACATTTGGTGAGATGCAGAAACCTACTATCTCATAATTATGTCATCCTTAGAAGAGCACCAAGGTCACAATTCACTCTAAATTCCAACATACTTGACTAAATTCACTATAGGATAAAGTGCCTCATGTGAGTAATATCAAAAGATTTTGAGTTAAAGTTCACATACATGCCAATCCTATTGATGTTAACTACAGGGTGATAGAGCTATTTTCAACATTGATCATTTACAATAGGAACATTCAGTTATTTTAATTTTGAAATATTGAAGGGTGCCATTAATTGTGGTAGTTTGTAGGTAGGAAGCCATGAACCATATGCAATAATCAATCTTATAAAATAATCATATTATGTATCATAAACCTACAACAATTCTCATAAAACATTTCTTATTTACCTCATGGCCCTCAATCCAACACTGTAAGCCAGATCTTGGTCATAACGGAGCAAATTTTTGAAGAGGTAGCAAGCGAAGGTATGTAGAGGGACACTCTCCGTGTGAATCCCCATTCCAAGACCACTGTTAGCTCCACCTGGTGTAAAATACAATTTTGACGTTCTTAGGTGACATTCCAAAAAAATCATGAACATACGAAGTCCGTGCAGCATATTGAGCAGAAACATTTCAGGTTGAAAGCTAGTGGAGCTAGAATATTTGCCTTATAAAAAATATATAGGCTTATGGTAAATTACAACACAATCAAAATTACAAATTAGGGCTATTCCATTCAAAAACCTGGGAGGGGGGTGGTCAGGTTGATTTACTTTTCATATGATGGATGTAGGGATCAGCGGAAATTCGCTTCAGATGTAAGGTGGGATGCAAAAGAAATCGCTTTAGATGTACGGGGGTGCATTATCGCTCTATGAAGGCTTACGCATTGTAATAATAAAATTTTTATTTGATGCAGGTGGGGTTGGTAAAAAATTTGCATTTAATGAATGGAGGGGTCGAAAATAATTCACTTTAGATGCATGAGGGGGTCAAAAATGTGACCTGACCACCCCACCCCCAGGTTTTTAAATGGAATAGCCCTTACACAAATATGGCTAAGTAACAAAATGCTCAATTACCTTCAAGAAGCATGACCGCCTGCTTGCGCATGACAGCCACCATGGTCTTGTCTAACTCCATCTTTTGCAGTCGGTTTATCAGTTTCTCCTCCTGCTTACCAGCCTTTTCCTGAGCGTACACACCTTCTGGCATCAGCCGTTGCTGGCCTAGACCTTTTGGTAAACAAAATCATTGGATTAGAGGTTGTGGAAATCAAAATTACGGAAACTTAAAGGTTGAAGAACACAACATGTAAATTTCTAAGCAATAAATTGCCATAAATCATCAGAAAAACATCTAATGACCAATATGACCTTTTCACAATGAATTATGAGATTAATTCATATCTTGCAAATGATAACATCATACTGAGCTGTTTTATTAAATCGAAATTGTCAAAAATAGTCTTAGTTTCCATTTCAAAGCGCAAAGGTCCAATATTGATTCGCCAGCACTTTCGCCCGACTCTCAATTGGGCACCATTGTCCTTGGAAACTAACAAAAAATATCAATTTTCAAAGATCAGGATAAAATCTTCACAGACAGACTCAGACATATTTATTTTCAATAGAGAATAAGTTATGAAAAAGATAAATAAACTATTGATATGTTATACAGTATTTTTTGTTTGACAATTCTCTATTGAGGGTGACCCCTTTAAGGCTAGTAGGCCGCTATCACAGTTAAATCTTTTGAAGTTTGCAAATAATATATATGTAAAAGAGGATAGTCAGATAATATAAGATATTGTGCATGAATAGCAAACCCACCAATTAGTGTGGCCTCAAGTGCCAAAGTGAGGTAGGATTCGTTGCGGTCCCTGCTCCCTGGAATCGTGACGTGTTGATACTTGGGAGAGGGTGAGTCTGACTGTTCACTATCCTGCGGCTGTGGCTGCGGGGGTCGTGTGGAAACTTCTGAAGAGAATAAGGGACATATTAGTATAATTCTTTTAACAAGCTTTGAAAAAAATTAATTGCAAGGACGCCATTCGTTCCTTGTATTCATATGGATATGGATCCCACCATTCTCCAATTAAACAATGTTTTCCAATTGTTCTTGTAAGCTTTGTCATTTAATTGTATCAAGTATCAAGTAGAGCGAATATGTTAGTATTTCAGCCATCAAGTCATGAAGGTAATATCACGGGCAAGAATTATCTTTATTTAAAAGGCTGGCAGCTTCTGCCACTAGTATGTGAAGTGAGTCTACGTGACAAATTAATGTCCACTTTAACCAATTTTATTGAGAATTAGTGAAAAAAAGTTATCACTTGATAACACACCTGTGGTAGTACTCGTTGTTGGAGCGTCATCGCTGACTATGGAAGCCTCGGTTAAAGTAGTGAATAAACAACCAATGGGATCAAGTGAGTGGCCGACCCATCCTTCTGAATTCCCTACTGCGTCATTGCTGTGCGTTATGTTGGACTTATATGACTTGCTAAATCTTCCTAATCCTGCAAATAGATTCCAAGTACAGATTAATGAATAGAACTAAATAAGAGATAATTGTCAATTAAAACAAATTTGGAGAGATTTAAAGCAATTGTCATCCTTTAGATGATAATTAATTTCGCAGAATTGACAGAAAGGACAATTAGCTGCCAATTAAGAATACTTGGTAACACTTACTACTTGTAATACTCATGTGCATGTTGTTCTCTAGATTGTCATGGAATCGTTGTTGCTGATGTCTTTGTTTCTCTTTTAACGTTCGTACAATCACCACAGCTAATCGCAAAGCTTCACGGAGGAACCCATGAGAACGCAAAGCGTCTACACGTGCACAAGATGTCGGCAGGTGTTCTGAAATGGCAAAATGACAAAAGTTTAGGAAATTATGTCTCTGCAGGTTAGATTAGACTATTGTCACGAATTCTAACAAGATATCTGTTGCAAACTTAAGCAAACCTGGCAACTGTCAATGGAACAACAAGATCGACACATGCATTCATACATAAAAAAAACAACTTTGACAAAAATATTGCCTCCCATTTGTACTTTTTAAAAGTGCACAATCTGCAATCAGTCTCCTTTTACAAATATGAAGAAAATTGTACTTCTATACTTCATCAGTGCCAAACAAATCTATAATTCTGTCTCTTTTACATACCATTCCAAAGAGGAAGACCCAGCTCATCGTATTCTGTGGCAGTATTTTGACCAGATTGATGTACACTGTCCTCTTGGAGAATGAGTTGGAGATGACAGTCTTGCCACGTGAGTTGGCATGCTTCAAGCGCTCGTTGGAAGATCGTTCTAGGTGTAGAGGCCTCGCCTGTTGGGGAAAAAGGAGATTGTATGAGTTAAACAAGCTATAATATTCCACAATTAGATCTAAATGCATAGGATATACACATACTATCACATGGGTCACTTGCATCTTCGTAAAATGACTGTTTTAAAATGTGACATTAAACTAATAAACACAGATTTGTGATATAGTGACATATATTAATAACATTTCTTATTAAAATTCAGCAAAATTAAGTCCAGAAATTAATCTACATTATATTATCTGTGACCTATATACTGGTATTGTGTAAAATAGTTTTTTGCAGCATCTTACCCTGAGCATTGTTGTGTTGTGACTGACTTCTGTTATCTGCGTCTTCTAACGGACACACATCCGTTTCTGACCACTTCTTAAGCAGTTCAAACCATATGTCCTTTTCACCTTGACTACTTTTAGGATTAAGCACCACACAGACCCATAAAGCACCTGCAAACGAAAATTATAGAATTTTTTTATATTTAGGTTGGGAAAAACACACAGCAATGAAAGGAAACAGGATCTTACAAGTATCTACTATTTCTTTTTCTTTTTCATAAGCTAACTTGGCAGCTATATGGGATAGATTACAAGTGATACAGCATAACACACAATAACAAAATTCCGACTATAACAAGTTCATTAAGCACTCTCTTGTGGTTAAAATAGGTCATCAGCAAATTGCATCAACTGCCAAAACATGGTTACCGAGTTCGTCCCAAAGCTGCCGACACTTGTCGGACATGGGCGTTCCTTGCATTTTCCATACAACTAATCGGGGGTCAGCCAGAAACTGCTCCGTGATGAGAGTCAACATCCTGGCCCCATTTGAATCCTGAACTCGCAACATCTCTCGCACCTGTCAAAATGAAACATGATACAAGCTGTGAATGAGATGCATGTACAACCACAATGTCAATTTGTCAAATACACCAATGACATAATAGCTTGCAAATGGAGTTCACACAGTGACAGGATGAAAGGTGCTAAGTGATTGTTTTTTGTTTCCATACAATTACTGTTGATATAATTACTGACATGATCTGACAAAGGTGTACTATATTGATACAACCTACTTACAAAAGACAATTAACAGTGAAATTTGACACTTGAAAGAACTTAATAAATGATATCAATGTAACCACAATAAAAGTTACAATATTGTTTAAAGGATGGAGAGAAAAAACCACATCTGAATTTACAAAATGTTACAATGTTGAGAACAAAGGACGATTAAATGAACAAAGATCCGAGCGGAAACAATTTGAGCGCACAATAAGGCCACGTTTCAATAATGTTTAAGGATGATTTCTTTTACCTTGGAGAACATTGAGTTGAGGTGATTTGTGGAGTTGTAATAGGCTCCCTGGGAGAGGTACGCCTTGACCTGCTGGCAGACTTGTTCTTCGTCCAGGTGCCAGCTATTGTCATCATCCACCGATGCACCCGCCGTTGGATCCGGGGCCCCTGCAATGCACAACACATCCCTCTTGATTAACAAGCTCTTGGTTCAAGTAGAATGCACCACAGCAGTTGTCATTGCACCACACCATTGCACCACATCATTCACCACATCATTCAACACCGCACCACGGCATACATGGCGTGACATACATCAATAATGCACCTCAAACATTCGTCATAGCAAGTAGTTGAGGCAGAAAATGAACAAATGATGGAACGCTGGGTCAAAGACCACCAAACAGATTAATATGAAAGAGAAAAAACTATTGCTGCCTTGTCAGTGACAAGGATTTGGCATTTCATAAGTGCAAAACTCATCAGAAATTTACCACACCATACAAAACTCGGAATATATGGATTTTCAGATACGCATACATTTGATGCTACATGCATATTAAAATGCTTTCAATAAACTTAAAAACATAAAAAATATAATTTATGGTATGTAGCAATCATGAAGGAACAAAAATAGGAAGCCAGACATGAGCATATTAAGCTGAGTAAAAACTTCAATGTCGTGTACATAAAAATTGAATAATATTTAGTGCAAGAGGATTTTCAGAGCTTGATAAAAACGTAAATTATTACTATACTAACTAAGCAGATCACAGCAATTATCCATTGACCATCTAAAAACTATAATCCGGAATCAATTGATCATGAAACTGTCATGAACAATACAGAGAGCCTTGGTTCACTGGAAGTATCAGCACGAGGCAAGATCTTGTCGAGCATTCCAGTGACATTACATGATAACACAGTACCCAAGTTGTAACGCTTATGAAAGGCATGGCAAGGTGAAGCTCATCATAAACAAGATTGCTTCAAAGGAGTTAGTTTAATAAGCAAGGAAAAATTAGTGCTAAAGCATTGTGAAACTATTTACACTCTCTTAAGCATTTAATATTGAGGTCGTTCAGACTTGTACTCTTCATTACCATTAACAAAAATAAGCTCAAGTGCCATGTTGATTTCAATAAACATAAGTACATGAATGTATTATGTAAATTTAAAAACTGCACTTGAATGTTACCTACTTTATAATCTCCCAATAACTGAGCAAGTTAGCTCAGCCTTGTCAGCCATAAATTACCTGAACTACAATTGGTTTTTCCTGGTCTCATTTTTTAGTCACATTGAACGTCTGAGCTGTTTCAGTTCAGGAAAGTATTTTATAGCCTAATTTTTTTATGAAAGTACACATTGGATTTTTCTTTTCTCTGGCAAAGCTCACTCATTTTTAATGGTAATAAATGTGAGTAATCTAATCAGGGCAGAATTTTAATTGGAATACCAGGAACGGACTCCCATAGTCTCAGTACTAAATATGAATGAGCAGGGGGAGGTGGCTTGGCCAGGGCCTGGCAGGGGCAGTGAGGGGCTGGTGTCTGGGGCCAGCTCTGCTATCAGATGTGGTTAGTTAGAATATGCAGACAGAAATAAAACACACAGAGGGTCCATGAAAAATGGAGGAGAGCAGACACAGAGACTGTCGCCAGTGGTAGGTCGTTGCACCCGGCAGCTGAAAATGATCCAGATACACCAGAATAAAAAAGCATGCACTCACTTTTTCAGGCCAAAACTATGCACTGGATCCCTTCCATACATACAACACACCAGGCCTCCACCTAAGTATCATTGTTTGGACATGTACTACAGTATTTTTCTTCGTTACATCTTTTTACATTTTCATAAATAATGCGCTCACCCATTGAGCCAACTTTGTGCAGCTCCATATCAAATATTTATTCAATAAATAATAAATTCAGGATTTCCCTAGTCACCAGTTGAACCATTTAGTGGTGCGGTTTTCATATCAACATGGTCATGGAGTTCAGTGAACTCTCATTTTTTATGGATGACTATCTTATTCGCAGAGCAGTAGCATGCCAGTTAACATGATTCAGTCCAGCGAACTGAAAGCTGAATATGTAATCTTGTTATTTTTCTCCAGCGTTAATCCTATTTAACATTTTGCATTTGTGTGAGAAGATAATAGAAATGCCTGACTATACCTCCAGACAATTGCCACCGCAGACTCTCTGCAATATCTCAATATCTCATTAAGTGGCAATGCAGCATACCTGGCCCCAGTAACAACCCATGCCAGCATGCTTAGCATAATGGTTATTGTGCTGCAGCATAGAGGTCTGAGCAGCATGCTGGTACTTGATACCCGTTGCCTGCTTGCTGTATTTTCCACTTTTTCTTCCTATTTCCATAATTTTTCCAGATCCCATATCAATAACACGACAATATAGTACAGAATCAATAGCACAACAATAGCATCAAAGCTTTATTGGGGATTTGGAGGATGAATTTTTTCCCCCATCAAATCCATTGTGTGCTGCTGCTGCGGGTGCACAGACTTCATCCTGATATTATATGGGCTGCCAGCACATAATTGTGTATGGAGATGCAGGCTGCACGGTGATGTGAACTCTCTGCATCAGCAGCAACATAATTACACTGATCACATAGGAGTAGCTGGGAGTTAGATGGGGCTGCAGGGCTGGGTGATGAGATGCTGCTGCCAAGACTGATGATGTTGAGCTGCTTAGGCTGGGTCTGTGCTGAGGCAAGAGAAGGGTGACCTGTGCTGGGGATGCATGTGTCAGTGCTAATCACCCACGGGCTGGCTAGCCATGCATGCACCCTTGATCCTGGTCCAATCAAGGCTGAGCAATTAGACCCTCAGCAGCAGCAGCAGCAGTGGCACTAGCACAGCACAGATGGATGCACCCCAGATAAATCCCCCTCACCCCACCCCTTTGCTAATCATTCATAGCTCCCAATATTCCATAAACCCTATCTACATGATTTACTAGCATCACAGTGCCATTGTATTGATCCAGCATGTTTTGCATACAAATTGTCCTGCGTTGGCTTCATGCCCTAATCCTGCAGTATAGTCTACAGTCTCCCATTGAGTCTGTGGGCAGGAGTGGTTGTAGGAGACTGCATAGCTTTGTCCTGCAGCAGAAGCAGAAGCAAGCAGAAGCCAGCAGAGGCAGACATGGCCCACTCCTCTCAATAGCATCTCGTAGATTTGCCTCAGCAACTGACATGGCCAGCTGTGCCCCTGGCAGCTCTCACGCCAACAGCATGGAGAGGGATGGAGGCCCATTGGAGGGAGAGAGGGAGAGAGAGAGCAGCTCACCCTCATCTGATCAATCTCCCATTTTACCTGTTTCTCTCTCCCATTGATCACAATCGTCCCACAACAAAGAAAAGCCATACTTCCATTTTGACTTAGCTTCAACTAATTCAAATCAATGACTGAACCAGCCAAATGACATCCACAGCATCCCAAATGATTAACACTGTTTCCTAAGCAGACCAATTCAAGTGATATCTATTTGAACTAATTGCACAAAACTTATCTATTTCTATGATCCACAAACTGAAACACCTTTTTTTTTTTGTTAATCTGTTTTATCTTTATTCAATGCAAGCTGGTCACAACGTGGGACTCTATCTATTCCTATTTAAAAAAATTAAACTAGCATAAAAAATTACTAAAAATTGATAAATATTCAGATTAGCATTTTGTAACTATCAATCAAAAGAGTCCCATTTGTGGGTCATTATTGACAGAATGATTGGGACAAACAGCCCTTCACTGCTCAGATAGAGCAGTGGGATTTTTCTTCATTTATCACCCAGATCCTGTTTGTGTTGTTTGCTCGGATCTCACTACTCCATTGACCCGGTTCCTTTCTTTTCCTTCTCCATTTATATTTTATACCTGGAGAGATTCACTCTTGGAACATACACATAGGTCAAACACAAATTGAAAACTAGTAATTCAATTCATTTTACTTTTGTTTTTTTCCCTCATGACCCTCTTATTTTTTCCCTCATAGATTTGCTTGATAAGATGGCACACTAAGATATTGTTTATCTGAGACTGAGAGGTTCTGTTTCTTTCTTCTTTGAGGTTTTGATTACAATCATTACATCGTAATCTTGGGTTTTTTCTCCTACACCTTTTTCTTTTCACACTTTTCCCCAGTGACGACTTGTCTACCAGGCCATTACGTTTAAAGATATCAGAATTGTACCATAAATAATAATTTAGCAGAATTTATGACTGGTATCAAGCTACCTCAGATAACCTCTGCCATGGCTTGTATAACATATAATATATGTGGCCGTGTATCAATAATTTGATATATATTTATTCAGTTTCTTAGGCCCTATAAGTAATCATTAAAAATGCACCACAAAGTCACAGGCTCAAGGTCAATGGCTCATTCAGCTCAGCTTTCCAAGATCCAGTCCAATGAGATATCTACACAGGAATGACACGTCAATCATTGATTTCAGATGCACATTCACATTTATGGTAAAAATATAAAGCAGGCAATTGACAAAATGAACATACCGGCCACTTGGTTGATTTCTGAGTGAGTCTGAAGGATTTCATCGGCAAGTCGTTGAGCGGTTGGCAAAACATCAGTGTGGTGTTCTGAGATCAAATACTGTGCGAATTTTTGAAGTTGCTCTCTACTCATTTGTAATAACGTTTCTGCAAACAAAAGAAGATCAATGACTAGAAACAATCTCTATTTAACATGGGCAGCAGTATCACACAGAAATGTGTGTATAATAAAAACTTGTTGTTTATTTCATCACTTTTTTAGCCTGCTCTTCCTTGAAAAGTGGTACAAACAAGTCATCCCAGGATAACACATGACCAAAGCTACATTTCAGACAGAGAGTAAATATCAAACGCAAATATTTACAGAGAATGGTCTTTTCACTTGGCACACAGACCATGGACCTTGCAATATATTTACAATTTAAATACATTTCAATAATTCATAGCGATTGATCTGCATAAAACCAAGATCAAAGATAACACGTAGCCTTTTATCTGCTCTGATCCACTTCTGATCAACAAAACTTGCTAATTTTTTGTAATATACACACTAATCATTGATGTTTCTCGCCAGGCTAGTGCATTTTATATACAAAGTTTTGTGCATGGCTTGAATGACTGTCCCTTATACGCAGCAAGATAAATTATAGACTAATGTAAAGGGCAGTCAATATTCAGTCATAGGACTAATCTTAAAGGAAGGTTAACTGCAGTATACTGGGGAGTCTTATTCTCAACCTACCTGATATAGGCACTCTGAGTTGTACACTCTCTGCTTTTCGTATTCGATACAACGACAAAGCAACAACGTGTTGACACCAGAAAATGTCTCTGTTTCCACAGCCGCATTTCACTGACGTTATTTTACACCTGCAAATTAAAGAAAAACCATTTCAAATAAAAGCGAAAGGTGTACATGTCACATAATTGCATACTGTACAGTCCAAGGCCCTTGCCTCAGCCCCCACAGGTCATGCTCCACAAGACCGGACATTGTTTCACCCCTAGCAAAAAGTGGGAAATTTTTATGGCAAGATTATGGCATATAATTCTACAGACATTCCTAGCCAATACCTAAGGCATGAAATACTTGAGGGTAGGGTCCAAACCTTACTAATAGCACACTTTGTCACAAAAGACAGGTTTATGCATCCATTCTTGAGAATAATAGAATAATAGAGTTTCTTAGACAGCTGCAGTTCAAAACACCACAAGTATGCAATATGGATCATATGTCCAACAATGGAGGCAGGCCTTTATGGCACACTCTTTTTAGAATAACTTGAGAATAACATAGCAATACTGGTAGGACATTTCACTCTTGGTTCACTGTGTATCCAACTTTTGAAGCAAATGCCAGCAAATTGTGTCTTTAAGCAGAAGGTTGAAAGTAGAAACACATTCAAGGTCCATCACAGCTTCTTGGGTCCTTGAAACAATGGGAAATGTGTAGTTCCTATCAGTGAATTAGAAATTTAATGAGAACATTCTCTTTTCCTCCTAGTACATTTTATATCAGTATTTTACACAGGCTGATGGTAACCATTTGGCATCAATTAGGGTTGTTAATGGCTCTCTGTGAGAATAAACTAGGATCCCTAAGGACTGAGCCAATGAAATGTCCACAAAAGGCTTTATAGGTGCATAAAAAGGAATGATTAAGAGGGAGACTATAAACAAGTGCAAGTTTGATTGTGCCATAGAACAGAATGATCCGACAAATGGCACAGTGCAAGTCAAAGAACAGCATTTATGGCCAATTAGTCTTAGAATTAAATTAGCAAAAGACAGGAGAGGAGGGGAGAGGTCAGTCTGGAAATAAATGACATCCCTGGCCCAAGAATACTAAAGTGTAACCGGATCACAATAACAGCACAACAGCCATCAGCAAAACAGGTTACTGGCATAGAAAATCATAAAACCTTGTAATATAAGCCAGCTATTTTCAGCATTTGATGATTTTTTCATGGGTTCGGGGAAAGGTCTTTATTCACGGGGATGTAAACAAGTTGTTTGTTAAAGTAACAACTGGGATTTCCAGCCCATGAATGAGGAGTTGCTGGTCCCACACCGTCCCACTCTGACATAGGAGCAGGAAAAAGCTGAAGGGGCAAAAATCCGTCCACAACCATTACACTGCTTGCACACCAAGATACCTAGCACTGGGCAAGGCCTTGCAGCTAATAAATTGCATAATTACATTATTCCACTCATTTTTCACTAACAAATGCTATCAATGTATACTTGGGGAGGTTATTGCCATAAAATATAATGAGGTGATTATTACTGCCAGTGTACCATACCATATGGTACAATCACATGCATTTAGCACTTGCTACATGTATTAACAGGCCAAAATATCCATTTGTCTTATTGGGTGATTTTAACAGTAGCATCTGTGTACCTATTAAACATAATTTCCATGTTCATGGGTGTTGAGAAGATTTACTTCAAATTAGGACCATTATTCATCAGTCACCAGTACACACTGCCAGGTACTCACTCAGACAATCATATAATTATTCAAAATTGCCCAAATTAGCAATCATTTTGGCCACAATCAGGTCTCATCACTAAGAAATGCAAGGACAACGTCAGGCCAGATCGTTCCATGACACTGATTACTTTTCATCTGCAAAATGTGTCAGGAATTTGTTCCGAATGAGGCAAATTTCCCCAACATTTATGTCTTCCTGTATAATAATTTCACTTCAAATACTTCTCCGACTGAAATATTTCTTTTTGACATTAACTGGTGTATTTGAAGTTTCCCAAAGCAAACAGCCTTGCACTCATACTGTATAAAATACCTTGGTTAAATATGTTCAACCATTTCTGAGACGCTTTCAAGGGACTTTAAACACGCTACATTTTAGCATTTGTGCAGCCCGTGTGACTTTATCAATCCATTTTTAATGCAGTCACTTTTCTGCTTTTATACAAGCGAAAAATATTTGATGTAATGCACTCAGACGAAATGTTTTAATGTCATTGAGCTTTTTGGATTTTTTGGTTGGCAAGGCGCATTAATTAAGTCTTTTTAAAAATTAATATTGGCCAAAAGAAAGATTTTATTAGCAAATAAATTGAACTGTGCAAACTTTTCAAATTATTTATGTATTGCATTTTTCTCTGGATTTGACAAAACAACCCATTGAGGCGCATGTCATCTGTTATTGATTGAACATTTTAAACACAACCTGACATAATAGCCAGATGATAATAGCTTATTATTATTGGCCAGAAAAATACAATGTGAATGAATGTGGTCAATGAAGCCAAGCATATTGAACAAATTTGATAGAACCACACAATATTAACTTAATGAGTAAAAGGCACAGTAGGTTTCAACTTTTGAGTGTATGTAACATCACTGCACCACACAGTCTGGACTCTCAAGTGGGACTGTTGCAAAGGCCATGTGATGATAATTAGAAAAATTCCTACAAAAACTGACATTCTATGGACCAAAATATGCATAAACCTAAGTTATAACCTTCTGAATAGTAAAAAGCTGGCAAAAATGTTCAATTAAAGGTGATATCTGGGACCACTCTAAGTGGGGCTCTTGGGTAATCACTAATCAGTAATCTGACAATATTTGGAACAACCAATGTGAGCCTGTTGTTCAGGAATACCTGTTCTAGGTATTATAATCATCGATGGATGACCTGACAGGGCTTTACATCTTTAACTGTAGTTATGTACTGTGGTAGGCTAATCAGGATGGGAGGACGCCAAAGCAATGAGCAGGGTTGGCAGGTTTACGGCAAGGTGGTTTTTACCGGACGGTTCTTACCGGTAAAAACCGCCTTGCCGAAAAACTAGTTTCAGGCACTTTTCTGCCGCAAACTGCCTTAAACCCCAAATTTAGCTTAAAATCCCAATTTTTTGCTTGATATTGTGTAGATTTAACAAAAATTTTAAGATATTCCTATTTCGTAATTGTTGGAAAACCTACATGCCATGATTGATAATATTATTATTACAAATAAGATGCATTTCAATCATCACAAGGCATATTTTCCTATTTTTGGGCCCTTGGTCAGACCTAATTAAGGCCTATTTGG
Organism: Platynereis dumerilii; assembly: GCA_026936325.1. Taxonomy (NCBI): domain Eukaryota; kingdom Metazoa; phylum Annelida; class Polychaeta; order Phyllodocida; family Nereididae; genus Platynereis; species Platynereis dumerilii. The sequence continues at coordinate 160,067,361 of JAPTHN010000001.1, forward strand.
AGAGAAAGACATTTAAGGCAGTAAGAGGCGGTTTTTACCACTTTAAGGCAGTTTACGATGCCGTGCCTTAAACAGTTTACGGCTCCCTTTTTGCCAACCCCGGCAATGAGGAGAATGATGATTGAAACTGCAGTCCAATATAGGTCAAGGCAACGAGGCCAGAGCTGGAATTGAACCCGGGACCTAGCAAGTTGCAACTCAGTTAACCCCCTTCCCTCTGCCTCCTGTGCAAAGATCTTCAACCAAGTATAACTAAAATAGCCTACTAAATACTAAGCCAATACAAGTCCAATCTAAATTTTTACAGGGATTAGTAAAGGATCAATGTAATGCTTTACAACTCTTCCGGAGTCAATTTTCCTGAGTGATGGCTGCTGAACATTTCATAATTTTTCACTCAGGACTTTTCCTGACATGGACACGTAGCAAACTAGCAATTAGCGAAAAGCCACAACTTGTAACCATACACAACTGCGGAATTTATCTAAAGACTGACGAAAATATTTTAAACAACTATCAGAAAAACAAGTCACATAAATGACATAATAATCACACCATGACTAACAATTGAGAGATCTGCTGGAAAACCACATATCTCCAAGTATTGCAATTACAGCCATTAAACGTCATGACATGATTTTTTAAATGTCTGGAAATTTCTTGTCATAAAACACATGGTTGCTTCTTACCTGTCAAAACTTATAGAAACTTTGTAAACTCGTTCAGGTTCTGAATAAAGCGGATTACCAACTTCCCTCACAGTCCCGCTGAGATGGAAGCCTGAAAAAGAGAAGAAGAAATTGCAATCAATTAGAGGCAGAGAAGCAGCCACAGATGGAGAAATAAGGAGAATGTGAAGATGATTGTCATCAGATGCCATTTGTAATAATTGTCACAAATTGTGTATTTGTGGCAGCCAATCACACACCATAACAACAGCTCATAATTGACAAATTATGCAACAACTGCTCAACTCCTGACACCATGTCACCATACCAAGAAGTGTTTAATAAATTTATGTGGTCATTTGGCCCCTGGCTAATAAATGAAAGTGGTTTAAGGAAGAGGAGCCAAAAGGGATGACTGAAAACCATGACACGTGTTTTCATAGTGGACTTATAGTCGATATCACACTAAAAGGACACAAATTGCTAATATAATACTCAAATACACTTTTACACTGAGAAAAAAAAATTCTAAACCAAAAATCCAAGCCACTGAAATATTAAACAAAACGACTGAAAGAGTACATACAAGCTTTTTATGAGGCATCTGCATGATATGAACACGTGCAATTTACAAAATGCAAAACCAGTGTTTTGATATTTCATAAAACAAGGACATACTTCATTTCAACAGTCCTACACTGGCCTACAGATGGGTGGATGGCAGATTGGGGCTTTAAGTCCTGTAATTATGCACCTGGTAGGCAAATTAGACTGGGAAGAGGACGCAGCAATGAGGCAAAGAATGATTGAAACCGCTGCCCAACATAGGTCCAAGTGACACCGCCAGGGCGGGAACCAAACACAGGACCCTGCGAATGGCAGTCCGGTGTGCAACCAACTGATCTAACCCTCCTCCTGTTCAACATACAGAGGTGAAATTGACGGAAGAAAAAATGCAGCAAAAAGTTGCAAATTAAGCGTAAGACTTTCTGGTCTAAATCATAAGTTGGTTGACCTCCTTCGGTGCAAATTTTATTACCAACCCAAAAGGAACCCACAATCCAAGGAGCAATTCTCTATTGGAAATATTGACAATTTTAAAGTTCAAACACTCCAATTCATGGCAAATCCATGCAACAGCCACCTGGGTCGAACCAATAATCAAATATTATCAACTTTTCGAATCAAAAGTCAAAAGCCTTTAAAATATAGAGCGAGGTAAAGGTATTGATATCACTAAATGATAAATTGAAAGAAGAAATCATTAAAAAGCAAGTGTGTCAAATGGTCAATAGGAAGAATTTCAATATAATTTATAAATATCAGGGCTTTGGAGTCGGAGTCAGGAGTCGGAGGTTTTGGGGTAGAGCCGTACATTAATTTGCGGACTCCTGACTATTAAAAGAAATTAATATTATTTACAAAAACACAGTTAAAACCATAAGAAATGAATCCGGAATTTTACACAATACTTTCCAAACAAGTATTAACGTACAAAATCCTACGGAAACTTTGTAGAATTACTTTTTCCCTCATGTCAACAATGTAATATTTGATAATGCCGATAAGGGGAGTCGGAGTTGCTCCGAGTTGTAATTCTATAGACCTAAGGAGTCGGGAGGCGCTTTTCAGAAAGCCTAAGGATTCTGGAATCGGAGTTAGTTCACTTACTACCCGACTCAGAAGCCCTGACAAATATATATCAAGCATGATCCAGACCATGGGTTCTGCAGCTTCAATACAGCATAGGAGGAACAAGATGATTCAATTAAGAACAAGATCACACATACCCAACCCCCCTTCCTATCCCGACAAAGGATAGATCAACCCAAATTCTCAAGACCCCTAACTGCCTAATTAATGACGTTATGAAGTAAACACAGCCTTTCTTTTTAAGCAAATTAACAACAAGGGTGCTATTATTGCATTTATTGCAGTGAACACAAAGGAAGCAGGCATTAGGAAGAATGTCATGGCCCAGTCGAGGCCCAGCCCAAGCCAGCATTGATTGAACACTCACATTGAGGGCACACGAAACGAACAGCCTGTTTTATTTACCCATAAATCATGCAAGTTTTCAATGCCTTGCTTGTCAGAGGTAATCGCCATTAGCCCTGTTCTCACAATGGATCGATATCCTTGCAAGAAATGCAAATTAATTATCATAATCGCAATAATTACAAGCCATACTGGCAGAGAATAGCAGAGGTGCCCCCAGTGCCATGCTAAAGATTATAATGCTGTGCCGGTCTATTTGTTCAGGAGGGCAGGAGGGGGCAGGGGTGGCAGTAGCCCTCGAGCATCACCTGACAAAGCCCTGCCTCAGTGCCTCCTCATCAGCTGCAGGATCAAGCAGCAGCAGCAGCAGCAACAGAGATTTGATGCAAATCAGAACAGTAACCCCTTTTCGCTGCAATGCAATATGAATGCATTGTCTTTGTTGCACTGGGCTATTCATTGATCACTTGGCTTCGCTCTGTGCCTTGCTTTGTCACTCAACCATCAACTTGTGCTGCTGGCTGTCGCACCAGTGCTGATCCTGCCTCCCACCTCCTCACCTGTCTCAAATCACAATCACTTCATCCCAGCCCCTGCAATTCAATTCATGAATGCCTCGTCAAACAGGACAAAGCCCAATGGCTTAGCCCATGCTATCAAAGGTAACACCTTGCCAGTCACCAAGTCTCTAGGCCTACGTTAGTGCATTACTAAAGGAGTTTTTCCCCTCGAAAGTTGGAGCCACACAAAAAAGATGAGTCTACATATTGCTCAATACAATACTACCTGGTACCAAATCAATAACACACATTTTTCTCAATTCAATGCAATTCATAAAAGAAAGATGCCTCCTTACAACTAAATGAGTTCCCATTCCACCTACAGGATTACTCAAACCATGGCATAAATAAATTACACTTATTATGGATCAGCTAGGTATGTGAGCTTTATGAATAACTCAAGAAATATTGATGTGTGGGACAAATTCAATATTTATTCTATTGTGGTGCTATGTTGTATAGCACATACTAAAGCACACATGTGATTTAAAATGCAGGAAACAATCCATGGAAATATGTGCAGATTGTACATTGCAATGTAGACACATGCATGAACCCCAGGCTCTGCCTAATGGAGGGTATTTAGGAACCCTATACCTCTCTTTCACACACATACATCCTGTGCACTCAAATATGCCTGAACCTCATTACTCGGCTAAACAGGTCAGCCAAGTCCTCCCAGCACTGTGCCCTATTTGACCAGACACAGTGCAATATGCAGCCAAATAAAAACACCAGGAGAAAAATATATACACAGTCAAGAGTGAGATTCAGAATGAGCCTGCCATGGAGGGTTCTATATACAATGTACCTTGCATTGTCTAATGTATGTCTATGTTCCCACTCAAGAAGAATGATAGTTTTGTCACACATTACACCTCCTATATTTTTTGAAAATATCAAATGCTTTTTTTACATTTTATGTATTTAGACCACTTAACACCAGCACTTGAATATTATGTGAGCCAGGAGTGACGTTTCAGAAAGGGAATAAAAATCACCAAATAAAAATATATACTTGGCTGCTTCAAACTAGATATAAATAGATATATAGATCTAAACTGGAAGGAAAAATTCTATGTCGCCAAGCAAACTTGGTCAAATATAATGTGTCAATCTGGAATAAATTGGTCGCTCCATGTACTAAGTCAATGCAAATATTTGGAAAGTAAAGTCTCTCATATTTCTGTGTTTAGTAGAATGTTTCAAGCAATTGGAGTACTTTTATACAAATCGGTGGTAATTTGGCGTATACTTAACAAGTTAACAAAAGATAAAAGGATGGAAAGTAATGTGGCATCACATATCATGCACAGGTCATTGACTCTAGGTGCATTCCAATTATGTGAGCATAAAGTGCAGCATCTTGGGTCCACACAACTCCACACTACTACATGTAGCATGCCTGCTTACACCCATGTAACTCCAGGGAATACCAGGGCAACTCCTACTTTAAATACACTTTTTTGTGAGCTCTCAGCCATGCCTTTTCAAAAATTTCAAAAGTTTACCGAGTTTATTTAGTATTTTTGTATAACACAGTTCAAAAGATCCCAACATAAAACGAGTTAAAAACTTCAAATGAATTCATACTAAGGAGGAAACATTTAGGTAAAAAGGGCCAAAAATTATCCTGAGAATCGGTTGTAGGGCTCAGGTCTAATTATAAAGTGGATGTTCCCAGGGCTGGAGGGAGAAGCAACAGGGTCTGAGTACCAGGCACTGCTACCCAAGAGAGCCGAAAAAATCCATAATATGACCCACTATGAATTGTCTTCACGCACTTCTCACAAAACCTAAACAATATATTTGGGAAATAATGAACTCAGGAGGAAGCCAAGTAGACCAGGTCCATGCGAATATTGATATAAGTTGTGCATTATTAATGGGAGAACTCCATTTCACAAGCAGGCTTATCCTGTTGGAAATGTATGCAGTACACAATGACATCCTGTTGGCCTGCTATGTGCGCATTCAGGGTTGCTAATAAGATGTCATTAGTGATCCTATCCAAATACGGCAAATGCCATTCTCATAAATTAAGTAATTCTTATACCAATAAAGGCCTGTCCTAATTGTATAAGTCAATCTATTGCCACATGTAAGTTAACATGCAGCCAGCAGGCCAGTACATTGTATATGCACAAACTGCACTACATGCGGCTGACTGGATCATTCACCCTCCCTCCCACACCCCATGCTGTGTTCTAAAAGGGGTGCAGGATCTACCCTGCCCGTCCCCGCCAGTCCCTGCCTGACCCACTAACCCTGACCTGGTGACCGCGCACCAGACATGACCTGGAATGAGGTCACCAGCTGTCTGCCCCCGTTAGAGGTCGCTGCCTGGATGGTCATCCGAAGGAGCAGAAGCAGGACACAACACTGACATTTATTGGATCACCCAAGATTGGATAGGATCAGTAGAGCCTGGATTGGATCACCAAAGATTGGATTATCCACTCAACAAATGTCATTTTGTATTCTCCTTCAACAACACATTGTACTCTGGGTCATGTCACAATGTCCAATAACCAGTACATTCAGTACTACATTGTAACCCCTTTCTTCCTACATGCCCTACATCATGTAAAGCTCCATCAAAATACAAGATGTCCTACAACATTATTAGTGTAGAGCCCTAATACCAAAATGCATTCATGATGGAATGATGTGTATAGCTCCACCAAAATACACAGAGTTGATATATCTACAGTCATGGCGAGAATCATGGCAGACACTGTATTATACAGTGTGTGCTTGATCAAGAAATTATCATTTCCTGTAGAAGTATATTTTGATAGTCACCCACCATGTGTTATTGCAACTTGGCAAAAGCTATAGGCCCTGATATCATATATATATCATCTTCATGTACAATGTCATGCATATTAACTGTAAATTTGTGAAGTGAAACACTCACTGAGCACACTTCCGCCACAAATGACTCAACATAATTTTACAGCTCAAATCAAAGAGAAAAAAGTTGGAGACTAAAAAGATGATAACTGTCAATCACACAGGTGATTAGAGCCTGTTAAAGGCTAAATTGTGAGGTGCTAAATTGTCTGAATCAGTGATAACTATGGAGATACATGTGTGTTATGTAGGCAATAAACAATATCAGGAACTACAGTGGTGATATCAATTTATGAAATCAACCAAGTGTAACCCTATTAGATATGCAATTATCATGCAGGAGGTGGGCCACCTCAGAACATACAGTTATCAGGAAGCAGAAAAAGTGCCATGTTTTTCTTCCAACACATCCGGCATTTACTGGGAAAACCTTTCTGGAAAGGAACCAAGTTACTCAGCATTGCTAAAAATGAACCCTTTTTCAATTCTGGAGAATAAAATGCAATGAAAATGTTCCTTTTTCAGGTGCATTTTTATTGGACAATAGAGTTTACAGAATTCTTAGAAACCTCAATGTAATAAACGACGAGGGGAAAATACCAGGTCTTCCCAGACACTGCAGTATTTATTTCTTGCAAAAATCAAGACCATATTACCATCAGAGTTTTTGCATTTTACGACTCCATAATATTCGCCACAACTCCAGAGGTATTCAGAAAGGGAAAAAGAGCAGGGGTTTTTCTGGCAACTACCTTTTTGTTCGTCATTTCTTTGTGGTAAAGATCCGATTTAAACAGAGCCATTCAACCAGGCCTACGTCATAGGCGAGAAATATAGACGGTTTTTCTGTCATGTTTTTACAAACTAACTATAGAGTGAGCTTATTACTTTCCTAAAATATGTCTCAACATCAGCTACACAACTCACATGAGTTGCCCCACTTCGGGACAAAAATTATGAATTCCAGGTTATCTGGAGACACATTATATATACCCTGCTTACATATACTGATGAAAGCACCTTCCAAACGCCTGCAGCTTCATTTTTAGGCAATTTTCCTTGAAAGAAAAAGTCATGGGGCCCCACAGTTGCCAACAAATTTTGCAAGCAGATGTTCTTGTCAAAGAAACACGAGTAACTCTTTGCGAAACAAAAATAAACCCATCTAGCTTTTTCTGATAAATTCATTTTCTCAAGTGGAGTATACCATGGACGATTCAGAAAGGAAAAGGTGATATTTGCATGCCAGTGAAGCCAAAAACAGACCACACAGGCAGGCAGCAACCCTCAGTAAATGCTAATGTACTGAAGCTTCATGAAGTACCGGAGAAAGTAGTGTGCCATAAATTTAACTCCCATGTTCAGATTAAATCATTTGGGTTGATTTTTTACTTCCGGAGAATTACTTTGTCACAATGGGTAGAGCAAATGAGAAGTAATTTATGAACCTATTTAACTTGAGCAAAAGATGATTTACGAAAAAAAGTCGACGATCACAAAATTGGCAAACTAAAACAACTATTTCAGTTCAGCTGCTGAGCGTGAATTCTGGAGCAACTTCCATCAGTGTTGGACCAAAAAGTCACAGGGTCTGAGGGTCAGGGGTTTTCTCTTCAAGATTAGACCAGACAATAGAATGAATAGATACACCAAGGGCAAGGGACCAAGAAAGTGGACTCAATAATTCTCGAATGGTACATTGTATGTTATAGACATCTCAGTCCCATGATTCTAAGCTATTCTATATATCCCATGGTACGAAGAGTCGGAAGAGATATCAAATGTCTCAATATATATAACAACATGTTTACTCAAAAGGCATTGAAGACGACAGTTAAAACCAAGAACACATGTCTCACTCTGAGACACCGTAGGCCTACAATGGAATACATGGAAACAAATGGACATAAATGACCATTAGATATAGTCTGAAATTAACACCATGCCATGCAGTCAGGCTACATTCTTATAAGAGGCTAAGAGCACTGTGTGAGAAATATAATATGCACAAAGAAGCATAATATAAATCCATAGAACAAAATCACAGAGACTGACTGTGAGTCTATTGAGGGTCTGAATTTTGCTTGAATATTGAATAATTTGCATTTTAGGAATCAGTGGGATGCAATAAAGGCAGTGGCACGGAGACACGTGCACGTGAAATTCTTGGAATGGAATTCACATGGTTGGAGTGAAGTGAATGCATCATTACTATGCATGGATAGAGCCCATGATACAGACCACCGTGCAGAGTACAGCAGCAGAGAGAGCAAAGTACCAGGTGGGTGTGTAAGGTATAGAAAGTTGCAGATTGCGACAGGCCATTGAGAGATGCTGACACAGCGATGGATGTAGATGATGTAGTCCTGGGGATCCCTAGGAGGGGATCATAATAGTGGGAAGCAGAGAGCAACACGAGCAGCAACAAGAGGAGCAGCAGCTGTCCCTGGCACCCATCAGAAGATGACAAGGATGCTGGCTCCATCACCATCTCCCCTGCAGTCCCTGCAGTCCCTGGCTACTGAAGGGGCTACTGCTGCCACAGTGATGCTGCCACTACAGCTACAAGCTCCTTTGTTTGCCCGACTCTGGCAATGCCTTGTCCCTATCAGGTGTCCAATTTGGGGCCACACTAGATCAGCAGCTGTGTGACTTTGTGCAGGGCCTGGCAGTGGCTACAAAAGGGCTCGCGTGAGTGAGATGTGCTGATGGCATGCATCACAGGAGGAGGAGTGCACCAACCCAGCTCACAGAGCTCACCGCCACTGTAGGCCCACTGGCAATCCATTGGAAATCCCTGGCAAGCCAGTGGCACTGCCATAAAAGACATGGGCACAGGCAATGCTCTTTGTCTCCCTGCCAGACTCCCTGCATCTCTCCATCTCCCCGATGGAGATCCTCATCACCAAGCCCTCATCTGCAGCCAACTCCCACCTGTCACGTTAATGGCCAACCAATAGTGAATAGTGCTTCCGATTCAAAGAAAGTACATTCAACCTCCAAGTGCTACTTTGTCGCCAGACACTCAGGGGACATTACTCCTTCCCGGGAAATTATTTTTTCATAATTCATAGAAGCTAAATTACATACAACGTTGTCCTAGCCACTAACGGAGAAAACAGTCTACATGTTTGCAAACATTTTAATAGCTATAACAGAGTAACTGTATCCTGTTATACCTCAAAATCTACAGTTTAAGTTCAATTTCTTGAAATTAAAAACAATGCAACTGTTTCTGTGTCAGGCCGTATCTCCGTGAGATTTACTTTTTTTTTTTACAAAATTTTTAACAATGATCAGATTGATAACATTTTATAAACAGGCAACGTCACAAACTCATCATATATTAAAAAACACTTCTAACTAATATATATATATATGAGACCACGGTACTCTTGGAGAGAAAAATCAAGCCAGAATCTATAAATTTAGAGCCACTTTAATGTCACGTTGCTGGTAATTTTTGCTCTTTCCTTCTCAGTGAGTGCATTTGAATGCAAAAACGCACTGAATAAATGGAGGAGGAACTCGCCTTTTGACCTTTTCCTGTTTACATTGGCTGTGTGTTCAGCTTCAAAAATTCAAAAACTGATACTTATGAGTGGAAATAAATATTTGTTGTTTACTAACTGGGCCGTGTTGCCAAAGAAGAAAAGCTCTGCCCTTTGATGTAAAGAGATGTGAAGTTATGAGTGGTGAGGGAGGGACCTGTTACTATGGGACAGAGCATCAAGTGTAAACACTTGTCTCCTCCGCATCACACCGGACACCTGTTCAGGTTCCCTTCCCGCCAACATGGGAAGCCCCTGCCCAGCTCTATAAATAGCCTGACCCCCACTGACCTAGATTTGCTCCGCTGCTCCTCGCAATGCTATTTAAAGCACCTCGACCTACTTTAATGACCCTGATTAAAGGTAAACATTGCCATGTGGAGTCTGACAGCAACAACACTGATGGCAACACACCTAACCCATCCAATTTGATACACAACGACAAGAATAGACCCATGGGCTTAATTAATGCATGTTGGCATTAAACACACAGCTGAAATCTGGCATCTATAGCCTACATACATGCACAGCCCGTGGGCAGTGAGGATGGACATGTATAATTTTGGAGCATTTGTCATTCTGGCTGGCAGCACAAAATGCTTGACCAGCTGCCCATACAGTTTGTAAAGTGATAATAAACAAAGACCAGGCCTGGCACTGCCCCATCAGCTCTAGTCCAAACAAATTCTTTTTTTTTTCCTATTTATGCATTACCATTCCAGCCATTCAAGATTCGTAATCATCACACAAAGTCCAAACTCATAAATTGACTTTTTTGCCTTCACGATATTCTCGTCAAGGACAAATAGCACACAAGCTGAGGCCAGACGGAAAGCTTTGAAATACCTACTAATCAGAGAAAACCTTCATTATGAACTTCAAAGGACTTGACACTGCCATAAGAGTCTCATTTCAATGAGAATGAGGACATTTACACATTTCACTGCAATTAGAGCTGGTGGACAGCTGCACTTAGATTAGACAGCCCTCTGAGGATTGCTAATATGCACCCCCGTGTGTATTTAAATATTTGCTTTGGTTGATAATCACTCCAGTGTGTGTGACCAGTGCAGACAGGAAGTACTGCAATCCAGTGACATAACATAGTAACCATGGCAGTCACAAGGGCTAATCAGAGGGTGTAAGCAGTGTATTCACTGTAATGTATTGTACTGAATTGCCAGGCAGACTGTCTATTGCTGCAGACATGCTCTAGACAGCATAATGCTATTGACATCCAGCCAAGCTCACTCTATTGATCCCCATGGTTTTTTTGTTCTCTGTAAATTGTGGCTGTGTTTCAGCCTGACCCTTGGAGATTCATTTCCGACTAAGTTATCAAGTTATCGGTCCACACTGACCAATAGTGGTCCATACACGGAATGCATTGATGACAACAGGTGCACTTATCAGTCCCACTGGCCATCTGCTAGTCTGGCTCATTTTCCAACAAACTATTAGTTCCAGCACCCTTCGTCCACTTTGAATAGTCTCAAATAAATAAACTACCCCATGATAACAGCTATCACAAAACATATTCATGGGCAGCCATGCATGTCTAAATAGTTCTTCCTTGACTTTAATGTGATATCTAAGAATAAGCTGCTATTTCCTGCTAACAAATCACTACAGCTGGTGTACACACATAGTAAATGTTGAACTTTCTCTTGTCTAAAAGAACCAAAAAGGAACTGGTATGTGCACTGAAACCGGTAACAGCACAATCACAGAATAGGGCACAAAGCAAGCACAGCCAGTGTGGAACCAAGTCAGATGTAGAACACAGTTCATGCACTTCCAACCTGACCTGTCAGCTGTGAAGGAGCCCATGTTTAGCATTGGGAAGTAGAGGACTTCAACTATACACTATTTATCTAGCATTCAACTAACCTCCACTAAAATTTAGTATATTATTTAGTCTCAAGCAAATAAAGCACCTTTTGACACACACAAAATGACTTCCAGGTACTTGAATATTCCCAATCAAGAGACCTGGTTCAATGTAGTGACAGGTTTCACTGGGATGGTTGACTCATGACATGACAAGTACCCCAATACTCATAAATGTTTTTTTTTTTAGGGGTTCAGTCTGCAGGCAATTTCCAACAGGATGCTCAATAAACAGTGGCAAAGGAAAATGAATACAGGGCAAGTCTTCAGTGACTGGTTACAATGATCTATGCATCATTTTTACAGCGCGCCTTACAATCAATGTAGATTCAGGACTGAGCGAAGGGGAGCTGGCTGGGGACGGGCACTGACTGGGCTTGCATTCCAGGCGAGATTTACATACAGGGTCTACTTTTCCAGGCTTTTTGCTTGGCATACATCAATGTGCCATTTGATACATTTACTATTGTGACAGCAAACAATACTGACAACACGGCCAGTCGGTCAGCAGTGTGAAGTGGGACGTGTATTCAGGCTGCAGTCTCTGAATTGAAACACTCATTGACGGCCCCCGGGCCAGCCAGCCCATTTGTCAAACCAGCAACATTGAGAATGCATGAATTCCTTACCAATCTGGAGGACGCTTTCCACTGCTCCGCTGTCCAGCAATTTAACTCCTTGGTGAAAAGGTAACTTCTTGTTATCACTGTTGTCCTTTGAGAAGTTTGCGAAGGAAGAATACATACAAATATCCCGTTCATTCCTTGGGAACGACCAATAAACTATCCGTGACTGAACGGGCTCGGGTATTCGATCGAATCTCTCTTCCACACGCTGAAACGGTATATTTTCCGCCACAACTTTGGCACAGATGTCCAGTAATGACTCTGGGTTGTATACTCCACCATTTCGCCAGTCTTTGCGACCATTTTTAATGTGAAATTCGGGCCTAAACAGCCCCGATTGTGAACAACAATGTCTTTTGGCCGCCATTCGGAACTCATCTGACAGCTCGGTCTGCACTCCGCATGCGCGCGATCTTTAATGGTCTCACTGCGCACGCGTAATAGACCGGCCAATTGACTACGCTCGCCCCAGGGCCTACAAAAATATACACACGGCCTTATGAAAGGTCAACAAAGCCCCCCATCGAGCATACTGCAACCTACTTGTCATTACAACGTGAAAACACAAATCTCCCAAAGCACTGCTTGCTTGAGACACAGGACTCCCTGCGTTTCCGTCTCGTGGGTGCCAGAACAAATAAAATGTTACTAAAATAATGCACCACGTCCTGTTTGGTGCGATTTGATAAAATAGCGTAAACCTGATGTTTTTCTATTGTCGATTAGTAAACAACTTGGTCTACACAGATCTGTCTATAGACATTTTTTTTTCGTAGTTTTTCTTTATAGTTATTTACATTTTGTATAGACTGTGAAGAGAAAAAAAGACATAAAAAGTGGTTACAGGTTCACAACGTTTATTTAGCAATCTTTACAAACACATAAAATTAATATTTTGGCTATGTACACTGTATAAAATTCATTTATATACCATCATGGTATATAGTTTCCCCTTTCGCTCGAACTTTCACCAGCCTTGCGTGTCCTACAAAATAAAATTGAATAGTTTTCATTAAATTTTGGTGGTCTAGCAGTTTCTTATGAAAAAAATCGATACAGAATATACCATAGAAGAAGAGGCGCATGCTAGATATAGGCCTTGTAATAAAATATTAAAGTGACGTAGGAAGGGCATAATGGGGTTAGCTGAGGGTGATGCAGCTGGGGAGGGCTTGAGGCTGGTCAGCTTGGATCAGCAGGCTACTGGACAGGTAGCTAATAAGATACAGTGATGAATGGCTAGTGACCAAGGGCCACTAGTGTCCACTGTGCTAATGTGGCTGTGATGCTATCAAGCTGCAGGGCTAGGTCCTGTGTGATTGCCCTGGCAAGACTGCAGCCCTGCCAGCCAGGAACAAGCCCTGCAAGCAGATTTATGGAGGTGGCCTGCAGCGGTCCTGCATCAGCCTGCAATCTGACCCTGCTCTGCCTCCTCTAATAGGATTTTTGTCTTGGCTGCTGTCAGCCTGTGAGGATGCACGCATGCATGCAAGGGGTGTGGCCCCCGCAGCCACTCAATGCAATACTGGACAGGGCCCCTTGCAGCCCCCCTTGCAGGCCCCCTGGCACCCATCAAGATGAGAAGACCTCATAAGGCACAATGCAGTGGCCAGCCCAAGGACTAATAAAGCAGTCCCTGCAGTTCCTCTTATGTTCTGCATACATCTCCTATAATGGCGACATGCTGCCTTTTTATTATGGACATTCTTCATAATAATGCCCTCTGTCCTATTACACAGCCTGGTTATCTTTGTTATATAAATCCCCTTCGATTGATGGGCTACTGCACATTTTCTCTGATTTAGACCCCTTGCCTGCCACAAACTTGCCACAAAGGCAGCTCTGGTTGCTTTGCCAGCCCTTCTAAAGGCTTCTATTGCTGTGGACGCCATAAACTGCAAGAAGAGTGCAAGATGTACTTGGGCGACCAATGCCCACAGGGCCTAGGCCAGCAAGGGCTATACTTAGGCAAATCACACAACAAACGGAAATGCATGTTTTTCATAGCACACAGTCAGCTTAGAATAAAATTAACGCAACACAAAGGATCACTGGACTTAGATTGTTTTATGACAGAATCCCCCTTTGCAGCTCTAATCCTCCTTATGGGAATTGTTTGGGGAGCATTTGAGAGGGTTGGAATTACAAAGCCATGGCAAACACGAGCCTAATTTTAAGTCAAAGTCAATATTAAGTAACTTTGGTATTACCTGAAAAGGCTTGGACTACACCACTAATCTGTAGGTGACGTATCTGCCTGCTGTTTCGCTTGGTCTCACGATCTTCACAACCTGAAAGAAAATCCGGATTGGTTCAAATACAAATCCAACAATTCAACAATAAATCTCACAACTGTCAAAGAAATATTCACAATACATGCAGCTCATGTCTATTCTACCCATAATTACCAAAAGCAATTATTTTGTTATCAATATTAGGCCTGAGCACTCAATTACGCCACTTGGGGTTATTTAAAATGCAGGACACAACAAATGCTGACAAACCTTGCATAATCATAGTATGGAAAGTATCATATGACTACTTTATATGCTGACATTAATTAAGTCATCTTAACAAAATGACCGGACTTCAAATTAAAGTTAATTGTCCTATCTTCAGCCCTTTTTCCATGCGGGTATATCCTAAATACTTACACATGACCCAAAAAATACCTGCCAGGGCTCCAGGGCTTAAAATATACACAATTCTTTGAAGCCCCAGGTCAGAATTAAGTCTTGGAACCCCAGTATTTAAGTTGTCTAAATTAACAAAGCTGCGACAAAGCATCGATGGGCTCCACTAATGGAAAACCTTTGGTATATTGTCTGCAGGCATCTTAGCGCCCTTGCCTCAAATTATAAGACACAATGTTTTGTTGGGGGAGTTTTGAAACCCAAAGTGGGTCCTCCTTCGTATAGTTGTCACGAAACCAAAGGGCCCTTTGTCACAATAGAAAGCAGTTACATACATTCTGTAGCAAGCAGGGGCGTAGATTTTTCATTTTTGTTGGGGGGGATAATTTCAGAGAACGCAAACTTCGCGCAAGGCCCGACGGGCTGAAAGTCGTGCAATGCGGACTTTCGGGGCCACTTAAGGGCCCAGAAACCAATATATTTGAGATAATCTAAGATATATAAGTTCTGAGAGACAGGTCACAGGTCTTTAGCTTGTATTTGACACAAAACATCCAACTGGTATCATGAAAAATTGTCAACACCAAGTAGTTATACTTGAAATTCTAGGGGGGGATAATCATATGATCATCCCCCCTAGGCTCATCCTAGGGGGGGATGCATCCCCCCCATCCCCCCCAGGATCTACGCCCCTGGTAGCAAGGCAGTAAATAAGTCGGTGTCACCACAAACCATTATGGGGAGACAAAAAACAGGGCTGGCAACGAAATTGCTTTGAACTCCTCACTTTTTCTCAGGTAAAATAAATTTCAATGTTCAAAGAGTAAGAAACGGCACAGCACGTAGGCCTAAGTCCCAGACAGTTGAAGGATGAATGACTTGAATCAAACAACAGGATTCATAGAATTAGGCCTAAGTTCCAGTTCAAAATTGATATGATCTGTGGGCCTATAGTCCTATAGCTATTCCTGAGCACAATTTACCAGAAGTTATTAGGACTGACAGTATTGCAGTCATCCCATGACATGTATAAGTTAGGTGACCATGCAGTTGGGGTAAAGCCAGGCTATGACATGGGCTGTGAGTCTATGACATGACAACCATGATGTCACATGATGAGCTATGATGAGCGGTCTACCTGCGCAAGCTTCCTCACCAGGATCCACCACATCACGTTAGATTAGATCAAGCTGTAGCCTGGATCCAAATGGTGTCTTCAAGACCCTGCATAACAAGCTCTATCAGAAGAGAGGCTACTGCATCTACGCCCAACCCACACCAAGGCTTTCTGCTCAGATACATGATGCATCTTTATGGCCAGTGTGATTTGGAAATAGCAACAAAAATCCAAGACACGATCCCCACTAATCCCTTGGCGTGATAGATGGGGGCGCCTCCCAGTCCCTCCACTAATTCCAACCCTCTATTGTTTTTGCTGCCCCACTAATCAACGAGGACAATCTGATTGTGACGTAGAGGACACAGGTCACACGGTTAGACGTCGATGGACAGGGCTTCCTTTGGAACATCGCTTCTAATTGCAATCAAGAAAGGAAGGATATTCCCAGTCAAGAAGGGCCCAGTCAGGTTCTCCACAAGAATAACCAGGTCTTGAGCACGTGCATGCAAATTGCCAGAGGACAAAGGGTTATGCTAAAATGGACGTTATTTAGGAGGTGAGGGCGTCGCGAGGACACACCCCTTCTAAAAGCAGACACCTCACAAGACACCTGATGCAGACCAGTCCAGGAAGCAGAGCCAACGACCCCAAGCAATTGCAGGCAATTTGCAAAGCCAGTGTCTACGCTGAGGCATCTTGTTGATTCCTGGGTACCATGGTGGGAAGGTCTGGGTTACAATGCAATACCTTGCACAAGCAACACAACGATGGGGGCGTCGTGAGGAAACGCAGTCCTTCCACGGCAGTCCCCCGAGAGGACCAAGACCTGAGGCCCTTGCAACAACCAACAGCAGGGCCTTATGAGGGGCGTTGTTGGAGAATCAAAGGGCATTAGCCTGCACCCTCCTAAGCCTCCCAGCTCACCCCAGGTGCACACACTTCCTGAAGAATGCCTTGCACTTTCCAACTCATTTCCCATTCAGTTCCCTTCACCAAAAACCTCCACCTCTCCTCCCTCGAAGTCCCTCCAAACGAAGGTAATTGACGCCATAAAATACCAGCCCCAAGATAAAGCATCCAATGAATTATTTTTAGCTTCTGCCATCAGTGGCGAGAAATAATCTTGTGAATGGCTAGGAATGGACGACCCATTAGGGATGAATTCCTTACAAAGAATAATGGTAAATCCCCAGTTGACCAGTTGAAAGAAGTAAAGACCACAGGAAGTGCAGAAGTCCAGCTTAAATTGACCACTATCATGGAATGGACCCATAAAGTACAAGAGGAGACGAAGGTCGACCTTTTTAAAGAAACGCAAATGTGCATATTTTTCAGTTTCATGTAATAATACACTCGCGTGGGCTTGCATTTTTCATTGAGAAAAGTGCAGATGCTTGCACTGAGCTCAAATGTAACTGCTGGGTGCAAGAATTAACTTATCACAGCAAGTGAAGGACAGTGAAGGCGAAATGAGAGGAAGACATTTCACCTCCTGTGGAGTGCAAGAGGTCCTTCATGCAGCACTTGTACTCAAGCCACCACAAGGGTCTGTGGTAGGGCATTTTCAGTATATAGCACAATGGCATATATACATACATAGACTAATGCAAGTTTTTCACAGTGGATATGGAGTCCATGTGCATGGTTTATTGGCAAGCCAGCAGCGAAATTGGACTGGCAGTAAGGGTGGACATTGGTCAGGTCTAGTAGTGGACTTGCCTGCAGGTGCCTGGTCAGCCATAGCAACAATAGTGGACAGTAATCCTATTGAGAGGGATGTGGGGATGCAGGGAGCCCCATCAGCAGCTTATCCTATCACAGTTTATCAGCCTGACGGCACACAGGTACACATCAGCACAAATTGTCTCCATATTGATAACAGTATTACCAAACCACAGTTATGGCCTGGTTGGTATTATTAACAGGGCCAATAAAATCAAACTAAGCCCTCTAATAACATTATTATCGACAGCAGGAACCAAAGACAAAAACCTTTATGCTTAATACTGCTAACGATTATTGCACAGCATAATGCCCCAATCCTTATTGGCAAGCATGCTCCAAGGCCATTGCTGCGAGTAAAATTGAGTTTTGTCAAAATTCATACAGTGCACTCACGTAGGGTGGACGCGGTCCACATTGTAATGCCTATCGAATTTGAATTCAGTTTCAGGCTTTTTCCCACAGGCCTATACAGTATTACTTTATGATCAATACAAAAGACCATGGCCGTCCATGGGTAATGTATTTCCTCTGTGCAGTAGCATTTAAACTTTTAATGGAGAACTTCTCTGCAACTATTGTTTTCAAACACCAGCTGATTGGACCACGAAGCTATTATAGAGAATTCACTATGATTATCCTGCAGGTGTAAGTATTGGCAATTATGGCCTCGACGTACTTTAGCTATAATAGATACGATGTGGCCTGCAGTCACTCGGTTTATTACAGTGAGAGATGGAAGCTGCAGGCCAGGATGTCTTGGGGCAGTTGGATCCCTCAAGTTACATCCCATGCAGCTAGCCAGGAACCTGATGATGCAGAGATGCCAAAGTAGCAGGAAAAGCAGTATGCAGCCGGGGGCATGCTGACAAGTAAAGGGGGGGGGGGGGTATGATATGCTACACTAACCATTGACCCTATATATATCCTCCCCTGGTTCCTTTGCTCCTAATATCAGTCGTAGTCAGACTGGTCAAGTTACTGATAACAAACACCATGAGCTCATAAAACCAAATGATGAGATATGATTTACATCATCCTTAAAACTACCGTTTTCATCTCCACAAAAGTTGAACAAGAACAACAGTGTTTTTGACAAATCAACCAGAAGTTCTCACCCAGACCTAAGAAACTCACTGGATATTCTTAGCCAAGAGAATCTGCACGTTAAGTTCCAGGACTTGTAGCATCATAATTATAAGCATTGATGCTTTTTCCAGTCCTTATCCAGGGCACATGGACTTGTGGAAATCGACACCACATTTTTCACACTTTCTTGTCGAACAGTGCACACAGGTGAGCCCACCAATCGTGTAGTGTCATCAATACATCTTGTCACCATGTACTACAAAAAGTAGATAATTGAGAACAAGCATACATGCCCACATACACAGCCTGTGTGACAAACCCAGAGGCTGGAGTGACCACTGGCTACCCAAGATGACCAGTGACTAGCCACAAAGATTTGTGTGCACAGCATAATTGTTTGATGGTCACTCATCACTGCAGAGCTGCATGGGCCTAGGGCTAGCTGCAGGGCCAGAGGGGATAGCACATGGAGTGTGACAGCAGCTTGCCTGGAGAGGCAGAAAGAGAGACTGGACTTGTGGGTCATTCTATGGTCAGTAACTCACAATGGTCATCATCGCCATTAGCCAACCTCATTATTTATATAAACTTACCCATACCATACAAAGTTGCATCAAATAATCCATAAATTCTTGCAACTCACAACACAGCAGTGCTGCAGTGAAGTTTACTCCCAGTCTAACACAATATGTAATTATTAATTTACACGCAAGTCTGAAATAAACCATTTTTGGAAGTCAATTACCCAATAGGAGGTAAATTATTCAGCTACATGAGTTGAATAATTTACTTACAAATAATTCAGGGCGCTGCTGTTCTGACATCAAACGTTAATTTATGGCCCCTATGAAGCAGATTTCACAAGGCCCTGCCTGTGTTGCATTCAAATATTCATAGGGATATTCTGCTGCTGGAGGTATTGCTTAACAATAAAGGATCCAGGAACAATCAATAAAATGGTAATTGCCTAATATTGTGAACAAACAAAAGCCAGATTGTCGACTTTTCTCCAACTGGCGTCTCCACTGATCACATTATGTCACAAGGGCCCGATACATGACGAGGTATCGCCAGTCGCCTGGAGGACGTCTGCATAATGTCCACGGAAATCTCGACTTGAAACGTCACAGACGTCAATTGTCACGTCATGTACGTCATCTAGGGACCAAAAAAGCATCAGAGACTCAAAAAGCAAAGCCATCAAAATCTTATCTTTTGTGAAAAAAAAAGGTATCTTCCATTTTTTTGTCTGTTCAATATGCAACAGCTTCATGGAGCCATGGACGAAGGATGCTGGTGCAACTGAGACAAAGGGGTGCACCTCCGCCCACGAGAGGTCTCTGATTGTTTCATTATAATGATTTTAATCTGAATCAAGTGATACCATGCACACGTCATGCATGCAAGCCAACAAAAGCTATTAGCAGTGATTAGCTCAGTGAACGACACAAATTGCTCTCCCTTCACAAAGCATACAACATTGTGGTAAAAAAATTGTGCTAAATACGGCATTTTGCCATTGCAAACAAAAATCGAAGGTTCAGCAGACGATTTTGGCGACTGTCCTGCCCGCCCTCTGGCACGTTCGTTTTAAAATGATCATTGCGCTATCGGTTTACACCCATTGTTGCGAGATCGAATTTTGCTATTATGTGCCCTCTGATAATTGCTTGCTAGCATGATGATCACATCTGCTAGCATTGTAACATCCGACGGATTTAATTCATAAATCCATCCCAGAAATTCATTTCAAAAATAGTGCCTGAGCTTCTAAGCCACAGGGGAGCTGCTGAACTTGGCAAATCATGCATCAGGTGACCCAAGGGAATTAATCCAAACTTGCCACTTGGCAATATACAATAAATTGATACGTGAAAGGTCCCCAGGGTAACACAGGTCTACCTATCACATCAATAGCTATCAATAACCAAGGGCATCTATTAGACTGAGGGCAGGTGTTATAAACAGACTTTGGAGTCGGAGTCGGGAGTCAAGAGTCGTGGAGTCAGAGGTTTTTGGGTGGAGTCGGAGTCAAACTTTGACTTCCAGGTGGAGTCCGAGTCGGAGTCAAAAATTAATTTGGTGACTCTTGACTCCTTAAAAAATGTTATGTATATATATTTACAAGAACACAGTTGCAATAATGTGAATTGGATTCAAAATTTTACACAAAACTTCTGAAACAAGTATTCATGTACAAAATCCTGTGGAATCATTGAAGAATTACTTTTTACCATAATATTATGTCTGCATTGACTCTGCAATAAAGCCGATAAGCGGAGTCGGGAGTTGGGAGTCGTAATTCAGGGGACCAAAGGAGTAAGATACGGAGTCGCTTTAAGAAAGCCAAAGGAGTCTGCAGTCGGCGTCGATTCAGTTACTACCTGACTCCAAAGCCCTGGTTATAAATATATCTATCTGTCTATTTAGAGTGAACTTGTTTAGTCTTTTCAGACTTCACTGTAAAATTTGATATTTTGAGTCAGCTCAAATAATTGAGTGATATAGTTGCACAATTTGTTTGAGCTAACAAAGCTTGCATGTTATTTAGGGTTACGATAATATGTTGTCATTCCTTGTAACTTAAAGAAATAGTGTAACAATCTTAACTATTTGAGCTTACTCAAAATTAAAATTTTACAGAGTTGAGTCAAATTCAAATTGTCTCCAGTCATTCACTGATATGGGACCAAACTTCCCAAGTGGAGTTGCGCACATCTTATGAATAGGTGAGATTCAAATCTGTGACCTGAAATGATTAAGCCAGGGAGTCCATATGATTTGGCAGTGTTTTACCAAGGCCTGATTAACTATGGCTTGTCATCATGGCCTGTGCCAATGTTGGATGTACAGTACTGTTTGTCGTAGCAAATATGGCCCCAGATAATATATTTATGCATTCATATACAGGCCTAGTTTTTTCCCAAAGTTGGCAGAGGTCCATTTCAAAATAACATTTCAGTTATTTCACTCTCGCTAATTCTAATGGGCCAATGCTCGGGAGAAAGCCATGCAATGGACTAAGGAGTACACGTGTCCCCACCTAGTGCTTAGTTAGTTCTATGATAAAGTTGAGGTTGCAGGTTCCAAAAAATAGTTAATATTCTTAATTTAACATTGATAAGTGCAAAAAAAGTTATAGCATGGGCCTGGATGTAATTAAAGTACATTTTATCAGAACTTATTCTAAAGGAAATAATTGCTTTAGCAACTTTGAAATAGGGCACAACTTAGTATTTTTCTCAAATGCACAAAATTTCATCAAGAATCAAAGCTTTTTGAACAACCTTAATTTCACGAAAACAGTTCAATTAAACGCTTCTTTCTTTTTATTGCTACTCCACACTGTATATGACAATAAGTGAGTGAGTTTTACGCCTCCATCAGTACATCATAATAAAAGCTCTTTTCCATTATATCCAATCGGAAAAAAAACATTTTTTCACTGCTGGACTATAAAATAGAGACATTGGAACAGCACCCGTGGCACATTCCCAGAATTTGGGACCTACAACTTTAGGGGCCAACCAGATGATCTTTGGGGGGGGGGGGGGCTATGGACTGTTGATGAAAGAAAAAGTCTGTTTCCCAATTGACATTGAAAAAAAAAAGTTAGTTCAGCACATGAAAAAAAAAAGTTTGTTTCCTCAAGCAGCTAAGGTACCATAATGTTATAATGGCAATAAAAAAATTTGTTGCGTGTCTGCATGCCAAAGAAATTGTTTATCGACACATCGTGTACGAAAAAAAAGTTCCTCCCGGGGGTAAAGTCCATAGCCCCCCCCAACTATCGTCTGGTCGGCCCTTTACGCTTCCATACCATAATTATCATTGCCCTTCCAAACTTCTTCAGGAATGAGATGAAGGGTTTCCTAATACACAAATCTAATACACTAACCTAATACACAAATTGAGCAAACCTTCAGCAAAAACACCATTAAAGGCGGAATTACACCCTAAAAGTGATGTGAACCAAATTGCACATACAACACTAGTGCCTGAAAGGTGCGTTTTGACCTGGGGAATCCAAATCTGTTCTCGAAATGGCGATACGACAATTCTTACCTACTTCAATTTTGGTTCAAATGTTTTTTTATGCTGGCTTCTTGAACTTTAGGACAAGATTTGTTATAGTACAGTATTGGCTCTGCAGCCAGCATACTATACTGGTTGCCCCATACTGAAAAGTGTCAACCGGTTTGGTCCCCACCATTTAGTAATATCAGCTGGAGCATAACAAAATATCTTATGATCACAAATACTTAATATTGTTGCATTGATGTAAAAGTACACCTGCCACTCATTAATCGACCAATTGGTGCAGATACAATTGTTGCAGGACCTGAAATAATTGGGGGTGAGTTGTAACAATTGGGGGTGAATAGTAATGAGAGCAGTTTGTTCTATTTATAGGTCCAATTTCTGGGTGGCACATCCTTGGGGTGATTAACAGACTGTTAGTGACTTACAGTTAGTGACTAACTGGCAGTTAAAGACTAACAAACAGTTAGTTAATCAACAGTAAGTGCTTACTAACAGTAAGTGACTAACAACAGTGACTTACATACAGTAGTGACCAACTGATGAACAACAGTTAGAGACAAAATGACTAATAGTCTGGGACTAGCAGTTAGTAGCTTACTAACAGTTGCTAACAGTTTAGGACTAGCTGACTTACACGACTAACTAACAGTTAGTGACTGATTAACAGTTAGTGACCAACTAACAGTAAGTGATTGGTGACTGACTAACAGTTGGTGACTGACCAACAGTTGGTGACTGACTAACAGTTAGTGACTAACAGTTAGTGACAATTAGTGACAAATTAACAGTTTTTTTACTAACTAACAGTTTTTGACTAACTAACAGTTTTTGACTAACTAACCGTTTTTAACGAACAGTTTTTGGACTAACTAACAGTTTTTGGACTAACTAACAGATTTTGACTAACTAACCATTTTTGACTTACAGTTTTTGACTACCAACAGTTTTGACTACACATAGTTTTTGACTAACTAACCGTTTTTGACTAACTAACAGTTTTTGACTGACAAACTAAATAGATTTTGACTAACTAACAGTTTTTGACTAACTAAGTTTTTGACTGACAAACAGTTTTTGACTACTAACAGTTTTTGACTAACTAACCATTTTGACTTATTTTTTGACTACTAACAGTTTTTGACTACAAATAGTTTGACTAATTAACAGTTTTTGACTAACTAACAGTTTTTGATTGAATAACAGTTTTTGTCTATTAACAGTTTTGACTAACTAACCATTTTGACTTACAGTTTTTGACTACTAACAGTTTTTGACTACAAACAGTTTTAGACTACCTAACAGTTTTTGACTGACTATCAGTCTTTGACTGACTAGCAGTCTTTGACTGACTAGCAGTCTTTGACTGACTAACAGTTTTTGACTAATTAACAGTTTTGACTGACTAACAGTTTTGACTACTAACAGTTTTGACTACTAACAGTTTTGACTAACTAACACTTTCTCACTAACTTACAGTTTTTAACTAACCAACAGTTTTTGACTAACTAACAGTTTTTGACTAACAGTTTTTTACTAACTAACAGTTTGTGACTAAATAACATAATTAGTGACTAACAAATAGTAACTACCAAACCAACGGACTTAATGACTAACAGGTAGTGACTAACTGATGTACGACAGTAAGGGATGCCTGATTAACAGTTAGCGATTGACAGTCATATATAGTGACTTACTAATTGATAGTGAGTCATATTGAACCTATGCTCCCCCATATGAACTTGCCAACTCCTGCTAAACTGTCATAGGAATAAAAATAACAGTCAACACAATACACAAGTTAGTGTAGATCAGCAGAGCAGGTATAAGAAGCTATAAGAGGATGTATAGATGAACCCATGATATATGTGTGTTCCAGACCTAGTTAGTGAGAGATGTAGAAAAAGTATAGTTGGTTTCCCAGAGTATCGCATGCCCCCTTGGGATGAAGAGATAGAGAGGTTGAGAGATAGACAGATAGAAAGATAGATCTATCTTTGGTTCATCTATAATTCCTCTTATAGCTTCTTATACCATATCATGGGTTCATCTGTAGTTTCTCTTATACCATATTTTAAAATTCTTTTGGCAAAACATACTCTTTATTGTAAATTTTGAAATCGTAATCACTACAGCCAGCATATATCTTTTTTTCCAAAAAGATTTTCTTGTTATGCTGGCTTCTTGAACTTTAGGACAAGATTTGTTATAGTACAGTATTGGCTCTGCAGCCAGCATGCTATACTGGTTGCCCCATACTGAAAAGTGTCAACCGGTTTGGTCCCCACCATTTGGTAATATCAGCTAGAGCATTACAAAATATCTTATGATCACAAATACTTAATATTGTTGCATTGATGTAAAAGTACACCTGCCACTCATTAATCAACCAATTGGTGCAGATATAATTGTTGCAGGACCTGAAATAATTGGGGGCGAGTTGTAACAATTGGGGGTGAATAGTAATGAGAGCAGTTTGTTCTATTTATAGGTCCAATTTCTGGGTGGCACATCCTTGGGGTGATTAACAGACTGTTAGTGACTTACAGTTAGTGACTAACTGGCAGTTAAAGACTAACAGACAGTGAATCAACAACAGTTAGTGCTTACTAACAGTAAGTGACTAACAGCAGTGACTTACTAACAGTAGTGACCAACTGATGAACAACAGTTAGGGACAAAATGACTAACAGTCAGGGACTAGCAGTTAGTAACTTACTAACAGTTACTTGCTAACAGTTATAACTAGCTGACTTACATGACCAACTAACAGTTAGTGACTGACTAACAGTTAGTGACCAACTAACAACTAGTGATTGGTGACTGACTAACAGTTGGTGACTGACCAATAGTTGGCAGTTAGTGACTAACAGTTAGTGACAATTAGTGACTAATTAAGAGTTTTTGACTAACTAACAGTTTTTGACTAACAGTTTTTGCCTAACTAACAGTTTTTGACTAACAGTTTTCAAACTAACTAACAGTTTTAGACTAACTAACCATGTTTGACTTACAGTTTTGACTAACTAACCATTTTGACTTACAGTTTTTGACTACCAACAGTTTTGACGACATATATATTTTAACTAACTAACAGTTTTTGACTAACTAACAGTTTTTGACTGACGAACAGTTTTTGACTACTAACAGTTTTTGACTAACTAACCATTTTGACTTACAGTTTTTGACTACTAACAGATTTTGACTACAGATAGTTTGACTAACTAACAGTTTTTGACTAACTAATAGTTTTTGATTGAATAACAGTTTTTGACTACTAAGTTTTGACTAACTAACCATTTTGACTTACAAACAGTTTTGACTACTAACAGTTTTGACTACTAACAGTTTTTGACTACAAACAGTTTTAGACTAACAGTTTTGGACTTACTGACAGTCTTTGACTGACTAACAGTTTTTGACTAATTAACAGCTTTGACTAACTAACACTTTCTCACTAACTGCCAGTTTTAACTAACACTTTCTCACTAACTAACAGTTTTTGACTAAGTAACAGTGTTTGACTAACTAACAGTTTTGACTAACTAACAGTTTTTGACTAACTAACAGTTTGTGACTACATAACATATTTAGTGACTAACAAATAGTTACTACCAAAACAACGGACTTAATCACTAACAGGTAGTGACTAACCGATGAACAACAGTAAGGGATGCCTGATTAACAGTTAGGGATTGACAGTCATATACAGTGACTTACTAATTAATAGTGAGTCATATTGAACCTGTGCTCCCCCATATGAATTGCCAACTCCAGCTAAACTGTCATAGGAATAAAAATAACAGTCAATACAACACACAAGTTAGTGATAGAGAGGGTGAGAGATAGACAGATAGATAGATAGATCTATCATGGGTTTTTCTATAATTCCTCTTATAGCTTCTTATACCATATCATGGGTTCATCTGTAGTTTCTCTTATACCATATTTTAAAATTCTTTTGGCAAAACATACTCTTATTGTAAATTTTGAAATCGTAATCACTACAGCCAGCATATATCTTTTTTTTCAAAAAGATTTTCTTGTTTCATTTTCAACCATTTTTGCCAATCTGTAACTTTGTCAGTATTTGTTGTACAGCATTATAATTGCCATGGTTGGAAATCTCTCAAAAAGACCTACATATTGAATACCAACATCAATGGTCTAAGACGATATCTTGACTCCCATTGACCCTTTGGCCGGTACTTTTTAGAAATGAAAATGTGGCTGACTGTCTAATCCTGTTAAAAAAAGGTTTTTGAATTTTTTTCACTTATAGTTGCTGTGATTCACATTCTCTAAGTTTCAGAAAAAGCAAATAAAATATTCTTCAAATTTTTGTTCACGGAAAATCCTGCTTTATGAGCTTGGAAGTTTTAATGCAAAATTTTGTCAGAATTATTGAAACAAATCATGGAGGGGCTGTGGTACTTCATATTTTAACTTCATATTTTAACTTCATAAGAATTCTACCGCAAGGAGTCGCATCGAAGAGTTCACGCGAGATCACAAGCGAGACTGCGCCGTCAATTCACTTCGAGCTGCCGTCCAGTGAACACGTGCATGCATTATCGCTCACGCTTTGCGCAACGCAACTACGTACTTTTGTCGGTTGTGGATGTCCAGGACGTCTCCTATTATGGATAAGGACGACAAGAAGGACGACAAGAGGGATTCCTCCCGTTCCCGTGCTAGAAAACCGGTCGCACCTGAGAAAATTCCGAAGAAATGCAGCGTGGAGGCGTCGAATTCTCAACAAGATGGCGACGGCCCGAAATCCACGTGCAACATGCCCGACCTGTCAAACTCCCCCGCGGGTTTTATGGATGATTTTAACTCACTCCTGACGCAAAAACTCGATGAGTATTTTCAGTATCATGGGTCTCTCTTTGAGGAGGAAGATTTTCCCCCGCCTGGCCAGTTAGGCAGTGGGGATGTTGACGCTGTCAGCTTAGATATTGACCGTGAAATTGCTCAGGCTTTAGCAGATAACTTGGGTGCCGAGGGTGTCCCACATGGTGAATCTGCTCAGGAAGATTTGTTAGAGGCTTATATGGCTGAGATTGCGCCCGAAGGGCGTACTGGTAAGGCTATTCTCCCCGGAATTAGCCAGATTGTTAATTCAGCTTTTCGCACTAAGATGTCCGATACCAAGAGAGATGATAAACTGAAGTTGTTTGAGGTGCCTGAGAATTGTCCAGGTCTGGATAAAGTTCGTACTAACCAGGCAATTTGGGACAAATTGCAGCCTCGTACGCGCACGATGGACTCAAAATTGCAAGCTCTGCAATCCATGCTTGTGGCTTCTGGTGCAGGGATGTGTAAAGTCTTGGCTGCTTTGTACAATCTGAAGGCGCAGCCTGCTTCTTGTTCCAAAGAGACTGTGGAAGCGCTGATTAAAGACTCATTAAATGAGCAAGTTCTGATTGGCCAGAGTAATGTGGACCTGAATGTCCGACGTAGAGAGCTGTTTAAGCCAGATTTGAATGAACAGTACCATCATCCGTGCTCGACGAGCACCCCTTTCACTGAGTGGCTTTTTGGAGATGGTTTGTCTGACCAAGTGAAGGAGATAACCGAAGCTAACCGCCTGAGTGGTCGGTTGTTTCCAGGGCGAGGCAGAGCTCGTGGCCGAGGCCGTGGTTTTCGTGGTCGTGGATTCCAACCTCGCTATCAGCCGTACTCCGGGTACTCAGGGTACCAGGCAACGCATGCTTATGGAATTGGCCGTGGACAACAGTCACAGAGAAGAGCTTCCAACCGTGGTTTTTTAGGCCGGGGCGCAGCTGCACCCAAGAAGTCAGAGTAGAGAAGGTGGGTATGCCTCCGGTTGGTGCAAGGTTGTCTGCATTTGTCCCCATTTGGCGTGAACTTACTAGTGATGAGTCACTTTTAGATTGTATTTCTGGCATTTCCCTTGATTTCATTGATGATCCCCAGGAGGTGCCGTCCTTCAAGGTGGCATTTCAGTCTGATAAAGAGCATGTAAATTTTACTGCTGACTTGGAGAAATTATTGACAAAAGAAGTCATTGAGCCATGTGTGGCTGTTCCCGATCAAGTACTCTCCAAAATTTTCCTTATTCCTAAGCCAGATGGTAGCTTCAGAACCATATTTGATATGAAAGCGCTGAATGGGGTGATTCGTTATGTTCACTTTAAGATGGACACATTGCAGACAGCCTTGTCACTCATGCGTAAAGATTGGTTTATGGCATCTGTTGACCTGAAAGATGCATATTTTTCCCTGCCGGTTAAGCAGGAGTTTCGTAAATATTTAAGATTTCAATACAAATCTGATTTGTATCAATTTCGTGCCATGCCGCAGGGTCTGTCTTCAGCCCCGAGAATCTTTACGAAAATTATGAAACCAGTTATGGCTACTCTGAGACGTAAGGACATTGTGGTCATGAATTATCTGGATGATCTGTTTCTTGCTGCCCCTTCGGTTGAGGCCTGTCAGGTCGCCCTAAATGAAGCTATGGCCCTCTTGAAGAAACTGGGGTTTCTGTTGAATTTAGAGAAATCTCATTTGACACCATCTAAGGATCTGGTGTATCTAGGCTTTTGGCTTCACTCGGAATCCATGTCCGTGACTTTACCCCAGGACAAAATTGACAAGATGCAAGGGGTATGTTCTAAATTGTTAGAGCGTCATTCCATTTCGATTTTGGAACTGGCCCAGGCCATTGGGCTCATTATTTCTTATTGCAATGCTTCCGACCAGGGCTTATTACACTATCATCACCTAGAAAGTAAGAAATTGTAGCCCTGAGATGTAATGCAGCCTTATGCAGGGAACTTCAAAGCCCAGGTTGTTTTATCTGATGCTTCCAAGGCGGAACTTCAGTGGTGGCTGCAGTGTGCGCCCATGCTTAGGCATACTATTGCCCATGGTAATGCAGACTGGGTGCTTCATAGTGATGCATCTCAATTAGGCTGGGGAGCCTTTTGTGTGTCAAATGGGGAGCGTACTTCTGGTTATTGGTCAGAAGAAGAAAGTTTTTGGTCTATTAATGCGAAAGAGTTGAAAGCAGCGTTTCTGGGCCTTCAGGCTTTGGGCTCTCATTTAGCAAATCTTCATGTTCAACTCAGATCCGACAATACCACCACTGTCGCTTACATTAACAATATGGGGGGCATTAAGTCTCCGCTATGTGACCATCTTGCCCGTGAGTTATGGGCTTGGGCTATAGACAGGTCTATCTGGGACTCCTCTACGCATATTCCAGGTCATTTGAATACAGAGGCCGATGCTGAAAGTCGGCTTGGGGATGATGATAAAGAATGGGAACTCAATTCTGAGGTCTTTTGACTCCCTTACGTCTCTCTGGGGTACGCCTGAGTTGGATTTATTTGCCAGTTGTTTGAATCACAAATTGCCAGAGTATGTCTCGTTTAAACCAGACCCCGCGGCTTGTCACGTTAATGCTTTTACTTTGTCATGGTATGACAGATTCACTTATGCTTTTCCTGCTTTCAGTGTAGTTGGAAGAGTACTCTAGAAGTTAACGGAGGATCAAAGCTTGATGATACTGGTGGTGCCGGAGTGGCCGACAGCACCGTGGTTCAGTCTACTAACCCCTTTGATGGTCGATTTCCCAGTGCGTCTTCCCAAGATGCAGCATCTGTTGCGCCGCGGCGCAGATCTACACCCCCTACGGCACAAGCTTCAGCTACTCGCTTGTCTCCTGTCCGGCGATCCTTGTCAAGTCGCCATATTTCAGCAAAGGCTCAGAAATTTATCTTGGCGGCCTGGCGGCCGTCTACGCAGAGGCAATATGACTGTTATCTTCGGAAATGGACCAAATTTTGTGCGCAGCGGGGTGCTGATCCCATTGCTGCATCTTTAGACATTGCCTTAGATCTTTTAGTTTCACTGTTTGAGGCCGGGCTAGAGTATAGCGCTATTAATTCTGCCAGATGTATGTTGTCTGGGCTGTTAGGGGTATTTGAAAATATGCCTTTTGGGAAACACCCCTTAGTTACTAGATTTATGAAAGGTATGTTTAATTTACGGCCGCCCCGGGCCAGGTATCAAGCCACTTGGGATGTTGATATAGTTTTAACGTGGTTACGACGTTTGTCGCCTGTTCGATTTTTGTCCCTTAAGGACCTCACACTTAAGCTTGTTATGTTACTAGCTCTCACTACTGGCCAGCGGGGCCAGACGTTACATTTGTTGGACTTGGCCAACTTGGCTAAGGGTAAGGATTATAAGTTTGGATTTACTGCACCCCTCAAACATTCCAGGGCTTCTGCCCCCCTTCCTGTAGTGACTCTGCGACCTTTTCACCCAGATCGTCGCTTATGTATCCAGCCTTTAAAACTCGCTCTTACCTTTCACTAGACATGCGGGCCAGTAAAAATTGAGGATTACCGGACCGCCAGAAACTTTACAAGACCGCCGAATTTCCGGGGATATGTTTCAATTTGCAAAATATTAACAATGAAAAGTCATTGACAACATCTTTTTGTTTTTGTTTTATTACAAAGCTTACTCTTCTTCAGGTGAAGCCCAGTCCACCGTCTGGTGTATTATTGGGCCTTGTGCGCTTTTGTAGGTGCAAGTGAAAAAGTTACTTCCTTATTTTTTAGATGTTTTTTTTGGAAGATCTATACCTTTACTTTAGTATGCTTTTAATTTTTCAAAGACATTTCTTGTGCAAAATAAACTTCCAATTCAATTAGTTGTTCAATTGAGATTGATCAACAATTTTTTTAAATCCTTGTCATTAATAAAAGTTTAACCAAAAAGCATCATTCTGTTATTTAAACAAGGAAAACAACTTTATGGTCAAGTATTGTCTGATGACTCAGGAGGTCTAGGCCTATTTCTTGCAACCATTGAGTGGCATTGACCGTATAGGCCTTCATATGTATGTATAGAACAGTAATTTGCAGATTCGCAATGAAGAGTTTTCAAGCAGCACATTTGAAGTTGTGAAAGTGAATTGCACTTCAAAAACAAGACAGTTCAATGCCAATAAGCCTAAAACACTTCAATGGCAATGATAGCTGCAGTCAGAGAAGTCAATGCAAGGATAATTGGGTGACACTAGGGGGATTTGGTGGGCTGCAATTAGGCCAATTGCCGTTAATTACGATTCTGAATTGCCGCGATTTGGCTGCATATCACTGCTTGGAGGTCCAAGAAAGTGGTCCCAGGTTCACTAGGCACACGGACCAGTGAAATCTCCAGTTTACAGGCCCGGCCCCTTTTTTACTGGCCTCGGGCAGACGGTCCAGCGTGAGTTTTAAAGGCTGTGTATCCTCACTGTCATCAAGGAGTATATTAAGCGCACTGCGGTGCGCCGAAAGTCAGAAACTCGGCTGCTTATCAGTTATGTGCGGCCTCACTCCAGGGTGTCGCGGGACACCATAGGCCGTTGGCTCAAGGTTGGCCTGATCCGTAGTGGTATTGACATTAGACTTTACGGGCCACACAGTACTCGCATGGCCTCCACGTCAAAAGCCCGAGATAATTCGGTCTCAGTCAAGACCATTCTTGAGTCCGCAGGATGGTCTAATGTTGGAACTTTTAAGAAGTTGTATTATCGCGCCCCTGAAAAGACTTTTCAGGAGGGTGTTTTGACTGTTTGACTTGTTAGATGTCAAAAAAGGGGGGGGGGGGCGTGTCTTTTGGGGCACTGCCAGTGCCAGGATGAGGACATTGACATTGTTTTTCTGTTTAATCCGGGTTTATTGTTATTTGCCAGGTTCTGGCTGGGTTATTATTAATTTTTCATATTATGTGACCTGTAAGGTCTGTATTCTGAGGTTGTGTTTGGCCTCCTGCCATTTAACTGTTCCTGTCTGGAATAAATACATAATGCATTTTGACTGTTACTTTGCTTTTGGAGTTATTTCATGAGGGCTCTAAAGTGTCGCGTGAACTCTTCGATGCGACACCTTGCGGTAGAATTGATGGTTATGCGAAACTTACCTGGAAGTTGAAGTATAACCGGAGTTCTACCGCAAGGTGTACAGCATCGAGAGTTTAAGCGCCCACCCAACTCCACCTTCCACTCCCTTAAGGCCATTATGGCTTGTTAGGGTTGCACATCCACATTCATAACTCTTTTTAAAATTGACGGCGCAGTCTCGCTTGTGATCTCGCTTAAACTCTCGATGCTGTACACCTTGCGGTAGAACTCCGGTTATACTTCAACTACCAGGTAAGTTTCGCATAACCATCAATTAAATATGTAGGACAACATCATTGGTACCATGAGAATGCTAAGAGTATTTTCTTTCATGTGGTACCACTCATGTTGCCCTGCAATAAATTCTGACAAAGATATGATATGAAATGCAACAGACCCCATCTCATATTTTAAAAATTTTCAACTAATGTTAACATTAAAACTTCATCACTCACAAGCCAGGCACTCCAATGGTAAAATTTAAAAAGTTGTTTGTATTTGGTCAGTAGTGAGTGGGAGTTCTGGTAGCAGGCTTTAGTTTCTGCATTGTCATTTGGTGAATGGTGGCATGCAGTATTGAGTTGGGAGTTCTGGGAAGCAGGCTTTAGTTTCTGCATTGTCATATGGTGAATGGTGGCATGCAGTATTAAGTTGGGAGTTCTGGGAAGTAGGCTTGAGCGTCTGCATTGTCATTTGGTGAGTGGTGGCATACAGTATTGAGTGGGAGTTCTGGGAAGCAGGCTTTATTTTCTGTATTGTCATTTGGTGAACGGTTGCATGCAGTATTGAGTTGGGAGTTCTGGATAGCAGGCTTGAGTTTCTGCATTGTCATAAATTTGGTGAATGGCGGCATGCAGGATTGAGTTCTGGGCAACAGGCTTGAGTTTCTACATTGTCAGTAAATTCTGGTAAATGATGGCATGCAGTTTATTTGTTTGTTTGTTTGTGTTTTACGCCTATGCAGCACGTTAGTGGGCTATATCGAGGCAGGCGATCGCCGTATGATCATGAGATGAGAAGACTGTGAGTCTGGCACATACCCTATTAATTCAGGGATGCCCAGGGTCTTTCAGTTGCCCCAGCATAGAATACTGGATACAGCCCGCCTCCATTTAATGTCCTATGGGCTCTGACTTAAGTGAGTTCCCGGGGTGACATTTATGCTGTAAAATTATTATGATATCAATTACTTAAATATGTTGTACATACTGATGTTTCTATGCATTACTTCATTGTCCTATTTTGCTGTGATCAGTTTAAATTCAAACATTCTGACAGCTGTTTGTCAATTCTTCTAGGGACTGAAACAGCCCAGCTACTGATGTTGGACAATTCTTAAACCCCAAGGTTATTAATAGCTGTAAGACTAATTTACTTTTATGTTTTATAGTTCATTAACTTTTGTGGTGTTAATTCTTATTTTACAATTATTTTGTGTATTTCATAAAACTTGTAACACTTACAGTTCAAGTAATCTTATGCTTAGGCTATCTTACATATGTTACTTTAATATTAAGTTACTTACTTTACTTCTAAGTTACTTAACTTACTTCTTAAGATGTTCTATGCCTATAAATAGCCCACACTTGTGCTGATGAGGTTTAAATCACAACTCATTCATTCTTAAGATATTACTTATTTGAGTAATTATTCTTAATGTATCAATTATATATTAATAGAATATATAATGATCTTAAATCTTAAAATGAAATTTTTTTCTTAAATATTCTTAAAACTTAGTAAATTATTGGTTAATGATTATAAACTAATATGATAAATGCCAAAGCATAGTGAGACCGTCAGTGCATTTTTATGATCTACAAGAAATAGAAAAGCGCATCAAAGCAAATTCCTATTTTCATAAAAATTTGAATGATGTAAGATAAAATACCCTGTTTTAATTGGAGAGATCGTAATTTTTACCAAACAAATGTCCCCCCTTTTTTTTCTTAGAATTATAACTTTCTTATCTTAATGAAAATTGGTAGAACATGTCAACATTCTTTAACATGCTTCAATACCATTAAAATATAGAGCCCCAATTGGTGGGCAGTCAGCAGTTGACTTTTAAAACTTCAGCTGGACTTCAATATCTGTGCCAAAAAGCACTGTCTAGAGCTCCACTGCTCTACAAACTAGCACTGGTAGTTATTTATAGGTAGATAAAAGTGACGTGACGTCATCTCTTACAATGTTTGTTGTGACGTCATAACCATTGTGTCTCATTCAGTAATGACGTCACATAAACGGTGCCACTTTTTGTTTGGCACATGCAAAAAAATTGCTTAGTATATCCCTGTGTGAGTGGCTCTGTCTTTTACCATTTGAAGACCTCTGGTCACGGCCCTTCGGGCCGAGACCTGACGGTCTCCATTATTATTTTGTATACATGTATTAATTATTTGTATTTTGTTTTGGATTAGTGAACCTCTCGCTGTCGTAATGCGTGTGAGTTTGCGAATAACTTTGGAATAACTAGATGCAGCATATGCTAAGGGATTGTCTGGCCCATGGATTGCTGTCCAACAGGGACGAAATGTCGGCCAAATAATTGAAGTGATTTACAAAAATAAGTAATAATTTCCTGCTGAGACCCCCCCCCCCCAAGTCCCCCTGATTATTAAATAGTTGCCTCTAACTTAGAAACACCAGGCTGTTAAATGTATCCCCACCAGGAATGATTTATTTCAGGATCAGACTGTTCAGAAAGAATTTGTTTCATCAGAAGTGAGCAAGAAATTATTTACTAAAAAAAAAAAATTCCAAGCCCTCCCCCTCCCTGGATATGAAATGGTCACCCCCTTACACCAGGAATTATGTATTTGAAGACCAGACTGTTCAGAAAGAATTTGTTTCATCAGAAGTGAGCCAGAAATTGACTTTTAAAAAAACTGGAACGGAGATGCACAAACGTAGCTCTGCTACCAGTGCACGACATCGCATTAAAATACTGTGCAACCACTTGGTAAACATTACACCCATTGGCAACATTACACCCATTGGCAACATTACACCCATTGGCAACATTTCACCCGTTGGCAACATTACACCCGTTGGCAACATTACACCCATTGGCAACATTACACCCATTGCCAACATTACACCAATTGGCAACATTACACCAATTGGCAACATTACACCCTCAGCAACATTACACCAATTGGCAACATTACACCCATTGGCAACATTAAACCCATAGGCAACATTACACCAATTGGCAACATTACACCAACTGGCAACATTACACCCATTGGCAACATTACACCCACTGGCAACATTACACCCATTGGCAACATTACAACCGTTGGCAACATTACACCCATTTGCAACATTACACCCTCGGCAACATTACACCTGTTGGCAACATAACACCCAATGGCAACATTACACCAATTGGCAACATTACACCCTCGGCAACATTACACCTGTTGGCAACATAACACCCAATGGCAACATTACACCAATTGGCAACATTACACCCATAGGCAACATTACACCATAGGAAACATTACACCCATTGGCAACATTACACCCATTGGCAACATTGCACCAATTGGCAACATTACACCCATACGTAACATTACACCATTGGCAACATTACACCCATTGGCAACATTACACCCATTTGCAACATTACACCCATTGGCAACATTACACCCATTGGCAACATTACAACCATTAGCAAATCGGCAACATTACACCTGTTGGCAACATAACACCCATTGGCAACATTACACCCATTGGCAACATTACACCCATTGGCAACATTACACCCATTGGCAACATTACACCATTGGCAACATTACACCCATTGGCAACATTACACCTGTTGGTAACATTACACCCGTTGGCAACATTACACCCGTTGGCAACATTACACCCATTGGCAACATTACACCCTCATCAACATAACACCCGTTGGCAACATTACACCCGTTGGCAACATTACACCAATTGGCAACATTACACCCATTGGCAACATTACACCCATTGGCAACATTACACCCATAGGCAACATTACACCATTGGCAACATTACACCCATTGGTAACATTACACCCATTGGCAACATTACACCCTCAGCAACATTACACCTGTTGGCAACATAACACCCAATGGCAACATTACACCAATTGGCAACATTTCACCCTCGGCAACATTACACCTGTTGGCAACATTACACCAATTGGCAACATTACACCCATAGGCAACATTACACCCATAGGCAACATTACACCCATTGAAACATTACACCCGTTGGCAACATTACACCCGTTGGCAACATTACACCCGTTGGCAACATTACACCATTGGCAACATTACACCCATAGGCAAAATCACACAATTGGCAACATTACACCATTGGCAACATATACCCATTGGCAACATTACACCCTTGGCAACATTACACCCTTGGCAACATTACACCCATTGGCAACATTACACCCATTGGCAACATTACACCATTGGCAACATTACACCCATTGGCAACATTACACCCATTGGCAACATTACACCATTGGCAACATTACACCCTTGGCAACATTACACCCATTGGCAACATTACACCCATTGCCAACATTACACCCATTGGTAACTTTACACCAATTGGCAACATTACATCCATGGGTGTAGAACTAAGACCAAGCCCCCCCCCCTCCCTGGATATGAAATGGTCACCCCCTACTGCTGATTCTTGATACAATGTAAATTCAGGCCACCGGAACCTAAGTTACAAT
Organism: Platynereis dumerilii; assembly: GCA_026936325.1. Taxonomy (NCBI): domain Eukaryota; kingdom Metazoa; phylum Annelida; class Polychaeta; order Phyllodocida; family Nereididae; genus Platynereis; species Platynereis dumerilii. The sequence goes on from JAPTHN010000001.1 coordinate 160,104,781, forward strand.
ACATTAAAGAAACTGGAATGGCATAATAGGGTGTTAACAGTGTGGTTTTGACAGAAATGCCTGGACAAAAATCCTTTCTACAACGTGACAGGCTCACCACAGAGTCGGCCCCTATATTACATATAGGCCGACAAAAAGTTGAACCACTGAAATCTTTGTCCGATGTCATGAAAAGTATTAAGTTGGGATTTCTGGGAAGCAGGCTTGAGTTTCTGCATTGTCATTTGGTGAGTGGTGGCATACAGTATTGAGTGGGAGTTCTGGGAAGCAGGCTTTATTTTCTGCATTGTCATTTGGTGAACGGTTGCATGCAGTATTGAGTTGGGAGGTCTTGGTTACGGGCTTAAATTTCTGCTTGGTAGCATGCAGTAGTGAGAGGGAGTTCTGGGTTGCAGGCTTGAGTTACTGTTTGATCAATTGCTGCTCAAGAATTATAAACTGTTCAAATTTGCTTTATGCTGACTCCAGAAAATTTCTTCAGGTGTCTACCCCATCTCTGAGTTCTAATTGCTACTGAAGCAGCGAACCTTTAGCAGAGCATGAGCGTGCTTCTCTTTTAACCAGGTGCCACAAGCCACGCCTACTTGACTTGAATCTGATGTGTTTGACCTCATTTAAAACATGTTATTTCACAGTCAGCTTGCTTTGCAACCAAGACGCATACTTACAACCAATTTCAGGCAATTTTGAATATGCTACTTGTACTTCTTCGTCGATGATCTGCATCCGGATACCATTATCGCAGATAAATGTTCATTACGCCTGCGCCAGTTGCACACCGCAACAATAACTTCTCCTTGCATAAAATTCAATGACTGTGATAATGCGCAATGACTGTGATTATGCGCATGTACATGCAGGGGTAAAACCAGAGCTTCAATGTTATTGATCTTCTGTATATGGCTCTTGAATATTTCCAGTGACGTGGCCTCAATGATATAATTTGGCAATCTGTTCCTGTCTGTGATACTTCTAGGTAGGTAGCTGTATTTGTAGGCATCAATGGAGGGCCTCATTCTGAGAATATGTGCAGATGGTATTGCTGGGTAGTTGCAGCTGAATGTCTGCCTGATAGAGGATTTTGTAGAAAGTTCATGTCTTCCTTCAGGTTTCTGGGATTTGCCACTGAAGCTGTTGTAGGATGCTCGTGACAGTTCCTGGCTCACGGGAGCAGTTTGATGGCACAATCTTGCAGCCCTGCATTGAACAGCCTCCAATTGGTTGACATGCGCCTTTCTTTATGGATCCCAGACAGATGATGCATACTTAAGTTGGACCATATTATTGCATGCTTGTTCCCTGATGTCGCTTGGGCATTTACGAAGGTTTCTTCTTGGGAATCCAAAGGTCCTATTCACTTTCTTCGCTGCCTTGTTTACCTGGTGGTCCTAGGTCTTCGGAAATGTCCACTCCAAGGTAGGTTTGGCATGATGATAAAGCCAATTGGTCTCCTATCTTCTTCGACCATTCAACCAGCTTATCAATATCTTCCTGCAGTTTCTGGCCCGAGTCTGGGTTGTCAATTTTGTGATAAAGTAGTGAGTCATTAGCGAAGAGATGTAGTGAGGAGGTAAGGTTGTCGCTGATTTCATTGATGTAGAGGAGGAAGCACAGAGGAAAGATTGTTTTTTTTTTAACCATGACGTAAAAAAAATCCCCCATCCCAGATATTTAACAGTTGCTCCTTTTACAGACATCCTAGCTTAGCCTTTTAGATCTATACCAGTGTTCCTGCACTAAAACCTCCAGTAGAGAATTTCTGAGCGTTGCTTAGCAAGCAAACCCATTCCCTTAACCAAACATTCATTATTATTAGTCTAGGGATGCACCGATACTACTTTTTCACAAACAAATCTTAAAATCTAATTCGATACCGATCCTGATATTCTGTTGCCGATTAGGGATGCACGGATAACTGGCAAGGTATCCGGTAGATATTGGAATTTGCAGGTTATCCGGTATATGGCAGAATTAGGGTGTTACAACCGTATATCTGGGATGCTCAAAAATAAGTGAAAAGCTAAAAAAAAACTTTAATAATGAAAAAGAACAGAGTCAAAAACATAATGTAACCATCTTCAAAATCTAAATTTAGTTAATATCGGGTATCCGGCTATTTTCACTATCCGTGCATCACTATTGCTGATACCACAGATAATCACAGTACAAGAAGTGACGATATCTGTCATGGTAAGGCCAATTGCAGCCAGTGCATCAGCAACTTCCTGGAACATCACTAAGGCGCTTTAACAATTCACCTTTACTAAGTCATAAGTACAGAGGCTAACAGAGACCTGTGGTGCAGCGTTACAGTAATGACAAACATGGTGCCAATTTTAGCAGGTGTCATCTGCAGTAAACACTGTCAAAGTAACCATGCTGTTGCAATGATTTCCACAAAGCAACTTGGTTCCAAGAATAGAAAAAATTACGATGAAGTGTGACTTATAACTGAGAAAGCCAAATGGTGTAATTCGTCAAAGCAATCTCATCAACCACTTTCAGTAACTGCAATGATGCCACCTGAAGCAGTCAATCATACAGGAAAGAGGAAGCCATCAGCAAGAAGTTGACCCTCTGCAAGACAGTTTATGGAGCTTAGTTAAACTTCATAAGGTGGAGAATACTCTACAGCCTAGCCTAGGTGATGTTATTTGGAAGCAAGACATCTGTTATGCTGATAACCAAGACTTGCTGAAGAAGGCTAACAAGCTTTGCAACATTCCCTGTGGTTTGGTACTCTCAAATCAGACCACACAATTGGACCTTCTGAGGCACCAGTCGATATCCCGATAAGGTGATTTTATGGACAGTTTTAAAACAGACAGCCAGCTAAAGCATCAAAACTGCGATAATGTTCTGATAGTGGTGTTTCTTGGGGAAACAGAAACAGGCTGTTTTGGACTGCAGTTGATTTACAAGGGTGTTGCAGGTCCATGACAAAGCATGTCTCTAAATGGCAAGAATGAAAACCCTCATTTCAGATGCCAGAAGGGCGGACAAGTCGCAGCTGACGTTGTGCTTAGAACTCTGTTAGATAACTGAATCAAAATAAAAAATTTGGGTATTCTGGTAATATTTTGTAAATGAGAAATTGAATGTGTGTCACTTCAATCCCCCCCCCCCCTCCATCATTGATGGTTTTATTTTGCATTCAGTTTCAAAATACAATTGCATCAGCCTCCGTTTTGAGACAAGATTCAAAATGAAGCGGATTCACACCTGACAAAACCTCTCCTTTAAGAAGCAGAACGAAAAATGTCTTCATGTATACCTCACCAATTTGTATGTTACTGTGCAATGTATCAACATAATATTATGACAAGAATCAAAAGATTTCAATACTTGTATGTTTCACAAAATCTAGAAAGCACACAGGTCCACAGCTCACCATGTGATTCCTGCCATTGCACCAGTATGGGCACCAGGCAAAGAATTGGGCACAAATAACTAAAAATTGATAAAAAACTGAACTACTGATCCATACCAATCACCCTAGACTAGCCAGCAAGAAAATCAACATAAATTTAATTTTGAAGAACCAGGCCGAGTGCTCAGTTTTTTATTGCCATCGACGGCAAATTGTCTTTAGTTACCAGTTAGGTAAACTTTAAGACCATGTAATGATTCTGCTAACTTGGTTTTGGCAATCAAAACCAAAAAACAAGTCTTCAGAGTATTTCTATTCATAATTAGTTAAAGCAACAAATATATTGAACCCTTCAACGAAGAGCATTCTTCAAAAATAAAAAACAAGTTTAACTGCACTGCATTCCCAGAAATGGCGATATAATATATTTGCAACATTCCAAAGCATTAGTATACAAACAAAGACTTTTGTATCACATAATATTTTGATTTCCAAAATTTTTTTTTCGCAATTTTTTTTTTCAAACATTTTTTTTTAACCCATGACCACCAAATTTGCACAGTGAACTTACAAGATTTTTTTTGCTTGCACATCATACGAGAATGAATTTTTAGTAATTAGAGTTCATTATGATTATTTTGATTTATAGGGAGTTCATTCCATGGAAGACAAAAATATCAATTAAACTATTAGGCCCATGATTGAAATTATGACTCCCTTTTGAACAAAGGCTGAAGGATTGCTACCCGCGCTGTCGTTGCCAAGACAAAATAAAATGTTGTTCTAAATAAGGGTTTAATCTTGTTCAAGCTAGCCCTACATTGTTGAAATCTTAATTGTATTTTATTTTAAATTTCTGGGAATGCTTTTAAAGTGAGTGAATAAACAAAAAAATTGTTATAAGATAAAAGATTTACTTACTTGACCACGTTTTAAACCAAAGTATCGTGCAACAGGATCTCCCACTTGGATCCTAGGCAATTGTGATTCTTTTAATTTACTTTATTGTGGTTAAAGAAATCTCCCTCAGAATCAGAAACAATTACTTAAATACATAAAGCAAAGATTACGAGTATGGTGTTCCAAATATCTGAAGTAAACAACTTCAAATAAGTTTACATTAAAAGGATACTATCTGTTTAGTAATTCTTTCTTTTCTTCTGGCGTCATCACAACATGCTCTGGCACTAACTGAAATCAAATGGAAAAGTTCACTTGAGATGAAGGAAAATGAAAGAAATTAATTTCAAAATGATTATGCTGAAGCAATTTCTGAAATTCTGAAAAGTGTTTATCTCCTTACCATATGTTCTGTAATATTAATCAATAATTCAGCTTCCAGGAACTGTTCTAAAATATACTTGGGTGCCATGTCAACCAAAGACTGGAAAAAAAGGAAAAAAGAGTCACAAAAAGTCATAAAATTAAGCTTTCAGTCAATATAAAGAATCCAATATAAATGATAATCACAGATTTAACTTTTCTGTGAATTAATTACCTGCTTTGCAGATGGTGTCATGCCTGCCTGTACAACAATAATTGCTCTGTGGATATTTTCTTCCTGCATTCTTTGACAGTATGTTTTGATTGTTTTAATACCAACTTTTGGTTCCTCTGGGAAAAACACGAACATCTGATCTGAAAAGATAAGACCAAGCATTTAATTACTGTTCGAAGTGCAGATTCACAACATCAGCCTACCAGAGAAATATTAGTCCTCACAAAGAAGCCTAAGATGATTGACAAAAAAAATCATTTTCAGAGGTTTTACTATTAAGCAAGCACTTCCAAGTTGGTAATCAGTTCCAGAAGATACTAGAACTTGCCAAAGTAGACATTATTGCTATTTATACGGACGCAAACCAACCTGTTGGATCGTCACTGTGGGCCACCAAAACAATCAAATCACTTCGACCAGGTCTTCTTTCACTGAACAAACAAGAACAAGTGAATCAGTACAATGGGACACACACATTTTGTCAAACCATAATTTTAAATACTAACAGATATTCATCTGCAAGAGACAAGATTTAAATTGACAAATGTCTATATTGGCAAATACAAACCTTGGTTTATCGCCAAACTGCTCCTTGAATTGATCCAAGGTCTGATCCAATTCATCCTGGGCAACCAAATATCCTCGGTCATGGCACAACTGCAAGAAGGAATATGTTATGGTGATATTTACTAAAACTTTCCGAAATGACAATCAGCTGACTTTATTCAAGCCAGTCTGGGATTTTCATAGAAAAATACATGTATGATATATGGCCTGTTTAATGCAGGGTCTGCATTCTGCAAAAACTTCAGTGTAAACTGCCCCAATGGAGACTTAAACTAAACTAATCAATTATGATTTTAGTTGGGGCTGTACAATTAATCAGAAATTTAAAATTATCGAAATTATCTAGTAATGTAATAACCTTATCGCAGAAATTACAAATTAATGATTTTTTTTTATAAGCAATATTTTTTACAAAAAAAGTTAGCCCAAATAGTGTATCCACTATCCAACAACAGAGAGTGCCCTCCCTTGACCATCCTCCCATTTCAGGGCTCATTTTCATTCACCTTGCCAACAAGTACTATAAAATTCTGAAGTTTTCATATCTTTTAACAGTTTTTTTTCCGGCGTGATTTAAATAATTGTTCATGGTTTTATACAAAGAAACTCATTGAAACAACCAACAGGCAACAACGAAAACACTCAACCATCCATTCAATTGCTTTTAGAGATCTCAAACTGTTAATTATGTCTTTCACACCGGAGGAGAGTCAATCTTTTTGTTATAACTTTACAAAACAATGTATTGATGGATGGATGATTGGGGCTTTACATCCTGTATTTACGCACTTGGTAGGCTAATTAGGACAGGAGGAGGACACGGCAATGAGGCGAAGGATGATTGAAACAAACAGCTGGCCGTCCAACATAGACCCAGCTGACCTGGCAAGAGCTGGATGAACTGGATGAATTCGAACCCTGGACCCAGCGATTGGCAGCCCAGCACGCTACCACTAGACCAACCCTACCCCCTTTACAAAACAAATAATTGGAATGTATCTTGTGGTCAGGGTAGGCTCAACAAGCTTACACTGAGAAGTGAGGATGCCCTTTACTGAATCATGAGCAGGATTGGCTTATTCACACCTTTTCAGCAAATCCTGCCCTTCAGTCATTCAGTTAAGGAAGGAACTCAATGTTGGATAAACTACTTGAGCATTTTTTTCCAAATGCAAAGCACCAACAAACATTTTTTTGCATGTGAATGAGTGACAATATTTTTTATTTAGATTTTAACATTACATAGGCCTAATAATAGCTGGAAACAAATTTTTTTTTCAGCGTCAAGTGGGAAACAAGATTTAATATATATTTATACATATATTCTTTTTTTTTTAATAGTGCAGTAAAAATCCATAGCCCCCCCCCCCCTCCAACTTCTGGCTGGTCCTAGATGGAGTGTCTATCCTGTCAAACCTCTGTCTGTCACTCGTGTTAAATTAAGGAGCCGACCAAACGATAGTTAGGAGCTGTTTGGGGGGGGGGCTATGGATTTTACCCCCGGGGACGAACTTTTTTTTCGTTTCCAAAGCGTCGACGAACAAACTTTTTTCTTTGCAATTTTAATAACATGGCACCCTGGCTACAGCCTGGTGGAAACTAATTTTCTATTTTTGTGTCACGTGAAACAAACTTTTTTCTTTGCAATTTTAATAACATGGCACCCTGACTACAGCCTGGTGGAAACTAATTTTCTATTTTTGTGTCACGTGAAACAAACTTTTTTTTTCACCAAAAATCCACCCCCAAAGATCATCTGCCTGATCTGGCCGGCCCCAAAAGTAATGGGTCACAATGCCAATTTTAATGCCAATGCAGCTCAATGTATCTTGATTGGAAAATATGCCATATTTTAGGTGTCATGCACACTTGACAAGAATGACAATTTCACCACCACATTGTGTTTAAAATCCTGGACACACATGTCTCTGTGTGTGTATTGCACAAGCAAAACAATGTGCGTCTGGGGACCAAGTTTCCTTTATTATCGCTCGCTCGCAAATAGAATGCCAACAAATTCGGTCTTTTGCCTGTCATATTTACCTGCATTATGGTTTTTCGGATTCTCCATAGCTTGTATGTTTCTTGGTCATCATCCATGGTTTAAATTACTCTAATAGACACCCACAACTAATCTTCAAAGGATTCCCAGCTGGTTTTGCAAGCCGGCAAATGCAAACCTCAAACGAAAATGGCCAAATGATTTTCGAGGAAAAGTTGGAGACTTTATTGCGACAAAACACCATTTCAGGGTCACTTGAAAGAATGTTGTTACCTCACACACAGTTGTATGTTTGACAGGATTATGTCAAAAGAAGATTAGCTCGTCACAGGTTTGTTTCGGTCGGCTGCACATTATTACGAAAGTAAAGAGCTGCACTCCGACATGAATGTAGGTTATCGAGCTCTCGCTTTTATCAGCAGTTGGGGAACCAAGTCGCTGGTGATCGCACGGTGCAACATGGTAAGCTTTGAGAGTCTCACAGTGCTGTATACCATTTCAGGAACGAGCAAGGAGTACCATGAAGCATGAAATTTTACTTGTGGTCGGCCACTGCAAATGTTTTGCATGTGACCTTGCTCAGTGAGTCAGTCAGTTGCTTGGTTCTCTGGATCTGGCCCACTGCAGACGACTCAGCTTGGTAAATCTGATTCTGAAACCAGGCTGACTGCCTGAGCTGAGCCAGCAACACTTAGTCCGACTGAGGCTGACCAACAAGAAGTCAGGCAGCACGGACTAAGCAACACTTGCTGGAACTTGAAGTGCTGTCTCATCACTGACAGTCTGACACTGAGCGCTAAATTGAGAATGTTATTTTTAAGGAATGCTGTATCAGTGAATATGATTTGTTGATCTCATTCTCAATATCTTTTTTGGCGGGTTGTGTCCAGTATTCTATGCTGGGGCAACTGAAAGACCCTGGGCATCCCTGAATTAATAGGGTATGTGCCGGACTCACAGTCTTCTCATCTTATCATCATATATGGCGATCGCCTGCCTCGATATAGCCCACTAAGGTGCTGCAGAGGTGTAAAACACAAACAATTGAAACAAACAAAAACAAACAATCTCAATATCTTTTTGGTTTTAGCACTTCTCACACAATCTCAGTTTACGTTTTTACCTGTCATAAAAAATGTGAAATACAGTTAGTGGGTGATGTAATTTTGCTGGTACTATGACTCCCGAGTATGAGGGATAGCGTCTTTATAGCTCTATATGAAGACAGGGCCGTAGGCTGGGCAAAATCCTAGAGGGGGCAGGGACCGGCACCGAAGCATACTCGCTGAGGAAGAACCCCGAAAACTTGAAATTTTTACGTGTCAAACACCTTACTTTGTACAATTCTAGGGGGCAGCTGCCCCTCCTGCCCTCCTGCAGGCTACAGCCCTGGAAGAGCAGTAGCCACTGAACTAAGGCATGAAATAAACCTACTGCCTAAAGGTGGAGGCCTGGTGAATAAGGATGCACAGATATCCGGTACCGTATCCTGCACCATATCTGGCACCGTATCCTGCCAGATATTGGAATTGGCATAATTTTGATATTGGAACTGCTTCTATATATCTCAACACCGAGATACTAGACCCAGAAGTCAGTCAGAGTTAAGACTCTGTCTGATTTGCTTGGAATGAACTTCAACTGACCAGTCATCTGAGTTGTTGAACTCTGACTTGACTTCAACTAACTTCAGCTCCTTAATTAACGCAATTTCATGGGGCTCTTTTGTTAACTATTCTACAGATCATATCACTTCAGAAATTTTTGAAATCTGGAAATTGTGAAGAATGCATTGTGTCAATTTTTAAGGACACTTTATTTTGCATGGACTTTGCAAAAAGTCATGAAAAAGTGTCAAATGCATTTCGTTCTCTTTATTATGATTGAAATGATTCCAAAACCATTTCTGTGAGTTAAAAATTGGCGAAGTTATGCAACAATGACTAAACTTGAGCTGGCTAAATTCTGACTTCACTGGACCAAGCACTGATTTTTTTCCTGTGGTATTAATAATTTCAAATGGAAATCTTGTAAAGGAGACCAGGTATCAACATAATTTGCGCAGTCTTGACAATTTTGATGCGCTGTGATACAGGACTACCTAATTGTAAGTCTGTATGACTAAGTAGTCCTTGGTTTATAATTACCAGGTGTCTAACTAGGGTCATAATCACCTCAATTATTGTAAGTGTAATTGTCAGCATCTGAGATCTTTGAAAATGTAATTTATTTGAGATCAGTGGAATTCTGTTAATGTTATGTGCTCCAGATGCTTTCCCTTATTGTAACGTGCTGGTTCTATGTTGTCATCAGTAGGCTATGCTTCTTTGAGATTTGTATTAAATTATTCTTGGGTGCACAGACTGTTCTAAGTTAAACATGTTAAAGCCATTTGAAGAAACGGTGTCAATAAGTTCAGATTGTTCATTTTGAGAGTGCACCACAGAAATTTTATTGACCCTTTGATTTATGCAGGCTTATCTTTTTCTTTTAATATTTATTTATTTGTAAATTTTGTATACTGATCTCGGTGGTATTACGATAATATAGCATTATATTGCGATCATTTTGTCATTTTGTCAAAGTTAGGAAGATTAAAGAGCTGATTGATGGTCTCTCTCTGGCTCTACAACAGATTTAGCTTCTTGAGCAGTCTGTAAAACTAATGTTATATTGGGAGCTTCAACAATATTGTCCCAATCCCCCCAAAAAATGATAAAATCTCTGAAATCCTCTTATACACACCAATATATATATAATAAAATTTCACATGTGAAAAAAATGTCCTATAAAGTTATTGTTATTGTTGATATATGTGTATACAGTATACGTACTGAATAGACATGTAAAAAAAACGTGGATTTCAAAAAGTGAGAATGATGAATTGATCAATATTATGTGCAGCAATATCTTTTATTAAATACCACAACATTGTATGTTGTACTTGCCATTTTGATCAAACATTTTGATTCCAGATGCCTCAAATATAATGTTTGTAAACTAAATTAAACATAAAGCTCTTGATATTTTTTGTTCTAGGCAACGTCAACCGACAAGAATGCTTACAAGAAGGCCGGATCCATTTATGAGTTTTCTGCTAAAGATATAGATGGAAATGAAGTGTCGCTTGAAAAATACAAGTGAGTTAAATGCATGTCATATTTGTCCCTAAATGTTGCATGACCCTAAATGTTCTAAAAAAATTTTAAAACGTGTTACATGCAAGAGGAGACTACTTCTTCATAAGTTTTATGCTATGATTGGTTGCTTGGCAAAAAATATTATTGTACAACTGAAACTTCATTGAAAGTCAGTCTTGGAGCTGCCCTTTGGATTTCCTGACATAAATGTATGATTTGGTTTATGAAAGAGAGTATTCTTTAATCTATACTAAAATCTCCTTATTCTCCCTATTTCCAGAGGTGAGGTATGTTTAATTGTCAATGTGGCCTCTCAATGAGGCCTAACTGACAAAAACTACCGACAACTGCAGGCTCTGCACGAGGAGCTAGCAGGAAAAGGTCTCCGCATCCTTGCTTTCCCCTGTAACCAGTTTGGCAGCCAGGTTAGTAGCTCTTCTTTCTTTTACTTTGGTTCTGTTCAGGTTTAATGTTTCCATCCTCCCTGTGATATGTTCTGGCCAAATCAATCCGTATCCTGTTACTCTGGTAGCTATGGTAATGTACCCTGTTAGTCTGAGGCTATTTTGTTCTCTCTCCCATGCTGTAAACATTGCATCCTTTCACATGGTCTAGCCTTATTTCACACAGTAGCATCATGTCATCATATGGGATGACTATATTGTCCCGTTTCTTACACCCTTGTTTGATCTGGAATAAATGCATTGTGCCTAAAATTTCTGTTAAGTCATTATTGTTGATTAGTTAACCTCTTACTCTTGTCTCATGCCAAAATCTGCTGAAATTCTCAGTTGGTACTATATTTTCCTTGGACTCATAAACTGTTACCAGTTCTTAAACTTATGACAATTTGTTTTTTTAGGAGCCGGGAAGCGATGAGGAGATCAAGAAGTTTGCTACCGAGAAATACAATGTTCAGTTTGATATGTTTTCCAAAATTAATGTCAATGGAGGCGATGCCCATCCCTTGTGGAAATACTTGAAGCACAAAAAGGGAGGCACTTTGGGGGAGTAAGTATTATTAACCATCATTAATAGCCACTTAAAATAACTTGTAGAGCAACAAGGACATTCATTTATGAATTACAATACTTATATAAAGATTCATATGGTAGTATAGGTTTCAGGATTGACTGAATTGACTGAATTGTAGAAAAAGAAACAGATTTGTTTACTTCAAAGTATTTCTGGATTTTATAGCTTCTGACAATTTGATGTCACGCATGGGTGGGCGTTATGATTTAATGTTTATATGACATTTAAGAAAATTTATGTGTGGATATGTTATGGGTTAATATTTAGTACATGTTCTGATTGAATCAATTCCTATTTTAAATGCCTCTAAATAGCCCAAACTGGTGCCGATGGGGTGGGGTGTAAAATACAAACTCGCTTATATTTTAACTTTGGTGCAAATATTTGACTTGCGATTGTTTGTTGCAGCTTTATCAAATGGAATTTTGCTAAATTTCTGTTGGACAGACAAGGTCAACCCTTTAAGCGTTACGGCAATTCCACTGCTCCTTTTGTAAGTAGACTCTGAACCCTTATCTGTAAAATATTGTGAGCTTTCCTGACTGATAAGGATGACCTTTCGTGAAGCCCACTTAATAACTTGCATAACATTGCAGATTTGATGCTTTGAAGCAGGAGTATTATGAGTAATGAAATATGGCTTTAGATATTGACCCATCAGTTGCAGGTCACTGAGTGCTTTAGTTAGACCAAGTCATCATATTCACTGATGTTCTATGTTTGTTTTAATTTTGAAGTGGTTGATAAGGGATGTTCCTCATTTAAATCTGTTTCCAATCTACAGTGACACATGTAGATCACTCTGGTCTTGGTACTCAGGACCTGAATTGTAAATTGCCATGCATTGCAGCCACACAACTGATGTCTGAATTTCACTCCCCTATCAATCTTCTGTGTGTAAAAACCCCTACCTGGCTGCCCATATACTGTGATACATCAGTAGAATGATCATAATTGTGTGGGATAAATTGGTAAATTATAAAGGTCAACTATGAGTTTGAAAGTTATTATTGTTGTGATGTTTAATCATGTTTTCGCTGCATAACCTCCATAAATAGCCCAATAATTATTCGGTGCTGATGGGACATAAAACACTAACTCAATCACTCGCTCACCGCATAGCTCTTTTTTTCATCACTTGTAAATACAATATTTGATCAGAACATTGAACATTGTCCCATCGACTTGAATTGGGACTGCTGATATTTCGGGTTTGACATCTAAATTTAAGCCTGGGAGGGATTTTATTGAAATGACATACAAGTAAATTGTAATTAAATATAAAGTTAGGTGTTGGTAAACATAAGGCTCTAACAGGTCATGTACATGGGAATATAAATTACCAGAAAGTCCCGTTAGGACACTGGTTGCTTGGTGCTGTGTCTCCTGCTCTCTGGGCTAATGCCGAGTTATGATAGAACAGCTCTGTAGAAAGATTTTGGATGTTCAACTATTCATGGATGATTCAAAACAAAGTTAATGCAGAAATTGTACGCTGAGAAAAAATATACTGGAAAGAACATGCAAACTTTGACAAGTAATTATTGAGTGATGTTCAGAATAACTGCAATCTTATATTGCACGTCCTAATTTTGTGTCCCAAGTCCTGACCTGTAGGTATCTTTCATGTACAAGAGAGCATGATCACAATGATACCTCCTGGTTAGCTGGTTATTGTTTTTAGGACATCAAAAAAGGAGATTGGCCTTTAGCAGCCCTTTACTCAGGTGACCAACTAATGTCCTGGAAAATACTAAAAGGATTCTAGAATGAACAATATTTTGTAGATTGACTTCAACAAGTGCTATTTTGGAGATTTAGTACCATTGGAATGGTCTCTTCAAGACAAATCCAACGATACCAAATATATTTGGGGCTACAGAGCCGGCAATGGCTGACTTTAGTAAATTTTAATCAATGATGACTTGGATTATCAGTGACTTGACTTGGCTAAGGGTGGCCTAAAAATGTACAGGAAATTTTTTTTTTCTGAAATTCACATCGCACACCCCCTCATTTTAGGAGAAATGGTGAAAAAAGCACCTTGTTAAAATTTCATGAAAATCAGTCAAGTCTAAGTGGTCTCTCAAGGCCCCTCAATTCTCACCAAAAAGAAACATTTCAAACATTTTCGCCAATACGCGGTTTATCACAACTTTGTCAATTTGTAATGTACAACATTCTAATTGCCATGGTTGGAAAGGTCTCAAAATTAGCTTCAATTTGCATACCAACATTAATGGTCTAGGACGATATCTTAGCTCCAATGGACTCTTCAGCTGACAGTCCTTTTGTGCGAAAGTGTTGCTGAATGACTAAACCTGTTCAAGAAAAGATTTCCGTTTAATTTCACTGTCAAGTAACATGTTCTAATTCGCAAAAAGTGCAGGATGACCAGATAAAACATCAAAAATTTTTTTTTACATTGGAGAAACCCGCCTTTTGAGCTGTAAAGTTTTAATGTTATATTTTGTCTAAAATGCTGAAAACATCGGAGAGGGGCTGTCACATTTCATGGTTTAACTTCATAAGAGTTAAATATAGGACAACATGATTTATACCATGTGAAACATAAGAATTTTGTCTTTCAAGTGGTACACATCATGTTGCCATGTAATAAATTTGGATGAAGATATGAGTTTGAAATATTACAATTCCCCCCTGCTATTTTATGAGTTTGCGACAAACTTCAACATAAAATTTCATCAATCATAACCTGGGCATTCCCACGGTCAAAATTTTTTTTTTTTAATATTTGGTCATTCTGGAACTTGGAAAATAAGAATCACAGCAATTTCTGGTGAAAAAAATTAAAAGCCTTTCTTTTATCAGGATCAGTCGTTCAGCAACAATTTCATTCGTGAAAAGTGTAAACTGAAGAACCCATGGGAGTTGAGATATTGTCTTAGACCAATAATGTTGGTATGCAAATTGAAGCTCTTTTTGAGACCTATCCAAAAATGGCAATAAAAATTCAGTATTGTACAAATTGACTAAGTTATAAGGAACCGCGTATTGGCGAAAATGGTCGAAATTGTCCTTTTTGCTAAGAATAGAGGGGCCTTGAGAGACCACTAAGACTTGACCGATTTCCTTGAAATTTTTAGAGGGTGTTTTTTTCACTATTTCTCCTAAAATGACGGGGTGTGCAAATAGAAAAGCATAAATTTTGCTTTTTGGGCCACCCTACTCAACATGTTACGCATTTGCCCCATGTGAGGGATCTTTTATTTGCACAGCACACACTGATACAAGGGGCTGCAAATTTAGCATCTCATTCAAACAACATGCAGCTGGGATTTTGCTCGTAATGATCCATTGAACATTTTTTTGCATTCCCCACCCTGGGTTCGAACCCATTCTGACAAAGACCTTATTATGTGCAGCGAAGCTCGCACATGTTGTGGTGAGGTGTGGGGGTGAGAATTGATGTCCCACATTTTGGTGTATTGACGGATGAATTCACTTCGCACAGACGTCCTTACTTTTAAAAATGTGCAATATATAGCCATAATGGCGATATCTCACAAGAGTTCTCGTCCCAAGGTCTGGAAATATCAATCAACTAAGTTATTCCACTTAGTTCGTCATGTCGATTGATCAGAAACGCATACAGGACGGCGAACTCCTATAGGCGGCGCCACTAGACTTGCGTTTTTTCGCAGCGCCACTGCGGGGGTGACAGGTAACACCAGCATTGCCATTGAACAGGGCCTCAGCATGGCTTCAATGGGCTTGTGAAGCCTTGTATCACGGCAGTAGCAGGCAGTTACATCGCTGATTGCAATTAATATGCCATATATGATGATATTAGTGTATACAGACAATGGAATCTGTCAATTGCCGTTTACAGAGTTGATGCAGTTCTGGGGCTATTGGCCCAATTGGCCTAATTGCATGAAGCAGCTTCAGATTACCCCTTACTGACTGTTAGCCATCGTATAGGCTTAACTGTGCAGTATTAGGCCTACAGGTCCAATTCACATAGGGGCAAGGAGTTAAAAAAATCCTGGTCAACATTAATTAAGCATTAACATCAACATTAATTAAGACTATCAAATTAAGATTTATCTCTGTATATTAAAGACCTATAAAAGGACCCAGTCAAGGTCATTGTAAAACCATGAAAAAAATATTTTAGTAAAATTTAGAGCTAAAAATTGAACATGAACTGCTGTGAGCTGATTGGCTATGAACACTTACAACTTGAGGGTCATTAGGACTATCCACTTCAAAGGAATTCCGAATAAATACATTGAAATTAGAAACCCTAATTACAGTTTAATTGCCCTTCAGCAATCAGAAATTCTTAAAAAACTAAACACTAAAAATACAGCAGATAATAATGTTTATTTTTAAGAACAATGTATGATATGCCACTTAACATAAATCCTGAAATTTTCATTCAAATCAGAGCATTATTAACAAAGTTATGGCATATTGATCACTACACTAGAAATATAGCAGCAATCAAAGCCATATGATTGGTCAATACCCAATCCTAGTTATCCAATGAGCATCTTGACAAAGGCAGGCCTTGACAATCCAGCCACAGATTCACTGTATATAGGCCAGGTAATAAATCTACTGAAGTTGAAATAGACAGGGGTGGCCAGCCAATGAGACATTTGTTGTTCACATATTAGCAACACCCCAGGCAATTAAGTCACAAAAAAAAAAAAAAAAGTCACAGCTTTAATGTCTAAAATCTGCTTGGCCAATGGCCAGGCCATTTGGGGAGGGGGTAAACAATCAGTAAAGGGGTGTTGCATGGCCTTGAGTGATGCGTCAAGACCCTTGACGCAGAATACTCAAAAGTCCGGGCTGAGTTGTCAGGGTATTCCCTGGTCAGGATGTCCAATGAGAGGAAGAATCCCACTTAATTGCTGTACCCGGGTATTGGTAACCCCTCATCCCACGTCTTTAATAGAAATATGACATATAGGCCTAAAGACCAAGTTATAATAAAATTGCATGGATACTTTATTTAATAAAAGAAAAGAGGGGATCAGTTTTTATGGACAACTTCCACATAACTACACAAGTCAAAAATTCTGAGCGGTTCCTGAAGTCCAACGTACCATAGAAATTTAGAAAAAAATATTTGGACCACTCCAAAGTACAGCACATTCAAGTATACGTTTAAAGTTGTGTTTCCTGTTCATTAGGGTGTTTCAGGTGCCCCTAATATTTTCCGATCCAGCTTGACCATGGTCTGGTATTGCAGTTTATATATTAAAAGTCATATGTAAAATTTTGGCCCATACTATATGTAAATACTTACCTTTACCAGAATGCCCTTGAAGTTTATAATGTAATTCTCCATTGGCGAACTAGCAAATCCTCAAGATATAACAACAAATGAAGGAATTAATTTTTTTTTTCTCGACCCACAGTTCCTAACTAAGTTTTGGGAGGACAATACAAATCTGGTGTTATTTTTTGTATAACACCACTTGCCAAGCCGCCAGAAGCTGTCAAATTTGTGAAAATCTGCGTAAAATGTCAGAATTTTAGGATATTCAACACACATCCTAGCTCTTAAGGAAGACCTGCTGTAACATGGCTGATGCCAGATTTGAATTGTCCTCCCAAAACTTACTCAGAAACTATGGATTGAGAAAAAAATATTTATTCCTTCATTGATTTTTGCACTATCTTCAGACTTCAGGATTTGCAAGTTCGACAATGGGGAATTACATTATAACTTCAAGTGAATTATGGTAAAGGTAGGTATTTATAGAATGGGCCAAAAGTTAACATGTGATTTCTAATATGAACCTCAATACCTCACCAAGGTCAAGCAGTCACTCAAGCTGGATCGCAAAATATTGGGGGCACCTAGCTGAGACACCCTACTGTTCATTTCACTGCTTAAGGATGAAAATGACTCCTATTTATGTGGAAGTCATGTGAAGTTTGTCCGGTAAATATTGATGATAATGGTCAGTTACCCTGCCTCGCTAGAAAAAATTGTGCCCCACCTGCGTGGGCATGGGAGTAGATATTTCATTTTTGCAGGGGGGAGGATGATTTCAATGCAAAGGTCGAACAATGGCTGGTGTGGGATTACAAGGGCAATTTAGGCCCAGTAAGCCAAGGTTTTGGATTTTCTGCTCAAGATAAATACTGAGCAACCGGGACTTCGTATTTTCTTAATTATATTAATTCATGGACCCCTGTGTCTTTCCTAGTTAAAGTATAGGGGTCCCATCCACAAACACTTGCATGCAACCTTTTCTCACCCACTTCGGCTTGGTATGATGTTCAAATATTCTGTTTAATATTTTGCCCCTCCCCCCATTTCATGGGTATCATGCTAGTGATATATATGTGGCAAAGAGAGTTTAAAATAACTTTTATAACTTGGATTTCTAGGGGGCATAACCATATGATCATCCCCCAACACAGTGCCCTTCCCAGATGGCAAACATAACTTCCCGCCGGGAGCAACGTCCCGGTATCCTCGCCCGGGGTAGGGCCCAGTGGCATAGCAATGAGGGCCATGCATCCCCTCCCCAATTTTTTTTGGTCCTCCCCCCCTTGCACTAATTAATATGCATTTTACATGTCATGCGGTAAGGCTGCGTTGACTCAGGTATAGACCTGTTGTCTGAAACTGACTGGGACATAAACAGTTCAACAAAAAAAGTCCCCATTAAATAAACTCGAATATCCCAAAGATTTTTATGACAGTTGGCTGAATTATAGGCCTGTATATCGACATAAATGTGTGAATTTGTAGCTTAGTGGCATTACTCCTGGCTTAAGCAGCCATCGAGTGAGCCTATCCCTATTAAAAAAATTAATGGCTTTTCAAATGAATAGGAGCATTTTGACCATGTGGGGGAGCCACTAGCGTGACATACTGAAAATTTGTTTCTTAATCATATTTGGTAGACAACGGTTACTGAGAAGATCTTTTGTAACATGTTCACTCTTTATGCTTCTTGGATGACATTAGAAATAATTTGTGCTGAGTTTGAGCACCTTTCCATAATTTTTTTTTTTGGAAAAGCCAAATTTTTAACCGGCCTAACGGCGCGGTTATTAGGGGGGCTCTAAGGACGACAGGGCGAGTGATGAGTGACAGGAGGAGTGAGAGTGTGAGTGAATGGATGAGTGAAACTCGTCTGCTACTTGAGTCATTTTGAGAAGGCCTGAAACTTAGCGATTTACGAAGGAATTGCGTGATTTTTTCATTTAAACACTAAAACGTACCATTAGGATAATATTGCTAGGGGAATAACATGTGTGCAAGCCGTTGTTTCGTCAATTGATGACTTGAATCAATGGAACATGTGAAAGTTTTTTTTTGTCAGATTGTGAGTGCTTCCGGAAGTTGCGCGCGCATGCGCTTAGAAATTGTCAGACGAACTTTTTTTCGAGGGATTTTGCATGGTAACACTGAAAATACGTACTTTCATGTGTTTTCGGTGGTATAAATGTGATTTAATGGAAAAGAACTGTACGAAAGTTTCGTATTGCTCGTTTTTTCGTGTTTTTCCGTGACCGGAAGTTGGCGCATGCGCGTAGAGATTAGCACGCTTGCGAAGAAGGAGGCCGCCATTGTTTTATTTTGAAGAACGCCGATGTCAAAAAAGGTATCTACAACGTTGTTGGACGATATTTCAAGTTAAACATTAGCCAGGTAGGCGGCTAAAGTGAACTAGCGCTATATATTATTGATGTTGATTTGTTGACAGTGCAGTGCCATGATAATGATTTCCTGTGAATAATCAGACAAAATATATTAATTGGAAAGAATTCAGCTCCATTGTGCGCGGTACAGTAGCGCTTTCGATTACCTATACAAAATTATATAGATGCTTTTGTTTTTGTCAATTTATGTTATTTTTTGATTTTTTAGTTTTTTTCTGACAGTTGCTTGACAGTTCCTGCCGAAGTTGTCTTCATATTGAACCTGTTTTGTCCAAGATCATCACATGTAGTTGACAGTTGCTTGACAGTTGCTGCCGAAGTTGTCTTCATATTGAACCTGTTTTGTCCAAGATCATCACATGTAGTACTTTTATCATCATTAGTGCTTGCATTAACAGTTGTTGTAAATTAATAGGCCTATGTGTTACTGGTGATTTTTCTGTTTTTTTGACAGTTGCTGCCGCAGTTGTCTTCAAATTGAGTTCAACACATTTAGTAGTTTTATCATCAATTGATGTTTGCATGAGGTTGTTTACGTGTTGTCCAATTTGGCATTTTGTATTTGACTTGTATGTGTTTAATAGGATTCACATAATAGAAGCAGTTTTTCTAGTAAGTTACTTGGTAGCAGTATTTGAAGTTAACAAGGATATTGTTAGTGTGATTATTACCATTCTGCCTTTGTAGTTTGTGGATATTGTTCCTTGTATTTTTCTCGGGTGACTTGGGTTATTTCAATATCTTGTTATTGTGAGTTTGGTTGCACTTTTTTCTGAGAATTGTCAGGGTTCAACTGGTATTTCATAAGTACCCAGGGTAAATGTGACTTTGTATTGTTGCTATTGAGATCTAGAGTCCTGTTTATGTGCGCAGTAAATTTCTGTCTCAGTTGGTGTATGGGAATTGTCCACATATCGAATTATTTATTTTGTCGGAATAATTTCTCGTGTATCGTGTGATTTTGAATTTGTTTTCTGACAATATGATAGCTTTGAGTACTCCTTTGTAGATTTGTTTTCATGTTTCAGTTTGCACATTTAGAATGAGCTGTTTATGTATCAGGTTGTCGAGATTTCAAGTGGGATTTTGTCAGTTATTTTGTATTTGGACAGTTTTGATGTACAATAATTATTAATCACTTGTCATTACATGCAACACATTGTGATGGACTTATGGTGATATGCTTCAATAGTCTGGGTGAAAATTGTTGGTCCAGAATTTGAAAGTCTTGTAAAATGTGTTAGTAGGGCGTTTCAGTGAATAGACAATTCGATAAGTGAGCCTATTGTAATGTTTTGTATGTCATCTTGAGCATTCATGAACATTGCGTAAATGTTTAAATTGTGATGAAGTTGTAATTTGGGAAGCAGTCGTACAAGACGTCATTACTTGATTATATATTTGTGGAAATTGATTGAAAGGTGCGGACTTGCCTTTGAAGTCCAATTTAAGTTGATTGAAAGGTGCGGACTTGCCTTTGAAGTCCAATTTAAGTAGATTGAAAGGTGCGGACTTGCCTTTGAAGTCCAAAAAGGTGCGGACTTGCCTTTGAAGTCCAAAAAGGTGCGGACTTGCCTTTGAAGTCCGAAAAGGTGCGGACTTGCCTTTGAAGTCCATTTTAAGTTGATTTTAAGGTGCGGACTTGCCTTTGAAGTCCAATTTAAGTAGATTGAAAGGTGCAGACTTGCCATTGAAGTCCTAAAAGGTGTGTACTTGCCAAGTGCTGTCTAAACTTTGTGAAACTGAAGAGGCGGTGGACTGCCTGGTAGTGTCCAAAACTTTGAAACTAAAAGAGGCGGTGGACTGCCAGATAGTGTCCAAAACTTTGAGAACTACAAGAGGCGGTGGACTGCCTGATAGTGTCCAAAACTTTGAGAACTAAAAGAGGCGGTGGACTGCCTGATAGTGTCCAAAACGTTGAGAACTAAAAGAGGCGGTGGACTGCCTGATAGTGTCCAAAACTTTGAGAACTAAAACAGGCGGTGGACTGCCGGATAGTGTCCAAAACTTTGAAAACTAAAAGAGGCGGTGGACTGCCGGATAGTGTCCAAAACTTTGAGAACTAAAAGAGGTGGTGGACTGCCGGATAGTGTCCAAAACTTTGAAAACTAAAAAAGGCGGTGGACTGCCTGATAGCTTCCAAAACTTTGAGAAGTAAAAGAGGCGGTGGACTGCCTGGTAGTGTCCAACACTTTGGAAGGTAAAACACTGTGGACTGCCTGATTGTGTCCAAACTGATGGCAACTGAAATCTGGAATTTGTAAGGCTTGCTTAATTGGCAAAGTGATTGGCCGTGTTGTGTCCAAATTAAGAAAAGTAAAGTGGAGGTTTAAAATTAAGGAAAACTATAACTTTTGGTAATTGCCTCCTGAAATTTGAACTTATAAGAGCCACTGATAAATTAATCATTCGGACATACTTGGTATATTTTCGTCTAAAATTGCTTCATTTTGCGATGGTCCTATGTCGGAGTATGAAATCATTATGATGGCTCAAAACAGTGTTGATGATATGCCAGTGTATAGCACTCGCGTTATCTGTGGTTCTTTCCATCAGGGGGCAGATCTCTTTGCAGATGTCAGTAAAGGCAAACAATGCACTTGTAATGCACTAGTTGCTCTTTGTCTGTTGCCATATCATGTAGGCAATATCTGTTCAAATGACTTAGATAACATATTATATGAAGGCAATTATGTGTACTTGCAAACTTCACAAAAAGCTGATGAAAATGGTTACTTGGCATTCAGTGATTTGCCAGATCACCTTGAAATACAAGGCAACATGTACAAAATCACAAATTTGGGTGACTCGCATTATGGTTTCATGGATCCACAGACTGCACAGGCGAATAATTTTCGAAGTTTAGAACAAAATTGTGTATCGGCATTTAGTCAAAGTGACAGAGCTTTGTTAATGTTAGGCTCTTCGGCTATGTGTTTATTCAGTGATGGAAATGATGGTTTCTATGTCTTTGACTCTCACAGTCGTGACAATGTTGGCTACATGACCCCTAATGGAACAAGCGTTTTGTTACATTTTGCTTCTGTAACCTTTGTTGCATCTTATCTTGGTGCATTGTCACGCAGCATTTCTCAATATCCTTTGCCATATGAATTGCAAAGTGTTTGTGTGACAAGATCAAGTCGAAATGAATTGGACAGTGAACACTATGTAGCACAATCACATTCTGCCAATAAGTCTGCTGAATTGCTTGAGGGTTACTTCAATGACCAACATGAAAAAAATAGAGTGCACAGTGCATCGTGCAAACCTGGCAGACCAATAAATGACCCTATCAAGTTTCATAGGAAATCGCCACCAAAGAGAAAAGGCAAAGCAGGCCAAAAAAATAATGTGCCAATAAAGCATGACATTAAAGTTCCTCAGCATAAGGACAAGACAAGAAGACGCAAAGAGTACCACAAACAGTACTACAATAAAATAAGACAAAGGAGTTTACAGTCCGCTGAAGCACCTGTTATGGTGCATCCTCCTGCTTCTCCAAATGATCAGACGAAATGTGACAATGTAGTTCAGTCAGCGTGTCAATCAGGTGTTGAGAGTTGTGAAATGGATGTACAAGCAGATGTTGACAGTTGTGAAATCGATGTCAGTCAACGGCCATTGCTAAGTCAGCAATCAAGCACAAATTCTGAAATTCACAAGAACATGGACAATGTGCAAATGGAGCATGACATCGAACTTTCAAATAATACGCAAAAGGCAAAAAGACGCAAAGAGTACCAAAAGCAGCACCAAAAGCAGTACCAAAAGCAGTACCAAAAGCAGTATCGAGAACTGAAGAAAAGACAAAAGAATTTACAGTCTGCACAAGCAGCCGATATGCGGCAACCATCTCAATTTGCAAATGAAGAAACATGTGCCAATGTAGTTGAGTCGCTGTTTCAATCGGATATTGAAAGTTGTGAACAGCCGCTGCAAAGTCAGCAAGCAACAATTAATGAAATGCATTGTAACATGGACAATGTGCAGAT
The DNA here is from genome assembly GCA_026936325.1 of Platynereis dumerilii. Taxonomy (NCBI): domain Eukaryota; kingdom Metazoa; phylum Annelida; class Polychaeta; order Phyllodocida; family Nereididae; genus Platynereis; species Platynereis dumerilii. Next base: position 160,128,050 of record JAPTHN010000001.1, read on the forward strand.
ACCACATGACATTAAACTAACGAAGGAAATGGAAAAGAAAAGAAAACGCAACGAGTACCAAAGGCAATATCGACAACGGAAGAAAAGACAAAATAATTCACAGTCTGCAGAAACCGGCGATCTGCAGCATGGTTCTGATTTTGCCAATCAAGAGGTATGTGACAATGAAGTTGAGTCACTGACAGGTACTGAAATTCAGAATGACATGGGTATTGCTAATTCAAGTGCTACAATTGTGCAACCGCAAAGCAGAAGTGTTGAGTCGCTGTTTCAATCAGATATTGAAAGTTGTGAACAGCCACTGCTAAGTCAGCAAGCAACAATTAATGAAATGCATAGTAACATGGACAATGTGCAGATACCACATGATATTACACTAACGAAGGAAATGGAAAGGAAAAGAAAACGCAACGAGTATCAAAGGCAATATCGACAACAGAAGAAACGACAAAATAATTCACAGTCTGCACAAACTTGCGATCTGCAGCATGGTTCTGATTTTGCCAATCAAGAGGTATGTAACAATGAAGTTGAGTCACTGTGTCAATCAAATGTTCACAATTCTGAAATGGATGTCGCTCAACAGCCACTGCAAAGTCAGCAACCAACAACAAGTACTGAAATTCAGAATGACGTGCTTATTGCTAATTCAAGTGCTACAATTGTGCAACCACAAGGCAGAAGTGTTCCTGAATTTTTTGCAAATTCTAACAACAGTCACTCATATTGTACTGAAGCAATGATAGACAGTTGTAATGATCATGTTGATTTATCTGCTGCCATCAATAAGTTTTTGACCGACTGACAAGTCGAGTCTATGTAATCGATCGTCATACTCATATATACGAGTTGCGTTACGTAATGTCACGCAATTCGTGAAAAATCGTCTGCATCTCGTGGTTTGCTGGGTCGCTTACACATGGATTATGCACTTTAACGGTGCGTTTATTAATCATGAGGTTGACATTCCTCGCAATGATGGTTTTGGCGTATAAATACCTTGTTAGAAATGCGTTATTTCGTCGTGTTTTCCATTCAAATTATGGATTTTCAAAATTTTACATTAATGATGACCGGAAGTTGGGACCGACATAGTGCGCATGCGCGTACACGAAGTTTTAAGACGAATGGTTTCGCGTCATTTCGCGACGCAGGGCAACAAAATTGTTTAAATAAAGTATTTTTTGGCTTGTTTACACTCTATATCTTCGTAATTAATTGAAAAATGAATAGTCATATCGATTTCGGACGTCTGGTCGGATTTTTCCGTGACCGGAAGTCCGCGCATGCGCGCATAAATTTTCACGCGATTGAAGAAGAAGGCCGCCATTGTTGATTTTGGTGACAAACGAGTTGAAAAAAACTGGAATACAACGTGTTGGGACGACCGTTGAAGTTTATTTTAGCAAGGTAGGCTTACGAACGTTATGTAAAGTCTAAAGAATACCCGCTGACACAAGCTAAGTGTAACTTGCTGTGCTTCTGCAGTGTCTGTCACATTCAGTGACCAGAGTCCATAAATAATTGTAAATTGAGTCAATTTGCGCGGTAAATAAGCGCATACGTCTGTTCATTATTGTGAAGTGATAATATTGGACTTGTTATGTTTTGACTGCCTGTTTAACAGTTGTGTAACTTGAATATGTAATTTTTGACAGTTGATGCAGCTGTCACTTAAATTTTCAGCTTTGACTCAAAAGTTTTCAGGTCAAGTTTCAACACTTCCAGTGTTCCTGTCATACATCTGCTTCTTGCTGATATTATTTGTATTTCTTGTGATATTGTCTTACTTGGCATTTTGGAGTGGCATCAGGACATTACTTCCTTTGTTTTGAATTATAAATTAATGGATTAATCTGTTATTGTCAAATAGTATTGTGTGAAAGTTGTTCAAACTTGTCATGTAATAATTACTTGCTGGGTGGTTCTGACTTTTACTATGTGAGTTAATTTGGATTATTTCTGTGATTGTTAGTTAGTTATATTTATATGTCTGTTAACTGTCATGTAATATTGTGTGGCCAATAATAGTTGTTCATTGACAGTTGCTGCCAGTGTCAGTTTAACTTGTTAGTCAAACATAAACCCATGCAAACTCTTTCATTCATACATCGCGAAACTGCTTTAGACTTTGTCCCATTTTGTAATTTGTAGTTGTCCTGAATAAGTGATTTTTCGTCATTGTGAGTTTGGCTATCACTTATGTTTAAAGGTGTTAGTATTGCTATTAGTTACTTTTGTAATATATTACACTTTAAATTTTGGTGATTTGTATTATTGACAGTTGTGTACTATCTGTGTTGGACTGTCTGATAGTGTCCAAATGTATGAGAACTAAAGCGGAAATTTTGAAAAGCTAAGATACAGAAAAGATGCTGGCTGACTTTTGATGTGCAATTTAAAGTGATTGAAAGGTGCGGACTTGCCTTTGAAGTCCTATTTAAGAATATTGAAAGGTGCGGACTTGCCTTTGAAGTCCAAAAAGGTGCGGACTTGCCTTTGAAGTCCAAAAAGGTGCGGACTTGCCTTTGAAGTCCAAAAAGGTGCGGACTTGCCTTTGAAGTCCAAAGAAAGGTACGGGCTTGCCTCTGAAGTCCAAAGTGAAAGTGCGGTGGACTGCCAAATAGTGTCCAAATCTGTGAGCATTTAAAGGTGCGGGCTTGCCTCTGAAGTCCAATGTGAAAGTGCGGTGGACTGCCAAATAGTGTCCCAAATCTGTGAGCATTTAAAGGTGCGGGCTTGCCTCTGAAGTCCAAAGTGAAAGTGCGGTGGACTGCCAAATAGTGTCCAAATCTGTGAGCATTTAAAGGTGCGGGCTTGCCTCTGAAGTCCAAAGTGAAAGTGCGGTGGACTGCCAAATAGTGTCCAAATCTATGAGCATAAATATTTGAAGTTGTGGGCTTGTTGCTGAATGTGGAATTGAAAGTGCGGTGGACTGCCAAATAGTGTCCAAATCAATTGAAACTTTGACAAACTATTTAGATATAAAAATTTCAATTTGGAAACTGATACTCTATTGCTATTTCATGCTTGATATTGGATATCTCAGGCAATGTTTTCATATCTGGCAACTACAATGCATGACTATTTTATATTTTGTGTGTTAAAATTTGAAAAATTAGTGTCCATTGATGATTTAATGCGAAAATTGGAATATCACTTAATCGAGTTTATTCATGTTTTAGACCTGAAATTTGGTATCGTAAATCCTTAAAATCATTGTATATTTCATATTGCTTGTTTATATTAAGTGCCTTCTATTGTGTTGAGTCTGTTGATTATTGCATTATAAGGCAGTCTCACCATCATAATGGCTCAAAGGAATAGTGGCATTGTTCCGGTTTATAGCACTCATGTTATCTGTGGATCTTTCCACCAAGGAGCACATTTCTTCTCAGATGTTAGTAAAGGCAAGCAATGCACCTGCAACGCACTAATTGCTCTCTGTGTATTGCCAAATCATGAAGGCAACATCTGTCCAAATTCCTTAGATAACATTTTGTATGAAGGAAACAATCTGTACTTGCAAATTTCACAAAAGGCAGATGAAAATGGTTATTTGTCATTCACTGATTTGCCAAATGAACTTGCCATTCAACAGAATACATACCACGTCACAAATATAGGTCAGCCATATTATGGTTTCATTGATGCACAGACTGCGCAGGCAAACAATTTCCAAGATTTGGAAGACAATTTTGCAGCAGCGTTCAATGCTAGTAATAATGCTTTATTGATGTTGGGCACTTCAGCCATGTGCGTGTTCAGAAATGAAAATGATGATTTCTATGTGTTTGACTCTCACAGTCGAAACAATGTTGGTTACATGACTCCCAATGGTACAAGTGTTTTGTCACATTTTGCATCTATACCTGACGTTGCATCATATGTGCGTACTTTATCACTCAGTATGTCTCAATTTATTTTGCCGTATGAATTGCAAAGTGTACATGTGACATCAAATGTTTCAAATGACATACATGACACCAATGTAACACCTTCACATTCAAGCAATATGTCTGCTGACTTACTTGACAGTTACTTCAATGACCAACGTGAAAAGAATCAATTACATAGTACATCTTCAAAGGCAAAGATAAGTACAAATATGCCTGCAAAGTCGACCAAGAAACCGATCAAAAAGAAAACTGCAAGTAAAAGGGGAAAGGCAAAAAACAAGCATGCCAAGCTTGACATTAAACTAAGCAAGACAAGTAAAGCTGACAAACTGAAAGAGTATAACAGACAATATAAGGAAATGAGAAAAGCGCAAAAGGCTGCACAGTCTGCTCATGCTGAGACAGCACAATCGGTGCATCCAATTAATAGTGTCAATCATAAAACAAAGCACAAAGTAATTGAATCACTTTCTCCGTCAGATACAGGTCGATCTGGAACAACTGCAAGGCAACACTCACCAGTAACTGAGCATCCAATTACTTGCACTGACAGTCACGGCAACATGACCATTGAAGATGACGAAACTGGCCAAGCGCAAAGCATAAGCACACAAGAATTTCTAGCTAACTCCAATTATAACCAGTTAGACCAGACAGAAAGTGTGATTGAGTGTAACAATGACCGTGTTAATTTACCTGCTGCCATCAATAAGTTTCTTCGAAATGTCAGTGAAGGTCCTAGGTATGTCTGTGCATGTTGTCAGCAGATGTGGTTCAAGACCAGTGTTGTAGCATTACACACACAAATTATCAATATTCCTGAACATCTATTGGAGTTTTGTTTCACCAAAGATATGTTGGATGCGAATGACTTATGGTTATGTAATACATGCAAGTCCAGTTTGAAAGACAACAGGGTGCCCAAATTGTCTACTGCAAATGGTATGTGTTTTCCCGAAAAACCTGCTGTTCTGAATGTTCATCCTCTTGAAGAGCGTCTCATCGCACCACGATTACCATTCATGCAAATTCGGGAGCTTGGACGTGGACGACAGTTTTCATTGCATGGTAGTGTTGTAAATGTGCCCAATGTCATTGAAACAACAGTTTGTGCTTTACCCCGCTGCATGAATGAAACTGACACTATTGCTGTAAAGTTGAAAAGACGTTTGCAGTATTCGCATGCTGTATACACAGAAAATGTACGACCTGTTGCTGTGCTATCTGCATTACAATGGTTAATGCAAAACAGTGCATTATGGCAAAATAGTGGTATCAACATAAACAATGACTGGCTCAATGAATGGCAGCACTCTGTAAACAACTTCAATGCCGAAGCGTCTGATGAACTTCCTTCTGAAGAACTTTCAAATGTCAGCACACAACATGCGGAAGAAATTGGTGGCTATTCTACGACCCAGACTGACAATGGCAATGATGGCAATGTCAATACAGATACTTTTGATGAAATTGATCTCAGTAACATGCCTGGCACAAACAATACAATGCTTGAAGGCTTGTCTGACAGTGTTTTGAGCGTAGCTCCTGGAGAAAATCAGCAGCCACTCGGTCTGTTCTTGGACACCGACGCCGAATATCTTGCATTTCCTACTATCTATTGCGGTGACAAGCCTGTCAGTAATGATGTCCGACAAGTACGTGTGCATTACAGTGACATTTGTAAGTGGGAGTTGCGTGCTGCAGATCGCAGGGTTGCAAACAGTGTACCAAACATCTTCTTCAAAATGAAAAAAACATCTATAAAACATGTAATAGATAGAGCAGGATTTGCTATTCGCAGGTGCAAAACACAGGGCCAGACATTCACCGCACACGATTTGTTGAATGATGCAGTGAGAGAACATCTTGCTAGGCTTGATGATGGCTACAAAATATTCCGAACATTACGAAATTCACCCAGTTACATGCAACGCCGCAAAAAAGATCTTTTTGCAATGATTAGACAATTAGGCCTGCCAACTTGGTTTATTTCACTGTCTGCTGCAGACATGCACTGGCTTCCTTTGTTGAAGGTACTGTATGAATTCAAACATGGCATTGTATTGTCAGATGAAGATCTTACAAACCTGACTTGGACTGAGAAATGCGACCTGGTACAAAGTGATCCTGTAACATGCTCACGATTCTTTGATTATCGCTTGCAGCAATTCATGTTAACTGTATTGGGCAAATCTGGTAATGCGCTTGGCAAGATACGCGACACCTTCTACAGAACTGAATTTCAGTTTCGAGGCAGCCCACACTGTCACATGCTTGTCTGGATTGAGGATGCTCCTGTGTACGGCAGAGATGATGAATCAAGCATTGTCAAATTCATTGATGAACATGCATCTGTTTCCCTCACAGCAGGAGATGATGTAACAAATCTTCAAAAACATCAACATTCCCGAACATGCCGCAAAAATGGTCACCCAGTCTGTCGTTTTGGCTTTCCTCAATTTCCAATGAATGAAGCAGCCATATTGTCACCCTTCGAGAATGAATCAGAAGATCTGACCATGCACAAAGACAATTTGCAAAAAATCAAGAGTTACCTTGTTGACCTCGGCATGGGTACTGAAATACCGCTGTCACAAATGTTGCATGAATTGGAATTGACGCAAACAGGCTACATTGACGCAATACGCTCCTCCCTGAAAAGTCCACAGGTGTTCTTGAAACGCAATCTTTCAGAAATTAGAGTAAATCCCTATATGGTCAAAGCAGCAGCAGCATGGCAAGCAAATCAGGACATTCAGCTGTGCCTCGATAGCTGGGCTGTAGCCTCGTATGTGGTCGGTTACATAAATAAATCGGACAAGGGAATGAGTTCTCTGATGGATGAAGCTTGCAAAGAAGCACGACAGGGAAACAAAACCTTGCGTGAACAGGTTCGTCACATTGGAAACAAATTTGTCAATGCAGTTGAAGTGTCCGCTCAAGAGGCAACATATTTGCTTTTGCAAATGCCATTTACCAAAGCATCTCGAGAAGTTGTATTTATAAACACTTCACCTCCCGATGAACGCGTTTTCGTCCTGAAGAGCAAAGAACAACTTGAACAAATGCCTCCAAGTTCTCAAGATGTTGAAGCAAACACCATCCTGAAGTGTTACAGCAGACGTCCAGCTGCACTCTCTTCCATGTGTCTTGCAGACTTTGCCTCCTTGATATTAGTCACCTTCCCAGCTGACATGCCACTTTCAACCCGATTTGAATGTTTGAATGATGATGAAATTGAGGAAACAACAAATTCAGACCATACTGGACCAAAATGCGTCACTCTATCTAATGGAATTGTCTTCCGTTACAGAAAAAACCCAAGAGTCATCCGCTTTGTGCAGTACAACGTAAGTGTCGACCCTGACAATTTCTACCGAGAACAAATCATGCTGTATATGCCTTGGCGCAAAGAGAATGCTGATCTTTTAGCAGGGTATTCCTCATACATGGCACACTACCAAGACAAGCAAGATTCCATTAATGAAATTGCCAATAAATACCAACAACTGTCAGAGTCTGTTGAAGCTGCCATTGCTGCTGCTTGTGAATATGAACGCGATGATATTGCTCCAAATGCTCAACACATGGATGCAGAAGACATGGAAGTTGAACCCACAACAAGTGACACATACTCATTCTATGTACCGAATGCGAATTCCCAACACAGTGAATATGACATCAGTGCAGACATTGGCTTGGCCCCAATGAGTAGTGAGCAGATTTTGTTGCCAAATCGCATTGCAAATTCTGAATTCTATCAACAAATCAGAAATCTGAACCATGAACAATTTCAGTTCTTCTATCATGTCATAAACTGGATCAAAACACGTACAGAGCCTTTACGAGTATTCCTTTCGGGTCCTGGAGGTGTTGGAAAAAGCGTCACAGTAAGAGTGTTGTACCAAGGTCTGATCAGATGGTACGGACGAGAGGCAGGTACAAATCCTGAAGCCACAACAGTTATGATATGTGCACCAACAGGCAAAGCTGCATTTCTGGTTAATGGATCCACTTTGCATTCCGCATTTCGCATTCCACCCAATCGCAATGCCACCTACCAGCCTCTCGGTGCAGATGCCTTGAATACATTGCGTGTCAAATACAGCCAGCTCAGTGTCCTGATGATTGATGAAATTTCGATGGTTGGCTCCAGAATGCTCAATATTGTCAATTGTCGATTGCAAGAAATCAAGAACAACAATGATTTATTTGGTGGTATTCATGTTATCACAATAGGCGACCTATTTCAATTACAGCCAGTTATGGATCGCTGGATCTTTCAAGATGCCAATACCACATATGGAAGCCTGGCAACCAACATTTGGCGTGATCACTTCACCATGTATGAATTAGTCACCATCATGCGCCAGAGGGACGACAGAGCCTTTGCAGAACTACTCAACAGGTTACGAGAAGCAAAACATACTGCACAGGACATAGGTACTTTGCAATCCACAGTGCTTCCACCCAACTCTGTCACTGACCATGCAATCCCACACCTCTTTCCTACAAATGCCCTCGTTGACAGCTTCAACAATGCAGTGTACCAAAAAGCCACAACTGAAAAGGCCACTATCCAAGCCAAAGATGTAGTGCATGGTGACTTCAGCAATGCTGTAAAACAAGCTACATTAGCACGCCTCCCAGATTGCTCCTCCGCTACAGGCAACATTCCAAGATATCTCTATGTTGCAATTGGCCTAAGATATGATATCACTTCCAACATACTTTTAGAAGATGGTCTGGTAAATGGAACATCATGCATAGTCAAGCATTTGACATACCTGACACCCACGCCATTGCCAAGCATCATATGGGTTGTATTTGACGAAGATCGAATTGGTCAATCTACACGTAATAAATATCAGCATTATTACACCAACTCCATTGAACATGCATGGACCCCAATATTTGCAACCACAATCCATTTCTCATTTGGTCGTGATGCAAAACGCATTTCCCGTACCCAGTTTCCATTGCGAGCTGCGACAGCAAAAACGATACACAAAGCACAAGGATCTACCATGGAACGTGTAGTTGTTCAATTCAGCGAACGCAAGAACAATCACTCCCATTATGTTGCACTCAGCCGTGTTACAAACATTAACAACCTGCAAATCCTCTCCCTCAATGCCCACAAAATCAGTGTAGATGAAAAGGTTGTAGAGGAAATGGAACGCATGCGTACATCAGCCCAACTGCAATTCACATTTACACCATTGTTCCATTTGCCTTCAAACACTTACTCTATCACCTATCACAATGTGCGTTCTCTCCACAATCACATCCAGGATGTAAAACATGACCACAATTTAACTTGCTCACAAGTCCTTGCACTTGCTGAATCTCGTCTGCAAAGTACAGACAACAATGATGCTTTTCAACTACCTGGCTATAATATGACAAGATGTGATGACCATTCAGTATCAGGACGACCACATCATGGCCTTGTCATGTACATCAAGAACCATTTGCATGCCACCCAAATCACAACTTATTCCACTACATCCTTTGAAAGTATGTCCATGTGGCTACATGACATCAATGTTGCATTATACATATGCTACAAAAAGCCCTCAACACCCCTCACAGCCCTGCAAAACCATTTCACAACTGCAGTTCTGAACCACTTGTCAAACACCCATTTCATCATAATTGGCGACTTCAACCTGCCACTGGGAACAACACAATATGAAACCTTCACTTCATGGCTCACCACAAATTCCCCATGTGCCCAATTTGTCCAGGGTGCCACTACAGACTATGGATCTTGTCTGGACTTGGTATACTCCAATATACCAAATATTCGAACAACAGTCCTTGAAAGTATATGGTCAGATCACAAACCCATATCCGTGCAATTATGTACCTAGCCTACACAACATAGTCTCTTTACAATATCACAACCCATATTAACAACCATATCTCTTTAATGTGTCTCGTAACGACTTGAGTTGTACAAACTTATATATTTTCAAAATGCACTTCTCTTTCCAGACAAAAACAACTTCAAACAAATATCCGACCCATGAAATCCACACTGTTTCCACAAGACTGCACAAAACAAGTTGCAACTTCCCAGGCTTCTCAACTGACCAACCCACACCTCTTCCATCGCCACAGTAAGTATCATTACTTCACAATAACGCTTTCAATCTAACAAAACCTAATATTCACTACAACAGAACATTTCTGTACTTCTCAAACTGCGTTCACTTTCCCAAAATTGAAACTCCAGAGAAAAAACTTCTCTCCTGCTCTTGTTGCAATATTATTGTTTATTTATCTGTGCTTTATTCCAGACCCACACAAGGACATGTCGAAACCCATGCACAAGTCAACCAAAGGCCAAAACCGAATGCGAACCAAGTCCTGATAAAAAGCTGTAAGTTCCCTGACGTACTCTTCTAAAATATTTGTCAACTTTGCATAACTTTTGTCACAATGTTTTGTCCTTGATACATGATTGATATATTAGTACATATATTATTCACCATTTTCCACCACCACTCACCCCATTCCTTCACTGTGCCTAAACTGACCTCCACCTCCTACCAACCCTCAGCCTTTTCCATTGCAGCCAGCCACCCAAAAAGTAAAAACCAATGGACACTTAAACTCCTCTAAACCTCCTCCTTGCCCTGTCCCTCTCCCTACCAAGTGCATAAATACAGGACATAAAGCCCCCATCATCCATCCATCAGTGCCCTGTCCCTCTGCCCTGCATCACCCAACTGACTTGAAATAACACATAACGCCTCATCCATCCTGGCAAGATTTCAGTTTATATATTCACACATTTTAACTCACTTTCATTTCCATATTCAGATGCCTGCACTATAGTGACATCTCAACAACAACAACTGTGAAGAACCAACCAATCATTACCAAGTCCACAAGAAGTACAAATGCCACCTTCCCGTTCTCATATCTGACCAAAGATAAAGAACATTCCACCAGGACCCTGAACAAAACCTTATCCAGTAAGTGTTCAAGTTCACCTGCAAATTACAGTCTTCAATGCAATAACATTACAATTACATGTTTCAGTTTTACCTCAAATGTCAAAAATAGCTTCATTAATTAACCTTTGTTGCTCCATAAACATCATCCAACATTAGTTTGTTGAATGCAAACCACAAGCCTCAACAATGATAATAATTTGCAACTTCTTTCTACCTATTTCCACATTGTACACGTAATTTTCTCAAAGGCCAATTTCACTTCCTTGTTCCTCATATTAACGATCCTCCACTTCATTTCCATGTCCTCCTCCTCTCCTAAGTAGCATACCAACCACATAAATACCAGCAAAAAGCTCAACTCATCCATCCATCAATCCAGACATTTACAATCCCCCAAGATTCCCATTTTGTACCCTTAACTCATTCTACATTTGATCTCATTCCAGGTATCACAATTCTCCATTGTCTCACAACAGCTCATCACCACCATATTACGCGTCGACAATCCTTTCTCCATATCTAGACCAAACCAGGACACCTCAAACGCTCGCGCAAGCACTTGGTCAATGCACTTCCAGGACTTCACAATACAATTGTCTCGTCAACCACAAATGCCATCAAATCACAGAAACTGTCATTCCATGATTCACAAACTCTTATCAAACAGTCATTGTTCAAGTGTTTCCTCACTCACCGCTGGCAAATACAAACGCTACATCACTGCAATACAATCAACTCTGAAATATAATACTTGTAAAACATATAATTCACAACTTAAGATATTCAAATAAATTCAAATAAATCCTCCAAATCAATATGTCTGCTCTTCCTTGTAACCTTCAAATACCTCATTGCCATGTGCATTGCATAATGTCAAAATAATCAAACTACTGTGCCGCTCTTCCCTTTGAAACTTTACTCTTCCTTCCATCCCCATTAACCTCAGTGGCCCAATGGTAAGGGGCACTTCATTTAACTTCGTCAGTCGGTTTTGAATCCGCGGATTCTTGTTAAAGAATACCAGTGAGGGCCCCAGGTACGTTTGTGCATGTTGCCAACAAATGTGGTTTAAGACAAGTGTTGTGCCATTGCACACTCAAATAATCAGCATTCCGCAACACCTGCTTGATTTCTGCTTCACTGAAGACATGTTAAATGCAACAGACTTATGGTTATGCAATACTTGCAAGTCCAGCCTCAAGGACAACAAGGTGCCAAAATTGTCAACTGCAAATGGTATGTCTTTTCCTGAAAAGCCAGCTGTTCTTAATCTTCATCCTCTTGAAGAGCGTCTTGTTGCACCAAGATTGCCATTCATGCAAATTCGCGAGCTGGGACGTGGTCGACAGTTTTCATTGCGTGGTAGTGTTGTGAATGTGCCCAATGTCATAGAAACAGCTGTATGCGCTTTACCCCGTTGCATGAATGAAACTGACACTATTGCTGTGAAGTTGAAGAGACGTTTGCAATATTCCCATGCTGTATACACAGAAAATGTACGCCCTGTTGCTGTGATTTCTGCTCTTCATTGGTTAATGCAAAACAGCACATTATGGCAAAACAGTGGCATCAACATAAACCCCAACTGGCTCAGTGAATGGCAACAGTCACTTGACAACTTTAATGCAGAATCATGTAATGACCTTCCTTCTGATGAAGTCCCTCATGTCCGCACAGATGTGGAAGAAATGTGTGACACCTCCATGATGCAGACAGCCACTACCAATGATGACAATTTTGATGAAATTGATCTCAGTCACGTGCCTGGCACAAACAATACAATGCTTGAAGGCTTGTCAGACAGTGTTTTGAGCATAGCCCCTGGAGAAAATCAGCAACCACTTGGTTTGTTCTTGGACACAGATGCAGAATATCTTGCATTTCCTTCTATCTATTGTGGTGACAAGCCTGTCAGTAATGATGTCCGACAAGTTCGTGTGCATTACAGTGACATTTGTAAATGGGAGTTACGTGCTGCAGATCGGAGGGTTGCAAACAGTGTACCAAATATCTTCTTCAAAATGAAAAAAACTTCTATAAAGCATGTAATGGACAGAGCAGGATTTGCCATTCGCAGATGCAAAACAAAGGGCCAGACATTCACCGCACAAGATTTGCTGAATGACCAACTGAGAGAAAACCTTGCAAGGCTTGATGATGGGTACAAAATATTCAACACATTACGCAATTCACCCAGTTACATGCAACGGCGCAAGAAGGATCTGTTTGCAATGATACGACAACTAGGCCTCCCAACTTGGTTCATTTCATTGTCTGCCGCAGATATGCACTGGCTCCCTTTGTTGAAGGTGCTGTATGAGTTCAGACATGGCACAGTGTTATCAGATGAAGATGCCAAGAATTTGACTTGGACTGACAAATGCGACCTTGTCCAAAGTGATCCTGTAACATGTTCAAGATTCTTTGATTATCGCCTGCAGCAATTCATGTTGACAGTGCTAGGGAAATCTGGTAATGCTCTTGGCAGGATACGTGACACTTTCTACAGAACTGAATTTCAGTTTCGAGGCAGTCCACACTGTCATATGCTTGTATGGATTGAGGATGCACCAATATATGGTACAGCTGATGAATCAGACATTGTAAAATTCATTGATGAACATGCATCAGTTTCATTGGCAGCAGGCGATGATGTAGTAAATGTGCAAAAACATCAGCATTCACGTACATGTCGTAAAAATGGTCATCCTGTCTGTCGTTTTGGCTTTCCCCAATTCCCTATGAATGAAACTGTTATACTGTCTCCCTTTGATGACGGATGTGAAGATCTGACAATCCACAAAAGCAATTTGGAAAAAATCAAAAGTTACCTTGTTGAGCTGGGTATGGGTGCCGAAATGCCACTGTCAGAGATGTTGAATGAATTGCAATTGACACAAAGCAGCTACATCGACGCAATACGCTCCTCACTGAAAAGTCCACAAGTGTTCCTGAAGCGCACTTTGTCAGAAATAAGAGTAAATCCCTACATGTTGAAAGCAGCAGCAGCATGGAATGGAAATCAGGACATTCAACTGTGCCTCGACAGCTGGGCCGTGGCCTCGTATGTGGTCGGATATATAAATAAATCGGACAAAGGAATGAGTTCACTAATGGATGAAGCTTGCAAAGAAGCACGTCAGGGAAACAAAACCTTGCGTGAACAGGTCCGTCACATTGGCAATAAATTCATCAATGCAGTTGAAGTGTCTGCTCAAGAGGCAACATATTTACTTTTGCAAATGCCATTTACCAAAGCATCTCGAGAAGTTGTGTTTATAAACACTTCACCACCTGATGAAAGAGTGTTCATCCTCAAGAGCAAAGAACAACTTGAACAAATGCCACCAAGTTCAGATGATGTTGAAGCGAACACCATCTTGAAGTGTTACAGCAGGCGTCCAGCTGCACTGTCTAACATGTGTCTTGCAGACTTTGCTTCCACGATAGCAGTTACCTTCCCAGCTGACATGCCACTTTCAGCCCGTTTTCAATGTTTGAATGATGATGATGTCCAAGAAACCATAAATTCAGACCTTGCTGGACCAAAATGTGTCACCCTCTCCAATGGAATTGTGTTCCGCTATCGCAAAAACCCGCGTGTTATCAGGTTTGTGCAATACAATGTCAATGTTGACCCAGACAATTTCTATCGTGAGCAGATCATGTTGTATATGCCCTGGCGGAAAGAAAACACTGATCTCTTGGCAGGATATTCCTCATACATGGCCCATTAACTTGACAACCAGAATGCCATTCAAGAAATTGCCAACAAATACCAACATCTGTCAGAGTCTGTTGAAGCTGCGATTGCTGCTGCTTGTGAATATGAACGCGATGATATTGCTCCAAATGCTCAACATATGGATGCTGAAGATATGGAAGTTGAACCCACAACAAGTGACACATACTCATTCTATGTACCGAATGCAAATTCTCAACACAGTGAATATGACATCAGTGCAGACATTGGCTTGGCCCCAATGAGTAGTGAGCAGATTCTGTTGCCAAATCGCATTGCAAATTCAGAATTCTATGAAGAAATTCGAAATCTCAATCGGGAACAATTTCAATTCTTTTATCATGTCATTAATTGGATTAAAACGCGAACAGAACCTTTACGTGTCTTCTTGTCTGGTGGTGGTGGTGTTGGAAAAAGTGTAACAGTTAGAGTATTGTATCAAGGTCTCATTAGATGGTACGGCAGAGAAGCAGGTACAGATCCAGAGGCCACAACTGTTCTAATATGTGCACCTACAGGCAAAGCTGCGTTTTTGGTCAATGGTTCCACCTTGCATTCCGCATTTCGTATTCCACCCAATCGCAATGGCTCCTACCAATCTCTTAGTGCAGACACCCTGAACACCTTACGTGTCAAATACAGTGATCTCCGTGTCTTAATGATAGATGAAATATCAATGGTTGGCTCCAGAATGCTTAATATTGTAAATTGTCGATTACAAGAAATCAAAAACAACAATGACTTGTTTGGTGGCATTCACGTTATCATGATAGGCGACCTCTACCAATTACAACCTGTGATGGATCGTTGGATCTTCGAAGATGCCAATACCACCTATGGAAGTCTACCTAGCAACATTTGGCGCGATAATTTCACAATGTTTGAACTGGTGACCATTATGCGGCAAAGAGACAACCGTACATTTGCAGAACTCCTGAATCGCCTGCGAGAAGCAAAACACACTCCACATGACATAGCAACCTTACAATCCAGAGTGCTTCCACCCAATTCAGTGACTGACCATGCAATTCCACATCTCTACCCAACGAATGCCCTAGTCGATAGCTTCAACCACACAGTGTACCAAAATGCCACCACTGAAAAAGCCATAATCCAAGCCAAAGATGTTGTACATGGCGACTTCAGCAATGCTGTCAAACAAGCCACATTAGCGCGCCTACCAGATTGCTCATCAGCTACAGGGAACATTCCAAGATATCTCTATATTGCAATTGGCCTTAGATATGACATCACATCCAACATACTTCTGGAAGATGGTCTGGTGAATGGAACTTCATGCATTGTCAAACATTTGACATACCTGACAACAACACCATTACCAAGCATCATATGGGTTGCCTTCGATGCAGAATGTATTGGCCAATCAACACGTAATCAGTATCGCCACTATTACACAAACTCCATACAACACACTTGGACTCCAATATTTGCAACCACAATACATTTCTCCTATGGCCGTGATGCAAAACGCATTTCCCGTACCCAATTTCCATTACGAGCTGCAACAGCGAAAACCATACACAAAGCGCAAGGAGCAACAATGGAGCGTGTAGTTGTACAATTCAGCGAACGCAAGAACAACCACTCCCATTATGTTGCACTAAGTCGTGTTACAAATATTAATAATCTGCAAATCCTTTCTCTCAATGCACACAAAATCAGTGTAGATGAAAAAGTTGTAGAAGAAATGGAACGCATGCGTACATCAGCACAAGTACAATTTACATTTGCACCTTTGTTTAACTTGCCATCAAACATATTCTGTGTGACCTTTCACAATGTACGTTCCCTTCACAATCACATCCAGGATGTGAAGCATGATCATAATTTAACTTCCTCTCAAGTTCTTGCACTTGCTGAATCTCGTCTCCAGCAAACAGATCCCAATGATGCTTTTGATTTGCCTTCATATAACATCACAAGATGCGATGCCGAATCTCTGTCAGGACGCCCACATCATGGCCTTGTTACATATGTGAAAAACCATTTGCATGCCACTCCAATCACAAGTTACTCTACTACATCATTTGAAAGTATGTCTATGAGGCTACATGAAGTCAATGTTGCATTATACATTTGCTACAAAAAACCATCAATACCTCTGTCAGCCCTCCAAGCGCATTTCACAACTGCCATCCTCAATCACTTGTCAGACGACCATTTCATAATCATTGGTGATTTCAACCTGCCAGTTGGAACAACACAGTATGAAACTTTCTCCTCATGGCTTGCTGCAAAGGTCCCATGTTCCCAACTAGTTTCTAGTGCCACAACAGACCACGGATCATGTCTTGACTTAGTTTACTCAAATATACCAAATATCAATGTCACGGTCCTTGAAAGCGCATGGTCCGACCACAAACCAGTATCTGTACAACTACACACATGATGTACATAGCCTGTAAATCACACTGTCATTCAAATCTCTCTTGCTCAACAAGGCCCTACATTGTTCTGCATTGCAGGAAAATTTACCACTTTTGTTTGTTCCTTTGCTTCTTTTATCATTTGTTTCTCAAATCATTCCACTTTGTTAATTTATTCCACATTGTCAATTTAGTCCACAGTGCAAATTTATTGCACTTCTGTAATTTATTTCACATTGTTTATTTATTGCACATTGTTAATTTATTGCACATAGTTAAATTATTGCACATTGTCAATTCAGTCCACATTGTCAATTTATTCAACATTGTTAATTTATTCAACATTGTTAATTTATTCCACGTTGTTAATTTATTATACATTGTTAATTCATTTCACATTGGTAATTTATTGCAAATTGTTAATTTATTCCACACTGTTAATTTATTTCACATTGTTTATTTATTCAACATTGTTAATTTATTCCACGGTGTAAATTCTATCCACATTGTTAATTTATTTCACACTTTTAATTCATTACACAATGTTAATTTATTGCACGTTGTTAATTTACTCCACATTGTTCATTTGTTCCACATTGTTAATTTATTCCCCACTTTGCTAATATATTTCGCACTTCCTTAATTTATTTCACACAGCAGCCCCGACATGAGACAATGGAACATTGCCACTGCTCCTGCAACAGTCGTCTATTAAACAATAACTCTTGTGACACATAACTTACTATATTTACAAAATTGCAATTCTCATTTCAGACATCAGAGTTTTCAACTGCTCCCTGCCACTCTGTTGTACTCTCCACTGTTTCCACACACAACAACCAACAACAGTGACAATATTCCATGATTACCATGACCAAACGTCAACAACCTCAATGAACACAGTAAGTTTCAATGGGACACAGTAAACTACTATCTTATTTGCCAACTATATAACACTAAAAAAGTATCAATTTGTAGAAATCACTGAACCAATTACACAAAAATGAACTTTTGGAAAATTCATGTCTTCAGGGTGAATCTTCCCTAGTTCAGAATCATCTTTTTGGATTCACGGCACTCCATTACAAATTCTGGGTGTGAGATACTCAGCTGAGCACCCCCGTAATTTTTTGCGATGAGAACCCCCCCCCCCCCCCCCCCACGATCATTTGAAGTAAAAAGCTTGGTGTAAATGGAATATTCCACCCCCTCACATTCAATGCAGCCCAATAGTCTCTTTTAAGCCAGCGTTGATAAAAAGCGAAGTCTGAATATATGTGATTGTGGAACATGTCTTCAACGTCTAAGGAACTCTTCGTAAAATAAGGGCCCACATTCTATATTGTGAAGACACAAACGAGCTTATTAATGATAAATGCTTTCTGAAAACTCATCTGTACATGCTTATTAATGATAAATGCTTTCTCAAAACTCATCTGTACATAATTAATCTCATCATTTTGCCATTTGTTATTGATGATTTTACCTTGTCACTCAAAAGCTTATAGATAGATAGATAGACAGATAGATAGTTACATCTTAAATTGAACAGAATTTAATCCAACTTAAAGCAGACCCACAAATATTCAGTATTCAAAACATATAATGAATATTGATGGCGTTTACAAAGATTTGAAATAACCTAGAGGTACTTCATTATAACCCCAAATAACAGTTATGCAATCCCATTCCTTTATTCACAGGCAAAAGACCTCCCCCTGCCGTTTTGGCCGAGCCGTATTGCCCCAGATACATTTCAAAGACCATGTCTGCACAGTGTCATCCCCATTCAGTATATACCACCAAGTCTTCTGCCACTGCATTCCTGGTGAGTTTCACAGAAAAAAGCAACTTCATAATCATAACCTTATCTCACAAATCCAGTACTTCAACTAAAGTAAAAAACATGCAATTTTTGGCTTGCCGTTCGTGAACGTCAAGCCTTTGTAATCGCTAAATGGAAGATCGCCGCGAAATGACAGAGATTTTGAATCAGGTGATCGCATTTTGTATTGCTAAAACCGGACCAAGTGGATATGAAACACGCTTGCCAAATCATGCATAATGCAATCATGCATAGAAGCACTCGACCGCTCAGAATACTTGACAAGATGGTATCCTCAGGTAATGTTTTCGTTGAGAAATACGTCGGCCTGATCTGATTTTGCTCATAATGCACGACGAAGATCAACGTGCGCTGATGTTATACGCTATCTGATTGGCTGTAGGTATCTTGTAGGTCTGCCTGTAAGCACAGTTGTGATTGGTCAGAGAGCTGCTCGCAGCGCCGCCTTCCGTGAATTTGGTACAACTGAGTTAGCGACCTGGAATGGTGACTTGAGTTGGCGATCTGGAATGGTGACTTCTGACAGCAATATGAACGAAATTATCGTCATGGCAACGAACGTCAGTCGCCGTCGTCAGTGATAGTCAGTTGTTCAGGCTGATCATGAATAGCATGTGAACAGCAGGCTGCAGAGCAGTCATATGGCTTTGTTCATTGGAGTAAATTACAGAAGCATACAATTAAGCTAATTACAATTCTGTATTGATCACAAAAATTGAACATGGGAATGCTGACAGGTGTCAAAGCTGATTGCACTCTAAAATGTAACTTTGATCATAGACCTTTGCAGGTAATTAAAAGTCTGATTGAGGGATTGAAATCAATTAGAATATTCATATCTATATATATATATGAGAAAAGGAAAGAAAAATAAATTTTACCTGATTAAACTTCAATGAAATTGATGTATATTTCATTGATTTTGTTTGGTTGGTTGCTTTAGGCCTATATGATATTGCTTTTTTTGCAAAGATCTTGGTTTTACATGTTTTTCAATTGATGCATCAGTCAATTGAAGTCAGTTGAAATTACTTCAGTCAGTTGCAGTTGATCTTGTCGACTTTGTCAGTTGAAATGAAGAAAGTCTATTGATTCCTGGGTCTATGCACTGTGTCACACCTGCAGACCCTCAACAGGCAGCCAGGTTGTTGTGGGTCTGGGATTAGGCTCCCTAATGTGCTGTTCATGTAGAGCATTGAGTTAACTCAATTCCATCCACATGGTAAAAACCATGATCTTCCCACACAAATGTATCAGTAGCATTTTGATTTGTAAAAACAATGACAATCCATTTACCTTGCTACTTAATTAGTATGATACATTCTCCAAGTTTGTTCTAAGTACCTGTAAAGCCTAAGTCAAAAGGTCTCTATCTGAACACATACATACATGGTCAAGATGCCTTAGGAGGCAGCTTACAATTTAACAAGAATAACATCTTCTCTATAGGCCTGGAAACTTAGCAAGTAGAAATCATAATAGTATATTATATATCTGAACAATAGCTTTTTTTTTAAGATGCGCACAAAAGCTGTGATCCTCTTTTCTGTTCCTCTCGAATGCATGTCTTGCAGTACACTGATTTAAGCACCAAGGCTGGTCTTTATATACTGTTTACTGAACAGTAACACAAGCTGAAGAGTAGGCAGGTGGTGTCTATTGATTACAATTACTCAATGAGCTGTGTGTCAGGGTCAAAGAGAATTTCAAGTAATTGCATTTGGCTTATTGAGTTGGCAGGTGGTGTCTAATGATTGCAATTACTCAATGACCTGTGACAGAGTCATAGAAAATGTCTACTTCTTGACATTCGGGATTTACTGTCACATAACATGCATAAAGTTTATTTATGCGAAATCCAGTTAAGCTGCTGATAGAATAAAATATTAATGAAAATTCAATTGCATTTAAATTTTTGCTGTGATATATCTTGATTTCAAATATGCTGTTGCCAGAACCGGAGAACCTAACAATTGAATTTTGATACTAATTTCTCCAAATCTTGATTGGCTTTTCTTCAGCTTTGTCTTCAAATTTTGATTATTAAAACTTTTCCACTGTCCACAACTTAGGCTTCAACGACAGCCTAATCTGTATGAATTTACAATTTGCATATGGTAGTACTCTTCATTGTTGTCTATGCCTTTCAGACTTCTCAAGGACTTTTTGGTATTTCTTTATGGCAATTGACCAATTTCATGGATGGTTCTCTCAGTTAACAGTTACTTAACACCAGGGCAAAATTGGTGAATACTTTAATCTCATTGGCTGATAGACTTCCCGCCCTTGCCTCTGATTGGTCCAGCCAAGATGACTCCAAGCAGGAGTATTCTCAGTGCATTTTAATATAACTTTCAAGCTTTATAACTTTGTAATTCTTTCTGTTTAAATTTGAAAGTTGTGTTTTTGGATTTACTGTGTGTGAAGAGCAAATGAAGGATCGTTGAATTACAAAAAAGCTATTTGGGGTCAATGTTCAGGCCATTCAGTGAAATTGGTGTATTTGTCAAGTAGCATTGTCATTTTCTTATTACAAAAGACTTTGCATGTACTTTTGAAAGTGTGATTTTAGAATTTCACAATAAGAAATTTTCAACAGTTTGTATATGTACTGCACTTGAAATTGAACAACTATAGGAAGTCAACCCAATTCTATGAAAAATTCAACTTGCAGTTATACATCCTAAACTGACATATTTTGAGTATGTCAAAAAATTATTTCAAGACTGGTGTTTTGTTTTTATAGTGCATATATTACGGCCATGCAGCCTTCTTCAGTGCAAAATGAAAATGACAGTTCATTTTGCACTGAAGAAGGCTGCATTGCCGCAATATATGCACTATAAAATCAAAACACCAGTCTTGAAATTATTTTTTGACATACATGGAACTACCCTGCTGTGGGAACAGACGGAGTCATTCTCTACTACTATCATATTTTGAGTATACATTTCCAGGCAACATAATTCTGAGTTTTCCATAGTAAAGCCTTAAATTACTTAAGGAGAGCCCTGCATTGCTTGATTTGTAAACAAAACGGGACTTCTTCACACCATGGAAAACTATTTGTTTTCATTCTTAAAGGAATTTCTCTTCATTTATTGATTTTAGAGTGACAGCTAAATACACTTGGCAGTTAGAATATGTTTAGTTTTACTCTAATTTAACTTTTTGACATTATTTTAATTTTGCGACATACTGCCTTTAAGACAATTGAAATGCAACAAATTTTGACATTCTCAAATAACAATTTGGCCTATTCTTGACAAATGCCTGCGGAATTTGCTGTTAACTTTGATTTTCCATTTCCTTACATAGTCTGACAACCTGACATTTTTGTAAATTCTATATCCTTTAATTTAGTTTTGTATTAAGTCTTTTAGTGTTGACGTATACAATACATGTTGCAGACATTCCTTTAGTATCACACTGTGACTGTGTCTTTCAGATGCGATTATTGATTTTTTCCATGCATTTGCCTATTATTCAAAGATAAGCTTGTCTCTAGTAAAATCTATTACTGCCCCCTTAAATATAATACCAAAACGGCAAGCTTTGAATCCTCGGATTCTTGTTACAACACTCCAGCAATACATCATATGTGCATGTGTGTACGCCCAATTTTTCACTACATTTCCAATCAGGAAACAGCTCCTTCACCAATCCGCAATTGCCTATTGAAATCTTTCTTGTCTTTCCATCCACAGGAACATGGTATACACATCTGTCAGGAGATTGATACGTCAAGTAGTTCCAGAAATGCTTTTACCACGAATTGACACCACACATGCTTGGACTCCACTTACAGGCTCTGAACAGAGCCCGCACATGGGTTACTTCTCAAAGTAAGCAACAATTCAAGCACTTACTTTTCCTGTAATTACTATGACAATAAATACAGAACATATCTTGCCGTTGTACAAGGACGAATAATGTAAGTAACAAGAACCCCATTCATACGGCTTATGTTTCAAGTTCTCATCTGCCACATTACAACTTATGTTCTCTTCTTTCTTTCTATTCAGCTGCCTGTGCTATTGATCCATCACATCAGATGACCATGAAAGACATCCCCAGAACAGATAAACGTTACACTGCAAGGAACATGTACCACCTAACAGTCATCTTGTTGTCTTCAAAACTGCTGTGAAGGACACAAGTAATAATGCAGTATATCCCTTCATGGATAAGGATGTCACAATAATCAAGCTCTTCCACTAAACGCGAATCCAGTAATTTCTGAACACTTATGCAATGCACAATTTCATTGATCCTATGGTAAAGCTCATTATTTCAATAATCCATCATATCCATGTGATTTTTGTAGCTCATGTTTCCCACATGCTTTTCGTATCTCAAGTTTTGTCTTTCTCACCCTTGCAATACAGCCGCTCATGTTTCCAAATTCTGTAATTTCAGACTTCTCACTTCAGAGTTACGACAAAGTAATCTTCATCACTGCCAACAAAGTAAACGGTCCATTCTTCTTTTCAAAACCCCACCATGCTAACACAACTCCACATGGAATATCAAGAATCCGCATGACTTCATCAAACGACTGCCAATTCCCTCAAGCCCTACTGGAGTAGAGACAATGATTTCATCCTTAAAGAACACAAATCACATTATTCTTCACCTGAGCAGTTGCTCACATACTGCTGACTATTGTCACCACACCAGTCTAATACAATAAACCCTCAAACAATTCTGTCATGTCATTCAAGACATAGCATTTTCCAATAAATACTTATAAACAATATGTCCTCTCTTTGAGTCACATCATTTGTAATGCACCTTTAATTGTGTAACCATTGCGTGCAACTATACTAACAGCCCAAGGTCACCAAACAATCTCTCAATTCTTCAAAATATCAGTTGCTCAGTGGTTAGAGCAATGGCACCAAAAATTGCATTAGGCCGGTTTTGAATCCGCGGATTCTTGTTTAAAAGAGGGGTGCGTGCACTCAGGGTCTGCTAACTGAGATAAAAATTAAGCAATAATGATACAAATACACATGTTCTCAATATCAATATGCAAGCCCACAAATTGATTAACTTTCATAGAAATCAGAAGAGAGGTCTTTGAGACATTCACGTTTTCACAAAGGGGACTTATTTTTGTTGAACTGTTAATATAAAATTTTCTGTAACTCACAATTTGCAACTCATTAAACTATAATATAGGCCTAAATATGAGAATGTGAGAGAAATGTAAAAAAGTGTCTGCCCCCGTGGAATACGTTAAAAAATATCTGCCCATTTTTCCTTTAAATTCTGCAGGTTTGGGGGGGGGGGGCACTGGGCCATGCCCCCCCTCTCAGGCCAAAAAATAACATGGAAGAAATAGGAAACACTGCATAGCGGTACTTGTTAACAGGCGCTATGATAGCACCGCATATTCACCCCATGTAGTGACCCTCCCCCCCAGGCCATTGCTAGATCTATACGCCCCGTCTCCTGTTGATAATGAATTTTTGTAGGGGGAGGCCCCCGGGAGACTGGGGCAAGTTGAAAAGTGCCTCGAGAAGATCCGAGAAGCTAAAGATCAATTATTTTTGGCCATATCGAACCAAGGAGGGTCATGGTTTTTTCCAGTGAGTCTGAGAGGCAATGCAATACTGACAGGAGTGCAATTTTCAGACAAATGTGGTCGACAATAATCAAAGAATGTGCTCAGGTATCTTTTTTCATTGTATTTTCATCTTTGAGGGGAGGAACTTCATGGATGAACCTGCCCGATCAACAGTGGTGGGGCAAGTTGGTCCTTTTCAAAAAAAAAATGTCAAAGTAACAGTACAACAAACCAGAGAGAGGATCATGAAGAGGAACTACCGATCGGAAAGGATGAGCAACGACGTTGGCTTTCATTTGACATCTCAGAAATTTTCATGCTTTTGCTTTTCTAGTCCCCAGAGGGCAAAATCTGAAATGCGTATCAACTTGCCCCAGTGTCCCCTACATGTATATTTGACAGTAGTTCACTCTTATAGTAGCAATAGTACTATCTGAGGCTTATTAAACAAAACATACAAAATGAGTAACTCTATGTATATATTTTATTTAAACAACACCAATCTTTCAATTGAAGAGCACATTATTAATCTGCATAAAATTGAAAAACAACCATTAGGCCATTTCAGTGATTAGTAGATAAATATGGCAGTTACTTTTTTATATTTTAGATAGGGCCTTTATATGTATGTTGTGTTACTGTCCAGTTCAAAAAGCATTGATGAATGGGCAGGCCAACACAGTGTTCAGGGCAGATCCAGAAAGGGTAGTCTTGGGGGAGCCAGGTGTCGTGTTTGGCATTCGCACATACGTGGGCATCATTTCGGCATTCACCTGCCTGTGTTGCTGCATATTTTCAGTGGTCTGGGGGCAAAAATCCCCCTTGCCACCCCCCCCCATACGCCACAGGTGTTTAAGGTCCAACTTCTGCTGCTTGAGCCAACGTTCAGGTGACTTTGTCATTGGGAAAATGATCACAAATGTACTTCTGGTGTGGTGATCTCCAGCAATGTTTTTCGGAAGTCAACTCCATGAGTCAGATTTTGCCTTTGATTTTTTTCATGCTGAACTCATGTGACCAGTTCAGCCAAAAACAGGGTGCAGTGCCTCCTTTGATATGTTGTTGCGTGCTCATGAAACCTGAATTGTTGTGGCCGCTTGTTCATAGTAGCTGTGAAGCCATCCCTGTAACAGAAGAGATAAAAAAAATATTTCAGATAAATGTGTAATTTTTCAAATAGCAAAATATTCTAAACAATAGCATCCCTATAGGGGTGGCACAGGTGGGCACGAACCCCCCCCCCTCCATATTAGACCTGTGCCCCCCAGGTGCCCCCCATATGAACTTCTTGTCCTTGGCAAAAATATACAGTTAGTATAAAGGGTGCCCTACGAATCGCGTTACCCCCCCCCTCCCCTCTCCAGGTGCCCCCCGGCTCGAGACCATCTAGTTGCGCCACTGAATATTGACCAGGTCATGGCCTCACCAAATGTAGCAAATGGTTAAGTGAAGTTTCACAAATTTTATAGTAAATTGCATGGATCCAATTATCGGCTGATCAGTAGGGGACCCATGCAGGTATAGGTCAATGTTTTTTTAAAAATATTTGCTATTTGCTGCCAAAAGGGGGGGGGGGGTTAATCCTCCAAAACTACAGGGCAGGATCTGCCACTGTTCTCAATCAGTGCAGTGCAGTTCACTGAACTTCACTGACAGTGAGTGTGCAATTAACTGCATTGCTTTCTCATTCACTTTTAAACACCATACTCCATAGGCCTACTAGTATACCATAACATTGGGTAGTTCAGTCACTGACACAGCCACATCGATGGTACTATAGTCTATAGGCCTAGTTATTGCATAAATTGGTTGGTTATACTCTTGATATGAGGACCCATTTATGCCTTTTATGCATATAAACCATCCAGGATGCTTTGATTTGCCTTGAATCAACATGTTCATTAAAGAAATTTCTGACATTTTCACACCTGGACAGAGTGTAATCGACCTCAATTGCTATTGACAGGCATCCAGACTCCTCCTAAATTGCAATAAACTTGTCTTTCATCAATAACAATAGCATTCCATATCAATCATGCCATTTTCTCACCTTTAAACCCTGTTTTTGGCTGATTTCTATAGCCACATGCACTGTTCTGCTCTTGTTTACATGCTTTGTTGTCATCCCCGCAAGCGGCGCCACTAGTCAGTATAGACTGTTATAACGTGATGACGCTGAGTACGTTGTCCTGGTTCAGTCTGTGGATTGATCATTCTTGCTTCTGGCCGCCATGTTAGGGCGTTTTCCATCAGGTGATACTCGAGCGTCCGCCGCGTTTTCTGTGCTTGGCGTTTTCGATTTAGGTTGAGTGCACCGTGTGTCCTCCGTTCAGTCAGTGCCAATCATAAATGATTATTTAATGAAATTGAAGCAACTTGTGTATATTGCTGATGCTTCCCGAAACACTTTGTGACTTTGCTGCACATTGCACTCCATGGGTGCCTTTCTAGTTGTTCTTTTATGATATTGAATGTCTTTCTTTGACCATGACTTATGAATTTATATTTTGCAGGATTTCAAGAAGGACATTGAAAGTTTACTTTGAATCCAAAAATGAAGATGAGGAAATGAGAAAGGTGTGAGAATAATATCATCGAAGGAAGTGGTCGTCATGGACTTTATGACGGTGGGATTTCAAATCACTCTTGTGAGGAACTCCACTTGACCTTCTCTCGTGCTCTGTCCCTCGATGGTCACTGAACCTGATGAAGTTATTCTGATCTTGATCATGGACTTATACCTCATTAACCAGTGTGATACAGTTCTATGTTGTTTGATTGCATCTCTGATGACAAATAATTTACGTGAAATATAAATAATGGACTGCAAGTATATCGTTGCCTACACCACCATCCTATGTGGAAGATGTATCTGCCTAATTTATGAATATTTTCACAGTATGTTTGTTCATGTTTTTTAATAAAAGTATGTATCAAAATTTATTCTTAATATTACCATGGTGGAAGCAGGTTTCCACAGACAGCCTTCTTAGTCCTTACCATATGGACAGTTGTACAACATGTGGTCACACCCCACAAGGAATCTCTCCATATGTCAGAACGATAGTTTAAAAGCATTGCTTGCCACAGAGACTGCGGGGGCAAATGCGACTTTTTCATGTGCCACCTCTATATTGTTGACAGTCTGGGACTGCATACTTCATGAGCGTGGGACTCCTTGAGGTTTTGGAATTGGAAGTTGGAAGAGTGATACGAACCTGTGGACCTCAAGGTTAAGGTCAAGATGAAGCTGAGGTCTGTTGATTTTCTTTGCGGTGATAATATTTTTTTACCTTCAGCATACAAAATTCGAAGGAAGTGTTGTAATCACTTATGTGAAGTGTTGTCTGTCGATCGGCCGGGCTAGCGGGTGGCGGATAGATCTTTTCCGGGCTATACCGCCCCTTTCCCATGTAGGTTGATGATATTTGGTACACATGTAGCCTATATATGGGTTAGATGTGCCTTTTGATGGTCTGATTTATGGATATTCTGTACATTTTGAGATATTGAGAAAACCATAAAAAACTATTATTTCTGTTTCCGTGCCAAGCATGGACATGGATGAAATTTTGTACACAAATAACCCAAATGGTATAGTTGTGTCTTTTCATGGTCCGCTTGATGGATATTAATTTGGTCCTTGAGATAATCAGAAAAATATAAAGAAATCCTTTCCTTTTATTTCTGGGCTCGGATTCAGTCCAAAGTACTTGGATCTTATTTGGTACACATATAGCCAATATGATCTAGTTGTGCATTTTTATTGTCTGAAGGTTTGCTGCTTTCACAGGTTCCTTCTTCAAAGCATATAAACCAGTAGGGTGGCTAAAAGTTTGGCAGCATTTTCTCTGAGGTGAATTGAGTAATTTGAGTTCATTCTCAGTTATTTCCAAGTTACCTGAAACGGTGAAGCCAGTTCCTTTCCCCAATTCCTCGTAAGTCCGTTCCTTCTCGAAGTCCCTTCTGAGTACCTGAAATGGTGAAACCAGTATCTTCTAACATAACAATTATTCAAAAGTTCCTTCTTAGTTACAAATAAGTCTCCTCATGGTTACCTTTCAGTTCTTCCACAGTTCTAAGGATTTACGTCGAAGTTACCTGAAATAATGAAGCTGGTTCCTAAGGCTTCTCCCAATTATTTCTTGGCTACTTCTGAGTTATCTGAAATGGTGAAGCTAGTCCTTCAAATTCTCAAGTTCTCTTAGTTACTTCTGAATTATCTCGAGTTACTTCGAGTTAACTATTTTTCCTTCTATGTTCCTCCACAGTTAAGTTACCTGTATGCACTTCTCAGTTGAGTTCCTTGACACTTTGGACAGAGTTAGCTGTCAGTTCCTTTGCAGTTACCTCTGAGTCTCCCCTGTGTTCCTCAGAAGGAACTTATAAGTAACCAGTCAGTTGCTTCTCTGTTACTTTACCTCTCCGTTGCCTCTCTGTTACTTAAAAGTTTGTTCAAAGTATCTTCACAGTTATGTTTGAGTAACCTTTGAGATCCTCAACAGTTACACCTCAAGAGTTACATGTCAGTTACTGTCGTACCAATTACTTCTGAGTTACCTCTGAGTTCCTTCACAGTCACCTTAGAGTGACCTGTTAGTTACCTGTTAGTTACTGCAGGGTTGCCTCTGGTCAGAGAAAAGTCAGGGAAATTTGAAATTAGTCTGGAAAATTTGATATTTTGCACGACACACATGGCAATGCATGGTTTCGTGATAAGTATCATTAATGTACGATATTTGCACAAATCTGTTTTGATGATGGTGAAGTGGCCTGGGAAAACTTGTTTGGAGACAAGGTAAAGTCAGCGTATTTTCGAATCCGACACAAGTGGCAACCCTGTCTCAGTTCCTCCAAAGTTTCTTCACAGTTCCTTAATTGGCAGTTCCTGTACAATTACTTCTAAGTTACTTCACAGTTCTTTCACAGGTCCTTCTCAGTTCCTTCATAGTTCCTTTTGAGTTCCCTCAGTCCATTTACAGTTACTTCTGAGTTACTTCTGAGTTACTTACTTCTGAGTTGCTTCTGAGTTGCTTCCGAGTTATATCCCAGTTCCATCAGAGTTACTTCTGAGTTCTTTCACAGCTCCTTCACAGTTCCTTTACAGTTACTTCTGAGTTACCTCCCAGTTCCTTCTCAGTTACTTCACAGAGTTCCTCCTAAGTTCCTTTTGAGTTCCTTCGCAGTTACTTCTGAGTTACTTTTGAGTTACCTCCCAGTTCCTTTACAGGTCCTTCACAGTTCTGAGTTACTCCTGAGTTCCTTCACAGTTCCTTTACAGTAGCTTCTGAGTTCCTTCCGAGGTCCTTCTGAGTTCCTTCACAATTCCTTCACAGTTCCTTCAAAGTTCCTTTTGAGCTACTTCACAGTTTAAGGCTACTTCTGAGTTACTTCACAGTTCCTTTTGAGTTTCTTTGCAGTTCCTTCTGAGTTCCTTCACAGAACTTTACTTCTGAGTTATGCCACATTTCCCTCTGAGTTCCTTCACTGCTTCACAGTTACTTCTGTATTACTTCTGGGTTGCCTCCCTATTCCTCAACAGTTCCTTAACAGTTACTTCTGAGTGCCTTTTGAGTTCCTTTACAGTTACTCCTGAGGTCTTTCACAGTTTCTTCACTGTTCCTTTTGAGTTCCTTCACAGTTACTCAGAGTTTCTTCTGAGTTCCTTTATAGTTCCTTTAGAGTTCCTTCTGAGTTCTTTCACAGTTCCTTTACGGTTAACTTCTGAGTTCCTTCTCAATTCCTTCCCAGTTCCTTCTGGGTTCCTTTTGAGTTCCTTCACAATTCCTTCACAGATCCTCTTGAGTTACTTCTCAACTACTTCTGAGTTACTTCACATGCAGTTCCTTTTGAGTTTCTTCATAGTTCCTTGGGAGTTCCTTTGCAGTTCCTTCCCAGTTCCTACACTTCCTTCGCAATTCCTTCTGAATTCCTTGGCAGTTACTTCACAGTTCCTTTTGATTTCCTTCACAGTTCCTTCTGAGTTCCTTCCAAGTTCCTTCACAGGGCCTTCTCAGTTCCTTCTCAGTTCCTTCACAGTACTTCTGAGTTACCTCACATTTCACTCTGACTTCATTCACAGTTCCTTCACAGTTCCTTCTGAATTACTTCTGTGTTACTTCTGGGTTACCTCCCAGTTCCTCAACAGTTCCTTCAAAGTTCCTTTTGAGTTCCTACACAGTTCCTTTAAAATTAATTCTGAGTTACTTCTTAGTTACTTCCTAGTTCCTTTAGTTCCTTTACAGTTCCTTCTGAGTTCCTTCACAGTTCTTCTGAGTTCCTTTACAGTTCCTACTGAGTTCCTTCACAGTTCCTTTTGAGTTCCTTCGCAGATTCTTCTGAGTTCCTTTCAGTGGCGTCCCTATGGGGGGGCACGGGGGGGGCACGTGTCCCCCATATTGGATCTGT
This sequence comes from Platynereis dumerilii, assembly GCA_026936325.1. Lineage (NCBI taxonomy): Eukaryota > Metazoa > Annelida > Polychaeta > Phyllodocida > Nereididae > Platynereis > Platynereis dumerilii. Next base: position 160,158,872 of record JAPTHN010000001.1, read on the forward strand.
GCCCCCCCAGGTGCCCCCCATATGTACTTTCCAGCTCAGGCTAAAATATACAGTTAGTATAGAGGGTGCCCCCCCAGAGAATCGCGTGCCCCCCCAGGTGCCCCCCGCTTGAGACCCCCCAGTTACGCCACTGGTTCCTTTACAGTTCCTCCACAGTTACGTATGAAACACTTCACCAGGGCCATAGCCTGGGCTGAATGATTCCTAGGGGGGACAGAGACCGGTCCGGAGGCATGCATCCCTGGAAAACCGCAGAACATTTGAAATTTTTACATGTCAAAAAAAATTTCAAGAAAAAGTTTTAGGGGGGCAGCTGCCCCCTTTGCCCCCCTGCAAGCTACGGCCCTGCTTCACAGTTCCTTCACAGTACCTTTTTAACCGGCCTAACAGCGGAGGCCGGTTAATACAGGAGCTGTAAATGGATCAGGTGAAACCATAAACAGTAACCACAAACCAGTAACCACAAACCAGTAACCACAAACCAGTAACCACAAACCAGATGTAAACCACGGTTTTTCCCCATTGTGACCTTAATATTTCACTTACAGTTATGAAATTTGGTACGGGTATGGGCCTCTGGGTATGGATTGGGAAGATGTCGAGAAATCCAAGATGGCTGCCGTTTTGTGCCGGCCATTTTGGCAGCCATCTTTCTTCATTCTTGAACTGCCCATTGTGACCTCAATATTTCACTTACAGTTATGAAATTTGGTACAGGTATGGGCCTCTGGGTATGGATTGGGAACATGTCGATAAATCCAAGATGGCGGCCATTTTGTGGTGGCCATTTTGGCAGCCATCTTTCTTCATTCTTGAACTGCCCATTGTGACCTTCATATTTCACTTACAGTTATGAAATTTGGTACAGGTATGGGACTCTGGGTATGGATTGGGAACATGTCGAGAAATCCAAGATGGCTGCAATTTTGTGGTGGCCATTTTGGCAGCCATCTTTCTTCATTCTTGAACTGCCCATTGTGACCTTAATATTTCACTTACAGTTATGAAATTTGGTACAGGTTTGGGACTCTGGGTATGGATTGGGACCATGTCGAGAAATCCAAGTTGGCGGCCATTTTGTGGTGGCCATTTTGGCAGCCATCTTTCTTCATTCTTGAACTGCCCATTGTGACCATAATATTTCGATTACAGTTATGAAATTTGGTACAAGTATGGGACTCTGGGTATGGATTGGGAACATGTCGATAAATCCAAGATGGCGGCCATTTTGTGGTGGCCATTTTGTGGTGGCCATTTTGGCAGCCATCTTTCCTCATTCTTGAACTGCCCATTGTTACCTTAATATTTCACTTACAGTTATGAAATTTGGTACAGGTATGGGACTCTGGGTATGGATTGGGAACATGTCAAGAAATCCAAGATGGCGGCCATTTTGTGGTGGCCATTTTGGCAGCCATCTTTCTTCATTCTTGAACTGCCCATTGTGACCTTAATATTTCCCTTACAGTTATGAAATTTGGTACAGGTATGGGACTCTGGGTATGGATTGGGAACATGTCGAGAAATCCAAGATGGCGGCCATTTTGTGGTGGCCATTTTGGCAGCCATCTTTCTTCATTCTTGAACTGCCCATTGTGACCATAATATTTCACTTACAGTTATGAAATTTGGTACAGGTATAGTACTCTAGGTATGGATTGGGAACATGTCGATAAATCCAAGATGGCGGCCATTTGTGGTGGCCATTTTGGCAGCCATCTTTCTTCATTCTTGAACTGCCCATTGTGACCATAATATTTCACCTTACAGTTATGAAATTTGGTACAGGTATGGGCCTCTGGGTATGGATTGGGAACATGTCGAGAAATCCAAGATGGCTGCCATATTGTGGTGGCTATGTTGGCAGCTATCTTTTGTGGGTATGAGACGGGAACATGTTGAGAAATCCAAGGTGGCAGCCATTTTGACAGCCATCTTTCCTTTTTTTTAGAAATCTGTTCAAACTGCATTGATTCTATTCTAATAGTCTAGCATCTTCCAATCAACTATTTCTCCTATCTTCCAATATCAGTTGCTCAGTGGTTTAAGCAATGGCACCTTCAATTTCATTGCGCTAGGTCGGTTTTGAATCCGCGGATTCTTGTTGAGTTCCTGATCAAGTTAATTCTGAGTTACTTCTGAGTTACTTCACAGTTCAAAAGGAACTGTGAAGGAACTCAGAAGGAAATTTGAAGGAACTGTAAATTAAGGAACTGTGAAGAAACTCAGAAGAAACTGTAAAGGAATTCAAAAGGAACTGTGAAGGAACTCAGAAGTAACTGTGAAGACTCAGAAGGAGCTGTGAAGGACATCAGAAGCAATTGTTACACCTCAAATGCAATTCCTCGTCTGTGATTGGTCAGAATGATGTCACATGACAGGGATCAGAAAAGACTGTTGCCCTCTCAAAGGGCATCAGTTCACCGAATTCACATTGAGGCTGACTGCTGAGAAAGACGGCTGTACAGAAGTTGGTGTTGGAACCACAGATGTTGCCTAAACCTTCTTCATCTGATGAAAATGCGAAAGATGATTTGATCCAAGACATTGTTGCAGCTTCACTTGTTTATTTCAACTGAAATGTGTATTTGTGACCATTGTGAGACCACTGCATTCTGATGTCATAGAGTTGTGATGTCACCACCACAGAGATCCACAGTTAGGCTATAAATAGATCATTGCTCTTCATAAAATTCAATGACAATAGAACTTGTGAATAGTATCATAAATTTATTTGACTTTTAAATCTGGATGACTACCTGATCAATGTCAAAACTTTGATTGAGAAATTTCCTGTCTCTCCAAAGTTATATCTTTTTTGTCAGAATTGCATTCAAGGTATAACAAAACAATTATTGACTGTTACTTCGGGCAACAGTGCAATCTGTTTGACCCTCGGGAGTGACAGTCACCTTGCTGTTTCCCTCGGCCTTCGGCCTCGTGAAACAGCAAGGTGACTGTCACACCCTTGGGTCAAACAGATTGCACTGTTGCCCTCGCATCAGTCAACATTTGTATAATGTATGTTACAGGGATTGACAGAGAATTGTTAGAACTTTCCAAAATGGGGCCTGCCTATTCCATAGGCCCAATGATAGTGAAATAGTGATCCAACTAAGTGCTTTCGATCTCCAACTTGTTATAACTTGTCTTCTAAAAATTAGAACTATTAAATGCATGTAACTCAATTCGAGGAAATTCGAAGATTAAACCATTATAACCATTATTAGGACAAGATTATTGGCTTTCTAATGAATGTACTCTCCTTTACGGCTTTCCATGGATTGGGTTTATTTGAGTTTTAATAATTCATGTTTTTCCAAATTTATTAACATTTTGTTCCATAACTCAAGTTATTACAGGCCTATGATTAAAATAAACACATGTACAGAATTGTCTGAATCTGCTTGATGCATAAGATTTGGTTTTATGTACATATGACAAAAAAATTAAAATAGTCATTTCCAGTCTCTACTCTCTATCTTTAAAAGGGGTGAAGATGAAGATGCTCTGTGCTCACTGAAGCGCAGTGTGTACATCAAACAAAATATGTGATTAACAATTAATTAATTTTGGGCCAGCTCTGGGCCAATATGAAACCTTGGTAATGACCATGTAATGATAATTGTTTTATGACTTAAGTGAGTTGTACACCAACAAGGTGGTCTGAGCGTTAATTGAAGAAGAAGAAGAAGAAGAGTTTCCAATCTATTTCTTATTCCCTAAGGTTACACTTTGAAATTCCTGACCTCATTCCAGGTGGCGCCTTGTGCATGGAGTGACCCATATAGATCAGCAGAGTATCCAGACCTATGACCCATATTGCTGAAGTGAAGTGGAGCCTGTCAACCTCTAGCTTGTTTCTTGCAAATATCTTTGATTATCAGATTATTGTTTTCAACACAGTTGTCATGATCACAAAATTACTTCGAGCAATTATCATGGGCCCTCCAGGCTCTGGAAAGGGCACAATAAGTGAGAGGATAGTCAAAGACTTTGGGTTGGTGCATTTGTCAAGTGGTGACTTGCTGAGGAGCAACATCATGCAGTCCACAGGTACAACTTATAAGTATTAGATGAAGTACAATACATGTATTGTCTTGATGATCAGATATGATCTAGATATATGATATCACTCAGTAATTATCTAGGTAATCAGCAATGTGCATTGTATCAAGCCTATAAATAAATAAATATTGGCCTGTAGGCCTACATCTAGCTAGCCCAAGCATACCTATTCGGGCAAAAAAAATACCCTTGACATTATATTCAAAATCGTAAAAGATGAAAATTATTGTCCTATGCGAGATCGTACGACATACGCCAAAAAAACCAAAAGGAGTTTCTCTTTTTGAGACTAAAATAAAGTATATCGTTATTGTTGTCGTTAAGTATTCTCTATCGTGTTTTTGAAGTGTGAATGCATGCATTATTATAAAATTTTCAGACGTTGGTTTGGAAGCCAAAAAATACATAGATGCAGGATCATTGGTGCCAGATGAAGTAATGCTGCAGTTAATTGGTGATGAGTTGGAGAAAATGAAAGATAACAGCTGGTTACTTGATGGTAGGTTTGAGAGAACGCTAATGGAAATTAATGCGCTAGCTGCAATAAAAGGTTAAATTTCCGGGCAATAGTATTTAACAATTTAACCTTATTTACTACATAATATTAACAGGAAATTATACACTAAAATTGTGAGATTTCGCACTAGCTCTCACAACCTTCGAATTGAAACTGGAAGACATGTAAGCCCAAAGTTGCCTGTAGAAAACAGAATTTGTAATAAATGCGATTTAAATGAAGTTGAAAATGAAATACATTGTTTATTGTTATGTCCTAGTGATGGATTAGACAGGGAAAATCTTATTACTATATCATCTAATATAATATGCAACTTTGATCAACTCGATAATTTTGAAATTTTTTTAGCCATTATGACATCACGAGAACCCCAATTATTAAAAGCTATAGGTAAATTTCTTGTTAGTATTGATGTTGAATGATATAGTCTGTCGTTTTGCATTTCATTTTAAATGTATATGATATATAGCCCATTGTGATTTAATTTACTGATTTGTCATGTCTTAGAATTAACATTTATTTAATTGGCTGGAACCTTAAATTTTATAGATATATTGTAAAATTGAAATTGATTATGTCTTTTTAAACTTGAACCATTTATTGTATGTTTGTATTACTGTTTTGTTATTTTCTGTTTTGACAAATGTGTCAGATGTGACATTTTCGTTGTCGTAATAAAATAAAAAAATAATAATAATAAAGTATTATTTATAAGTTAGCGTTTTCTAGGTCTACGTACTCTACATTTGTCTATCTTCCAACTTTGAATTTCCACTGAGACATGGAATTTTCCTGGCAATAATTTTTCACTGGTCCCCCAAGCATTTTCTTTATGTGGTCAGGACTCTTTTGTAGAGCCATGCATTAAAAGGTGAATAGAACAACGGCATTAGCTAATATAACAACTTGCCAAGATAGTGTTTATAAATGTTAGATTCTGCTGCTGAGAAAAGGTCTGAAAATTGCACTGTATCACAGTCTGTAGTAGGAGTAAAGTTCTGTCTATTGATAATTGTATCCTTATTTTCAGGTTTTCCACGCACACTGCCACAAGCTGATGCCCTGTTCAAACTGGAACCTGTGGATACTGTTGTCAACTTGGATATTCCTTTTGAAGTGATTATCAACAGAATTAAAGGGCGGCGAGTGCATCCTGGCAGCGGTCGTGTCTACCACTTGGAATTTAATCCCCCAAAAGTTCCAGTAAGTTTGTCAGGAATCAAGAGGTTCACTTGAACCATTGTGGTTGTGATATGAGTATACTTCAAGAGTGTAATGAGCAGCCAATATTCATTGAATAGAAATATGAATGTTTGGAAATTTTTGAAAAAACATTCGATCAGTTTATCAATATAATATACATGTATGTTGGCCTATTAGAATTAATTTGGGACAAGTATTTTCTGTTACGCTATACACATGTTACAAAGCTGTGTACAACAGTTGTATTGTAACTGGAGTGAAACAAATTAATTTGCATGCAAGTGAAATGAAGCTAATTTATGTTATGTTATTAATTTGCAGAATAAAGATGATGTGACTGGAGAGCCCTTGATCCTCCGTGATGATGACAAAGAAGACACTGTCTTGGCTCGTTTGCGACATTATCAGAACTTAACTGCACCTGTCTTAGAGTTTTATAGGTAAGTTTATTTATGTAAATTAGATTTACTATTTAAATGAAACAGGCTCAATCAAATGCCAATTTAATAATTAGGCCTATGCACATAGAATGGTGATGATGCATAATATTTAAGGTTTCTGAATAATCCATGCAACAATCCACTATACATTTATTTTTATATGGCCTAGCTGTTTTCAATGAAGACGTTTTGACTTATAGATTAGATTTATTTCCATAATTTCATCACAATTTTTTAATTTCAGAAATAAAGGACTACTAGAACAATTTACTGGGAAGTATTCAAATGAAATCTGGCCAAGAGTACATGAGTTTTTGGCAAAAAAGACTGTTCCACTGCAGTACACTGAGTACAAATGAAGATCGAGAATAGCAATTTTGTGATTTTGCCACTGACGTTGATCAAGCCTCTGGAACATGGAGATCATCAGCCAGTGAATTGTTAGAATGAGATTACTGTGTTAATTCACTTCATTTGTCAATGCATTTTGAAAAAATTAGGCTTCCAAAATCAGGTATTATAAGAGCTTATAAGGCATTTAGATTTTTTTTAAACGCCACTACTCTGTTAATAGTTAATGTGTGCAATATATGCATTTTTGATCAGTCCATGGCTCTGTTTATTTTATGATATAAATGTGTTCATTAAAAATTTTTACGATTGTGAAATGGATGCTTTATATTTTTCATAATTCGTAAAATTTAAATGTATTAATTAGTAGGCCTATCGGTATTGTAGCTTATAGTAAATTTGTAAAAAATGATGTGCCACGACCTTTATAATGTAAATGAAATATGAAGAGGCAGCTCATGTACTAATTCAAATCAAAGGTTAAACTATTTGTTTTTCTTTTCATGTTTGATAACAGATGAACTTGAATAAATTGCTGTTGAATTTTAATTAGTTATTTTCTGTTGTAACGTTTATTCCCACCTGTGGCATGTTGGCCAGATTATAGTGAAATGTCACTGCTTTTTGTGCCTATGAAATTCTTCTGATATATTGTCAGCTCTGAGGGTGACTAATAACTGACTATTAGATTTTCAAGGGGGGGGAGTTTTTTTGACAAGAAATTATTTATTTCATGGTTACAATGATTAAAATGATTAACAGATTTATTCCGTTCATGTGACATCCCGAGATGTGTTTCTTTCAAAGAGCTTCAAAGCCAACCTGCTGGACCACTCATTCAGTTTGCTTCAAAGCGACACCGGGTGTCGGACACCCTGTGAATAAAGTATATTTTTCAGACTGCAGAGAGAGAATTAATTTACTACACCAAACTGAGGAAGATATTTCCCGAAAAAGAAAATACAAAAAAGTTCCCTGAAGATCTAATGTGATGAGAGCTGATGATTGATGAATGGTCTGCTCAGGGGTCATTGACCTTAGGTAATTGGTGGCGCTACAGGTGCTCTGACAGGTGTCGCCCTCTGTGAAATCCGAGGTGCTGATTCGGCTCCGTTTCCGCTTCCTTTCCCTCTTCGTGTTTATGGGATATCATTGTAAGTATGAGCTCTCCTCCTAATCTTTAAAAATTCTAAGTATTTAATGGCCATCGAGTCGCAAAAACCTCTGTAAATGATAGTAAACAATACCGAGCAACTAACCTGAGGTATATTTTTGTGTGTTTTGCAGGAGGACGTCCGCAAAAATGTCTGACGCGGAAGGGTGAGTATTTACACATGAGTTTGTGTTATGGCTGCCATTTGGCTTTCTCACTTCAATGTTGTTGGTGGTTTATTCTTGGTATTTGTGATGAACAGGTTATCTGTGTACACTGTTGCATTTGCAACGTCTGTCTGTCATGCAGGTGCATCAGAAATGACCTCTTCTGGAACTAAAATAAGCAAGAAATGCCACGAATTTCGTGAAGTAGAATGTCAACATGACATGTGTCAAATCTGACAGCTGCAAATTTTGACAGCTAAGCGGGATGGAACAACATGGTGCAAATAGAGTTTGACATTTGATTTTGAATGCCGGCTCTGCAATTATCTTTTCGCAAGAATAATCTTCTCCAGTTAATTATTAAAAGCTAAATGTTTCAGTAATAGAACCCACTATGGCAGTGGCCTGGCAGTGCTTTTCCTAGCCATTACCCACATTAGCATTGGCTAATGCATCCTCTATGTGGCTGATGAAGATTGCAAATTTTGAATGGAAATTAGCCACACATCCATGTATTTCACTTAAAATTGACCTTTGTGGCTAATTGAATTTTGGACCTATGAAAAGCACTGGCCTGGCACTATACTTATTTATAATTTGTCTGCACATCTGTCAAAGGTTATATTAAAGTTGCAGTTTGAGGTGGATCATTCCTTGTTAAATATCGGTGATTGAATTTGTGATATTCTTTTCCAGAGATGATGTCCCCACTGGCGCTACTGGTGGACCCATGGACATTAACACAGCTCTTCAAGAAGTATTGAAAGTATCTCTGACCCACGATGGTCTTGCTCGTGGATTGCGTGAATGTGCTAAGGCTCTAGACAAGTGAGTATGGTTACTGGGAATCGAAGATATCTCTGCCATATGCAATATTCTCAAAAAAACTTGATTGGATCTGGACGTTTAACTATTACAATAACTTATGACAGGGTACACTCCATCTCGGCCTGATTCCTGAATGGCAACTGAACTATGTTTGTGACTTAATATTCAATTCGATTAAGACAGATCATCCAAGATCCATATCCATGATTGAGCGGCCAGGCTGATACTCCTTGAAAGGAAAATGGTCGAAGTGTATTGTTAGAACATAAAAGAGTTGTCAATCCATGTCACTGTAATTACCCGACTCATTATTATAGGAGGGTTATGTGCTTAACTCGCAGAAATGAGTGAAAGAAAATAGTGCCAACTATAACGCATGGCAGGCCGTGAACGCAAATAAAGTGAGAGGGCCTTTTAAGTCGACTGTTCACATGGTTTTTGCACTCTCTGAACTGGTTATACACTGAATGAAATAATCTAAAAAAAATTGTCATTTTCAGACGTCAGGCCTTTTTGTGTGTGTTGGCTAACAACTGTGATGAACCAATGTACGTGAGATTGGTGGAAGCCCTGTGTGCTGAGCATGGAATTAACCTTATGAAGGTAAATATTGTGGAATGATTGTCAAATTTCTTAACACAGCTGTGTATGATGATAAATTATGCTCCCTCTTCCTAATGATAATGAGGAACGCATTTGTCTGATCCAGCATTTAGTGTAATTCTACCCATGTGATTATCAGTGAACTATGGTAATGTAATAATAACGAAGGAGCGCTCGAAGAGTACTGTCATGCAATGGCCATGTAGGTCACTCTGGAGCACATGTCTGAATGGTAATTTAAGTCCAGTGGTGTTTCTAATCAGTAGACCCATTTGTTTTCAAAATAGATTAAATTGTACATGATTTTTACCAACTAAAATTTGTTCAGTTCATTGATAGGAATTCTGGCTACTCTTTGAATTATTTTCTGATCCTATTCTAGTATTCTTAGTCTACTCAATTTGATATATGAAGGTCGTGCTTCACAAGCGCTAAGTTGTGTAATTTTTTCGCTGCAAATAATTAATTTAATATGCCTATATGTGTAAAAGGTCCATTTTCCCTGAATCCGTGTGGTGGTTAAGTGTCCATTTGATAATTGTGAAAATTAATGAATAGGTTGGTTTGAATAATTAGTGAAATGGCGCTGTCTATGATGATAATTTATGCTCCCTCTTCTGAAATATAATGAGAGGAATGCATCGTGTCTGATACAGCATAACATCTTGACTTTATAATCTTCTAATTGAATTCCAAACAATTAGCATTTGACAGATGGTTTTGTGATTCTGATTCAGTAGGATTACGGACTATTATCTTTTAATTCATCTTGTCTAAATTGGACAATATAAAGAAGTAATGTGCATGAAGTGTATTTGAAGTATTGATTTTGTCACATCATGCTTGTGTCAGTTTAGTAAGCATCATAGAGCTCTATTAGAACCCTGACCCCATGGTTCCCAATCATTGGTAGTGCGCAAGATTATTTAGACTTACACTGCTTGGAATCTGAAATCTACTGTATTTCCGAAAGAAACCCTGATCTCAAACGCTTATTTTATCACGAGTAAGTCTGTATTGGAGCTGTTTTGCTTGTTATGTGATGATAATTTATGCTCCCTCTTCTGAAATATAATGAGAGGAATGCATCGTGTCTGATATCATATTTAAAAACAGCTTTTCATTATTTAAGACGTATAAGACAAAGATGTTTTCTTTAAATTGATGGGAGGGGTTCTTGGAAATGCTTCAGTCAGCCGCAAATGGAGGAGGGTTGGTCTATTGGTAGTGTGCTGGGCTGCCAGTCACTGGGTCCAGGGTTCAAATCCAGCTGTTGTGGGGTCTCCTTTGCCTATATTGGACGACTGTTTCAATCATCTTTCCTCTTACTGCAATGTCCTCCTGTCCCAATTAGCTTACCAAGTGCATTAATACACAACGTAAATCCCCAAATCATCAATCAGTCGGCCACAGGCACTGATTGGATTTCAAATTAAAGAGCTAACACACTAGTTTATCCCTGTGATTAATGGCCTTGTTTTGTTTTTCAGGTGGATGACAACAAGAAACTGGGTGAATGGTCTGGCTTGTGCAAGATCGACAAAGAAGGCAAAGCCAGGAAAGTCGTGGGTTGCAGCTGCGTGGTTGTAAAGGTGAGAAATTAGTGCATTGTTAATTTAATGAAATACGTTTAGTATCAACAATAAAATGGCATAGTGACTGAGAACTTGTGGAAAAAGTTATTGAAAATAATTTTAGATAAACGAATGGCAATAACATTAATGCCTGTTCCTTGTCTTTTAAAAACTAGGCATGTTTATGTAAGATTTAATCAGTTCTTGGTATTGATTCCATGGGCTACTTTAAAATCTGATCAAATTCTCACACTGTGTGTGTTCTGGATTGTCAATTAATTATTTTGTTTGGTTGCATTTCAGGATTACGGCAAAGAAACTCAAGCTCTCGATGTGCTGAACGAGTATTTCAAGTCCAAGCGTTAAAACTGAAACATACCAATGAGCTGAATAAAGCGCTGAACGTATTCTCTTGTCTTGTCTTGTGCTTGCAACTTGATGTGTGGCTTTATTCTCTGCTTCTCGCCTTTTAGATTGTGGTTTAGAGTTTAGACTGATCTGCACTTCTCCATTAATTTGTTGCCTGATGGTGAGGGCACCTTATGAATCACGGTGGTCATGGACCAGTCGGATAATATTTGTAGTTGAGCGACTCGCTTCCTTTGGAATTTCTGGTCTAATTCAGATGGACACTTGCTGAATCGGGTGTCTTCCGTTGCGTGGCTTTTGTGCTGCGAGAGATCTGATATTATCCCTGGACTGAAACGTCTCTTCAAAACTGAACCTTTCTTGCTGGGTGAATAGCTCCAGACTGATCTTCATAAAAGTGGGATCATCTTTCAGCAGGAGGGATATGGCCCATGTGTCTAAATCCTCTTAGATTTCTTCCTGAAGCCCGGTGGGCAATAAGAGTTGGGACGGAGGCATCACTGATTTGGTCCTCCTGTAGTTCAATGCGATGTATGGAGTGCAGTATTTGTATGTGTACTTGTAGGACGGTTAGCTTTCTCTCAGCTGATAAAGTTACGGGGAGGTTAGGGTACTCGCGAAGAAAAGGGTTATATAGAGGTGCACTTCATGGATTACAATGGTATCAGTATCGATATTTCGGCAATTCTGATTAGATTTCCGTTTTTGCAATCTCAATGTATCAATTGGGTATCGTTGGGAGTCTGCAGACCGTTGGCTTGAAAGAAGAATTCAAATTCCCATCTTGATAAATCAACCCTTGTGAGTGCCCTGAAGCAGAGGTGACGGAGCCTTGGGGGGGGGCACTGGGGGCACACGCCCCCCCCCAATTTTTGGGCCCAAAAAATGCCCCTTTTCTGCTGGAAATTAACGTAGACAAGGTGCCCTGGGGCCTGATGGCCCCACCCCACTTTTCGAAAGCATTCCGCCGCCTCTGCCCAGAAGCTGAGAACTGGGCTTAGGGGCGACCATTTGATATCAGGAGGCCTTGAGGGGCAAGGGGGTCTTGTAGTTTTATTGAATAAATTATTTCTTGCTCAGTTTTGCTGTTTTGGAAATAAATTCTTTCTGGACAGTCTAGAAAAAGATCATTTTTAGTATAGCTTCATTTGGAAGCTTTTGGAATAGAAAATAACAAAAAAACCCAAGTCAGGGTCACTGAGTAACAATATCACGAGCTGTTGTGTGAATTAATATCACTCGAGCCCGCAGGGCGAGAGTGATATTAATTCACACAACAGCGAGTGATATTGTACGAAGTGCCCTGACGCGTGGTTGTTTTGTTTTTATCACCTGGTTTTACCTACAATTTTCAGTTATAAAGAGGGACTATTTTCTGCCATTACAAAAATGTGACGTCACCATGGAGCAACAATTGACATGACGTCACAATCCCATTATTCTGGCCCTTGTTTAGTTTGTGACATCATCAGGCATCTGAAATGCTGGTGATGTCATAACCATTGTTAAAAAATATCGCCCTTGAAGGGTGGTATTTTTTACAATATCATAGGCCCTGATATTTTGACTGTAAACAGTGATATTCACAGCCAACCAGGTGATAATATTCGGGAAGGCTTGCTTGAGACGGGGATAAGTTCTGCCGCGAAATAAATTTTCAGCTGAGGTAAAGTCCCAAACCTCCCCTAATTATTTAATGGTCGCCCTCTTAGTAGTGTAAATTAAAAATCACTGAAACGTGTTTCTGGATTTTTTTTTTTTTGCCTGTGACCATTTCTGTTTGTGAATTATAATTAGGGAGCTTCCTCAGTCTGGTGGCCTGCTGTGTGAATGTTCACATTATCATCCAGGCCACTGGGGCCAGGCTGAGCAGGCAAAATCCTTTTCCACTCCATTTTTCAGTTGGAAGAAATATTGATCTGAGGTGGCAGCACCAGCTGATAAAAAAAAGTGTTGGCTGGATAGTGTCGGCACCTTGTGGAAAATGATAACTTTGTTTTTTGGTCGTTTATGTCTGAGACACTGCCGTCTCACAATTCCTCGAGAAAGACGAGATTATGGCTCCAACAGGAAACTTCCTGGTGCAGATGATTTAACAAGTGGACAAATGTCAAGATATCAGCTGGAGGAATGTTTTAGGTGAGTAAATCATGGTGTGTTTCCTTTAAGCATTAAATTGTTATCGGGCGCTGTGAGTTTTGCCACCCTGGGATGAGGAAGTTTCCTCAGATCTTTTCTTGAAGTCAAAGGAATCGAGAATGGCCAAGGCTGGCTTCTTTCAAGTTGGTGGATTGTAACATTTTGTGCGAGTGTATGCTGCAACTGAGCTGCGAATGTTTTGGTGGCGGTGATTCACAGGGAGTCTATCTGTATGTCTGTGGAATGAGTCATTCTTGCCCATTTTCATTACGATTGTAGTAACCAGTAGTAGTGGATTTCTTTACAAATAGCAGATTTCCAAATGTGTTCCTGGGATAGAGGCAGCCAAGGCAAAGGTGTGTCACGGTTGAGTGCATCTCTGGGATTTACCTTCTGTGAGTGCCTGAGTAGCTCTGAGTGGTGCATGTGTATGATTGGTGAGTGAGTGAAGTGTGGACTGAGACTGTTGCTGGTGAGAGACCAGTGTGGAATAGTGTGTATTTCACTATTTGATCATTTGTTTACATACAGAGTACAGACATGACTGGCCCCCTAAAATCAATTCCTTCAATTAAATATTTACATGCAAAATTGATAGATTGGCACTGCCAATGAAGAATAAATGGTCACTCTCGCTGTTGTTGAAGTTATCACCCTATAATGTCTATGCTTACTACAGGCTATTGATTTTGCTAATACAAATAATAGGGCCCAATTATCATATTTATAACATTGATATATTTAAAAGAACGGGACCATCAGTCATTGTGGCCGATATAGCAATTAAATGTTAATTGAAAAAAAAAGGCCGATCTTATTCTGTTAATGCTCCGTAAGGCCAGATAAATGGACCATTGGCATTGCCAATTAGTAATTCAGTGAATTAGTCAAAGTGTATGTAAAGTGTTAAAATTCCAGGACAATAGTGAATGGTCCTATTTGCATTGCCTTTGACTAGATTTCCTGGTTAGTTTCAATTAGAGGCAGCAGTTTTAAAAATAGGTCAATCATAATAAAGAAAATTAAATTTCTTACTCCACCTTGTTGTGCCTGTCAATGAGGTGGATGCATTGAAAATCATTCAAGGAAATGTGACAACTTGAAACTGATGACAGGCACTGATATGAGCGGACATATTGGAAGAAATTCTAGTGTGAGATAAGCCTGTAATCAGGATTATCAACAATGATCAAGCAATGACATTTTATGAAGTGTGTTTTTCAATGGTTGATATCACAATAGTCACTAACTTTTAATAACTTATATTCCTACGTCTTGAGACAGATGAGATAAGATGTGGACGAGTGACTCACATTTGTTAATGCTATTCAAGCAATTGTGAGTCAATCCATTATAAATCTGTCCTTACATTTACATTTTGGAATTCATTTATGAAAACTGACAGGACAGCAATCCTCATGGGTTTCATTCTAAACCACTCAACATTCCTAATAGACTCTACATAGATCGCTGCCAATTTAACTACTGAGTCTGATGATGAAGGTAATTAATTTATCATTCCAATGTAATTTTTTGTGTTGTCAAAAACTGTCACTTGTTTGGAGGTTGTAAAATAGTTTTTCTTCTGAGATTTATATGAACTATGCTTCTGGATTACATTGTATACTAAAATGCGGCTGATACTTATGCCTATTCAACATATATATGTGAGGATTACCACAAAAAGCACATGCACGGGACATTACAGCATTTAAAGGTGAAACACCCATTACATATTTTTCTTTCAAAAGTTGCCAAGGCGCCATTGTAACTTTTGGCAGTTGACTCATAAATTAGTGTTAGTCTAAAATGTTGGCAAGGGGATGATCAAGTGTTACATTTCAAGCTGACTGGCAGTGTCAGTTGCATCCATTCCAAGTTATCAGTGCAACAAATTAATGTTCGAGTGACCTTTGTTTAGTGTTTAGCCAGTGGTCATTATTTACACGTTACTCCCCCTGCTAATTGAAATCTACAATGTTAGTCACTCTTTAATACAATATTAAATGACCTATGACCTGTCAACACAAGTTTGCGTTATTGTACTCACACAATGAGAGGATGTTAATTGATGGCCTTGTAATATTGGCCGCATAAAGTCGGTTTACAACATCACTATTACTTCAAGTTAATCTTTGGTGTAACTCAATGGACTATTCAACAAGAGAACTAATCGATAGATAATGTGTTTTATGCGAGTTGTAGTATTGAGATTTTATGACCATAATAGTGCAAAATAACATAACTGTTTAATGTAGAAGATAACAAGTAATCTATTCCTTGGTTCTATATATCAACGCCTATAAAATGAATAAATGCAGACTAAGTAAACAGAGATAATTTTTGTGGCAAGATAAGAGGAAGCCAAAGTTATAAGATCTCATAAATTTGAATGGTATAGCCAGCCGTATGGTGTCAGGTTTTTGATCACGATCAAGTGACATACTAAAGTGTGCTAAATAGATTTGAGTCTCAATTAGATCTATTTGTTTTAGTCTTGAATTGCCTGAATAAGAACCGAGGGATATACGGTTTTGTTTGTGTTTGTCTGTGTAATACCATTAAGCAAACATGCACTATAAATGTATGAATAGCTCAGTACAGCTGGCATTTAGCTGTGTCATGAATTTATGATCTCTTACAGTCAGACAAATGAGAAAATCAACAAATCAATGGCTCAGTTTTAAATTTTAATTTTGGCTTATGATTTGTGACATCAGTTTTGTGCAGGTTTTGTAATTCATTTTCTGAGGAATAAATATCTGAGGAATAAATATCATCAATGGAACTTCAGTTATGTATGCATGAATTGTGTGAATGAAACAGAATGGTTGATGTTAAGTTTGCCTTTAAGGTATAAGTCATGTAGAAGGAAACCTAAATGACTGTTCATTCATGGAGTCATTCTCTCAATGAGTTAAGTTGTTCATTATATCTAGGCAATGCTTCTGCGTAATGCATGTTTTAAGGTTTAGTGGGTGGTATGATTGCCAGCTAAGCCTTGAAGGGGAGTTGACATGGTTAAGGTGCTGTCTAATTGGGCCAATTAACCAACCGATCTTTGATCTCCTGTGCAGAGATTGCCTCAATTTATATCCAGATCCCTGAATAGCTCTCTTTAAGAAGATCTTAGGTTTTTTCAGGTTTTGCTTTGATATTCTGAGTAAAGACACATACCATTATATTTCTGAAGTGGCAAGTGAAATAAATATTTTGAAAGAATATTTCAAAATCCTGACATGATTATCATGGTAACCGTGTAAAGCGTGCCTAATATTTCCATTTGCCATTGCTTATAGCTTCAGTTCCACACAGCACTGTCAATTTCATTGTTGTATCATTTTCAATGTAATTTCATAAAGTTATTGTTAAGGAATATTGTGAGAATGCTGTGGAATGTTGTTGTGTGATATGGACAAGGCTTGCGAGTGTGTTGCTCAACTGTGTTGCTCAACTGTGTTGATGTGCGCGCTGTCAAAGGCTCTGAGTTGTTCTGCACTGCCTCAATCTGCATTTCACTTTCTGTTACAGCTGAATAAGCTTAAGCCTTTCACCTCCTTCCAAATGGCCCAGCGTTTCTTCAAAGTAAGTCGGCTAAGTTTCCGAATGCTGTTAGGCTGAGCGTTGTGCTTTTGGTTATCTTACTAACAAAAAATTTGTTTTCTGTGTTTGCAGTTCGTTGATGCATTGCTTATTAATCATTTGCTGTGTAATTTTGTCATTTTGTAGCTCATTTACCCGGACCATATTTCCACAATGCATGTTTGCGCATACACTTATATATTTCCCATTTCTTGTTTACATCTTGTTTACATCTTCAGATTTGTACACATTATGTTATTGTTTTGTAAACTAGTTGAAACAACTTTGCATTTTTATGAGTAGTTTACTTCCAAGAACAAGTCTCAGCTTTGGACACTGATTAGCCAGTAATTTAGCCTTGATGACTTTTGTTGCCCCTTTGACAGTCTGCCAAGTAAATATGTTTTAATGCTCTTATAATTTGCCGTATCAGCTCAGGAAGTATATTCATTTCATAGCACATAAGTTGACACAACATTGAGAAGTTACATTTTAGCTGTTTCCGTGTGAGTTAGAATTGACCACCAAACTTGCTTATTAACCTGACGTCATCAGATATTGACTTTTTAAATGAAGAGAAGTCTAGAAAATAACAATTTGAAAATCCTAGCATCTGAGATACCACATTACCATTTTTTCTTACCACTTGTTCTTTCTTGGTTCGTGTTGGTTCCTGCCATGTGTTTCGGTTGCTCTTATTCCCACCATGCATTGTTCTCCATCAACCAAACATTTTATGCTTTGTTGCTGGAATTTTGAAATATTTTTGTGTTCTTTTGTGACGCTTATTTAGTGCGAGACACCACAGATGTCTTTGCACCAATTTAGAATGAACTCCCTTTGAAATGATTCTCCTCTACCTTGTATGTCTTGCTATTTTCAGTAATATTTCACCATTTCCAGTGAAATGTATTGTTTGCACATTTTCTCACTCAGATTTTTGCTGCATTATCATGCACCTCATTTGCATGTCGTTGCAAATATGGTCTTCATTTCCTTTCTGTTCACAAATTACAATGGATTTTCAGTTGCAGCTTTACATTATGCCAGCATTTTATGTTTAGTAGTTGCATTTCACTTATATAAAATATACTCAATATATTTTATTATCTTATGATTATTATCTTAATGTCTTGTTATTTTTACTTCATTGAAAATTTTGTGTAATATAATTTTCACATGTATACACTTGTATCTCACACGTATCTTATATAAAATACACTTTATATATGTTGGATTAATGCACTGCAGCATCGTAAATTCATTCTAAATGTAGTGACATGTAAGTCATCATGTACTTATATATCATAAAAATTTGCTGCATATCTATAAAATATCAATGCTTTCAAAAGGGCTTTTATTGAATATTCATTTGAATTGCATGAAAAGTGATTTATAAGTCGGGATTACAATTGGGATTATGTAATACATAAAATGTTTAGCAATATTATTCCATGTGATAGACAGTTTGAACAGTAATAGTTACTGTGACGCACATTCCACCTGTTAAACTTGCTATCAATCTTTCTTAATGACAAGTATGACCTTCGATCAGGGGCATAAGTTAAGCTTTTGTGATGAAATATCAATCAGTTGTGATACTGAAGATTATGATACATGGTTGCATAAAGAATGAGCTCTTGAGCCGTTCAATATTCAATATGTGTGGCTGGAGGGATGATAAACCAAGTTGATATGATATATACATTATCTGTGAAACAATTGTGGTATGAGATTTATGAAGAGAACCATGCGGAGTCCATTGCGGACTGCACAGCTTGGGTTATTTATTTTGTGTCAAATTTCCTGTTGGTTCTCATAACTCCTTTCTCTTATTGCTCCAATATCTTATTGCTTATTCTCCGAGTCTTATAATTGATGGCCCTCGGCTAGGTCAGAGTGGAGCGGGTGAATGTTTGCAGTTGTGCTGCAGTTGAAGAGGACTTCATGGCTGCCCAGGGGTTTATCAGTCTGCCTTTGACTGCCATTGACCTGTGAAAAGGGTGGGGCTCCAAGTCCGGCTTATTGTAAGATAGCGCTAGGATTTCTAGGTACAAGTATATGATACTACAGATAACAAGCTGATTTTAATCTTGGACCTGACCCTTGACTTTAGTCTCCCTGTTCTGCCCGGTGTGCGATACTTGGCTTGCCAATGACCTGATGGGATACCTTGTTACATACATATAGGACATTCAAAAGTGTATAGGTTTATTGTATACAATTTTGTGTAGATGGATGAGTGGATGATCAGGCTTTACGTCCTGTATTTATGCACATGGTAGTCCAATTAGTACAAGAGGAAAGTACAGCATTGAGTTGAAGGATGCACTCTCATGGTAAATTAACCATTGGCTATGTTTTGCAGCTTGTTGAAAGAGATGTTTCGACATGATAGATCAATTAAATCATGGAATGTCAAGTATTAGCTGATTAGGGGCTCCAGGACACTACTCATATTGTTACACTGTTGAAAATGGTAATGATATATTGTAGATTAGAATCAGATAGATGCTCCTGCTATGGACCAAGTTATTCCACAGCAATGTCTATTCAATTCATTATACTGTAGGCCAACTTTGAGTCTGCCAATGAATGTGTGACTGCCATGTTATTAAATGCCAATGAGGAATAGTTGGAATTGTTTATGTCGGTCCCTCTTGCCAATCCTCTAGCTGTCTTAATTCGGGGGGGGGGGGGGTTACCAGATCATGGTAGCATGCTACACTGCCGATCGCTGGGTCCAGGGTTTGAATCCAGCTCTTGCTGGGTCTCGTGGGCCTATGTTGGACGGCGGTGTCAATCATCCTTTGCCTCATTGCTGTGTCCTCCTCCTGTCCTAATTAGCCTAATGAGTGCATAAATACAATCCATTTGTCAGTTTTCTTAATTCTGGTTATCCACACGAAGCTTTGGTTTTCTAGAATGATATTAGAATCATTTTGATTTAATTATCTGAGGGTTGAGTACTCTTGGAGCTTGATGATTTGACCCCAGTACTGGTGTTTGATTCCAGGAATGCCATATTGTGAGGACACTGGCACACTGCACTGGAGTAGGAGTCAGCTGAGGTCATTGGTGCAACCTGAAATTCCGAAGAGATGTTTTTGTTGCTTCTGACAGTGTTCGGAAGTTCATTTGAGGCTTGATAGAAATGTTTCAGGATCACATATGTCGAATGTTGTGTGTTATTTTCTAGCTGTGCTGGTTTATTCTCTTCTCAGTGTCATGTTCTTCCCCCAAGGCCAGTGGAGGCCAGGAGTCTATGTCAGACAGATCTGGGAGGCTGCTGCTTTCATGCTGTTGTCCAAAGTCCTGTTGACTGTTGCAATGGGGACAAAACAAGGTGTAGGAATGGTGTAAATATTGGCAAGTGATTGTTAATGGACGTTGCATTGCGGTTGTGATGTATGTTTTAGGGGAAAGGTTCTTGTTTGTGCCACACTGGCTATAAATCTAATGTATTGCTTTGAAAATGCTGTATGTAGGCTGTATGCCTCTCAGTATAATCCCACTATTGTATGCCGAGATACAAATAGGTCTGAAGGGGATTTGAAGTGGTCGGATAATGGCCGAGGGGTGAGGACTGTTGTTTGGCTGCGGTGATTTGTGGCCTTGATCTCCTTCTGCTCCGGCTTCTGCTCCGGCTTCTGCTCCGGCTTCTGCTCCGGCTTCTGCTCCGGCTTCTGCTCCGGCTTCTGCTCCGGCTTCTGCTCCGGCTTCTGCTCCGGCTTCTGCTCCAGCTTCCTTGGCAATCCTTGCAGTCCCTTCTCCTTGTGAGTCCTTCAGTGCTGTGGCTTACAAGGGCCAAGACCAGGGCCAAGACCAGGGCCAAGACCAGGAGACCAGCTGGCTTCAGATAGATCTCTTGGGGGATTATTCTCCTCTCTCCTTCCTGCCTCCTTTCCTCTCTCTTTCTTCCGGTGTTCCTTTTTCACAGAATTCCTGGTTCGCTTGGTTTGTGAGAATATCCCTGCTTGGCGTGTCTCTATATTTGGTGTCAGTGCAATTGTTCAGGATTTTCTGCTTGTCTTTTTGCAGCCTTTGACGTCGGCTGGCTGTAGACTGGCTGTCTTGGCCACTGCTCCTTAGTGCTTAGTTTCCATGTAGGCGGTGTTGATTTAAATGTTGTGAGCACTCAGTGGGCAAGTGTGCTACATGTTTCACAAACTGACAAAAAGAGGAAGTGTTATGTGAGTCTCTTAGGAATCTGACCTGGATATATGTCATGCAATATTGATTGTGATAAGGACAGAGTAGGTCACTCATAGCCTCCCTAGGATAGCCTCCATGCTCTGCTGGCAATTGGTGTCACTTGCTTGTTGGCAGTAGAGGAAGCCACTTCCTAGTTGGTGAATACCATGGACACTTTACCTGGACACCTTTCTTGGCTGGATTTTACGATCCTTGGAGCTGCACAGACCTGGATGTAAGATGAATTAGTCCTGGGAGGTATCAGCAGTTAATAGGTCAGCCATTGCCTAGCAACCAGGGCTAGGGTTCAACCCCACAATCAGGTAAAGAATGATAGACACTGTGAGAGAGCCAAGAGAGACCTGTGTGGGTCTATTGCTGGGGGGTGAGGGTAAACAGGAAAGTTTATTCTGCCCTGTGTTTGATATACAGGTGTGTGGTCAGTGCTGAGTCTGTTTCACATTAATATGTACTAGATGGTCTCGTCTCTCATGGGGCATTGAATTCATGCTCTTTTTCACTAGATGTGAAACCACCATTGCATAACAGGCCTTTTTCTGCTCCACTGATTTGCTAATGTGCATTCACTCCGCTGGCTTGCTGTGTTTATAAATAGGGGCAAGTTCCCATAGATTTAACAATGGACTTGACACAGATTATAATTGCCTTGCATTGTTACACCCTAGACTGGTGGAGAGTTGTGGGCTACAAATTGTTTGTACAATATATAAATATCCATATGTATGCACTTTGACAATGTTCAAGTGATGTAATTGTTTGTATGACTCGAGTCATCATACCATAATCATGATAATTCCATGTCAAATTAATGTAACATGGATCATGATTGCATGATAGCTGCAATAGGACATGACTCTTGATTGATCAAGTTTCCTTAATTGCAGTGACATTTTGGAGAGGTCTGAATTTGTGGGAATAGAATAATTTCCTCATCTGCCTGTGGTGTTTCTATCTAATTCATGTTGTGGGTGGCAACTAGGCTTGCAATACTTGTGGCCCAGTTTGGTGAATAAGCCTCACATGTCCTGTACTCTGCTTTATTTATCTAAAGTATTTACCAATTTCATTATTTTGCCTATATATGTTACTATACTGGTTTACATATAGCCCATATAATTTAAATGTAAATAAAGCTATAGTCTTTGTTATTTCCCTGACGAAATTGATTTTCCAAATTAAGTGTATATTCTGACTTGAGTGTTTACCTCGGTGTCCGCTGTCTATTTCATTAAGTGTTTCTTATGACTGAGCTTTATTTGGGTTAGAGACTTGATTTACTGGTATTTTCACCAGACTACTTCCTAAAATATAATGAAGACTACACCGCTGCATTCAAGCGAATCTCCAATTTTCTGGGTCAAATCAAGTGACTTTGCCTTGGAGCCAAGTTGGAGGTTTTTCTGAAATCCCCTCAGAACATAAAAGCAGTGTTTGTGGTTCTTCCTCCTAGCCTGACAAGGCAATAACAGGTCTGTTTGTGATTCAGTCACTAGTCATGAGCCGCTAATGACTTATTATAGAGTGCTGCACTGTCCTGTACGCATACAATGGCCATACAATAATATCATAGTGCATAAAAACATATGATAGCCATGCATATGTATGCTTATCATCTGACATTGTCTCTCTATCTCAGACCATATTTAATCAATCATTTGTATGAACAGTATAAACAAGCGGGTCAATTGAGTCCCACTAATTAGCTTGAAATATAACATGACTTTCTCTGATTCTGGTTAGCGATCTCTGGCTGTATATACTCCTGTCTTGACAAAATTTTCCTATTCAACAAGTCTAAAACATTTTCATAAAATTTTATTGTCAACATCGAATTATTAAGTGGGTGAAAGTTACATACATGTATCAAATTGAGTTTTGTTGTCATGGTTCCTAGTAATGTTAATTTTTACCGAGGCCTGGCCTCGTGTATTGCAGCCAGTGTCGATCGGACGGCTGAAGACGCCTGAAGACGCCACCTTTGCCGTCTGAAAACGCCGGCTAAATACAAATCTGCCCTTCCAAACTTCGTCCGTCATCATTACGGGCCCTAAGCTTGTGAAAGCCGTACAATTACACACCTCAAACATGTCCGGAACACTTTATTGCACAACTGACAGCCGAGCGCATATTTCCACAGCTCACCCTCGCATCATTTTCGCCATGATTACAACTTCCGGATGTGGAAAGCGTGCATAAATTAGTACAGGAAACACAAATGCGACAGATGGCGCGCCGAATTTACATGGTACGGGTGGCGCCCCTGGCGTAAAATTCGGCAAAAAAATCTCAAAACCTAATCTGCAGACTGTTGCGGTTGAAAATATATTTTCCTTCATGCTTTCTTTTTTTAATACAATTTCTTTGTGATCATGTTTAATTACCAATGCAACTTTAAGAGTTTTACTGTGTACTTTAGTATTTTCCCCCATTTTCCAGGCTTCAAACAAAAAACAAATCATACAATATAACAATTTTCAACCACTGAAGGTCTGCAGAATAATGTAAACAAAAATTCGGAAATTCATCTTTGCTGAGACAATGTGATTCAGTGGATTTCTGGTCAGTTTTGCGGTGGCATCATTGATCTTTGTCAGAAAATGTAAGATTGGGATTTAAACATGAGGTTTTCAAACAGAAATCGATTTTTGCTTGGCCAGTTTCCATAATTTTTGAGCAGGCAAGCAGATGAGCGATAATTGGGTGATCAGTCAAAACGGCAAAAAACAAAAACGGCAACAGACAATAACGCCTACGGTTTTTTGAGCATTGTCAAAAACGCCTACAGCTTAATTTTCTTTTGCATGGCAGTACAATAACGGCTATTGGCAATTACAAAAACGGCAACTGCACTCTACAAAAACGGCTATTCCCGATTGGTGGTTTTTTCAATGTTAAACAATTTTACAAATCAGGCGTTGTTCTGTCATCATTTCACTTCTGAAAAGATTTCTTTGTAACTAGGCCTACAGAATCGATCACGATTGCAATACTGCCGGTTGAAAGATTGACTGTCAATATTTGATCCAAACTGCTAATTGTCATCAAGTCACATGCCTGCACACAGATTCATACAAATGATAATTGCAATTTTGCTGTCAGATTTTTGAGTTGATTGGTTTCTTATTCACACCAACTAAACTGCTTAATTTCTGACACTTGACCTGAATATTTTTTGACAATCATAGAAATGTTGATTACCAACAGTAGGCGTTTTTGTAAAGTAGTGTAGCCGTTTTGGTATAGACCTGTAGGCGTTTTTGACATCCATTAGTAGGCGTTTTTGTGTTGCCGTTCTTGCATTGTCAGAAATCGTAGTAGGCGTTTTTGTCAGTAGGCGTTTTGACTGCTAATCGATAATTGAGTGTTTAAACTCAAGTTGGTTCATCTGAGCCATCTCCTCAAGCACATGACTAGATACAGATTGATAAATATTTTTGTATAAGGGGCCACCATTTAATGTCGGGCGGGGGACCTTGGGTTATTTTCTTAACCCTTACTGGACTGAAAGGACATTTATGGCATCCATAGCTGGCTGCCTGAGGGACCATTTATGTCCCTCAGGTACATGCTGATGACGATTGCCGGTCAACTAAGCGACAGACAACTAGGCTACAGCACTACCAACTAGGCGACAACCAACTAGGTGACATACCACTACCAACTAGGCTACACTTTTTAGACAACTAGGTGACAGCAGATACCCCCCAGATACCATCCAGGTGACATATATTTTATTGACACCTGCAATGGGGGTCAATTACGAAATGTATTGTCACCTAGTTGGATGTGTTTTGTGAACTTGTGTCACCTAGTTGGAAGTGCTGTGTAAATTTGTGTCACCTAGTTGGAACTGTTTGTCACCTAGTTTGCACTGGTATGAAATTTCCAAGTTTCTTGTCACCTAGTTGGTACTGATGGGTGTCGCCTAGTTGGTTTGTCGCCTAGTTGACCGTGCACCGCTGATGATGTCACAATCGTCCTTGGAGATTGTATTGTTTGAACAGCCCAGTTGTACATGGATTTTCTCAAGTTGCACCTTCAAATCAGCTGATTGCTCTGCCTTGCGCCGAGGTTTAATGTGCTTTGCACGGTATTTTTCAGTATCATGTTTGGTTAATCAACCTCTCTGAAAGTGAGGCAACAGTAATTTGTGTGAGTAATGACCCATTATGTGATGAGGCCAAATGAAGTTGGAATTCAGCTGTGTCACATGACAAAGGTGATTATGTAGTCCACACTGTGTAGTTGTGATATCATCATGGGGATATGTGTTGGCCTCTGCTTGTTTGGGGACAACATAGCACTGTCGTGAGTGGCTAATTAGCTGAGTGGAATGCCTCATTTGCCATCCAGGACAGACAATATAGTCCGGGCAATTACCAGGGGAGATAGATCGATGATAATCTCAGTGAAACCATGGTGAGATAAGTCCTAAGGACAGAAAGATATAGCAAGGGTTTATCTCTGGCATCTGGTTCCATTTATAGCTCCAAAAGAGGAACTTACGACTCCGCTAACACTGTGTTTGTTTGAATCTGTCTTTCTGAGAGGCCCACTTTTTCTGCCTTTGTTTATTTTGGACTGATGCAGAGAATTAAACCTTTGCCAGTGTTTCCTTTTCTTCTCCAGTTCCACAGCCATTTGCCAGATGCATGTAATTGCTGAAAATGCTGATGTTTGGATTCTGTGCAGAGGCTAATCCGTGACTGTCACTCTGATTACTTTGTATTGTCAACTTTGATGGATTGAGGAGGCTGGGGAAAGCATCCACTTTGTGATGACTGATGAACGATAGTTATCATCTTTTGATGGCAATAGCTCTCAAGAATAGTTATGACATCTTGCACAATTACATATTTACGTATGTATAATATACTGTCACAGTGTATATATTTGGATTTTTTTCTCATGGTTGAATAAATCTTAAGGCTATTATTGACTTTGATATTTATCACTTAATTTCAGCCGTCTTTACTTCGCAGGTGAAAACACATATGATAGAGTTGAACCATGATTGATGGTCGACTGATAATTTATGCATATAAAACTTTAACATGTATTTTACATCTAACTTTTGGTTAATTGCAGAAACTTTTCGGGCAGAAGAAGTCTCGTGATTCTTCGGGCGGCAGGAGGGAGATAGTTGTGGTGGGACCAGGGGCACCCGGTTGCCACGGTGATCTGGTCGTCGGTGGTCACCCAGGCTACCATCACCACCACTTTGTCATGGGCAACCAGTGTTGTCGAATGACACCGCCTCCAGGGCAGGCCCAACCTGGATACCCTGGAGAACCGGCCATTGGTCTGACCACCCTGGAGACGGGCGAGAATGGCCGGCCTCTGCCTCCTGTTCCAAACAGAGAAAAAGGTACATTTGTCATTTGATCTCATCTAGATAATTGCAATGATAGCAAATATGTGCTGGTAAAATTCGTTGAAACGTATTCCCTGTGATTAGTCCCGATGATTAGTACACTCCCCACCAGTAATCCCTCTACAGTTCGCAACCTCTTTCTCTTTACAAATTATATTTTACAAAACAAAATTACCTTAACACTCATTCCCCCTGGCCACAAGCAACCTTTTCATTCCACAATATCAAGGGGATGTCACTGTGACAGGGACTGCTGTATGTGGTACATCATGCTTGCTGCATGCTAAAATCAAGGTGAAAGAAATGTTCTATTCAATTCATCGATATTTATACATAATCCTATTTTTTTTTCATGCAATAATTCTTGACTTACGCAGTATACCCATGCACTATTTAGAATAATTTTATGATTAAATCACTTGGCCGGAACATTTTAGGGCAAATTTCTGTTGAAAAGCTGCCTGTATTTGCAATGTATATAGCATACTATATCACATCAGATGCATAGAGGTGACTACTAAGCGTCACAGCAAGCCTATTCGATTGCCTTGTACGTTTTGTTGTAATAGAGCTTTCCAGGATCCTGTAGCATAATTACCATAATTGCTGCAATTTGAATCAAATCTGTATACTGTTATGGTGTATTATCGCACAGTTTCAGGTCAAAGTGTTATTTTCAGAGCTCACATAGATGCCTGGTGATGTGTGCATGTTGTTTTATGTTGGGAATTTGGAGGGGGATATTTAAGTGTCGTTCTGTGAGCGATAGGGAAGTTTAACACAAATTAATTATGTTAGGCCTTATGTTTGAGGTTATCAGTGATTAATTTTGAGCTTTGTGACTTGTTGGTTATCAGTTATACCTTGATCAATTAGGGATAGTCCGGTTCAGTTAGCGTTAGTCACTTGAGCGATGCTTCCCAAACGTCTGTCTTGCATCAATATCTTTAAACTGAAGCCGAGTAAACCTGCAGCGACAAATTCTTCTTTTACAGTTTTGCGAGCATTGTACGATTACAACGCCAGGGTCGAAGATGATCTCTCATTCCGCAAAGGGGACAAGCTGGAACTTATTGGTGACAGGTGAGCTCTATGTTGATTTAATGTTGTTTTAGTGATATAAGTATTCAAAATTATTTCTAACAAGTTCACAGATCTGTTAATTGTTTTAAGAAATTGATTATGTATATTTTGTCATTACACAGTGAAAACTCAGACTGGTGGCTAGCCAGGCATTTACAAAACGGTCAGGTCGGATACATTCCAAGTAACTACGTTGTCAAGGACGACAACAATCCGGAATCACAAGAGTGAGTAACTCATGCTTCAAGTTTGATGAAAACTGTTTAGATTTCCTGATCTTTGTTGTTGTTGGGACTTTGTGGCTCCGAAACTTGAGTTCATTTAAAAATGTTTTGTTTATCATCAGATGGTGGTTCCAAATAGACAGAAGAGAGGCGGACAAACAGTTGCTGTTGCCTGGCAACCCCAAAGGAACATTCCTGGTCAGAGCTAGTTCAGGTACGGATTCCAAAATGCATAGATTATCATTCTGTCTTATGTTGACGAGCTTGTGTGCACTATAATGACTGGTTCCTGTGTAAAAGGTCCTTGTATGTTATGTGCTATATCTTGAGTTGTTTTTTTTCACTTGATCATCATTTATTTGTTTTTATTGCCTCCTTATGTTATCACTCTTTTCAACTGTGATATAGTCACAAGTTTCTCACTTTAGCAACTTTAATATATATTTCGTATGTATCTAAATGTTGCTGGAATAATTTACGTCCTGTTTTAAGACTTAAACCTATGTTTACTATTGAAGTATAATGCTAAGCACCTTAAATTAATTAAGAGGCATAGTCTGTTAGAGCTGTTATCAGTCATTGCCTATAAGTAGTAATGAGATCTTATAAAAATATGAAGAAGGGTTATAGGAATTATTAGTGATCTGTAGGAATTGAGTTTTGTTGGCCGTGATGGAATGTGGTGTGCCAGATCTTGTGTGGAATGGTTGTTGTTGTATTGAAGAGATGAAACTTTTCAACTTCTAACGAGCCCTGGTACATTGGGTGCGCTCTGTAAATGGTTGTTGTGGCCATGTTTGTGTTCTTGCTGTGCCAGTGCCTTTTTATTATGCGATTATTTCCTTCAGTTTCTAATACTCATAATAACATCATTCTTCAGCTAACGACCCCCGGTCGCCTCGTGAGTATCTCGTTAGGAAACCCGATCTGTAGCTTTTTTCTTTAGACTAACTTTCTTCTGTTGCAAATGTGAACCAACATGTTTATCAGCATTCCGAGTATAACTTGTGAATTTACCAATTCCAACCATGGTGTTATGTAATGGTTAAAGACCAACTGTTATGTTAAGAGATCCAGGTGATGGCAGAATTATTTGCATCATTGTGCCCCATGTATGGCGGAGGTTGAATAAGGTTTAATTGTGTTACAAATTACCATAACTGGCGTAAGACTCCCTTGTTATACTAACATATTAACCTTACTTTAAGAATATTGGGATGTTAAGCAAGTTGTTTTCCAAATTGTTTGTCGCTGTTTCGTGGCTTCGCATGAATGTTTATTTGTTTTAATTTTTTAGACTCAACCAATCAGTCACATTTATGGCATGCAGTGCTGCTAGTAAAATGCGTTATTTGCGTTTGTTGCACCCTTTAATTATAATAGCATATTTTATATCCTTTACTGCTAGAAGCTTCTGTGAATTGCCACTGGTAACAGCTCTAACAGTTCCGTCTCATGTCTTGTGCTTAGTGTTTGCATGTTGTACCGTCTAACGTTGATTCTTGTTTTGCTCTAACTTTGGCTGTACCCTTGCAGACAAAAGATCCTATGCATTGTCAATACGTGACTTTGATGAACGACGGCGAGATGTCGTTATTAAGCACTACAGGATCCGCAAGATGGACAATGGCGGATGTTTTATCAGTCCAAAACGAACGTTTAATTCCATTCTGGAGCTCATAGAACACTACCGAGGTAAGAGGACTTGTTGTGGGCTCCTATGATTTCCAGCCGATTTACCCTGCATCGTCAGTTCACCGTGAGTGCTGCTCTGGCTACTGCCAACTACGCTGCAAAGGAAAATCTCCCATCAAATCTATTTATGAAAATGTCCGTCAGTTGTCAGGGCAAGTGAATTTAGGACTAGTGCTGCCATGCAGTGGGAAAAAGCATAATCACGGAGATCTGACGATCACGGTAAACAAACGATCGAGGGTATCTATGTTATATCTTGGCTCCCGGAGTCTTGTCTCTGAAATAACATTTAATCAGATTTCTCGTTATGCAAATGCCTCTTGTGAAGGATTCTGATCTATGGTAGCTTCTTCCGCAGTGTCTGCTGATGGACTCTGTTGTAAACTTACCAAGGCTTGCCCTAAAGAACCGGAACCCATTCCTTTCAAAGACATTGAGGTAGACAGAGGAGCCATCAAACTCGAACGAAGACTTGGTGCTGGAAACTTCGGAGAAGTTTATGCTGGTGTGTGATCGTTTTATTACATTGCTTTAGAAATTTTCTTTTGTTAATTCTTCAATAATCACTTTGTTATCCTGCGTATTCCATTTTCTCTGAAATGACTCAGCTGTACTACGATATATTACTTCTGTTGTAGTGTGCTAAATATTTATTGAGAAGATTGTCTCCTACTGTTCATGTTATTTTCAATCCCTCACTATTTAGCTTGATGGATGTTTTCGGGATTCCCTACCTCTGAATTCTTTAGACTAACTGCGATTTATGTGAATTTTGTAGGGAAATGGAGAAATTCAGTGGACGTGGCTGTCAAGACTTTGCGGCCGGGCGCCATGACAGTTGAAGCCTTCTTGCAAGAAGCAAAAATTATGCATCGGTTACGGCACAGAAAGTTGGTACAACTCATGGGAGTGTGTACAACTCAGTTGCCCATCTACATCATCACAGAACTCATGGTTAATGGGTCTTTATTAGACTACTTGAGAAAAGATGAGGGAAGAACAATCAAATTGCCCACACTAATAGACATGGCTGCACAGGTATGAGAAATTATGATATATTCCCATTGTGAAATATGCAAAGTCAGATTTTGATGACTTAATTTATCAATTGAATTTAACTTTTTGAAATGAAATATAATGCCATGATATATTATGATATTTCACTCGCTTAAATTTGATATTGATAAATTGTTAACTTGTGATCTAGTATATTTACCACTGCTGTCTGTTTGTATCACGTTTTGTTCTTGTTCAGATTGCAGACGGCATGGCCTACCTAGAAGAAAAGAATTACGTCCACCGAGACTTGCGAGCAGCAAACATTTTAGTCGGTGACAACAACATTGTCAAAGTTGCCGATTTTGGTCTGGCTCGGTTAACAGAAGACCAAGAGATATACTTGGCTCAAGAAGGTGAGAGAGACGAATAATTAGACAAACAGACAAGACATCAGCCTCAAGAATAGGCCCCGTTGGTTTGACTGAAAATAGATTGTATTTGTAAATGGAGTATCATCCACGTGGAATTATCTAGTTGTTCAACTTGTTTTTGGCCAATATATATATGATGTTATTCTGCCAACCATGATACCAAGTCATCTCATGAAAAATAAATGCCTGTTAAATATGTGACCCAGTTTCAGCTGTGCCTTGGCACTGTATCTGCTTGTGAGCTGAATATGTGACCAATCATCCTCGTAATTTGACATTCGTAGTTTGAAAGTAGCTGAAAATACCAGGCGTGGGCAGGATGGCTGCTGACTTTTTTGCCAAACTTGCCGAGCTTGACTAAGATTGCTGCATGCCTTGAAAGTGCATTTATGGGAGGATTAGTCCTACCTACACTTTATAAATTTGCCCAAGTTGGAACTGCGGCTATTTGGTTATCTGTGCAGAGTGTTTTTCCACTTGCATTACTCTAAAAGTTGCATAATTATCGGTGGTGATTGTTATTGTAACCTATTAACGAACGAATTCATTTGCAGATCACATATCCATATCTAATTACTATCTATGGATGATAGTTTATACTTGTGCCATGTTTTGCAGCCACCAAGTTCCCCATCAAATGGACCGCCCCGGAGGCTGCCTTTGAGCGAAGGTTCAGCGTCAAGTCAGACGTGTGGTCTTTTGGAATTTTACTTTACGAGCTCGTGACATTCGGCAGGATTCCTTATCCAGGTAAGGCTTATTCGGCATTTGCTTTGGGGTCGGGCGTTGTACAAATTCTGCAGTCTCTAATGATGCAATTAGCTTGTATTAACCTGTTTCTGATCACTTTAATTAGACTAAGCGCTGTACAAAGATTAATTTAAGCATGGTAGATAAATAGACACCTTGCTCTTGCTCTAACATCTCACCAGTGTTGATGACAGCATTTCTTTTTACAATTCTGTCGTATTGGTCTGGAGTTTATTCTTCTCAACAGGAATGACGGCTATTGACTTTAGAGATTAAGACACCACATTAAAATGTTGTCGTATTTCACATTTGCTCACAGATTTATGCTACTTGTCCGAAAGTCCTGTTGTAGTTAATGGTTGTATTATTATTCATTGTAAATGTTATCATTGAGGAAGTAATATCATCAGTTATTGCTATGTGAGGAAAACTAAGGATCATTCTTGTCATATATTGATAATTATTAGCCTTATCAGACATCTAATCATCGAGTCCTTCGACTCTTGCATACTTATATGTTGTATTGAAGTCTAGAAGAACTGTAAATTCATCTCTCATACTTTCTACATTGTTCGAACTTCACACCAGCCAACTAATTAAGAACTTAACATTTCCTTCATTCAAAGCGATGTCATGTTGTATCTTGACCAGGATCTATGTTGGACCAATGATACAGTCGTCATCTTCATAATCATGAGAATCATTTTTGAATTGTCATTTGAACATATTGAAGTACGCGGCCACGACCAGCTCACAGCTTGTGTACAAGTTTCTTGTTTAACAGTGCTCTCATTGTTTGTTCTTGTTATTTCTCTACAACTCTTTTATCTGTGAATTCTTCCTGAGGATAAACGTATGTTGTTCTATTTCAGTATTGAATACTATTGATATCTTATAACTGTGTCATTGTGGTTCTGTGAAGGGACGATTTCTGTCATTTTACACTGGTCTTGACCGTCTTGTAGTAGATTTACACTGCTACACACTTAGTACACAGGCCACAGGGTATTCCCGCTTACAATACTAATCAAATTAGAATGAAACAAATGCAACTACTATCTTATTTTCGACGATTCATCGAATATTACTTCTATCTCTTGTGAAATTTTCCTTCTCTAGACTTCCTATTATGTGTAAGAATTTTATTTCCACCCAGGAACTACAACACATATAAAACTGAAGACTATCATGAAGCTCCTATAGTGTTGCATCGTGAAGAACCCGTAGCACTAACTTCCTTGTACAAAACTGTTTCTTATCTTAACCTCATGTGACTAACAGAAGCTTGTCTGATCTTTAACAATCTTTTTACACAGCTTTATTGCTTTGTTGCTGCTTGAAACATTTTATTGACATACTTTTTCAAAATGAGGAAAGTATATCTTCCGAAGTACTAAAACTGCAGGACATAGTTCTGATATTGCATGTATATTAGTACTTTCTCTTTATTTTCTGTATTTATAGATAAATTTGAGTAATCGTTTCGGTTGACTGTTTGAAAACCAGCATATTTGATACTGATAGTGCATGTGATAAGCATGTTAATTACACTTTGTCTAACAGGAAGAATAATAATGTACCACTTCACTTTTTATGTTCTTATTTTTTTGTAGTTCTCTTTTTTGATCAGCTAAATTTCAAGTATTCATCTTATCTCATTTGACTTTAGTTTTATCACATGCTGTGGATCTTATTCTTTCTTAAGCATGAACATTTTCAGTGTCTATTGAATTCATTTTCTTTCAAATAGATGTGTGACAATTACGATACTTTCAATACTTTTTAAAAATGTCTCTTCTTGCAAGTAAAAGATTAGTCCACATCATGGCACAAATTGTTTTGAAGTTATCAAATAATGTTAATAGACAATTTAGTCGTGCAAATTAATCAGTACTTCCTGGTTTAAATATGAAGTTATTTTTAACAAGTTATGTTGTTCGCTGAAGTGTGCAATACTGCAATGGTTCAGTTAAACAGAGCAC
Source organism: Platynereis dumerilii (assembly GCA_026936325.1). NCBI lineage: Eukaryota > Metazoa > Annelida > Polychaeta > Phyllodocida > Nereididae > Platynereis > Platynereis dumerilii. Next base: position 160,192,619 of record JAPTHN010000001.1, read on the forward strand.
AGAAACAGATTTGACTTCATAAACCAGGAACCAAATTCAATGTTCGAAATGGCGTGCAGCCACCAGTTTGAGTAGTCTGAATATAAATTCCATCAATGTAGATTCGCACAAGCACATGAAGGTTGCTGGATTAATTTAATTATCTCTGTGGTTGGTAGATAAACTCTATATTTCCTCATATTAGCCTCACAATAAGTTCCAAAACTGTTTAGCTGAATAAGTTCATTTCAGTGGTATACTTAGTTATCTGTAGCTAATCTTTTACTTGGCAAGAAGAGGACATGAGTGGCAGAATGGAAGTGTTGCTTTAGAATTGTGTACGGTTCTTTTGTCTCGTTTTGTTATGTTGTCTTTTTGGTAGCTGAAAGTTTGCATTTTTGTTCTGCGCTGTGTAGGCATGACAGGAGCGGAGGCTCTTCAGCGTATTGAGACAGGTTTCCGAATGCCCAAGCCCCAGTCGGACCGATTTGAGTGCACAGAATCCCTTTATGACATGATGCTAAAATGTTGGGACCGGTCGCCCGAGAACCGACCCACCTTCCAGTTCCTCTACCACTTCTTTGACGACTACTTCATTGCCACAGAACCCAACTACAGAGACACTTTCTAGCGCACCCAAGAACTCTTTTAGTTACTTCACTCCATGGATCAATTAGTACTCTCCTGACATGTGATACTGTGAGTGTCAGATGTGTTAATACTCGCCCAAAAAGTGTGCTGCGAGTGCCTGCGACTTGTTAAATGTTACTCAAAGGACTATTGCGATAAGGAGAAAAGAGAAAGCACACTCAAGTTTGTTTTGCATTGAAACGCATAATATGAGTAATAACGAATCAACTGATGAAAAAATTCTTGATGCAGTTGGTCACACTGACTGACTTCTTAAAAACATTTCGGTCGATACAGTGAATTTCCTGAAAATACACAAAATGTATAAATTTGGACTTTACTTCCTAGTAGGTTAATTTTGTTAAATATTTTATATATAAGCATATGAGAAATTTGGAATTTGTTGGTTACTGTCTGTTATTGTCTGCCTGCCAGAATATTTGTAAATTACTGGAGTACTACTGAATTGCAACACCACATGATTGGTGTGTAATAGCAAAGCCTGGTAAATTCAGCTTTTAATTGTGTAGAGTTGGATGGACGATTTGTACAGTAGAGGTAGAGTTTGTGATAATCTAATCAAGTCATCCAAGATATATGTGCTTTATATGTTTAAAGATTGAAATTATGAAATACATGTAGTGCTACCTGGAGTAGGCTTACACCATGGGACTATGTAAGTGCCCCGTCAGTAATTATTAAGAATGACTTGTAAAGTAGCGCTTGTCGGAGGTAAGAGCTGAGTAAAATATAAATGCTTTTGACACTTTATGTATGACTGGTTAGATTGGTGTGACTATTGTTACTGCAGAATGTAAATGGCTTAAAAGACATCAATCAGAGATTATTGTGTTAAGTTTATATTTGAATATTTGTGGTCACTCAAGTCTAGCATTTATCGAAAGTTATTTGTTTTATTTTGTACTTGCAAGTGTGGCCGCCCCGCTTTTATGTGTGCCTCATTATAACCTGTACATAAATTATTTTATAGAGAACGAAGCCAGTCTTTAATATCTTATATTTTAATCTAGTTTGCCACTGTACTTATGACTGCAATTATTTTTGTTTTATTTGTAAATGAGTGAGAATCTGTTGGGGTTTGTGCAAGTCCCTGTTACCGTATTAGATGTTATTTGCAAAATGAGAATATTGTGCTTGTCTAATGTCAAATATGTAATTGGCAGAATTGTGTTTGTCGTCAATAGCCCTGTACTCACTGTTAGTCTGTTAAGTATATCCCTCTAACTTTTATACTATTTATAGTCATTGAAAATGCTTGCTCAATTTTTATACTTCCATCTCTTTTGTAAGCTGCATGACCTAAACATAATTTGGTTGTAATCTCATATCTTTGTCGGCCTGCCTCTGTTTCGTTCTAGTTTGTTAATTGTCTGTATAGCACAGAGACTGAAAGTGTTTTAGTTAATCTCAAAAGCCCTGTTATGACAAGTTCAACTCAACTCTGAGCGATGCGGATTTTTAGTTCATCATCACTGGTGAGATAGGTAGAAGTGAGAACAGTAATTAATTGCTCATTCATTCTATATTGTACAAATTAATATTGAAATAAATTAAATTTCTATGAAATGTGAGGGGAGTTATGTTTGAGTAGCATTAGGCAAGTTGTGCTTTTACTTAGGGTATTTAGTTAAAGCAGGTTATTCCTTATTATGTAAGAATGGCTATTTACATTGTAAGAATGGACACATTACATAACATAAGGTGAGTCTGTCTTGTATTCTCTATGTTGGTTTACTGCTGAATAATTGTACCTTAAGTTATTATACTGTTTGGGTAATTGCTTGTCTTCCGTAATGCTAGTGAACGTCTGCATTTTTGAGTGTAGGATGATGTCTCACTGTCTTATGCTCTTCTTTTCAGGCATGGACAACAGGGCCGTGCTGACCGAAGTAGAGAGGGGGTACCGCATGCCAAAACCCCAAGGACGCGAAGGATTCGAATGCCCTGATTCTCTTTATGAGATAATGATGATGAGCTGGCATCGCCAACCGGAGAAGCGACCGACCTTTGAATATCTCCACTCCACCTTTGAAGACTATTTTGTGGCCACGGAGGGCAGCTATCGCGAGTCTGAAGGCATTTAAAATCATAAATAGGCAGTTGTTGCAATATATTGCATTCTGGAAAATTCCACCTTGAGTGTTTTGGACAATGGTTTTGTTAAATCACAGCGGCCAGCTTTATGGCTCTGTTTTGAAGAGAAATAGTTTGTTGATCAAACTGAATTGAGTTTTAAAAAAAGCGGTGCTTACACTTTAGATTCCCCATGCTTGGCTTGAGGGATCGGGTATTAAATTATTTGTAATTATTGGTAATTTATTATGACAGTTATTATGAAGTGATCATGCATGCAGCTAAATCATCCCTCACATTAGATTTATATCAGCTTGGTTTGTCAGATATAATATTGCTAGATATCAGTGATACTCAGCTGTTGTTGGAGGATGGCCTAGCAAAAAATTTTGTAGTAAATTTGCTATACAATGAATGTTGTATGTGTGTGAACAACAAGCCTTGCCAAAACTTAGGCTCTAGTACAGTGTTTGCTGTTTTCATAACTGCTGTCTTCAGTACAGTGACTGCCGGATATATGCCGCATAAATGCCTCCAGGTCGTGCAGAATGAAGTGCACTCATTTAATGACTGTAATACTGTAACAAATAATGAGCTTGTCATTGCTGTTATTTCACATAATGTTTTGAAATCTTGTAACTTATGCTCTTTGAAGTAATTTATTCATCTGGCGCTCTCCTTGAGTCAGATATGAGATTGAAACTTTCAACTTTTGTACAGGCCCTCATATGTGCCATACCTATCTCGCATTTACTTATTGAAGTGAGAATTTTTAGTCACTGATAATCTACGACAAAACATTGTGCAATCTGTGTAGATACTTGTAGTAGTATTTAGATTTTGGGTGATTGCAAAGTCGTCCGTTCCGATTAGATTGTCTTTAAAAAGCAACAGTGAAATTGTGAGGGTTGTGCTTGGTTACTGTGGGCACAGCACTTTATGTGCAATGTATTTGGCATGACCTAACAGCATGATTAATGTTTCAGTAGCTTTAACACCATACCTCCAGATATGTTAAGAAGTGCGAGAGTTACTGTGCGTTTGTTTCTTCCATGTTGTGTGCTCAATTGTTGACGATATATGCCAAGCATTATGGCGACTGTTTCTTTATTGTTGGTACTTGGTGGACATCGTGAGGATGGTCATTGTCCTATGTCTTGAATCGTGGCATTATTCCGTGTATGAATGTGAGATTATTAGTTTTAGTAAATACAGATCCAGTGAAAATGCAACAAGCCAACATATCGACGTAGAACAGAATGACCTAAAATTCAGGACAGTAAATGAAGTAATACTGTAATAAAAAATTATGTCATGAAATAGGTGAATATGAAAGTGATGGAAAATGCATGTGGTAATAATGATGTCCAATATTTGTGAATATAATTCAGGAATTGCATGTTATCTTTTAACTGAGAACTGATCCATTTACCAAGTTCTTGTTCCTTAACCTTATAAAACTTATTATTATGTCTCTCTCACGAAATGGTTGTAAACCTGTATATATTGTGATGTTTTTCATTTTCATAGAAGGTATCTACTCTAGCTGTTGATCCGTTATGTATTTATGCATGTGTACATAGCATCTCATATACAAGATATATTGATGTGTACTACACTATTTGTACGAGAATCTTAACACAGCATGTGTCTGATGTGTAATGTATTTTGTAGGTATTTATGGACAGAGTGCCCTTTAGTTGATTACAATTTGTTGCATTGCCCGTCATCATGTTCATTTCTGTTCCAATAGCATTTATGCAAGATGGACATTTAATGGGACCAAGGGACATGATTTAGGATTATTATGATAAAAGCATGGGCATTGTTTTTAAATTATTTTTTACTTTCAAACAGATGGTAGAGATTGAAAAATATCTCTTAATGTATGATTTCATTTGGTATTTAATACAAATTAATGTATTTTATAAAATTGTACCTGCTCTTGCATTTTTATGTTTTAATCATTTTGATAATCAACCGCTCTGTGGAAATGTTAGTAGAATGGTGTCTTTTCTGTGTGATGTTAACTGCTCTGTTAATCCACCAGTCTTACATTGGGTGCTGAATTGTTGAGTTTACAAAATGAACTTAACTGCATGTTTTGGTTGAGCTTCTATGGCCTTGAGGTCTTGTTAGATTTATTAATGTCTGTTTTCAAAACACAAGTTAGTACTGTCACGAAATCTATTGAAAAAAAAACATTAAAATTCTTTTGAAGTTCAATACTTTCAACAAAAGACTAACTAAAGAGATTTTAATCATGGATGCACTCGAGTCCCACAGGAAGACCAGGTGAAGTTCTCAGCTGTAGCAACTGTGTACGTTTGAGATTGTCTTGTTGCACTACCAAAACAAATTGCCATCATTGTGCTTATTTCTGCAATAAAGTTATTTTTAATGAATCTAGAAATCGATTGTTTGTATTCTTTTTGTATTGTTGACAGCTGATTAGTTGTAATGGCAGAACATTCACACAATTTGCTCTTTTGATCATTAGTACCATTGGGATCACTGAATTAAGTATGAGCTTGATAAAGTGAATGTGTGGAGATCTATGGAAGTTTCTAGTCGACTGAGAGTAATGTTGGCAAATTCAAGAAGTTTATTGGTTTTCTGTGTTTGGATATCTCTGGATATCGGTTTGATGTTCACATGATGATGTGCCTCTGAGAAGCCCTCGGCCCTGCTTGGTTCGATCGCTGCTGAAAACTCCCTATAATTCTATCCATGTTTCGATCTAAGTGAGTGTTACTGTACCTTGCTGTTATATCACCTCCACTATTAAAGTAGGTTGGGAGCTCAGGCCTGTAGCCAGGAATTTTTGTGGGGGGGTGCTTTTAGGGGGAAAGTGGACTCTCCTACGCGAGCACCGAAGGTGCGAAGCCAAGCTAGGGGGGTCTGGGGGCATGCCCCCCCAGGAAAATTTTGGAAAAAGTAATGACAATGGTGCATTCTGAGCCTTTCTGATCATGGTAAGGTTGATCAATTTTATCCTTAGGCCACACTTCGTTTGCACTAATTCACAAAAAAAAATATTTTCGAGCCACAAAATGAGGTCTACTGTTATGCATTGATTCAGAAATAAAATGTGAAGAATCATTAAAATATGTCCTAACATTATGAAGGCCATTACTAATAAATTGGGAAGGAGGCACAATGACGCATTGGGTTTTGGACTCTTGGGACACCCAAAAGTAGCAAGCCAATGGCACCCAGATGGTTGGAAAAGAATCCTGAACAATCCTGAACTATGTGGAGTACTAATTCCACCATAAAATGCAAGACATGATCCGGGACCAACATAATTATAGCATGTTCTGTCTCTATACCTCCTTCTCTCCAGCTCTTGCCTCCTCCTGATAGCTACTTCTGTTGTGTACTTCCTCCCTATCTCTGCAGCCAGCTTATAACTTATTCCACTCTTCATTCTCCCTTTCTTAATTGTCTACTCTCTAGCTTCTGCCTCCTCCAGGTGCCATGTCACCTCTTCCCTCTCTGCACTGGCTTATCAGCGTTTTTTGCCATGCTCCAGCTCTTGTATCCTTCCGACAAAATAGTTCTTTGCTCCTTGGATTGCTCTAACCTCCTAAATCTCTTCTGCCTTATAAATCTGCCTCTTTCCACTATGCTTCCTCCATCTCTGCCTCCTCCCTCTCTGCTTTCTCCCATTCTCTGACTCCTCCCCCAGCTCATGTCTCTTTTTTACAGTGTAGCTAGCCATTATATTGGCTTCTTGGGTTGCGCTTTTCTTCTCCCTCTTCTCTCCTCGCACTGCCTCTTCACTTTATGGTTTCTCTTTCTCTGCCTCCTCCTTCTCTGCCTCCTCCTTCTCTGCCTCCTCCTTCTCTGCCTAGTCCATCTTCAGTCTCTGCCACCTACTTCTCTGCTTAGTCCATCTCGGTCTCCTCCCTCTTTTTTTATCTCCAATTCTGACTCCTCCCAATTTTCTTCTCTTTTCTAAGGTGTATACATATCTCTTTTTGGATTGCTCTTATCTCCTCTCTCTGCCTCTTCCCTCTATGCTTTCTCCCTCTCCTCCTTCCTCACTGCTGTCACCCATTCTGACTCATCCCCAGCTCTGGTCTCCTTCCTACAGTGCCTTCCCTGCGGTCTTCCTGACTCTTTTCTCTATGCTTTCTCCCTCTCTGCCTCATCTGTCCCTGCTGTCACCCATTCTGATTCTTTGCAGCGCTTGTCTCCTTACTAAAACATGTACAATGTAACACTTGCCTCCTCTACAGTCTGTCACTTTGATATTGAAAAAAATTTGACCAGTTCACTGTGAAAAATGCACTGTGTGACTAATGATAGCCGATGAAGTGTCATCTTCTCTACTTTCAACATGGGAAACATAGTGGCTGTCTGATTAGTCATGATCGAGAGAAGGCCATTTGACTTGTCACAATTGATTTTAGAGTGAAAATCCGATGAATAATCCTTTCGTTTGACTGTCATCAACAAGCGGGATAAGTCTCCTTAAATCAAATGAACATGGAAAGTATCGGGTATGATCAGGACAAATCATCAGCATGATGACACACAAACTGCCATTTTCACAGTGCAACAGTCCACTCTTTTCTATATCAAAGTGACAGACTGTAATGGCTCTTGCCTCCTTTAATGGCTCTTAATTGCCTCCCTCCCTGAGTTTAAGTCCAATATACAAGGAAAGTGCCGAATAGTGTGTAACAAGCACTTTCTTTGGTCAGTAGTTTAATCCCAAGCAAACAGACAGACGTTTGGGAGCGGTATAAACCCTACATACAGGTGACATTGTGAAAATTTTGAATACACTGCATGGAACTACATATCTTAACATTGGACTTGAATCCCTGTATACTTTCACTCTCTGCCTCTTCCCTCTTGTTCAACCTCCTCTCTACCATAGTCCCAATATTGGATCACTGGTCCAATATCAAGAAACAGGTGGTCCAATATAAATTCCATTTGCCTTAAATTGGACCAGTGGTCAAAACTTAATTTTTGCACTTTATGCAAAATATAGGAATTGTTTTTTAAACCTCAATCTGGCCTCATGCTGAGACCGTATCTATACCTGCTTATCAATTGTAATTTAGTTAAACACATTACCCTGCATTGACCAAAAGGGTTAAATTGCAATTAGGATGGGGGAATTCATCCAAGGTTGTGAATTGCAATTCAGAAAGGCTGTGAAGTCTATGACCAACTGGACAAATCAAACACACTGAATTGCAATTTGGATTACTTGACATGAAGCCAGGTATATCCTCTTCATTCTGGGACAGTTTTGGACCTAAATAGTGGACCTTTTGGGACCATTTTCGGCTGTGGGGGGGTGCGATCGCACCCGTCGCACCCCCCCTGGCTACGGGCCTGGAGCTGTTGGGTCAATGTTCGAAAGAATGGGGGGGTTCTTCTTTCTTTTTGGTACAGTCCTCAGTGTTGAGTATATCGTACGGGTTAAGGGGTTTTGACCCGGAAATGCTATAAGGACCCCCTCAAATGCATTTTTTTGGAGAGACCCAGGAGGTGTCCTGAAAAAAAACCCTCAAATACTTTAGGCTTATAGATATGTAGGCCTACTACATGATTTAATCCAGAATGAGGTATTCAAAAGTAATTTTTGTGAGATGAAACTTAAAACACTCCGAATTAATTTCAGAGTACATGTAGTCCTTTCTGAAACCCCTCAGCTTCTGGGGGCGATACATATGTACAGGACGTAAAGCTCTATTACCCAATCTGGCATCAGAAGAAAAGTTTATAAGCAGGAGATCACTTAAACTCAGAAATGTACTAGTGTCCCCCTCTGCTGATTATGGCAACTACCGTGAGCACGGATGACTTTCTTTTTTTGATGGAGTGTGTTTTGTGATCCCGCGCGAAAGTTGTGAAGCGAAATTTGGAAACCTTTTTATTGTGCAAATGTCTTGCAAATAAGCTCAAATTCGTGTTTCTATGGTCTACTGACACCAGAGGTGTTCCAGCTACAATGGCCGATTTCAGCAGTGTTCCAGTAATTGATGTCCACACTGGGAATGTCAACAAAGTGTGGCCCATGCTCATGTCAGCTGTCAAATCATCAATGTTTATTGCCTTGGACATAGTGAGTAGAGTAGGCCTATGCAATGTACATAAAAATAATGGTTAATTGGTTTAGGTGATATCCTCGGCCTATTATGTATGTATGTATGCCTATGTTTATCTTTAAACTTAAAGACTTTTAAAAGTACTGCGATTGGCAGTGCAACGGCATGATTGTCATCGATCATCCCCGGCATGTAGCCATTTGTAGGCCAATGTAATTTTTAGATAAATTTGTATCATAACGATTAATTTATTAATTGGCATTCTACATTCTACGTAGTCCCCTGTGTGTCTGGAGCAGTGATGGGAATGGAAAATTTTTGTCGAGGGAGCTTTCGACTCGTGCGGCAGCGGCTCGCCACTCCCAAATTTTCAGAAAGGGAAAAAATTCTTTTACAATAGTATAATTTTGGCTAGAAATATCTGGAGGACTGAAAAGTGACATGAAAATTGTAATTTCACCACTGATCATTGGGGGAGCTGTAGCAGGGTACAGCTCCCCGTTTTTTGGTCAAGGTAGCTCAGCTTCCCCCCATTTCCATCACTGGTCTGGAGGGCCTATGCTGATATATATAGCTGCCTCTGACGCTGAGGGGCCCAAAACTGCAGAATGCCGCCCAACACCATGCTCTGAGAGACACCAATTGGCCGAGGGTCACATTTATAACACAATCTTAGGATTGAGGGCCTTTACGTAAATACCAGTGATAACATAATCTATTCCTTTGCAGGAAATGAGTGGCCTGGGTAATCGCAAGAAGCTGTTTGTGAAGTAAGTAGACCAAGAGACATTGATTATTGACAATAGCGTACTGTGTTTGTCATCTGCAGACTACAGGCCTATTTCTTTCATTTTACATTGCAAGTCAAGTTAACTGGTATACGTTTTGCTTCAGAGACATGGATGACAGATACAAGAACATGTGTGATGTCGCCAAAACGAGGTCCATTATTGCAATGGGTATATCATGCTTCCAGTACATGCCACTCAAGGATGGCAAGGCTGCAACATCAACTGCTGAGAATTGTAATTTTCTCGTTCAAACATTCAACCTGATGCTGTTGAGTACAGAGCCGTACACAGTTGATCCAGTTTCACTTAAATTCCTGCTGGACCATGGATTTAATTTCAACATGCAATACGCATGTGGGCTCCCATACACTTCATCTACCAAGTCAGTAAGTATTAATCAAATGCATTTTAAAGGTGATTTCACATACACCCTCCTAAGGCAATAAATGTTTTGCCTGTAAGACAAAGATTAATTAATTTTTGATTTAAAATTTAAGGTGTCTGTTACCCAAATGATGGACTAATTAAGTAGAAATTTTGAGTTTATCCGGCTGATTTAGAAACTGCTAATTCCTGCGATTGTGATTAACCCCTAAATTAGTAATTCTGACTGGTGCAATATTATGATAACTAACATACATATATAATATATTCCAAAATATATTCATAATATGTCATTTTATTTCAGACAGAAAGTTCTGACATGCCCTCAGTGCAGAGGCTTTTTGACGAACTATTACTTAACAAAATCCCTCTAGTTCTGCACAATGGACTGATGGACCTGGTGTTTATCTATCAGTGTTTCCACTGCCAACTTCCAGGGAATATGTCAACGTTCGTCACAGACCTGTCAAACATGTTCTCCGGTGGACTCTACGACACCAAGTTTCTTGCCGAATTTCAAGCACGTATCAGTGCGTCATATCTGGAGTATGTTTTCCGAAAATGGTGAGGCTAATTTATATACACTAGTTGCTGTTTTTCTTAAAGTAAATGTCTACAGGAAACAGTTATTGTCGGTATAACAGCAGGGAGACTTTTTTGTCCTAAGCCAATTTTTACCAAAAAATATGGTTGTCTTTCTGTCTATCACCTTACTGAAAATTGAATTTTTTTTCCAGCCAGAGAAATAACATGGATCGATTAAATAGTGGCCTGAGATGCGTGACCATGTCGTTCCTCAGTTTCCCAACGTCACCAGACTTGAACTTCCTGCCATGTGGACTGCACTATTTAGCTAACAGTGAAACTAAGATTTGCGAAAACTATGCTGTGAGTAATCATTGATGAGTATTGTCACACTTATAATATATATTTGACACACAATGAGTGAGAATATTATTTTTCACCTCCATAAAGCATTTCGTAAACATCTCTGATGCTAAACATTAACGGTCTCATTTCACTGATTGAAACAACAGTTTTGATAAGCACATGATTCTGGTCATTGAGCACTGCCAATTCAGATCCAATGCTGTCAGATTGCTACATTCTATCTGCCAAAGAGAAAGATTTTGCTGGACCAATCAGGCTAGGCAAAAACAGGACAAAGCAAATTGCAGAAGAGATCCTGGAATTGTGTGCTTATTAAAACTGACCCACAGCTGGGAACTTTTTTGTAGCATGTTCCACATCAAAGTTTGTATTAATTTGTTGCAGAATCACGGCTGGTGTGCAGCAGGGCCGGACTGCACCCTCTCTCATGACGTGGACCTCATAATTGACAAAGAAACCACCATCATTGAAAAGAAACGACGAAAGAGGCGCAGAAAGAGAGGCCACGGCGGAAAAGAGGAGATGGTCGAAGAACAAATTTCAACGGAACAAGACAATCACAACGGGAACGAGGACTCTATGGACTGTTCAGAGAGCCAACCAGAAACTAATCAAGAGGACTGTGCCACCGATGAAACAATGGACAATGAGTGTAACAGTCAGGGAGAGTCCCCTGACAACATTGCACAAGACAATCCAGAAGGCAATCCAGAAGACAATCGGACCAACGACAGCACATCAAACGAGGACACGGCTCCTCTCATCAAAGAAGGTCGTACTGGCGGCCACAGGGCTGGATTCGACGCCTTCATGACAGGATTTGCCTTTGCTGTTTACATGGCAACCTTCACTGAAGTTTCTAGCCTTCCTGAAAGTGCCAAAATAGAGGACTTTGACTTGGGCGATTTAACCAACAAACTCAGTTTATCTGGAAAAGACATTCCTTTGCAAATCATGCAGAGCTCTTTCTCCAAGCCGTCAAAGGCTCATAAACAGAGAATGGAGAAACTCCGCTCCTCAGTGAAATAGTAGTTTATAGTGATATATTAGGTCTTTTCCAATTTTGTACAAATGTTCTAGCCACAATAAAGATTTCACTTGAATATCAAAACATGGACAAGTTATTATATATCTTCAAAGATAATTTATTGAGATGCTATTACATTTTAAAACTATTTTTTTTTACATGATATCTACTCAAAGACAACTTTGAACAAAGCTTATTTTCTATTTCTACAATTTTTTGTCCACAGAGCAGCAATTGCAACGCCAAGGGTATTTCCATTCAAGTACGCAGACTAGACAAAATATATAATACCCTCTAGCAATGGTATTGCAAGTGCTCTTATGTGCATTCATGCACAATATTATTTTTGTCATGTTCTCTTTATGCAGCCAACGTCCTTTAATTAACGTGACCTATTCTGCTTATGTAAGCAAGTTATTGATTTATAATGCTATAAAGATTACGGGAAACCCACAAACATGCAGTGAAAGAAACCCTTCCACGAATCACGGATTCATTATTTTGAACTTCCAACGAAAATGCCGGCGTCACTTCTCGGGAATTACAATAACTCGACATCAACAGGCTAACAAAGCAGAAACTGTAACTATAAATTATAACAGAACAATAATTACATAAATTGGTTATAAATCTTAATTGGTACAAGAATGCCAAAGGTGCTATTCCAGTAATAACTACATCAATATTTTGCGGTTTATCCAATAGGTGCATGGTATTGGGCAGTTCCAGCATTGCACAGCAATTACAGAAACGAAGCCTAATACAGAAATTGTTTACTACAAAAACATCTTGTATAACAAATCAAATAATACATGCATGTATGGTTTCCAAATTTTGAAGAGCAAAGTATCTATCAGACACAGGCATTACAATCATTCTTAGAAAAAAGCTTGTCACTGCACTTACTGAATTTATATACAAGGTTGGCAACTCCTGGTTTGAGAATTCATGCTCTTGCTTGAGACAGCATTACAGCAGGAATTCTCAAACCAGGAAACTTGAGGGAGTTGCCAACCTTGTATGTATTGTATACAGGATACGTTTAGCAATGTGAGCTTTTTGTAAGAAATTGTAATGCCTGTGCTATCAGACATGTAACACATTCAACTGATAACTGTAAAGCCTACAATTCCAAAGCACCAATATTCATTTCACCAATGGTTGGGCGAGTTTGTCCGATATTTACTTAGCTCTTAATCTCATGACACTTCGATTATGATGATCCAATAAATCAACTTCTGGTTATTGTAATACAGGATGTTATATTACGCAACTGAGACAACCGGGTTCTCACACATCGATGGATTCTTCAACCTGCTAGCTGAGGGGGGGTGATAGGGCTTTATGGTCTGTATTTTTGCATGGATTACATTTTATCAAAGCTCAATAGGACAGGTAGGGACCGGGACAATGAGGGGTGGTACACTAGTAGTCCTGGAAAGCCCCTGAATTTGATAATTAAATAGAATCTGTAGAAAACATTCTCGTGGAAGAATATGTTAGGAAGTGACCATAAATTGCACGCAATTTAGAATGTGTGAGAACCCCTAGTCTCAGATGTTAGCTTATAGAAATCACAGTAGGTCTAGCTATGAACGCAGACGCTGCTGGCAATTAAATGTATTTAGAGTAACACAGACAGCACAAAATAAACCAATCTCTCAGGATTATGTGAACTCTTGCAATTGTCATGCTTAGCATCCAAACTAAATTTGTGTCAAAATTAACCATCTCTTGAGTAACAACATTGAAACTTTCGTAGAAGCACAGCAGTTAACAAATTCAACATTGAACAATATGGCTGCACCATCAGCTTAATTACATAATATGCATTCATATGATGATTATTGTAACTTGAGTTACACAGGCAATTCTTACATCATGGTACACACATATTTTTGGCAGCTGAAGATCAATTCCAAACATGCACTACGTGGGGTCCCACCCCAAACGAAACTATCACGCAGTTGGTATAATGCTCATGAGACAGCTCACACACATCTTTGAAGGGCCGATACAGTCATCGTGACAAAAGGCACCACATTTCTTACACATGACCATCGCTCGGAGGCTGCACGCACAGCTGGACGATCCACCCGCCGAGTTGACAAGTCGAGGAGCACTGGTTCCTCCGAGGGAGGTCATGACGGACTGCTGGAGCATGGCCATCGTGCCACCCGACTGAGAGATGAAGTGGCTGAGAGGCGACGAGGAGCTGGTGAGCACCGACAAACTTGCCGTAGCCACCAACTCTGCTTTGGTGAGTGGGAAAGACGTTCCTGAACTGTGGCCGTCCATGGAACCATTGCTAGTCACTGACGCAGTGCTCTCCGTCGTCTGTCTCCCACTTGCGGAATCAGACATACAGGAGGACACTGAGTCCACTCTCTCCTCCTTGACCACCTTGTCCACTTCATGTTGACCTGAGGGCGCGGCTGCACTAGCCTTGCTCTCTTCAACTTTGACTGGCACAGGATCGCCACCTGAAGCCATCGAGCCAACTGGCTCCACTACTGATGTTGTTTCAACCTTGGTTATGGGAGGTGCACTAGGCACCCGAGGGGGAACCACTTTGTAAATGCTTTCGGATACTTGCCCCGTACTTGCTGGCCGGTTGGTGGTGCTTGGTTCCCCCTCACTTGTAGACGATAAAAAATGACTCGGACCATTTGAGGAGTGCACACGAACCAGTTTGAGTTTCTGCAGACGGGGTTGATTGGGCGGTACAGATGAAGAAGCCGCAGAGGAGGGCGAAGGGGTGGAAGAGGGCGAGGGCGTGCTAGAGGAGCTAGGGTGCGGCTGAAGAGATTGAGAAGACGTAGGTGATGGGGCCTGCCCACCTGCCACACCCGAGTTCCTTGTCTCTGTTACTACGTAAGTGGTTTGTGGAGAGGTAGCTTGGGCAGGCAGGCTTGCCACCTGAACAGTCTGTGGCTTTGACATAGTCTGTGCAACAGTTGATTGGCTGCGCACCACTTGAGTAGTTCCAGCAGAGGAACTAGGCTGAGCAAGAATAAGCTTGAGGGTGTTATTCTCCTGGACACTTCGGACTTGTCGGTACTGTGGAGGCGTTGGCGTGCTTGACTTCGGGGCCAATAAAGATGTACTTGAGCTTGCAGGTTTGCTAGAGTTCTGTGAAGTGTCCATACTTTGTTCACTAATCAATGAATTTGTAGTGGATGCTAAGCTCTTGCTCTTTTCCAACATTTCCTGACAGATGGCGTAAGATCTTTCTATATTCACCTGGTCCTGAGCGGGGCTTTCAGACGTGTGAGACGCACCAGGATAAATGGACTGAGTTGAACTCATAACATTTGCACTGGCAGTGGCAGCAGCAGGCTTCAACTTGCTGACCATCCTACCAGGGGGAGGAGGAGCAGGGGCACGCGTCCCATTGTTCATTCGTGCATGCGTCTGAGCTTTAATCTGAGCCAGGGTTCGAGTTCCACCGTGCATTCGTCTTTCAGCAGTCTGAGCTTTAATCTGGGCCAGAGTGCGAGTACCACCACCGGGAGCTGCAGCTCGATTTCGTTGTAAAATATTTGGTGTGGTTGATGCACTGACAGCTGGTTTGACAATGGACACACCAGCACTTGTACTGATCACCATTTTCGGACCGGATTCAGCCACCACAGGAACTGGCAGTTCGCTCGTGACAACAGTTGTGGGTGTGTCACCAGGACCTTTCAGTCTCTTAGCAGCTGCGGCTTCTAGTTCACCTCCACTGCCTTCGATGGGTCGTTTGTGTTTCTCTGGAGATGCGCCGCCACTTGCTTTTGTTATGGCAGTGGTTACGAGAGTCTTGGTGGTGGTCTGAGAACTGTGAGGTATGTCCTCAGGAGCCATTGTCATTAAACTGACCAAGCTATTCACAGTTGATTTTGAAGCAGCAGCAGCTGGTTTCACTGGAGCAACTACTGGCTTCATGTCCTCGCTGGTGACTGTCGCCGAAGCTTGGGAGGCCGAGGCCTGGGAAGCTGATGCCTGGGAGGCGAGGGCGCTCTGCATTCTTGTGGCATGGACACTGTTCTGAGTGTGCTCTCTTGCAAAGTTAGCAGCGAGCCTTGATGACTTGAAAGTCACAGGTTCTGCAGGCTTGTTCAAGCTGGCACGCAGGACTGGAGTATTCATTAACGAAGAGGGATCTGATGCCACAGGATCGTTGACAGTCCTTGAAACAGAAAGAAAAGTGCTACTTAGAAGTGCACAGACAACCAAGGAAAATGTGCAATGTTTAGGAGTAGTAGTTTTATTATCTCAGTTAATGCATGTGTGAGTAACTAATTGTTCATCATTATGATTAGTATTCTAGTATTCACAACAGAGTTGCAAATGACAAGGTATTAACTCAAAGACTTGATTATTAAATTTATATAACAAAATTTCAACACTTACTTTTGTCCCCATACAGGTTCGAAGTACTGCAGCTGAAAAAGCAATGACAGTCAAAATTAATAATGCAATTAAAAGAAATTGAGTCATCACTTCTTTTACATTTAACACAATCAAAGAGCATGATGAAGGCCGTGTGCCAACTCGTGGGATACTCACCTTCCATGTGTCTATCTTGGACTGCTCCTTTTCTTCCTCCTGTTTCAACCTCATTTGATTTTCCTGAGTAAATTCACCCTGTGCCAATCTCTCACGCCACTCTAAACAGGCTTTGGAAAAGAACTCATTGTTCAGAGACGTTGGACCAAGTCTGGAAAAGTAAAAAGAATATTCTTATTTATCTTATTTAGAGACAAAGCATCATGAATTTACTATAACTTACGGATACCAAGTATCGGTGCCAATCCAGCACCAAATAGCAGTATCATTGTAATTGCCCTGCTACATTTATACATTTTACCAATGGTATCAGTATCGGGGGAATCGGAAACAAAATACTAGCAGCACATCGGATGAGAAAAAGTGGTATTTGTGCATCCCAACAATCTCAAAACTGTGCGTTGATAATTTTCAAATGTGTGTGTTGATTGATTTAATCAGGTGAGCGCATCACATTACCATGCAGTTAATACAGAGCTGTTTCTCAATGCTCATAGTCAATGTGAGGGTAATTATCGCCAGTTGAGATGGCTGTTAAGAATTAGATTTGTTTGCCAAGGTAATTACTTGAACAAAATCATGTTGAGCCAGCTAGGGGTTTCTGTACTAATCTAACTAATGTATCAAGATTAAACCCAAAGCAATTTTGCTTACCTCAAAGCACCATCCGGACCATAGACACGGTCACACTTTGGTAGAAGCTGGAGTAGACGATACTGATAGTGGGCAGGCAGCTGGGCGAAGGTGTGTTTGTTGACCAGCTCCCTGGGGTTGATGTTGACAAGGATGGAATCTGGTGTCTCCAGATCAATACAGCCTTCCTTGGTCTGCCTGATCTGAGCAGCAGTACTCAGCTTGCGGGCAGGACGTCTCCGAGGCTGCAACAGATCATTTAAGAGTTAGAACCACTCACTTTGTCAATTTGACTAAAACAGACATATAGCAGATACACGTTTACAGCTGTCTGCTGATGTTAAAACCACACACTCAGAAATGTCCGAGAATGTCAAGCTTCACCTGTCAGTTATCACATTTTACAACGGGGTGAAGTGTTCAACCATTCCTGATCTATGCTTTTGACTTGAGCTGCAAGATGATCTCAGAAATAACCAATCAACTAAATCATTTATGAACATTAATCATTTACCTTAAAGCCTGGAATAGACGCCAGAATTTCTCGGATGGTTTGCTTTGGCCGACCAGATCCGGGCATGAGAAGAGTTCTTGCTTTGTTGTTCAAGGAACCATTCATTTTGTGCACAGCACTGTTGGTAGCACCAGATGCCCCAGTGCTTGCACTGAGATTCGATCCATCTGCAAGACAACATGCGCAAATTAATCATCGATATTGGAATGCCAAGATTGCTAAAGCGATGAAATTGCAACATTCTTTCAAAATTTGTTTCCAACACTCGTCATACTCACCAGAATTCATCTTGACAGATCTGATACCTCTTTTCCGAGCTTTTTTCCGTTTTGAATGGAAACGAGATCGTAAACCTTGCGTACAGGAAACTTCATCTTCACTGAAGTTGGAGGGAGTCACAACTTGTGCGATGGGCCCTTTCAATGGCCCAACTTCACCCAATGAGAGTCCATCAACTGTAACCAAGAAAAATATCCTGAAAGAACTATTCCTGGGACATAATGAAGATTTTACTTGCAGATGAACAGATTTCGTATTGGGGAAATTATCATGCAGATGCTCAGACCTTTAGATGTGTAAGCAAAGTCGACAGTTCTGCATTTAAGGGAGAAAGGAGTGAGTGCCTTTGTGATTTACACCCATCAGTACCGGTGTGGTCTATGTAGAGGCAATTAAGGGTCGAAGGAAAAGACTGCTGACAAGTGACGCAGGGCAAGTGAAGTCAAGCAGAATAGCATTGCTTTTTTAGCTACAGAAAATTAAAGTGGCCAAGTTTAAAGATGTCTCCTATTAAAACATAGAATGGCCAGGAATGCTACCTTTTTTCCTTCCAGGTTTGGATAGAAGATCATCTCCTTCAGTCATAAGCTCTCCCTCCACACTGTTCCCCTCACTCGGAGTAGAGGATGCATATCCAGAGTTCTGTGCACACAAAAAACAAGAAATTAAGATATCTGATAACCATAGGAAGTCTCGCATCCACTGAGGACAAATTTGCGTCTGTCAAAACCGAATGAACTCTCTGCACTGAACTCAAATCAGTAATAGCTGATTACAAACTACAGAACTATCTCTATACTAAAATATGACTTAAAGTTCATCACATACCTGCAACAACGTCACATTTTTTGGATTGAAGGAGTTTTCTAATGAAGTTCGAACGCCCTCTTTGAATCCTGCAAAAAAATTAATTTCATTTAGACATTTACAACTGTAAATTGCAACATAGACACTGAGACATAACTTTTCGTTTCATTACAACAAGGCATCTGAAGTTTTTATTGAAAAACTAATGTGTGTTTAGATCCAGGCGATTTACTGTTCAACATTAAGAAATCGGGACAATTATAGTGTAGGCTTCAAAACAACGTTTGCTGCTGAGCTAATAGAATTTTGTTGGGAAATGATGAGAACCAAACTCCTTGCCTTTAAACTTTAGAAACATATCAACGCTGTTTATGGCAAAGCGAAACTTCGTACCCGACCCTACAGTATCTGTGCTTCACAACTGAGTGAGAAAAATGCAAATCATTATTTTACTTCCTCATCAAGATTAGTTGCAGGCTTAAAATTATAAACTTATGTCCAATCATTTTTCCTCCAACTAGGTTTATGCTGAAATAGGTAAATGTGGGTTCATTTTCACCACTGAAAAAAAAAAGAGTAAGTTATGACACCTGAAATGTAGAGTCCAGACTAGGGCTATCACGATTACAGAATTTCAAAATCGATTAATCTACTGCCTAAAATCGAATCGTAATCGATTAATCGCCGTTTTCCCGCCGTTAGAGATACTGGGAGAAGTCCTGTTCTTTTTTACATCATTGTCTTGAAGAAGAGCCCAAAGACTGAGATATTCTTTTGAAAATACTAATTGCAATTAGGACTTGACACTTCAATCTGTATGCTCTGCTTCAATCAGGTTCAACCAATCCAAATAGCCAATCCAATTCACCAATCCAGT
Organism: Platynereis dumerilii; assembly: GCA_026936325.1. Classification (NCBI taxonomy): domain Eukaryota; kingdom Metazoa; phylum Annelida; class Polychaeta; order Phyllodocida; family Nereididae; genus Platynereis; species Platynereis dumerilii. The sequence goes on from JAPTHN010000001.1 coordinate 160,212,150, forward strand.
TGCAATTCACTCTTAACAGCTGGAGTTTGAAGCTAATACAATGTCTTCCTTGCACATATATACAAATAACAGATTAATCGATTTTGCAAACTGAAATCGATTTTAAACCAAAATCTAATCGGCGGCGATTAATCGGTTAATCGTGAGAGCCCTAGTCCAGACTTATGTAATTTAGGTTAATTGAGCTTGCGAACCGCACTCAAGTAATTGTTCCTTCCAGTGTTCTCATTAGGGTTCAGGAAAAAAGAGTCCCTGGGACGCATTGAGGTCAAAGAAAATCCGTCCCCCCTTTAATCCAAAGCGTCGTTCAAAAACAATGAGGAAAGAGTGATATATTTCAAACTATTGTTTTATCATCTATTTCAAGAGTCAGATAAGTCACCTAGTTGGTCATTTTGAGAGAAATACTTTATATGGAGTATTGTTGGGCAGTGGTCTTCTGGACTAAACATTTCATGTGTCAGACATGCACAACAGTTACTTACTGTGCAGGTCAGGACCATTTGCCAAGTTTCCTTGATTAAAGAAAAGTATCACTTCTCTGTGCTTCACTGTAATCAGCAGCTCAACAACTAAGGGCTATTCCATTTAAAAATCTGGGGGGGGGGGGGGGTGGTCAGGTTACATTTTTGACCCCCCCCCCCATGCATCTAAAGTGAATTAAGTTCGACCCCTCCATGCGTCAACTTCAATATTTTTGGAGACCCTACATGCATTAAATGCGAATTTTTTACCCACCCTACATGCATCAAATCCAAATTTTTTTCGCCGCCCCCCCACGAAAAACATCTTTTGACCCCCTCCCAGAATAAAAAATCTCAACCCTACATGCATATAATTTTTTAAAAATTTTCACCATCAAAAATTAAATTTGCTGGTTCGATTGCAGACGCCAAACTTTCCATTTCGCAATCCAATAAATGTGGTCTTTGGCTGCACTTTATCACCTTTTAACTTCCAAGTTGGAATTGCCTTCATGAACTGCAAGAAATTGTCTTAATCTTCTGTGGCTATTAAATGCAAACAGTAAACCTCGAAAGTCGGATTTGCATTAAAGTTAATGGATCTCTGCCTATCTCAGACAATTTTCATCGGAAAACTTACTTCATATTTCTGACTAAGAGTTCTTTGTCTGATATCAGGGCCGTTGCCTGCAGAGGGGCAAGGCTGCCCCCCCTCCTAGAATTTGGCCAGTAAAGGTGCATTACAATGATATATGCAAAAATTTCAGATATTCAAGGGTTTTCCAGGGTGCACATGCCTCCAGACCGGTCTCTACCCCCCCCCCCCCCCAGGATTCAGCCCAGCCTACGGCCCTGGATATTCTCTTAACTTGGACAGAATAGTGCAATCTATTTTTGTCTGACTTCCGCAAGGTTAACTGTTCTCCGTAATATGATGGGGGTGAAGCCAGCCAGACTTTCCAAAATTCTTGAATTTATTTCTTATTTTCCAACCAGCTCTCAGAGATATCATGGAGGTGGAGGCAGTTCTCCGTGACATGATGCAGGAGGAAGTCAAATCCTCCAAAATTCTTGAAATTAATATTTATTTTTGGAAGGGACTTAATTATTCCATTTTTCTTGGCCAATATTTTCTAGTGTCTTGATGACTCCATACTGAGGCAGAGGCTTCTCCGTGCGGAGGAGGAGGCCTCTCCGTGATAGGACAGGGGCCTCTCCCTGATATATGACAGAGGCATCTCCCTGATAATGACGGAGGCATCAGAGAAGAATGTTAAATTTCACAAGATAGTCAAAATTTCCAATTTTGTATCAAATGATTCCAGGGTGCTCCCTTGATCCAATTGATGATTCTCTCAAGAAAAAGTCATTTTATTCAATTTTTAGCATTTTCTGTATTACTGTAACTTGTCTTGAGGCATAATTCAGATGTGAAGCATCCATTAAATTATAATATATATTGCCTCCTAAGATCTGGCTCAAGATTCAGAGCTGACCCCACCAGAACTGTCAAGATATAATTTTATTTAATTAATCACTGTCAATGAACTTTCTGGACACTCCCATCAAAAGGACCACAATGGAAATAAGAGTAATCTTTATTGTGTAATCCTACTGTTTCATTAGCTTCGCTCAGAAGCTATTGTGGTACCTGGCACATCAGCATGTGCGTTAGTGTGTATGTGAGTTGCTTCCTGCAAAAACTACTGGATGGATTTAGATTTCCTTTTGCATGATGTATTCATTTGTACTACACAAGAACTGATTAAATTTTGGTGACTATTGGAGCTTTTTTGGGCCCACAATCAAAGAAATCTGAAAAAGGCCTCTACAGTGCAGCATGAACTATCATTGTTTGCTGCAGCACTAGCAGCCAAGAGGGTAGATATTTCGTACAGCAATATTAGACTTACGAAAAAAAAGCTTGTCGCATGTCCACGTGCAAAAAAAATATTGGTTGACGCTTCGCGCACCATAAGAATGAGTTTGTCCCGGGGATAAAAGCCATAGCCCCCCAACTATCGACTGGTCGGCCCCTAATACGCAGCACCTTGCAGTAGTAGTCAAAGTTCAATTTTAAATGGACAGCGAAGCTATGTGCTCTCCGAGCACCCGTTCTAGTTTTTAAGTACAGTGAATAAATTTAAATCCAATCAAATCATGTCTTACAAAATAACTCCTAACATACTGAAGAGGATGTATACGGTCCAGGGGCGTAATTCTCGCGACAAATGTGGGGGGGACACACGTTGACGCGGTCAGAATGGGCCGTCAAATCCGCAAATAAACGAAGTCAATCGGGCTTTTTTACATTCATGAATTTTAAAGTTTTGTATGGTATGGTAGCCTGCCCAAGCAGAAAGTTGGGGCTTGTCTTTTAGAACTGCTCCCAATCAAATTTAATCCAAGGGCCATTACTACTTTTTTTTATTTTCACACAAAAAAGTGGGGGGGACATTTCATATTATGTCCCCCGGGGTCAAAAATGTGGGGGGGACATGTCCCCCCCGTCCCCCACCAAATTACGCCATGTGTATACCATTACTCTCCAAGGGAGGTTCGCCCTAGACAGAGGTGGGAATCAATCTCAAGAAGAAGAAGAAGAAGAAGGGTCATGGCCGTCTGATGTTTATTTCTTTTTTGATGAAGACTTTTATAGCTGCATTTTGGAATAATAAGCTTAATAATGACTGACAGGTACCGAAAATTACTTATTAAAGTGTTTGTGCACATTCCTAAATAGTTTTTTAGTGGTTTCATGTCCATTTCAGGTCAGCAGAAGCCCCGAAGTTAGGCCAATTTCGGCACTCGCGAATTTTGACAATGCGGTGACCTGTCAAATTTCGTCTGAAATGATGGTTTATTTAATTTCTTGTAGCATGTATGTAGCAATTATTTATTTATTAGGTGTAGGAGGGGGTCAGAGGCCCCCCTACATGCATCTAAATCGAATTTTTCGGGTATCCCCCCTGCATCTATATCGATTTCTTTGGCATCCCTCCATACATCTAAAGTGAATTTTCGCCGACCCCCCCATCCATCTTACAAAAAAAAAATCAACCCGACCACCCCCCCCCCCCCACAGTTTTAAATGGAATAGCCCTAACTGAGTCCACTGAACTTTTCTATATTGTGTGCACAACTTTGTTTGGAATACCTTTTTGGTTGAATTTTTACTGTGAGATTATAGATAGCTGCAAGTATAGTTAAAACAATATGCTTGATGTATGGGATAATTAACTTTATCTTTCCACTATTCATAAATGTGAAGTTCTGGTTGCAAATGATTTAAGTTAATTGCAATTTGAGTAAATAGGTGTGAAAGAAGTCTACACCTTTCCTTTGATGCGTGAATTGCAATTGAGAGACTGCCAGGGGTGTCAAGTGAAGCTGACCAATTAGCTGAGATATCATTGCAATTCTGGATTACCAGGATTACCTGTAACTCTGACCATGTTTCTAGGTGGTTTGGGCTGTTCTCAGTGCGTCCCCAGGATGCATTGACAGTCTCAAAAGTGCGTCCTTTTGAAAAAAGGTGCGTAAATTTGCGATAGGGACGGCGTTAATGAGAACACTGGTTCCTTCCCCAGACGCTTTTGTTATAGAGTCTATAGACTACACTGAACAAACCAATTGCAAACTGCTGTTTTGACAGGCAATTGATGGTCGTTCACAATCACAAGTTCTCCACGTGAGAATGGGTCTTTTACTACTGTAAAGTTGAGAGGAGGAGGCGCCATTGCGCTCTCACCGCTAATCAGCCCCATGCTCCCTTCTCTGCAGCTTTGCTGGGGAACCAATGTAATGTTGAGAGGAGGAGGCCCCGACTGGGAGTTGATCCCAGGCCGGCCGTGTGGGAGGCGGAAATCTTGACCACTAGACCAAAGAGTCACTCAGTGATCTATGTGTCAGAATCACCACACTACTCATTTACTGTATTGTCAAGATCCAGTGGTTGTCGGACAGTCCAAGAATGTGCCTAATTCAAGTAGAAGGCCACAAATATTTACGAAGTATTTTGCAAAGTCTGAACTATATCAGGACTCGACGGATAGTATCAAAGGCCATATTTAGAGAATAAAACCCTTATTTTTTAATAAAACTTTTTATAGAAGAGAGTATCTTGATACACTGCCCACATACAATGTGTATAAAAGGTGTACTGTCCTAGTATCTAGACATATCGATAAACTGAAATAGCAAGATTTTGTGACACCCCCAATGCAGACTTCACAAGCCCTCTGTTTTTCTGATGCCACTCTGGGTGCAGTGCAATGAAGCAGTGTTGTAAAGACTGGCCCTTTTGTAAAAGTTACTTAAAAGCTGCCAATATTAAAGAAGATATTGCAGCGCTATACCCCTTAGTCCCTTACAGCCTCCCAGTTTCTTGCAGCAAGCAACCATGAATATGTTGCTATCAATTACGAGGCTATGAGGGTGTTGAAAACCAACTTGTGGGTAGCGAACAGTGACATTCGAGGGTTTTGTAACACTGGTCACATTGGTGTGTTGCTCATTTATGCCATCCCTTTTGCAACTTTACACATTGTTTTAAAGGCGTTTTTGCATTGCCAGAAATCACAGTAGGCATTCTTGTCTGTAGGCGTTTTGACTGCTAATCTTTAAAGCAGCCATGTCCTTCGCACAGAGCAGTCCAACTAACTTAAAATGTCATTCTCAGGAGTATCAGGTAATCCAGAATTGCAATGAAATATCTGCCAATCGTTTGACCAGTATTTAACCCATATATTTGACACCTCATGTCCTCAGTAAGTCTCTCAGTTACAATCTGCACTTCCGACAAAAGGGTAGATTTCCAAAGCTAAGTTTGCCCAGATTGCAATCTGAATACGCAAGTTTTCTAACAGGCCTATGCCCCGAATCTGTGTCTAGGATGATCAGGTGTGTGGTTAGCATGGCTGCCTTCCAAGCAGCTAGCCCGGGTTCAACTCCGTTGAACTCCCCGTCGGGGCCTCCTCTTCTCAACATTACATTGGTTCCCCAGCACAGCTGCAGGGAAGGCAGCATGGGCCGATTAGCGGTCTAGTGGTCAAGGTCCCCGCCTCACATGCAGCCGGCCCGGGTTCAACTCCGGCTCGGGGCCTCCTCCTCTGAACATTACAGGACAACCGGGAGTCTTGGGACACTGGCTGGTCCACGCCCTTGGATTGCATAAGAGTTCTCATTTGCGTAATTAAGTTCCGGTATTTGTCTCTTCAGTGGGGTGCCCATGACAAAAATCTGAGAAAAGGAAACATCCTTTCACTGACTGTCTGGTGCCCAGTATGGGCCAGGATCAGCAGAACCTGTCTTGCAACATGTGCCATTGACAGATTTGCAAAGGAAGTCCTTGGTGTAGAAACAATCTGATCAGGAAAGCAATAAGTTCACACAGAGGGTAGAGTCCACAGACAGCATTTTTCCCTGGCATACCCACCATCAACACAGACATGTCACAAGCTGAAGAGACTAGTCTAAATTCAGTTTGTAACAATTTTGAGTGCCCTGTCTAAATGGCTTTCCATTCATCAAATTCTGCAAGAATTTCACACCTCATGGCCCTCGATTCATGGTCTGAGACTCCGTACGATACTGAATTAGCAGCAACAACAAACAACAAGAAAGGATTAACCCCCATCAGCAAGTTAAGAAGGTGCGCGAAGATCTAAAATACAGTTTACGACAGAAAGACAAGTTTCGAAATGTCGAAAAAGCTGCCATGTAGGTCAAATATTACTAACGACTTTTGCGATTTCGACCCATGTTGGCCGCCAAACTTCCTCGTGATCTTCTCCTTCTGACTTTGTATTTTGCATTGTCGGTGGAAATCGGCACTTATGTCATCTCGATGAGTGTAAAATCGGCCTCAAAATATGTATAATTACTTCCCAATGAACTACGAGTCCGCCATCATGGGGAACAACATTTGGTCACGTGACACAACGAGACTTCGGCAAAACCCGCCAAACCTTCGGCAACCTTCGGCGTCCGTTTCTAGGGGGCGAAAATGAGCGTCAAAATGGTGGCGTTGGACAATGTTGGACACTTGTTGCTTGTGACGGAGTGAAATAATGCCAATATTTTGACTTTTAAATCCGTGTCACAGCTTAAACACCACACAATACGAATGATTTGATAATTTGTATTGGCCTGTACAAAAACTGTAAGCTTTATTTCAGTTTAAACAACTTTTATCAAGATTTTCAAGATTTTATTTGACAATTTAGGTCATTTATCATGGTATCTGTAAAGTGTAATTTTTTTTGCCAAAATATACCGTATACGGTACAAACTCAACTTTTCTCAACAATAACAGTTACATTATAAATGTTTGACATTTTTGACAATATTGACATTCTGGTGCTGTTACAAATTGATACAATTCCAGGTTTCATGCAGAATTTTACTATTTTAGTAACCCCCTCCCTCCCCCCACCGGTCTTTTCTAATATGGTCAAATTAGAAAAAAGGAAAAGTTAATTGTTTCAAAATATATATAGCCCTACCCAATAGGCCTAGGTATTGTTTTTTGAAAATGCAATATAATTAAAACCCATCTCCCCAATACTTAGTATCAACTGGTTGTCCTGAAATCAAGGCCTAATTCTCAAAGAAAAATAAATACGTTTAGGTACACTATAATTCTATTTTTCAGGGCTGGGTCAACTTTTGATAACTATATATAACGTCACACCAGGGGCCGTGCATGATCGTAAAAATTGTACAATTATAAATCGATAATTAACTTACCTTAACCCTTACCGGACTAAAGGGACATTTATGTGCATCCCCAGCTTACTGCCTAGCTCTGCCTGTTGGGCATTTATGTCCCTAAAATCTGCTGTTGTGACATCAGAAGCACAGGATTGTTTTTTTTTGGGACTGATCAGTCCAGGAAGGGTTAAATTAGTAAAGTGAAACTTAAACCTTGCATTAAAATAATTAATTTCCATTTCATTTTAACAGTATTGTAAATTTATAGTGCATACAAATACAAATGTCCTGTTAATGTTCTACATTGAACGTCATTATTTTAATTCTAGGAACATGTCAGGTCCTGTTGAAAAAGTGGTGAGGATTGAAAAGGTGTCGCCCTCTGATGACTTTAAGGACATTGTCTCCTTCACCTCACCAGTGCCTGAGCTGTCAGAACTTCAAAGGAAAACTTCCATGGACACAAACTCAACAACATCAGGTAGTTACAGATTATAGTGCGAAGCAGTGAGCCTCAGCAGCTGGGTAGTGGGTTGTGAATAATTTGTTCATCATAGCACTCAGCTTCAGGAGTCCTCCTTTTGCTCAACTGGGTAGAGCATCTGTGTTTAATGAGGATTCATTCTGATAAGTCTAACAGAAAGCACAGGTAATATGTAAATGCCGAAGAAAAATTGGGACAAAGAGAAAATAGGTTGTTAAGGTAATATTCTGAAAGAAAATGTTTAAAAAAAGTTTTGAGGGAAAATGTAACTTTTTTTTTGGAAAATAATTGTTTTTCAAACATTTTTTTTTTTGGAAAATAATTTTTTTCGAGCATTTTTATTTTTGGGAAAAATTTTTCCATTTTCTTTTTGGGGAAAATTTTTTTTTTTTTCGATTTTTTTTTTTGGGGAAAAAATCTTTTTTTCCAAAAAAATTTTGTTTTTGAAAATTGTTTTTATTTTTGGGAAAATTGTTTTTTGTCATGGGGGGGGGGGGAAATTTTTTCGAATCCTTATTATTATTTTTTTTTAGAAAATTTTTTTTTTTAACAAGAGGCGGAAAATAATTTTAGAAGAAAGGAGGTAGTCACGCGTGATTATAGAAAAGTGCCAGGATCATATTATGGGATGTCTGAATCGCTTTTTTTTATTGAACCATCTGGTTCACTCCTCGCATGTTTGCCACAAGGGACAATACACCTTGCTCCGCTCGGTAAGCCGGTGGCTCTGTCCCGTCTATTATCTATAATAATCGATACAATAAAATATACATATTTACAGTGTATAAAGCATCATTTATCCAACGGTTGAAATTAATTCCCCTTGTCGCTATATGAATCAATATTAAATCAGTAATAAATTTCCTTCTGTAGTTCCCAATTTCCCATGCCAGTTAAATACAGCAAGCACCTGCAACTCTAAATCTTAAAGCCTGAGTCACAACCATGGGTGTAATTTGTTTGGGGACTGGGGGACATGCCCCCCCACATTTTCACCCCGGGGGACATAATATGAAATTCCCCCCCCCCCCCCACTTTTTTGTGTGAAAACAAAATGTGTTGTGGTAATGGCCCCTCAGAACACTTTTGTAGGGAGCAGTGCAAATGACATGTGTCCCGCCTTTCTGCTTTGGTAGGTTACCATTCATGAATGTTGAAGCGCCTGACTTCACTTATTCCGCGGATCCAAAGGTCGTTTCTGACAGCGTTATCGCGTGTCCCCCCCACATTTTCCATGAAAATTACGCCCCTGGTCACAACCTCACAGAATTTTAAAATTTCATCTTGCAGAGTCAACCCTTCCCTCTTTGCCTTCAAAATGGCCTTTAATTCCGCAACTCCACATGCGTCATTACTGGGACTTCTCAACATGTACAGATCCAAGTATAAAGAAAGCGACTGAGCTTCTGGAACTTCTACAGACAGCAATAGAGGACAGGTCCTTAGCAACACAAGAGAGAGAGTCATCACGTCTCGTGACAAGTTCAGAAGGTAAATGAGTAACACATGATCACACATGGCCAATTAATATTTCAATTTACCATAAGGGTCTTTTCTAAGCTCCCAATAATGAATGTATTTTTGCAGGAAAGAGACAATTGAAATCTACCGTCACCTCGCTTACAGAAGGGGCAAATGACCATGATGAGAAAAGTACAAATCAGGAGAGATTATCCACAGCTGGATCTCTTGTTTCCAAAGACATTTTGACAGTTCAAGGAATAGGAGCGATGCCACCAAGTATGAATCATAAAGCATATTATATATAGACAGTATAATATATATACATAGGCAGTATACAATACTATACATTGTACACATGCATTTTCAATTTTTTATCATCTATTGAAAAGTTTAACTTTATAAATGTCTTTGAAGATCTGTATAAGATTAGAATTTAAAAAAAGTTCATGTTTTAATTTATTTTCAGGCACAGCTGGAGACCAAGTGAGTGAAAGTTTACCAATTCCGTACCTCGGTGCGGATGAAGTGCTGGATGAGATCACAACTCTTTTAGCTCATTTGGAAAAGGACAGACTCGAGACCAAGAATTCTCTTGAACAGGAGAAAATTCGAAGTCAAACATTAGCTGGAAAAATTGACAAACTGGCTGAAACGAGAATGCTGGAGCTGCCAGCTTCTGTGCAAAGAGGTAAATATGAATTTTGCTGAATCTCTGCAAGTCATTGCTGAAACTGTAATTTCTTGTAATGTCTTAATCTACAATTTGTTCCATTTAATTAGAACATGAGGCATGTGCTATGGACATCAATGAACTGAATTGGCATGTGTCCTACCGATCCCGGATATTGGAGAGAATCGAAAACAAGGTTAAGACTGCAGAAGCATTGCACGTCAAAGTTACTGACGACATAGCATTTGTACAGCAACATTGGTAAGCCATACTTCTTCAGACTGTTCAACAGATTTAATTCAACCCATTACTTATTAATAAAATTCAAATTGACGTTATTTTTCACTCATGTCAAAAAGCTATTTTCAGTTAGATTGTTTATAAGTATCACTCAACACACTGGTATTAAATCATTACTAAATAAAAATAAAAATATAGCAGCCATTGTACAGTAGCTGCATGTATAATATTGTAATATGTCTAATGAGACCTAAAAATACTGCATTACATTTCAGTCCTCTTGTTGAGGAAAAATTAGAACTTGAAAAGACAGCAATGACCAGAATAAGGAATGCTCAGCAAGAGGTGAGTATTTAAAGAAAAAAAAGTTGTTCCTGAAGGCAAGTTGCCAGTGATTTTGTAGGCTATTTTAAAAAGCAAATCATCTGTTTAGAAATGTTTCTACCAAAATCGTTGAAATATTTTTGACTTTTCATGGATTAAAACCATTTTCTATTGAACATGTCCTTTATTTGAGGTGTCATTGGATTACCCAGTAAGATATAATTTTTAATGAAATATAATACCTGACTTTTTTTTTAGACAAATGAAGAATTAGCCAATACCGTCGAAAGATGTGCCAAGACAGAGAATAAGTCGGAGGAGGCTTTTTCGAAAGCTGAAGCTGAGAGAACGCACATCAAAAATGATCTGGCAGCTGTCAATAGAGACCTTGTTGTCTCAAAGGAAGAGCTGACTAAAGCAAAAGCAACTTACCAAAACTTCATTGCTAAATGCGAAGACTGTAAACAACGGCTAGAGAAAAACCACCAAGAACTGACAATGCTAGAAATTCAGTGTGAAAACGCCAGAGTCAGGGAAGTGGAACAGGAAGCTAGGGTATGTGTCGCGGTTTACACTTCATTTGTTGATTTGGAGTGTAACTGCAGTTACACTCCCAAAAACGGCCACCATTGTTGGCTCTCCATAGAGAGGTTTATTGGTCGGTCTTGTGAATTCCATAAGATAAGGAGTGTAACTAGGAACGTAAATTTACAGTAACCATGCAGGCTGTTTTGGGAATAAAACTGCAGTTACACTCTAAATTCAGCTCTGATTGGGCACAGTGTTTTTCTTAATTTTCTTTGTGTCTAATTAAAGTGGAAAATTTAATCATATATAATTATATTTTATTTGTTGACAGTGGTATTCTTCTGGAAATAATAAGTTTGCATTGGTCATCTTCTTGTATTCTTTACAATATTTAGCTTGCTGCCAATGACATTTACCATGATCCATAGATGTACTACAGATTCATATTGTGCACAGTAAAGCTTAAATTACTTATTAGTCTCTCATCTGTTATGCCAATTTTCAGATTAAGGATTATGAGGCGAAGATCATTGAAGAGAAGTGGGAAAAGAAGCGACTGAGTGAAGATAACATCATGAAAGAAGGAGCTCTGGAAAAACTTGTAAGGCATAAACTACATGCAAACATTATGCTGGCAGTTCCTTTGACCATAAAAGTCTGTGTAACGTATTAATCATGTATTTCCTTAACAGTATCAATCGCTGATTTCAGATTCGCAACCACGCCTGTGAGGTCGAATCACTTGACCTGAAGATTCAAGAACATAACATCACCCTGAGGAAGGTCACAAGATCAAACCAAGAGTATGAGTTGGACAATGAAGATTGCCGAATAAAGATAAAACAATGGTATGTACTATGTACTGGTTAATCAGCGGCAGACTGGCCCCATTTCTGGACCCATGGCAAAAGAAGTTAATGGGCCCCGAAGTCCCAACCATCCGCATTTTTTTTCAAATGAGAAAATCTAAATACTATAGTACACGTAATTTGGGTAAGGTGGGGCCCCATGTGAGAGTGTCCGATCAATCATAAACCTGATGTAAAGCTTTGCCTTTTTTTTCTTTAATTATTTTGTTTTGACATCTTGCATGGGCTCCTGAGTGGATGGGCCTGTGGCATTCTTGTAACCACATGACACAACAGAGGATCTGTTCTGGGCAGAGATATATACTAATTATATAGATAAGTGAAATTGGGGGCTGGACCCTGGACGATCAAAAGAATGTGTGACCTTTCTACACCGGAGCTCCAGACAGGGCCCGTTGCAGCTGCCACTCTGCCTCATGAATAGGCCAGCCGACCTGTTAATTTCCTGGTTTGAGCGACACAGCAATTTGTCCCATGTAGCTTACACTGGTCCAGATCTGATGTTCTCAATATGACAAATGAGACTATAAATTCTTAGTATTGCAAGTATGTCTTTGCGTACTCTAACAGTGAGCGCCAACGGGTCGCTGACCAGAAGAACCTTGCGAGGATGGAGAAAGAGAGAGACCGAACGGAGGACCAAATAGCCTCAACGGAGGAGCAGCTGACCAAGGTCAGGATCATCAATGATTCTCTACACAAAAAGCTGCAGAGCGAAAAGGAAAAATACTGCGCAGAAGAAGAGGAGCTCATGGTATGTAGCAGGTTGAAATGAACTACATCAAGGGATAAACACAATACATTGAAATGCAACTTCTCATACAAACAACTGCAAATTCGGAAAATTTATCTCACATTGTTCAACAACTTCTGTGAGATTGTAATAAATTTGTGCCTCTACTTAAGAACATTAAATTCTAAATATGCATAGTTTTAATTAACAATGATTAACAATTATGTTCAAAGGCTACTGCAGCAGAACTTCAGAGAACAGTTGAAAATGAGAAGCACAGAAAGACGGTACTGCAAGCACGCATCATCTCCAATCAGAAATCCTACGAGCAAGACAAGCAAGTTGCACAACATGAAGAGGAGAAAGCCAAGAAAAGTGCGGCTCATGCTGAAAAACAGATGAAAGCAATACTGGAAAAGGTCAAAGTGCAGAGAGACAGATATGCCAAACATTTACAAGTAAGAACCGTCAACATATTCCAATCATGAAGATGTCACGTGTTGCAACTTAATCATACTCATAGTTGTATCGTTGTATGTATCAATAATTCAGAAAAACATTAATTTTTGCAGGTTATAGAAACCTTGGAAGCGGAAATGGTGGACATCGAGGCCCAACAAAAAGAATTGGAGCTTCAGCATAAAACAACGAAAAACCAACTGGAACCAAAAATAAAGGAGGAAAGGGTACGTGCAACTGCCTTTGTCATAATATTAGTCATGCTTGTGCTTTCTTATTTTAAATAACCTGCTAATCCTGTTCGACAAACTAAATTTTTTGAAAGGAACTGTTGAAGCAAAGTATGTAACACTTGGCCAAGGTTTTTGAAGTTTGACTGAGTGCAGGTGTCAGACCGTCCTAGTAATGCTGTCGTCACTCGTCAGATAAGTTGGGGACTTCTTGATGCATCAGAGGGCAGATGGGTGTGAAACGTGGATTATATAACATGAAATATATTTTCAAGGAGGAACAACAGAAATGGAAACTGGCTTTGGACGACCTAAATTTGAAAATCAACAACATGCAGCAGAACATCAAAGACATGACGTCATTTCAGCAAAGAATGCAGAAGACCACAAAGAAAACACAAGCGGAAATACACACTCTGCAGTAAGTCACTTCCCAGTAGTACATGTATTAGGTCTAATCTGTGAATATAGTCTTGTTTGATAATATAAGTGGAAATAAATAATTCTACTTCTTTTCAGTGATGAAATAGACGAGTTGAATGTTCAAATAAGTACGAAGCAGCACATAATAAATGAGACAAAGAGTCAGCTGGACCAAGTTAACGGTATGTATAATATTTCACAATATCATACCCAGCAGCAACATTGATACGGTTTTACTAGATAGATTAATTCGAGTTACTGCTCCTATTAATGCATCATTGTAACTCTGTTGTAGCTCGGTTTAGAGATCATGAAAAAAATCACAAAGAACTCATTAAGGAAAGGCTACTGGCATTTGAGCAAACTAAGGTGACTGCATTTAATTTTCTTGTGATTTTACAAGATAAATCTGTCCTCTTTCATTGGAATACGGAGAAGGTTTAAAGGGGCAAAGTTGACTTTTTCTGTCATGTTTCAGGAGGATTACAGCCTGAACATCAAATTAAACGAAGAGCTGGCAGCTAAGTACAGGAAGATCCAAAACCAGTACATCCTACTGAAAAACCGGGCTCTTGACAAATACAACCAATGCCTCACACAAGAAGAGCACCTGAAGGACTTGAAACAGGTAGGCCTCGATTAGTTGAAATCTGGAAGAACCATTATCAATTCATGATCCCCAATCGCGTGGAAATGTTGACTGCTCTCACCAAAGGAAAGAAACATTTTGAACAACTTGCCAGTCCAACAGCCTGAAAAGTGATTCGTGGGACTGTTTGATCAGAAGTTCGTAAGCTCATTGCCCGAGAGCATTTTGTCATATTATTTAACCATAGCTGCTGACCTTACTACTAATAAACTGCACTTGTAATCGATTCTTATTTATACTTATTACACCAGGTGAAGGGACTACAATCCAAGTTGCACCATGCCCTTATGGAATATTACAAACTGAGAGGTATCTACAACACATCCGAGCTGGAGAGAGTGGCTGACGAGACTCACAACAACGCCTCAAAGGTAAGAGAATGCTCCGAAGGTTTAAACCAGATTGACAAAACGCAAAACATGCTCTTTTTCAACTGCAATCAAGACAGTAAAGAAATATTATCATTTCCACTTCAGGTAGGAGAGTTAAAATCATCAATGGACTTCGCCCTGAATGGAATCAAGGAATTCCTCAGCAATGACATGAAACCGAGCAGAAAGATGCCCACAAATCAACTCACAAACACTAAGGCCATGCCCTCAGCACTGTCAGCAATGCAAACCAGTCAGCACGTTTTAACAGCAGTTCAATGATTATAGTGATTGCTGATTTATTGTTAATGTATGATTTAACAACTCATTTAAATTTTACATAGTTTATTGAGACTTAATCTTGCTTCAGTTTGACATTACATCAATAACATTAGGACATAGAAAACCAAGCTTTGCACTTGACAGTTGACACCGATCTGCTATGAAAGGGCAAATTCTAAAAACCTTTTTAAAAGAAGGTAGATATTCAGAGGTAATATTATATATATATTTTTATATTCAGATATTTACACTGAAAATATAAGGGCGTAGGCCCTTAAAACAATTACACATTTATAAATTATTATATTTTCTGAGAAAAATATTTTTTATCGACATATACATTCATTTGTTTCCATATTTGTCATTGTTAGGCGGACTGCTGCATAGTATTAAAAACAATTATTTACACTCTCTTGTACATTATTTTTAACATGTTTTAGTATATATCATAGGTCATGCATGAGGGTTACCAAGGCGGAGTCATGGGCTGAGGATTCTGTAGGTATGACATGACGACTGCTGATATGGATAACCTAGAAATAAAGAGAACAATATAGGCCTATTAGTTATTGCTGCAATAAATGTTTCTTCCACACAATGCTCAAAATTTCTTAAACTTTACCAAATTTGGAAAACAATCTGATCCTCAAGACCGCAAAGGGTCTTCAGTAGGCCTATACAATTATTGTATGAAATTCCAACAGTCAATAACTTTAACTAACTAAATAATGGTCAGTGAAATATTATTTAACTCAGCGAAATAGATTCAGACAGAAATGTAAGAATAACATATTATCATAATCCATTGGAAGATGTGAAATCAACAAATTAAAATAATTTTGACTGGTTAAATAGTATGTGTAATCAGTCAATTTTGAGACATCGGATGTAGGAGTTATCTCTGAACAAAGGAACACATAGGCAAAGTGAGGACAATTAGCCAGTCACAGAGTCTAATGTCCAGCTCCTTCTGTTTTCTAATTACAATACTTGTCAACAAACTTGTGTAAGATTGGTCGGGGACATGACCATCCTCAACAAATACCATTTATAAGGTATTTTCTTGTCAAGTGTGTTTTTATGAGCATTTGGTGCATATGGATCTGTTCTGACTTTAATAGAGAACCTGAGACTGACTTCATTAATTCTTAGTTGGAAGGAGTAAGGCGCAATATTCACCAAAATGAGTATTTTGGGGTTCTCAGCTCCTATCTTTTCCATGTTAAAAATAGATTTTTCATTTTGGTGTGCGTCATTTCTTTAGAAGTCAGAATATCAATTTTATCCCAACAACCACTAACATTCATTTCTCAAAGCAGTTTATTTTCTTCTTCTAAATGAGCTTAAGGGCACATGCTGGTCGAAAAATGTGTGTATGCTGTCCAGAGGAAACTGTTGCAGCTAGAGCTATGAAATTTTACACAGGTCTTCAGGGCACCAAATTATGACCCTCCGTGAAATTTTAAGTTGCCATGCTTACAGTTGCCATGGCAACAAAGAATTTTACATATTTTTAAGTATTCTGCCTTACAAAAAATTCATCTCAAGACTGAGCTATCATAATAATCAGAACTCATTTATTTTCATAATTTGAGGTATTCGGATCCGCAATAAGACTATTTTCAGACTAAAAATATGTTTTTATAGGGTTTTTCTGGGCTCGCGAACATGGGACTATGTAGCTAATTCACAATCTTTCAGGTTTGAATCGCTGTCCCTCAGCCTTTAATCCAAATACAGTTCTGAAAATAGCCTTATTGCGGAAGCGAAATTGTCAGTAAGCAGTATGCCAAAATTCATTATGATGCCTTCAGCGGTTTTTGAGATGAATTTTTTGTAAGCACTCAAAGTCACTAAAATTCGCAGTTTTCGGAAAATGGCAAAAAAAGGAAATAAACTCTTAATAATTTTAACTGTAAAGGTAAGTTTGGCAAGCTTGTTTACAGGGTTATAATAGGAATTTTTGCATAATTTCAGTTGCATTTGTTGTCTGGACATCTGTATTTATTGAAACTGTCAAAATCAGAATTTCCATTTTCTAAAATATTTTCATCGTTTTTCGACCAGCATGTGCCCTTAAATGACTGTCAGACCTCATCCTAGGGATAGCCCCATGAAATGTTCCAGTACTTAACCAGTTGATATTTGAAAAGCAATGAAGAAAATAATGAAATTAAAGTAATTACTTACATGAAACTACTAAGCATTTGTTTTGTATCTTCTGATGATCGAGAGTTAGCAAAGCTAATGAAAGAGCAATATACTGCAGCCCAGGCACACCATTTCATCTGAAAAGATACAAATCTTGTGAATAGTCCTACACAAATTTAATCTTTGAAGCCGAAACACTATGAAATTTGTTTTTCAACTACAAAATAATTATCGATACTCTATTGCAACCATGAGATTTTACATTATTTGTCATAAATTTGGTTAATCTTGTTTATCAGAAGAAATTTTTCCTTTTGAAATGGCAGTAAATTTACCTTAAGCATTAAGCCACACATGCTGAAAATCATTCCTAATAAGTTCATGTAGTCTGGTGTGGGATCATCCAAGGGTCCACCAGATGGAGGAGGTTTGTACCTGAAGTAAACAGAAACAC
Organism: Platynereis dumerilii; assembly: GCA_026936325.1. Classification (NCBI taxonomy): domain Eukaryota; kingdom Metazoa; phylum Annelida; class Polychaeta; order Phyllodocida; family Nereididae; genus Platynereis; species Platynereis dumerilii. The sequence goes on from JAPTHN010000001.1 coordinate 160,229,659, forward strand.
ATCTATTTTTAATTTACATTTGAAGGCTGATGAACTATAATATAGCACTCATTGCTGCAATTTATTAATAAACAAAGAATCCAACCTTCATCGGAATCGAGTTTAAAAAAAATCAAGTAACAAATTCTAACAATGGTGATGACTTCATAGAGTTGATAGCAAGCAGACTGAAGATTTTTTAAAGAGGCGTCCCAATGGGGGGCACGTGCCCCCCCATATTGGACCTCGCCCCCCCAGGTGCCCCCCCATATGAACTTTCCAACTCTGACTAAAATATACACTTAGTATAGAGGGTGCCCCCGAGAGAATCGCGTGCCCCCCCCCCCCCCCGCTCGAGACCGCCGAGATACGTCACTGAATTTTTTTTTTCCCGTGTGTACCCGAAATAAATCTAGGGGTCATTTGGTGCATTCACATGCTCACTAGTATAAGGAAAAATGCTCCAATATCCAAGAAATTTGACGTACCATATGGTATACCCCATTACACAAGACAGTGCAAAAATCAGGAAAACTTTTGGTGAAAACCTGACCTACCATTCAGAGCAACTTTAATGCAAAAATATTTAGTGCAAACTTGATTTAATTTACGCATGTGAGGATATATACTTGAAGGTAGATGGATTCATAGAGTTTGCTCTATGAATACATTGAAGGTTGATGAAAACAGCAACCTCTATTTTATTTATTTATTCTTTGAGAAATCAATACATAGTATTACAACATTTATAATATTATCATATATACAAAAGAAGATTAAATTCATATGAAAAAGCGATAACATCGTATAGTGTAAGTCATATTATTAAATTTAGCTGGCATACAATATTGGAAATCTAGTATCAAAGCCAATAATTGTGTTAATTTGCAGGGCGTATCGGAGGGGGGGGGGGGTTTCCGGACCCTCCCCTAGTGGCGGATCCAGACATGGTCATCTGGGGGGCCCGGGCGTCTATCGGCATTCAAGGGCCAGCGCCAGTGCACACGAAAGCAAATTGACTATGGTCAGACATTTTGTCTGACTGGTCTGGAGCTCTAGTCAGTCAATTTTCATATTGCCATTATTGGTCAGACAAACCAATCTCTTCAAGGTTTTATAAAACGGTTTCTACTTGATTCGCCTAGCGAAATTTTGTCAGTACAATGCCTTGTGTTATACATCCCACTGAGTGCTGTTGCTGTGAAATGATTTGTGTGTTTTTCAGGTCCCTTTTCTCATGCTGCTGTTATTTTTGAGGCTGCATTTTTCAAAATGGCTGGTTTTAAAAGGCATGCACTGCAGGAGAGTCCTTAAATGAGTCCCCATATGATTAATGTGTATATATTAATTTTTGTTTAATTAGCCTTATTGGAGGAATTATGTATTTTCTGAATTTATTCACTTTATCATGTTGACCCATAGTTTATCCTGAAGGATTGATGTAAGTATTTTTTCATAACCTTAGCTTAGATCAATCAATAAGAAAGAAATAGGCCTACTACTGCTGAGTTGATTGTAATTAGAAAACTTGATTGGTTAGTGGCCATCTTCAAAACACCTGTCTGTCTGGACTTGAATTGCAATTCACGCAAAAGGTGCCAAAGAAGGAAGAAAGATATCAAAATTGCAATTCACTCTGATTGACTCACTTTAAGCAAATTGTCATCTGCACTGACATGTAAGGCTTGCTAATTGTCAAGTGGATTTGTTATAATACCTACAGCAGTCTCCTGTCAGATTTCTTGTCTGACCACAGTCAGGCACAGGTCGGACAATCGTAAAAACGAACGGCAAAAGCCGATTGTCCGACGTCTTTTGCGGAATACTAGTCAACTAGTAACCATGCCAAGTCGTAACCAAACCAACTCGTAACCATTTTTCTTTTTTCCCAACCAAGTAGTAACCAAGAGATTTTCAAATCAAGGGACCATGACCAAGTAGTAACCACAAAATAAAAATTGTATACCAACTCGTAACCAGTACTCATCGCCAACTCGTAACCAGGGAAGACCAACTCGTAACCAGGGAAGGCCAACTCGTAACCAGGGAAGACCAACTCGTACCCAGAGAAGACCAACTCGTAACCAGGGAAGACCATTTCGTAACCAGTTGATATTTGGCGGCAGTTTTAATACCAACTTATAATCACGGCAGATGGTGCATTGCTTGATAACCCAAGTTAGGTGACAGGGGAAGCCACAAACTTTGGGAGGGCCTTGGTTACGAATTGGTAGGGCCCTGCCTAATTACGAGTTGGTAGGGCCTTGGTTACGACTTGGTAGGGTCCTTGGTTACTAGTTGGTAAGGAAAATAAATTGATTTTAGTGAGTGGTTACCAGTTGGTGACCTACCAAAAAAGGATGGTTACGAGTTGGCAGAGCTTTTGGTTACCAGTTGGTTAGTTACCAGTTGGTTGGTTACCAGTTGGTTTGGTTACCAGTTGGCATGGTTACTAGTTGACTTGATACCCTTTTGCGCGCACTGGCCAGCGCCGCCGCATATTTCTTTGATTAATCTCAGTGGTCTGGGAGGGGGGGCTCGGCCCCCCTGGGCCCCCTCTGTATAATCATGTGTCACGCCACCTGTATAATCATGTGTATCGCCACTGCTCCCGCCCCCTTTCAAGCTACAAGATAATTCTCCTAAAAAAAAAAAAATAAATAAATAATAATATTATAGAGTAGAGATCCCCCGGCCGAATTTGCCGGCCCTTTGGGTCTTGCCACTAGACCTCCCCCTTTCAAAATTCCTGGATCCGCACCTGATTTGTGTATTGAGCAAGTGGCCCTTGTTTTACGGACGCCATGATGATTGACATGATCATCATCATGTATTGAATGTATTCAAGACTGTAGTGTAACTGTGTTAGAAAATCATTCAAATGGTGTACTGCATACCTGTGAACCTTGGCAGCCCGTCGGGGGTCTGTTGTACTGCTAACTGGAGACGACATATTAATCAGATATTCCCAAATACACAATTTGACCGGACCACACCTCCTCCGACCACATCCACTGATCCTGTATTAAAATGGTAAAAAATCCGAATGGTTATCTGGTGTTTCAACGTAAACCCTTTCGACGTTAGATGGCTCTGTCGTGTAAATACCGTCTGGTGGCTCACTCAAGCGGTAATCATTGAAACATGGTAATTTTCTGTTTTGCATGTTCTCTAATATTAAGTCTTTCATTCGGAGACAACTGTGCTTTCATTGAATCAGATTATCAACAATTCAATGTATATAAATGCCAAAGCATGACGACCACCTGGTCAAATGATACATTATTTTAAAGTACAATATGAACTACTGCAAGAAGAAGATGAGCAGACAGAGCATTGCATCTAGGCCTATGTCATTCTACTGACAGAATGAGACAGAAGACATAAAACTAACACAAAGTAACATTCAGGGAAGTGTGGAGGATTTTATTGACATAAAGAACATCATAAAGCATACATGCCAATTTAAGTGACCCAGTTTGGACGGGTAAGACCCCCCCGGAAATCTGTGTTAAAACCCGAAAAAGATGCAGATAGCCTACATATATAATTATGTGTCATTAAAAAAAATTTTTTTAGATCAGAAAAAAAAGAAGCTATATATATACCATAGGGTATATATATAGCAGAAAATAAATTAATTGCCAAATATAATCAATCCTAGTAGGCGTAGATTAGCTCAGGGGGCCATGAGGAGCTATGAGGGGGTCCAGGCAAAGAATGGCGCACAGTGGCCCGGCCCCCCCCCCTCGACCACTGAGATAATAGTATTTTGATGGGGGGGGCCCCGGGGGGGGGGGTAGTAGGGGATACATCCCCCCCAAGACCAAAATTTTAATATTTTTACACACATGTTAATTTTATCACCGCGCAGTCACATTATGTCGCGAGCTAACCGTTCCGCATCGCTATATATCCCGATAGACCCCCCCACCGTAATTTTCTGGATCCCCCCTGCAAACGTGTTTGCCCCTCTGGCTGGGAAACCTTACCCTTGAAGACCCAGCAACTAAATATTTAATCCCCCCCCCCAAAAAAAAAGACTTTTACGAAATGCTAAAGGACTCCAGTCTCAAGGACTCCCGCGTCCACTTCACGCTGGCCGGGGGGGTCATTGACCTGGTTGATGAACACGTGCGCAAGCGTAGTGTATCTGATTTGTTGTTCACAACAGAGGCTGTGATTGGTCTTCTCTGTTTTGGTCATGGCAACTTGTGCATCTTGTCGCGGATTGGTTGTTGGTGGTCATGTGACCAATGTTTCTGTGTCCTTCGAAATTTGTTCAAACATGGCTGTCGTCTACCAGGCCAGAAGAGGATTTGGGTAGAATGCTGCCAATTTACGCGGTCTTCGCTCAATGTTATTTAATTTTATGTGGGTTTTAGTGTGCCTAAGGGATTATTGATCACGTTGTTTTTAGTTTTAAGACAGTTAACGGTGTATTTATGCTCTGCTGGTTGTGAGAAACCACTCCCACCACAACAGTGTCAACACCAACGAGTTTGTGGATTACAAGAGACTTGTTTACGGCGGTTTATTCAAGCACAGCAGACATGGACAACGAAAACGATGTGATAGGGAGTGCCTCGGAGTTCATCAAAGGTTGGTAGACCAGTATCTTGCAGTTATGAACGCGCATATCTGCTGATTTATCATGTTTGGTGATTGACACACTGAGCCTCACTTCATCAATGTTTTTTGTGGTCCCTCAACCGTGACGAAGTCATGCCTTGTCAGTTGTCACAATAACTGAATCAGTCATAACCTATTCAGGGGCCGAGCAGATAATAGTTGGGGGGGGGATGATTTTACCCCGGGTACAAATTTTTTTTTCCTGCGAAGCAGTGACAAACTAATTTTTTTCTTGGGATGTAGGCTACCGATTCAGCGATTCAGGTATCGGTGCCAATCCCACGGCCCTGGTGTATTTAAAAAGCAGTATCGGATCCTTGGAAGTGGTATCAGCATTTATGTAGGCAAAGGTCATGAATTCGATCCGCATGATTTTTGCCCTTTCCAGACTGGCCAGTAGGGGTCTACACCGGTTCGATAAATACCGACCGTACCGGTACAGTCTGGCGGTGTGTGGTCAACCAGGCGACAGACAACCAGGCGACACCATGCCACTACCAACTAGGCTACACAAAATTTTCAAATCACTTATCACTTCCATCCAGGCGACAGTCACTTCCATCCAGGCGACAAAGCACTTCCAGCCAGGCGACACGTTACTGCGTACGTTGACAGATCCGAATATCCGAACCGGGTATCTAGCGTAGTCAAAACATAATGAAAGGCTGAAATTTTGGTAATAAATAAAGGAATGTTACAAGAGCAGAGTCAAACACATGATTTCAGGAACCATCTTCAAAATTTGAATTCAGTTGCGTTCCATCAGAAGAAAAGTCCTCCTGCCGCACATGGTATTTCTCGGCTAGGCCTATCAGAAAAAAGATGTATAATAAACCGCAAATGCTTCAAAACTATCCGTTTTGTATGCATTTTTAGAACCAGTTCTCCATATTGTATCCAGTTTATATCTGGTGGATGATGTTGCTTGATTATCTGGTATCCTGCTATTTTCACTATCCGTGCATAACAACTGTGGGCCTGTGACCTTTCCAGAGAATATGGTAACCGATCGGAGGGGGTTTTGTGGGCAGAAGTCCCCAAATAAACCTTTAACCATAAAAAAAATATGTTCATATTGACCACCCGAAAAATCACCTGGTCTCAGGCCTTGGAGAGGGGGAGGGTTGGTCTAGTGGTAGCGTGCTGGACTGCCAAATGCTGGGTCCAGGGATTGCTTCCAGCTCTTGCTGCGTCAACTAGGCCTATGTTGGACAGCTGTTTCAATTATCTTTCAACTCATTGCCGTGTCCTCTCCCTGTCCTAATTAGCCTGGCAAGTGCATAAATACAGGACGTAAAGCCCCAATCATCCATCCATCCATCTCAGACCTTGGGAGCTTCTTGGAAAATTGATTTATGATAAATTAATTTTTCCGATTGCAATTGGTGTTGCTTAAATTATATGCAAATATTTTTGTTGCTCATATTCAATATGATAAGTATCATCGATACAGTTTCTGTTATGGATACATATATTTGATGGTGTCAGCTATATATATAGAATATGTTGTTGGTCAGCTGTCGTCCCACTGAGAGTTTGACCAACTACAAGTCTACAACAGCTTCTGTGTCGCAACTTGACTGGCTGTGTAGGCCAAATGCCCCAAAATTATCAACTTCAAATCTGCAAAGTATAAATTTAAAAGCCATATGAACTGACCTGAAATCCCTGCAATGTGTTCTATTTATAACTTACCTCTATCTCAAGTAGACTGTAGGCCTGTGAGCCTTCTTAAATGAATTATAATTTTTCGATGTTGGCATCAGCCTTATGAACCGCCGAGTCCTATAGGGCTATCCTCCGAGCCCTATTTTCCCCAGGTCCTATGTTCCCTGAAACAGGTCAAACCTATGCCAAGGCCCGGTCTTCCCTAACTTAGCAACTGTTCAGCCTTAGTTTTTTTGTCCCTAAACAGTGACAAACACCAGCCATGTCACTGCCGACCTGCTCTGTCTACAGTGACAAGGCCAAGTATGTGGTGACAGTGCCTAGTCTACAATAATGGGGCCCAGTCTATGGTGATGGGTCCAGGACTCCAGGTAGCTATCTGTTTATCTAGCTACTTGTAGGTGTATGTTGTTTTAACTTTAGAGGTTGAGGTCGTTGAGTACACGGTACTTTATTTTTTCAACATTGTTTCATTCCAAAACTAATTTATACAACATGCAGGTTGTGAATTTGTAATAATTTACTAATAAATTATATTTCATTGCTTGATTTCAGACCGGCTCTATTTTGCGACACTGCGCTCCAAACCTCGGTCAACTGCGAGTACGCACTACTTCTGCGTTGATGAGGAACTTGTTTATGAAAGGTTTGTAATGAGTCTTCATAGAATTTTTCAGTTAATATTCAATGGTTAAGTTCTGAAATGGCTAATTTACCTTTGATGGTGACAAACACTAGCCTTAGGCAATCGTTGCTCAACAGGGGTACTCTCTTTTCCAGTTTCCTTACCTGAATTGTTGTTTGTAGTGCTATTCTTTTCTTTCAGCTTTTATGCAGATTTTGGTCCATTAAACATGGGAATGGTTTATCGTTATTGTTGTAAACTGAACAAAAAACTCAAGGTTAGTATTGATTTTGAAGATTTATTAAGCTCCTGCATTTTATATTGTTCATTGTGGAGAAATTTATTGTGATTTTTTTTTTCAGTCATTTTCTCTTGCTAAGAAGAAAATTGTCCACTACACTAGCTTTGAGGCTCGAAAACGAGCTAATGCTGCTTTTCTCATTGGTGCATATGCTGTAAGTTAGTCTTTCATGTGTCTCTTCTTGACTCTTAAAGAGAAAAACTACAAGATTTGTGTTTTCACAAGTTTGACTTACAAATTTTGTAGATGTATACATGTTAATTTTCAGATAATATACTTGAAAATGGTACCCGAAGACGCTTATCGGCCATTGGTGTCTGGCTCAAACCCTCCATTTCTTCCGTTCAGGTATAGAATCAAAAATTTAGAGACATTGGTTTTCTGCTTCAAGTTAGAGTAAATTCCTTTTTTTGCAAAATGCAAATTTCGTTTTTTACCTGATTCCGCATTTTACGTCCTCATAGACTGCGTTTTACATCATACTGATCCGCATTTTAGGTTTCCCGCCAATCAAATTCGGTGAACGTCAAAACTTTGGTCTGTTGGGTTACATTTCATGGTCGAAATGGTTAATAAAAGTAGTTTTTCATCAGAAATTACACTACATGATGCCGAGGATACTATAGCATCAGATTGAAACACCCAAGTACTTTATATTGAAAGTTGGGCCTTTATTCCTTCAGAATGCGTGTGTTTCACCAACGTTAGTAATACATGATTGTTTGACTGTTGATTTTCTATTGAATTGTCAATTCCATTTCAGAATGGAAATTCCATGAATTCCGTCCGTTTTCCGTAATCGTGGAAAACTAATGTCCCTAATTCAAAATTGATACTGTCTGGTATTTCTGCAGATGATACTCACTATCTTAATTTTGACATGCTGTCGGCCACATGCATCTTCTTACACTTATTTTTTTTACATTTTCCAGAGATGCTTCTTTTGGTCCATGTATTTATAACCTGACATTACTTGATTGCCTGTGTGGTATGTACAAGGTATGTATAAGACTGTAGAACTGTAGAATTAGTATTGAAAATGAAGTGGCTTGGGCAAAGAAAAAAAAAGTATATTATGCCTGAAAACAAATCTATATTTTGGACAAGTGCGATGGTAGTTACGTTCTGATACAAAGCTAAAACTGCCATTGTTATCAGTTGTAATTTTTGTCATTGACAGCTTTTTGCAACTACATTTTCTGTGCCTTTTGATCAACATGAAATAAAAATTGGTTACATTAATGAAGGCCACAATATAATATTAAACCAAACGTATGGTCTTCTAATATTTCAGGCTCTGCAACATGGATTTTTCAATTTTGAACGCTTTGATGTTGATGAATATGAGCATTATGAGGTAAGAAAGTTTTTTGTTGAAGTTTTTGAATTGTGCAAAATTAAGTTGTCTGTGTATTTTTGAGAGTTAAAAGTTTAATTTCATTTTAAAATCATGATTGTTAAAAGTTATTTCTGTTTAGAATTGTTCACTTGTTAAATTTATGGTATTGGAATTTACAGTTTGCTTTTGTTTTGTTTTCTATGAAACGTTTGCTGTTTATACAGAAAGTGGAAAATGGTGATTTCAACTGGATAGTACCAAACAAGTTTCTGGCATTTTGTGGTCCTCATCCTAAGAGCAAGATTGATCTTGGTATGATTCTTCTGCCTAGGTCTAGTTGGGGCTGTTGTGCAACTGCCAGTATGTCCACTGGATTTTGGCTTGGATTATCAAATTGTTTGTATTTCTGTTAGGGGCCAATCAGATGATACGTGAAGGAGGCTATGGCTTTTTGTGAAAAAAATTTCTTTGCCACCTGACACCAAGTTTTCATAAAATGAAAAGTTTGTTGCTCCTTCGCACGCAAAAAGGTGGTTTGTTAGCAAATAAAAAGTTTGTCCTGGGGGTAAAATCCATAGCAGCACCCCCCGCCCCCCAAACACAAACTGTCATCTGGTCAGCCCATTAAGCCCATGGCTCTGGATATCTCATAGATTACTCTTTTGCGTGGTGTTTGAAATCTGAAATGCTCAAAAATTCAATAAAAACCTAATTTATTTGGCATGTTGCAAACAGCCTCATTGGGTGTGGATTAACCTCACTGGGTCGTGGGTGTCTTAAGAGCAATTTTGTTCTGTATTTTGCCTAAAGGACAGAATTGCTCACTTTGATAACAAGACTAGTTCTTTAAGACTAACATGCTTTTTGAATTTTCTACTTATAATGCTTGCCTTCCTCTATGGATACAGCGTGTAGAAAATGGAGATTTGAATTGGCTTCTGCCTGGAAAATTTCTGGCCTTCAGCGGTCCACACCAAAAAAGCAAAGTAGAAAATGGTAAAATATATAAACAGAGTGTGTTGTTCGTATGTGAGCATGTAAATATTTTGCATTATTAATTTTTGGTGTTGTGGATCGTTGACTTGTAAAGTGTTTATAATATCACTTATTTGTGGATGTAATGTGCTTGACGTTCATATTTCAAATTTATTTATGTATAGGCCTAATGTACTTTACAGTTGTTTTAGTTTTTGAATGTGAATTTGTAATTTTTTAGGGTATCCTCTCCATGCCCCCGAGGCATACTTCCCATACTTCAGAAACAACAATGTCACTACAATAGTTCGGCTAAACAAGAAAATCTATGATGCAAGACGGTTCACAGATGCTGGGTTTGATCACTTTGATTTGTACTTCACTGACGGCAGCACTCCCAGTGACTCCATTGTTCAGCAATTCATTGAACTTTCTGAGAATGCTAAAGGAGCCATTGCTGTGCATTGCAAAGGTATGTCGGAAGCCAAATGTGATATTAACAATTTTCCTTTTTATAGTGTTATTTATTATAAATAGTAATGATATTTTATTTGCATATTAAGAGATAACACAAATTATATTTTCTGATCTGTCTTCAGGAAGAAAGAGACTTTTCGACAAAATTTTATTATAATGTCATGGGCACATCTATCAACTTGATATATATTTGAATTTCAAATGTAATTGTTAATTGAAATATTTGGTTTAGATAGAAGAGCTACTGCTGTTGTAAATGTTCTGCTAAGCTGCTTTAGTTGAAGTGAAACATTTTTGTGTTGAGATTTATAAATAATTTCTGTGGATATGCAACCTTATTGATTGTTGACAAATTAATTATTAGGATGTTAGGCCTGACTGACATGGTTTATTTTTCGTTTTTAGCTGGACTGGGTAGAACTGGTACGCTAATTGGGTGCTATATCATTAAGCATTTCAAGTTCACAGCCAGCGAGGCCATTGCTTGGATCAGAATATGTCGTCCAGGGTCCGTCATTGGCCCACAGCAGCATTTCATGGAAGAGTAAGTGGAACATTCTGTTAAGTTTGGATCTGTTTTTGACCTTGCAAAGGCAGGGATTCAAGTACAAAAACAATTTCTGAGATGGTGACTGTAGTTTTGGACACAAAACAGAAAAATAGTCTTGAAATTAGAAGCCCTTATGTATTACAGATAATAAGAAATGTTATAAGGCAGAAAAAATAAATACGGGTGATTTGTAGATCTATACAAACTGATTGAATAGAATGCTTCATAAATGATATATGTTGTTCTGTTTTAACAGAAGGCAGTCCTGGCTACGAATGCAAGGAGATATCTACCGAGCCAAAATGAAGGAACGTGAGAAATTACGTGACAAGCCAACCCTCTCTCAGATCTTGGCTGGAGTGGATGATATGAAAATCAATGATGCTTTTGATAAATCCTGCAACATAAAATACTATGAAGAGAAAATAGTAAGTTTTTGAATTTTGAATTACTTGATTTTCATCTCTTTGCCATGTACTTTTCATTCCAGATTGAGATGTTTGGTTGATTAATTTGCTTTTCTTCTGCAGAACTCTGGTAGTGCGCTCACACAAGGTGATAGACTGAACCGTCTCAAGATTCAGAGACAGCATGCAAGGTCAGCCACCCAGTTTACTCCAGGGGAGGGTGATGACGATCACTCTTCTCACAAAAGGTCAGTGTCGCAACCGGGACGTCAGTCCCACAGTAAGTCGGCACACACTTCCACATCTCCTCATAAGACTTCCAAATATACATCCTTGGCAGCATCTACTGACCCTGCAAGCAACTCAATTAAAAGGTCCTTGCGTAGTAACAGTTCTCGTGCAAGCAGCAACGCTACCTCCAGTTCAACAACTGCATATATATCTTCGTCTGCAATAAAAACGTGAGTGACAAGAATGCTTAATCTCTTTGTTGATTTTTCCCTACTTTTTACAATTTAAATGTTGGTTCGTGTTTATTTAATTTACTCTTCTCCTTGCAGTCGCTCAAGTCACAGTGCAAAACCAACGACACTGCGATGACAATCACTCCGCGCCACAACACAAAAAAAGTTAACGAAGACCAGATCAACAAAGCAAAAGAGGATCACACCTTACTAACCACAACCTAATATTACGCTTTAACGAGACAAATATTGTTGTAACCCGTACATTGATTTTATTGACTGATTATTATTTTTTGTTGTAATTATGATGTTTTAAATTTCAAAGACATGGTCCTTATGCTTTAACAGTAATATGCTTTCTGGTATCAATTGTTATGACCATGATACTTATGGAGATTATTATATTTTACTCCATGAAAATTTGTATTTCCTGCATGTATTACAGTTCCTTAGCGCTGTATGAGTTTGTTTTACCTGATGATTTTATGCATATATATATTCACAACTTTTTATTCAGTAGGTTATATGTTTTAACGTACAAAGATTTTATATTTTTTGTTTGATCTTTATTCTTTACATGAGGCAAACACTCCCCCCCCCCCTTTCCTCCCCATGTTTTATTTACTGTATATACATATTACCTTCTACAATATACAATATAATGCACGGTTTTGTTGTCTTCCATAACATATGAACATTGTAAATACAGGGAATGTCTGGAGTGTCATCCATCAAACATAATTCTTGTGGTTAGTGTACCTGGACATTTAGCTGGTCATAAAGTGTTGTGAGCGCGAATAAAGCTCATTTAAGTGTTACTGCAGGAGTTGTACAGTTGTGTAAATTTCTTTGGTAGTTTCAACCAGTTTGCTAAGAAATTTTGCGAGGAAGCATGTGCTTTTACCCAGGCTGCAGGTATCTTGTGCACCACTTGTAGTGTTTTTGACAACCCGTGTAATATATTTTTCTGAAAATTGTCAAATTCTGCGGAATGAAATGTCTATTATATATTTTTCTACCCGGGTACCAATGCTTAAGTGCAAACTGCATAAATATGCTTGAATTTATTCTGCTTTTGATACCTATCTATGCTGCTGGTGAACTTAGGCACAGTGAACGACATACTAGATTACTGTAATTCAGTTAGTAAACTCCCGTCCAGTTAATATCTTGCATTTTTTCAATGACTCTATATATATATTGATACCAAATTCTAAGTACATCTTGCCCGGATGGGGTTTCATAATATTATTTTGGTATTTGGTATAAGGTCGTAACACTGATTATATCTTTTTGTTCTCAATTACACAACTTCTTGCATGAGGATATACAAAATGATAAGCATTTTTAAAGAAAAAGATAATGAACGTTAAGCTGTTTTGTACATTACTAGTCTTATCATATAAATAACTTTTGTTTGCATGTGTGATGAGAAATAATATTTTTTGGCCCTATTTAATGTGGGAAGATGTTGCTATTTGCTATCATTATGTACTGTAAAAAAATACAAAACAAGTTTACGGTCTGACTTGAAGTGCAGCTTATGCATGTGACAGCGTCATTGCCAAAATGAAGTTTGTTTTTACAACTGATCGTTATGACTATACAATGATTAACATATCACTGTTTCCATTGTTGTTGGCATTGTTATATTTATATATATATAGATTACTTTGGAGTGTGGTTGTACACAAACTTCACATTACTGATCATGTTTGTGCAATTGCTCTTGTATGACGTATCACAGAAAGTGCCTAACTATACATATATAGTTCTATTATGTAGATGCAATAGTGTTACCATGGTTACTGACTTTTCTAAATATTTCTAACTTCACATGGTTTTGATCTGGTAGATTAAGTCCCATTTTCTTCAAGCTAATACTGCTGTAAAACTTTTGTCTGACAAATTATGTATTTCTCTTTTGAATTACTGGGTGTTCATGCCATTTTAGATAGTTATCAAATTGCCCTTTGGCAGTGTTTTTACTGTAGTCTTAATTGGTCTGCTGGGTCTTACAAATTTTCATGAAAATGATATCTTACTTGGATGCATTTACCTATAATCAGATATTTCGCATACTGTCAATTTGTCAGTTTCCAGCTAAAAATTCAGGTCCTTTTCTCACAACCAGCAGCTTGTTGAGTGTAATTTCTAATCTTTTCTATGACACAAAATTCGTATTCGTGAATATGCTGTAATAACACCAACATCAAAAAGGAAATTAATTTACTACTTTATAGAAAATGTGTTGCCTAATTCATTTGTATAAATATATTCAGATAACGTGCTATAGATAGCGTTCCAACTTTTTTGGCCATTGGCTGGAAATCAACACTTAAGAAAAGTTTTTTTTTACTTGTTGGTCCCGAATCATTATTATAAGTTGTCACCAATTGTTCCTTCTGAAGTGAACTACCAATTTTAACAGCATGAAGTTTTTAATGACATGCACGACTTCTTGGTCTATCTTGTTATACCTTCTTATCTTATTGTTGTCTGAGTATCTTGATATTTGTGTTGCTTTCACACAAATAGTAGATAGATGAGTTAAGCAAAAACTTTTGTCAGTAAGTTGTAGCATATTTACTGTTTAAGTGGCTGTTACTGACATTTTTAAGAGCAGCTAAATTATTATAGTTGTTATATTTACAAACTGAATGGAATGTCTTGCAGCGGGGATGTTAATTATACAATATATTGATGATAATGTAACATGAATTGCATACAAAACAAATAAACATAAGATCATCAATGCTTACTGTGTTATATGACTTGTATCCTATTTTGTAGGAGAGATCTATTATAGGCCTAATATATGAGGTGAATGTTTGCAAAGACTACCTCAACCAGAGGCTCAAATATGTACAATTGTCGGGATAGCCTACCGTACATGCTGGGCAGTGGTGTGAAGAGAAATTTTAGTCCTTACGGGTCTTGAACCAACACAGAATCATAGATTGTGGTCCAACTTTGGTTAATAAGTGCAATGTGACGGTATTGACCTTTGTAATACTAGTTTGCTTTTAGTGAGGTGAAGTGAGTTCCTTCATTTAAGGTGGCTCGCTACTCATGCAAATTGGTAGTGAGCGCACATTCACGCGCAGCCAGGCAGGCCCTATCTATCGTGACATCACCATTGCAGCAGAGCTCTGCTGTCTTTGCTTCATCATCTTTTTTCAATTTTGAGAATTTCATGCGTCGGCCGCTTCGTTTGGCATTTGTGGGACTTCTAAGAGGGTTAGAGACTTGTGGTCTTCACCATCAGATGTGCTATGAAGAATACTATAATCCACAAGACTTTGAACTTTCTGCTTTGAGAAGAAAATTTCTACAAGCGATTTTTCACCAAGCATGTCTAATTTCGCAAAAATGACTGTTATATAAATAAATTTTTACATCAATTTCTAGGCCCGTTGCAAGCCTTGTCACTATCATTATATTGTTCCTCACTTAATTTGGAAACAGATGACAAAGAAATAGAAAATTCTATCTCCTTTTTTTAGTGCTATGATTCATAAAAAGATAAAAATTTTCAAAATCGAAACTTTTGTTCCAAACCCCTACAAAAGTTCTTTAAACTAAATATATCTCTCTGGAATTCTAATCAGCTCTTCCATAAAACTGTCCTCTTTAACTCTATGCTTCATTTAATAACATAGGATGAATGGCCACTGAATGGAAAGGAAAACTTCACAGTAAAAAAATTAAGAAAAAAATTTAGTTTTTCAGGTTTTCGTGGACTGACTTTCTTTTACATAACCTCAAATATTTTGAAAGAAAGGCTGGTACACGTAGCGACCACTTTCATTTATATATCCTTGCCATAAACTATATTTTGGATCATTTTAAACAATTTCTAAGAAATCCTATCTTGGAAAGTTCACGAGTATCGAGCCACCTTAAGGGAAGGTATGGGTGAGAAGGACACAAGGGGTACTTGAGTGTCCCCCCTGAAATTCATGTGGCCCCTCCTAAGTTTGATCTGTAACCCATATTGTCCCATAGCCATAGGTCATTACCAGTTACGTGCCCCCCCCCCTGGTTTAACAGCCTGCCCCCCCCACCCCTCTGTTGGCCCCCCTAAAATAAATCCTGGGGACACCAATGGGGAACTTCTCTGTAATTTTTAGGTTAATGGCCCATATTTAGTATCAAAAGATAGGTTTCAGTTAAATAACATGATTTTTGGCCATTTTCCATTTTACGATGAATGGTTGCCAAGATCGAGTGACAAAAATGCTGATTTTAATTATTTTTTTACTGCTCACAGGATGTGAAATTTCCGAAGTTCCAGACATGAAAGAAAATTTTTGAAAATATTGTTGAATGGAGAAA
Source organism: Platynereis dumerilii (assembly GCA_026936325.1). Lineage (NCBI taxonomy): Eukaryota > Metazoa > Annelida > Polychaeta > Phyllodocida > Nereididae > Platynereis > Platynereis dumerilii. The sequence goes on from JAPTHN010000001.1 coordinate 160,245,414, forward strand.
AGCAAAACGAACATATAGATCTATAGAATAGAAGTTTGACATTCCTTTCAATAAATAGCATCAGAAATTAGGGTAACATAAACGAAAGTCATTTTTGGGGGAAAATTTGCGTGTTTCCTAAGGAAACACACCCAGAGAATCCTTATATATCGTTGCATATTATCATACGATTTTGTGTCAGAGCGTCACAGCCAATCAGCGCCCAGGATTCCTGTCCACTTGAAATATTTTAAATACAGGCAATTATCTCAGCAACCTAAGTCTGATGGAGCTCCAGATATTAAATTTTGCATGGATCATTGTAACCTTTCACCAGAATAAATTTTGTGTTGCAATGGCAATTGATTTGTTTTTACCCTGGGTTCCCCCAGGGTAATTTTATCTAAAAAGCAGTCTGAGAGATTTTTGGAAAAAAGTTTTCCCAGCCTTAATACAGGTGTGGATGTGGTCAAGTGGGCCATTTTGTGTTCATATAGAGGTGAACTAAAATGCTTTGTGGAATTGGGGATGGTTTGTTGTGGTTTTTTTTTTTTTTTAATTTGAAAAAAAAAAATTTTTTTGTCAATTTTTTTTTTTGTATTGTGTTGTGTAATAGGTCGTTTGAGTCTTGAGGGGCTGTTTTCAAGCTGACTTTGCATTATAATGTCGCCCAGGTGACGATCGTCCATGCGATTCAAGGAAGGCCTATAATGCATTTGGCAATTGCTTTTTGCAGTGCATATATTCTCAGAAGCAGTCTAACAATGCTAATTGCAATTCTGCAAGTTCAAAAGCTTTTTTTTTTTACCCTCATTTTACCAAATTGCCATTGAGAAACAGCACTTCTAGTCAATCTGACAGGTGTCAAAGCTGATTGCACTTCGCAGTGCAGTGCTACTTTGATCTTGTATCCACGGATCTTATGCTTAATTGCCAATTCCCAGCAGAACCCAGGGTTTGAATCCTCGGATTCTTGTTAGGACACCTTTTATTCAGAAAACGACACAATTATTTGCAAAATTGTGACCTGTTCAATCTTCCCAAGCACGCACCATCTTAGGGTACATTGGTTTTGTTGCTCCAAAGTGTTCTTGTAGTAGAGTAGTTCACTCCAGATCATTCGTTTTGCATTTCCGGGAATAGATCAGAGCAGTTTGCTAGATTGGAGTACTCCCAAGAAATCGGGATATCCCATGAAGTAGCATTGATTTATACATAACTGACACTTCAGTAGCTTTGATTTGCTGATTTGGGCGCTGTTTGCTTTGATGTGGATTGCCGCAATTCAATTGACTCAATTACGGCAACTGATTGAAAATGCCCCATGTGTGGCGTCTTGAATTGCCATTAGCAAGGGAATCCTCACAGGAAGGGAACACCCAAATAATTACGTTCCTAGGTACTCCTTTTCATTAGATTTGGACCAAGCTTGGAGTAGTTTACTCCCGGAGTGGAGACCTCACTTCCCGGAGTAGATAAGTCACTTCTGGAGTAGTTGTGTATAGAGCGAATCGAAAGTACTCTTAGTGTTACCTTTGCTTTGAAATTCTCAGGCGAAAAACGGGTTGCAAACTAGGCACTGAACTGCAGATAGCAAAATCGTGTTGTTCGCAATGCGCATCACAGGTAACTTGAGTTTCTCTGTCAATTCGCCAAGAACCGAAATCGGGACTGAAACCACGGTTCTAGGGACAGATATAACCGAAAACCAAACCGAATAAAAATTAATATATCAGAAGCACTGAAGACTAGTGTTTTTCTTCCCATCTTCATTACTTACCTTTTCTCTTCTCCAAATTTTTTCCTTTATTTCACTTCTATGCTGTTTGTTATGTCCAACATTGAGTGCTACGTCTTCCATCCACAGACGGCACACCATCCTTTCCCCGTTCTCCATTTCACTGTGGACTAACGAGGGTGGGGGGGGGGGGGGTACCCTCACCAACAGGGCAGCCATGAGCTGGATTTAATCAACTCTTCAGTTGTTTCTGGGGCAACTCAATGTGCCACTGGAGTTGCTGATTTTCTCTTCTTCTTCTTTGTGTGCGTTCCTGGGTCAACCAGGTTGCTCACCCAATATTTTATTGGGGGGGGCAGCACTTTTTTGAATTGTCATTATTTTCAGTATCTTCTTAGCCAATTTTTTCAGGGCTGTTGTGTTTTCCTTGAATATTTCCCTTGTTGTTACCACCATTTGTTTGTTGTTTCCGTGGATGGCTTCACATTTTTCCAGGATGTGTTCTTGGGTTTCCGTTTCTTTTCTGCAGTTTCTGCATTGTTGGTCCGGGTACATGTTTCTGTAATTCTCCTTAGCGTCTAGCATTCTTGTCCTTGCTTTGAATATTATGCTTGCTTCCGCTCTTGTACATTCCATCATATATCGTGCTGGTGTTCCAATCCTCCTCGTAGTAATGTTGTCCAGGTAGAATTTGGTTTTCGTTTTACTTCTGCCGTCTCTTCTGGCTTCTTGGTCCATTTGTTCCTTTATTGCCCTCTTTATCTTCTGCTTGATTGCCTCTTTACCAAGCCCATCCAGGCTATCTGGGTCTAGGGTGGCATCTTTTAACTTCTGTGTTATCTTCCACCAGTCTTTCTCGTCATTTTCCTCTCTTAGTGCCTTGAGGAGGGAGTTCTAGCTGATTTTCACTTTTTCTGCGAACATTATTCTGTTTCGTTCAATGAGTCTGTTAATTTCCAAGAGTCCATGCTGTTTCCAAGTAGAGAGGTTCCGATGGGGTGGTTCGGGGTGTGTAGATTATTATCCTTAGGAGGGTGTCGATTATCTTCTTCAGGCTTTCTCTTTCTTTCTTGGTGCTGTTGACTGCTTCCCAGGCATAGGTGGCTATTGGGATTATGCATGCCGTCACCAGTTGCCATACAGTCTTCATCTCCATACACTTAATGTCCATACTTCCTGCAACTGCCAAGATTGTGTTGTAGACTGCTTGTACTTTTTTCTTTACTTCCTTCAATTGTTCCTCCATTTTCTCACTTCTTGTAATGACCAGTCCTAGGTACTTGTATTTTTCACATTCCTCCAGTTTCATCAAAATTCAGCTTTTGGTGTTTTCTTCCCGATTCTTAGGACCTTGCTTTTTTCCTCCCCAAATTTAATTCTGTATTTTACACTGAAGTCATATGTTATGTCCAGCATTTTTTGGAGTTCTTCTTTTTTAGTTCATATGAGTGCTATGTCGTCCATCCAGAGGATGCATCCAATATTTTCATTTCCCACTTGGATTCCCAGGTTTTCTCTTTCTATCTCCTTGACGATTTCATCCATGAGTGTGGCGTACATTATTACAGAAAGGACTCCTCCTTGGCGGATGTTGTCTTTCATTGCTATTTCTCTTGTGTTGCCATGTTTTGTCTCTACTACTGCTGATAGGTCTTCATTCCGTCTTCTCACGATTTCCCACGTCCGGTTTCTCAGATCTTCCTTGAATAGCACATGTAGGATGCCGTCAGCCCATGCTTTATGATAGGCTTTTGTAACATCCAGGAATGTTATGTAGACACTTCTTCCTTTCCTTGCAGTCTCCATCAGTGTTGTTATGTGGTCAGTCGTCTGGGCCCCTCTTTTTCCTCTTCCTTGCATATCGGTCTGCATGATGCTTTCCTTCGTTCTGTCATTTATTATCCTTTCAAAAATTTTCCAACATTGCTTCCAAGGGTTATTCCTCTTTCATTTGATGTGATGGATAAGGTCAATACATCTAGCTGGGAGGCCACTTTGTAGGTATGTTGCAATCTGCTGAAATGACACAGAAAAATTTCTGCTGCAATGTGCTGGAAAAAATCTGTGCGTTTAAAACATCCTTCACAAAAAAATAGCTCTGGCTATGTCTGTACTCAACATAGCTTGATGATTTTAACAGCGAATGTTATTGGGATCATCCTTGACAGCCTAGTTTTTCAATATTTAAATTTTATTCAGTTGTTTGTCTTTTCCACCCATTAGAAGTGTAAATCAACTTGTTACAGCTTTTTTCGTAAGCTCTGGCTATTGATTAGAGGTATATGGTCATTTAAGTTACACTCTTTCCTACATTTTTGTAAAATATGAACAAAATTGTACGAATAGGGCAAAAGTTATATGAGTCCTAAATTTCCAAAGTCACTCAAATTTGGTTGAAAATTTGCATTGGTGGCCTGGCTGAAAAGCTGACCCTCTTTATGTGAAGTAACTGGTTAAATATCAGTAGACCTATAATTTACTGCCACCTCGTTACTTTCTCCAATGCCAATGAGCCTACTAAGTGCATAAATATGAGACATAAAGCCCCAGTCATCCATCCATGTTTTCACTGACGGCAGATGGCCTTTATGGACGATAGATGCTTGGCCTTTTGTAAGACTGTGGTTCACATTAATTGAACTTACCTCAGAACTTTGGAATGTGTTTTATTGTTTGAATAAGTGGTAAATGTCCAGAGACTTAACTCTGTGTTGGTCGTTGCCATTCAAACAAGTTTAACTATAGCATATGAAGTTATTGCTTAGTCTACTAAATGCACTGAACTTGATAAAAACATGTGTTGAAAGTTTCATTCAATTATCTTAATTTTTAACAGAGTTATGAAGATCACAGTCGTTGATCACAGACTTTTTGTAAATACAATGCTGAAACATAGCAAATTCTTACTTCATTTTTCGACTATATAAACGCTTGTAACCTCCTTAATAATTGACATATTAAGGTGTTTCTGATGGCTACATTTCTTTTATTTAGGCATCTATCACATAAAAATACTTTAAATTTGAAATTCCAGTTCTGAACATTTTTGCAACATACCTACACTTAACAGCTATATCATTCATCAAAGAAGGGAAGTCCGTATTTTCTCTTCGTGACTTGGACTTGGGGAAGGCGGAAGGTTATCAGCACCGCATTAATTCAATGTCTGTGAAAAGTGCCAGTTTGCAGGACAAAACCGGAAAAAATAGCATTTAGCAAAAATAAACTGGTTACCTGCCCTAATGTCCGATGGCTTTGCTGGTGTTAATAAGCTGAGAGAGCAATCAATGCAATAATCACAGGCCTTTGAAATATCCAGTGCAATTGACAAACATCAGTGAAACAAATTGATGTAAGAAGTGTCAATTGAATTGCAATTAACCTAAACAGGGTCAATACCTGAGCAATTACAAATCACCAGTATTCACCACCTTCAGTTAGGTTAAGTTTCAACAGAAAATGTGGCCACAAGGTTGCAATATCAAGCAAGTGTCCTGATGGGTTTTCTGTCAAATTAATTCAGTTTTGAATCAATTATATGATGAACTTACTATTTAATCATCATAACATTATTCACTCAAACTGGTTCAATAAAGTGAAAAAAAAAATGTGTTCATTACAGTATTTTTGAATTCTTATAATTCTAAATATTTAATTAGCGCTTAATAACAGGTTTGAAGGCTCTGAGAAATGTAAATATGGAAGCATATTTTCATTGACAAATTGGAAATTTCAAATATCTAGATACATCTTTCAATGGCCATCTTTAGCTTAGCGAGTTTGTTCTCTACACTTTACTGCTTACTGGAGTACCTTACAATAATAATTAACAGGTACATGTAGTCCACATCTGATTCACTTAAACTTAACATATGATACTCCAAGAATGTACCTGTCCCTCTGATCAAAAACCTCCATCATCGGTGGAGGGACAGTCAGAAATGGTAGGTCAGCTCAAGCAAAACTAAAATCAGTATGCCTGCCCAAGCCACGTCCCAACTGATGGAAAGAATGTAAGCATAAAACAGACGGTCTTGACAGGACTTATCATAATCACAAGTCAAACATTTTCTCACAAAAGTGCTCTATTAAAATCGTTGTAAACAGGCTTTTAATATGTCTAAAAACTCAAAAGTGATGATTTGATGTTGTGTATCTAGTATGTATCCCCCATAAGCATGATAAAATTTGATGTATTTCTTATAAAAGATAAAAGGTAGTGACTTTATTAAAGCCTTTGTAGAGGTACAGGTATAGATGGTGCCACATGTGGCATAAATAAAGCAAATAACTGTCATTGCATGGTCTTCTGCTAATATTTAAACTTACAACTGCCTCATACAACTAGCTACAGTCCGTTTGTTCAAAATAGAATGAATAGTTGGATACTATGTATCATTATGAGGTGCCCCAGTGGACTCACTTTCTATCTCCCCCTCCCCATGCTGAATTCTTTCAGACTGCAAACTGTGTTTGCAACTCATCCTAGGGAGTATACTGTGTTTCGTGAGAGGGATCATCCAATTATTCTGATAATTTTTTATTGTTTTGAAATAAATAAGGGGGGAAAGAACTTACCCTAGGGAGCATACTGTATTTCATAAGATGGAGCATCCACTTATTGAAGTAATTTTAATTGTTTTGGTAATAAATAAGGGGATGGGGAAAGGAAGCAGTCTGGTTCCAGACCATGATACTCCTGTAAAGTTGAGGTACACTCAGGTGCATCCTTCATTGGTGGAGGAAGTGTGTAAACACCTGGAGTTGATGAAGTATATTGGAGTTATATCACCAAGTCCCTATTCTTCACATTGTTATTGTCCGTAAAAAGACAGGCGACAACCGACTGTGCATTGACTACAGAAAGGTCAACCAGAAGTGACGATCTCCAGGGTACAATTTACCGAGGGTGCTCGGAAGCTTTGGATTGTCAGACAGGTTTCCAGTACTGATGCCTGGACCTCAAAAGAGGTTACTGGCAATAGGAGTTGCATCCTGATGACAGACCTAAAACAGCTTTCTCCTTGGGTCTGCTAGGATTTTAGGATTTGAATCGTATGCCGTTCGGCCTGGCGGCAGCACCAGCTAGTTTCCAGCATGATAGAATCTGTCATCTGACCACTGAATCTGAGTGAGTGTCTGTTATATTTAGATGATATTATTTTATTCTCAAATACTTTTGATGAACACTTAGTTAGACTTGCAAATGTATTTCAAAAACCTGGTGAGTCTGGTTAGAAACTGAATGCTTCCAAATGTTGTTTTTTTTTCAGAATACTGTGAAGTATCTTGGTCACATGGTTTCTGCCAAAGGGATTGAGGTTTGTCCAGAGAAGGTCAGATTCGTCAAAGAGTGGTATACTCTGTCAACCTTCAAGGATCTTCGGAAGTTTCTTGGATTTGTAGGCTTTTATCGTCGTTTTGTCAAGAACTTCGCAGGCATTACATGACCACTCCATGAACTACTGAAGGGGAATTGGTTTCAAAGCCTAGTTGGAAATGCAAGTTTGTCAGTACTGGGAAGTTTGAGTGGGAAGAGCCTTATACCAGAAATCCTTTGATGAGTTGAAGAAGGTAGTTATTGAAGCAACCGTGTTGTCCTATGCTGATTGTTCCTTACCATTCTCCGTGTCAGTGGATGCTAGTGGCTTCACCATTGGAGTGGTGCTGTACCAGAAACAGAATGGACATGAGTATGCCATTGCCTATGCAAGCTGGGGCCTGACAGAAGCAGAGTAGAGGTATCTTACCCACAAAAGAGAATTTCTGGGTTTGAAATGGGCTGTATGCTAGAAATTCCGAGACTATCTCTACTACTCCAAATATGACATGTCACATATAATAACCCACTCTGTTATATCCTTTCAACTGCTAAGCTGAATGCCACAGCACACAGGTGGTTAGCGAATCTCAGCAATTTTTCATTCACCATCGCATATAAGCCGGGTTCTCAAAACTGCAACTGCACTTTTAAGAATCTGCTGGTCAGAAGAACAGGTGAAGACAGCTCTATCTGGTGAGGTCAATTCTTCATCTGCAGTACCTCTGCAAAGTAGAAGAATGCTGAACGTTACAAGAGTCCTGATGAGAGCCTGAGGCCTGGTGATCGAGTGTTGGTCAAGAGATTAGTGTTCAGGGAAGGCAAGCAAAAACTTGCTGAAAAATGGGAGGAAGACGCTTACCTCGTCGTCTGCCAGGTTGATCCTGACATCCCAGTGTTTGATGTCCACAAGGAGAATAATCCAAGAGGTGGTCGATGCAAGAGACTGCATCGGAATCACTTACTCCCGATTGGTAGTGTGCAGGATGTGTTGGAGAGTATGGAGGTTGAAGGGGTGGAGCGATAAGCTTCCGAACTAGAGAAGGCAACCGAAGAGAATGAGTCAGAAGAAGAAGATTTGTATCCATATGTTTCATCTTCAGAAGATGGCAGCTGATTTTGTGGCAAAACCAGTGCCTGAAGTATAGAATCCGCCTGCTGCTCAGCCGGTTGTACAACAAGAAGAGTGCGGCGTCCGCGTGACAGGTATCAATCGATTGATTTCAGAAGATGATTATTGTTTGTTTTTTTTTCATTTTTCTTCTTTATAGATATTTTCATTTCATGTTTACATATATATCCATGTATATATGTAGCAGGGTCTTACTGTATCAATTTTGTGTTTCTGTAATTAACAGGTTGCACTCTATAGACTGTATTGCTCACATTGTGTTAACAGGCAACTGTAAAAAAAGAGGGTTAAATCTGTTTATGTCGATGTTTGTTGTACATTGTTTACGGTGTCAACACCTTTTCCTGAATAGGAAGTGGAATTTATTCATTCTTTCTCTGACCATTGAGAGATTGAGACAATTGTTACCTGATATTGGATTATTTTCATTATTTGATTTTGAAGCAATCTATCACATAACTGCACATCTCTCTAATTCGTTGTTTATCTAATTTCTCTTCTATTCCTGTCTCAGTCATCACCAAAATTGGGATATAGACAGGAATTGACATTTTCCCTTGAAATAAGGAATGCCATCATCCAAAACCTCCTCATTCCCCCTGAAATCTGTCTTCATTTCACACCTTTCACCTCCACCAACAACAGCCTCCTTCACTGAACTATGTAAAATGGGTCAGAAATATTCCACCTCACAAAGTTTGCAATGCCAGAGGGCAGCACAGTCTCAGTCAATCTGCTACACCAAGTGTGTGAGGAAGTTTCTGTGGCATCTGCTATTAGTGTGTCATTGACCTCAACATATTTTTAGATACTTCTGCCCTCTACAATAAAATACTAAACAATGTCATATCTAAAGATTCTTCAACATCATGTACATTCATTTCCTTAGCAAGATATGCCAAGTGCTATTGATCACATACACAGTATGTATCATACACACTGTATGTTCAAAAGTATTAACTTCACATTTCCAATGGGCCTAATAGGCTCCTTTTAACTTCTCATTGACATAACAGCTCAAGTCAACACATGCATCACACTGTGTATAGCATGGCGACGTATTCAGTCACTCCCGAGTTTATATGCTATCGACTTCACCTCTCAACTATATCACCAACTCTTCTATTGCTTCACATCTTATCTCACATTTTCCGTACAAAAAATCTTTTAGGATGCTCTCCTACATAGAGTTACTTTTTTTACAAAAAATTTTTCCTAAAAATCCATCTTGCTTTTTATAATCATCCATACTTTTGTCATTTTGCCTTCATGGTACTACAGTGCTCAAATATCAATAAATATGTTACATTTGCCTCAAATCTACGAACAATCACTTCTTTGTTCACCTTTTCCTAAACTTGTATCTCATTGTGTAATCTCGATTTATCCAACGGGCATTCTAGTCATCATTATTATAAGATGAGCACCTGTCCTGTTTTAATTAATTTGATATCATTCATTATGTTGTATTATATTTCTGAAAGTCTGCATCAATCCATCAACCATTTGCAGATGATTATGATACTGGTAGCTGAAAGCTGTTTAGCTATAGACTACTGAGTGCTAGACCTTACCTTAATAACCCCTAACTCAGGGTAGGTGTCATTGGTATAAATTATTATTCATTAATTCAATCTATTAGTTGAATTTGATGTGAGTTGTGATTATATTCATTCAGTTACATAATCATGATAATATGTTGTTTCATTTATTACACGGTTTATTGTTGCTACAGCACAGGGATAAAACTCGAACCAAAATACCACTCATTGTTCACTATGTCACATGCAGACTCACTGCATTCACCTGCCTGTACAACAGCCTGAGTAATTAGTCCAAGGTAAATCGAGGTTCGGGCGGGTAATTAGCTGATTGACATTGCAATTGTCATATATATAGGTTTTCAAAAGCCCATCAACTACGAAAAGTTAAACTAACTGTCTGTTTGCATCCAAGCAACAAATATTAAAACTACGGAAACAGGTCGAAACATCCATATGAACATTTATTTCTTTCATGCTCAATCTTTCCTCATAAATTTGATATGCAGATAAGTAACTTAATAACAGGTCAACCAACACCTTAATAAGCATTACAATTATCCATAATCTAAATAAATTACCTCACAACTTAAAATCTCACTCTTGAAAATCTGAAGCCATGTTTTCTGCTCTGTCTTTTGATGCACTTTGCCAGCACAGGCAATCCGCAGAAGAAAACATGAACTTGGCCTCTTCCAGCACATGCTATTTTCGTGAAGACCTAAGAAAAAGTTCCAGCATATCAATTATTTTCCCTGAAAATCCTATAATTAGGACTATAAAAGAGTCAATCCATAATACATATATATAGCCTACCATTCATGTGAAATTTTATATATCAAGATTTTATCGAGATAACTTTAAGAAGAAAAGTAAATACCTCATCAAAATTGGGTCTTCCTGCCTCTACTCTTATTTTGGATGGATTGCCAGCGTTCCTATTATGAAGACTATCCAGGGCCATCTGGAGACCAACACCTTTCAGATCCTTCTTATCTGATGCTGCTGTCATGAATGCCTGTCAGATAATGACAATGCATGCTTTGCATAATTGCATTTTATAAAATCATCTTTAAACAAGCTGTTATTTGAATTTTCCTGTAACTACATTAGTCTAGGAATAGAACTGTCTTGCACTATAAGTTAATACTGTCTATTATTCACAGTATAAATACCTGTATCTGCAGGAAATCACGAATGGCTCCTTTCATCTTCTGCAACTGGGATTCCCAAGTCATGAACAAATTGAAAAGCCACTCAAATTTTCTTTGGTCGGTATTGATCCAAACGAAGTCAACCTGTAAAAGGTAAACTGATCAATTCATAGAGCTATGGAACTTCAGTGCACCTGCAATCTAAAATTTGCATGCGTTTTGTGTTGAATTCTTTCACTAGATGAACAAAAATGTTGGTACATGTAGTTGCAACTGAGAGTACAAACGGCCCAATCAACTCGTTGGGCATGCTCTGCCATTATCCCTTACGAATATCTAGCTGCTTTGGATGGTCTGCCTTAGTCACAGATGGAAAAGCAGTAACCAAAAGCATAGTTTGGCAGGTGCTTCTCTGAAGATCTTGCCTTTGTTCTGGCAGTCAAAGATGTTAAAGATAATGGACTTTTAAAATTAAAAATTATCGAACAACTTCAACTTCTGTGTTCATTATGTGAATCCTAAATTGTATATTATATTCTTTTTTTAAATTGTAATACCAAAATGTCAATTTTCGTCAATGTAAATTACACCTATCAAGTGTGTGTAATTAAAAAAAAATATATATATATAATTTTACATTTTGTATTGACTAGATCATAATTACAATCAGGAACATTATTTTTGTGATACAAATATAGGTGTCTGCTAATCAATACTTTATAAAATTGCTTTATCAAATTGTTATTTATACTTTACCAAATTGCTTGTGTGTGGCTAAACACTTGTTATTAGTAGTCCAGTTTTTGAGCATATAGGTATGGTAGAGGGTATTTATGTGGCAACAATATATAAATAGGGTAACCTCTGTAGGCCTATCTCATTCTATCTACCAATGACTGTTAATCATACAGTTTTAACATAAAATTATTGTCGTACATGATACAGAAATAAGAGGGGCCATATAACATATTATATGTGGTTATCAATACCAGAATGTTTCTCATAAAGGTGATGATCCAGTTTACACAAAAATAAAACAAAACTTCACATTGGTAAACCAAAAGCAATGAGTCCTTGGTTAGTAACTACTTTCCCATCAGCGACTTAAATGGTGAGCCATCAAAGTATTTAACAAGATATCCAAACCAAATAGTATCTTGCGAAGCTATTTGACCTTTTTAAAACTTGCTGCGCTATTTGACCTTTTTGAAAACACTTTTTACTGTGTTACATCTGAGACTTAGGGATCAGTACCTGTTTTAGTCCATTTTTTTGTTTCTCCACATCATACCACTCCATAGCACAGCCTGGGCACCTGCTATGTGACCCCTGAATCTGGTAAATCAAGCTTTGCAGAATGGAGACGAAGGGTATAGCTCCAGCTCCAGACGTAATGAGTACAGCATGTTCAGCGCTTATGATTTTGTTGTAAGAAGACACGCTGGTTCTGTATGGGCCATCGATAAAAATCTGCAAAGAAAGGAAAGGTTCACAAAACTGTCTCTGTAGACCTATCATCATGGGAAAATTATATTGGAGGAAAAAGTACAGCTAAAGCATCAAAATCACACTTACTTTAATGTGGGTACTCCTGCGCTTGGCCGTTGCAAACTTTTCTGCCTAAAATATATCAAACTGAGAAATCACTTTTTAAAAATGACTAGCAATGTACCCGTCTTACGACGGGTAAAGTGGTAACATGTGAAACTGAAAAAAATTCATAGTTGGGGAAAGCGGGGGCAAGTGGGGGTAGGAGTGGGAAATTGGGTGTATCCTGCCGTGAGGCCCAATTATAAGTGTACCTGGGACCTCATCTGGCTCCCTGAGCCTCCCTCATCTTGGCCTCTCTCACTTCATCCCCCCTCTGAGGGGGCAACCATTTAATATTCAGGGGGGCTTGGAGTTTTCCTTGAAGGGAAATTATTCATTTCATGGTAACAGCAGTAAATATATATTTCATGACGCAAACTCACAAAGTCTCCGTATAATTATTCATTCCTAAATCAAGCAACCCATTGTTTGAAATACCCCGACCAGAAATTATTTATTTCAAGACTGCCGAAAAAGAATTTATTTATTTCATCAAATCTGAGCAGGAAATGATTTAATTTAAGAAAACTCCAGACCCCCTACCCTCCTCCCGGTTATTCAAAGGTCTCCCCCTTACCTTAATTCATCTGACATCATGTGCTACAAAGAAAGAGCCAGTAACTTTAATTGTGAGATTATAGAGAATGAATATATTAGAAATTGATTTTCACATTGCTTGTACACTATACATGGAGCACAGCAGCCAAGCAAGCTGCATGCAGTGACACTGCAACTTATACTGTACATGTTAAGGCCAACCACACATGTTTCTACTAAAGGAGTTTGTATGTTTCTTGGTAATTTTAGTGAATTTTATTGGTAAGTTTGTGTGGAAGAGAAGTCTACAACCACCTTTGCTCAACGATGCCTTGCACCTAACTGTGGAGTTGTGGGCCTCCCTCCACTTTCATAAGAGGCCAGTGTGTTACGCAATGACATTGGCTTACCATATTTGCTTGATAATTTTTTTTATATATATACTCTATTTTTAGCAGATACCTATAGGCTTAAACATATGTCTTGATTTATAAACATGCCAAAAATAGCCCGCTGGGAGACTCAAATTTATTCAGTTCATGAATTGAATTGTGTCCATCACTGCTGTGAGTGCCCATCAGTGAGAGGCAATGCGGGGGGGGGGGGGGGGGTGAACTGCCATGTGGCACTACCATAGAGATGGGCATAATCCAAAAGTGAGGTGCAATAGGCAAAACTTTATGTGTGAATTTACTTCTTCTTTGGTTCACTTGTTAATTTATAATAAGTGTTTTTGAAATAGCTAGTGAGGTTGGTGACGTTGCATATCTTGACTCCTGGCTGCATCATGTGACGTTGCCAGGGAGCTAAGCCTCGTTCCAAAGTGAGGTTCAATAGCAGTATGTCTGAACTGCATGTTCTTCTCGGTTTTCCTATTTCATAAAAAGTGTCGTTAAAGGAGAGAAAATAGTCAAATCTTACTTAGGAGGTGGCAAAACACAGATCAAACATACTTAGAATGTCTGGCAGAGTTTCAGGCAAGTCAGGTAAGCAACAGCTGAGATCCTGCGTGACAAAGCATGGGCCTGGACAAATGTAATGTATGGTAGATTATTCAAACCCACCAACTTACCTACCACAGCAGTATTCACAGTTTAATATTGGGAAAAATAATGAAATCTGTGAAAAATTTAATGAACAGATCTTAAGGTGACTCATGCATGGTACACTGCACATACTTCTGAGCAGCCTGGTTGCCTAGCAACATAGCGTCACAACTGCTGCAGGCCCTGAAAAAGTTGTGACGTCACCATTTTCTGCTCTCTTTTTTTTAACAGCATGGCGGCCAGTAATTTGCTATTTAAATTAGATCTAATGCAGCTAGAAGCATAATTATTTTTTTATTGAATGCAGTAACACCTACTCTATGCTAGTTCAAAGTTTCAGCTTCTCGTCTTTATCCAAAGAATTTTCTCAACTAATTTCAGTCAACTGTGTCTAAAATTGTCTTTATTTCTTTAAATTGACATTGGCATAGTCATGGTACTGCAGTTAAAAAACGACTCGGTGAAATTTTTTTATTTTTGGCCATTTGTTTGACAATAACTTGTTTATGATATATGCAAATTTAAAAAAAAATCTGTATGATCGTTTTCCTAAAATTTGATTACTGCCAAAATTGATGCATACAAAATCAGCAATTAATTTGTGTATTGGTGCCCTTTGAGCTCTTACATAAAAAAGTATTTTAACCTTTTTCTTAAAATTTTTGGAAAATGTATTGGTTTACATCCATGGGAAGACATTTCTGACGTTTTTGTGTGACAAATGCATGTAATGCTTTATTCTGTGGTACATAACCAAAAACTCAATTTATGACTTTTAATCAGTCATCAGGCCAAACATACTGTTGCCATGGCAACAAAACGAGTCGGTGAAATTTTTTTGTTTTTCATTTTTGGAATGCATGGGTCCCATAGAGTAACTGTGCAAAATTTTAGAAAAATCTGTATGATCAAACCACCATAGTTGAGTCACCTTAAGGTGGCTCGCTACTCATGGTGCAGCATTGGCGGCGTTACCATAGCAACATCAGCCTGCTGAGCTCTGTGGGCAGCATTTTTGTCTTTTTATAATTCCATGCGACGGCCACTTCATTTGCCATTTGCGCAACTTCTATTAGGGTTAGAGACTTCTGGTTTAAAGCATTAGATGCGCTGTGAAGAGGACTGCAAACCCACAGACTTTCATCTATATAGTCCCAATAGAATATTTTTACAGGCAATTTTTGGCAAACAGGTCTAATTTCTCAAAAATGACTTTGAAATACAAATAAATTTTTATATCGAAATCCATCGCGGTAGCAAACCTTTTCTTATGCATTTTATTGTTCCTCACAATATTTGGAAATAAATGACAAAGAAATGAGAAATCCTATCTAGCCAATTTTTTTTTAGCGCCATGATTTATGAAAAAAGTTAAAATTGTCAAAATCAATATTTTTATTCCGAACCCCTTGGAGCGCCCTTTAAACTACATATATCTCTTTGAAAATGTTATCAGCTTTTCCCTGAAAGTGTCTTCTTTAATTTCATGCTTCATTGCATAATATGGGATGCATGACCACTGAATGGCAGGGCACACTTCACAGTAAAAAAGTTAAGAAAAAAATTGAGTTTTTCAGGATTGCGTGGACTGACTTTCTTGTACATAACCTCTAATATTTTGAAAAAAAGGCTGGTTGCGACCACTTTTTTTTACATATCCTTGCTATAAACTATATTTTGGATCATTCTAAACTATTTTTAAGAAATCCTATCTTGGAAAGTTCACGAGTATCGAGCCACCTTAAAACGATCAAGAGTTCAAGAATGTAATACTGAGCTTGTGAAGTCTCACAGACCTAGTTGAAGACGTGTACAGTATCGGCTCATTGAGATTTTCATGTATGAACTAATAAAGCCATTTTTATAAACAGTCTTGGCTTCTCTGATTATTATCATCACTAGCTGTTCACCCGTTAGGGTTTCTTGCTTTTCAAAAATGCACTGAGACGCAGGTTCTTCCCAGGTTCGAGTAATTTAAAGGCAGCTGTTATTTGCAGGTTCCGGTCAGCTTTCAATTAGATGCAGTAGTTCCAAACTATCCACATTGCTTCAACGTGTTCTACAGCACTACAAACACGGACAGTGGAGTTGTTGTAACATAAGATGATTGCGAAATGCACGACGCAACATAATTTGTGGGAGCTGGGTAGTTATATATCGGACATAGAAGGTGAATGAGTGTGGCAAAAGATGTGGAATTTAGTGGCGTGCAATATGATATATGCATTACTGGCCTTGATGTGGCAGAGAAATATACAGGTTCCAGATTTGTATGTGGAAAATGTAGTTTTTGTGAAACGCCCAATAGGAATATGGGGTAACTGGGTAGTCATATTGGCCTTAGAAGGTCAGTCAGCATATCGAAAGATGGGGAATTGAATGGCCTATAATATTAAATGCATTACAGCCCTTGCTGTGGCAGAGAAATATACACGTGGGATATATTCAAGTGAAAAAACATATTTTTTGGCGAAATTCCCAAGATAAATTTGTGTAACTGTGGAAATAATGAATGTTGATAGGTAAAAGTTGCCCTATCGGGAACTTCAGATGAATTGACAGGTTTAGGAATATAATTGAAGGTCTTATGGGTTGAGGGAAAAAAGCCTTATGTTGATAGGTAAAAGTTGCCCTATCGGGAACTTCAGATGAATTGACAGGTTTAGGAATGTAATTGAAGGTCTTATGGTTTGAGGGAAAAAAGCCTTATGAGTGAGATGAGATTCCTGCTATGAGTATTATTATGATTTGATTAACTCATTGAGGTTGTAGAGAAATCCCTAATGGTGTGGCAGCAGTCTGGCATAACACAGCACTTTCAGCAGCTAAAGTTTATGTACAGCAGTTCTAATAGGCCTAATAATAAAACAGTTCCCATTGATACCTGAGCCAGTCAGACAACTTGAAACACAGACCATTACTTCCACATACATTCAGGACCGATCTTAATTAAACAGATTATCATTTCACACATTGACCCTAAGAATTTCTGAAAATCAGGGACTCATAGGATTACATTGGCTTTGTGTATTATTAAAAATATACCTGATTTGCATTGTTGTTATGTTGGTTTGAGTGCATTCCATTCTCAACAGCTTCCAGAACTCCTGGAGAGGCAGAAATTATAATATTAGTACATTCCTGGTTTAAGAACAACATAATTATATATTGTATAAACTATCACAGTATCACATAAATATTTAAAAAAATGTTATCAAAATAAAATGACACATCAATGATATTTATCAAACACT
Organism: Platynereis dumerilii; assembly: GCA_026936325.1. Taxonomy (NCBI): domain Eukaryota; kingdom Metazoa; phylum Annelida; class Polychaeta; order Phyllodocida; family Nereididae; genus Platynereis; species Platynereis dumerilii. The sequence goes on from JAPTHN010000001.1 coordinate 160,262,705, forward strand.
CCAAAATGATCGAAATGGCAAACTTACTTATCCTTTCATCCTTGTTTTCACCTGACTTCGTCTCAGCTGAAGACTCTTCATGCTCCTTAAAGAAGTCATACAGCCTGCTTGTCCAGGGTCCAACTGCTTGGATATGAATCCAGAACTCATCTACAATTTTTAGAGGTATTTCGTTGATTTTAAAGACAGTGATAGAACATTCACACCGGCTATCTTGAATGTAGATTCGTGATTTCAGGATTCATTGATGAATTTACTCTTCAACCACTGATGATGATGGTCACATTGGTAAAACTTATGAACTCGATTTTTACATCTCCTGAAATTAACCAATGTATTGCTTGTATAGTCAAAGGATATCAATGCATAGTGAGAACTGAGAAATGACGAATACCTTTTAATTCTGGTGCAGAGCTGAGAGCAAAAGGATGCCACTCATTGGTTGCAATGGCAGGAATGTTGATAAAGCAATAATCACCAGGTTTGTACGTGAATGAAGGTGGCCTTGCAATTTTCAAGTGCGTTACCTGAAATCACGATAATTTGAGAATATTAGTAATATGCTATGGCAGCAGTTCAGAAAGTGAATTAACAATAAGGAAAAGTGACAAACATCTTAACCTTCGATGGCAGTAGATCCACTGCGATGATGTAATATTTCCCATGGTTAGCCTTTCGACAAATGGTACAAGCAACTAGCTTTTCAATTAGAAAGATAGTGCCAGGCCCAACCAAAAATTTCCAGAAATGAGCACTGTGCACAATGAGTACTCCGAGAAAAGCTATGTACAACAGATGACCACAACAGAATACCTGAAACGTAAACCTCCAAACAATTAATGCAAACCAGAAAGTGTCACCATGGTAAACTTGTCGTCTAAATAAATGCATTCTCAGCTCAGCAGTACTATGGTGTATCAGACACTGCACTTACCTCAAAATGGGAATTTCCCCTGATGGTGGGTAAAGAGAAGATGCAAATAAAGAAGAGAACACCGACTAATACAGTTCCAGTCACATACACCAGACCATAACCAAGGTAACCCACATTGGCTTTGGTTGTGAATAGAATTTCCCAGTAGGCAAGACTTGACAGGTTTGCATTACAGGAGACAGTTAAGTTTGTCAACGCACAATACTTGATGAGAACTGAAAGTAACAAAGTAAAGCTTCTTGTTTCACGGAATTTATATTTTGGTGTTGTAAATTATTCATTACAGGATTTGGGGCCTGCTACAGAAGAATATTAATTGTCTTATAGTTCAGATATTTAAAAAAAAAGTAAGAAAATATACTGACCAACATTTCCAACATGTGCCATGGAATGTACTATGGCCAATATGACTACGAAGACCGCCACCATTTTGTGGAATCCTATTCTTTCGTGAATCGGGAAAAATCGGCCAACCTGCAGAATTATAGTGCATAAAGGCATATTATGGACAATGTATTGTTATGACTTATTGATATAGATGCAAATTGAAAATTTTCTTGATATCATAAAATCTATTATTTTTGTAAAATTTTCCAATCCTTAGCTAACCCATATTGGTACTTGGGTAGTACCCGGATTCTCCACCATGTAAAAAATAGATCAGCTCTGTCCATTTCAATATTTCATGCTAGAACGATGTTTGACACAAGCCCCCTCTCATCACTAAAGATTTGGAAAACCTTTGCTGGAATTGAGAGACCTTAGAAACTTCTCAAAAGTTTAAAAAAGAAAATTCTACTGTAAAAAAATCTTATCTTACCAAGCATTGGTAGAAGTTCAGTTGAATTACACCTAAGTTTAATTGCTACGCAAGGTTAGTTGATATAATAGCAAGTAGCTGGTCATAGAAATAATCATTTGAGAAAGTGTTGCCATTTGTAAGACTCATCATAAATATAAAAAAAACGCATCTTCTCATCTTGGTCAATGTAGAATCAGAATCAATATTAAAAAAGAAAAAAATGCAAAAGTCACTGTTCCAAGTGAATTTGTGCTAAAAACTAACACGGTTTTTTTTTCTCGCTATAAGCGAAGGATGATTCCGCGTAACTTAGTATACGGATAAGGTATGTGAAAATGGTTATATATAAGCCACCAAAGGTGACCTAGTTTTATCTGTGGTCCAGAACCCTCCTATTTTCTGAAATAATTGAGAGGATGAGTTTGTAAATACAGGAGATTTGTTAGGCTTTGTTGACTGACAAGGTCAAAATAACAACCCTGCCCTATTAGTACAATCATAATGCCATGAAACAGCTCTACAGATGAATCTTAGGTTGAACTTGTCAGATCCGTTTCACAATGGACGTAGATATGCATCCATGGGAACAGAAAGTAGCTTGGTGAATGGTGAAGGTGTATGGCTTTATAGTATCCTACCAAGGCAGAATCATATGACTATTTCTTTATATTTCCATCAGGGTTTGGTGTTACATAACTAACCTACCTGGGTGCACCAACTAACCTACTTGGGTGAATACTAACCTTACTGGGTTAGTTGATACGTTTGACATGACCTCGTTTGATGTCATTTGGGGTAAAAAACGATCCAACAGAGAAAGTTTCTCCGTATATTTGAACAATGTATTACCCCATGCACATGGCTATTCACCTTTCCAATATTATCGTCCGCTTAGCTTGGAGGCAAGCTTTTCTGCAAAATGTCTCAACTAACCTGTCTTTCCCATACAGGTGTACAAGTTATCCTTTTTTGACAGACTTAACAAAAATACACTGTCAGAGATTGACCTTTCCTAAAATTGATAGGATTTGAATACACTATTGGAATTTTCCAATCTAATTCTCTAGTCCTTTGAAGTGGAAACAGTTTTTAGAGGTGCTGCAACCAGTTTGCGAGAGGAATGTTGGAGAGCTTCTGACTACTAAGGAGGACACACTGTTACACTAATCTAATTAAAATTTAGTACAGTTCCAACTTTAATTTAACTTGCATTGAAACACGTTTGGAACACTTTCATAACAATGATTTTTCTTATTTACTAAACAAAAATTTTTTTTTTTTTCCAAAATTTTAAAAGTTCTGCTCATAGACATAGTAGGCAGCCTATTTCAATTCAATCCACAGAATTTTTCAGACACAATCAACTCATTCTATTCATCAACTTGTGAAATTTTTAATTCTTTCGAATTAATTCCACTTACTCGGGTATTTCTCAGCCAGGTAAGGCAGTATCTCAATGCAGGAACCAAGGCAAACACAGAATTGAAATTGAGACACATTCCACAAGCCCTTGCAATGATAATGCAGAAATTTTCTTTCCAGTTCTTGTAGATGGCACATCCCATCAAGGCTCCATTGAACAACCAATAGATCACCACAAATATCACAGTCCTTATGTTGTTAATCAACCATTGTGCTATAGAATTCTTCGGCTCTTCAAGCTCTCGGCTCTTTACATTTCTTGAACCGGTTAACCAATCTTTGACACTGAAAATATGATTATTTTATGTTAATGTCACACTGTGGAGAGTAAGTTGACACTAAGGTTAGACCATACTTCATACCGGGTAATCGAAACGTAAACCAAAATACCTGATGCGTAAATTTTTTACAACGCTGGGATACTTCTTCAACTGTTTGTAGAACTCATCAAAACTGATCCCTCCATCTTTTTCCTTTTTCGCTTCATCAAATAACGTGTCTGTCAATGTGTCAAGATGTTCATCCGACAGTTTGAGTGAATTTGATGGCGTAAAATTTGAGAGATAAGTTCTGAATCTGTCTTTATCAAGGGTGCCTTTGCCTGAAGGAGAAAAAAATAAGGAACAGTTTTTAGCGCGACTATAAAAGAGACGCTATTGTCACTGACATCCTGGGATGTCTTGCGTTCAAAGTATCTGCTGCCTACCTTCTTCATTTCTATTGCTACTCACAATGTATCATTAAATATCAATACAAATTATTGAATAAACTTTTGGTTCATGTCCATTGAGTAATTTCGCTTATAATGAGGAAAATCCTTTCTACCAGATTGCCTTAAAAATCCTTTCCGCCTGGTTGCTTTGCCAGTGAATGATGTCATATTGATCCCTAAAACAGGGACCAATGTTGGTGCAGGCGCAGTCCAATTGCCATGTTGAGACTATGGGCTATGCAATGTTGCTAATTAGTGTGGGCCTTCATAAATTACAGATGATAACTGAGATAATTTCAATGATTACATTTTTTTTCAATTAATACACATTTATACAAATCAAAGTGTTTTTACCAAAAACTTATGTGAATGGACATTTAGAAGAAAAAGACAAAATGAATTACTAAATCTGATAGATAGATAGACAGATACATAGATAGAGAGATAGGGAGATAAAGATAGATAGATAGATTGTGAGGTTGATGGACAGATACACCACTTTCCCATTTATTATGCAACCATGCTTTTACGTGATATCTCCAAAAGAAGTAACAGTATTTGATATATCCTTCAGACCTTCACACATTATGATTAAAGGACGAGGGTCTGGAGGCCCCAAAAACCGACCAGTTGCCAATTTGTGGCCTATTCCATATAAGGAGATGGGGGTCATAAAATCTTAGTTGATCAAGAGAGCTGATTGGTTGCCTGTAAATGATATTAGCCAATTAGAAGAGGGGTAGAAATTGCATAATTATTCCAATGCTATATTTCAACTTTAGAACTCTATAGAACCTTTGATATTTTGGGGGTCATATGAAGTTATCCTATTTCTGACCAATCAGATTGAAAGATGAGCTGCCAATCAAAGTTACAGGACAAAATCCGTATTAATTCAATATTTTTCTTAATTTCTTAAGAAATATGAACTTTGAAACACCAGAAATAGCACTAATTGTGTGAAATTGTACAATGAAACGAAATATATGAAAATTATTTAAATAGATGTAAGAGTTCTCCGTGGCCTAATGGTTAAAGGTGCTTGTTTGCGCTACCAGTTTGGCTCTGAGGTCGTGGGTTCGACTCCCACTCCTGGAACTCAATTTGGTCCGAGCCCATGGGACATTAAATGGAGGTGGGCTGTATCCAGTGTTCTGTGCTGGAGCAACTGTAAGATCCTGGGCATCCCTGAATTAATAGGGTATGTGCCAGACTCCCAGTCTTCTCATCAATCATCATCATACGGCGGTCACCAACATTGGAGAATGCTACGGCATGGGAACCTTGGGCAATGTTCCTCTAGTCTCTGCCCATGGGCGCCGTTCTATGGCTGCCCTGAGCTGTATCATTGTGGAAGGCTCACCACAAATTTCGTGCCTGCATTGCAGTGCATGACTGAAAGTATTTACAATACAATTAATATATCTCATAGTATTCCATTGTTTGTGAAGAGGAATGAGAGATGTCGACTGTTTGGAGGTTGCACATAGAATGACCATGGGTTCAACCCTCCCTGCTTTTATACCAGGTCCCCGTCCTTTAAGGTGGAATGGGGCCAACATCCTGTCAATTTTGTCCAATTCCATTGGTCAGTTGGGAAGTATGCCATATAGCGAGGTTTTGAGAAAATCATCCAAACTAATCTGAAAATTCCATCAACATATATGTTTGGATTTTTAAAAAAAAATTATTTTTTTTGCGCTATACATCTTCCAGGGAGGTCAATAACACATGTGATATTGACTTATCAGTCAATAACGTTTGCCATATTGACCTTAATTGCTGTCACACACAGGTGAACATCACCATATATGCAGGTGGCTTGTTGGCAAATCAGGAGGCTTGTTTTACTGGCGTCATGGAGCGATTTGTTTTATTGATGCCAATTAATAATCTGGCAAAATTTTAATAACAAAGCAACAGCATTTTGATGTCATCACCAGTGCTGCCATTAGGATGATATCACAATAGCTCAAACAATGGCATTGTGAAATCATGACTATTGTTGCCACATTGATGATGTCATAAACAGTCCTCTGGTTGCAATTGTGATGTCATTGTTTTTCCCATACACCTTGCCTAGAAACGACAGAAGGTTTCTTGGATGCAGAGTGACAGAATTGGCTGATGGTAGAAGAACTTAAGAGGCATCTGAGATGAGTGAAATACAACTGCACGACATTGTCAGTAGATAATAGAAGGGTATGACAAATTTGGTTGGCAGAATCAGAGAGAAATTGTTGAAGAAAGGATCAAGGACAAAAGTGACTGCATCGCAATAACTCTTTGGCTATAAATAGCCGAGAGTTAAAAATTATTTTTTGTTCATTTCCAGTCCAAGACTCAATCACTATTGCAAGTGCATGGATGAAATTTGGTACAGATGTGGACTATTTGGTCCGGTTGTGCATTTGATGGTCTCATTGATAGATATTTTTTATACCTTTGGGAAAAAAAAAGAGAAAATATACATATATTTAAAAAAATTTTTTGTTTTTGTTTTTTGGCCAAGACTCGGTTACTAATGCATATATAAAGTTTGGTACTCATATATCGCCTATATGGTCTAGTCGTACATTTTGAAAGGTCTGAGGGAAAGTGTTATAAACTTTACGCAATATTGAAAAAAAAAAATTATTTTTTGGTTTTTGGGCCAAGACTCAGTCACTATTCCATGCACATGGATAAAGTTTGGTACACATATGGCTTAGGCCTATATGGTCTAGTTGTGCCTTTTTATGGTCTGACTGATACATATTCTATACTTTTGTAGTATTGAGAAAAAATATTAGAAATAATTTGTTTAATATCGGAGCTGAAACTTGCCCACTATTGCATATACAGCAATGAAATCTTCCATACATATCACCTATACAATGTAGCAGTGCTTTTTGATGTGTGTTTAACACTTTTTGAATGATTGGAAAAACTTGAGAAACATACATTAATGATACTGTACCATAATATGCGTAAATTAGTTTAACAAGGCCTTTCCCTGTTTTTACAAACCCTGGCAACCACATGGGCGGACGGCATTGCAGCAGGCAAATAGAGATTATTGAAGGCCACGATCGACCACTATTGTATACGTATACAGTGATCAGGTACCTACTCCGAGGTGTAACTTTTCATATGGTGATTTGAGACCTACTTCGATGTGCATTGTTCTACTGATTGAACTGACGTCTACTCCGAGGTGTATTGTTATATTAGCTGCTTCGAGACCTACCCCGAAGAGTTCCATTAGCTATCAAGGTATTGTTATTTTGAGTTAGTCATTCCATGATGAAGATTTCTACAAGATAAGGAAAGCCATCGAAGATCACTATTGAAGAGAGAAGACACTGCATTGAGAAGAGGGGTTCATTAAGATCCGAGATCAAAACATTCTACTAAGGAAGGACAACGCCCCATGAAGAGGGGATCCGAATGATCCGAAGACATTCGACTTCCAGGAGAGGAGATTCCGCAGGATTCTGGAGCAATCCAAAGGAATCCGAAGACATTTGACTAGTAAGGAAACGTTCTAGGAAGGGAGATATTCAGGAGGATTCCGAAGAGATCCGAAGATTTTCCAGGGATTGAGAGTCTGATTATTACATTTCATCTTCAACCATATTCATGTCCTAAAAAATGTTAACTTAGTTAACAGTTAATAAGTTAACCAAATTATTAGCAGAGTTATAGTTAATAAGTTAAAATTGTGGCTAAGTTAATTGAAGTTAAAGTTAAAAAGTTAAGTTAATTTTTTTTTACTTCGATAAAAATAGCGGACAATATCTGAGAAAATATTTACTGCAAGTACCAGAATGAGGCACATCTGTCTCAAAAAGAAGCACAGGTTGACTTTTCAGACAGAGGCACTCAGACAATGGCTGTCTGAGTTTCACTATTTAGCCAGACTCTACAATCCCTCTGTATTTTTCGATGCCACTCTCTGTGGCAGAGGGACTCTGGAAATACAAAATTACCAAGAATGTTGACATTAGTTACATAATTTCTCTTAATAGAAGGTAGTTGTTTTGGATTTGATTGCATAACAGCAACTTCTGTTATCAAGCATCTGCAACTGTTGTTGACATTTTGTTTTCTTTCACCTATTGTCACTCCATAACTTCTAACTGGCACTTATGACTTAAGAGTATAACCATTCAGTTTATTATGCAATGTTGCTGTTATTATTCAATAACATTTAAGGATTCCCACGCTTTAAAGAAAACAATTTTGTTTGAAGTCCACTCTGCCTTTTCTGGCCTCATATGCATGCTGTTTCTGGCTCTTTTGCACTGCCAATTCCCGGAGACTGCAGTGCAATGCTTGCACTGCCCAATAAGTAAAAGCAGTCTCATGGAGACAGCTATTTAGCTATCTTTTTATCAACTCCAATCTTTTTCGTGCAAAAATGTGTCTTTTTTGCAGCTTTTTTTACTAAAATTAACGGAATTTATTTAACCTAACTGACTTGTAATTAAGTAATGGAAGTTATTAACTTACATTGATGCAAAAAAAGATGTTAAGTTAATAACTAGTTACTCAATTTATTAACCGATTAACGGATTAACAAGTTAATGCCCACCACAGCCTATTCCTTTATTTACAGACTGAAGAAAAGTCTGATGCAAAACTAATCGTCATTAAATAAATGTTTTAGCTGTTGTACATGGGTTTATTTCGTTCAATCGATTCTATTTCTTTGATTTTGTTTTTTGGGAAAATTTCGAAGTTTTTTTTTTTTTGAACATTTTTCTTTTTGCTGTTTTTGGGAGATTTTTTTAAAATATATGTATCTGTTTTTTCGCAAATTTTTTTTTTTTGGAAAATTTTTTTTAGAAGATTTTTTTGTAGTCAAGCGTGACGAGAAAAAAATACCAGGATCATATAAGTAATTTATATATTTGTCCTCTTTCAGAACTAATCAGAGAGATGTCCTGTCACAAATCTATAGCAATTTAAGCTTCCCACAGCATGATAGAAAACAAATATGTGTCAAGTTCACTCAGCCATATGTTGCTCATTTGCTTGCTCAATTTGTATAGGTTATTCACCTAGGGAGAGGCAATATGTGATTTATCCAGCGAGGGCGTTAGCCCGAGCTGTGATAAACACACATTGCCGATCCCGCGGTGAATAACTGGCTTATACCATAAGACAAAACTGAAACTTGTCATTTGTTGCTGTGGTTTTTCACAGCTTCAGTTATTATTCTCCCATGGGAGGATAACTGAACAACAAAGAATATGGGTTTTATTGCAGTGAAATACTGGCTCATGATTGGCTGACAGAGGTGTCGAATGGTATAAGGTCTATTACACGGCCAGTTCCTGCAAACTGAAAATGCATAGTTGCATAATAATTCTAATTGGACACACAGTGTGCCCTCGTTCAATATGAATTTCCTCGTGGGGAGTCTTGCTTAAAAGCATCTTGTGCACATTTCTTTGTTAAATTGAGAGTGGGTCCATGAAGAATTCACAGAAAGATTCTAAAAATTGTAATTCTTACCTCCAGTATCATAAGCATCAAACAGCATGCTCAATTTGATGATGCCATCTCCTTTAGTGAGTGTTTCTAAACTAGTAATCAGCAGGCCAGTTGCGATTTTTCCAAGTTTCGGTTTATCTGAGAGAACGAAAAATCGCTCAGAAAAGAAAGACTGAAAATAATAATTCAATATTTGATTGATCATCTTTAATCTCACTGGCAGTTATGTCTTGTCAAAATTTGAATTTGCCAAAACCAGGTTTTACAATGCTTATCTTACACACGAGGTGACCCCAAGCCTAGCAAAAACTAAGAGTTCCCCCACCCCCAGCCTTGTAATGTAACTAGAAAAAAAAAATTCCGAATACCCCACAAGCCCAGTAAAGACAAAAATTTGAGAGTTCCCCAAAGGTGACCCTCGGATGACCAACAAGCACAGTAACTAGTCCAATAAATCAAAATTGTACAATGTTAACATTCATTTGTCTGCAGAGAAATAAAATAGACTAGAAGGCAAATTTTGGTCAGGGGGCGCATTGATGGGGAGGGGGCACATTGGTGGGGAGGGGGCACATTGGTGGGGAGGGGGCAAATGAGTTCTGTGATTGCCATCATTAGGAAAAAGACTCAAGAACGGAGTCTGGAAATGTTGACTGTCCACAACACATCGTATATTGAAAGCGTCTACCACGCGTCCACCACGCAACGCAATAGAGCGTCCACGCCATGACCCGGTGTTCCCGTGTTCAAAACATTATCCCCTCTTACACTAAAGTGTAAGGGGCAAAAAGACAAGGTACACGAGTGCCCCCCACCCCGAGGTAATATAACAAAACAACCCAAGTCAGGGTCACTGAGTAACTGTATCATTGCTACCAGATATTCTGTTGACACAACTTCATGGTTGAAAACTTATATAATTACCATTGTGTACACTCTTGGTAGAAAATTGACCAAGGACCCTGTGCATGCATTGCATGCTATTTTTACCCTCGGCAATGTATACATTGCCGACGGGTATTGTAGTTACTTTGGGAAAATTTGTCCGTCCGGCGGGCGGGCGGGCGGGCGGGCGGGCGGGCGGGCGGACGGGCGGGCGGGCGTCCGGATAACGGGCGTCCCACTTGTGTATTGGGAGTAATGCCAAAACTATGGAATGTATACTTTTTATTTTTGGGACATTATTATATCTTTTATCCTAGTTGTACCTATTAGAGGTTTAATCCACATGAGATTAATACTTTTCTCACAATTATTGAAAAATGTGAAAAAATATTTTTTTGTGTATTGGGTGTCAAGCCAAAACTATGGCATGCATATTCATCATTTTTGGGTAAATATTGTATCTTTTATCCCAGTTGAGCCTTTCATAGGTCTAATCCCCATGACATTAATACTTTTCTCACAATCATTGAAAAATGTGAAAAATTGTTTATTTTTTGTTTCTGTGACAGAGCTAAAAAACTGCAGTACTTTTGACACTGAAATTGGCATATTGTATGTATTAAATACCCAAGATGTGTTTTTTGTGGGTCTAAATGCTCTGAGAAAGTTGAACGGACGACAATTTACCAAAAATATGAAAAAATACTATTATTTTAAACTTGTATAATTCAGTCAATTTTGAAGTTAAATCTATGAAATTTTCCACTTAGGTGTCTAACTTATGCCTCTTTAAACATCTCTAATCAGTTGGAATGTTGGTCCTATGAATTTTTATAAAAACCCAAAAATTCGAAAAAATGCCAATTTTCCAATATTTCTGCATGAAAAGCCAAATGGTAATGGGTAAGTTAGTTAACTTTAGGTCTTATTGTAGTTAGACACACTATTGACTAATATTCACAGCCATTGCATGAGTTGTTGCAATTTTTTCCATTGAAATGTATGATTGAAAAAAGGCAAAAAATCATTAAAATGTCTATTTACTCTCCATTTCCTTCTGATGTCATACCAGTCGTTGACATTTTTTTTGTCAAAATAAACCTGACATGTTTCACATCATCATCATGCTGATTTTGAACAATATGAAAACTTTTATTGGCAGCATAGGTCAATATTAACAAAATTAGATAAATATTAAGGATTTTCAGATAATCATATATCAGTAAATATTGGCCCTGGTCAATCAAATTTGCCACAATTATGTCTAAATTTGACTTTTTCTACCTCTCCTCATGAAATATTATATGACACTAAATCTTTTTAAAACTGCCAATTATTATAACTTTATGGTTAATATCTAAACTCAGTGATGTAAATTTTTAGAAGATGGATAAATGTCAGCCCCTTTTATTTAGTTGTTTGCATGAAAATTAAATGTGATTGAATCAGACAGATTGGCTTTTGTTGAATGGAGCACTGGAGAAGTCTTGATTATGTAATGTTATGTCACAGGGTAATTGTCTTCCCTGCTAATCCTTTGACAAGAAATCTTAAACTCTCAATTGTAAAGTTCTTAATGGTTTAAATCTAACATCAGTTATGTACATTTTAACATATAAAGTACTGTCAGCTTACTTTTATCTTGGTCTTTAATGAAAAACATATAAGACAGACTGGCAATAAGACCGCTATGTATATATAGAGGGTTATCAAAGAAAATTACTTGGCATGCAAATCCAATTTCTGCAAATTTCAGTGTGTAATTTTACATTTCAAGACATTATTGGATAAATCTGTCTTTTAATTCATTTTAAAACTCACTCCAATTGTATTTTTAGCATTTTAAAGAAATATTGTTTAGGGGGTAAAAGTGTCATCATTGGAAGGGGTCCAGTTTTTTTGTGAATGGGCCTGGAGACAGTATGTCTGTGCTTCATTGTACCCCTCCCCTCCAGCCATTCATGTTATGTAACATTGTGTCACTAATCCTGTCCAGTGACCAAAGCTGGGAACAAAGGAGCACAAAAGCAGTGCACAGCACCCTCAACTTTTTAACAAATTTTCTTTTTTCTTAGAAATATGTCCAAACTGCATTGACACCAACTTAGTAGTCTTATATTGAACAAATAAAGAAATTTGCAATTTTAATAAAATATTTAGGCCAACTAGAAGCTGAGATATGACTTTTTGTAGCCCATACAGGCTGTACACAGAGTTGGGACATCTTTCTCTTGTTTTGTTTTTCTTTACAGCTATTGTTATTCTCCAAAGTTTGACCAGCATTTAACCTTTGTATTAACTAGCAACTTGCTTAGTCTTAAAAGATATATATATACTGGCATAAACCTTGTTTTAGTGTTACTATTTACAATGGTTTTGGTTGGAGACATCTTATCTATAATTTATGTTTTTAGACCCATATTCCATATTTGTAATTTATGATAAGAATAGCTAAGACTAGATAGACTAGATAGATAGATAGATAGATAGATAGATAGATAGATAGATAGATAGATAGATGGATAGATAGATAGATAGATAGATAGATAGATAGATAGATAGATAGATAGGTAGATAGATAGATAGATAGATAGATAGATAGATAGATAGATAGATAGAAAGATAGAAAGATAGAAGGATAGAGATAGATAGATAGATAGATAGATAGATCGATAGATAGATAGATAGATAGATAGATAGATAGATAGATAGATAGGTAGATAGATAGATAGATAGACACATGTAGATAGATAGATATATATATAGATAGATAGATGGATTGATAGATGCATACATAGATGGATAGATTATTAGAGTAATTTTAATCCTGTACAATTTCTAAAGCTTTACAATGATTCAAGATTCCTATACATGGATATATCACAAAATCCAATCATCAACTGGAATTATTCTATTTTCTCAATTTAATCTCTTTTTACAAAAAGCACAAAATCAGCCATAGGTCTACTTGCCTGAATCACATGATCCAGATTTCATTTTGACTAGAAGATATATCATTTCAAGTTTAATCTCTTGGTAACCATTGACTTTCAGTGATGTTTCATTGGACCCCCCCCCCCCCTCATCACAGTGGCACACTTCTGAGGTGTGTGAAGTATGCCACCCTCCATTCTTTTGTCAGGTTACATAATGGCATTGCATAAGGTGATTAAAAGATTGGGGTACAGCAGACAATAGCCAATTGATATGGGTGTTTAGCAGCTGAGGAGGGGGACTAAGGAAGCCCCTTTAACCCCTTTAAGGGGAATGTCTGCAAGGATAATGTAATTTAACTGAAATTGTTACAGCATCCAACAATTTACATGGCTACATTCTAAAATGGATCCAGGATCAAGATGATGTAGAACTGAAGTCAATGACACTGTTTGATTAGATATAAGATTTACAGACAGAAATTTATTGAACTGATAGATATCTAATTTTTGTTCAAACAATAGCTACCCTTATTGCAATTCAGTTTTATGCAGTTTAAATGAAATAGTAATTTTATCTTTTCTGCAGGAATTATGACACATCTTAATAGAAAAACTGATAGTTGGATTGATCAAACTACCAAAAATCTATCTATCTATCTATCTATCTATCTATCTATCCATCTATCTATCTATCTATCTAAACAGTCCCCTACATGTCCTGATCGTTTTCTGACTGTCTTTATCTCAGTTGTTGTCCATTTCTAGCTGTCTTTTTAATGGTCATTACCTGTCTATTGTGCACTGCATTGCTTTATTTTCCTGTCTGTCACCACTGTATATTACATTCAGACAAAAATAAGTTTGATAAAAAACCAACTTTCTAAAATGGTAGTGGAAGAGGGGACGAATTACTGTGGGTAATCCATGCCGGATAATATTGTTCTTAATATTGTCACCGAAACCAGTCATCTTCTTGACTTCATTTTTTTAAAATTTTATTTCTCAAATTGCTCGTTCACAAAAAGGCACAGATTTTGCCACAGGCCACCAATAGGCATAGTGGAATACTTGCCTGAATTTCATTATCCAGATTATACCAAATTATACCACTTCAACAGTACAATGTAACGTCTTGCTAATTGCTAACCATTGATTTTCAGTTCATTTGATCTTGTGCCACACTTTTTGACTCCTTGCCCAAATTTTAACTGTTTCCCCTCTTTTTCTGGGGGGGACCCATCCTGCAAGCTGATTGCATGTGGATTTTGAATTCCCGCCAATACAAAATGGCAGACAGGAAACATTTATATTATTTTGCTCACAGCTCTTGGCCATTCAATGATAGTTTTTCAACGGGAATTTCATGTTCATGAGGATATTAGAGTACCCAGTGGGGTCCTGCCTCAATGTATCCCACTGTCTGGAGAATAGCCGCTGAGTAGCCGAGGGTATGCTGCCGCGCAGCCTATGTTTCAAATCACTTGTTATTGAAATTCTAGTATTAATCATATAAGGTACACGAGTGCCCCCCACCCCGAGGTAATATAACAAAACAACCCAAGTCAGGGTCACTGAGTAACTGTATCATTGCTACCAGATATTCTGCTGACACAACTTCATGGTTGAAAACTTATATAATTACCATTGTGTACACTGTTGGTAGAAAATTGACCAAGGACCCTGTGCATGCATTGCATGCTATTTTTCAAATCACTTGTTATTGAAATTCTAGTATTAATCATATATCTATCAGATTCTATCTATCAATTCAGCACAAGCCGAGAGCCCCAGACAATTAGGGGGCTCAATACATCCAGCAATAGAGGGATGGGCATGATCAATAATACAACACAAAAATGAAAAAAAATGCAGAATCTACTCCAGCCTGACCTTTTAAAAAAATAATAGATAAAAGACAAACCTGTTTTATGTTTAGAGCAGCTCTGAACTTTTCAAGGGTGATCTTTCCTTCTTGTCCCGCTATTTGAGTGAGCTGACCTTGTGCCCACTCTACCCATTCAATATCATCTGAGCTGGAAGTTAAGGGTATATCATTCGTACATTTGCATTAAACCACACGTCATAAAAAATTCTTAAACCATCAATAGTCTGACATTAGCCAGTCTTTAAAATTTTGGCAAAAACTGCAGACATCGGATATCACAGTCAAAGAATTACATGTGCCATGTATGCAGCTGTTTTGGACATCAATAATGACACAAACCAAATCCTTCACATTTAAATGAACTATCAATTTGTCATTTGGCAACTTTTTGACCTCAGTTGTTAGTGGTATGACAAGTGGTGTATTTCTAAAGGGCCATACCCCCCCCCCCCCGTTCAAAATTAACATGGCAGAGATAGGAAGTGCCGTGGAGTGCTGCCTATTTGCCCCACGTTATGCCTCCCCTCAGGCCATTTCAAGATACGCCCCTGGGTTTGACTCATTCATGACCTGTCCTGATAACATTTCAACTAAATGCTATGAACTCACTCACAAAAATAACATGGCAAGGAAAATTTTTGTGAATTTCCGTAAGCACCTGTAATTCACTGATGCCATACGGCATACGTACGGCACGCCAGACTTTCCCAAAGTCATGATTTCACAGGACATTCGGTCCTGCTAGCCACCAATTTCAGCAGGACCAAAAGACTTTCTCCAGGACCGAAAAATGCTGTTGCGCAAAGGACAAAATTTGACCATGTTTATTTGTAAAATGTGAAATAATATATATATAGACATTTTTCCCTGTTTTAATGTAATGCAAAATCTCATAATGACAATGGGACTTACTAAAAAGCGGGCTGGGAAAGCGGGTAGCGGGTAGCGGATAGACTGCTAATTAGCACCTAGGCAGTCTTAGTATAACACTGGTATACCCGCTCCCGTCCGCTCTCTCCTTAATACAACACTCTGCTACTTGGGCAAACAATCTTCTCTTGTTCCAACCCCAATGATAAACCCCCCCCCCCTTCCACCCTGTTGCTTCATTCCGCTACTTGTGACAGCTAAGCGGGCTGAACAGCGGGTCAAGATTTGACAGCGGGGAAAGAGCAAAAAGCAGAAGCAGGCTGGTAGCGGGTGGATATTCAATCAAAGAAGCCACGTCAGATAATCTGGATGAAGCCACGAAATTCACATTGCTGATCAGAAGAAGTGTGCCATGAATTAGTGCACTTTGCAACCTATTGTTCCTGTGAGCTGAGTGCACTTACCATCCATGGTAAACTTGATTACAAGTTCAGTGTCCAATTGGCCCTAATTGGATTTAACTGATCTGAGGTACCAGAACAGAATGAAAGGAATTAATTTATTTTTTTAATTGTAATTAGTTCGGAAAGCTCCTCCATATAAGCCAGCCCAAAATGGAGCACCTCATTCAGCTTCAAGTTGAGCTCCATGACATACCATTATGGATATCAATGTGGATATTTACTCGGATTCTATTTTCAAGTATCTTCCTTCTTGGGATACTGTTAATGACTCCAGCATCAGCTACAGAAGATGGATCTTCCCTGGAATTACTGTCAATGGGATGTCCAGAAAGATCCTGCCACCTGAGGCCCAACATGTAGATGCAGTTGTCTTACATGTGGGCACTAACTCTCTCTGCAATTATTTTGAGGTAAGTTGATTTACTTGATTAGTACTACTCTCTCTCTAATGTTTACCATAACTCTTGAGTCTTGTGGTTTCATGATTATCTGACAATTTTTTTAATTTTACCTGTAGCTTTTTTCATTCATGAAAGAAAGTACCAAAAATATCACGAGGTATTTTTTCGTACACTATCTGATGTTATGCCATTGTTGAAAAAAAAATGTATTCGGCTTGTATCAGACAGAGAAATAGGTATTACCAATGCTGTTATGAATGTGTTTCCTAATGCTAAAGTATTCCATTGTTGGAATCACTTAAAACAAGATGTCAAATTTTGGGTACAGAAGCATAATGGTAAAAATGATGACATATCTGTTTATCTTTCACATCTTGTAAATTTATTGGAGTGTGAGAACAGGGAAGATTATGATGCTCTGTATGACCAACTTCGTAAAACTTGGAGTGAGGCATTTGTAGATTATTTTGATAACAATTTGTGTGACAGTATTGTCAATCACTCTGCTCGCTGGATATTAGAGGAACATGATTTATATGATCCTAAAAGTGGTATAACAAACAATGTTTCTGAGAGTATCAACAGAGTTTTAAAGGATCAAACTGGGTGGAGGCGAAAGCCTGCTGATTGTGTTTTATTGGCTTTGTGGCACCTGCAGAGGTATTACCACCTTGAAATAATGCGAGGTAAATGTGATATAGGTAATTTTACTCTTAAGTCAGAATATATGTCACACTCAATGTCATGTGAAGAGATTCCAAATATGGGCGATGTCATCGCACCTGATTGTATTGTGCAACATATAAGGAGTGCTGACAGTTTGACTCACAATTTCGGGCCACAAAATGTTCAAGAAAATGTTAATGAAAAAGTTTCAGAAAATATTGATGAAAATGTTACTGAAAATGTTGATGAAAATGTCACTGAAAATGTTACTGATGAAAATGTCACTGAAAATGTTACTGATGAAAATGTCACTGAAAATGTTACCGATGAAGATGAACATGTTGATCGCTCAAACATGAGCCAAATTGCTCTGGCAAAATTGGTTCTGAAAAACAATGACATTACAAATGTACCAAAATTAGGATGCTTTGTGATCAAAGGGAGCAATGGCGACTGTTATACAGTAAAACTTTTCCCTAAACCATCATGCCATTGCCCCTCAACTACAATGTGTTATCACATTATGGCAGCCAAATTAAGCATTGGCCTTGAAATTAAAGAAGAGACAAGAACGCCAAACCTCACCAGACTGCGACGAAATACGAGAAAAAGAAGCGACAAGAAATCGGGAACCAAGAAGCCACGACGAATGGATTATCTTCCAGCACCTGATTCACAACTCGGTAGCATCTCCGAAGGTTTCTTGGAAGATGATAACTCTCCCCGCGAAAGTATGATAGGCCTACAGATCGCCGAAACACCAAGAACAACACGCAAAACTAGTTGCAAACGGAAGGTCAAGTTTTTTTCCAACATAACTGTACCAGCTGATGAAATAACCGCACCTGAAATTGTATGTGATCCAACCAATGTTAATGTCTCACCAGAAATTGTTTGTGACCTGACTGATAATATTGTCTCACCTGTTAAAAAACGTAATAGACTTAGCATAACAAAAGGCAAACCTAGGGAACCACACGACACCATGAATGTGCTTGGTAATACGGCACTGTCGTCAGATGTAATGGACAAAGTAAATGAAATATGTAAAAAACAGTTCCCTCATGTAAATGGTTTGCAGAGTACATTACTAGCCCCAATTTATTGTGATAATGAGGAAAAATGGAAATATATGGCACAGATGAAGTCCCAAGCAGCACCAAGTGCACAAATACATTACAATGGTGCACATCATTGGGTTGTGTCTTTCCAAAGTAAGGCAGGGAAAATTTATGTTATAGATAGCTTATACTCCAACAAAATATCATCCAATGTTCAGATACAATTAGCTAGACTGTATGGGAAGGAGAAAAAATCATTGTCGATTAATGTTCCTCTCTTACATACACAGGAAAAAGGTAGTTTAGCATGTGGTATATATGCCATTGGTTATTTGATGAATTTCTGTGAAGATGGTTTTGTTGAACTAGAAAAAAAATGTTTTGATGGAGAGCGATGGGACTTCAATGTTGAGGATTCAAGGAAACATCTCCGTGAATGTTTGAGTAAAAATTCACTTTCAAAATTCCCAATTAGACCAACTACATCCAATGACAATGGAACTTCCATCGCTTTTCATACATTTAAAATTGAAATGGATTGTGCTTGTGGTTTACCAAATTTTTATGACAATATGATTTGCTGTGACCGATGCAATAGGTGGTTCCACCAAGGGTGTGTGAATAACATGACTGAGTGTTCACAATGGCTGTGTGAAAATTGTACACACAAAAGGCCCAGGAGAATTCCTAATAAAGATTGAAAAATCAAAAGATTTGTGTCTTTTTATTTGTATTTAAATAATTTATTAATTTATGTAGATGTCACTGTGTCACATAGTTTTTTGGGACTCTTTAAAACTTTTTTAAACAGTAGGCTTGCTCTTTGCTAGCAAGTAAATCCTAGAAATGAAAAGCCATAATATAGCTACAGGTGGCACTTCTGACCAAACTCCACATATGCTGCCACCTATGGGAAAGCGGGTGAGCAGGAGGCAGAGAGGGGGAGAGGGGGGGGGGCTGAGAATGGCTGGAGCGAGAAGCCACGGCCACTCAGATCACGGGAAGCAAGACAGTGAAGCCACGCCAGGCAAGCTTAGACAGCATGTCTGTTGATTAGACAAACACTTGAGCGGAGGGGTTAAGGCCAGACCATGTTATACCAACGAACCAGCGGGTAAACATTGTTGTATTAAGGGTTAAAAGTGCTATTTAGCAGTCTATCCGCTACCCGCTACCCGCTACTCTCCAGCCCGCTTTTTAGCAAGTCCCAATGACAATCTGTAGCCTGTAGATTTGACCTATTATGAGCCGTGCAAGTGAGCTTATCCCTGGACATAAACTCATAGGCCCATGCCATAAAAAGTCAAATGGCAAATTAAGACAACATATAAAGCAATTTAGAGTATTTATTCCTTTATCAATTGATTTCAATCCAGACAGAACTAAGATTTCAATAACAGGGGCAGACCTGTAATCAAAGTGACATAGCAAAATAAGCAAAGTGCAATCAGCTTTGGCACCTGTCAGCATCACTCCATTTGTTGTTCCTCGATGACAATTAAGGAAACTGGGGGTGAAACAAAGCTTAAGAATCCTCCAGAATTGCAATTAGCATGATTGGATGCTTCTGTAATTGACTCCACTCCACAAACGTTGCAAGAACTGATTATAATTGATATTTGGCCCATCCCTATGTGAGCTGAGGGAGAACCCTTACTACCACCATTACAAGACAGTCGGTCAGACGGTCCGACTTGGTGCGTTATTCAGTCGGACCGAAGGCAAAAACGTCGGCAATGTCCGTCGGTCCGACGTATTTGGGAAAGTCTGCGGCACGCGCGATTTTTGGAGGGGCGATTGACATTTTCCCGAATTTCAGGATCTAGATTAAAATCATTTCAAATGAAATTGCCTGGTAATCGCTAACTTAAAGAGTTTTAATTTAATCATCTGTCGGAATTTTTAGACTTTTTGCCCGAACAGCAAATTTTCGGGGGTGGGCACGTATGAAATTTGATGGTTAGGTAAATCTGTGTAACACAGCCACTGGCTGAAGGCAAAACAAGCCAGTCAAAAAATTATGTTATTCAATTAATGCATGTGTCCACCAAACATATTTAAAGCAAAAGGCTAGGGACTAAACCTGCGTTACCATCAATAAATGTCGAGCACTTAGGGAAGTGCACAGGAATCCACAGCATTATAGTGAGCACTCGACATTTGTCAACTATAAGCGTAACACTTTTAACTTACTTGGGAGTCTCAGTAATTGATTTGCCAGCACTTTGTCTAGAAGTTTTCATAGCAGTTCCACCAATTTCGTCATCTCTTTTAGGGCCTAGGCCACTTTTGCCCCTTCTCAGAGGAGGAACATTTCCAGTCTGTACAGGGCCAGAGTAGTGCACTGACTTCCCTCCAGATCCTGAAGGCATTTTCTGTTACCTCCTCCTGCAAAAGAGCATAGATCTAGATTTTGATTTACTGGCAGTAAAAACATAGGCTGCGCAGCAGCAAACCTTCAGCGAATAACACCTTTAGATGATTACAATAATATTATAAAATTGGTGCATTACGAAATTGCTTATAGGTATGCAATGGCGGTCGAGTGGTGGCCTTCAATTATTTCTATTTGCCCGCTGCCCTGCCATCTTCCCATCTGCTTGCCAGGATTTGTAAAATCATGGAAAGGCCTTATTAGTCTAATTTACCCATATTATGGTGTAGTTTCATGCATGTACAAAGTATAGGTTATGAGCTGTCGGTTGAAAACCAAAAAATATATAACGCTGTTATAATTTTCTGAAGTTTTTTAAATGATTCATAAAGTGTTATACGCATCAAAAAGCACTGGTACATTCCATAGGTGATTTGTTTAGAAAATTGCATTACTGTATATGCAATAGTGGGCAAGTTTTGGCTCCGATATAAGAAAAATATATTTTAAATATTTTTTCTCAATATTACAGAAGCTATGGAAGAGCCATCTGTCAGACAATGAAAAGGCACAACTAGACCATATAAGCCATATGTGTACCAAACTTCATCAATGTATAATTATGGAAAAGCGACCGGATGTTGTGCCAGAAACAAAAAATAAATTTTCATTATTTTTTTAATATTTCTAAAAGTATATAATATTTTCCATCAGACCTTTCAAAAGACATAAATAGACCATATTGACCATATGTGTACCCAACTTTATCCATGCACATGCAATAGTGACCGAGTCTTCGCCCAAAAAAAAAAAAACAACTTGTTTTTATATTTTTTCTTATTTTTTCAAAAAGTATAAAATATCTGTCAATGAGACCATCAAAAGGCACAATTAGACCATATAGGCCACATGTGTACCAAATTTCATCCACATGCAATAATGACCGAGCCTTGGCCCGGAAACGAAAAAAAATAATTTATGTATTTTGCTAATTATTTCAAAAAGTATTGAAGATGTATTCGTCAGACATCAAAAGGCACAACTAGACCATACAGGCTAGATGTGTACCAAATTTCATCCACGTACATTCAATAGAGGCCGCGTGCTGGGCCAGAAACGATCTATCCGCCCGCCGCCCGACCGCCCGCCCGGCGGACGGACAGCATTTTTACCCAAGTGATTACAATACCTTCTTCGAACTTCGTTCGCTGAAGGTAAAAAAGGAGGCGAAGTGTGTCAAATCGTCTATGAAACCTTTGACACACAGTCAAAATTTGAGTAATAAGACAAAAATGGGACTTGTTAGACCCACTCCCTTCATACCCTTTCAAAAATATTTCTCCATTTTGGAAGTATCTGACCAGTGTTCTCATTAACACCGTCCCTATCACGAAATTACACACCTTTGTTTGAAAGGACACATTTTTACAGCTGTCTGTGCGTCCCCAGGACATACTGAGATCAGCCCAAACTGATAGGGATGGTAATGCAGAATTGCAATGATATCTGGCCTTATTGTGAAACTTGAATTGACACCTCAGTCAGCCTCTCAATTGCAATTTACACATCTGAGAGAAGGAGTAGACTTCTCTCACACATAAATTTACCCAAATTGCAATTAGCACTTTTCCAGGTTATGAGTCAGGTCTTAGAACTGTCTTTCCACCTGAAATCAGGTCAGATTTTGTTTAAAGTTCTTTTGAAGGATTTGGCATCTGTCGTGGAATATTGTGGTACTTTGGATCTAGACCTATACATGTATATATACTGTTACCTGAAATGAAGATATTATACATTGTACACTTAGAATATGTGGCTTTAAAATTTCTTGATAGGTCTCAAACACTTTATTAAAGCTCACACCAAATGGCACCTGGAGCAGTGTTCTCATTAGGGTTCAGAAAAAAAGAGTCCCTGGGACGGCATTGAGGTCAAAGAAAATCCGTGCCTCTTTTAATCAAATGTGTCCCTCAAGAAATATACAATTCTATGGAATGAGGAATTTTCCATATGATTATTATGAATGAGTAATATTTCAAAACTATATAATCTTATTGGATAGTTTGATAAATCACTTATTTTGTAAATTTCAATAAAGTTACTCTTGAGAGAAAAATACTTTATATGGCCCATTGTAGGGCTGTGGTCTTCTGGAGTCAACATTTGATGTGTCAGTCATGAACATCTGTCAAGACGGTCCAGGTCAGGACTACTTTGCTAAGTTTACCGGATAAAAGAAAAGTACTCACTTCTGCGTGTTTCACTGTAATGGACAGCTAAACTGAGTAGGAGAATGTGTACTACGACATCACATCTTCTTGCAAGTACATACAATGTACATAAGAATATCTACAAATGCTTGATGCCACATTGGGATAGATTACTTTCTTTCCACTACATGGATATACTAAATGAGAAGTTCTGGGTTGCAAATTGCACTCCAGGAGTCCTTAGCGAGGTCACCTTGGTTTTCAACGATTGATTCAGCCAGTGGTTATTGGCATATAGCGATGAAAAAGGAGGACCAGCCAAAGACAGCTTTCGTCACAAAGTCAGGCCAATATGAATTCAATGTGATGCCATTCAGACTATCGAATGCTCCGAGTACCTTTGAAAGAGCAATTGAAGCGGTGCTACGACGATGTCAATGGAAGACCTGTTTAGTGTATTTGGACGACATAATCATTTACAGAAAGGACGATTCAGAACATGTCAACCATCTTGCTCAGATGCTGGCGAGGCTGGAAGCCGCTAGTCTGAAGCTCAAGCCCAGCAAGTGCTCCTTCTTTCAAGAAAGTTTGGTGTTCCTCGGTCATACTGTAACAAGTGCTGGAATTTCTACGGACCCTTCCAAAATTGAGAAACTGAAAGAATGGCCAGAACAGTACGCGCGAAAATGGCCAGCCATGTCAGACATTACTGGCACTTTTTGCAAATGTCTGACCATTCTCAAATTCAGGCCAGACAAATTTACTGGCAGAAAATCTCTACAGGAAATGGCCGCGTCAAATGCTAATCCTCTCTGATGCAAAAGCACCTTTGAATATCAAAGAACAATATTCCCCAATAACGCATATCAACCATTTGAAAAATTATAGATTAAAGTTATTATATTGTCAGACGAAACATTAAATTGTCTGACCAGAACGCTCTCTCCGTCAGACAAAATATCTGACCAAAGACAATATGCTTTTGCGTGCACTGGGCCAGAACCGAAAACCGTAAAGGATGTAAGAAGTTTTCTAGGCTTCTGTTCGTATTACCGTCGCTATTTCCCCCGATTCGCGGAAGTGAGTGGTCCAATAAGCAACCTGACCCAAAGACAAGCTAAATTTATCTGGACCAAGGAGCGAATCATTCCAGAAATTGAAAGAGCTGCTAGTCAACTCCAAGCTGTTGGCATATCCTCAAGACGATGGAATGTTCATTCTGGACACCGATGATTCGGATTCAAGTATTGGGGCGGTATTATCTCAGATCCAGGACCCTAGCAAAGAATACGGACAGTGGACCAGTCGACAAAAGACTTCAGAAGAGAAGAGGACACAGAAAGAAGAAAAAGTGATCTCTTTCGCTAGTAGAAAATTGTCCAAACAGGAGAAGAATTACTGTGTGACTCGGAAGGAATTATTGGCGGAAGTAACATTTATTCGACAGTTCCGCCGTTTCCTGTTAGGAAGGAAGTTCCTGGAAAGAAGCGGCCACCGACCCTCGCAGTGGTTATTCCGTCTACAGGATCCTACTGGACAAATTGCACGATGGCAAGAAATGCTTGCCCCCGATACGATTTCGAGCTGGTATAATAATCGGGCAGGTAAGCAACATGGAAATGCTGATGGGATGTCCAGACAACCGGTGGATTCCACTGATGACTACCCTCCGAAATACTTTGCGGCATGGTTTGTTTTAAATTGTAGATTAGAAATGGGACTATAAGATAAGGGCATAATAACCTGCTTTATAAAAGTGTAAAGGAGTATGAATTGTGAGTGGAAAACAACAAAAAATTGTTCAGATGTTCATAGTAAATATCTTGTCATATTGGCTCTTTATGGCTCCTTTGATCCAATCATAGACCCCAAATTATATCAATATGTTATTTGCTTTTAAACTATACAGACATTACACCTCCAGAGACATCTGAAAGGCCTAGTAGAGGCATTCAAGGAACTGAACTGATCGCATGTCATAAGGTGGGCCACAAATGTGTGACATGGTCAAAATGGCTCATTTTTCAATATTCCCATAGTTTATTGCAGGCCATCACACGCATCAATTGCAGCCAAAAGATCTTCATTATCTTTATTTATAACTGAGATATACTCGTTTATGTGTAATTAATTAACAAAGAACACTGAAATCTGGATCTAAAAACGCATTTTTCTCAATTCTGACCTTTTTTACAAAAAACATCATTGCCACATCAAATTTCCACAGAATCGATTCTAGTCTGTTTTAAATTGTAGATTAGAAATGGGACTATAAGATAAGGGCATAATAACCTGCTTTATCAAAGTGTAAAGGAGTATGAATTGTGAGTGGAAAATAACATAAAATTGTTCAGATGTTCATAGTAAATATCTTGTCATATTGGCTCTTTATGGCTCCTTTGATCCAATCACAGGTCCCAAATTATATCAATATTGTGGTGCCCAGTGCTACGTCAAAATAATTTGACAGTTCACGAAGGCAAATAAATGAATTATCGCTCGCCGGTAAACTTTGAACAGCTATAAATCCGTTGAAAATCTATGTACAGCAACTTAATATACAGCAAAATGAATCCCAAAAATTCTTCGTACACGCAAATGGAGGTTCAGTTGATAATTCACGAAATTAAACTGAAAATTCAACAAACCAAGCTTCGTACGCGACTTCGATCGAGTGAGGCATTGCTTAAAACAGTCGTACAGCAGCAAAAGTTACACCAAACTGGAGCTAAAGTAGTCCTTTTTCATATCCAAATGACAGAATAGAGGTTGCATAGCCTTACAGTCCCCGTTGAGCCGATTTTTACGACGAAAATGACGGCGAAAACCGTGATGGTCAGCCATGATGGACTCGCCAGTTTCACTGCGCATGTGTGGGCGAGTCCAAAAGTTGATAAATAGAAGGTCGCATCGCAGTTTTGGCATTCGTGATTTGGATCTCGACCGAACAAGACCCTGAGCAACTAAAATAAGCCCCCAACTCAAGATAACTCAAGAAAGTAAGACAATCTCAAGGGAAATAACTTTAATTTTTAAAGGCCACTCTGTATTCAGCTGCAAGTAACTAGGATTAGGAGAACTTGGTCTGGTTTTTAAAGACACAATTCATCTTTTTCCTCCTGGATTAAATTCTGCAAACATTTTTCCAAGAGCAGGTTAACATTGGTGCATATTATCTCGGCGCATATTATCTCGGCGCATATTATCACGGCGCATATTATCCCAAGTACATTTAACATTGGCGCATATTATCTCGGCGCATATTATCACAGCGCATATTTTCCCAAGTACATTTAATATTGGCGCATAATATTATCTTGGCGCATATCGAGGCGCATATTTTCCCAAGTACATTTAACTCTGGCGCATATTATTACGGCACATATTATCACGGCGCATATTATTACGGCTATTACAAGCTATATGATATAAATTTCATTTTTTAATATGACAAAATTCATGTGATACTCTTCATGACATGAAAAATCACTGGACCGGTCCGGACCGGCACAAAACCACCATTTTTTGGTGCCCACCTCAGGCCATGTGACCAAATACACATTAATTGCATAGGGACTTCTAAGCTTTATAGATGTTTATTGACCATGCCTTAGAAGCCCCTATGATTAATTGGGGCCAGGAGTTGTACAGTTGGCAAATTGAGCAGTTGACTACTCGGAGCCCTGAAACCAACAGACCAGATGCAAGCTCCTGAAGTTAGGTGCCAACAGAGACATCAGACTCAGGTTACAGGTAGGAATTTCATAATTAAGATATCATAAATTAAATTATACCATTCGACACCTCTGTAAGCCAATCACATGCCAGTATTACAGGGAAATAATTCCTATATTCTATGCTGTCCTGTTATCCTCATGTTTGAGTGTTTGAGTGTTTGTCTCACGGTATAAGCCAGTTATTCACCATGGGATCAGGAATATGTGTTCACATATTCCCTCTCCTGTGGTGAATAACCTATACTTACATCAACAGAATGCCTTGGCTATACCTACCCCAGTAACGTGGCTACTCTTCTGATGCCAGGCTATACCATCAGTTTCCTAATTGTTACATTTAAATGTTAAAATTAAATCAAATTGTTTGTTTTACATCACTTTAGTTAGCGTAGTAGTCAAAATGATTGAAATATAAGATTCCAAAGGCATAAGGGTGCCTCTCTCATCCCCAAATCGAGTGCAATATGTAGCAATTAATGTTACTGGTAAGTACATTTCTTATGTCAAAACTGAGGGCATGAGGGTCTTCCAGATTATATTAATCATAGGGGCTTCTAAGGCATGGTCAATAAACATCTATAAAGCTCGAGATGAACTCTTTATTGAATTTGCTGTGTACAACTTAAATTATTATTGTAAAATCATTTTCCATTTATTTTATATGTAATATTGTGTAATGCTATACCTCTTGACATGAGTGTATGAAATAAAATATAATAATAATAATAATATTTCTCGAGTCAGTTGGGTGCCCTCTGAAATAAACTTCTCAAGTCCATGACGTGGGACTTCGAAAATAGATTGAGTCTTTTGGGCCCTCTGAAATTTGGTGAGTCATTTCAGGGGCCCTTAGAAATATATTTCTCAAGTCAATTAAAGGTCCTCTGCACTAAATTTAAGCTGGGGGTCCTCTAATATAAATTTCTCAAGTCAGTGGGCCCTTTGATATTGAGTGATTGACGCTGTGATTGCTCTTTAGGGGCGAAATGTCATTTTTTAGCCCATCAATGAACTTCAGCTTCCTCTGTCTTGGGCCCCCCTCCTGGCAAATATTGGGGGGCAGTCACACCCTCCATATCCCCCCCCCCCCATGGGTTCGGCCCTAAGTCAAAACCCCATCCATAGACTCAGCGCTCAGCAGACTACATGAGCTGACCAGATTATAGTTGGGGGGGGGGGCGGGGGGGCTACGGATTTTACCCCCTGGGACGAACATTTTTATTCATTCGCAAAGCGACAAACAATTTTTTTTCGCATGCTGCGTGTGTCAAGAGGTCCAACTATATATTTACAGTTAGGTTTAGCACTACATTGTCTAAAAGTTGAACTGTCTGACTCCCGGGAACTGTCTACAACATGGTAACAAAAAAAGAGTGTCAAAGTCAAGACTCACTGTGAGTTGCTGGTTCAGACCTGCCACCTCTCCTCCCGCATTTCGCGGGAGTCTCCCGCATTTTAGTGGGTTCTCAGTTCTCTCGCACTCCCGCACTCCTGCAAGCACTAGCAATCCTCCAGCATCATCCAAAATTTCCAAATCAGGTCCAGTCATTGAAAAATCCAGGTAGTCAGCACCTGCGGCAGACCCCATTATATTCGCGGAGCGAAATTGAGCACAGAAGAGGACTCAAAATCTGTGCAGTGACGGTCTCAACATCAACAGTCCACAGCTGGAAATTAGGTTAAGTGGGCCCGGCTTCTTATCAATGATTTAGTTTCGTTAAAAAAAAAAAAACATAATTCCTCTTCAAAAGTGTCTTAAAAAATCAATTATCTCCAGCAATATTCCCTGTACCTATAATTTTTATGGAATAGTTCATCATTAGCCTCGACAAGCTAAACTGAATTATTAACAAGTGATTCATTTAATTTAAAAACAGACAACAAGAAAACATAACAAAATTAAAGTTACATAATCATCATAAACTGATGATTATGTAACAGTGAGCAATTAATCTACATGCAAATCATGTTGTTTTTTGGCAGACCTCTTAGAGGAGCTGCCTATGAGATTGAAATTCTGCCATATCTTGTGGGTCAAGTTTCTGCTGCCTGCCTTCTTCTATCATAATGCCATTTACCATGTATCATGTGATTAGCCCTGAGACCCTGCGTGTAGCGCAGGGGTCATGAATCACTACATAGTAAAAACTTGAGATTTCAGCATACCCTTCAGGAGGATCAAAATGGTGTCATTGTTGTGGCTCTATTGATCACTGTGATGATCTCACAATAATCTCCATGTATTTTGCTGCTGATAGCACATAATTTCAGCCCAGAACGTCCTCACATAAACTGTAGCAAACAGTTTATAAATTTTCTAAGCCCCATAAAAACCATCTCCTCAAGAAAATAAAATGGCTGCTCAACAGTGATTGGTCTAAACAGAGCAGCAGCACTGTTATGATGTCATAAACACTCGTGACGTCACAATCTCTGTTGATGTCATAGCGATTGTGTAAACAATCATGTTGTGACATCACCATGCAGCCGTCACTCTCTCTTAGCCAATCAGAGTGCAGTTTCACTACAATGTATAAGAAAAAATTATTAAGCTCAACTTCAATGCCTTTGTATTGTAGGTGTCAGTGTTCTCACAAAATTGAAAATATGTGCTATCAGCAGCAAAAATTGTCTATTTTTAATATACCAACACACAATATCAGTAATTCATTGAAAACTTAGCTACAGCCATTCTCCTAAACCCTTGTTGAAAATCTCAAGTTTTTCCAATGTAGCGACCCATGACCCACGTGCTAGCACACGTGGGTCCCAGGGCTATCATGTGATGGGCCTCCACGTGAAGTGATCAACTTTTGGTACCTGTTAATCCCATAATAAACTCTCTGGCAAGGGAAATCCATTCAACCCAATGCTGTAGCAATGAATGATGTCATATGCATCCCCCCCCTGATCTCCAAGGGGGTTCCCCAAACAAGGCATGGTCTGAGCAAAGTGTGCAGTCAAATGTGACCTGTGCATTGCTCCTGATTAATTACCAATTAGGGACCAATAACTTCATATTTCTATGTTGTGACTTTCTTATTTGTGAATTACAGTGACTCATATGAATTATCTGATTATAATAAAGCAAGCTTTGCAGCTATGAACAATGAGGTTTATTCACGAATGGCCATATGGCCAGACACCTTTTTGAGTTGTGTCACAGTTATAGCAATTCCATTGTACTTGACCACTGTTTTACAACTCTCTTTTGTTTTTGACCACTATCAGTTGGCAGACAGGCATGCCTGGTTACTTAAAAGAGATAACCAAGAGACAGTGTGAATAACAGCCAAGATTTGACTGATTGCTGAACTGAAGGATTAGAGCTTGCTTATATGACAAGCAGCTGTTAATGTGGGGACCAAGTCATAGTTATCTCCCTGAAAGAGTCTTAATTTTTTTTAAACATTTTTCTTTCTGTCTTGAGATTTAGGCTAACCTCTGGGACCTTAGTTCTTTTTCCTGTCTGGACAACCAATGTTGGATCTGTAACCAAGGGTAGCTGAGGGATACATATTACAGAGGGTAAAACTGATGGTTGAGGAGAGCTGAGTACCTGAGTTCAGTTGGGGCAAGCCAAGGATAGTTGAGGGAAGCCCAGGGCAGTTCAGGGAAGTTGAGGGTGGTTGATAGAACTTGAGGTTAGGTGAGGAAATTTTAGGCAAGATGAGGGAATTTGAGACTTGGTGAGGGTAAAAGGGTTTAGGTTAGGGAATTTGAGGCTAGAGGAGTCACCGTGAGTGTGCAGGGGTGGTATCCCGCCATGAGGTAACTTAATTGTTTCTAAAATACAGGGCATAAAATAACAAAATTTGATCCCTGCACATTTTGCCTCACGTGAAATATGGGTAATCTTTTGGCATACTTAAGTGCAAGCACTCACACAATGTGCAGTTGAATAAAAATATTATCATCTGTGATTATGAAAATGAGAAAGTCATTACTTATGAACTTTTTATATATGTGTAACAAGCTCTGGTTTGGATTTTGAAAATCAAGAATAAACTCTTCCTGGGCACTCTATATATTTCTGGTACGGGTATTTCTTAACGTGGTGTTGCTTGTTTTCAAAATTAAAATGGATATGGGCCAACCTTGAAATAAAAAGTTACTGTCACTGTTACCACGAAATAAATATAATTTCCCTTCGAGGAAAACTCCAAGCCCCCCTCCTGTAAATCTCATGGTCACCCCCTGACGTATCATACAGTTATTGATAAAAACAATAAATGTTCAGCTCAATTCCCGTCAAAGCCCATCATCCCATAGCCAGTAATTTTCTGTTTGTCATTGTTCCCTGACTGAAACAAAACTGAGCCAGAAGTGGTCAAATACAAAAGAAGCATTGAAGCTGTGAAGTGCACTGGCAGTTGATAACACCTGAAGCTGTTAATCTGTGTCTTGACCATAAGGTCAATCATGAATAAACCTCAATGTGCAGAAGAAGTTCTCTAGCACTAAATACATAACAGCTATATCTGGATATTGATTCTGAGCAATTATAAGGCAATTATTCTTTCATGGAAGGTCTGGTATAAAAGCTTTAAATGCTGGTTTTTTGAGACCTTTTCTCTAAGTTATCAATATACAAACTATTTGAGAATCCCCCTTACTCGGTGCCATGATCAGGATACGGCAAAAGTGTCCAATAATGTTTTTTTTTTTTGTGTGTGTGCTTTGGAGTGGATTGCAAGGGAGTGTGAGAATATAAACTCTCATCCTTGGCTTTTTGGCATAATCAGACACAGCACTGGAGATTCCTATACAAATAACATAAATTTATGTCCATCATACAACAGCCCTTATTCTAAATACATGTACAATGTGCAAGGGAGTGATTTTTCTGGAATCTAAATCCAATGATTTTAAAACTTTTTCATTAACTTTTGGGTTTAAAATGATCAACATTCTTCAATTGGCAAACATGCTACCTGTTATGATTGGTCGTTTTATAGTAAAGTGAAGTTATACAAAAAGTGTCTCTCAGAAGAAAACACCATAAATCTAAAACACTATTTTAAAATAAAGTGGCGTTTCAGAAGAACAATTTTCAGGCCCACAAGTCTTGATTTTCCATAATATTTACATCAAAGCCAACCAGGACACATTCCTCCTATTTATATTCATGACCCATTAGAGTTGTTTTACAGGGCTCATCTGGCAAAATGTTACATTGAATTTGCAAAAGATGGAATTAATTTTAAAAACAGGTTAGATCTAAAAAGAACGAGACAAGGAAATATATTTCAATTTTTGTAAAATCCGCGCTCATCCCCGTAAATATAGGTGTGACGTCGAGGAAAATCCCTGGAATAAACTTTTGTGATGAAAAATATAATTTTAGAATTGTATTTCTGCATCAAGTTTGCATACTTGTGGCAATTGTTAGGACTTTTAAAAGTCTGGTAAATCGTAAATGTGACTTTATTTTTGGGCCAAAGGGGGGGGGGGGTGAATCGAAACAACAAAGTTGTGTCTTTTTGCTACAAAGTAACAAAAAATAGATGATCATAGATAGAGTAGCAACACAGACAATATTTTGCGTGTTTTTGTTGCATTTTATGGCTTATCAGACTTATACAAGGCAATTATTACTTGACAAACATTGTTATACTAAAATAATGCACATCGGGACCAAAAGTCATGCTCAATTCTTATATGATAAACAAGACATTGAAAACGTTGACAGATTCAAATACTTGGGCCATACTATTAGTACACATAAAAATATTCACAAAGAGATGCCTGATTACATAGCAACGCAAGCCCAAAAGGCACTTTTTGCTCTACATGGAAAAATGAGGCCCTCTTTAGGTCATATACCCCCGTCTTTAGCAATTAAAATGTTTGACAGCTATGTACTCCCTATTCTTGAGTATAACAGTATATTCTGGTCCAATTTAACTGAAATTGCTAAAATTTAGAAAATTCAGATTGGGTATCTTAAACACATCCTCAGTGTGAGACGTCAAACACCGACACTGGCAGTATATGCAGAAACAGGTAGATTCCCCCTAAAATTAAGACAGCAATTAGCCATAGTAAACTACTGGGCAAGAATTAAAAATCTTCCAAGTCATGACATTCTGAATAAATGCCTTGTAATACAAGAAAAGCATCATGTTATGCACAATGGCTGGTACAGCAAAATAGGGAAAATAATGAATGACGCAAACATTATTGATTGGGAAACCTCTGAGCCAAATTTGTTAACAAAGGAAGTGAAATATCAACTGTTCAGTAAGGAGCAAAGCAAAATTTTAAATGATATACATGACTCTGATAAATTTCCAAAGCTTCGCACATACAAACTCTTTAAGACCAGTTACTGTCTGGAGCCCTATCTAAATCTAAATCTCTCAAAGAAAACTTATTGCAATATAGCAAGATTCAGAGTAAGCTCTCATAATTTGAAAATTGAAACGGGCAGACATAATATTCCAAAAACCCCAATAGACCAAAGAAAATGTAATAAATGTGACACAGGTGAAGTAGAGGATGAAATCCACAGCCTTCTAACCTGCAATAATAACACTGTCCCAAGGTATGAGCTTTTATGTAAAGTTAGAAGCTTAATTCCTAACTTTAATAATCTCGATAAAACCCAACAATTTATTTTGATTCTGTCGGACAAAAGGCCTGAAATCATACAAGCAGTAGGTTCCTACCTTAATGAAGTTATGAAGTGATAAAAAGTTGTAGGGAAAAATCAGGACAAATCTCAATAGTAGTATTTAGTTTTAAGCCTCTCTATCAGTCGAACCAATAAGCTCATATGCTCCATATATGTGGGTTCCAACTGACTGCCTCAATGGCCCTCGTAGCCCGGACTTTCATTGCTTGGACTCGTAGCGGTTGCCGCTGTTCGTCTTTACCTGCTCGATGGCCATTACACCCATGAAAACAAACTGACTTGTGACATTTTCCTGTGACTGTGCGTCACACCTCTGAACTGTATGCTGTAATTGGACTCTTGAATTTTTGAAATTTTTAAATGACATTTTACTTTACTTTGCGAACTGGGACCGACGTGAAATAACTAAGATTGGACTTAATATAATATTAATTTTCTGTAGATGTAGAGTAGCTGTCGATTTCATTGTTTTTCATTTTTCTTATGACACATGTATCTTTTTGATATGCAGATTGTCAAATAAAACTTCATATATATATGTTATAAACCAGCGGTGAAACGTCTCACTACTGCCGACGGTGAAACGTCCCAGCGTTGAAACGTCCTATAATCGTTCTGACCCCTATATCCCCCCCCCCTTGGCTACGCCCCTGCTATCTATCTATCTAACTATCCTATTTATCTACATTGTATCTATTGTATATTTTATCTCTCTATTATTCTACATTTATGTGTCTTTCTAGATAGCTATCTGTCTTCTTATTTTTTTGAAACAGTTACAAAACTGCTTTATACATTGAATATGAAATACCAGGGTAAAAATAAAAGTAATGGCAACACTTTAAGTCCTAAAACTTTGAAGTGCTGCGCGAATTCCATGGCAGTGCCATTTACATTATTTGGTATCTTTGGATTCGTGTTGAAGAGACGATTCCAACGATGTCCAAAGGTACTAGCAGAGGCGGCTCGAGACTGGGCTCTTCTCAGCTACAAAGGTACTAAAATCATTCTGGGCAAAACTGCAGATATAATTTGCAGCTTTATTGGCAATAAATTGCCTTTATCTGGAACGAATCAAATTTCACAAAAAATATACTAAGCCGCAAAAATATCAAGTCTCCATTGAGATTGGAACCTCCACAGGCTCCAGCAAAATTAATTGAAATATTCAGCAAGTCAGAATTAAATACTTGGCAGGTCTACTTGTACTTGTTGTCAGTTGCAGTTGTCACTCTCGCGATTCGAGCTTCTTCAGTTTCAACACAGCTTTTATACAGTTGAATTGCAATCAACCATACCATTGACTAAATCGTCCATGCATCAACTGAGCACTGAGCTGAGTTATCAAACTGCATGAGTGGTAGGTTGCTGAGTTATAGCATCAAACAACATGAACAATAAAATAACCTACCGTTTGTCCGGCCGATTATCAACAATCATGGCCGTCGAGATTCTGTTGTGACGTCATGCGGTAAAGCTATCGGTGACGTCACAATGATCTATGCGTTGCAGGTGCGTACATGTGTGACAAGCCCTGGGAGCAGGATGCAATGTCATGATGCATTCTACAATACATGCATGTCTTTCTGGTATATATGTCCACTGTCAGCTGCTCCCATGCAGTTTGTAGTTTCATTTTATAGTGGTGAGCCAAATGAGGATGAAGTGCATGTTAGGAAGAACATAGGCGTATGGGAGGGGGGGCATAACAGTTTGGGAAACAGTGAGATTCGGGCAAAAAGGTTAAAAAATTTGGGCAGATGATTAAATAAACACGTACCATTGAAAATTAATGATTTCCAATTTTATTTGAAATGGTATGAAATCTAGATCTTGATGTCCCCAAAAATCGCGCGCGCCGTACAGTAGCGGACAAAAGCAAGTGTCTTTGGACAAAAGTTTAGGCCACGTCAATTTTTTGGCAATATTGGGAAAATAGGTGCTCAGCTGAAAAATTTTGGCTTGGATTTTCTTGCCTATGTGTCAGGGAAGTTCTACAAGAGAGAAAACTTGATCTATTTTTATGGTGTGCAGCCAAAACGGCGATAAACCAGAACGGCTATTCGTGTATTTACCATAACGGCGATGATAGGATGATAGATCTTACTAGAAAACCAGAACGGCTATTTCACTAATTTTGGGTACAATCACCTTGCAAACTTAGTAATTTTACTTTAACATAATACATTTTGTTATCCAGCATTGTTTCCGTTATTTAAAAGTTCATTTACTTAAGTTTTTTGTTGCTTTTTATCAAGTTTTACACATTTACAAAGTTTTAGCTACATTATAACATGTCAAATTAGACAACAAAAATGTCTACATATTGTTACAAAGTAGCAAATATCATGGATGTGAACTTTCTTGCTACAAAGTAACAAATATTAGACGTTTTTTGTTGAAATATACTTTTCTTAGTTGATTTTTTAACTAAAATTGTCATCGCCGTTTTGGACTTTGATCATCGCCGTTTAGGTATTGTTTGTAAATATATGAATAGCCGTTCTGGTTTATCGCCGTTTTGACTGGCAGTCATTTTTATCACTTCCTTGAATGTGTGTGATAAACAAACATTTCAGGGTCCAAACTTATGTCTGATGCTTGCTTACATCCACAAAGGCCCTCAATGGCATTGTGCATTGGCGGAAAGGTGGCGGAATTATTCAATGTTATTTTAGACGAGTTATTCAAACCTGTTTCATGTGATTTAAAGGCAATTAGTCATGAAACAGGAAAAAACACATTTTTTAATAATTTTTTAAAATTTCAACTTAGTAGGTAATAATGGTGATTCAATGAGCCAAAATTGTTAATAAATAAAAGGTCCACTAAAAACAACTAAGAAACTAGTATACTAAATTGCACAGCAATTTAAAGGAAGAACTTCCCTTCCCTTCCAATCCCTTCCTTTCCTTTCATTCCTTTCCCTTCCTTTCTGTTGCCGTACGTTGGATTCCTTTCCCTGGCATTGATTAGTCTGTTTTGGTTGGCCAAGAGCCATAGTTGGTACTTCGAGCTGACTTGCAATAGTGCAAGGAACTACACAAACAGTGGCACTTACAAAATCATACATTTCTTAGCATGGAGGGCTTTTGGGGCAATGGTACAGTAAGGGCATGGCTATTGAAACATTTTTGCCATGGAGCAATTTGTCCAGATACATGAGGCATCCATATATCTCAAGTAAAACCACTAGCGCCTCCTATATGTACATAGTTATCAACACAGTTGAGTGCACATAGGTCATCTTCTGGCCCTTTTTACCTGTCAATTTGATAATTGGCACAGAGCCAAGATTCACAAAGAGAAGATTTATCAAAGTAGCAGACCATTATAAAACACTCAATTTATATTTAATCTTCATTAAATTTCCAAACTTCTCTCAAGTGATGCACAGTTTATTAATTGATCAATGAAATGTATACATGTAGACAAGGCAATATTCCCAAAGGTTTGAGTAAAGTTTCATGCACAATGCAGCCAGGAGTGTGAACTATTTGCCTTCTGAAAATTGACCTTCATGCTGTTAAATTGTTAATTTGGAGGACCACTTAAATAATGTGGTGTGCATTTGTAGGCAGACATAATGAGACATTTGCTTTTTAATTGAGTTTATTCATTCATCCACACTTGGAAATGTATAAAAAAAGAAATACAATAAAACATATATACATCCCTTGTGGACAATTTCCTTTGAGGAACGTTGGTCTAAGGTAGCATTAAACCTCCAGTCCACATCGGACCCAACGTTACTAAACTACGTAATTTGTCGACACTTGATTACGGCATTTTGATACGTAATTATTTACGTAAATATTGCCTATTTCTCCAACCTCTCATCACTGCGTACCCCCCACGTTGAAGGAACGGTCGTTATACGCCTCTGGGGCGTCAGGCGTGGCAGGCCAGCCCAGCGCGTTGATTCTTGCGCATGCGCAGAGGCGGAGGAGGCGGCCATGGCTGGGCAGGACGCTGGTGTGGATTAGATTTATATCGGTCTAGAACACCATTTATACGACCGTAACGATTTATTTAACCATGGCCGATTGATTCTAGGATGTGTATTGGTTAAATGACTCTTTCGGATGGACTCTAGCTGCTGTGTATGTCTCACAGTCAGCCTGTCCATCGGCGATTTGAAGGATGTGGATTGTCAATACTGACAATAGCGCTCGCTCTTCGGAATTAAATGGGCTTTATCACCTGGTTGGCTGTGAATATCACTGTTTAGAGTCAAAATATCAGGGCCTATGATATTGTAAAAAATACCACCCTTCAAGGGCGTTATTTTTTAACAATGGTTATGACATCACCAGCATTTCAGCTGCCTGATGACATCACAAACCAAACAATGGCCAAAACAATAGGATTGTGACGTCACATCCATTGTTGCTCCATGGTGACGCAACATTTTTGTAATGGCAGAAAAGAGTCCCTCTTTATAACTAAAAATATGAGGTAAAACCAGGTGATAAAAACAAAAAAAAAACCACGCGTCAGGTCACTTCGTACAATATCACTCGCTGTTGTGTGAATTAATATCACTCTCGCCCTGCGGGCTCGAGTGATATTAATTCACACAACAGCGAGTGATATTGTACGAAGTGACCCTGACTTGGGTTGTTTTGTTATAGTATCTAGCCAAATATAACTCGTTTGAGTGTGGATTCCATGTATACACTAAAGAGAGACCTGTACATGAGTGTTATGGAGGTATATATTGGTGTTCTGGACTGGTTGCTGGTGTACACGACACGTTGGAATTGTCATTGTCAAAAAGCAGGCAGGGAGGCGCCGGCCAGGGGCGGAGCGCTCGGATGGCCCGGGGGACTGCCGCATTGCTTCTGGCGGACAAGCCACCCTACCAGGCTGCGGCCCCCGTGGAAAAAAAAAATTATTTAATTAAATAAAGCCCTTATACACTGGCCCTTATTATTGTTGTATAAAGATGCTCTCATATGATTTCACTACAGGAATTTTTTTTTGGGGGAGATTTCAAGATTTTTTTTTTTTAGGTCTTGAGGGGATGATTGGTTGGTCAATTGATTGTTGGAGATCTGCAAAGAGAAAACATAAATTAAAACAGTGAAGAGAAGAGCAAAACAGAGAGAGATAGAGAGAGCAGAGCCAAGCAGCAAGCACTGGAGGTGGCTCCAAAATTAGCAGACTTTTCTTCCTCGTTTTACCAAGCAGTCTACAGTCCATTTAAGGACTAAAATAAATAAGAATATTCACTTACCTTGTGAGGGATTAATGCTGCAACTCTGAAGAGTTGGAAAAATCCCAATCCTAATTGGCCTGCTGGATATGTGGCATTCAGTTGCAATTAGGCTAAGTTCAACTCCGGTCTTAACTGATTCTCTCTTGGTCGTTGGTGGTTGAGCAGTACTTGGGAAATTTTATTTGCCCTATCTAATCTTACACAGTTTAAGAGATATTTATTACGTAATTTTTATAGCTGGTGTAACTACTATTTCTTTATGGCTTCATCCAATTATCACCAGCAAGCATCCTGTTGGAGGTTTTATATGCTCAAAGTTACCAGATAGTTTGGAATAGGTATGGGAATAGATGGCGCTACAAGGTTCTCTGAGACTTAGGATCCCAGGTTCTGCAACTTTGTGCAAACCTTCAACAAACCTTTAGCAGATACGTATGATCAGACGTTTGCCCTGAACATTACTTTCAAACGTTGTCCATACATATCAAAAACACGTTGGAGAAACCTTGGAACTTACGTATTGCCAAATGTGAGACCATCCCTTTGATAAACTTATGAATCAAAGGTATGGTCATACGTAATAGTCTAAGGTTGTACAAACCTCTCAAATGGATGTTCGACAAACCTATGAATCAAAGGTATGGTCATACGTAATAGTCAAACGTTTTTTAAACCTCTCAACCAAAGGTATGACTTATGTAATAGTCTAAGGTTGTAAAAACCTCTTATGTGGATGTTCAACAAACCTATGAATCAAAGGTATGGTCATACACAATAGTCAAACGTTCTTCAAACCTCTCAACCAAAGGTATGACTTACATATATGACTGACATGTTTAGCCAAACGTTACAACCAAACGTTCTTCCAACCCCTCAACCAAAGGTATGACTTACGTGTTACTCGAACGTTATTCCAAACTATAAAACAAACTATCTGCCAACCTCTTACTAAGGTTGTGACCTACGTTTGGTTTTCCATCTGAGTGCAACGTTTGGAAATTACCTTTGCCCTACCTTTGTCATACATTGTTTGGCCCAACGTTTGATTCTAACCAAAATAATTGCGTAGTGAAAGGTTTGATTTACGTTGCTGCTCGGGAGGGATGCAGATGTATGCAGGCCCATGTAACAGGCCTGTGAAAACAGCATGTTAGCTTATGTTTCACTTTGATTCTTTGAATATATTAAGGGCAAAATATAATTAGCAGCAATGGCCTTGTGAATAGGTAGCATGATGGTTATTTTGAACATATTTAAAACATCAGATGTTTCAAGTGGCATGCTGGCAGTACATAACAACATGTGGGCCTATATCAATACAATGACAAGCTTGACTGGAATATCAGGCTGATTTAGCTTGCAACTGAGCAGATTATATAAGCAATAGCAATAAACAAGAATTGTTCTTTGCAAGGTGGGCTGTGTACAAATCCTGGAACTGTGACATTCCATAAGAAAGGAAACATAGCATTGTGAAGCTTTGTTGTAATAATTTGAGCATTGATATGTGTGGCATCCAGTTACTGGAAGTCTGGTTAACTGTGGCCTCATCATGGCACCCTGAAAGCAATGAACTTTGTTGAAACCCTAACCCTAATGACTTGTCACAGACAAACTATAAGAGGTAGGAAGGCATGCTTTTAGACATACATAGGGCAAACAGTCAGCAACATGTCATATCAGTTTTAAGTGACTTGTAGCAGTATTTCACAAGTTATAATTTAATCATAAATGTAATAGAAAAAATATGTGCTTATTTGCAAACAATAGGGCAACAAATAAGCAACATATCATATCAATTTTAAGGGGTTTGAAACATTATTGGAAGAGTTTTAATTGGATTCTAAAATTCATGGTAGGGAGATGTGCTTGCATGGAAAAATAGGGCAGACAATAAGCAATGTTCCATGTTAGTTGGACTTAATTTGAAATAATACTTCATGAGTTATAAATGAATAAATAAAATTTTATTTGTAGATGCGGCTATTAGTATAAGGTATATGCCCTTGGAGCACATAAAAGGCCATAATTTTCCACATTTTTTGGTGTTAATTTCGTGACATTTGAACAAGTAGAAGCTGAGCAATCTACATTTCAATTTTGAAATTTAAAAAAATCGCAAGCAAAAAGTATTTTAAGTAGAACATTTTGCTTTGGAGACATTGTGCAGGTCCATAATGGGTACCACACGAAAAATATACATGAACATCCATGAGGAGCTTCATAGTTTTTTTGGGCAAAATAGGTTTTGGGAGGCCCAAAAAGTGACATGAAATTTTCAATGTCCACCGCGATTCTATACCGTACGTCCTAGGGATTATTGCTAAACATCATTGCAAAGCTGACATTCTTAGGTTTTCAAAAATGGTCCTGTTTTTTCTCTAGGATTACTATTAAGGGAGATACAGCCCTTCAAAAGTTCGATTTTTGAAGCCCTGTGGCACCTAAAGTATTGGAGCTGGGGAGCCGTACTTTTGCATTTCCACTGTACCCCGGTAGTACTCATTATTTGTGGCTGGACATGAAATTCAGACCACTACATCATGGTTTTTCATGAAACCACCCCTTGAAATTTCGGGGTGCCGAAACTTCGAACTCGTTTTTCTCGAAAATTTTCTTAAAGGCGTGAGATGATATTCCTTTCGCACTGCGCATTTCTTTGGAGAATCCAGGGGAAAATTTTTGAGAAAAAGTATGTCAATACTTTTCCCAGAACCGGAGCGAGAAATTTGAAAATTGGCGGTAATTCCCATGTCAAGCGTAATTCCGATGCGTAATTCCCAACACCAAAGGGCATTTCTAGTGTCTATATTGTGCTGAAGTAGCTTTCTGATATCTTGCCTTGGCCATGTTTTATTAAACATTGAAAAATGACCAAAAACGCGGCAGAAAAGTGCAAATCCGTACAATATCAAGAAGAACTTCCCAAGGGAAGTTCTTAAATATGTGTCTGACACATTTTCATCCTTCTAATGGAGTATGAATACACTTGACACCCAGTCATACTGCAAAATTGTGTTTTTGCCTGGTTTTGTCTAAGAGACTCCTATTTGAAGCATCATAAAACAGTGAAAGGAGAGTTTTCAATCACCAGAGTATGTGTCCTGATAAAATCAAACAACTTTTGTTTGTTCGCTTTACTTATGATGAATTTACAGCCACTTTTATGGAAGGCGTAAAACTAGCCCATTCATTAACATTGCGTTTCAGTACACTTTCAAGAGTGGTGTCTGTAATTTTTTCTGTACTGTCGGAAAAGAACAAAAGTTTGTTGATTTCATCAGGACACATACTCTGGTGAATGAAAACTCTCCTTTCACTGTTTTATGATGCTTCAAATAGGAGTCTCTTAGACAAAACCAGGCAAAAACACCATTTTTG
This sequence comes from Platynereis dumerilii, assembly GCA_026936325.1. NCBI lineage: Eukaryota > Metazoa > Annelida > Polychaeta > Phyllodocida > Nereididae > Platynereis > Platynereis dumerilii. The sequence continues at coordinate 160,304,784 of JAPTHN010000001.1, forward strand.
CAGTATGGCCGGGTGTCAAGTGTATTCATACTCCATTAGAAGGATGAAAATGTGTCAGACACATATTTTCTTAGTTGTTTGTAGTTGACCTTTTATTTATTAACAATTTTGGCTCATTGAATCACCATTATTACCTCCTAAGTTGAAATTTAAACAAATTATTTAAAAATGTCTTTTTTCCTGTTTCAGGACTAATTGCCTTTAAATCACATGAAACATGTTTGAATAACTTGTATAAAATAACATTGAATAATTTAGCCACCTTTCTGCTAATGCACAATGCCATTAAGGGCCTTTGTGGATGTAAGCAAGCATCAGACGTAAGTTTAGACCACCTGAAATTTTTGTTGATCACACATATTCAAGGAAGCGATAAAAATAGATCAAGTTTTCTCTCTTGTAGAACTTCCCTGACACATAGGCAAGAAAATCCATGCAGAAATTTTTCAGCTGAGCACCTATTTTCCCTAATATTGCCAAAAAAATGACGTGGCCTAAACTTTTGTCCGCTACTGTACGCCTGTGAGGAAGAACACGTCCCGAGGGGGGGGGGGGTACTCACTATGAAAGGGTATAGAGGCTCCGCTGGATAGCTAGGATTAATATGAAATAAGATTAATTTGGTTGCCTTTTTTCACCCCCAACATGTTTGGTACCTTTGGAATCGGCTTCAAAAGACGATTACAATGGTATAATAAGAATCATAAAGATTAAATTTGTTTTGGATATTTTTACTAAAAGATTAAAATGGTTTGTGGTTTTGGCGTTGGTCTCGGATTAAAATGGTTTTGGTTTTCAAAATCGCTGTGGCGCATCCCTATGCAAAAGTCCGCAAAGTACCCCCCCCCCCCCACGGGGAACACGTTCAATTTTTGTCATTTAAAAAATCTATACTTTCAAAAGATTATTATTATTTTTTCTAATATATGGGCATGAGCACAGAGCTCGCACCAGTTTTGATCCAGGAGGACTAAAATTTCAAGTCGATTGAAAATTGTTCTTTTCAATGAATTTTGAAAAGTGAGTCCCTGGGGCCCTTACACAGTGAAAGAATTGTTTTTTCTTAAGGATTTGTGTATAAGAATGGTCATTAAACATTTTACCCCCTAATTGTAACAGATTCTTAAAAGTGAAGTTTCCTTGTTTTTTTTTTTTTAGTTAATGAAATTTTTTTTGGCGATATTCAGATATTTTGACATTAAAATCCAGGTTTTTGAATAATTAGCACTCGTGTCTAAAAATTTTCCTTTCCAGAGGAGAATGTGGAAATTGACGTGTAACTGTGACCGAACGGCATTTCCGTTAAAAAGTCTGCTATAAATTTTTTTAAATTATATTTTTTAACAAGCTGGTGGTTTCCTTTGAGTATAAAGAAGATTTTTGGAGGTTTTCAAACATTTCCAATAATATTTGCTTGTTCTATGGCACTTTCTCAATGTGTAGCAGTGACATGTTATGATCTATTAGACTTTAAAGGTGCATTTTGAACTCTATGAACATTTATTTTTCTGGAATATGTTTCAGTCTGATTCTTATTGTAATTTATATAAGGTACTGTTAATACAATTCAAAAGAAATGAAAGTATATCGGTCACAAAATAGAATTTCAGATATTTTGTGTGTTACTGTGACTGGAGTGCAGCACTCTAGACAACTGGAAAGTACCCTCCCTTAACAGCTCTTAACTTTCTCATGGTTCAAAAACAGGTTACAAGGAAGCATAAGCCATGGTGTAGGCCTATCACTTTTTGTAAAAATTTGTGAGTTGATTTAAGTTTTGAAAAATTTTCTTGGTAACTGTGACTGAAGTATGTCACGTTACATGTTGAGCTTGTTTGTGACGTCTGTTCAAAAGATTTTCTGCAAGTGAAAAAGCCTTCCTTCAATATAAAAGTTAAAAACAATTATTCACATGTTACATAAACCGCAATTTATGATGATTCTAGATATTAATTTTTTTCTCTGTGTATTCAGTGTGACTATTTTAATTTTTTTTTGTGTAACAGTGACCGAATGAGGAACAAAGAAGCTTATACCATTCGACACCTCTATCAGCCAATCACATTGCAGTATTTCAGGGGAATAATTCCCATATTCTTTGTTGTCCAGTTATCCTCTCATGTTTGACTGTTTGAGAATTTGTCTCATGGTATAAGCCGGTTATTCACCATGGGATCAGGAATATGTGTTTTTCACACCTCGGCCTAAAGGCCTCGGGTGATAAATCACATATTCCCTCTCCCGTGGTGAATAACCTTTACCTATTTAACACATATGCAATATCTTCAAGGACAGTAAATCTAAAGTTTGTAGTGTTAAAAACCAATAGCTGGCCAAATTTGCAGTTATTTTCCAAAATGAATGGAAAGTCAAACTTTTTCTAGTTCAAAGTAGCAAAAATGTCACTGTTACATGTCACGGTTACACATGATCTTTTCCTGCCATAATAGATTTTTTCTGCATCAATGGTCATGAATCTTGGAAATATTACTCTTTTAGTTTATTTTGGAGCAAATATAAATCACCTGTGCAGGAATTCATAAACATATTACTCATTCAATTTGTTACTTTCCTTGTAACAGTGACAATGTCACTGTAACACGCAGGCCAGGATACTCAGGATAGCCACAGCAGCATTATTCTTATGCCCCGAATAAAAAGTAACATTGGATTATGCTTAACTTTCATCTTGAAACAAATGTAAGGCAATTAAGCAGACTATCAAAGTTATTAAACTTAAATACAGAAGTTGGTTGTGTAACATGTCACACCTCAGGCTTTCAAATAGGCCAAATATTCAGGTTAACAATTTAATTTTGGTCTGATGCTTTATTATTTCTTAGTTTATTGTGGATACAAATGCATACATGTAGAAATAGTAACATTTGGTATGGTTTATAATAATTGCTGAGTGTAACGGTGTGACTCACTGTGACTTTTTACATTTAAGGGCCTCCAGTTCCTATTCTATTCATGCAACCCTCCCGAGCAGCAACGTAAATCAAACCTTTCACTACGTAATTATTTTGGTTAGAATCAAACGTTGGGCCAAACAATGTAAGACAAAGGTAGGGCAAAGGTAATTTCCAAACGTTGCACTCAGATGGAAAAACAAACGTAGATCGCAACCTTAGTAAGAGGTTGGCAGATATTCTGTTTTATAGTTTGGCTTAACGTTCGAGTCACACATAAGTCATACCTTTGGTTGAGAGGTTGAAAGAACGTTTGGTTGTAACGTTTGGCTAAACGTGTCAGTCATACGTAAGTTAGGGTGCATCATTACCTTTGCCCTACCTTTGTCATACGTTGTTTGGCCCAACGTTTGATTCTAACCAAAATAATTACGTAGTGAAAGGTTTGATTTACGTTGCTGCTCGGGAGGGTTTGCCATTTGGCCACTGTGTTACATGGAACATATTCAAAGTATTTTGGCAGTGACAGGAAGTCAAGATGTAGGTAAATATTAAGAGTATTAGTAGAATCTACTGTTACAGATGTTGTGAAAGGACATGTGCAGTAAAATGAACTTTATTTTCTGTACTTGAGTACTCCCCAGGAAATTCTTTTTTGCTAGTACCCTTCCCAAAGGTGACCCCCTCAGGCCATGTAAAATAAAAATTTTTAAAATTATCTTCCCCGAGATGACCCCGAGCCTAGCAATATACCTGGCAAAGTGTCCCCCCCCGCCTAGGTGAATCCCTCAGGCCTTGTAAAGATTTTATAAGTACTCCCCCCAGATGACCCCCAGCCTACCAATATAACTAGCAAAAAAATTTTTTTTTGCGAGCAACCCCCTGCCGAGGTGACCCCCTCGGGCCTTGTAAAATATATAATTTGATAAGTACTCCCCGAGGTGACCCCAGCCTAGTAATACAACTAGCCAAAAAATATATTTTTCTTACGGGTGCCCCCCCCCCGAGGTGACCTTCTATAAATATAGAATTATCAATGTACCTCCCTCGAGCCTAGCCAATATAATTAGCCAAAAAATTATTTATTTTTCGAGTACCCCGCTCAGCCGAGGTGACCCTCTCGGGCCTTGCAAAATATAGAATTTTCAATATACCTCCCTCTGAGGTGACCCCCAGCCTAGCAATATAATTAGTAAAAAAAAAAAATTTTATTTGCAAGTACCCCCCCCTCTCCGAGGTGACCCCCTCAGGCCTTGTAAAATATAGAATTTTCAATGTACCTCCCTCTGAGGTGACCCCCAGTTTTTTTGCGAGTAAGGGCTGAGGTGACCCCCTTGGGCCAATGGGCCATGCAAATTATAGAATTTTCAATATACCTCCCCCTGTGGTGACCACCAGCTACGCAATATAATTAGCCAAAAAAAAAATTTATTTGCGACTACCCCGAAGTGACCCCATCGGGCCTTGTAAAATATAGAATTTTCAATGTACCTTCCCCCGATGTGACTAGCAATGTAATTGGCAAAAAAAAAAAGTTTTACGAGACCCCCCTGAGGTGACCCCCCCTGCGAGTACACCCCCCTGAGGTGACCCCCTTGGACCTTGTAAAATGTAAAATTTCAATGTACCTTCCCCCCGAGGAGACCCCCAGCCTAGCAATATAATTAGCAAAAAAAAAAAAAATTTTACGAGATCCCCCCTCGGGTCTTTACGACATTAAAAAGAAAAGGGGCCCGTTACATGATGCAGGTTAGTCTATGAAATACAAATGTTAATTTTGGCTTTTATACATCAAAAGCCGACTCCGTGAGAGCAAGTGAACTTTTTTTGTTTCGACTGCCCCCCCCTCGGGCCTCAACGACATTAAAAGAAAACGAGCCTGTTACTTTGTAGGTTGGTCTATAAATGCACGTATATGTTAAATTTTACATCAAAATCCCACTGCATGAGAGCACTTGGAAATTATCAGTCTCCCCTCCCGGACAATTTCCTTTGAGGAACGTTGGTCTAAGGAAGCATTAAACCTCCCATTCACATCGGACCCAACGTTCAGAAACTACGTATTTTGTCGACAACTGGTTACGAGATTACTACGTACGTATACATCGTAATTAGTGCGTATTTCTCCAACCTCCCTTCACTACGTACCCCCCACGTTGACGAAATGGTCGTTATACGCCTCTGGGGCGTCAGGCGTAGCAGGCCAGCCCAGCGCGCTGTGTCTTGCGCATGCGCAAACATCCGACAACAAGGATGCAATGGCGAGCGAGTGATGTGTATTCCGTCGTATTTCGGCCCAGAACAGCAGTAATTTCACAGAAATACATATTTTAACCAACCAGAAATGTTAGCAGGAGTATTCTGGATAATCTGACACCATCGGACGGACTGTGGAAGTTGTGTATGCTTCAAAATCACCCGGTCCAGCCGGCGATGTGGAACATGTGGATTCAGTACTAGCGCTTGTCATTTTGATTTCAACAGACAATATCTCGTGAAATACGGCTTGAAATCACTGGTTTGAAGGTGGATTTCATGTATAATATCTAGGGGAGATGGTGTTGAAGCGTTTCAGTGGATTACTCGTGTTCTGGACCCATTGCTTGTGTGCACGATGTACAATGAATTTGCGTTGTCAACCAGCAAGCAGGGAGGCGACGGCCAGGGGCGGAGCGCTCGGATTCACCGGGGGCCGCCGCATTGCTTCAGGCGGACCCAGCCACCCGGCCTGCCCTGCCCCATCAGAAAAATTAATTAAATTTAATTAAATAAAGCCCTTGAATATTGGCCCTCATTATGGTTGAATAAAGAATGCTCTCATATGATTTTACTGCAGGAATTTTTTTTTAGGGGGGGGGGATTTCAAGATTTTTTTTTTTGGTCTTGAGGGGATGGGTGATTAGTCAATTGATTGTTGGAGATCTGCAAAGAGAAAACATAAATTAAAACTGTGAAGAGAAGAGAAAAGCAGAGAGAGATAGAGAGAGCAGAGCCAAGCAGCAAGCATGCACTGAAGGTGGCTCCAAAATTAGCAGACTTTTCTTCCTTGTTTTACCAAGCAGTCTGCAGTCCATTTAAGGACTAAAATAAATTTATAAGAATATTCACTTACCTTGTAAGGGATTAATGCTGCAACTCTGAAGAGTTGGAAAAATCCCAATCCAAATTGGCCTGCTGGATAGGTGGCATTCAGGTGCAAGTAGGCTCAGTTCAACTCCGGTCTTGACTGATTCTCTCTTGCTCGTTTGTGGTTGAGCAGCACTTCAGATTTTTTTTTTTTGCCTATCTAATCTTTCATATTTTAAGAGATATTTATTTGGTAATTTTTGTTACTGGTGTCGCTACTATTTCTTTATGGCTTCATCCAATTATCACCAGCAAGCATCCTGTTGGAGGTTTTATATGCTCGAAGTTACCAGATAGTGTGGAATAGGTATGGGAATAGATGGCGCTACAAGGTTCTCTGAGACTTAGGATCCCAGGTTCTGCAACTTTGTGCAAACCTTCAACCAACCTTTAGCAGATACGTATGATCAGACGTTTGCCCTGAACATTACTTTCAAACGTTGTCCATACATATCAAAAACATGTTGGAGAAACCTTGGAACTTACGTATTGCCAAATGTGAGACCATACCTTTGATAAACCTATGAATCAAAGGTATGGTCAAACGTAATGTGTAAGGTTGTAAAAACCTCTCAAATGAATGTTCGACAAACCTATGAATCAAAGGTATTGTCAAACGTAATAGTCAAATGTTCTTCAAACCTCTGAACCAAAGGTATGACCTACGTAATAGTCTGAGGTTTTAAAAACCTCTCAAATGAATGTTCGACAAACCTATGAATCAAAGGTATGGTCATACGTAAAAGTCAAACGTTCTTCAAACCTCTCAACCAAAGGTATGATTTACGTATGACTGACACGTTTAGCCAAACGTTACAACCAAACGTTCTTCCAACCTCTCAACCAAAGGTATGACTTACGTGTGACTCGAACGTTCGGCCAAACTATAAAACAAACTATCTGCCAACCTCTTACTAAGGTTGCGACCTACGTTTGGTTTTCCATCTGAGTGCAACGTTTTGAAATTACCTTTGTCCTACCTTTGTCATACGTTGTTTGGCCCAACGTTTGATTCTAACCAAAATAATTACGTAGTGAAAGGTTTGATTTACGTTGCTGCTCAGGAGGGTCGGTCTTAATCTCAGTCTCAGTCTCAGTCTTAATCAGACTAAATACGAAATGATAATGTACTTCGATCTGATGAAATCAGATCGAAGAACATTATAATAGAGAGATGAAATATATAATAGATACAATGTAGATAAATAGATAGATAGGTAGGTAGATAGGGGAGAGTGGGGACCGATGGGCCGCTTGACAAATTATTGACAAATTATTGACCATAGAGGCAAATCTACTTCAGATAAAGGATTCATACTGTGCACCATTTTAGCTAGTGTAATTCTCTTTAAAATGATATGAGATTCACATAGATCAACCTTGGAAAAAAGACATTATATGGAAATAATAAAAATGAGGCTCTGGATGGAGTTTTGTGTCCCCCTGTCCAAGGCAATATCACTTTCGAATTCCCTGTCCCTTTGCAATTTTACTAATGGTACTTCGAATTTCCTGTCCCTCATCTCTGAATGGAGTGTCTGTTCCCCTTTCCCTTCATTCTCCCGTAGACATCGGCTCACTTACCGAGCTGGCTCTGCCAGTGAGCCTCTGACCTGGATGGCCACAAAAACTGTGGTTTTAGAGCTTCAAGCTGATTGGTTGCGAAGGGAAGTGGACGCGCAATCAGAGAGGCTGTTACAGTTATGACATTCAAGACTTGCATGCTTTTGATAACTGTTGTCTGTTGATCCTTTTGTTGTTTTAAGTTGACATCAGTCTGTGTGATTTAAGCTGTTGCGTGAAGCATGGTGCTTATTTTCCAAGCACGAACAGTGGCAGTCTGTCAGATCTTCACCACTCACTATGTGTCCGAATTTTGAGTCTATATCATTTAATGTAAAATAATTTCCTGAGAGTAGCATGTATGCTGCCATCAGAGGCATATTGAGGCAATTTAAGCATGATCTTGAGTCATACAAATTAATGTCGGTTATTACTCCAAGGCGTCTTTTATGAACTTCAGACCAGTTTCATCAAAATTAAAAATATAGATTAGATACTGAATGGGGAATTGTTAATAATCTAATTAATAGTAACACTGAAAGCTGAAAGTTATTATCTATATTATATATAATATATAATTTTTAAAAAAATATAATTTTTAAAAAAAGACTCCCCCTGGATGCAATGGCTGCCATCTATGAACTCAGCAGTGAGATTTTGCACACAAATGCGTTCTGAATATGTCAACTTGGACCAAGCTAAACACTGTCCAGTGTCCACGAAGATATATCTTGAACCCAACAACCAATCAGATCAGAATTAAATGCATGGATGATGATGATTGACATCTGAATTGTTCACAGTTTTAGTATTTGGTTTTAGTACTCATCAATCATTTCACAGTTTATGTATTTTCAGTTGACAGTTTCTTGTTTTCAGTTTGTATGTTTTGTTTCATTGTTCAGCATTCATAGATTGCTTGCACTCATTTAATATGCGTTCCGTCATTGATATGAAATATATACGTCTTCTGGTTGGCTGAAACCACTCGGACATGGCTAATCTAAATGTGACCAAAACCACTGGAAAAACTGCCAACAGAGTCAAAGCCTCGCTGTGCCAGCTCGCACAAGAGGCTAATTATCGCCCATGCTATGCTATGCATAGGGCGATTATGCTTTAGTGCTGAAATCTACTGAAGGGGTGAAACAACCAATGCTTTGGCCTCAACCAGCCCACTCTGGAAGTTCTTATCATATGCATAACACATTGATACCATTGTAGATGTGCACAACGGTTCGTATTTTCAGTTTAATTCAATATTAGAAAATTTACTATTATCAGTTTTAGAGGCTATCAAGGTCCAGAAAGCCTGCATTGTGGTGGCCATTTTCCCTTCCACAGGGTGAGTTTTAGTTCTCAGAATGGCCACTGCAAGCAGCTCATTACACAAGAGGGCAGCACCTGCAAGTCCTTTGCCACTGCCTCCCTTTGCACCACATTCTATTTCTGGGAAACTCAGCACTTCCTGCATCTCAGTATAGTTCATGCATCTTTCCAACTAATTATACAGGTAGCACTGGCTTATATTGTATCTATTTCATATTATTCTATTCTCTTCCCTCCAATCTACGGGCAACTTACTATATATATTATATAAATCTGTTTTATATTTATGTAAATAAAATACTGGTTATAATATACACTCATGTAAACAAAAGATAGACATAGATAGATAGATAGATAGATAGATAGATAGATGGATGCATGGATAGACGGATTGGCAGACAGATAGGATAGATGGATAGGATAGATGGATGGGATATACAGTAGGATAGGATAGATGGATAGTATAAACGGATAGGATAAACAGACAGGATAGATAGATAGATAGATGGAGGAATGGATTGACAGATGGATTGATGGATATATGGGTTGACAGATGGACAGGATAGACGGATGGGATAAACAGATAGGATAAACGGATAGGATAAACAGATGGGATAAACAGGTAGGATAAACGGGATAAACGGATAGGATGGAGGAATGGATTGACAGATGGATTGATGGATATATGGGTTGACAGATGGACAGGATAGACGGGTGGGATAAACAGATAGGATAAACGGATAGGATAAACAGATGGGATAAACAGGTAGGATAAACGGGATAAACGGATAGGATATACGGATGGGATAAACGGATGGGATAAACGGATGGGATAAACGAACGGGATAAACGGATAGGATAAATGGATAGGATAAATAGAAACGTAGATAGATAGATGAATGAATGGATTGACGGATGGATTGAATGATAGATAGACGGATGGATAGACAGATTGACAGACAGATAGGATAGATGGATAGGATAGATGGCTGGGATAAACAGATAGGATAGATGGATAGTATAAACGGATAGGATAAACAGACAGGATAGATAGATAGATAGATAGATGGAGGAATGGATTGGCGGATGGCTTAATGGATAGATGGGTTGACAGACAGATAGGATAGACGGATAGGATAAACGAATAGGATAAACAGATAGGATAAACAGATAGGATAAACAGGTAGGATAAACGGCTAGGATAAACGGATGGGATAAACGGATGGGATAAACGGCTGGGATAAACAAATGGGATAAACGGATAGGATAAATGGATAGGATGCACGGATAGGATGAATGGGATAACGGATAGGATAAACGGATAGGATAAATGGATAGGATAACGGGTAGGATAAACGGATAGGATAAACGGATATTTTAAACGGATAGGATAAACGGATAGGATAACAGATAAGATAAACAGATAGGATAAACAGGATAAATGGGATGAACCAATGCTTATGGGGTACTGGATAAACGGATAGGATAACGGATAGGATTAATGGATAGGATAAACGGGATAAACAGGATAACTGGTAGGATAAACCGATAGGATAAACGGATGGGATAAATGGATAGGATAAACGGATGGGATAAAGGGATAGGATAAACGGATAGGATGAATGGATAGGATAAACAGATAGGATAAACGGATAGGATAAACGTGATAAATGGGATAAACGGGATAACGGATAGGATAAATGGATATGTTAAACGGATAGGGTCGACGGATAGGGTAATGGATAGGATAAATGGATAGGATAAACGGATAGGATAAACTGATAGGATAAACGGATAGGATAAACAGCTAGGATAAACAAATACGATAAATAGATAAGATAAACAGGATAAATGGGATTAACCAGTGCTTATGGGGTACTGGATAAACGGATAGGATAAACGGACAGGATAAACAAGTAGGATAAATAGATAGGATAAACAGGATAAATGTGATGAACCAGTGCTGATGGGGTACTGGATAAATGGATAGGATAAACGGATAGGATAAACGGATAGGATAAACGGATAGGATAAACGGATAGGATAAACGGGATAAACAGGATAACGGGTAGGTTACACGGATAGGATAAACGGATAGGATAAACAGATATGATAAACGGAGAGCATAAATGGATAGGACAAATGGATAGGATAAACGAACGGGATAAACTGGCTAACGGATAGGATAAACATAGGATAAAACATGCGGGGCATGGGCGATGCTGTGCCATTATATGTGCTTGTTGACAATGTGAAAATGCTTTCCCTTGTACATTTTGCTTTTGAATTCCCTGTCCCCAATATTATTACATTCGCAAATTTAATTTTAGATAAGCTGAAAAATCATAATTTTATATTTATAAGTCATTTTACAGGAATTTGTGTTGAAGTAGACTTCAGAATCACTGGGACCAAGGAATTTGGTTCTACGTGACGTATGGTAGAAAGCTACTCATGTGTACCAAATTTTCATTCATCTTTTTGTGTGTGAAGAATCTGTGAAGCCAAAGCCTCTTACAGCAGATAGTCCTGTTTATTTGCGAGTTCACTCGCATTTGTGAGCAAACAGGGTTAAATAAGGGTAGTCAGAAATTTTGGATCGTTTGTGAGAGACAAGGGAGCACTTTTTAAAGTTTCTTTTTCATGAAATTAATGAAGAATTGGCTAACTTGAGGCGCCTTGCTCACATTTGTGTCTTTGGTGTCTTGTTTAATTACAATTTAAGTTTTTAGTTTCAACAAAATCACGGCAAAACAGGAAATAGAAATACTGTTGTTATTGTTTTACTGCCCTCTGATTGGCCGAAACAGTTGCGATCGTTTTTTGGACACTTCTAATGGGGCTAAAATTATAATTTTAGGCTCTTTAGAATCCCAAATCCTTGAACCATATGAATTCGTTTTTTTATGGAGATATCTTTATTCATTGCCGAGAATTCGTTGAAAAAAAATTAAAAAATATGCACAGTGTTGATGCAGGTGTGAATCTTTATAGGCTCATTTCAGCCGCTTAGAATCATCAGATTTTCACCAAATTTTCACACAACGCAGTTTAGAACCTCCCTGAAGAAACAAAACCATCATTTCCTGTCCGACTATTCATTAAAACCCCTTATTTTCGCTCGTACGATAGCGTCTTTTTACCGCAAATCACTTCCTTCTTTTATCAAAATTTCAGATTTTTCACTCTCAACTTCTCTTCAACTTTTAAACCACTTGTAATCATCGTAGAAATCTCTAAGTAGGCTCATTGTCTTTGCAATTTAATTCTCTACAAGCTGGTGTTTTTTATTTTTCAAAACAATCCATAATAACTTCAATAAACGTCCGTTTCACAACGTTGTTTCACCGCTACACTTAGTGTAGTATAGGCCTACATTCCAACAACCAATCAGATCTCTCAATTTCTAATTCCCCTTTACTCATCAACCTATTCCTCTCACGACCTCATCTATCCCCTCATAACATCCCTCTATCCTTCCTCTCTTCCCCAGTTCTTCCCTTTCTTCCTAGAATTACTATATACTTCAATTTTTCACTTCCTTCTCATACTGTCAGCCCATTGGCTGTCAATATAAACAGTGTATCCCATTTTCATAATCTAGCTTTTTGTAAACATTGTATCTCATTTTCACCATCCAGCATCACATCTTCATTTGTAAACATTGTATGCCATTTTCACCATCTAGGACCCAAACGTAAACATTGTATATGGTTTTCACCATCTAGAACCAAACTCTATTTTGTAAACAGTGTATAGCATTTTCACCATCTACATCACAACTCCCTTTTTCGTATAAATCCCTCACTTCCACTTCTCTCTCATCACCCCTTTCCCCTCACTTACCCCTCCCTTCCTATACATAACCCTACCCATCTCTACTTTACCCCCTCCTACCCCCACTTACCCCCACCTTCACTTTCACCCAAAACTTCACTTTTTCACTTTTCTCCCTGTACTTAAATTACTTCATTCACCCTCACTTACCCCCACTTACCCCCATTTACCCCCAAAACCTTTACTCTCTCAACCTCTCTCTCTTTCTCCCCTTACATCCCATACTTAAATTTCTCATTTACCCTCATTTTACCCTCACTTACCCCCACTTACCCCCACCACTTTTTCCACCCAAATCCAACTCTTTCTCCCTCTACACCTCCAACACTTAAATCACTCCACTTACCCTCACTTAGCCCCACTTAGCCCCATTTACCCCCACCACTTTTTCCACCCAAAACTCCTTTTTTCTTCTCTACTCACTTCCTCTACTTAAACTACCTCAATTACCCCCACTTACCCCCACTTACCCCCACTTACCCCCATTTACCCCCACCACCTTTTTCACTCTAAACTTCTTTTTTCTTACCTACACACTTCCCTTACCTAAATTACCTCAATTACCCCCACTTACCCCCATTTACCCCCACCACCTTTTTCACTCTAAACTTCTCTCTTCTTACCTACTCACTTCCTTTACCTAAATTACCTCAATTACCCCACTTAACCCCACTTACCCCCAATTACCCCATTTACCCCCACCACCTTTTTCACTCTTAACTTCTCTCTTCTTACCTACTCACTTCCTTTACCTAAATTACCTCACTTACCCCCATTTACCCCCACTTACCCCCATCACCTTCCCCACATAACATATATCTTTCATCATTTCTCACCTCATCATCACTAGTTCTCAATATGAGCACCGACCCCAAAAAGTCTAATGTTTCCACACGATCGCGTAGCCGCTCCGAAACTCGAAAGAATCAGGGTGTGCAGATTAATCTTTTTATGACGCTGTCAATGGTCCTTTTTAGGTTTTCGTGTTCCTTCTTCGTAGTGGTTACTGCTTCCCATGCATATGTGGCAATTGGTATTATGCAGGCCTTTACCACCCGCCACACCATTCTCATCTTAATACCTTTAAGGTCTGGGCTTCCTGCTATAGCCATAATTGTGTTGTAAGCCGCTTGTACTTTCTTCTTTACTTCATTAAGTTGTTTATTCCATTTTTCCACTTTTTGCAACCATCAGTATCTGAAGTTCAGGGGGAACGGGCACTGCCCCCCCTGGTCATACCACTGCTAAGTTTATCGTCTGTTATATTTCTCCGATCATGTATGGAAATCTAGGCCCCAAATTCGACACCATTTTCCCAAGAATCAACACATCAAAGCAAAACAACATAAGCATGGTGAACTCGCATGTGTTCCGCTTGCGACACAAATTCTAGTTTAAGACAAAATGCAACATTAAACAAATCGAAACTGTGAAATTTAGGCATCACGGATTTGGCAAGAGTTTTCTTTTTAATCCTTCAATTATCAAGTGTATAGCATTGTGACTGATCCCCATATCATACCTTTATGAGTAGTCTTTGACTTGGGACCAAATCTGACAATCCCAGAACGCATTTTGTGATGTTTAAAGAATTAGCTCTGTATTGAAGATGCAGAAAACGCAATTTTAAGATTGGTCATCAATAACTTTTATTCATATAATTCTCAGTCTCAATCAATCAATCAATCAGTTAATCAATCAATCAACCAATCAATCAGTTAATCAATCAATCAATCAATCAATCAATCAATCAACAAGTATACAAGTCTATCTATCTATCTATCTATCGATCTATCTATCTATCTATCTATCTATCTATCTATCTATCTATCTATCTATCTATCTATCTATCTAACTATCTATCTACCTATCTATCTATCTATCTATCTATCTATCTATCTATCTATCTATCTATCTATCTATCTATCTATCTATCTATCTATCTTTATTTCCTTCTTTCTAACTTTGTATCTTTTTTCTTTCCTTCTTTCTTTCTTTCGTTTCTATTTTCTCAGAAGCTCATCAAAATGCGTTCTGAGATGTTGAAATATGGATACACAGCACAGGTGCTCGTCAAGCTTATAATCCAAATTCAAATGTTGACAAATCAAAGTTTTAGTGTTAATTTGTACTAATAACGATATCCCAAGATCAGAGCTTTTTGACAGAGTTATATAGTAGCCTTATGCCAAACTTAAGTAGTCTTGGTGAAAGTGAAAAATTTATTGCACTGATGTCAGATAAAAGACCGGATGTGATACAGGCTATAGGCTCTTACCTAAACAAAGTAATGTAAGTGTAGCTAAGAAATTAATGAAAAGTAAATATCCTTCTGTGTATTTTTAGCTGTCTAGCTGTGCCTCCCTACTTGTGAGTAAAGAGTTTGCAAAATGAATTTTGGTACTAAATGTATGTTTGAATGCTAGATATGTGTAAGGCATATCTTTCAGAATATATTAAATGTTTGTTAACAACTGTATACCTTATAATGTTTGAATCATTGAATGATATGTAAATTGCTAACTAGATGTAGTTTTTGTTTAGGAATATCGACAGGACTAATTTTATGTTTGAGGGCCTTTAAGCAGTTGCTGCTGGTCAATCCGACATATTTTTGTATAATGTTTTAAGGACTGATATTACATTTATATGGACATTTTTTAAACTATGTTTTACTTGATAAATAAATCTAAACTGACATTGGACACTCTTTAAAGAAAGAAAGAAAAAACAAAAGAAAAACAACAACAACATTTACATTTTAATCAATAGAACTGGGACCAGTATTGTAATGATGATATACTTAACCATGTTTTTAACTTTCCGTAGACTAGTTTAGAGTTTGATTTTGCTTTGTATTATTGATGATTTTGCTTTGTATTATTGATGACACATGTATCTTTTTTGATATTCGGTTTGTCAAAATAAAAGTTTATATATGTTATAGGAGACAGAGAAGACAGTATAATCATTGACAACCAGATGCAAGATTATTTTATTTTACAGTTATAGTTTGTCTTCAACACTTGGATTGTCAGTTTCATTGATAGCTTGGTATGTTTACATTTGTATGCAACAGCTAAAATTAATCATTGGAATGGACAGTGTTCCTACCATACGTCATACATGTAGGCTACCATACGTCACGTAGATGTATTTTAAAGTTGCAATTACTCACTTACACTCCGTTTCTGGACTCAGTGCTTAGGTGGTTTTGTTTCTAAAGTAATATGCCCTCTTACCAGGGCTAAAATCCAGAGATTTATATTGATAGTTTTACCCAACATTGAAAATTCTAATTTCACTGGAGCACCTCTGAACAAAAACTAACAAATCAACTTCAACGCGAATTCCTGTAACATCTCTGAAGCAATTTTATTGACTCCTTGAGTCTCTATCACACGAGAAACGAGCACAGTTTAGCAATCACTTTAACAGTTGCCCCATCTCATCAAATGAGTTCCCCCATCTTTTCAAATTTGGAAAATAGAGTTTCCCAATCCCGCCGAATCCACAACCCTTCAAATTAAAGAAATTGACAAGAAATTGACAACATGTTGCACTTCAGTAAGCTACAACTTCAGATTTTAGACCATATACATCCTTTTATGAATAGTGGAAAGGCATTTTATAAGAAAACGAAGCAGAATTGCTACTGCTTGATTTCCATCCTCCATCTTGAAAGATGGGGCAACTGCAGCCGCCCCATCCGTTTGCCCGGGGGGGGGGGGGTACTCACTCTATAAGGGTGTATATAGAGGCGCCGCTGGATGGTAATGGTTTTTTGGCCTTCTTGGATTAAAATGGTTTTGGTTTTTTGACAATTCTGATTAATTTGGTTCTGGTTTTCGCAACCCCAACATGTTTGGTACCGTTAGAATCGGCTTCAAAAGAGGATTAAAATGGTTTAAAAACCATGAAGATTAAATTGGTTTGCAAAAAATTTGAGTGAAGGATTAAAATGGTTTGTGGTTTTGGCGCAGTTTCCGGATTAAAATGGTTCTGGTTTTCAAAATTGCCGTGGCGCATCCGTATGCAAAAGTTCGCGAAGTACCCCCCCCGGGTCCGTTTGGCCCCAGTGCCATTGACTTGTGCCGCTGCCATAGGTATCCTAACTCTTAGATATGTCAAAAGGTGGCGACGCGCGGTCGAGGTGGTCCGCGCCATTGGAGGTGGTAACACTAGCGCCACCACCAATAATACTATGCTTTCTCAATGTGAATGACCCAGACTTCATAAGGCCCCCTGACCTTAATAATGGTCCGATTTGCAAAATTTAAAAAACTAGCATTAAGCAAATTTCATTAGCCAGCTACGGCGGTGTTCAGATTTGAGGTTGCTTGAACGACTTTTTGACAGCAAGCCACCAAAGAGGCAAAGACAAGTATACCCTAAACTTGTTTTCCTTATGTCCCAGGCAAATACCCATGGCCTAGATCACACCTCCAGTCCTCCACCTATAAGATTACACATTATCCAATGCACCTGTTATCTGTACTGTCCTTTAGTAGGCCTATACCATTTAACCAGGGTAGGTGCAGGGTTGAGTGGAAATACATAAATGCTCATGCAAAAAAAATTCTGACAGGCAGCCTAGAAACAGTTATATTGATATATTGACGGTAGCTTTGTTCAGTATTGTTCAATTATGCAATAAAAATGTTGACACAGCATAAAAAATATAATGAATGAAAAAAATAATATTAGGCCTGATCCCTTGTTTGGAAAAAAAATCCAATCATTCATGCCCCTCAATCGAATTCAGCATTATCTATTAGCAAGGGCAGTCTTTTTTAACTTCGGGGTATTATAAATAGGCCTATATTTTTTAATCATGTATATTATGGTACAAACCCCCCCCCCCCCTCACCCACACCGGCTCTATCAATAGTACAGGGCTCCCAGTTAGTGGCGATAAATTCATATATATATATTTCCTTATATTTTTTCCTCGCTAGGCCAACATATATAGGTATATAATTACCATTATGCTGAAAATTAATCTCTGTAAATCCCTAGCTATAATTTTATTTTTGTGATATAAATTGCCACTTGCTTTTTGTTTTGCGAAATAAAAATCACTGTTAATATTAAGCATTTTTAGCATTTTGTCAAGAAAAATGCTGCAGTCCGTGCTCATTCCTTGGTCAACATGTCAACCTATTTCATCTTGAAGCTGCTTCTCGGTTTGTTGAACAACTGAATCATCCACGCAGCACTTGACGAGTGAATCTAGATCGAGTTAATCATACTATAAATTTGTCTATCCCTCATGCTACTCCATCCAAACTACTGATTGTTGAGGTATGAAAACTTGCAAGCACTTTTAGAACTACACTGTCATCAACGTTCTTATCCGGGTTTATTCGTAACAACAGCCACAGAAATTGAAGTGAGGTTTTAATTCTTAAAACAGCTAGGGTTGCCACTGGTCAGGGAAAAGTCAGAGAAACTCAAGGTCAAATTTGTAATTTTGTAAGAAGTCAGGAAAATCTCACCTTGGTCAGGGAAATTTGCATAAAAATTAATTCACGACACCAAAGACGATGGTTTCGTGATAAGAACAGAGAAATTATCAAATTTGCCCATCAAAATTGTTTGATGGTTTAGAAGTTGCCTTAAAATCAGTAAACTATAGCTCGAGGCATCTTGATTCATTCTTTTTCTTTCAAATTGCAATGTAAATTCACTTAAGCCCGTGAATTGCAATCTAAAATTTTGTGCGTGAGCCTGTTTTGTGGTCAGGGAAAACTTGTTTCGAGACAGGCAAAAGTCAGGGAATTTCGAAATCTGACTCGAGTGGCAACCCTGTCAAATATAAAAAGTTTTTTTTAATGCTCTGATCATATTCCTTTTAATGTGTATAATAAATTTAAGATTTTTATCTCTCAGTTGACAGAAGATAATTCAAGATATGTCAGTTATCAGGTTATGGTATTTTCCTTTTCTTTCGGCTTTATTCTTGGTTATAAGGGGGTGACCTTTTGATTTTCAGGGGGGGCTGGGAGTTTTCCCCAATGGGAAATTATTTATGTTGCAGCAACAAGGACTGTTATTATCAAATTTGAGCATGCAGCAGCCCCAAATATTCGCTTCTAAGTCCAATATTCGCTTTTAAGAGATACCCTCACCACTGAGTCACCATAAATAATAATAATTATAATTTATTTCAAGACTGCCCAGAAATATTTAGAAAAAAAACACTAGACAAGAAATAATTCACTTAAAACCAACTCCAAGCTCCCCCCTGAGCCCCCTGCACAGAGATCTAATGGATCCCCTATATTTGGAAAATTCTTTCGAAACAGAAAAAATTCAGAAATTACAACAAAAAGCAGCAGTTAAAAAAATTATATTGACTTTTAATGCAGATAAATAATGTATTTAATAATTAAGAAATTATCTACCATCTGGATAACATATTGTATGAATTTAAAAATAACATAAAACAAATTATTTAAACCCTTAATATTTGTTTACAAATTATGCAGAGATAATGAAACTGGATATTTGACAACATCATTAGTAATTAATCTACATGTGTGATTATATCTGACACCATGGTAAACATCTCAAATTTCATTAGAAAATAGTGAAATAACAGAGGTAACTGATTTAGGCTACTTATTTCCAGGACTTTGGAGTCGGAGTCGGAGTCGGAGTCGTGGAGTCGGAGGTTTTTGGGTGGAGTCGGAGTCGGAGTCGAACTTTGATCTTCAGGTGGAGTCGGAGTCGGAGTCGAAAATTAATTTGGTGACTCCTGACTCCTTAAAAATAATTAATATAATTTACAAAATCCCAGTTACAACAACGTGAAATGTATCTTGAATTTTAACCAAGACTTCCTAAACAAGTATTCAAGAACAAAAGCCAATGGAAAATTTGTGGAAGTACTTTTCCCCCCTGTTAATCATGTAACATTTGTGTGAAATAATGCCGATAAGCGGAGTCGGGAGTCGGAGTCGGAGTCGGAATTTAGGATACCTAAGGAGTCGGAGTCGGAGTCGGAGTCGCTTTTCAGAAAGCCAAAGGAGTCGGGAGTCAGAGTCGGTTCACTTACTACCCGACTCCAAAGCCCTGCTTATTTCATGATATATCTATGTACGTAATTCATAATCTGGCTCAAACATGACAAGACAATTATATTATTAAATTGCTTAAATTGATTAGGCCTTTATCTGCATGTAGGCTACTTGTTTCAAATTATTTCCATAAATTCAATGAAAATGAATTTAATTTTATGACTAGGCCTATCATATTGAAAACACTTAGTAATTAGACTAGCAGGGCTAGTCTATAGGGATACTAGGTGTCGTCCAGTTCCGAGTCTACCATCTCCATGGCAACCACAGTAGTAGTACTGTCTATTTACACAAGGTGGCTACACTTTCTTCTTCTTCTTATTGGGAGTTCTCTCCTGTGTTTTGGAGCTCCCCTATTGATAGTTATGATATGGTCAATGATGTCAATCAATGTTAGTCAGTGATGTCAGCCGCGATATCAACCAGTGATATCAACCAGTGATGTCAGCCACTGATGTCAGCCACTGATGTCAGCCGGTGATGTCAACCAGTGATGTCAGCCACTGATGTCAGCTGGTGATGTCAGCCACTGATGTCAGCCACTGATGTCAGCCAGTGATGTCAGCCACTGATGTCAGCTGGTGATGTCAGCCACTGATGTCAGCCACTGATGTCAGCCACTGATGTCAGCCGGTGATGTCAGCCACTGATGTCAGCCGGTGATGTCAGCCACTGATGTCAGCCGGTGATGTCAGCCACTGATGTCAGCCGGTGATGTCAGCCACTGATGTCAGCCGGTGATGTCAGCCACTGATGTCAGCCACTGATGTCAGCCACTGATGTCAGCCGGTGATGTCAGCCGGTGATGTCAGCCAGTGATGTCAGCCACTGATGTCAGCCGGTGATGTCAGCCAGTGATGTCAGCCAATGATGTCAGCCGGTGATGTCAGCCACTGATGTCAGCCGGTGATGTCAGCCACTGATGTCAGCTGGTGGTCAGCCACTGATGTCAGCCGGTGATGTCAGCCACTGATGTCAGCCGGTGATGTCAGCCACTGATGTCAGCCGGTGATGTCAGCCACTGATGTCAGCCACTGATGTCAGCCACTGATGTCAGCCACTGATGTCAGCCAGTGATGTCAGCCGGTGATGTCAGCCAGTGATGTCAGCCGGTGATGTCAGCCGGTGATGTCAGCCAGTGATGACAGCCACTGATGTCAGCCACTGATGTCAGCAGGTGATGTCAGCCGGTGATGTCAGCCACTGATGTCAGCTGGTGGTCAGCCACTGATGTCAGCCGGTGATGTCAGCCACTGATGTCAGCCGGTGATGTCAGCCACTGATGTCAGCCGGTGATGTCAGCCACTGATGTCAGCTGGTGATGTCAGCCAGTGATGTCAGCCAGTGATGTCAGCCACTGATGTCAGCCACTGATGTCAGCCATTGATGTCAGCCGTTATGTCAGCCATTGATGTCAGCCACTAATGTCAGCTGGTGATGTCAGCCGGTGATGTCACCCACTGAGGTCAGCCACTGAGGTCAGCCGGTGATGTCAGCCGGTGATGTCACCCGGTGATGTCAGCCATTGATGTCAGCTGGTGATGTCAGCTGGTGATGTCAGCTGGTGATGTCAGCCACTGATGTCAGCCACTGATGTCAGCTGGTGGTCAGCCACTGTTGTCAGCTGGTGGTCAGCCACTGATGTCAGCTGGTGGTCAGCCACTGATGTCAGCCGGTGAGGTCAGCCATTCATGTCAGCCGGTGATGTCAGCGACTGATGTCAGCCGGTGATGTCAGCCACTGATGTCAGCCACTGATGTCAGCTGGTTATATGATGATGTCAGCTGATGAAGTCAGCCAATGATGTCAGCCGGTGATGTCAGCCGATGATGTCAGCCAGTAATGTCAGTCAGTGACGAGGTGAACAAACTGCTGATCGACCCCCTGCTAGTCTTGCATATGGAAATATGCTCCCGTCTAGTACTAAAATTGTAGTCTCTTTTTAAAGCATTCTGAGTGTGTCAACCAGTGGTCGAAATAGACCCTGTTATTTGAGGGGGTCTCTCAATTGCAAGGCCCGAAGGGTGGAAGCCCTTTTAGCCCATAGTCTGCAGGCCAACCGCGGGCCACCAGAATTGCTCTGAAGCCGAAGATTTTCAAAGGCTCTGAAAAAGATTTCTGGGATCTCAGAATATTAGTTTTGAAAACGCTATTACTGATGCATATAAATCACAAGAGATTGTTGTATGCTGGTTAGGCTTTACTTGGGTGTTTCTGTTTCATGCTTATTTCTCCGTACACATTCAGTGTTTGGGGAGGTTTTTTCAGGAACCCCCTCTGGGTCCTTCTGAAAAATGTATTTGAGGCGGTCACAGGAGCATTTTGGGGGGCCAAAAGCCCCTTCAACCCCCCTCCACCCCCTATTTCGAACACTGGTTTCAACTAGAGTGTCTCAAACAGAGCTAACATATACATGTATGTATATAATTAGTGAGGGCTCAGGGCCCTGTTGAGGTTAGAGCTCTCAACACCAACATCATTGATCCAACTCAAGTGTTCTTCAATTAGGCCTAGATCTCCTATTTTCTTGATGCCGTTTGTTCTCTTCTCTGGCTCTTCTATTTCTTCCACACTTCGTCTTGTGTTTCTAATCCTTCTCTTGAATTTAGTTTGTGTAGAACTGGATGAATGATCCTGAAAAAGCAGCACAGTGAACAGCGCTTACAGTAACTATAAGCTGGTAAATTATGATTAAATTATCAGTCCTAAATGTCTCATTTTGAAAATTCACAATTTTTTAGGCACCTTCCAGACTAAGCAGAATAATACAGCTGCCAGTCTGTAGGCATCAGACTCAAAGCTGTGGTCTTCACACCTGGATATAAATTCTCCTGCTGCCGCTTCTGTTGCACTGCAAAAGGTTGACCTCTCTACGAATGGTTTCAGGCAGCTTTCTGCAATGGGAAGTGAACAATTAGCACAATTGGTAAAGCGCCAGTCAACCAAATTCAGGCCAATTGTTGTAAAAGCAGTATGGTTTCATGCTTAAATAATTCAGATTAATTACACAATGGAGCATTTTAATAAGCACATTATATGGGTTCTGATAATTACTTATTTATAGGCCTATAATTATCCTAAAATCATTAAGACAGCATAAGTCTATAAAACGTATAGGTTTACTTACAGCCCGCAAGACAGCAAGTGAGATGGTGAGTTCACACAACATTAATTTTCAGAGACAATTTTTCCCAATCTATTCATGTATATTGACTGCTTCCTCAAAGTGTTATTCTGCATGGGCTGAGGTCCTTTGATCTCCTGCAGGCCGTCTCTGACTTCCTCCAGAGGCTGGCCATTTCAGGATATTTTTTCCCGGCTTGGAAACCTGTGCAAAACATTTTTTAATATTAAACTGTAATTCCAATACAATCATATTAAACCCACTCCACCAAGAATACAAATATACAACAAACAATTAATTCAATATAGCTTGAAGAAGTTAGAAAATCAAGAGGATACATAATGGTAATGTCACCACTGTCAGTGGAACTCCTTAATAATAATATTATTAGCTGTTATTGGGTATTAGCTGTTATTGGGTATGCACTGCAGATTCCCCTGTAATCTTTTTTTGACGTCAAGACCAGACCTTCCAGGAGCCACAACAAAAATATAGGGATTTTACGAGAAGTTTTGAATTTCCTACATAGTGTGTGAGAGAAACAAAACTTGTTTATTTCACATACTCTAAAAAATGTGAAAATGTTGTACGACACAATATTGGGGTCTCGGAGGGACCTTTAAAAATGTTTCAAAATATAGTGGATTAAATATATATAGGGAAATTCCAATATTGAAATCATATAAAGGAATACATGCTGCTGGGAGCCCTATAACTTGTAAGGCAGCTGAGCCCCCCCCCCCCCCCCGGCCCCCTCCAACTTCCAAGGTGCCGCTCTCAGTCTCTGTAGCCAAAGGCCAATGCAATAATATTGCAAGCTGATTATTAAGGCATGATATTCATGTAATCAGTAGTTTCCTTACAAGTACACAACCGTCAACAGCACATGATAATGCTAGCATGATCATGACATGCTAGGATAATGCAATCAAGGCATGATTCATGCAGTTGTAGCCACCAGCTAACAAGCCAAGGCCCACTAAACAGCTACCAAAAACGTTCACAGAAGGGTCAACTACTAACCTGAACCATTCTAGACCCCTCATTTACACTGTCAAGGCTGCAAACAGTGTTAGCAGGCCCTGGTGAAGCCATGCTGCCAGCCTCTCCACCATTGTTGTTGTTGAGCTACCACCTCCACTGCTTGGTCACGTGACCCTACGTCCTGGGCCACGCCAGCCAATGCTAAAAGGCCTGCTTGGCCCAATCTGGGATCCACGGCATTTCATGACCTTAGGTAGCTAGTACTGACTTCTGCAATCTGATTGGTCGAGAGAACAATGCAATCAACATCCGCTCATTCACAATAGCTTTGTGACGTCAGCTACTACTTGCTTGTCCACTGATATGTGGACAGAAACGAGTCTGGCTTGGCCTGTCTATTTATAGATGTCTATGGCCGCTGCCAAGGGTTTGCTGCCATGCATGTTTTCACCACACATAAAAAGCCTCTGTCTAGCTCTCAATATTTTTCCTTATTTCAGATCGGTGTAATGTACTAGGTCTATTGTGACCTATACTGTTATTTTTATGGGTCAGTATGATTCTTATAAATCACTTGAATAAATTAGAAATATATGCTTAATTTTTATTTAGAGACTATATGCGGTCCTTTGCAACGATGTAAACAACAACCATAGACATCTATAAATAGACAGGCCACGCAGGCCTTTTAGCATTGGCCGGCGTGGCCCAGGACGTAGGGTCACGTGACCAAGCAGTGGAGGTGGTAGATCACAAGTGGAGAGGCTGACAGCATGGCTTCACCTGGGCCTGCCAACACTGTTTGCAGCCTGACAGTGCAGATGAGGGGCCTAGAACGATTCAGGTTAGTAGTTGACATTTCTGTGAACGTTTTTAGTAGCTGTTTAGTGGGCCTTGGCTTGTTAGGTGGTGGCTACAACTGCATGAATCATGCCTTGATTGCCAGCATATCATTATCATGTGCTGTTGTCAGTGTTGACGGCTATACTTCTTAGGAAAACTACTGATTATATAAATATCATGCCTTAATAATTAGCTTGTGGGATCATTACCTACATTGGCCTTTGGCTACAAAGACTGAGAGGGGGACCTTGTAGGTTGGGGGAGGCGGGGTCAGGAGCCCAGCTGCCTTGCAGGGCTCGGTGAAAAGTGTTTAAACACTGTTAAAGGTCCCTCTGAGACCCCAATATTGTGTGCTACAAAATTTTCACATTACCTTTTAGATTGTGAAATAAAAAAGTTTTGTTTCTCTCACACACTATGTATGTAATTTAAAACTTCTCATAAAATCCCTTTATTTTTTGTTGTGGCACCTGGAAACATTGCGGTGCAGTGCGGTTGCTGTTTGCAAATTAGGCACAGTGCAGACCTCCAGGGACGGACGCAGGGGGGGATGGGGGGATGCATCCCCCCCCACCAGACCAAAATTTATATATTTATACATGTTAATTTTATCCGCGCGCAGTCGCATTATGTCGCGAAATATGCATTCCGCGACACGATAGCCCGATAGACCCCACCACCGGAATTTTCTGGATCCTCCCCTGCAGACCTCTACTGAAAAATCTGGTCTTGATGTTAAAAAAAAAAGAATATATTCAGGGGAACATGCGATGCATACCCAATAACAGCTAATAATTTATTAAGGAGTTCCACTGACAGTGGTGACATTACCATTAAATTTTGTATCCTCTTGATTTTCTAAGTTCTTCAAGCTATATTTATACAATAACATTTTTTTGGAGGGCATTATGGGGTATTAATCAGTTATGGCCAGAGGGCAGAAATCATTAACTTAATGCACGAGCCGCTAGGCGAGGGCATTAAATGATTTCTGCCCGAGGGCCATAACTGATTAATACCCCATAATGCCCGACAAGTAAAATGTTATTATCATTATTATATACTTTTTAAAAATTGTTTTTCAACTTCCCAAATTTTTATGAAGTACACTGCCTTGGTTTTTCTTCCCCGAACCCCTGCAGATTTATAAAACTGGCATTATCATGTAGTGATTAAATAAAATCATGAAAAACGAAGCTGTGATGGATAAATCTAGCCTAAAACTTACATTTTTAGTCCATTTTGTCACTTTTCGCGCTGCGTTTTTCGATCTGACGCTGTTAGTTTTGCAGATAGAGCAAATCTAGGCCTTTTTCTGTTATCTGTGACTCACTGCAGTGTTTGTAGGTTTTTGAATTTTGCAAATCGGACCATTTTTCACTGATTTCTAGCCAAATCTGACAATGTCTGACAGAATTTTTTATTCCTCATGTCAACAACGTCACCATGACGTCACGTCTGGTGACGTCACGATGCTTATAATACACAGAGGGCACCACTTGCCCATGTGTTAATCACATTATGGCCCCCATGTGTTAACCACATTATGGCCCTCCATGAATTATGCCATATGAAGGCCCTGAAAAAAACAGTTAACGGCCTATTTAATGCACGGGCAAGTAGATAATAATGAATATTAATTGTTGTATAATTGTATTCTTGGTGGAGTGGGTTATGATTGTATTGGAATTACAGTTTAATAGTCAAAAATGTTTTGCACAGGTTTCCAGGCCGGGAAAAAATATCCTGAAATGGTCAGCCTCTGGAGGATGTGAGAGATGGCCTGCAGGAGATCAAAGGACCTCATCCTATGAATTATAACAATTTGATGAAACAGTGAACATACATGGACAAATTGGGAAAATTGTCTATGAAATTAATGTTGTGCGAACTTACCAGCTCACTTGCTGCCTTGCCGGATGTAAGTAAACCCATACAATTTATGGACTTCAAGTATGCTGTCTTCATGATTTTTGGATAATCATATAAATAAATAATTATCAATAACCCACATAATGTGCTTATTACAATGCTCCATGGTGTAATCTGAATTATTTAAGCATGAAACCGTGCATACTGCTTTACATCATTAATTGGCCTGAGTATGGTTGTGATGAAGTGGTTTTAAATTTGCGACCCTGCTATGTGATGACCGGCGGTTTACCAATTGTGCTAATTAACCTTTCTTCACTTCATATTGCAGAAACTATTCGGAGACAGATCAACCATTTGCAGCGCAACAGAAGCAGCAGCAGGAGAATTTATATCCATCTGTGAAGACCACAGCTTAATTTGAGTCTGACGCCTGGAGAACGTCAGCTGTATTACTCTGGTTAGCCTCGTAGGTGCCTTTAAAATTGTGAATTTTCAAAATGAGACATTTTAATTCCATGGCTGATAATCATAATTTACCAGCTTATAGTTATTGTAAGCGCTTTTTACTGTGCTGCTTTTTCAGGATCATCCATCCAGTTCTACACTAGCTAAATTCAAGAGAAGGATAAGAAACGAAAGATGAATTGTGGAAGAAATGGAAGAGCCAGAGAAGAGAAAAAACAGCATCAAGAAAATAGGAGATCTAGGCCTAATTGAAGAATTGAGTTGGATCAATTATGTTGGTGTTGAGCTATTACCTCAACAGGGCGCTGAGTCCTCAGTAATTATATGCTTATGTTAGCTCTGTTTGAGACACTTTATAAAGCTGACACATTCTAGATTTATGACAATGACAAATGACAAAGGTTTATTTATTGTCGGATTTTTAGCAGAAAGCTTTAAAAAGAGATTTCTAGTATTATTGTTTTCAATGTATGATAGGCCTAGTCATAAAATTAAATTCATTTTTAATGAATTTATGAAATAATTTGAAAAAAATAGCCTACATGTAGACAAGATAAAGGCCTAATAAATTAATGCCATTTAATAATAATGGTATCTAGTCTAGAGTTTGAGCTGGATCATGAATTATAAATATATCATAGAAGAAGTCAATCAGTGACATCTGTTATTTCACTATTTTCTAATGAAATTTGAGATGTTTACCACGGTATCAGATATTATCACACATGTAGATTAATTACTAATTATGTTGTCAAATATCAAGTTTCCATATTCTGTATATAATTTGTGAACAAATATTAAAGGTTTAACTATTCTGTAAAATGATGTGTTTTATATGTTATTTTTAAATTCATACAAAATGTTATCTGTGGTAGATAATTTGTTAATTATAAAATACATAGTTTATGCATTAAAACTCCATATAATTTCAACTGCTGCTTTTTGTTATAATTTCTGAAAAATATATATCCCGAGGGGATCCATTAGATCACTGTGGACGGGGGGTCGGGGGGGGGGGGGGTTGGAGTTTTTTTAAGTGAATATTTCTTGCCTAGTTGTCTACATCTTCCTGGCCAGTCTTTAAATAAATTTTTTCTGGTGTCTCAGTGGTGGGGATATGTCTTATCAGGGTGTTGTTTGACTGAGGGAAAAAAAATATATTAAATTTATTTTACACATTGAGAGGAATATAAGAGCATTAAAAAAATTTGTTATATTTGACAGGGTTGCCCCTCAAGTTGGATTTCCAAATTCCTTGACTTTTGCCTGTCTCGAAACAAGTTTTCCCTGACCACAAAACAGGCTCACGCACAAAATTTTGCAAATTTACGGGCTTTTGTGAATTACGTTGCGATTTAAAACAAAAAGAATATGGATGCTCCCTCAAGGTGCCTCGACCTTATTTTCCTGATATTATGGCAACTTCCCAACCATCAAACAAGTTAGATGGGCAAATGTGATACAATTCTTGAATTTCCATATTTTATTTTTATTTCATGTATAGTGTGGCAGAGTACAAAATGTATTGCAGCACTGTAAATTTAAATAAAGTGTTAAAGTGTTAAATTCTCTGTTCTTATCACGAAACCATCGTCTTTGGTGTCATGAATTAATTTTTATGCAAAATTTCTTTGACCAAGGTGATATTTCCCTGACTTAATTATTTCAAAGTTCCCTGACATTTCCCTGACCTTGAATTTCCCTGACTTTTCCCTGAGCATTGGCAACCCTGTGTTAAGAATCAAAACATCACTTCAATTTCTGTGGCTGTTATTACGAACACCAAACCCGGATAAGAATGTTGTGAACAGTGTAGTTCTAAAAGCTGCTTGTAATTTTTCATAACTGAACAATCAGTAGTTTGGATGGATTAGCATGAGGGATAGATTAATTTATAGTATGATTAATAATTCTAATTTCACTCGTCAAGTGCTCCGTGGGTAATTCAGCTGTTCAGTAGGTTGACATGTTGACCAAGGAATGAGCACGGACTGCAGAATTTTTCTTGAGAAAAATGCTAAAAATGCTTAATATTAAGAATGATTTTTTTTTCAAAACAAAAAGCAAGTGGCAATTAATATCACAAAAATAAAATTATAGTTAGGGATTTACACATATTTTTAGTATAATGCCTGGTAATTATAAATATAGGGAAATAAAGGAATTTATCACCTCTCTGTATTTAAGTCTCTCACTGCTGGCCTGTGACAAAGTAACTATACATATATTATTAAGTTCAAACTGGGTGGCCTCTCAATAGCGGTACTTCATTGTACCTTCGAGAGGTCTCCCAGCTCCATTACTGATTCCATTTAAAATCATTTCTATTGTAATTAATTGTAAATTTATCTGGAGCCAATAAATAATCTTGAAATCTTGAAATCTGTAGGGGGGGGGGAATGATATTAGTGAGGCTGACCCAGCTAGAGCTGACTCGGCTGAGAGCTCTAAATATTCAGGGGCATGAATTATATTTGGAATTTTTCCGGAACCGGGGATCAGGCCTAATTTAATTTTTTTAATTTTTATGCTGTGTCAACATTTTTTTGCATAATTGAACACTGAACAAAGCTACCATCAATATAAGTATTTTTAGGCTGCCTGTCCGAATTTTTTAGCATACACCAGATGAGCATTTATTTATTTCCACCAACCCCTGCACCACCTGGTTAAATGTATACTGAAGGACAGTAAAGATTACAGGTGTTAGGTGCATTGGATAGTGTCAAATCTTAGAAGTGGAGATGTTAGGCAATGGGTATTTGCCTGGGACAGGATGAAAACAAGCTCAGGGTAGACTTGTCTTTGGTGGCTTACTGTCAAATTGTCGTTCAAGCAACCTGAAATCTGAACACGCCAGTAACTGGCCAATGAAGCTGGCTTGATGCTAGTTTTTTAAATTTTGCAAATCGATTAATTATTAAGGCCAGGAGAGCCGATTTAGTTTTGATCATTTGCATTGGCTTTGCATTGAGAAACCGTGGTGGCGCTAGTGTTACCACCTCCAATGGCGCGGACCACCTTGGTCCACGCGTCGCCACCTTTTGACATATCTAAGAGTTAGGATACCTATGACAACAACAAACACACTTGTGACTGAACAGCATGGCGGCAACACGAATACACAGGGGGAAGACTTATAAGTCCGGTATATCTGGATTCTTTTCTGAACTCTCAGAACCAATAGATTGGGATACTGAAGTAAGAAGATGGAAGACCCTGGCAGCTTTAAGATTTAGTCGTGCACCCCTTCAGATGAAATTCTATGTCATACTCAGCTGTTTCTTGTATGCTTATGTCTTCTATCTTTACTACAACTATAATGGTGGTAAGTTGAATAGTTAGGCCTAAAGGTTATTCCAATAGCTACCTTAATCAGTTAAGGCGCCGACCAAATGATCTTTGGGGGGGGGGGGATATGGATATTTGGTGAAAAAAAAAGATTGTTTCCCACTTGACACTGAAAAAAAAAGTTTGTTCAGCGCATGGAAATAAAAATAAAGTTTGTTTCCACCTGTAGCTAGGGTACTGTAATGTTAAAATTCAGATAAAAAAGTTTGTCGCGACTGCGTATGTGAAAAAATTGTTCGTCGACGCGCCGCGAACGAAAAAAAGAGTTTGTCCTGGGGGTAAAGTCCATAGCCCCCCTCCCCCCCAACTATCGTCTGGTCGGCCCCTAATGTAACTTCATGGCACCTACCGTAGTTGGTACTGGTGTCGCCTAGTTGGTTTGACCGCACACATATATATCACATACTGTTTCGCGATATGGTCCTGTTGGTGTGTGGTCAACCAGGCGACAAACAACCAGGCGACACCATACCACTACTAACTAGGCTACAGAAAGTTTTAGAATCACTTATATATCACTTCCATCCAGGTGACAAAGTACTTCCATCCTGCATTATTATCATTTTGCAGGGCATTGTCTGGCCATTAACGCCCAGATCGCGGGCGTTAATTGGTCAATAACGTTTTCTTGGAGGGCATTATGGGGTATTAATCAGCTATGGCCTGAGGGCAGAAATCATTAACTTAATGCCCGAGCCGCCAGGCGAGGGCATTAAATGATTTCTGCCCGAGACAAATATTGGCTTGGTAAAAATTGATGTTAAACAAGGTAAATGTCAAAAAATTGTGAGAGATAGTCATCAGCCTCATTTTGATGTGAGATGTTAATTGTGACGTCACCAAAAGCACCTATGACATGTTTGTTATGACATCGCTTTCTCTGGACCAATCAGGAGTGGCAATTCTCTCAATGTATAAGAATAAAAATCACTTTCTGAGGTTTAGAGGAAGATTTCAAGCTTATCACAGCCTTTATCAAAGTTGCAATAAGGTGCAGTCAGTAGCAAAAAATGTGAATTTTCAGAATATGTCAAAAAATTAGAATAAAACACATGGATAAAGCGCTAAAATGTATTTCTCCCAAGCCATGCTCTTCTAATCTCATGACTTTCCAATGGGACGATTCGATACTCAATTCGATGTGAATTTCATCAGTCTGCAGCCTCGCTTGTTGTCAGTCAGTGTCCTATGAGTATGACAGGCCATGTATAGTAGTAGGCCTATACCTTGGACCCCCTCCCAAAGTAGTATGTATAATACAGTGGGGAAAATAAGTATTTGACCCACTACCATTTTTTCTGTTTTGGATACTTACGCTTGCTCCAAAACTCTGAAATTTTCCTCACTGCATGTATCTGCTCGGCCAATATGAATAGCTAAACAATAATGCATCAATGCTACTTGTTTTTAATTACAGGAGTGATTCCATATTTCTTAGTGAGTGGTTCGCATGAAGTGAAGTCTGATGGTTCGATATTGGTGCACTATCCACATTTGCAAAATGATGCCAGCAGGATTCAATTTGCTTGTTCTGCAAACAGTGAGGATGAACTAAAGAGTGCATTAAATGGTAAGTATGTTAACATATGTGCATGTTGATTCCTAATACCAGAGTTCATGAAATATAAAATAATATCATATGGCTAGCGGAAATACTTGCTTCCCATTGGCCGACAGCCGTGCAATATTCTACGATATTGCATGCATGTTATTGCACGCTCATTTTAACATGTAAGAGATTACATGTTAAAATGAGCGTGCATTTAAAGTCCTCATTAAAATAGATCATTAGAGAGGAACACGTCAGGCGCATGATATATTAGTATCTAAATACCAAAGATGGCACCACCTGGACCCCACAGATAAGTTTTAAAGACAAACATTTTAATGATGCGAAAAA
This sequence comes from Platynereis dumerilii, assembly GCA_026936325.1. Taxonomy (NCBI): domain Eukaryota; kingdom Metazoa; phylum Annelida; class Polychaeta; order Phyllodocida; family Nereididae; genus Platynereis; species Platynereis dumerilii. The sequence goes on from JAPTHN010000001.1 coordinate 160,337,175, forward strand.
ATAAATTAGGGAAAAAAAAATGGAAAAGAAATATTCGGGAAAAATGGTTAAGTATAAATATGGGGAAAGAATATATTTGGGCACAAAAAAATTTTGGAAGAAAAAGGCTAATCAGTGTTCGCACTGTCACTTATAATATGCAGGGCTCTCCCGGACTGAAATAGTGAGATAAAGAGCCATTCAGTAGCAAAATAAAGTCCTACTAGTAGTATTTTGAAAAATGATCGTCAGACAGTGCCGCGTTCCCGATGGTTGGTGCCGTTATAATGTCGAATTGTTCTCATTTTCACAGGAGACATGCATTTAGTAGAAGGAGACATCATGCTTCGAGGACAAGGAACAAATCAGCAAGTTATGTTGCCAGTGATGGCAAGGTATCCTGATACAGATGGCCCACTGACGTTCCAGAGTTGGCTGGAAGTAGCGAAAAACAGCAAAAAGGCTTTGAAACTTGATTTTCAATCTATTGACGCTGTTGACCTCAGTCTTCAAGTTCTTGCTGGTTATGGTGATTCGGTGAGTGTCAATTGAAGACTGCTTTTGAGACAGATTTACTTCTCTTTGCTAGGTGTCATGAATCGGAAAAGAGGGGAGGGTTGCTCTAGCGTTGGCATGCTGGGCTGCCAATCGCTGGGTGGGTCCAGGGTTGCCGGGTCACCTGGGCTTATGTTGGACGGCTGTTTCAATCGTCCTTCACGTCATTGCCGTGCCCCCCTCCTGTCCTAATTAGCCTACCAAGTGCATAAATACAGGACGTTAAGCCCCAATCATCCATCCAGCCATCCATGAATCTGAGAATTGTTTTCTTGTTTGCAGTTCCGCTTTCCATTATGGTTGGGTGGTGAAATTCTTGCCGGGCCAAATGCAATCACTGCACCCTTGGATGCCAGTCTGTTTCTTCGTCTCTGCACCACATCCTTTCCGAAGAGTACCCTCGTCCTCGGATGGAGCACCGGCCCGTATTTGCCGGAGCTGCCAAATGTCTACAGCTGGGTGATGGTGAATGAGATGTTCCACACTTTGCTAAAATGGAAGATCGCCCAACCTGTGGTGTTCAGTGTCAAGGCTAAATTTGCAAGACGCTCCATCCACCAAATTAAGTGGTTGATGGAAATGACGGATGGATCGGTTGTTCTCGTGAATGACCACAAAGATGGTATGACAGGCAATGATGTGTTATATATCAAGCAACGACTTCCAGAAAGTAGAGTATTCTTGGACTTGAGCGAAGAGCTGGAGGCTGACGTCAATGCTCTAAAAATGGCCCAGCCTTCTCTGGAACATAACATCCGTTTAAACAGCTCATTTCTGCAAGAGCAGTGGGTGATACTCCACCGAGAAGGCGAATTCCTTGCAGGAACAGAAGCGTTGTTGTTTCAAGAAAGTGTTCTCATGAGCAAGGAAGCCTATCAGCCTCGGGAACATGCGGCTACTGTGATAGAAGCTTTAGTTGAATTTGTGCCTCCATCACTTGACTACTCCAAGAAACATGAAGATCCTGATGCCCCTGAACTAACACTGGAAATTTTCACACGAGTTCAAAAGAGTGCTCGACCTTCCCAAATGTCTGGTATCAAGTTTTCAATAGGATCAGAGGGTTCTATGTCCATATCTTTTCATAAAATGACCAGCCCTGATAGACAAACTAAACTAAATTGGATGGAAATGCCAATCTGTGCAAAAATCATAATAACAGATCAAGGATCTGACAAAGTTTCATTGGAAGTATTTAAAGTTGATGATTGCCACTCGGATAATCCAAAAACTCTAGAAAGAAAATACCTGACCCTGGAGACTGATGGTTTAACACAAGCCCGTGGTCACATTGTTCTTAAAGGAACCGGGAGAAGTGGCTTTATAGCTTTGACATCCTATCAGGTGCTACATGTGTCTAGTGTTGACAGCAATTAACTGATGCATTATGTCATACATGGTTTGAATTATACGCAGTTATATGCATGGATCTGTCGAAGAAATTCTAAAAATTGTGTTGATGTGTAATTGCGGTTCATGTACTGTTAGCAGTGAGGTTGATCAATTTTTTCAGCAAATTTGTATGGCACTGTTTTATATGTGTGAACAACTATGGTCTCTATGTACAACAGCCACATGCTGTGTAATTAATAGGATAATAATTTATAGGATGGCTGCGTTTGCTCAATATTGAAGAAACTAGCCGAGAAGTTGAAACCTCACAAAGAAGGACATTTTTGTCGCAAATTTTTCACAGGTATCTTATTTCAGTCTTGGATTGACTATTGTGCACTTCACAATGTTATCATCAGTAAAATTTATTGTTTAAAAAAATTTAGATTAAAAGTTGACATATATTGAAATTCATGCATAGGGTTACTTTTCTTGAAGGGGATGAAATTCTTAAAGATCAAAAGGGAAGAATTTGAGAGATTAGTGAAGAACATGAAATGCAATGAAAGTGGCGCTTTTTCTGTCTATGCTAGTTACTCAAAGTCTTAGACAGGCTTAGTCCGTTACTCAACAATAGAGGTGTTTAACAAGTGATTGGTCAATGGATGTACAGTACTCAATTTGTAATATGCTTCCTCTATTTATGTGTTAGACACATTGCAGTTGATATTTTACCTTGTTTTATTTGACAATGTGAGCCATTCTTGTGATACAGTATTTTAACTTGTGATGTAGCCTGCCCCAATTCCTATTTTGGCTTATTGTTGTAAAAACAATTTTATTTTAATTGGTTAATATGCATGGCGTCTTGCTATTGACGTAGTCCCCTTTAATATTGGGACTCAATTAGTGAGCACAAGTTTCCTCAGTCTCAGACCCTCTGTTATGCGTTTGAAAATTATTGATGTACACTCAAGTCAAGTGTCACCAATTTTGTAACTTATTACAGCAGTGCTGTATAGGCCCACCTTTTCCATTTAGGCCTGGCCTCTACAATATGTCCCATTGTCATTTTGAGTATCTGATTTTTATAGAATTCCTTTTTATAAATTTTTTTGAAAGGTTGCATGAGAAAGTTTTTGTGGATGGGCACCCTATATTTTGGCTGGGAAAGACAAAGGTGTCCATCAATTTATTTTAAGATTCCTGTGCTTGCTTGTCCGAACTGATATACTTCTTTCTTCTTTTCCTAACTTGCAAGTTGCACCTGATCTTCTTTCTGTCTTCAGTTTTATAGAATGTGCGGGACCTGGGGGGAAACGACACTGTCACTTCAATTGTAAAGTATACCCTAGCCTAATGGGTAATTCTAGTAATTATATATACTTTTTCAATAAAATCCCTTTACTTCAGACATTCATGCAACGGTTGAACCAGTGCCCAAACTGCAGGAGAGTGAAAATGAAAAAGACAACTAGTTGATAGTAGGAAATCAGGGGTTTATTTCTTGAGTATCAATGAAAAGCCAATTGGTTTTTTTGCACATTTGTACATGTCTTATTATTGTTATTTAAACACCTGTAAATACTCAAACGTTTAAAATGTTTTATTGTTTAAAGGTTTTTCCATTTTCTTATTTTTCAACAGTTTTGAATCTCCTGCCATTTTAATGTTTTTGAAAACCGTAAACATTCCAGAACAAAGAAATTGATGTACTTTTGTACAATAAATATATTTTAACATACATGTATGATTGAAAGTTTGTGTCAGGATAGTGATGCATGGTAGGCATATAGATAATCAGCCTAGCGCTTTAGAAGTTGTACCTTTTTCATATAATTTGCATGTTGCAGTTTGGTTGACTTTTTAACATTGTTACAAGCAGTCTTCACGAAGATTGCCAATTTGCCAGTCTATATAGATCTGACAGATTTTGAACGGGTCCAACAGTACAGGCAAATAAACAGTGACTGGATTCATGTCAATTGAAATATATGTGGAAAGAGCCAAAAATCTATTTTGGTCCCGCATGGCATTTTGAATCTTTGCAATGACTGATTGCATTTGAAACGCAACACCACAAAATCATGGGTTTACAAATGTTGTGGTAACTTACTAAATATCTTTACTAAAGTATCTGATTATACTAAGTGTTGATATGGCTATATGTTAGGAAATGATTTTTTTTTTTAACAAATAAAATTATCCTCCTATAGCTACTAGTTGTAGGAGATATTATAATGTGTAAGTACTTGACCTTTGGCAAACTTTTACAAATTTCATGTCCTAGAACCAATGAAAATAAATCCATCTACATATCTCCTCTGCTTTTCAAGCAGCATAGTAGCTAGGTATATCTGCAAAAAGGTATACTTTATTCTATCAATTAGACACACTTTAGGCCAGGGCTTCGGAGATGGGTTGCAAGTGAAGTGACATCCGACATTAGTATTTCTAGGGATACATGGAAATACTACTCCCGACTCATTTGCCTTTCTGAAAAAGGACTTCTTAGGTCTCATGAAATTTGACTTTGAATCCAGACTCCTCTTTTCAGAGTTAATTTCATGCATGTTTCATGCACATAGTTAGCAAAGAAGAAAATTAATTTCAATTTTTTTATACACTAATGTTTGTTCAGGAATTTGTGTGTGCTTTGTCTTTAAAAAAAATGTGTTTTTGTCAACTATTTAAATAATTTTTAGGAGTCAGGAGTCACCAGATTACTTTTGACACCCGACTTGACTCCACCTGAAAACCTTCGACTCAACAACTCCGACTCCAAAGCCCTGCTACATAGGCCTACAGTATAAATAGGCACATAGGCCTACAGTATAAATAGGCACAATGTTCCCTTTGCTATGGGTATGTACATTATTACATATTGCATAAATGTATCACAGCATTAGGCAGTTAGTAACACAAAACACCCTTAGATCAAAAGGCTAAATTTAGGGATAAAAGTATACATTCTGTTTGGGCTACCGTTTTCTATGAACATATCTTTCAACTGGTAGTGTAAAATATTAAATTTTACAAAGTAGAGGACGGTCTCTAAAAATTTCTTAACAATCCAATTCTACAGTTTTGTGTTTGGATGATATTATTGTACAAGATTATGTTCAAACATTAAAAAGGTATGAAATTTCGTCAATAAAGGCGTAAAAATCAGACCAGGCACAAGCAGGGAAAAAACTTTACGACCATGCTCTTTCAGCTACAATCCCGCGGTAGATGATTGTCAAATAGACAGCAAATAAAAGGAGTACAAAGACATCGTCTAGTAACCCAAGAAGTCCAAACACTGCTTCTGGTATGATATCAAGGGGTGAAACAAGGTATAGCACAGCCGCAATAATGCAGATGTATATCCTTGCATTAAATAGTCTTATTATACCAGGCAATGAGAAGAATTCACCCACAAAGTGACGCAGTAATGTTGGCAAGTCTTGAAGGTACTCAATAAGCTGAAATAGACCAAAAGAGTATGATCAATACTAGTATTTAGTACTTAGTAACAATGGCACCTTTAACTTCGACAGGAATAACATACTTGTGCCGTGGCTGTTGTTTATGGGAATTAAGAAGATGTTTATGGAGTCAGACTTATTAAAGTATATCATTGAAGTAGGTCGAGCTATTGTATTCTTGTGAGAGGCTTAGTATTATTGATTATGACAAGGATTGAAGCGGACTATCCCTTCTTTTCTTTGTCAGACTTATGCCTGATATAATTGATCAGTTGATTTTAAGTTCTTTGACAAGTGAATTTCCTTTTTAATAATTATATAATTATTGGCTCTGTTAACCTACATCTAAGTAATGTTACTCACTGAACGTGGTTCTCCTGAAAATCTTCTGTTATATGCTTTGATGTTGTTGACTATGTTGGTTTTCTCGGCAGATGACTCCTCATTCTCAGCATCAGTGAAGCAAAATAGTAGCAAAGTAACCTGAAATGCAAAAGGCCTATGTTACAGATCTATATCTATTCCATAAATATATATAAGGCCATAGAGCTCTAAATATTTTTTTCCCCTACTTAATAAATGAAAAAACTTACAGTAGTTCGACAAATAGGACACCTTACAGCTCCCAACCAGTTGCCATGTCGCCAGTAAAGAAGAAAACAATTCCCTGAAACAATAATCCGTAGATAAATATCAGATAAGCCTAGGCGATATCAACCCGATATGTCTCTCAGAATCAAATAGTTTTCACACAAACAACTGTAAATAGTGCCACATATATTCTGCCTCATGGAAAAGTCAAAATAAATTTTGCCATGTTGAAAGTTGAACGGATGTTGAAAGTGGCAACAATTGTCTATGATATTTTGGTCAATCACTACAATTAACACTAGTGCACGCAGCGTTTGTGAGCATTCAGTGAAATGGGTCTATTGCAAATGCCATATATATGCTTACCACAAAACACATGACCACAATTTGTCTCTGTGGGGAATCGGGAGACACCCATGCAGATCGGACAATTTTCGTCTTGCTGATATCGACGTCTAGCACCATCAGCACCTGAAGTACCATTCTGTCGGGGTTCGTCAGCCGGAAAGTCTGGTGCTGTTGGTGTCAGGGGGCGGTGCATTGCATCTGCACTTGAGTTTGCCCGTTGTGCACCACTGCCATTTTGATCCAGGTGATCTCGGGCTCCCTGAACATTATCATGACTATCAGGATGGATTGCAGCTTGTGAACTTCGGTACCTGTCCAATAGAAATAATATGTTCAATGCAAAAGCATGAAGATGGAACCGCCTGGACCTAAACGATAAGTTTTAAGGACTGTAAATTTTATTGATTTTAATAATATAATATTTCTCAAAATTCACTCTCGTAAGGGGTGCATTCATACTATTCATATTCAGGTTTGTTCAATAACAAGAATCCGCGGATTCAAAACCGACCTAGCACAATGAAATTGAAGGTGCCATTGCTTAAACCACTGAGTCACTGATATTGCCAGATAGGAGAAATAGTTGATTGAAAGATGCTAGACTATTAGTATAGAATCAATGCAGTTTGAACAGATTTCTAAAAAAAAGGAAAGATGGCAGCCATAATGGCCGCCATCTTGGATTTCTCAACATGCTCCCGACTGATACCCACAGCCCCATACCTGTTCCAAATTTCATAACTCTAGACGAAATATTGAGGTCACAATGGGCATTTCAAGAAATGACGAAAGATGGCTGCCAAAATGGCCGGCATCTTGGATTTCTTGACATGGTCCTCATCCATACCCATAGGCCAATACCTGTATCAAATTTCATATCTGTAAGTGAAATATTAAGGTCACAATGGTCAGTCCAAGAATGACGTAAGATGGCTACCAAAATGACTGCCACAAAGTGGTTGCCATCTTGGATTTCTCAACATGTTCCTGACTGATACCCACAGCTCCATACCTGTACCAAATTTCATAACTGTAAGTGAAATATTAAGGTCACAATGGGCAGTTCAAGAATGTAGAAAGATGGCTGCCAAAATGGCCACCACAAAATGGCCACCATCTTGGATTTCTCTACATGTTCCCAATCCATACCAAGAGTTCCATACCTGTACAAATTTCATAACTGTAAGTGAAATATTAAGGTCACAATGGGCAGTTCAAGAATGAAAAAAGATGGCTGCCAAAATGGCCACCAAAATGGCAGCCATCTTGGATTTCTCGACATGTCCCGATCCATGCCCATAGTACCATAGTAGGTATGTTGCAATCTGCTGCAATGACCCAGAAAAATTTCTGCCTGCAATGTGCTGGCGAAAATCTGTGCGTTTGAAAACATCCTTCACAAAAATAGCTCTGGCTATGTCTGTACTCAACATAGCTTGTTGATTTTAACAGCAAATGTTATTGGGATCATCCTTGACAGCCTAGTTTTTAAATATTTAAATTTTGTTCAGTTGTTTGTCTTTTCCAGCCATTTGAAAATGACAGTGTAAATCAACTTGCTACAGCTTTTTTCGTGAGCTATGGCCATTGATTAGAGGTATATGGCCATTTAAGTTACACTTTTACCTTCATTACTGCAAAATTTGAAGGAAATTGTATGGATAGGGAAAAAGTTATATGAGGCCTAAATTTCCAAAGTCACTCTCATTTGGTTAAAAATTTGCCTTGGTGGCCAGGCTGAAAAGCTGACCCTCTTTATGTGAAGCAACTGATTTAATATCAGTATATCTATTAATTTACTGCTACCTTGTTACTTTCTCGTGTCCCAAGGAGCCTAACAAATGCATAAATATGCGACATAAAGCCCCAGTCATCCATCCTTGTTTCACTGGCAATAGATGTTGTAAATGAACAGTAGATGCTTTGCAATGTGTTAGACTTTGGTTCACATTAATTAAATTTACCTCAGAACTTTGGAATGGTATTTATTGTTTAAATAAGTGGTATACTTCACCGTGTGTTTGTTGGTTGCCATTAAAAGTCAGGTTCAGCTATAGCAAATGCAGTTATTAGTTAGTCTTCAAAAGACACTGAATTTGATAACCATCTGTTGAAAGTTTCATTCAATTATCTTAATTTTCAACAGAGTTATGAAGATCACAATCGTTGATCACAGACTTTTTGTAATTACAATGCTAAAACATAGCAAATTATTACTTCATTTTTGGACTACAAAAATGCTTGTAACTTCTTTAATAATTGACATATTACGGTGGTTCTGGTGGCTAATTTTCTTTTATTGAAGTGTCTGTCACATAAAAATAGTTTCAATGTGAAATTCCAGATTTAAAATTTTTTGCAACATACCTAACCATAGCTGTACCAAATTTCATTACTCTAAGTTGAAAACTAAGGTCACAAATGGACTTTTACACACGTGTTGACAAGAAAATTTAATGGTTTACACGAGTCCCCTTTCACTACCCAACCCCCTCTAATAACCGACGTTAGGCCGGTTAAAAATCTAAAAGCATTTTTTTAACAGGATTAGGCTGTCTGCAACACTTTCATTTCTAAAAAGTGCAGGCTGAAGAGCCAATGGGAGTCAAGATATCGTCCTAGACCATTGATGTTGGTATGCAAATTGTAGGTATTTTTTAGAGCTTTCCAACCATGGCAGGTAAAATGTTGTATGAACCGCGGATTGGCGAAAATGGTCGAAAACGAAAAAAACATTGAAACTTAGAACCAAAATTGAAGTAGGTAAGAATTGTCCTATCACAATTTTGAGAACAGATTTGGATTCCCAAGCTCAAAACGCACCTTTTAGGCACTAGTGCTTTTTAAATTTGCATAGAAATTAAAAATTGACACATCCTACTGTAGTAAGGTTCAAAATTTACTAGTCATTCAGCAAATCAACTAGCCCGCAGAATGCAAACTATTATTCACATTTTGTTTCCAGTTCTTTTGCAACAAAGAAATCACCTGATTGTCACATAAATTGAAATGAAGATGCTGGTAATATGAAAACAATCTAGAGGATTTTTTGTTTTTATTACTATATAATGAACTAGAAAAACCCATTGACAGCATACATCACGTAAATGGCAGCATGTGTAGAGAGGTAATGATGCAATAAGCATATAAGGTAGGCCTATGGTAGGAAATGTGAAAGGTATCCTTTCTAATACAAGTGTAGGGAAGTGAAAAGATTTGACTATTTGATGTGATGAGCTGTCACACAGATTTGAATGTGTGACTTGTCATGGCAGATGTGAATGTGTGCATTTGCAGCAGAGGGCAGGTAGGTAGCTTTGTTTAGTTTCGTAGTAAATATTTGAAAAATGAACTTGCATGTAAGCATGTGAATTTGGTACAATAATATACCTTTGATAGCGGTTTAGAGGTGTAGAAAGTATTACTGCTGCAGTTGGAAAATTGAAAGTAGGAGGAAAGAATTTGTACGTTTTTTTGATGACTTATCATGAGAGATTCATGCAATCCTGGATTTGGGGCAGAGGTGTAGTCGAAAGGATGAATAAGGGAGTAGTCAGGAGGTTGATTGCCCTCATCAGGAGGACATGATAGAAAAAGAAGGATAGGTGGATACTTTGGGCGAGTGAGGTGCCTGGGGGAGACGCTTACTGTGCACAATGGTCAGGCCATGTCAGGTGCGGTTTAGTTTGAATGTTAGAATGATTTTCCAATGCTTGTCAGCTATTTCAAAAGGTTTAAACTCAGTTGAGCTGTCCTGAGCAGCATCCATGCTACTCAATGAAGTGCTGAGGCTGAACAGCCTGAGCTGTATTTTTAGACCTCATGTATATGGGCTGGGCTGATAAACTATCCATTTCAATTTGATTGAACAATCATTTATAAATTTATCTATTATTTGATTTCAAACAATGTGCAATAAAAATGTTCCAATTGAATAAAGAATAATTTGATCAAATCGACATTCAAAGAAATACACAACATCCACGAGGTGGCAGGTGCTCCACTAGCTATAATTCTGGACTTCATTAATTAGTACTGAGGCCTGGGCCCACCATTGCTTTCACTATAACTCTTGTTGTCCTGCACATGATTCTGGGAAAATGGTTCCACTCCAGTGGTTCCAAAAGTCAACATCCAGTGTTTTGGGAAGGGCAGGGCAACATTTACATTAACTTAGGAGAGTTCTTTCATTTCATGCTATCAGTACCAGCTTCCCAAAACTAGTCTGGCTTAATGTTCCCTCATAACCTCTCAACACAAAGCAGACCTCATGAAATTTGTATGTTTTTAGGTAAATTCCCTCCATTCACAAGATTGTGGAATCCTATACTCCCCCCCCCCATCCAAAATGGTAGAGTCCATATGGTTACAAGTTGGTGTCACATGACCTACACCCAGTTCCCTCATTGGTCAGCCTACTACTACTACTAGGTAAACAGCAAACATGGCAAACATTTGAAGAGGCAAACATTTAGATGTTCCACAGAAAGAACTATGAAACTGACGAAATAACAACATACACAGATATCATTGCTAAGCCAGAACTTCATTTGTATCACATATAAATGGTCACATGAAAAATTTACACAGTTTGTTGGTCATTTGCCAAGTTTCAGGCCAATCTCATAATTAGTCAAAAGCAGACAACCCACTTTCAATCCCCTTTTCCCTTATCACTTCCCACCCCTTTTGCCCCCCTCTAAAAACCGCCGATAGGACGGTTAAAAACTGTTGTGAGGGCCTACTCAAGAAAAGTTTACTAAGAATGCACAAACTGTTCCAAACATTTCAAACTTATTTCTTATATTAACAAGACTAGTCCCTGAAGCCGCCGCCAGCAGCCGCCACGCCAGCCACTTTAATCTTTTGGCTGTGCCAATTGGAAAAATGTTCAGCTATTTCAAGCCATAAGCAGTTATTTATTTTGTCAGCCGTTTATTTTTACGTTAGGCTACCTAGGCATATTTGATATCAACGGAATCGGCTTGAAAAGACGATTCCAGTGGTATACATATCACGAACATTGAAGAAAGCTAGTCCAAACTGGAGGATAAAATAAAGTAAAAAGTAAAGTAAAGTAAAATACTGAACGCAGGCTTCTGCAGAAGCCTCTATGTTCAGATCTATGTAAAAGTTTGTGCTGCGGTAATAACTAGGTATTGTTCTTGAATAGTTGAGTATCTGGACTAGGTAATATACTTGAAAAATGGACTAGGTAATGTACTTGAATAATGGACGAACTAGATATAACAGTCTAAAAATAATAATAATGGACGAACTAGATATCAGTCTATGAACATATATACAGTAACTACAGTAATATAAAAAACAAGTCTGTGAGCATCTCTTTCATATATATATATATATATATATAATAAACAAATCCAATAGATGAGCATCTTAGGTATGGTATCCTTTGACAGGTAAATACACAGCTGATCAGAGGATAGCTGAAAGTTAAGGCCTCTCACGATGCCTCCACCGTATTTAGCAATCCCTTAAAAAGTCATTGTAGTACGTAGATCATTTGGCATGTTATCGATCCTTTGGCATGTTAATCCACAGGGTCTGGGTTACATTTAATAGTCCCTAGCACCATCCAATTATTAAATAGTAATTCCTAAGGTGAGCTAAGGCCTCTCACGATGCCTCCGCCCCCTTTCCCACTAGCTCAAGCTATGTCTGCTTCCGGATCATAAAACACTGGGTGATTTACCCAGTACTTATCTAAACGAGCTTTGAATGAATCCAAGCTCGGGGCACATACCACATGTTCTGGCAGACTGTTCCATAAACTCGGTATCCTATTTCTGAATGAATGTTTACGAATATCCAGCCGGTGGGTCCTTTCAAGGAATAACTTCAGTCCAGTCGGTGACCTCTCGTTTGTTGATTTGCTCGTTGTAAGTCAAGTGAGACCTCAGCATCGTATATATTGTGAATAATTTTATATGCCTCAATTGCATCCCCACGCATTCTTCTAAATCGAAGAGTTGAAAGTTTGAGAGTTTTCAGTCGCTCTTGGTACGACAAATGTTGGAGGCCGTTAACTTTTTTAGTTGCAACTCTTTGGACTGATTCAATTTTCCTGATGGTACCTTTTTTATACGGACTCCATACAGCTTGTCCGTACTCCAAAATTGACCTTACCAGTGTCACGAAAATTGGCTTGAATATCTCCGGCTCCAATTTGTCAAATGTCCTCCTGATAATACCCATCATTCTGTTTGCTTTGTTAACTATGTTGGAAATGTGGCTCTCAAAGCTCAATTTACTATCAATTGTTATTCCTAGATCCTTTTCCTCTTCAATTCTCTCCAAATATGAAATATTTCCTGTTGCTGTCTTGAGGAAGAGACTTGACGGCCGTGGGTCATCTTCATGTCTTGACATTACCATGCGTTTACATTTATCGGGATGAAATTTGAGAAGCCACTTGCCAGTCCATTGCTCTAATTTGTTCAGGTCATCCTGTAGTTTGTCTTGATCTGCCGTTCCCGGGGTCCATTTTGAGAAAATCTTTGTGTCGTCAGCAAATAGATAAATGCTTGAAGAAATATCGTCAGGAAGGTCATTTATAAATATGACAAATAATATGGGCCCCAGCACTGACCCTTGTGGGATCCCACTTTCAATCACCGAAGGGGCGGATTTTACTCCTTTAACCACAACTCTTTGCGTTCTGTTTGTGAAAAAGTCTCTTAACCAATCACTCAATAGTCCATCTATACCATAGCTTCTGATTTTGGCTAAAAGCCTCTGGTGTGGTACAGTGTCAAACGCCTTTTGAAAGTCCATGTATGCTATTTCAATAGTCTCTCCCTTATCCAAAGCTGCTGTCCACTTGTCAAGCGCTTCCAATAGCTGCAGAACTGTCGATCTTCTTGGGATGAATCCGAATTGCTTCCTCGAGAAGAGCTTATTTTCCAGCATGTAATCCATCAACTCATCTCTCACAATGCTTTCCATTATCTTACACACGACGCTAGTCAAACTGACTGGCCGGTAATTATTGCACAATTTCTTCGGGCCCTTCTTGTGAAGTGCACAGACCTCCGCTTCCTTCCAAGCAGCTGGAAGTTTGCCTTGATTGAAAGAGTTTGTAAATATTATACACAAGGGTTTCGTTATGAAGGAGGACAGTTCCTTAAGCACTCTCGGATGAATTTTGTCGGGACCAGCTGATTTGTTAATCTGTAATTTGGCTAACTTCTTGGCGATCTTCTCCCTCGTAAATGTAACATTGTTGATACTGGATGTCGATTTCCTCTGAAGTTCCGGCACCTCGCCTTGCGGTACTTTTGTGAATACTGAAGTGAAATGGTTGTTTAATGCTTCAGCTTTGCCCAAATTTGTAGACACTGCTCCCGATTCGCTTTCAAGGTCAAAATGTCACGGACAACTTTTGATGAAGTTGACTTTGGCACCATTTACAACAGTAGTTTGCTTGCTCTGTCTCAGACATTAGCAGAAAAGTAAATTTGGTCTGAAAATGGCACGAAGCACACTGAAGAACTTTCCTGCTTTTCGCGAATGAAGCGTTGTGAATTTTAAGCTCTGGTTTGAAGTTAAACTAAACATTTACATTGCAGCAACTAGGTCTATTGCTTTTGAGATATTTGGACGCATGGACAATATCTCTATTACACAAGTGCAGACTATCAGCACTTAAAGTTGAATCCCATGGAATACAGCTACTCCACCTATTGTACTCCATGTAACTATTGCTTAGACAAAAATACCACAGGTGGTGGCTCCCCCGCTTGGTAAAATGGTTCATATGCATTGGAAAAGCCACAGATTTTTGAAAACAGGGGTAGGCTCACTCGGAGGCTGCTGGCTCAACCAGGAATAATGGCACTAAACTATAAATACACACATTTTGGGCTGATATACAGGCCTAATATATGATCCAACTTTCATAAAAATCGGAGAAGGCATCTTTGAGATATTCAAGTTTATTTTAAGGGGTACTTATTTTTGTTGAACTGTTTTCCATAATTTTCTCATCTTGTACACCACATAATTCTCAAAAAACATTGGTTACCCCCCTTAAAAGACTTGTTTTTCAAAAAAGTGTATTTTCAGCTATATTCCTTTAATTTTGAGTGACGCTGCTTTTCGTTATAAATCCCACTCTTTTTGGTATTTTACTGTATGTTTTAATGTGCTGACATAAGGTTTTGAAAAGATCATAGTTCGAAAATTATGTTGGATAGCCTGCCTATTTTTTTCTATGTTGGAGAGCTTTCTTTTTGAAGAACTTTTTGGCAAAGTTTCATGAACATCTCATGGATTTTAGATTTCTTGCCAAGTGTGGGATTCAACTTTAACAAAAATCTGTGCTTGACAACAAGATACATGCACATATAGGCATAGAAACCAGGGGGGGGGGATACTTGCCCCACCCTAAAAACATGGCAACCTTTTAAATTGACATAGCATTCAGGCAAAGATTTGGACAGAAAGCCTCATTGACAGAATTACAGACTGCCCCCCCAGCCCCAGAATAGATTGCCTCTCATATATGCCTATTATTGTACAATAATAAGATTTGTTGAAAATTCTAAAAGTAGCATGTGATTATCTATGAGTTTTATGTGACCAAACCCCAGTGGACCATCTTGGTGTGCATTGCCAACAGCCTTGATTCAGAAATAATTTCATCCATGGTGTAGGAGCTGGTGTTGAGGGGGGAGGGCTACATGAAGAACCGCTTGGGTTCTGCCTAGGTTATACCCTGAAGCCATAAATGTATAGGGTATGCCTACCGACCTACCCTTTGATTTAGATGACACTAGTCCTTCAACTAATGTTTTATAATGTTGTAAAAACCGAAATGAAATAAAATTTGTCTATGTCTATGTCTATGTCTATGTCTAGATGCCTCAATTTCATGAAGTTAAATTTATTTTATTGCATGCAGTAAGGGACCATTCAGAATTTATGACTGGGGAGGGTGGGAGTTTTGCTGGAACTTCCCGTAAAAAATGATACCCCTCTTGATTTTCATGTCGATTTTTAGTACCCCACCCTTAGGTTTCACACGTATTTTTAGAACCCCCCCCCCCTCGCCATACAAAGCAATACACTCATATATATACTGTTATACACGGCCGCGCTTACAGATTCGCGTCATTTCCCGGAATTTTGCACGTAAGAAAGTCCAAATAAAATGAAATTATGCGTGTTTTTTAACATTTTTTCTTTGTTAAAATTTCTTACCCCCCTTGGAAGTGTTGTCAAAAATTAATACCCCCGCTTGAAACACATTTGAAAAGTTATAATACCCCCTCGGCCAAAACTCCCAACCCCCCAGTCATTAATTCTGAACGGTCTCTAATGATGGCTTGTAGTATTGAATTACCAATCTTATGGTGACTTAGCGACCTCAAGCCATTGCAAGCCACATCGTATTTGAGCCATGAGCAGCCATCATCAAAAACGGCTAGCCGGCTTAGCCATTCAAACAACCTTTAAGCCATCTGTTTTTCTGAAATTAAACGGCTTCTGGGTCTAAACAAGACCTATAGTTAACAGTTTTTATCATCAGCCAGGAAAAGTAACTTTTATCAATTGTCTGTCCTCTGCTTGACGCGACAAACGGCAATTGTGACGTCCGCAAAAAGTCTGACGGTACAGCTGATGTTATCCGAAATATCATTAATAACGATAAGACATTAAAGAAGGACCTAAACCTGGTTCGTGCTGACACTGTGATATTGGTAAATGTGTCAACTATCCTATATTGTTGGTTTGTCACCCAGTTCA
The DNA here is from genome assembly GCA_026936325.1 of Platynereis dumerilii. Lineage (NCBI taxonomy): Eukaryota > Metazoa > Annelida > Polychaeta > Phyllodocida > Nereididae > Platynereis > Platynereis dumerilii. The sequence goes on from JAPTHN010000001.1 coordinate 160,353,221, forward strand.
GTACTGGTACTGCTCAGCTGCTAGTAAAATAATTTTTTAGTTCACTTGTTCACTGTACCACAGTGCACCAATAATAGTTTATGCCTTCATATGCAATGCAGATTGACATTGTCACTATAGTACTAGACCTAGGGACAACTTGACATGAAATGCCTTTATTCTATTGTGGTGATCGTGGTATTGCTTACCTAACCACTTGTGGTGAGAGATACGAGCGGGAGCGGAGGTGCGTCCTATCGCTTCAGCATCAGTGTATCGTCTGCCAAACCTCGCCAGATCTCGCCGCACCGCGAGAAGACCCGAGATGACGTACAGCGGCACCAAGCGGTGGTACGGGCCACCACACTCCTCCCCGTCATATTTTCAGCTTCCTGAGGGGGCCCATTGAACAGCTTCTTGAGTGGGCCTATTGAAATATGTCCACTGCAAGAGCTGAATGTGTAGCACCCCTCTCCCTCCTCAAAAAAAATTAAAATATCCATAGGCCGAAGTTTCAGAAACACTTAGGGCCTTACGGATACTGTTAAGGAGCATGCAGCTAGAGTGTGCCCCTCAACAAAAATTGGTAGCATTAAAATACTGAGGAATTCCAAAAATAATGGCAAGTCCCTCAAAAAGTTAAAAATTTAAAAATAGGGAAGGACATGCTGAGTTGCTATTGCCCTTGGGCTTCATAAAAGCCATAGCTATAATGCTGCCAAGGATTCCCTGGGGGTAGGCCTTGTCAACACATGCTAGTAAAAACATTTGTTAAAAACACTTCACAAATGACAAACAGCGGGTCTGTACGGCGCTCCAAATGGATACATCCGAACAGGTTGGCCCCTGATTGCCAATTTTATGTAGATTACTCAAGAAAATTTCCTGCTGCAGGGGCGCATATTATTTGACTGCTCCCAGAATTATCACGCCATCTGTTTAGGAAGGGCTTTTTGTCTTCAAAGTCCTTCCTGGATGTCCTTCTGCCCCCTCCCAAAGGGCCCGATGCAGCTCTCCAATTGGGAGAATCACTGCCCCTGTCAGCGGGTGGGAACGACCTATTTGGTCTTCCCTTGTGAACTGGAGCAGAGCCATATGAGGTGTTCCTATGTGGGAAATCGCTGCCAACACACTCTCTAGCAATGTGTCCGATACCAGCACAAGTAAAACACCTCAATGGAATTGGTGTACGCATGCGTTTGTTAGGGCAATCTTCAGCATGATAGTGGTTGCCACCGCATGTTAAGCAAGTCTCAGAATTGGTGGAACTCACTGGGGACTCCGGACAGCCCTTACTAATGTGACGGCCATCTGTTTTGATACCAAAAGTCCGTTTCTTATCTGCAGTCGGACGCGGAGCATGTGGATTAGCCTTTATGTTCCTCCGGCTCTTGTCATACTGCTTCGGCATGTTGAACAGGCGGTTGAGCCTTAGCCGGTCTCCTTTGGGCAGAGTAATGCAAGCATTGAGGGCTGCATTTATGAGAGAAGTTGTCAGTTGAACCAGCTTCTCTCGTGGGATCTTTCTGCAAACCCGAGAAATAAGTTTAGACTTCTGGGTCTCGGAGTCCCGTTTATCCATCTTCTCAAGTCTGAGGGTTCCGGCATCCATTAAACATCCTTGCGGCTCCTTTTCCATAAAACAGCCCTGCAGTTCCATTGTCTGATCTGACAAGAAGCCATTAGAACATCCATGCCAATCATCTTCACCATGGTGTTTATTGAAGTCTACTGAAGATGTGGAGTCAATAGAATCAATTGACTCTCTGCGTAGACTATTTGAGGGGTCCTTGGAGCAAGTTTGTTTTCTGTGCACCAAGGGCCCCTTGTTCAATGAATTAGAGAAAATAGATGAAATAGGTGGAGACCCGTCATCTTCCACCTTGGGCTCCTCCCCGTCCATGCTATCAAGCATATGGTGACACTCCGAGTAGTTGACAATTTCCTCCCTGCAATTAGACTCAGTCTCATGAATACTTTCAGTGATGGCCTCCCTTCCCATATTCTCAGTATCGACTCGGTCATCCTGAAATTGTTCGGAATAGAACATGTTGTGGACCTTTGTTCCTTCCATTATGGGCTGGGAATGTTCAACCATATCTACAACTTGACTAAGTGGTCCCTCTTGTTGTAATGCATCCTTGGCTTCACTGGGCAGCCCTTGTTGCTGGAGAACTGGATCAGGGAAATTCTCATTCGGGACATGAGATGTTTGAATTCCCTTGTTGGCTACTCCCTCCTTCTTCATTTTCCTAACATTGGCAGCCCTTTGCTGTTGACCATAGCATCTCTTGCCTTGCCCTCTGATCCTGGCAAGCAGGGCAAAGAGTTTTTGGTTTCGTCGGTCTTCAAAATGCTCGTAATCCTTGTACTTGATCAACTTGACATCTGTTTCATTCAGTGGGTCCCAATCTATATTCTGAAATATTTTGATGCTGGACACCACAATATTTGATGTGTGAAGTTCCAGGGTTGTCTCAAAGTTGATACTAGTCAATTGGTTGAAAAATTTCCATGAAGTAATAGGACCAAATTCCCTTTCATTTAACAACTCTTCAGCTATCGCTGGTCCAATCCCTCGGATTTTCATCAACTCATCCATTGAAGCTGTGTCTACATTGACAGGCGCCATTTTAGATATCTCCTGTTTGTTTTCTAGCTTGTCCCTGAGGTTTGACATAGTTCTATGAAGATGATTGTTTCTTCGCTCTTCAAAATGTTCAATGTCTTTGTATTTAATCAGCTTAACATCCAATTCAACATTCTGGTCCCAATCCATGTTTTTGAAGATCTGGATACTGGAAACCATTACCTTGGATGTGTGTAATTCTAGAGTTTTCTCAAAAGTGAACTTAGTCAGGTTATTGAACGCTTTCCATGATGTTATCGGTCCAATAATTCTATCCTCAACTATTTTGTCAGCAATGACTGTTCCAATCCCAGGTATGGTCATCAGTTCATCATGTGATGCTGTGTCCAGATTAACTGGAGCCATTTTGGCTGTCAACAAGTTGTTAGTGCCTAGCTATTTCAATTTTAAGCTAATTTCTAGCAAGCAAACCCTGGAGCGGGATGATTAATAAGCACCAGAATTTGTTAGTAGAAGGCACAGCAAGTGGTATTTGGGTTCGCGGTTTTTCAACCAGAACTCCAAACAGGGTCCACTTGTTCTCTTATGTCATGAAACTCTTAATCTAAGGTTAATAGTTTGAAAAACCTTAAAATCTACGGGCAATACGACACAAGGGTACACACAGTGACAATTGGCATTAATTCATTATATACAGGACACACAGCAATGTCAAATTATGCAGTAAACCTTAATTGGTTAACACTCCACTAATTTTGGCAAATATGTTCTGTATTAATACCTTGACACCCGAGCAAATAGATACCGTAGATAGCTCTCCTCAAATGAAATTAAATGAGCAAATGTAGAATTGGCTTCAAAGTGAATCAAACCCAAGACTAATTCACTATATGAAATTACAAACTAATGTGTAGAAAGTGGGCTACTAATTTTTGCAATTTAGCCCAATTTGCTACACCACTAGTAGGCTGTGCTGTACAATTGCTAAGGCTGGTTATGTAAATATCTACAGCTTGTAGGCCTTAATTTTTCAATTAGGCCTGCTAAAGCTAAGATACATTTATTTGCAGGATTTTTCTGTAACACAGATAAATTGCACAGATATAGGCCAATAGCTTACAATCAGGCAGCAGTGTGTCTAATCTGTGATATAATAGGCCTATAGTGTATATTGTGTGCTTAGACAGTGGATTATCAGCTGATTGTAGGATGTTTTTGACAGTTATGCTAGAGCTGTCAAAATTTGACAGGTGAAGTCCTCAGGGATTTCCCCTACTGTCTCAAAGCTGAGATGATGACAACTCGCCCCAGAATGTCCAAAATGCACACAGATATCTGCTTAATTGTCTGCAATACCATATAACCAGCAAATATTGGCAGAACAGCAGTTAGAGCTCACTTTTTGGTGATTTGAAGCTGGCGCCTCCGGGCGAAATCCAAGAGATCCTAAGTGGCGTGACGTCACAGATCACGTGGTCGGCACCTCAGTTTGTTTTTGTCGTTCGACGAAAGCAGACGCGATTTCTTGAATTCGTTTGTTTATGGAGGTAATACGCACTGTTGTGAGCGTATAGGCCTCAATGTTGTTTTTGGAGGTAATACGCACTGTTGTGAGCGTATAGGCCTGTGATATTATGCCATGCTGTGTGATCTTGGCTTGAAGTGAATGAGCTGTGTGCTCTTGGATGTGAATGAGCTGTGTGCTCTTGAATGTGAAGTTGGCTGTGCGCCATTTGTTGATGTGATCTTGGCCAGAGATGGCAAAGTTGAACATGTATCTGATGATCAAGGACACTCCTTGCGATCTGGGGTCCAGTGGCGATGTGTATTGTCATGTGAGATGCACGTTTTTTGTAAAGAGATTACAGGCAGTGAAGATTTGATTTGGAACGAAGCAGCAGACAATCGTGACGTCATTGGCGATGCAACAATGGTTATGACGTCATCACAGCAGGATCATAGTAGAGCTATAAATAGATCCCAGAGTGCATGAGTACCTTGGTCAGTTGGTGCTGTTACTGACAGTGGAGGTCTGGATCTCAGGTCTGGATCCACTGGCACTTTTTTCTTGAGTGAACAATTAAGTGCATTACAAATTGAAGTGAAACACCGGTTTATGAGTCAAAATCCAAGTTACTTAATGCTAAAAATTCTGAAATAAAATATAAAATTTTATTGTTCAAAGCTAATTCGCATGATTGTGTATTGATTTTATCAGCTACAGGAATGTCGACAAGATGCAGAACCTTATTTTTGTGGAGCAACGATTAATTTCATTTATTGTTCAGCGGTTTCAGCCGTTGAGTCAGTCTTTTCCTGGGAATACCATGTGTCTTGTTAATACAATATACATGATAAAATAAATTAATTCTGATTCTGAATACCATGGTAGTGCACTGAGTGCAGCATAGAGGATTGTGATAGCATGCTTGTATTTAGTAGCTGTCACGGTTTGTGACTGTAAGATTGGAGGGATACTCAGCTGAGAGAGCGGCACTCTGCCAGTCGAAGATCTATACGCAGCTAGTTATAAGTTTTTAGCGGAGTACATTTGTTTATTTGATCAATTTCATTTTGTAGTCCTGTTGAAGTATATATATGATAAATTGAAAGGCATCATTATGCTGGTATCTTGGTTGGGTGTATGTCTTCCAATGCGTTCCTTAGTAACTTCCAGGCGTCATCAGATTAATAACAATAACAACAAGTCAAGTAACTTGAAGAAAGGACACATACTTCAACTTAGATATTGATGACCTATCAGGTCTATTAATAATCTTTCAGTCAGCTTGACTGACATGATGTAATTGTTACTTAATTTTTGATAAAACTGTACATCCAGGCTTACATTTGACAGTCATGGGCCTGCATGTATGATTGTTATCAGTTTATGACGAGGAAACCTGTACAGTAAATTTTGTTCGCCTTTATAATGCTACGTTCTTATGGTGTTTTTACTTGGCTTCAGACTATAATTTTGAATATCATAGATAATGGCCTAGTTGTATTTGTTTCAATAGTGTGATGGTCGGAACATCAAACCACTAATGTGACAGGATCACAGTAAAGGACTATAGTAGTCTAAATACTGTTTTTGATCCCGTATCGCCCATGGTTGAGTGGTGCAACAGGGGCACCACCCGAAAACTTGCGACGGAGAAATTACGAGGGCAACAATTTTTCTGTAGTATGAAGGAAACTATGGTCAGGAAGACTAGAGAAGTTGTAGATCTATTGACTACTAGGAGTTTGATGGGAACAAGAACATTTTGAAACAATTTTAGTGGTTGCAACCACGACCAGAACAAGGAAATGTGGAAAATTTCTTGGAATAGGTACTCTCGCTGTCATGCCTCACTATGATAGTATGGCAATTGTAATCATCCTCTTGCTTCTTTGGGACACATTGGCAAATTGTTTAAACATTTGCCCTGCTACGCTCCTGGGATAGGAGACGAGGCCTGAATGACTATCAGTACATATCGTGTTTTGCCAGTGTTACTGTTATATGAATATTGACGGACCATGCTGCAGTCAGTGTGCCCTTTCAGCCTTTCAATATGGATAACCGGGTAGATAATCTTTGGGAAAACATAGACCTACATGCTTTTCTGATTAAATACAGTGTGAGTTAGATTCCTGATGTGGTCGTTGATGGCTTTGGCCTACAATGTATAAAATTGAATTTCGATTGCATTCTTGAATAGTTGTAGCATTTGGTTCATGGTATTGATTTTTCAATTGACAATAGACTTCACCGAGAGTTGGGTGTATATATTTGACTGAGATTATTGTCACCATTGTCGCCATTTGCATTGGTATCGCATGTGATGTCTTCACATTAATTGACGAGTTACCATCAAGTTAATGTGTATATTATACAATTGAGTGTATTCGGTTCTGGTTTTAATATGTGAGGAAATCATTTGGTATTTCATATGATGGGTACATAATTGATGATATAAATATATTTAACATCGTTGGTGTATGTTAAATTTAATTTCAACAAGTTACCATCTGGATTTGCTTCCCGGGGTCACTGATACCTTAGTGGGCTTCACTCACGTGGGAGGCGGACCTGGATGGGTCTCACTTGTAGTTTGCTATTTGTGGTGTCTTGACAGCTTTCTCATCTGGCTTGTATGACAGAGAATAAGATTATTGCTCTGAGCTAGGGCTGCACGATAATAGGCTGAGATGCGATATGCTATAACCATGTCTCATATCGCGATGTCGATAAATTGTGCGATAAATTCACACGCAAGAGATTTTCCCATAAACTCGCAAACTGTAGTGAAAAGTTTGAATTTCGTGAGAATAAATTTCCATTTTTGGGCAAAAATACAGGAAAATTTTAAAATTAATTTATCGCCTCTTTGCGCGATAACATTATCGCCCTACTTGATATCGCGATAGCGATAAATTTGCGATTAATCGTGCAGCCCTACTCTGAGCAGAAATTACTCGGTTGTAATTGTAGTGCACTTTCATTTATTTTAAATGGTTATGTATAATGGTGTATTTTTAAATGGTTTAATTCCTAGATCTGGGATAGATCGCGTAAATTTATAGAACCCATTAGTGCACTACGTCGCCGCAGGACACCACAAATGGTTGACTGCAAAGAGAGACCCGTCTGGGTCCAGCCTCCCACTCCGGATGTACGAGGTTTGGTGGGATTATATTTCTGGCCCTGACTGATTTATATCAATTTCATTTGCTTGAACCCAGGGCATGAATATTCATTTTCATTGGATGAGTGATTATAGTTAAATTTGAGTAATCACATTCTGTTAAAGTTTGGATACACAGAACCTTACGTGAATATGTCCCGATTTCTGCAGGCAACTATACATGCAGTGTACATATTTCTTTACAAGTTTATTGTGTGCATATCGGGAATTTTATTGTAGACATGTGTTTTAGAATCTCAACAGTGACCTATAAATATTATTGCATACTTATAAGTCAGCTAACGATGGTATATCTTTTTCGGGAAATTAGGGAGATTAGTGGGTCCATGATTTATTGGCTGGCATTTGTACACTCTTACCGTGGTACAATATCATACATACCTTAGAAGATGGAGTTTCGACTTTTGGTCAGAGTCAAAGAGCAAGAAGCTGAAGGCCCAGCATTTTTACCATGAAGTTATATGGTGTACTGTGGTATTGCTATTTATTGAAGGATGGGACTTCTGTATGAAATTTTTTCTGCTCCAGCTGTACTGTACATTGTCTGGAGCTGGGAATCCGTGCCACTTTCGACAATTAATTTTGTGTTCATAATAATCTATTTTAATCGATTATCTTTACAGTATTCTTGGCCACATTAAGTTGAATGGAAAATTGATTGTTTTTCCCTATTGGAAAATTATTCAGACTAGACTTGTTGGGATCAGTGCACGCGAAAGCATGACCTTGGACATTTTGTCTGACGGAGAGAGTTCCCGTCAGACAAATTAGTGTTTTGTCAGACAACATGATAAATTTAATCTATAATTTTGCAAATGGTTGAAACACATTTTAATGGAATAGTGTTCTTTGATTTTTTAAAGGTGGTTTTTGCGACATTGCAATTAAGTTTTTGGAGGTCTTACAATACAATTCAACAACAGAGAGACTCAAGAGGACTAGCGCTTAATATGCCTGTTCTCTGTAGAGATTTTTTGCCAGTAAATTTGTCTGACCTGAATTTGAGAATGGTCAGACATTTGCAAAAAGTGCCAGTAATGTTTGACGTGGCTGACCATTATCGCGCGCACTGGTCGGGATATGGACATAAATCCTTAGTCACAATTTGCCAATGATTATAGTCAATGAATGAATTGATTATTTGATTAATTGACTGAGACAGAAGACAAACATCCTGAAATTCATGATTAAGTGCATTGTTGCACCTGCGATCTGCTCGGATATATATGCCAGAGTATTGTTGCAAATACTTCACTCCTGCAGTGTTCCTATTGGCATTTTGTAGACTTACATTCTGTCGAATGGGTAGTGGTAACTTGTGTGACTGACACTGCTGGTTGGCAAAATGTGCCAAGATAGGTGAGAAATCCATCCATGGATTTTAATATCTAAAATTAAATGATTGCCACTCTATTCTTTGAACAGAAGCACTTCACCTCCAGTTAACATGTTGATATTGTGCTGAGGCAGTTTCAAAATATTGAACAATCAAGTTGGTGTAAAGCTCATGCAGTGGTTAGTTTGTGGACTTGCTTCATCAGTGTAAACCTCCTTTGGCTAACTGAGTTGCTGGTCTGGTACTCTGCATGATACCTTTCTTAGGGAAGTTGTCAGAGTAATTATTTTCTTCGAAAAGTTATCAATAAGTGATGTATCTTTTCTGCTCAACAAGAAATTGCAACTGTTATTTAGCTTGCATGTCTTTGACTTGGTGGACTATGGTTTCAATGAAATGCGAGAATTTTTCTAATGCAATGTTCTTATTATTCAACCCTGGTACCCTAGAAGTCTCTCATTGGGGTCAATATTCGTTCTCAATTGTTAAGTGCAGAACAAAATTTTAGTTTCCTGTTGGTCATATGATTGAAATATTTGATATCATGTTTACTATTATGTTGTTGAAGGCAATAGTTCCTCTCTCATTAAAATAAGGCTTTACGTTTGCAGACGGTGACATTGTGATCTCCAGACTAATACGAATAGAATTTTTTGGGGTGGCCACTAAGGCCTAGCTCTGATAGAGCAGCAAATAATTGATCAGACAGGGTCAATCTGATATCACTGAGGCCCATTATAATTAACTCTGCAGTGTATTTAGTCCATACACTATGATACAGCTTGTGAAAACTATCAGCTATGATTTATTATTTTTACACGTATGGTTGATAGATCGATTGTTGATTTTGTGTATAGTGACAGGTACAATTAAGAGACCAGATCAGTGAGGTCACACATTGAGTGTTTCTGAACTCATGGTGTTTTAAACCGGGGACTGGCGTTGAAGGCCCAGATCCTGGTGATAGTCGATTAAATCCAGTGTATGACTACTCATTGCTCAAGAGTCTCTAGAACATATCTATAGGTAATTAGAGTTGAGCCGAGTGTGGGACTGTGGGCCCTGAACATCCTCAGGCCAAACGAGAACGATGTATATTTTGTAAAGGAAAACTAATGATTATGTATATTGACAGATAGCGAAGAGACCTCCCAAAATTTCGGGTAATTGGCAGATTTATTTTAGTCGGAGGTCCATTCTTGAGTCCTTTAAGATTCTGTTCTATAATAGCAACCAGCAATGATTAAAGCTATTGTTTTATTGCCCAGGTCTGATCATGGACCGGGTTTTAAAGAGGCTTTAGAATTACAATGTACGCCTTGAGAAACCTCAGAAACAAGCAATATGTGCTATTTATTTAGTCTTAAATCAATGATATACTCAATAAGAAACTTGAAATCTTTTTTTCTTGTGAAGCCACATACCAGCTACGATATTTTGCCGAGTACTCTTGAAATTGAGGAACATGGAATACTTAAGTCTTATTATGGTCAGTTAGTGTGTCATCACATTCAGAAAAGCTGACTGCAGAATCACTTATTATGCAATATATTTATGAGTAGAACACAACTTTGCAGCTATTTGCTAACGTCCTAAAAAAAAAAAAAAAAAGGGTGGTTTCCTGGTGGACTCTGAGCGTCACGAGTCAGATTTTTTGTTTTTTAAAACCACTATGGAAATTATGTTCACCAGCAATGTTTATATATGTCCAGGCTTTTAACTAACTCACATTGTTACACTATGTTACATTATACTTTCTTTTTAAGGATTACTCAAAATACCTCGATCATGGCTCAAGAGTCATTCTGTCTCTTTAATCGGTAATTCAAGTGATTTTTTTTATTATTTTTTTTTTTATTTATGTTCGTCTAGTCTCGGGAGATTTAACATCCCTTTCTTGATCAAGTCATTTCAAGCATGTGTATCTATACTTTATATCAGTAGATCTACTCTGATTTTAAAGGTTGATTATCATAATATTGATATAGCACAATAAGGTGCTGCAGAGGCATAAAACACATTATGTGGACAATTTTACACCGTTAATTAACCTCATAATGCACATTGTAGATATAATTTAATAGTAGTGATACGGAATGCTTTGTTGTGGAACGTCTGCATTCTGGTTTTGAACGTGCTGTCATGCATTTTGGGTACATCCTAATGAGAAATGAAGTCTGAGTGTGAGACTACTGTTCATGATGCATGATAATAATGAGAACATGTTTAGGGCCCACACTTGCAAATTGTGTCACCCAGATCGATGTCTTATTACATTTGAATGTACATAATATGTCTCCCAGTAATACTATCATGATACATTAATGTTTGATTTATTTCTTAAGTTTTGGTGAGATTTGGAGATGGTTTAAGAAATAAATGGGACTAATATTGGGGAATCAGGCTTTAAATGGGAGGAATAATGTAAATCTTCCCATATCTTAAAGCCGACAATACGTGGTATAGATGTTACACACTTAGGATACTATTTGATCCTAAGTGGCGTGACGTCACAGATCACGTGGTCGGCACCTCAGTTTGTTTTTGGCGAGAGGGGATGGCCTGTGAGCGGCAGCGTAGAAGCAGTCCCTTCAGCAGGATTGCAGATAATGGGTAATCTGTCAATTGGTGCCTGATGTGATCTAATAATGATTATTTCTGAGTGATGGTCTAAGGTAGATTTTCATTGAGCTGTTAAAGTTACAGCGTGGACAATAGTTAATCTAATCTGCGTTACAACTTATATATATATATTATGATTTAGCTAGGGATACTTTTCAGGGAGTGCTGCACTCTGTAACTGAGAGAAAATTTCTGTAGCTGTTGGAATTGATTACCAAATGAGCTGCACAAATTTTTCTTGCCCGCCCACCACACCCTAATTGTAAGCAGCCTGTTGTTAACATCTGTACTATGTGTTGTCCGGAATAATGTAAATCTTCCCATATCTTAAAGCCGACAATACGTGGTATAGATGTTACACACTTAGGATACTATTTTGGCGGCCGACCGGCGTCCTTCCCAACAGGTCAGAATTTCTCCATAATTCCGTCGGAAATATCCTTTGACAGAAGCTAGAACTATGCCCTGAAGGTTCTGAGGTCAACTGCGCCAATGTGGTGATCGTGGTATTGCTTACCTAACCACTTGTGGTGAGAGATACGAGCGGGAGCGGAGGTGCGTCCTATCGCTTCAGCATCAGTGTATCGTCTGCCAAACCTCGCCAGATCTCGCCGCACCGCGAGAAGACCCGAGATGACGTACAGCGGCACCAAGCGGTGGTACGGGCCACCACACTATGGGTACATTCGATTCCCTCTACTCTAACTACTCCGGAAGTTACGTATCTACTCCAGGAAGTGACGGTTCTGCTCCAGGAGTGAACTACTCCAAACTGGGTCCAAATCGAATGAAAAGGAGTACTTAGGAACGTCATTATTTTGGGGTTCCCTTGCTATGGGGATTCCCTTCCTACTAGCAATTCACGCCGTGAATTGGCATTGTCGATCGATTGGCTTAATTGTGTGAATTGAATTACAGCAATCCACATCAAAACAAAGCAATCAGCCATAAATGAAAGCTTCTGAAGTGTCATTTATTTATGTAAACACCACTACGTCATGGGGTATCCCAATTTCTTGGAGTACTTCCGATCTACTCCAATCTACTCTGAACTACTCCCGGAAATGCAAAACGAATGATCTGGAGTGAACTACTCCACTCCAAGAGCACTTTGGAGCAGCGAAACGAATGTACCCTATAAATACCAATGAGTCATATACACATTTAGGGCCAAGCCAAAATTAAAATTATTTTGACATTTGACATGATTGGTGTTCAACATGTACATTGAAAACTTACCATCTTCTCATGACATGCATGAACAAAGTCAGCCCAACTGTGCCAAGCACCAAACTGTAGACAAGTTCGTCCCCAACTCCGTCAACTATCGTTCCCCGGTTGGCAGCTGTCATGCCAGCCAACAGTCTTTAAAACACAACCTGAGTGCTTTCTCTCTGACAGTTTCAGCTGTCACTTTTGCCCAGAAGAGGTAACTTTTGCAGAACTGTCAAAACAAGCGGAAGTTTACGCGGCGTTGCGCACGCGCACTGCAGTCTACCTGCTCTTCACCTCCATATTGGTTCCGCTGGTAAATCTCGCAAACATCTGAAGGAAGGAAGAAGAAAAAGTCTTGTCTGTTGCAGTAAGACGGTTGAACAAAGACTAGTCCAACCATGGATAGGGAGCATCTATGTGAGAGTTTGCTGAAATGGGTAAGAAACGGCGTTCCAAAGAAATGGTCTCACATTCCAGTGCAAAAATTCCTGCAGTCACACCCCACTAAACTTTCCAAGTCCATCTTGTCCAAAACCAAGTTCAAGTTGTTGCCAGTCAGTTCCAGTGTCAGTGAAGAAGCTTTTGATCAGTTTCAGCCTGTAAACCCCATCTATTGGCAGTGTTGCCTGTTGCCAGCTAAGGTTGCCAGTATTGGTTGATTGGCCAATACATTATACAAGTATGTCCTGTCGCTCTACCCAGTCTCTGAGCAGATCTTAAATCGCTTGCTGGACTGAAATGGATATCTTCACTTTCAAGAAATTTAATCCGTGTCCGATTACAATTTTTGACGTGAACTGCCGGATCGGTTAAAAATCTGCTGGGCAAGTCCTTCGGACCATTTTTGCAAAGACTAGCTCTCCCTGATACCTAGATACACACCTGCTTTCCTCCATAACCTGGTACGGAAAATAGACAAAAAATTGGTAGTTTTCATTGTGGAACGGAAACCATAGAATGAAACGGAAAACTAAATAGCTCCAAATGGACCGAGATGATAATTATTAGTGTTCATTCAGCCGTGACGGCCGTGATGTCATTGTTACTATATATTGAGCATTGGGCATGCAGCAGTATGTATGGGTATCAAGTCAATCCGTAGACACGCCAACTCTTAGACACACCAACTGGTAGACAGCCAACTAGTAGACAACCAACTGGTAGACACATGGTACTTCCAACTGGTAGACAACAAATTTACAGAGGTGGCCAAGTTCTAGACACAGACTTTTTGATCAGTTTATTATTACCAAGTTGTAGACACACTATTTTTGCTGCTAGCAAACTCACAGACACTAATTTTATTTCTTGATAAAATTATGAAAAATAACCAACAAAATGTAAGAATAGCATGAATGCATGTAGGCCTACTATGTTCTCAAGAAATTGAACTTTTCTAAAAGTTAGTCAGCTGAGTGAGCCAGTGGCCTTGAACATCTATCTAACTACAGATCTATCTATCTATCTATCTATGATCTATCGATGATCTATCTATCTATCCAGTATCTATCAATATGTACTCCAATGGCTGATAATTGTGGAGTTATCTGATTGCAATTACTAATTACTAAGGCAATAGGCCTGCCTCTCAAAGCTGTCACCCCAGGTACTAATTGCCATCAGGAGCTAATTGACTTTAAAAAATTTCATTTCAAATGTAACTTTGAAGCATAGTATACAAATAACTCAATTGAAAATCTTGGAAATTAGTTAAATGTGTTGTCTACGAGTTGGTGAACCATAAAATAATGTTGTCTACGGGTTGGATGATGTGGTGTCTACGACTTGGTTAGTTAATTTTATTGTATGTCTAGTATTGTCTACGAGTGGGTAATGACTTTTTAATGCAAAAATGCTGTGTCTACGACTTAGGGGATAGCCCTAAAATGTGTCTAAGACTTGGTGTGTCTACGACTTGGTGTGTCTACGACTTGACTTGTATTCGTGTGTATGTAGAGTTATTTTTGTTAGATCCATAGATTAAAAAGTCCTTTCTGCCTGTAACTATTCAGCCGTGTTTATTAATCAGACAAAACACAATATTGAGAGTTCAATACCTGTATAGTATATCAGTAACCGATAAATGGTGCATGACCCTGTGTGTGGTTTAAAAGTTTGCAGTGTTAAACACAATTTGGCTCTTCTTGATTTCAGTTGCAGACATTCAGTGTAGATGCTCCCTGCTCAACAGTGGAGGACCTGGCAGATGGAGCTGCAATGGCACGGACCCTACACTTAATGTGAGTACTATTTGTTCCATTTTAAAATACTTTTTAAAAAAAACATGTAAAATGCACAAAAATATGTAATTATGACAATGTATATAATTTGAGATTTCTTGGGATGTATGACATTGTATACATGTGGTGTCTGGTCTTGACAGACATGTTTACACATTTTACAAATGTTTTTTCAGTGCACCAAATTTCTTCAATGATGCTTGGCTTGCCAAGATTAAGTTTGATGTTGCTGGAAATTGGCGATTGAAGGTTTGTTGTTTCTCAAACTTTTCATTCAAAATTACTTGAATGCATATAAAGGTCTTTATAATAATTGATCGTGTATTTTTAATTTTAAATTCAGGTCAGCAATCTTAAGAAGGTTTTAAAAGGCATTTTGGATTATTACTCCGAGGTTGGTATTTTCACAGATTTTTTTCTATTCAGTATTAATGTCAGAACTAACCAAATAATTGTCAGTTGTGTTATCAGATAGGACTCTATTCTACTCAATCTACTTCGCCAAATTAATGCCGGATGCACCATCAAAATGGCATGACAGAATGATTGTAAACTGTCATTTCTCAGTAAGTTTCTCAATAAGAAGTCATGACGAGCAACACATTACAGCATTGTGGAATGTTGCCATTTAATGTTGGTATGCTATACTCTCTGATATAGTATCTATTCCACTAAGCTGCTAAGTAGTCATTGATGATGGAGTGAAGATCCAACTTTATCATGATAACAGTGATTGGGGCTGTTATCATATTGACACTTTAGCTTATCTCTTCAGTGTCACTTATTTAGTATGAAGTGCTTTTGGAGGTTTTATTATCCTTGATAAGAAGAAGTCTTTGACTTATAAATGTGTTTCTGCATTAAAATGTTGGTTTTTTTTAATGAACCCATATCATCCCAATGATTGTCTTAGTAAACAATTCACTGCCGCTCTGCCACTAAATGAAATAATGATACCATGTTGATTGTAAAAGCTGTTGTCATGCTGCAATTGCTAGTAATTAGGTAATTAACCCAGTACCATATATCCTATTTATGTCAGAAGCCCTTTGCTGCCATGCTTATAATATATTAGTCTGATTCTGTAATGGGCCATCATGGGGATTAATGGATTTGTGATGGTGTGTTCACTATGTTCCCTTGATCCTTGCTATTTCTGGTGACCCAGCTTGGACAGCCAGCTTGTAATAATCCTGGCTGATGTAGAAATCCATTTCATAGTACCACATTCTGCTGGCAACTGGGCTGCCCGGTTGGTGTGTTATTTGTTGTATCAGTAGCAGTGAGATGTCTTGTTAGATCGTTGAATTTCATAGATGATAACAAATTAATATTAATGGTATCCATTTATCTGTCTTCTCTTCACAGGTACTCGGGCAACAAATCCAGGACTTTCATATGCCAGATGTCAATGCCATTGGTTTGTATTGTTCTACCGTTTTACATATTTTTTATGTACATCTGTCTTTATATAGGCTTTAAAGCTTGCTTTTGCATTATCAATTGACTTATGTTATAAATTTAATTAAGAATCTGAATATTATAATATGATATATATTCTTTTATTGACATCTATAAATATCACAATTGATACATATGTCATTTGTAATGGGGAAAAGTTAAATAAAATATATAAAAATAGAATTAATTATATACAAGATTAACTATATATACATAAAATTGATTATACACATGTTATAAATAGCTAAAATCAAGTGAGCATATTGATACAAACATATACGAGTAATAGTAGTTTTGGATAAAAAGAGCACTCAGCACAAGATTAAAATACATACAAACTAGGTTCCAGCCACCCAAATAGTTATAAAATAAAGTAGGTATCAAACATCAATTAATATTGATAACAGTCAATAAAATACACACACCACTGATACTGATCACTTACAAATAGTCATTTTGGCTTATTAAAAAAATAATGATTAATTATATATATATAAGACCAAAGCAAAAGACATACAAGTTAACAAATTTATAGATTAATTAATAATGCTTGATATTTCATATTTGAACATTATTTACAAAACATGTATCAAATAACATACATTGTTGCTTTAATATTGATCGATTGCTATATTGAATAGTTCAATTTATGTTAGAAATAACTTTTTTCTTAAAGTGTACATTGTATACTAATTATCATAATTATCATAATTGTGTATTATAAGTGACCGTGTGGATGCAGGAGATAGTCGCTTTAAATTTAAACATTAGCCTGAAGTAAAAATTTCCCTAGAGTATTTAGTAGGTCAGGTTCCTTACTTTTCATTATTGATGTGAACTTGTCACTGTCATTCAAAGATAGAAAATTGTTGATGAATTTAGCAGCTGTTGAAAACAGGTTTTCACGGAACGATTCATTAGCAGGGCATACAACAAGGCAATGGATTTCATCCTCCACCATATTTAAGGCCACCCACGGCTCGAAAAAATGACGAATTTTTCGTAGAAAATAAAGTTTTGGATCTTCACAGAAACTCAATCTGGAGGTTTTGTTGTGTTCATTTCATGCATGCATTTCGCCGAAATCTGCCCCTAACCCTTCTAAAACCGGTGTCAAACTGACCTTGTCATGTTCAAGCATCAACGGGATAAAGAAAATGGCGGCGACAAGGCATTTAAACGCCGAAAACAGGCCTACTTCGCCCTGGCCAAACCGCGCTGTCAGAGCGCTTGGGCGCCATGTTGTCGTCTTCCCCAACCGCATTGCTCCTCCCCTTCATCTACTACGCGTTTCCTATTGGCTGATAGTATTTCAATCCCATAATTTTAACGGTTCATCGAGTGCAAATTACCGCCGAAGTTAGCCGAAGCGAGACCCGAATGACGTCATCCATTCGGCGGCCAATCAGAGCGCTCGGATTTTCGCGGGCATACGTCGTCTTCATTATACTTCGTGCATATCATTACGGCGACCAATCAGAAGCGCGCTTTTCTTGTTATCGTCGTTTTCCCATGTGGATCCAAGATGGTAAAGTTCAGGACTAAGCACGCTTACGGACGTTCTAGGAGAGGGAAGAATGAGAAGAAAAAGGGTAGACCTGTCAAGAATGATGCCCCTGGTCCAGAAGAAGGTGCCTGTGCAGCGGCATCCCCCCCTGTGTCTGCATCACGAAGAAAACTCAACTTTTTCACACCTGACAAAAGTGCCCCTCCCACTTTTCTGGATGGAAATCCAGGTAAAAAAATAATGAATTATTTGCTGTCACTTTGACTCATAATTAGAGTTATTTTAGCCTCTTCCCAGAGTGTGTCTGATATAAGGAAAGAGATGGGTCTGAGTATTTTCATGTGGTTAATCTCCAAAGCATATACAATCATATGTCTTGTTGGTCCTACATGACAGCTGCCTCAGGTGGAATTTCAAAAATTTGAAGTTTAAATTTAGATGAAAAAAAATTCACAGAAGCTCATTGCAGTCAATATATTTGTATGAACCCTATAGCCCAATCATCAAGGCCTTCAGCTTTGCTGGGACAGTTAAGATTTACTAATTATTGAAGTGGCTGATTTATTTATAATTTCAACAGTTAAAGACATTAACTCCATGGTACCCAGCCTTCATAAGGGACTTGTCTATCATGTCATAATATTAATTTTTAATTAATTAATACTTACTTATTAGCCAAGGAGACTATGTTATGAAGCAGTAACAAGCTAGCTGTGAGTTTGGCGCTCTGAGTCTGAGCTTTTAATCGCTAGGTCCCAGGTTCAACACTAGTTCTACATTATACATTTTGCTTTCCTTTTTTTCAGATTCACACTTCATCTTGGCACACACTGGGCAACTGCAGATTGCCATCAGTCAGCTTGCATGCCCGAAATGCCACAGCAAGTCGTTGAATGTCAAGGCCCCTGAGGATGGAAGGAAGGGCTACTCCATCAAACTACTGATCAGTTGTGGAGCCTGCGAGTTTAGTGATGTTACGTACTCTAGTCCACGTATCGCTGAGGATGAAAATCCGACAAGGCAGCCGTATGAAATCAATCGCAGTATTGTTCTGGCAGGAAGAGAAGTGGGGCTAGGCCATTACGAGGTTACAAAGATGATGGCAATGATGAATGTCGCAGGAGGGATGCACCGGAAGTCCTACTACAAGATCAACAAGAAGGTTATGAACGCGCTTGTCTACGGCCCAGCTGCGTCAACTTTGGAAGAAAGCCATCAAGTGGTACACCAGCTGTACAAAGAGATCTACGGAGAAGTGGATGGTCCCAGAGCCATCACTGTGAGCCACGACGGCTCTTGGCACATCAAAGGACACAGCTCGTCCATTGGCGTGTGTTTTGTCATTGACAGTCTGTCTGGTCTGGTTTTGGACTATCATGTGATGTCCAAATACTGCGCTGAGTGTGAGCTGGTTGGGGGAAAGCTTGAGGGAACTGAGAAGGAGGAGTGGATGGAGGCACATCGACCTGGCTGCGACCGAAATCACTTCGGAAGCTCTGGGTCAATGGAAGTTGAAGGTGCCAAGGTTCTTTGGGGGCGTTCCATAGACATCGGAAACTTCAAGTACACTGGTTTGGTTGGCGATGGCGACGCTGCTGTCCTGGAGGCACTGAAGGCACTCGATCCTTATGGAGGTGAGGCCATATCGAAAGAAGAGTGCATTAACCACGTTTCCAAGAGAATGTTTAAAGGGCTGGAAAGAGTGGTGAAGGAGGTTGGCAACCAGGTCAAGGAGAACCGAAGACAGCCAGGAGACCGAGCACTGAAGACTACCTTAGGAGGACGGGGCAAGATGACCCAAGAGAGGATGAAGAAGTGGTCGTCCTACTATAGGAAGGCCATTGTGGAGAGTGCGCCAAATGTGGAGCTGGCGAGGAATTCAGTGTGGGCGATACTATTCCACTCTGTGTCGACGATTGAGGATCCCCACCACAGCCACTGCAGTGAGGATTGGTGCTGGTTCAAGCAAGCTCAGAAGGAGGGAAAGGATCCCAAGCAGGCGTTCAAGGAAGGGAAACGGGACCAACCTCTTCCGAGAGATGTAGCTGAGAGACTGGTTCCTCTCTTTGAACGCCTCGCTGACAGGGAGCTGCTTCGTCGATGCATGCAGCTGCAGACCTCAAACGCCAACGAAAGCCTGCACTCAACAGTATGGAAAAGAGCGCCAAAGCACAAATACTGTGGAAAGAAAACGGTAGAAACAGCAGTCGCCCTTGCTGTTATTCAGTTCAACAAAGGCGCGAGGGCCTTGACGGAAGTAGGCCACAGCCTTGGCCTGGAAGCAAGTGCCATCCTACAGAAGCTTGCTGGCCAACGCGACCAAGAACGCATCCGAAGGGCGGACAAGGCAGCCAAGAGTGAGAGCAAAACAGCCAGGAAGAAGAATGTCCTCACCAAGGTCAGACAGGAAGAGGCACTGCGCTCTGCAGAAGGACCACTCTATGAGGCTGGAGCATTTTGAGTACCCGTGTGTAATACCAATGAATTTCGATACCGCATGACAAATTGAACTTTTTCTGATCATATTTGTTTTCCGTAAATCTCTTGATAATTGACTTTCATTATTTTCATATTTATATATTTATATATTTACAAAATTATATCTATATTTACATCTGAGAGTGCAGTGACACATTACATGACTGTAATTGTAGCCATCACAGTATCTGATGCATCATAATTGTGAAAAGCTCTTTTCGATGGATGTTAGCTGCAGATGAAAATTGTGTATATATCCGAGAAATGGTTGCCATGGTAACCAGCAGTACAGTAAATTTGTAGAATTTATGTAAGACAATTCTAGAGTAATTAATCATCATATATTTATCATTTGATTAACTTAATTTAACTGTTTTGACCATTAAATAGTGTTTTATCTTTTGAAAATCTGTTGCGATTTAGTTTTCCCTGTTTTCTCAGAATTAGCCGATTTTTGTCATGCAACAAAAACTTACAAAAAATTCAGCTAAAAAACTATTTGAGCTAGGCCTATGAAATTTTTACAGGGTAATTATACAACATTAAACTGTGCAATAAGGGTATTTGGAGCAGTATAGTGTCATCCATGTTAGTGCAGCGCCTGACTTTGTGGTGAAGAGTCGGCAATTTTTAGCTTTTTTTGGAGGTCGTCGGTTTTTGAAGATTTTTTTAGGCTAATAGAAACAAATGATTAGATGTGCTATATACCTTATTGCACTCTAGTATGACTGAAATTGCTAAAACAATGCACATTTCCAGATTCCTAAATAAGGGGTGACCTGTGCATTTTTTGTAAACTCAGCATGTCAAAATTACCAGAAAGTCTATGGTTGCCATGGCAACCGTTGCCATGGAAACCCCAAACTCAAGAAAAATTTTTTTTTTTTCAACCTTGACATTCCTACCAAATTTGAAGTCCATAACTCTATTGGTTCTCTTAATACAGCTATGGTCCCATTTTCGAGTAGTGGGTGGCCTTAATGAACACTTTTCACATATTCTATTTGCTGCAGGAATCACTGGCTTTTGATGTCTGCCTATTTCGATTTGTAGACTGTGAGAACTTGTCCTGAATCTGGCAATCTTAGTTAACACCTTACGGTTTTGTCGCAGCCTGAGATATGGTTCTAATCTACAGTCAGTTTTAAAAAGCTTATATGTTCTAAGTTTTGGTTGCTGTGTACTATCATTTATAGATATGAATAATTGTTCCTGTTCTGTTTCATAAAGTTTTGATTTTACAGTTCTACATATGCTGTCAATGTCTAAGTTAGTATTGTTACTTGCTTCATATTCAATGTTACAAGAGCTTAAAATGTTTATTATTTTACTGAACCAATTAGTTTCATTAGCTCTGTTTCTATGAGTATCTTTCTGAATTTGGAGACATCTCCTTAACAGGCTTCCATCTGGTGAATTTTCTAATCTCATCCAATAATTGATCATCCTAACTTTTTGTCTAACATGCAGTGGAAATCTACCAGTTTCACCATAAACAGCCAGAGAAGGTGTCTGTTTTCTTACGCCTAACATACGTTTTAGATAGCCAAGTTGCAGAACTTCTAATTCAGATACAGGTTTTTCGCTACTCCATATTTCACTGTTGTACTCAAGGATTGGTAGAACATAAGTATCAAACATTCGCAAAGATATAATTGGGTCGATGTGTCCTAGGACTTGCTTTGAATCACTTTGTAGGGCAAAAAGTGCCTTATGAGCTTGCACTGACAGGTATTCTGTCATCTTGCTGTGCACTTTACGTTTGTTAGTTAGCATATGACCCAGATATTTGAAACTCTCAACTTTTTCTAGTTCCTCGCCATTGCAAAAGAAGGAGTCAGCTGTTTTGGTACCAATTTGCATTACTTTGGTTTTACTGACATTTACTATAAGATGCCATTTTTTACAGAAATTGTGCACTGAATTTATGCTATTCTGTAGACACTTAGGAGAATCAGCGATAAGTACAATATCATCAGCATACAATATGTGTGTTAAAGTGAAGTTGTTCAATTTTATCCCATCCGATTTGTCAAGATACTGAGGAAGGTCAGACATAAATTCATTAAATAGCTTTGGACTAAGAATTCCCCCTTGTAAGACCCCACATTGACTGTTAATTGCATTACTAGTATTTCCACCCTGGTGAACCCTTGCTTTTGCCTTGTCAAACATACTTATAATAATTTTGAGCATTTTCTCTCCAATGTTCTGCTGCCTCAGTTTGAAATATAGAGCATTTCTGTTTATGTAGTCAAATGCTTTGGTAAAATCTATAAAACACATGTACACAGGCTTTTTCTTTGCATGTTGATAGCTTAAGACTGTATCCAAAATGAAAACACAGTCAGTGGTACTGGCTCCCGGTGTGAAACCGAACTGACAGGGGTCATCAAGGTTCAGAGCCTCATTTTTGAAATACAACCGACTATTGAGGATTGAATCGAAGATTTTACCCATAACGACATTTATAGTTATTTTTCTATAGTTATCTAATATGTATAGTAGTTTCTCAAGTTATTTGATGTTGATGTTCAACTGTGTCAATGATGCTGCTCAGACTGTGCTCCGGTATTAGTAGTTAATATTACGAATGAGTCATGGCTATTATACTTTCTGATTACTTATTATCAATAATGATTTTTTCCAGGAGAACATGGGGATCCTGCAGAATTGGGACGTCTTTTGCAGCTGATTTTGGGCTGTGCTGTCAACTGTGATGACAAACAAGAATACATTCAACGTATTATGTCCATGGAAGAATCTGTCCAGCATGTTGTTATGAATGCAATTCAGGAGGTACGTGAAAACATTTTATATCATAACTGTCAAGATGATACCTCTTTGCTGTCAGAGGGGAGAGGGGGAAGGTTAGCTCATATCAGTGGCAACATGCTTGTTGAACAGCTGTTTCAATCATCCTTCGCCTCATTGCCGTGTCCTCCCCCGTCCTAAATAGCCTGTCAAGTGCATAAATACAGGACGTAAAGCCCCAATCATCCATCCATCCTATCCTATTGAGCCTACAAATTGATGTAAAGCCCCATCAATCTGTACCTCTTTGCTGCTCTTGTAGTAGACATGCTTAGTCAGTACTGCTTACCATTTGCCAGAATCTTGGAATAAAAGAAGGACAGTAAACCTTACTTATCAGTGGTATAATGATTAAAATAGACGTATTTCATAATTTCCTGTATGTGCAGATGAGTATCTAAACTTGAAACCAATAATGATGTGATTTTGACTTTCAGTTGATGACCAAAGAGTCACCAGCAAGTTCAGGAGACGGTTATTCGGAGGTAAATGGAGTGCAAGAGGTAGGGTTTGGCGCAGTGTTGATTTGCAGCCTGGTTTGTGTTTAACAAGAATTGACCTTCATCATGTCTTAAGATCATGGTTCTTTTCTCTATTAGCAGTGCATGGAGAAACTTGTAGACATTCAGTTCATTCCTACATGAAATTGTTTGACTTTGACACCCTGTTCATCGAATTTTGCACTAATACTATTTTTGGTAAATCTTCTGTTGATTTCATTTGCACCTTGTATGATTTGTTTCACAAGTGTGTTCAAATAATCTGGCTGCACTTCACTGTTCTAAACTCTGATTTGATTGCTGAAATTAATAGAACATGAATTTGCTTTTCATACTTGTGATTAACAGACGGTTATTAGTTGAAAGTAAGGTTATGACAAATTTTTGAATTTCTGCCATTTCAATTTTAGACATCTGTGCGAAAACTGAGTTGTGGTATTATTTCATTTCAGCAACAAATGAAGAGAGCTATGGAGGAGCTGAATACTGTGATGGAAGCTAAAGAAGAAATGGCTCAAAGATGCCATGAGCTTGATCTCCAGGTATTTCCCCATGTCTGATCTTGGTCATTGAACTGTGTATAAAACCTATTTGCATTTGTGGTGGTACTAATTTCGATCTTTGCTACTAGGTGGCAGCATTGCAAGAGGAGAAAGCAAGTTTGGTTACTGAAAATGAACGCATGAATGAAAGGTTAAATCAAGCCGACAGTCTTGAGGATCCAAGGTAAATATGGCTTCTTTTGTCTCTGCCATTGATTTATTGTAACAGTGAAAATTCTTGAATTCTTGTCTGTAATCTACAATCCACACAGTGTAGAGATCAGCACAGCTCTATGCTCTTTCTGTATGTTGCTCTGTCTGAACAAGTTGAAGAACGCAATACTTCACATATGCAGTATTTCCCTGTCGAGTCAAAAATAGCTACTTACTAGGTTGCAAGTATTACAGTACATGGTGTGTACATTTACAGTTTTACGACAATGTACGTGGTGGCAATGTATTTGTCATTATATCAGACAAACTATTGAGTTCTGACAGACAAGTTGTGTGGGACATTGTTGAGTGTGTATTTCTTGTATTTATTGTTATTGAGGAATGAATGTGAATTTGTTTAAATGTCTGTTGCAATGTGTAATTGTGATGTCTGGATTTGTGACTGTCCGCTTCAAACCCTCTCTCTGAATTTCTTTACAACTATGTGGGGTTGCAGGATTGAGTTCTTGAGCTGGAAAGACTGGCCTGAAGAGTGGAAGAGGTAGCCAAGTCGTGTTGTTTCATCAAATACCCCCCTTCTAATAGATATTTCTTCAGACTAATGGATTATTTGTCGTAGTTTGGTGTGACATGCTTGACTGGTTTTCTTTTGACTAACAGATTTGATAATATTTTTTGGCGTGAATGGGTTAGTCAGAAATGCAGTTCATTAGTGCTGTGTATATTTTGTCAACATTTCTCATGTTGTAATGACTTATTTAGTTGATTCAATTCAGGATATAAAGCAAAGAGTAAAGTTCATTGCATATTGACAAGAATGATATTGGTGGAGAATTAGAGAGGTTTAGTGTTTGTGATAGGAAAAATGTACCTGGTGTAAAATAGGTAAAAGGAAGAGTTTGCATGGTTGAGTTCTGATATTTTAATACTCGAGTCCAAAACTTGGTTATTGTTCAAATATATTGGTATTTTAATGGTAGCAACAGGTCATCACTAGAATGCTCTGTAATTTAGCTGTCCTCCTCCCAAGTGGTTGCTTCCTTAATAAAACAGTGGTGAAGACTAGCATTTGTCGTATGCATGATTAAATTTTCTAGCATGAAGGATCCATTTCTAATATGAACCTATTATATCATCCCAGAGCCGTTGACTATTTATTTGTATGTCATATATGTTATGTGTTATCAGAAATGCCATAATAATATGGCATTTAGTTTTCAGTTGTTTGGAATAATTTGTTTCTGAACTAATTGCCTGTACATTCATGGGTTAGTCTCATTCGTTTGAGCATGCCATACAAGTATATATATTTCGTTGAAGGGAAATTAAAAAATTTTTACATTCTCATTCCATATCTCGTTCTTGGTTTCATTGCATTTGTGAGTTTCTCCATTTTGGTTGTTAAACTTGTGGGAGATTGTGTTTCATCCAGTGTGTCTTTCTATTTGACAGTACTCCAGCTGGAAGGCGATACCAGCAACTTCAAAACCAAGTTGAGCATTTACAAGAGGAGCTTTACAGAACAGAGGCTGGTAAGTTGATTTAATTTGTGAATATTTTCAGCTCTAATGGGGACTCAAAGTAAATGTTGTGCACATTTTCCATTTATGACAGCTATTGAGGTAATATTTTCTTTGTCTTTCAGCCAAAGATGATTTCCGTATTAAAGTAGAGCTTCAAGAGAAAGAACTGTTGGATTTACATCAAAAGGTGTGGTATTTTGGAAATTTACCTATATTGTAATTGTCTCAAGGTACTCCAAAATTGCAAAATATGATTAACAGTATGAAAAATCTTCTTGTACAATGCGCTTTGCTGGCAATGCCCACAACAATGTAAGGTCATTAAATGTGTTGTTCAGAATTTGACCTTGGGGCATATTTATATGAATGACCATTGACCACTGATGTTTCTAACTTGTCAGTTTATAGGATTGGCTTCATAATGAGTCAGTGTCAGCTGCAGCAGTTGTTCTTTGTGGGAGGTGAACTTCTAATGTAATTTGTGTAATTTCATTATGCCACAGAATGAAGAGTTGTCAAATCTTGCTGAAGAGGCTCGTACCTTGAAGGATGAGCTGGACATCATGAAGCACACAACAGACAAAGTGGTAGGCTTAAAGTTTTGTCTTCTGCTGAGCATAGATCTGCCTTAGTCATAGAGTGACTCAGTGTTCACTGTGGCTGGTTATTCTCTATAGCATATAATAGTAGCATGCAATACACAAAACCAGCTTCTATTGGGAGTTGTTGCTTGGTTGTGCATTTGATCTTGTCATGACTTATGTTCCATTCTTTTCAGGCCAAATATGAAGCATCGATAGAATCCTACAAAAAGAAATTAGGTATGTATTGTGAAGATTTGACTTATAGCTTGATAACTACTGTTCAAATTCCATCCTACATTACAATATTGCAACTAATTGTAAAACAATTTGCTTTGCAGAGGAATTGAGTGATCTGAGAGGTCAGGTCAAGATTTTGGAAGACAAGAATATTGGGTACATGAAGAAAAACATGGAACTGGAGGAAGTACGTTGTTGCTTTGTGCTTGGTTACACTTTCTTGGTATTCTTTCAATTGGATCAATAATACTTACCATTGTTGAGATTACTATTTACCTATTATATTCTGATATTATATCAGTTTAAATCTTGAATTTAGTGTAAACTTAAGTTATTGAGATGGTGTTTCCATGAATAATTCAATGACATAATATTTTTTATGATTTCAGGAAGTCAAGAAAAGCACAACACTCAAGACGCAACTAGATGCTTACAAAAGACAAACGCAAGAATTGCAGGTCAAAATCTCCGATGAAACAAAGAGGGCAGATAAAGCTGAATTTGAATCCAAACGTTTAGGAGAGAAAATGAGCGCCCTGCAAAGAGAAAAGGAGGTATGGTATTTGATAATGATGACACTTGTGTATGCAACAACATATTTCTTGGTTCCTAGATGTAATGATGAATTAACAGAATGTTTCAATTACCACAAGGGACTTGTGACACTCATGCATGCAAAACATGTATGTTTCAATTACCATAGGAGAGAAATTAATCCGTAGGTCTTGGTTATTTCAGAGGTTGATAGCAGAAAGGGATTCGCTAAAAGAAACCAATGAGGAACTCACCTACACTCAAGTACAGAAAGGTACGTTAAAATACAGAAACTTTTCTTACTCTGTGTATTGTATTGTCTGGCACTTCCTGAGAAGAAGCCCTTGGCGGGGGCTTTTGCTTCAGATCTTGTTATTTATTTGAGAGATGTTGTTTTTCAGAAATGGGCACTCCCCTTTATGCATTACTCAATAGTTCATCTCAGGATTCTGAGTCTTTACGTAAAGGTATTGTGCTATGCACATACGTTATCAGACATGTTGTTGGGTCTTTCTAGGGATTAAGCGCATTGTAATACAGGCTAAGAATGTTGTATGTACCTAATTGCCTATTGATGCTTCAGTTGCATATTTCTAATCAGTGAAGCTTTTCTTATCCTATTGACATGCCAGTCTGCTTGTTAATAAGCAGATCTAATACCATGAAATTCAACTGAGTATTGGCTTGCTCTCTTTAACTTGATACAATTATAATACAATTATAAATGTTTTAGCTTGATACAATTAATAGTTTGATCTGCTTATCTGCTTGTTAAATGTTATTGTACAGTTTATATTTCTGCATTATCCTTCAATATTGAGTGGTTGTCTTTTATAACGTATACGTTTAATTTACAATGTAGTGCTTATACTGTTTTGCTATTCATAAAGATATGGACAAAGGAGAATGAATATTGTCTGACAGAGCATATGTCTTGACAATTTATCTGATGATCAGATATAGAAATGCTTTCCATAGTCATTCTGTTTTGGCGTCATGTTCTTCTTCACTCTGAATTTGCATGTAAGGTTAAACAGAGGTGTATGACTGCACTCTTCAGAATATCAGTATTAGCATCGAAGTAGCTTTCATATTTCTCTTTAACCTTCCTACAAGATATTGGAATTCTTGCCATATCTAATTAAGATGGTCTTCCGCTCCTTTTCAATTATCACCGTTTTCATGCAGTTTCTTGACCTAAGTGTTTCCTAGTTAAGAGTGTTGAAAAGATATTGGACAATAGATGATATTATATGGCTGTGTTGAAAAGATATTGGACAATAGATGATATTATATGGCTGTTAATGTCTGAGATTGTGTCTTAAGTCTTCTTATTTGAATGTTTTCAGAATCTGTGCAGGGAGATGCTGAGGGGTCTTTGGCTCTGGACAGCTCTTTAGACATGGTGGCTGTTCCTCCTGCTGTCAAGTGAGTGTTGTAGTCACTAATTGAAATCAACTCTAATTTGCCCCGAAATGGTAATAATGCAGTTAATAGAAGTTTATTAAGTTGATAACTGGTAGAGAAGTGAATAATGTGCAGTCTTAAAAATGGTTCATGTATTCTCTCTCTCACTGTTGTATGAAATAAAATCTAATGCAATGAAACTAATCTTGCAAAATTAAATTTACAGGGAGAAGTTAATAAGCCTGCAACACGAAAACAAGATGTTGAAACTTCAGAGAACAGCTTCGGAGGATGAGCATGGACAGTTGCTGCAGTCACAGCTGGATGATGCTAATGCCAGAAAGAATGAGTTGGAGTCTGAATCTAGGTTTGTATTCTCTTCTTTGTCTGTATGTCACACAGGTTTAGATTTCGTTGTTTGATGTATTTCGTACTTGGATGTTTTCATTCTTCAAGGTAGTCACCCTGACTTGTGTACATGTTGTGTAAAATGCTATTGTAAATCTTTTAATTTAGTTTTGTCAAAAAAAATTATTGAAGAAACGACAATGGGGCGTAGTTAAATTCATAAAGTTCATGTGACAGTGCGATGTCTGATATCTTGCTTTGAACTTGTCTTGAGCTTGGAGCCATCTGACATAAGCTTGGAGCTATCCGTCATAGCTTGCTTCAACAAACTAATTAAAAATCCAGGACTATTTATTTAGCATTGGACATGATAAGACTTGGATGACATGTATGTTTCTGTGCATAATGTAATCATTTTGTTTTACTCATGTTTCAATTTCTTCATTTTAGAATCATGAACCAGAGAATACTGGAGTTGGAAGCTCAGCTTGAAGACTTGCAGGAATCTCTACGCCAATCTGATGCTTCATCGTCTACCGAATCCGTGTCATTGAAACAGAAACTTGCCGAATCCACAAGGCGCATTGCCACATTAGAGACAGATTTATCCAAGAAGGAGAAGTACATTGGTGAAATGGAGCCAAAGGTGACTTCGAGCACGGAGAAGATCACGCAACTGCAAGATCTGTTGTCCAGGAAGGACGAGGAGATGAAGGCAATGGAGGAGAGATACAAGAAGTATCTGGAGAAAGCCAAAAGCGTAAGTGCCACTCCTCCTCGCCCCCCTTCTCCTCCCCTTGTGATTCCCAAACGCAAATCTGGTCTTCTGCCGCATCTTGTCAATGCATATTTCGGAGCGAAGCTCATTCGCTGAAAAAACATCATTTCATAGCTGCCATAACCTTGGATATTGTATGTGTGATCTCTCGCAGATTATTCTTAATTTAGATGGACTCTTGCTTAATTTAAATGCTCTTAAAATGAATAACTATGTCATGCGCAGTCCGCTTGCGCGCAATTATGCCAATTCGAGACTGACCTATATCTTGCTGTTGTTTGCCATGGTGCTTGATATAAGTGTCTTTTTTTTTCTAAGTTTAAGACTATTTTGAAGTTTGCATTTGTTTTATTGAATGAGCTGGTCTCTAGTTGAGTGTTATAGATAATGGATAGTTTATTTTTGTGCATGGTGCATGGTTAGTTGATAATTAGTGATTAGAAATTATTTTTTGTTTTTGTATATAATAATGTACACACACCAATGAGAGTATCACCTTGATCTATGTCTTCATAGATTATTGTTAGTTTTTGACACTCAACGGAAATTATGAAATCCATTTCTTCGTTGATAAAGTTCATAAAATGGCAATTTAAAAATTATACCAGCAATGACATTTGTCATATGTATACATTTTACATTGACACATCTACATTCTACAGTATTCTATAATAATTATTTAATACTCCAATGATTTACCTCAGTGGTCCTAATCAACTGTTCTCTAATCAAATTTAACACAGGGTTTAATATTCATGGCTATATTCCTATCTCGTGTAACGAGACAAGCTAAACAAATTAACCAAAGAGACTTACACTAATCACTTTGATAATGCACCTGTTACATATAAGTTCAAATAATTTTTGTTTAATTTTTGTTTGGATTTGTGATGCATGATTTAGTAGCTGTTAATACATAGTGTGGTATTTCTGTGAATGTTATAGTACTAAAGCATGCCTTTACTTAAGTATGTTATGTTTTAACTTTATATAATGTTTGTGTTTGATAGAATCTTATGTTATACATGCGTAGTTGATGTATTTATAGATATCTAAAGCTATATAATGTTGTGTATGTTTAAAACGATTTAGTGATGTTATTGCCAATATATGAAAATCACTATACTTACAACAATTACAAACATATCAGTATTAGTTAAGAAATCATATAGTGCCAAGTTTCGTATGAAGATGTTCTTGTATATTGACAGTGTTTGCAATGGCACAGATGGTGAACGGTTTCCCATTTATCTGACTTTGTCAATTGTAAAGATTCTCTACATTAGTGTGTCAGTTGTGGGTTTGAGTAATCTCTTTTGATAGCTAAGTTTTTGCTTGCATTGCATGTATGACATTATTGGAATAAAGGATTAATGATTTATAGTTAAATGTTTGGAATGGCATTTTGTGTTGTGGTTGAAAATCTTAACTACTTTACTAGTTGCAACCTGTTTGGTGTTACGTTTATTTGATATTTTAATTTTGGTGTGGTTTTGTTTGCATGTTTGTTGTGTGACTTCTTTTTTAACTCCTACTTTTGTCTTAGGGTAAGAATCACTTGCATGTAGTTCGTCAACAGCATGTGTAGTTTGTGGCCATCAGTCTTGTCTTGTAAATGTGACTATAATCTTAATGTGGATGTGGAATGGAGGATGATGAAATCGTAACGCTGGTGTCTTATCTACCTGCAGGTGATTCGTACCCTCGACTCCAAAAATAACGTGTCATCCGGTGGTGAGGTGCAAACACTTCGCAATCAGATTCAGGAGAAGGATCGGTTGATAGACCATCTGGAGGTAAGAAGGATTAATTTTAATTGCAATCCTGATGTTAATTGTAATGATAAATTTATTACTTATTTTTCACTTCTGGTTCGTCTGATGTCATGATTTTGCCATTTTATAATAGAAGGACCACGAGAAGGTCAAGAGTATCCGAGAACAGGAAGAGAAGTTAATTGTTACAGCGTGGTATAATATGGTAAGTTGCGCTTTTAATTCTGACGATGGTATATGTATTCATAGCTTTTTCTGTGAGAAGTTATCAAATTGAGTGACCCTCTTATTTTCAAGAAAACTATAATTTAGAAAATTTGAATGTTTTTGAAATTGTTTCTTGTATTTAGAATATGAAAATAATTTTCTTGCTGATTTTCACTGACATATTTTAGTATGTCAACGCGCTACCGAATTAGCATTTCTTTCAGCTAAAGGAGTGTTTAAATGAGCATATTATATGAATTCGATATGCAGAAATGCAATTGCTGTAATGTCTGCATTGCTGAGTAATGTCTGTAACTTGTCAGTGACGATCACATGTCAAACTCTTGGCTCTCCATCTACAGGGCATGCAGCTGCACAGGAGAGCAGCAGAAGAGCGGTTATCAAACAGTGGAGCAGGTCAGTCTTTCCTACAACGCCAGCGCCAAGCGCACACTCGGCGACATCCAGGGCCATCCACTTCACCACACATCTTGTCATCAGGACCCACGCGATAGCCTCTGCTGTTATGGGACGTCTGTCTCAGTCTTGTTATGCATTCCCAATTGAATTTCCCATGTCCTCTGCAGGGCTAGTTTGCTGAAGTTTACCCAAGTCGTCCAGTTTGTCTTTGAGATGCCAAAGTGGTCCGTTTGTATGCTGTTCTCCAGCTAGCCTGGGCAGTTTTTGTACCATGTATTATTGTCAAATTATGAAATTTAACCATGGTTGTATTTTTATCAGAATCTTGTTAAATGTCAACTTAAAGGTTGCCAACTGTGACTGAATGTGACAGGATGACAGTTTGACAGTTTTAGTGAACGGGTGGATTTTTAGTCGAACAATTGACTCAGTGAGTGAAGTTATCATTTCATTATGCATAGTTGCATTTCGTTGCGAAATTAGTGATGCATGGTGAGTGATTGTGTTTGTTGATTTGATGGATACTCTTTTTATGTTAAAAACGGTTTTACTGTTCTTGGAATGATCTTAAGTTGTTGCTGAATGTCTTGTTTCTATTCAATATGTTTCTATCGTTGTGCAATTTTCAGTTACAGTATCGTTAAATCCGTTTGAATTTTAAAAACACAAAGAATGTATTATCTGTTGAAATTTGATTAATACTGCTGGGCATTTAAAGAGTTGAAATCATATGTATTATATTAGTGTGTATGTATTAGCTATTATTTATATAATGAGTTATGCTTTATGAATCATGGATTCCTTAATATATTGCTGATCACTGTCTTATTTATTCTATTATTGAATCAAAATTGGTGTAAATTTAATATATAGATATACTCTTTAACATTTTCTGCAGTGTTGTTGACCAGGCTTGTTTTGTTTGCCTTTTAATTCATGAATAACTCTTTTAGTAACTTCTTGATATTTTAGTAATTTTATTCATAATTTTTCCATCTGAACTGAAATCATGACATAAATGAGAAGAAAATTCCTTGTTATCTCATCTTGAAGATAATTGATTAGATTTTATATAAATTTGACATGCAAGTTATTATTGTATGGCTGGATGTCTCGAATTAACTGACACAGGAGGTCATTTGTACACTTGAGTAAAATTTACAGTATAAAGATGAAAGTGTTGTTATGTTAATTATTAAAAGATCAATTTCTTTTGGTCTGTGACTTCATCAAAAATGTTGTTTCAATTTGCTGCCTTCTATATTGAATTGTATTATTAAAAGATGCAGTCCCAAAGGTTTGTGAATTTCATCAAATGTGTTTCCGGATCTTTTTCAGCTTGAAATTGCTGTGTTTCTGGCATCGTATGGTTGATTCGTTGACGTCTAAAATAGCGATAATTTGAAAGGTTCTCTTAAGCGACTTGTGGGAAAGCTAGTTTGTAAGATCTATGAAATTCAGGGTGGACACTGGTCAGGGAAAAGTCGGGGGAAATTCAAGGTCAGGGAAAAGCCAGGGAACTTTGAAATGAGTGCGTGAAATTTGTGATTTTGCAAGAATACCAGGTAAATCTGATCTTGGTCAGGAAAATTTAGCATAAAAAGTAATTCATGACACAAATGGCGATGGTTTCGAGATAAGAATATGAGAAATGTACAACATTTGCCCATCTAACCTGTTTGATTGTTATTAAGTGGCCTTAAAATCGGCAATCTATAGCCAAAGGCATCCTGAGTGGGAAAAATGGCATTTTCTCTTTTCTTTTCAAGTCGCAACATAAAATCACAAAAGCTTGTGAATTCTAATTCAAAATTGGACTCCTTTTGTTGCTATTATTAAAAGGTCCCGTCCTGCGGATCTGTGAATTTCATCAAATGGGTAGAGTGTATCAATTTTGTTGCTGCTGGAGATCTTCCAATGTCTCACGGTCATATTTGTAATCTTTTTACTTCAATGGATGTGCAGTAAGGGAAAAAAGTGTACAGTGGTCCTTGCATAGTAAGGCGAGTTAGTCTTACAACAGAGTGTCTTATAATGCAGGGACCACTGTATTTGCTTGGCTCTTAAGTCGAGAGACATGAAAAGTAGAATTGAAAAATATTGCAAATATTGTTCAGCACTTGAGGGCAAACAATCTGCAAGCAGACCAGCAGAAAACCATCCCCTTGCATTGTAGATCAGAATTATTTGGAAATCCCGTTTTTTTTATACCATCCCGGGGCAATGTTGACCAAAAATGATTATCATGGCATCAAGTCATTTCCATCTTCCTTTTTTTTTTTCTTTTTCAAAGTGTGGACGAAACACTGTTTCTGGTGGTATTCGGTTAATTTGCATAGCAAAAGACTTAAGAGTTGTACCCTTGACATTCTTCTTTTGTGCTTTATGCTGGCTTGGCCCTGGCAGCATCCTATTCCATGATGTCAAGAATGGACGACTGAAGTGCAATCAATCAGCAAACACATTATTAAAAAAATTTCAAGGATGGTCCAATGTGCCCCGGTCTCCCCTATACTTAAATTGATACAAGTTTTGAACTACCCTCCCCCCAAACTCCTGTTGTTTTTGAAGTGTAAAAAAATATTGATTCTAAGTCTCTATTTCTGAAAATTGCGCATTTTCAGGGCTCGCCAATGGGACTTCCATTATAAATTTTCAGTGATATATTATTAAAATGAGCTGAACTTTTACATAATATCTCTAATATATGAACCTCACCTGCAAAGAAAAGTTAGGTTTGATCCGCCGAAGATTTCCAAAATGTGGGGCGCCAGTCCACCCTTACATACACTTTACAAGTAAGCTGCTCATAGAGGCTATAATGCCTCTATATTCTCAGCTGTTATCCACAATGGTTTCCAGCTATCGTTAATTTCCCATCCGAACTTGCTTGGGTAGGGCTATTCAAGAAAAAACATTTGTGCTGGGCTCCAGATATTAACTGCCAGAAATATTTTTCTTCTACATGCTGCACCAAAGCATCTTGTGCAGAGGGAATTCTGTCCACTATCTGGAACTTTGAGTGGAGAGAAGTATATAATACGGGCTTTTTTAAAAAGACTGCTTACTTCAAGCATCTTGTCATAAAATTAGACGACTAGTCTCTCAAGTACATTTAAGCATTCAACTGGAATAACTTTCCAAGGTTTCCCCATCAACTTAAGAAATGTGCCGGTGGGATCTTCATTTGACTGTTATGTCTCTTGTGTGCATGGAGCCAGTCGACTTGATTCCAGCATCTCAGGAGAACTTAAGACCTTTACCTGTCCGCATCGATAGGTATTAGGTACTCACAATCTGTATACTATGAACAAATTGTGATACTATTGCCTGAGAAAGATGTTTGAAGATCTGTTTTGTTGCCGTCGTAAAAGCCATCCAGGGGTAAAAATTGTCATGTTTCTGTTGTCCCTCTGAGTGCTACAACCGTTCTTGCACCTATTTTATTATTACTTGGTATGGCATTCAGACGCATTCCTTTTGAATTTCATTATCTCCTAGCTTCCAAAATTTCACAGGTGGACGTTCCGATTTTACTGCGAACACCCTCTATGGGGGATTCTTTCAAAATGGCCACCATTTTCACTCTTGCCATCCTATTTTCCCTAATTTTCAAGATATTATTTCATGCAACACCACTTTATAAGTAATAACGAGTGAATGTATCATACATAACTTTGAAGCATTTCACTGTTAACAAATTTACAAAGAAGGCCACACTTACGCTTGCAACAATCAGAACATTTTGCCTTTTTCTATGACACTTCTTTAATAACGTGCAAAGTGCATGTAGGGCTCAAGTTTGGATGTATTTCATATAATATTCCATTGCAGTTATGACAAACATACTTGGGTAAACTTGGCTTAAGAATGACAAACATAATTGAAATTCACCAACTGTTTTCGGTTCAATTTAACATCTCGGGATTTGCTGTTGTCAAACGAGCATAATTATCTTGATTTCTTGCCCTTGATAACGTCTATTTCGTATTGTAGCTGTAGATTTTTCTCAAACAAACTGTCCTTCAGTGCTTCAAGATCTTTGATTTGCGCTGATTAGGAGCACTGGGCAAAGGCTTTGTGCTGTTTGCCTGCTTTGATTCTCCACAAATTGGCAGGTTTATACAACCCCACAATGTCTTTGGACATCACACCAAACTGATAACTCGCATAACAGTTAACTGGCAGTTAACTGTTAACTGTTAAGAAATGAAACAGTTAACTGTTTGGCAAGTAAACAATGAAATTGGAAACTCTTATTGGCTCTTCTTTGAATTGAGGCCATAATGTTGCAATGTTCATTAAATTTTGTTAGTGCCTGCTGACAGCCATGTCCCCTGTGTCCATAAATCTCCACAGAGCTCTTTCATTGTTAATTTGGGGTTGTTTGTCACCTTACCGACATCGATGATGTGGCAAAGCCGGTTTGCAAATTGAAATAAGAAAATTATTTGTTTCAGTGGACCGCCAATTCGCAAATAGCTATGATAACTATAAATCACATTTGATTCTGGATTTTTTAATGTCGTAAGTTGAAGAACAATCATAGCAAATAATCTGAAGTGTTTTCATATCAATATTGACCAATTTTACGATGCCACACAACTTTAAAAACATCACCCCACGTTGTATGTTTACATTTGACCTCAACTGTATGTAAATACATGACATGTTGCAATCACTAATCCCACTTACTACAATAACTGAATGATACAGTGCCTTTTTCACACATAATTAGTGTTCATACATACTTAAGTGACATGGTTCTATGATTTCTAGTTCCAAGGCTTTACCTTTCATATGTCGATTGTGATGCTCATTCAACAAATCCAGCTCAATGTTGCACTTTTCTCCGCTTCGTGTATTTGCTGTGCGATTGTAGATTAACTCCTCTGGTATTCTTGGACTAGTCAGGCAGAACTCTCCGCCAGTCTCGCTGAAGCCAATGTTTTCTGCACCACTGAAGGCGTTGCTGACGATGGTTGGGAGTCAGTCTGCTTCTTGCGTAAGGACAACAGGCATTTAATGTTCCTTCTCTGAGGCGTCGGCGAACTGTATCTTCACTTATCCTGGGATTGTTTCTTCCTGGTGTAATAGTGATGTGGCTGTGGCAGGAAGGGAGCGATCTCAGATGATTTAGACGAATTTGTCTGTCTTGGGCACGAGTGGTAACACGGGGTCCATTGGCGTCCCTATGGGGGGGGGCATGGGGAGCATGTGCCCCCCATATTGGACCTGTGCCCCCCAGGTGCCCCCCATATGAACTTTCCAAACATATCATTGAAGCATTTCACTATTAACAAATTTACAAAGAAGGCCACACTTATGCTGGCAACAATGACAATCAGAACATTTTGCCTTTTGCTATGACACTTCTCTAAAAATGTGCAAAGTGCATGCAGGGCTAAAGTTTGAATGTATTTCATATAATATTCCATTGCAGTTATGACAAACATACTTGGGTAAACTTGACTTGGCATGAGAATTACGAACATAATTGAAATTCACCAACTGTTTTCGGTTCAGTTTAGCATCTCGGGATTTTCTGTTGTAATACAAAACTTCTTCAAGTTTGAGCATGTCTCTAAATAGCCCACTCAGGTGCTGATGAGACGTAAAACTCAAATACACACACACACACTGTTGTCATACGAGCATATCTGGATTTCTTGTCGTTGATCATTCGTTTTCGTTTTGTAGCTGAACTTTTTTTTCAAACAAACACTTCTTCAGTGCTTCAGGATCTTTGATTTGCACTGAATGGGAGCTCTTGGCAAAGGCTTTGTGCTGTTCATCTGCTTTGATTCTTTGCTTTGATTCTCCACAAATTGGCAGGTTTATACAATTCCACAAAGTCTTTGGACATTTCCTGTTTGTGTTGTCCTTTTCACTTCGGCTTGGTATGTGTAACTTTGGCCCACCTGTACACATTGTTCAGAATTTGCACCGTCTGGCGGACCAAGGGAGAATTTCTTGTGAGAGAACGTGGGGTACTTGCGTTGCTGTGTTGCTTCATATTATCTGTGAAAAGAAAGTAAACAAAAGCAACAATGAAATGCAGTGCAATGTAGACACGAGTACATTTCACAACTCACAGATCATATGCTCCCAAAACATGGTCGTGAGCAAGCATTGTCAAACGCACTTCGGTCCAGCACAGCCTGATTGCCCTGAATGAAATAAAAATGTCACTTCGTATGGTTTCAAGTACTGCAGAGATTCATAACATGTCCCAAAAGTCTTTCCCCTATTCCATGAAGTTATCAGAGGTGAGATTGGGTATGTTTTGGTGCATTTGCACTTCTTTGCATTAAGGCCATTTTGTTGCAATGTTCATTAAATTTTGTTAGTACTTGTTGACAGCCATGTCCCCTGTGTACATAAATCTCCACCGCGCTCTTTCATTGTTAATTTGGGGTTGTTTGTCACCTTAGTGACCAGAAAACTGTCGATGATGTGGCAAAGCCAGTTTACAAAATTGAAAATAATAAAATAAATTGTTTCAGTGCACTGCCAATTCGCAAATAGCTATAATAACTGAAAATCACATTTGATTCTGGTTTTTTCAATGCCATAAGTTGAAAAACAATCATGGCAAATAATCTGAAGTGTTTTCATATCAATATTGACAGATTTTACAATGCCACACAAGCGTTGGTGGGATCATTGTCGTCTGTATCGCTAGATGATGATATGAGGGCATTATTTTCGTCTGAGGAATCGCTCAATAATAAGATGGGATTATCTTTGTTTGAAGCAACTTTAAAAACATCACCCCACGTTGTATGTTTACATTTGACCTCAACTGTATGTAAATATATGACATGTTGCAATCACTAATCCCACTTACTACAATAACTGAATGATACAGTGCCTTTTTCACACATAATTAGTGTTCATACATACTTAAGTGACATGGTTCTATGATTTCTAGTTCCAAGGCTTTACCTTTCATATGTCGATTGTGATGCTCATTCAACAAATCCAGCTCAATGTTGCGCTTTTCTCCGCTTCGTGTATTTGCTGTGCGATTGTAGATTAACTCCTCTCGTATTCTTGGACTAGTCTGGCAGCCAAACTTGATTTTTGACCCTAACACTGAACCGATGGAAAAATTTCTTTTGCAGTGCATTTGTGGTCCGTAGACCCTCCATAAAACATGCATGGCTGGTAACGAGAGCGTATCCTTGAGCATTTTGAGAAAATGGCCGAATTCAAATAGCCACCAAAACGTGCATTGGGTGGTTTCTCAAAATGCTTAAGATATGCTCTTGTTACCCGCCATGTATGTTTTATGGAGGGTCTAAGGACCCCAAATCCATTGAGAAAAAAACTTTATCCGTCAGTGCAGGGTATAACCCTCTGGCTGCCTGACTAGAAATTGTGTGTCTCCCTTATAGGTGCCAATGGCAGAAAAAAGTTTTAATATGGAGGTAAAGTCATCTTCAGCTAAACCTATATTTCAACAAGTCTTCAGACCTGCACAAATATTACAATATTCTCAAGTTATAAAAAAAACAATGTCATGGAGTGAAATATACCCTCACCAACAAAATAAATGCAACACTTGATTTTTACCTATAAACAAGTAACACCAAAAAAAAGGCGCCACCGTAAAGAATGTTCAAAGACACACCAAAAGCCGAAAAATTAGCATGGCAACTCTATTTTGAATTTACAGGACAATTTGAAAATTGGAGTTTTCAGAATTTGAAATGTAGCAAACAAAATCATTGTGGTTTGTGCCCTTAGAATTGAGTTTTTTAAATAAAATTATCAGACAATTTCACTGTGATGTCAATGAACTGCCATAAGTTTTTTAAAGGCAAAATTCAAGTTAAAAACATTTTTTTGCGTTATTAAGGCCATTTTCTTAAAATCACACTGTCATGACTTGCATGCAATTTAAAAAAACAAAATGCATCAAAGCGCCAGATGTTTCTGACTATTGAGTCCAGACATAGACTGAACAGATATGCCAGTATTAATTAAAAAAAGTTCCAAGTCGATAGTTCCAAGTAAATTTTTTACACTTAAGTGTTATTCTGCAAATTTCCTACAGAGGGGGCTTTAGTCTAGGACTCCAATTTTTCCACTATTATTTCTGGACAAAATGTTGCTTGCCAACCAAAATAGGCAGAAAACGGGTGTTGCTTTCTGGAAGTATCAATGTGATTATGAGTAATGCTGTTTTAACCCTCAAAATTTTATAAACCCAATTGAGCAAAGACAACAAAGATATATAGGCAATCAATTTAATTGAAAAGAGATACTAGTAAATGACTGAATGATTCAATAACAGTAACAATGACCAAAAATATCAAGAAAATCAGGAAATTTGACAATAACAGTGTCTGGTATGCAGTATGCCCACCATTGGTAGCAATACAAGCATTGATCCTGTGTCTCATTGAATTGACAAGCCAGTCAATAAAATTTTGTGGAACGCTGTTCCATTCTTCAATGAGAGCCTCTCGAAGTTGAGCTACATTCAGTGGCTGGGGCTATCTGTCACTAAGCCGTCTACCCAACTCATCCCATAGATGTTCGATTGGAGCCAAGTCAGGAGACAGTGCAGGCCAGGGAAGGACTTGCACCCCATTCGTTCTCAAGAACTCCTGAGATACTCGGGCTGAATGGGGCCTGGCATTATCCTGCTGCAGATGGTGATCTCCTTCTTGTCTATCTTCGAAGTATGGCAGAACCACTGGTCGGAGGTTGATGTGGCCTTGGGCATTCAAACCAGCTCTTTCTGCTAATTCCAAGACTACAAGTTGGGTATGTCTCCTGTACGAAATTCCTCCCCATACCATTAGGTGAGCACCGCCCCATCTGTTGTGCTCCAGGACACAGGCATCAGCATGGCATTCTCCACCACTCCTCCTAACTCTGACACAGCGATCAGCACGATCCAGACAGAACCTTGACTCATCTGTAAAGATAACTCTCTCAGTCTCGCTGAAGCCAATGCCTATGTTTTCTGCACCACTGAAGGCGTTGCTGACGATGGTTGGGAGTCAGTCTGCTTCCTGCGTAAGGACGTCGGGCATTTAATGTTCCTTCTCTGTGGCGTCGGCGAACTGTATCTTCACTTATCCTGGGATTGTTTCTTCCAGGTGTAATAGTGATGTGGCTGTGGCAGGAAGGGAGCGATCTCTCAGATGATTTAGACTAATTTGTCTGTCTTGGGCACGAGTGGTAACGGGTCCAGTGGCGTCCCTATGGGGGGGGCATGGGGAGCACGTACCCCCCCCCCATATTGGACCTTTGCCCCCCAGGTGCCCCCCATATGAACTTTCCAAACATATCATTGACACATTTCACTATTAACAAATTTACAAAGAAGGCCACACTTATGCTGGCAACAATCAGAACATTTTGCCTTTTGCTATGACACTTCTTTAATAACGTGCAAAGTGCATGCAGGGCTAAAGTTTGGATGTATTTCATATAATATTCCATTGCAGTTATGACAAACATACTTGGGTAAACTTGACTTGGCATGACAATGACAAACATAATTGAAATTCACCAACTGTTTTCGGTTCAGTTTACAGGTGATTTTATTAGCAGGCGATTCTAAGGTTTTTGGCCACTAAATACATAGCATTTTTGGTTAATCTGATTGGTTCAGGAACAACAGAATGTCACACATCTCATATATGAAACGTAGTAAGTCTCTGTTTAGCATTGATTTCTCACTGCAAAGTGTTATCGACAAGAATCGCGTGCTACTGAAATCACCTGTAACATCTCGAGATTTGCTGTTGTCATACGAAACTTCTTCAAGTTCGAGTATGTCTCTAAATAACCCACTCAGGTGCTGATGAGACGTAAA
The DNA here is from genome assembly GCA_026936325.1 of Platynereis dumerilii. Lineage (NCBI taxonomy): Eukaryota > Metazoa > Annelida > Polychaeta > Phyllodocida > Nereididae > Platynereis > Platynereis dumerilii. The sequence continues at coordinate 160,395,024 of JAPTHN010000001.1, forward strand.
ACTCAAATACGCACACACACTTGTCAAACGAGCATATCTGGATTTCTTGTCGTTGATAATGTCTATTTCATTTTGTAGCTGTAGATTTTTTTCAAACAAACACTTCAGTGCTTCACGATCTTTTGCGCTGAATGGGAGCACTGGGCAAAGGCTTTGTGCTGTTTGCCTGCTTTGATTTTCCACAAATTGGCAGGTTTGTACAATTCCACGAAGTCTTCTGACATTTCCTGTTTGCGCTTGTCCTTTTCACTTCGGCCTTGGTATGTGTAACTTTGGCCCACCTGGCGATTGTACACATTGTCCAGAATTTGCACCGTCTGGCCTACCAAGTGAGAATTTCTTAAGAGAGAACGTGGGGTACTTGCATTGCTTCATATTATCTGTGAAAAGAAAGTAGACAAAAGAAACAATGAAATGCGTTGCAATCTGTGAAGAGTTAAAGACATCTACAAAGTATTAGTGGACTGCATTAGTGACCTTGATGCTTCTGAAAATGAAGGATATACATTGGTAGTTCTTGTTGCCAGACAAGTTCAAGTTGGACATCGTAGAAACCAACGCTTTTCTTCTGATTCACTGAACGTATTTAACCTTCTAATTAACCAAGGGGCTTACATATATATGCCAGAAACAGTGAAGGAATAAACTGCCTCACACTGAAAAAAAGGGATTGTCTGGTATCAGACAAAAATTGTCTAATATCAGACAATGCCGGTGTACAATATTGTGTCCGATCAAACTGTTGTCTGGACCTAGTCCCGATGTGACCCGCTGTGTTTTGGCCAGTTGTTAGTTGTGAAATACTGATTCTTTTGACTTTCCACGATTTTCAAAATGACAGACATGACTGGATTTTCAACTAAATCAGTTTGAACTATAACATATACTGCATAAAAAGGAGAAGACATACTACTACATAAAAATAACATTTATTAAATCAAAACATCTCTGGCATGTTGACACATGGAATGACATATTAAAATACCATCATCACCATCATGATAATCATCTTCATTAAAACATATACAGTAGACATCATAACCATCAGCAAACACCATACATCACTATCATCATAATCATCATCTGGTAATACACATATAAAGCATATTTCTCACCAATTGTGAGTTCCTGGTTATGAATCAATATTGTTAAATAATACATCTGATACAACTGCGAATACATTTTTTACACTGGCCTTTGGATTGTAGTTGAGCATTAAAAATAAATTTATGAATGTAACTTCAAAACAAAGTGAGCATCAATGCTTTCACCAATGTTTCCACTTTGTATGCAGTATCATTTAGTATGGAGAAGAATTGCAATATTTTCAAAACGCTATTGCCAATACTGAGAATATGCGGCTGGTGATCAGATTGAACATACAGTGCATAGTTGGGTCATTCTCAAACTTCGGGACAATTTGTGTCACTCCAGTTCCCTGACATTAATTTGATTGCCATTAATATCTGAAGTGTCACTCTGCATCTGTTATTCATATTTCTATTTAGAACCACTGCATTTGGAACAAAAAGTCATTTATTAGACCTTTTTTTGGTGCATTGTGTCCAGTAATCTGTGCCAAATCAATGGTTTTTCCCTGTCACTGGACCTGACATGACAAAATCAAGTGTTGATTTCCCTCCTTAAGTACCATAATTTTCAAAGTTTCTATGCACGATTCATGAGAATATAGACTTGAATCAATATATACATCATATTTAGCTTTTTTCTTGTTTCATTTCATTAAATTAGTTGATGTAAAAGACGTGTCACTAGTTGTTTTATTTTTTTTTTTCACTCCGTTCCTGGCCATAGCTCGGCTCGCTATTGTTCTTAATGAGCAATTTCCTCTAAATGTCGTAATATGCACATGCGCCACTCTACCACTGCTTTGCAGATTTCATTAAACAGGTACTGTAATATGGGGTGAATAGGGACACTGGGGTCAATCGGACAGAACAGGGAATCTTTTTATTTGCTAAAAAAATACCAATTTTTACTAGCCCTAGGAACCAGATTTTTGGCATACACACAGTTAGATCAGTTAGATCCATCCCTCCCGACGGGAGGGAGGGATCTAACTGACAAAAATGCATGTTAGAACCCGACAATGAGGTATCTAACTGACTTAGACATCATATGCTTCTTCTATCATACCTTTTAACTTTAATTTTTGAAAAAATAAACAATCTGATTGTTTGTTTGCTATTATTAATAGTGTTAATCCTTAGCTGGGTGCTTACATGCAAAACTGTCAGTTAGATACCAGCTTTTCTAATGGTATTAGTATCTTGGTGATGTCTAATAGAAATTTCACTACCTAAATTATGCATTTCTAGTTTTCGTATTTACAAAACTTACTTTTCTTCTAAATCTATTCCTCTAACAATGATCTCAGACCTTTCCGGCTTATCCAAACTCTGAAAGCACAATAAATCTTCATACCGATATGGCAAATTCTACATGGAATTCATGATCTGAAGTCAGCATTTCTGTTTTCCCGTTATGCTGTGTATAATAGCTGTTTAAACACTGCCAAAGAAATAACTTCAACACAAAATACTTACAATTATTTCCGTCAATGCTGTGGAAGAAATGCTAATGCCTTCATATTTCTCAACAGCAGTGAAGCGTATCTTCTCATTCGTTTGCCTTTGCATAAGCTGTCCCCAGATAGAGACATGCACCTGTCAAATTGGTCACTTATGGTAATCACGCTTCTGAAATTAAGTCCCTCAATAATGCGGACCTAAAAATATACATCCACACAAACAGTTAAAACCATGTTTATTTCCAAATAGATTCAGATTCATATTCATTTTATTTGTACTCTTCAAATTCAAATAATTTTATACATATATAGCGCATTCAATATATATTAAAATAGTATCAAATGCACTTTAATGTATAAAATTACATAACATAATATTATAAATGAATCAAAATCTAAGTTAAGTTTATGTAAAATTAAAATTTGCCTCTAAATAGCCCACACTGGTGCTGATGGGGCGTAAAACACAAACTCACTCACTCACTCACTCACTCACTCACTCACTCACTGTACAATTAAAAAAGGAAAAAAAAAAGAAGTGTTTTCACATCTAGTACTAGGTGAAGAGAAGTAATAAATGATATTCATCTCAATGATGCAAACTGGTGTCCCAACTCAATGAGCACTCCATTATCCACACCATGACCCATCATACTCTGGTTGGTTAATGCATTTTTGACCTTTTTTGTAGACAGCTTTCCAATTCTCTTTAATGATGCTCAATTACAAGCATTTGTGCAGTTCGGGTCATAATTTTCAGCATCAGGCATCTCAGAAAACATGTGAAGGGATTGTTTTGTGGGGGGGGGAGGGTCACTATATTTTTTAAAGGTAAAAAATGCAATTTTTAACTTAAAACGTGCTAAAAAATGGCCGAGGGATGAATTTTGACACCAGCAATGCAAATGAGGTCTCAAGTGAAAGCTGGGAAAAAGCACTATGTGATGCTGCAGGCGCTTTTAAAAATTTCCGTTTTTAAATTTTTTTCGCCCATTCAATATATTGGGCAATTTCAACTAAAAACCATGGAACAGGCATTAATATCAAAAATGCGCCTGCACCATCTGCTAGTGCTGCTTCTCTCCTTTTTTGACACCTTATTTGCTTTCTACCATTAAAATTCATCCTTGGGCCTTAAAGATTTTAAAAAAAAATATTTTAAGCTCAAAATAGCATTTTTCACCATTGCAAAATGTAATGACCCCGTGAAAAAAAAAAAATTCACCTTAACCTGTTCTATTAGATGCCTGATGCCGAAAATTTGAATGAAGTATGTGAAACTGCCTTTAATACAACAGCATTTAAAGAAATTACAGTGTAGCCCTCAAAAAGCTCAAAAGTGCATTAACCAACCTGAGTAACCAAAATGTACATATTCATCTTCGACTTCCAACTTCTCTAGTTTGTATAAATACCTTTCGCACATTGCCTTCCACAGTCATTCTTTTTCGCTTTTCGGTATTCTTCACAATATCGTAGTCAACAATGGCTGGACACACAAAGTTGTCTATTGCTTCCCTTCCGCTTTCCAAATTAAATTCTGGTGCCCTTATAAAAACCTGAAAAAAAGTATTAAAAAATTAGTTCTGTATTGCACTGTATGAAGCATAAATAATCTATATTACCATAAAACGGGGTTACTTTGGCCGTTCTGTACTACTTTGGCTGCCACATGAGGAGCACTGATATCATGTTGCATTTTCAAACATAACTTCTGTTCAAGTCATAATATTTTGATGATTTAAAAAAAGTGACTTGGAGCAAATATTATAGTGGTCATGACTGGCAAAGGATATGAATCACAAATCCTAGTTGTACCATTTAAATTGAAGAAAATATACTTGAAACCCTCAATTCTAGTATATTTCCGCACAAATCAATATAATAACTCGAGTTTTTAACCGACCTAACGTCGGTTATTAGAGGGGGTTGGGTAGTGAAAGGGGACTCATGTAAACCATGTCCATGTGTCCATATGTCCATATGTCCATATGTAAACATTTCTTGTCAACATGTGTAAGTGTCCATTTGTGACCTTAGTTTTGAACTTAGAGTAATGAAATTTGGTACAGTTATGGTACTATGGGCATGGATCGGGGACATGTTGAGAAATCCAAGATGGCTGCCATTTTGTGGCGGTCATTTTGGTAGCCATCTTTCTTCATTCTTGAACTGCCCATTGTGACCTTAATATTTCACTTACAGTTATGAAATTTGGTACAGGTATGGGACTCTGGGTATGAATTGGGAACATGTCGAGAAATCCAAGATGGTGGCCATTTTGTGGTGGCCATTTTGGCAGCCATCTTTTTTCATTTATTGAACTGCTCATAGTGACCTCAATATTTCGCGTAGAGTTATGAAATTTGGTACAGGTATGGGACTTTGGATATGGATTGGGAACATGTCGAGAAATCCAAGATGGCTGCCATTTTGTGGTGGCCATTTTGGCAGCCATCTTTCTTCATTCTTGAACTGCCCATTGTGACCTTAATATTTCACTTACAGTTATGAAATTTGCTACCGGTATTGGACTCTGGGTATGGATTGGGAACATGTCGAGAAATCCAAGATGGTGGCCATTTTGTGGCGGCCATCTTGGCAGCCATCTTTCTTCCTTCTTGAACTGCCCATTGTGACCTTAATATTTCACTTACAGTTGTGCTTGAAAGTTTCTGAACCCCTGGCACTTCTTACCTTATTTGTGCACTGCTCTCAAACAAATGCAGGAACAGCTCTTAAATTGGGTGAATAATACAACTGAACACCATCTTTTTTATGTAAACATATATTCATAGCAAATAATGACATTTAAATATGATTTTATGACGAAAGTCTCCAAAACTGTATGTTCAAAAGTTTCTGAACCCCTTCAGAAACATATACGATCAACAATTTTTATGGCTCCCATTTTCCAAAATAAATGCTTCCAAACACTTCTTATGGCTATGGACTACCAATTGGCAGATTTTCTGTGGGATTTTTTACCATTTTTCAAGAGAGCATTTTCTTAACCTTAGTAAGCTGGTGGGTCGTCTGATGAGAACTACTTAGTCATATCTGACGCAGGCAATGCAGGCATATCTAATTGTTTTTGATTGGGAAACTGGTCCAGGCCATTCCAGAACCCTAAATTTGAGGGATTTTAATGAATTTTTAGTGGATTTGCTTGTGCACTTTGGGTAATTGTTGCGCTGGAAGACCCACTCGTGGCCAAGTTTCAGGCTTACAAGTAAAAGCTTTACATTTTCTAAGCACGTATCTTGATATTTCACAGAATTCCTTATGACATCAACAATAGTTCATTTTCCTGTCCCATTTATAGCAAAAAAAGTCCATACCATAATGGGGCCACCATTATCTTTCATAGTTGGGTGGGTGTTATGTTCCTTGAAAGCAGGACCTTCCGGATGTCCGACATATCTGTTTTGATTGTGGCCAAAAGCACAAAGAAACCTGACTATTGTTCACTAAGGGTCGTTTTTCAATCGGGGTACGCTCTGGAAAGTCACACGAGATCCAAAATACCAGAAGTACCATGCATATATGTGGAAAAAACGTTACACAGAATGATTAAACATACTGAGACGGACCTACAGTAGCGAAAAAATGATTCAAATCGGTTGATAACTGCCCGAAAAAAATTATTTGTGTCATTTTGACCAAAACTGACTGTCTCATTTGCAAATTAGGCAAACATCGCTTCAGATTTTTCAGTCCTGACCTAACAGTAAGTTTAAACCAATGTGAATATGCTTTCAACATGGTCCCAAGAGTTCAACATTAGAATTACATGCAACAACTATGATTAGTCTCTTCAGAATCCTGCATTGAATACTTAAAGGTCACTTCCGTCAAATATTTTCCTCTCCGAAATTGGGTCGGCTAAAACAGTGATAACATCAAATTAAGAGTATTTTTATTTTACAGAAATACTCCTTCAATAAATTAGACAACGTTCTTTTATGTTCTTCACTTTAGTTGTACCAACTTCGCGATACTCGTAGCGCGGAAAACGCTGAAAACAGCTTTCCGTCAAATCTTGTCCTCTCCGAATAAAGAGAAAAAATGGCTGTTATTTCCTAATAAAAGGATTTACCAGACTTTTAAGACTTTGAAATTGTAGTGCTAATAGGTTTTGAGACACTTACAAAGCACACCTCACTAACATTAATGCTTACGCCAAATTGAGCCTGTCAAATGTCATTGTCCTCTCCGAACCAAAAGTTGGTTTTTTGGTGGTATCATATGAAAATGGCATATTCTTGCTAATTGCTGTCCCTAGCCATTAACATTTATTATGTGCACACTAAGCAATGTAATTTGTCATTTTGAGTTATTTTTAACTGCTCAAATGTTCAAGTGCCACCTCCTGTGAACTCCTCAGAACATGGTTGATATACATTTTTCTTTTTCATTTGCTTAAAGAGATTTAAATACCCCACTACCTTGCGATGTTCTCATGGTTGTTTTGCCTTCTTGTTTCCTTTATAGTTAGGTCATTCAAATTAATTTAATCACTAACTGGTACACCCTAACATATGAATGAAGCCGTTCTACTATTTAAGGGCAGAGAGGACAAATGTTTGACAAGAAAAGCAATTGTAGTTTTCTTCTTGCCTTTGCCTTAAACGATATTTCTCGGTTAACTGGATAGACACTAATGAAAAATGTTCATTTATATAATAAGTGCCATTAATGTGTCTGAATGATCAAGCAATGCATATGTAATATACGTCTCACAAATTTCTGGAGAAGACAACTCTATAGTGCCAATAAGAACTATTGTATTTGCCAACATATAAAGCTTTAATTACAATTAAAAAAACAAAACGGTATCCTCAGTCTCCTAATTCTATGACGAAAATAGTGTTTCAAGGTCTGATTCATCCACAACTGTGAAAAGTATGCCACAGACACTTTATATTATAAACATTGCCATGTCAAAATAAGTGTCCTCTCCGAATGAATTTATGTTGTCGTATTTGTTAAATTCAGCGGGTCATATCATGACTATCAGTATGAATAAACTGTTGAAATTTGGTGGAGTTGTTCTAATTTATCTTGCAGACCAGTCAGTCTGTGAAAATGTTGGGTCAATGGCAAATAGGAGTTGCTATGAAGAATATATAGCCTTGTTATCGGAAAATTGGTTGCCAAAATGTTTGTTTTTCTTGGTATAGACAAAGTGCTTGGTTAAAATTAAGCAAGTAAAATTATTATTCATTGCCATATGTCTGTCTACCAACTCAGCATAAGCCGATACAACTGGTAACGCTATAAACCGGTAATAGAGGGATGGGCATGATGGTTGTTTTTGGTCAAATTTATCAATGTCACAACAAAAAATGTCAAATAAAAAAAATTCAGAATACTTGTAGCCCTAAAATTTTCAGAAATTCAAGGCAAGATATATTGCAATAGAAAACATAGGCTGCGCAGCAGCATACCCTCGGCTATTCAGCAGGCTATTCCGCAGGGTGGGGGGGGGGGGAGCAGGACAGGCCACCCCCCAAAAATTTGGAGAACAGTTTAAACGTGGGCACAGACAATAATTAAGGTTTTGAAAAATAAGGCCATTAGAAATTTTGGAATTCAGATTGACTTGACAGGTTATAATATTTCAGCCACTAATCTCCATTGGAACCAATTTTTATATGAATCTATTTATCATCTGAGTTTTTTCTCTATCAACATTTTCTGTTTGCTAGAGCCGGAGCCAAATCAGTCAGGCAATTGTGACTAACTCAGGCCTCCCAGAATATAGGGATTTATTGGGATTTTGAGGAAAAAGCTTGAAAATATAGGAAAATCTAGGAGCAAAAAAAAAAAAAAAATAGGGAAATATAGGGCCGCTGGGAGCCCTGTTATCTTGAACCAAACCTGACTAACTTATTCAACTTAGCCAAGTTTTGTGACTTCAACTTAGCTGACAATTTTCGATTAACTTTTCTGACTTACAGGAATTCGCGTTGAAGTAGACTTCTTGGTTTTCACAGAGGAGTGCTCCAGCAAAAATTGTATTTTCAACATTGGGTTAAAATTATCAGGGCAAATCTCACAATTTTAGGCCTGGTAAGAGGGCATACTAATTTAGAAACAATACCCACTAAGCACTGAGTCCTGAAATGAAAAATAAATGAGTAATTGCATATTTTAAAAAACATTACATGACGTATGGAAGCCTACATGACAAGTCGTAGGAACACTCTCAATTCCAACTATTAATCTCAGCTTCTGTAAAATGATATCAACACACCAAGCTGTCAATGAAACTGACAAATAAAGTCATTTGTATCTTACTGAAGATAATTTTGTTTTCTGTGTGTCCACTAAAATTTGATTGGTTGCCATGTAAATTGGGGATTATAAGTTTGACTGACACCTGCAAAGTGTATCCGCGTTTGAACATCTCAGACCGCATTTTGATGAGCTTCTTAGAAAATCATTTCAATTGGATCCACTGACAGATAGCCAGATAGAAAGATTAACACAGAAATATAAAGATGAACAGATAGATGGACTTACTTATTTTATTAACCAGGGTCTTCCAAGGAATTATTGAAAAAGGGCCTCCCTGAACAATGGTATGAATAGACAGGATAATTGCAATAAATACAGGTCTAATTGGTATTGGAGTGTCAGGTACATGGTCAATGTTTGACTGGAATTGAACTGATTGCTTTTGAAGAGCTAGTGTAAAGATTGCTATTGAAGTGTCAGTGCTTGATTGCCATTGAACTGTCACTGTCAGCTTGATGCTCTCTGAAGCAGGAAGCTATCAAAGATTCACGTTTTTCAAGCCATTTCAGCGGCGGCGCTTGTCAATTTTTTCGGCGGCTAAGCAGCCTAGAGTCATCTGACTTTGACTATTTAGTTTTGCGGTGGTGGCGGCTAAATTTTGCGGCGGTTCCGGGCTCTACTTTTGAGTTGTATGATTCGAAAATAAGACAGTCATACGGTGTAGTTGTCTAACAATAATAAGATGTCTAAAGAGCCATTACCATTTTGCCGTGATTTTCACAACTGATATACATTGTACAGTATGTTTATTTTCAAAAAAATATACTTTAACAACTAATGTTAATCATTATAGTATTGGGTGTATAGCCATTTTAGGGAAGAAATATGAAGTAAAATAAAATGAAAATTTGCAGAATAAAGTAGATTTTAACTAAGAAAAGGAGATTTGGAAAATTATATTTTGAATGCATTTTTCTTCATTAAAATATCTCCATAATTTCATGACTGCTGCTTTTGATGTGTTCTGCATATTAGCCAGCCACTTAACCACCAACTGTGACTGGCATAAGATTATGTAACAATTACACAATGCAGAGACATGGAGCAGCCAAGCCTGATATCCACTGAAGTCACCCCAGTGATCTTGGCTTCAGTCATTGAAAGAATTAGCAGGGAAGACAATGACCCTCTGACATAACATTACATAATCAAGACTTCTCCAGTGCTCCATTCAACAAAAGCCAGTCTGTCTGATTCATACACATTTAATTTTCATGCAAATAACTAAATAAAAGGGACTGACATTACTTTATCTTCTAAAATTTACATCACTGAGGTTGGATATTAGCCATAAAGTTATAATAATTGGAAGTTTAAAGTTTAGTGTCAACATTTTATTAAAATATTAATAAATGCATGTGGGTCATTCCATGCCAAATGACCCAGAATCAGAGACTTGTCCCAGGTCACCATCCCAGAAAAAATTGAAAAAATTCTCAGATGTAGTGCTACCTGATCTAGGCACCTGACCATAATTTGAAGTCTGTGCTGTCAAAACTCATGGAGATATGACCATTTGAAATTTAGGGTGATTTTTTAACTTTTCGGGAAATGCATTTTCGTCTGATTTTGAAGCAGCGTATGGAGTCACACTTTGCAACTACAGGTCTAATATTTCGGTTATTATGACAATTGCACCCATATTTTCAGTTTCTGGTGTCCGATTTGAAATATCTCTATTACCCAATTGGTGGCAGAGCCCCAAAAATGGCCGAAAACTCAAATTTTCAGAACGGATGTCTATATGACATCTCATGAATTTCAATGGAAAAATTTGCAATAACTCGTGCAGTGGCTGTGAATATTAGTTCATAGTGTGTCTAACTACAATAAGCTTTAAATTTCAATTACCCATTACCATTTTGGCTTTTCATTCAGAAATGTTGGAAATTGAGATTTTTTATCATTTTTGAGTTTTTACAAAAATTCAGAGGACCAACATTCCAACTGAGTTGAGATATTTAAAGAGACATAATTTAGACACCTAATAGGAAAATTTCATAGATTTAACTCCAAAATTGACTGAATCATGCATGTTTGAAATAATAGTATTTTTTCTTATTTTTGGTAAATTTTCATCAGTTCAACTTTCTCTGAGCATTTAGACCTACAAAAAGCACATCCTGGGTATTTAATGCATACAATATGCAAATTTCAGAGTCAAAATTACCGCAATTTTTTAGTTCTGTCCCTGAGACAAAAAAAAACCAATTTTTCGCATTTTTCAATGATTGTGAGAAAAGTATTAATGTCATGGGGATTAGACCTATAAAAGGCTCAACTGGGATAAAAGATACCATATTTACCCAAAAATGATAAATATACATGCTATAGTTTAGGCTTGACGCCCAATACACAAAAAAATATTTTTTCACATTTTTCAATAATTGTGAGAAAAGTATTGATCTCATGTGGATCAAACCCCTAAAAGGCACAACTAGGATAAAAGATGCAATAATTTCCCAAAAATAGAAATTATACATCCCATAGTTTTGGCATTACTCCCAATACACAAGTGGGACGCCCGTTATCCGGACGCCCGCCCGCCCGTCCGCCCGCCCGCCCGCCCGCCCGCCCGCCCGCCCGCCGGACGGACAAATTTTCCCAAAGTAACTACAATACCCGTCGGCAATGTATACATTGCCGAGGGTAAAAAGTTAATATGGTGAAAAAAAAGGACCCTTATTTTTGACCCCCTTGAGACAAAACCATGTACCCCGATTGAAAAACAACCCCTAAAAACAATTTTGATGGATAGTATGATTATTGGAACGACGTCCTGTGGACAGACTAAATAAAAATCAAACTTTTTTTTCTCAGTCGATATTTCCAAATCTGGCGTCCTGAAGGTGCCACAATCAAGGAACATAACATGCTCCCAACTATGAAAGATGATATTGGCTCCATCATGGTATGGGGTTGTTTTGCTATGAATAGGACAGGAGATAGAACTGTTGATAATAGCATAACAAATTCTGCCAAATATCAAGATATGCACTTAGAAAATGTAAAGCTTTCACTTACAAGAATGAAACTTGGCCGCAAATGGGTCTTCCAGCAGAACATTACCCAAAGTATACAAGCAAATCCACAAAAAATTGATTAAAACCAGTCAAATTCATGGCTCTGGCATTGCCTGGACCAGTTCCCGATCACAGACAACTAGATATGCCTTGTTCAGATTTGACAAAACAGTCCGCGCCAGACGACCCACCAGCTTACGAGGGTTAAGAAAATGCTTTCTTAAAGAATTGTCAAAAATCCCACAGAAAATCTGCCAATTGGTAGTCCATAGCCATAAGAAGTGTTTGGAAGCATTTATTTCGGAAAAATAGGGCCATACAAATTTTTTATTGTACACATTTCAGAAGGGTTCAGAAACTTTTGAACATGCAGCTTTGGAGACTTTAATCATAAAATCATATTTAAATGTCATTATTTGCTAAGAATATATGTTGACATAAAAAAGATTTTGTTCAGTTGAATAATTAACCCAATTTAAGAGCTATTCCTGCATTTGTTTGAGAGATGTGCACAAATAAGGTAAGAAGTGCCAGGGGTTCAGAAACTTTCAAGCACAACTGTACAGTTATGAAATTTGGTACAGGTATGGGACTCTGGGTATGAATTGGGAACATGTCGAGAAATCCAAGATGGCGGCCATTTTGTGGTGGCCATTTTGGCAGCCATCTTTTTTCATTTATTGAACTGCTCATAGTGACCTCAATATTTCACGTAGAGTTATGAAATTTGGTACAGGTATGAGCCTGTGGTTATGGATCAGGAACATGTTGAGAAATCCAAGATGGCGGCCATTTTGGCAGCCATCTTTCTTCATTTCTTGAACTGCCAATTGTGACCTCAATATTTCGCTAAGAGTTATGAAATTTGGAACAGGTATGGGGATGTGGCTATCAGTCGGGAACATGTTGAGAAATCCAAGATGGCAGCCACTTTGTGGCAGCCATTTTGGCAGCCATCTTTCTTCATTCTTGAACTGCCCATTGTGACCTTAATATTTCACTCACAGTTATGAAATTTGGTACAGGTATTGGCCTGTTGGTATGGATGAGGAACATGTCGAGAAATCCAAGATGGCGGCCATTTTGGCAGTCATCTCTCTTCATTTCTTGAAATGCCCATTGTGACCTCAATATTTCACATACAGTTATGAAATTTGGTACAGGTATTGGCCTTTGGGTATGGATGAGGAACATGACGAGATCAAACTGCATTGATTCTATACTAATAGTCTAGCATCTTCCAATCAACTATTTCTCTTATCTTCCAATATCAGTTGCTCAGTGATTTAAGCAAAGGCACCTTCAATTTCATTGCGCTAGGTCGGTTTTGAATCCGTGGATTCTTGTTGGATTTGCAATGGCTTTGTAGCTTCCAAAGATGCCTCCTGATTTTTAGAAAGTCATGTGGTGTACTTTTGGGGCTTTCCAGGGTTTAAGTTTTATGATTCCTGCATACCTGCACACATGTTTCATGAAAAAATGCCTTTGGAACATTTCATGTCCCATTTTGATTCAAGAGAAAAGTCAAGTTATAATTTAAGTAGAAGACCAATTTTATCTGTGTATAATGCCAACTGCTGGGACCAATAAAATCCCGAAAATTGGCATCTTTCTTGGTCAGGAACTTGATTAAAAAGGTGCTGACATCGAAAGTTGACAAAAATTTGCGAAAATTTCATGATGGAACATTCCGTGTCCCATTTTTGTTTTTCTCATTACTCATCAAATATACATGGAAAATTCGCCCTGTTTGCTTTAATAGTTGCAGATAGGTGGGACCAAGAAGGTACATTGTAAGATCAGTAAAATGTTTATTAGTTTTTTTTCTATCCAGTCCAAAAGTCTGCTGTTTGCAAATTCTCGTAAATCGGGACACTTCTTGCCAGATAAGTTAAACTGTAGGTGTGTGTCTATCTGATTTTCAATGTTCATCTCAAACATTCAGAATATTCTTATGATATGCAGGAAAATACACTGAAAAACCTTCATATCAATGATGCGCACTGGTTACAAAAATATAAACTCTTAAACACAGAATACGCAGGTTTTTCGTTACGCGGGACCATAAAAACTGGAAGACCGTCAACATTCTGGGAACCAATAAGGTCTGCTAGCAGCTTTCCATCCAAGTGTAGGCCTACTACCAGAGAAACTGGATTCAAATGAATTCTTGATAGCAAAATTGGTGAGGTTGTGCCAAAGACTTCTAGCAGTTGCACGGACAAAGATCATAGAAGCACAATCAGACACCAAGATCTATGTGGCCTCTTTTTGGTTGTGAGGCATATGCATCTGGGAACAGGTTCATCACAGCCAGAACCTTAAGGTTCAGCTTCAGAGGATCTACAGCTACTTCTTCAGTGACCTCTTCATTGAACATAACTACACTGGCTTAATTCTGACTTTTGCTGATGTTGCATTTACAATGTAGGCCTACTTCACATTGTCATCCTTTCATTTCCTTTCTTTTCTATCCAAGACCTTATCAACACAAGTCATTGAACCTCAATCCCCTTTTTCTCTTTGAGCAAGCAAGAATTCTCTATTGTCAGAAATTGCAGTGAGAATCATTGCGTCCCTCTGTGCACTTTTGAAATATTTGGTGAAATTCTCCTCTTTTTGAAATTTGCATTTGCGATTCCCGTTTTGCAATTTTCCTTAGGCTTGCCACTCTTCATATTTATTAAACTAACTGTTTCAACCTGTATTCTCTGTAGTGAAATAACTAGGTCATATTTGCAACCTCTCTCTGAACCAGGATGTTGGAACTGGGTCGATTTCACTTGTAAGAATTCTGATAAGTAAATATAGGCCTCCAGGTGCTAGAAATATACGTTTGCCTATCCTGTAGTACATGATAAGAACGACGGCTAAAGAAGGCCATATTTCTGGAAGAACCCATCTGTTGGACGGGGTTGACATCAAATAGATTCTCAGAATGAGTGCTTCATATTCACATCCAGCACATAAATCTACCATTGACGCAGCAGAAGTTTTGTATGATGCTATAAAGAATGGTGATCTTCAAGTTATAGAAGTACTTTTACAGAAATATTCAGAATTAGTAAATTGTGAATTGAAAAAGGAGGACATATTCTCTGGATCTCCATTACTTTGGGCATGTTGGCACAGATGTCATGGTGATCGAACTCCAGGTGAGTGCAGTCAAAAGACATTATATTTTCTGGCCAAACAGTGAGAGTGCTGGAGGAATCTTCCGCCTCTGCACCATCTGTGATCATTTTGGAGAGGATGCAAACTCAGTGTCAGCATGTATGCGATATAGGACACTGGGGCATGTTGGGCCACTTTTTAATTTTTTGGCTCTCACTCAAAAACTCCATTGTAGGAATGAATTTAGGTGAGGAAATTGGGAGGTCTGTGAACCTCATCTGCAAAAAAAAGTTAGGTTTGATCTGCCCAGGATTCCAAAACGTGGGGCACCAGTCCCACCCTAACCTACACTTTACAAGTTATGAGAAGCTCCTCAGCCAGAATGGTTTCCCGGTATCGTTCATTTGCCATGCAAACTTGCTTGGGTAGGGCTATTCAGGGGGAGAAAAAAAACACTCGTGCTGGGTCCCATATGATAACGTCCTGAAATATTGCTCGTCTGCAGTGCTGCACCAAAGCGTCTTGTGAAGGGAGAATTCTGTCCACTCTCTAGGAACTTCGAGTGAAGAGAATAGTCTGGCAGCCTAAGCGATTTTCTGGCTGAACCCTGCACTGATCGATGAAGTTTTATTCTCAGTGGAATCCATGCCCTTAGACCGCCCCATTGGCCATCACCTATCCATCCATCTTGAAGTTACCCAGGAAGTAGGGGACGATATCGCAATCACTAAACACTTGAAATAACGGCAACACAGAAGAAGACATGTCAAGGCTCAGGGCATTGCTTATCAATTTGGCTGGAATGAAATGGGATGCTTGCCAGATCCATAAGCAAACCAAAGTTCTGAGAGACTCTTGCCTTAATTTACTGGAAGTTGTGATGGCCAGAACAACCACATCTGAATCTGCATCCTGCCATCGGCCTCCTGCTGTGTCTATGAAGCCAATAGACTTGATTTCAGCATCTCAGAGGAACAAAATACCTTGGCTTCATGGGCATTCAAAATCCGTGTAATCCAACAAATTGTGATACAACTGCATGCCAGAGACAGATATTTGAAGACCTCAGTTTTGTTGTCGTTGACCTGCAAAAAGCCATTCCGGTTACCTGGCATCTAAAATATAGTCACACTTATATTATTTCAATTGAATCATGTACAAAACTGTTGTGATCTCATCTCTTAAGTATTTTATGATCGGGCGAACTCTCTAACATAATCCAATGTTTTATCATCCTTTATGCCTTACATGTACGTAGTGGGAATCTACCTGTCTCACCATTCACTGGAAGAGATGGAGTTTGTTTTCTTACTCCTAAAACACTCGTAAGATAGCCAAGTTTAAGTTTTCTAACTCGGTTACTCGATATAGCCCAATAAGGTGCTCCAGAGGCGTAAAACACAAACAAACTTCTAACTCAGTTACAGACGTTTCGTCCATGCAGATTTCACTTTGTTGTACTCTAGGATGGGAAGAACATATGTATCAAACATTTTTATGGATAGCTGGGGATTTATGAGCCCTAATCCCTGCTTTATATCTCCTTTTAATGCAAATGGGGCTTTCAGAACTTGTTTCGTAAGATATTCCATCATTTTACCCTGTACATAGGAAATTGAAATCATTTTAAATGAACGTGAATGTTTCTGAGGCAAATTTAATGACGTTTTTTAAAAATATTGTTGAAAAATTATCAATAATTGTGTGTTTCTCGCAATATATTTGGTGTATTTGAATGAAAACTGCTCTGAAGACTCCACAATATTTGCCCTATGTTATCATATTAATTAGTTAGATTTCCTTTGACGGTGAATTAACATTTAGTTTAGTTTTCCTTTGATGTGATGGAAATAAGAACTTTTAAAATTTTGCATTATTCGGCTATCATCAATTATTTCCACTGGTTAGAACTCCATGGTAAATATAGTTTCTGGAACTTAGATAATATTATATGTTCTTAACAAAAGTACATGGTCATTTGATAAAAAAATGCATTATAAAATTTTGATGGTCATGTCACAATTTGGCTTCATTATTTTTGAGATACACCGCATCTGATGAAATTACGCAAGTAGTGTAGGGGCCGACCAGACGATAGTTGGGGGGGGGCTATGGACTTTACCCCCGGGACGAACTTTTTATTTCGTTCGCGACGCGTCGACGAACAATTTTTTCGCATGAGCACTCGCGACAAACTTTTTTATCGGAATTTTAACATTACGGTATCCTAGCTACAGGTGGAAACAAACTTTTTTTTTTATTTCCATGTGCTGAACAAACTTTTTTTTTCAGTGTCAAGTGGGAAACAATCTTTTTTTTTCACCAAATATCCATAGCCCCCCCCCAAAGATCATCTGGTCGGCCCCTTAATTCGCAGTAGTACAAAAAGTTTAGGGCCCAGCAGTTAATCCTTTTCACATAATCATTGGATTGGGCTGAGAAATATTCAATTCGACATTCATTCAGTTTTGTTCAGGCAAAGTTGACTTATGCCATATATTCAAATATTTTGGTGTCTGACGAAATTATGCAAAAACAACCTAGTAAGTGGAAAGACAGTACAAAAGTTTAATATCAAATAATTGTGCTCAAAATATTAGCATTACATCAGTTTGCTACTATTTACGTCAAAAAAGTTTGCTTACTTGCTGTCATTGCCAAGCAATATGCATAAATTGCCTCCATTGGAATAACATTGATTTTGCATATTTTGTTCAAATTTATGCTCTCCAAAACCTCAAAATGGTTCTAATCATTTGAAACATGCTTCTAGCAGTCACCTGATTCTGGCTATTTAGCTGCGTGAAAAGGAAACTGAAATAACATTTCTTACCTTGAAATGGCTAGCAATCAAAAAATATTTCCTCGACCTGCCATTGGAATTGCATTTTGCTTACGATGTGCAGTTCCTTATTCTACAGTTTGTCAATTTCCAATGCGCAATTTACCCTTGAGTTTAAGTGAACTTAATTGATATGAGATGATAACTTTTGAAGGCATATTTAAATGGATCAGAACTTTTTTGAGATTTTGGAGAGCATAAATTTGAACAAAATATGCAAAATCAATGTTATTCCAATGGAGGCAATTTATGCATATTGCTTGGCGGTGACAGCGAGTATGCACATTTTTTTTACATGAATAGTTGCCAAATAATGTAGCGCTAATGTTTTGAGCACAATTATTTGAAAATTAAACTTTCGTACTGTCATTCCACTTACCATGTTGCTTTGGCATAATTTCGTCATGCACTGAAATATTTGAATATATAGCATAAGTCAACTTTGCCTGAATGAAACTTGATGAAAGTCACATGGAATATTTTTCAGCCCAATCCATTGATTATGTGAAAAGAATACACTGCTGGGATGAAAGTTTTTGTACTACTTGCGTAATTTCGTCAGACGCTTTGCAGGCCTTGTCACAGTATCAAAAAAAAAAAGGACACGGTCAGTAGTGCTTGCACAAGCCTTGCAGGAGTGAAGCCAAATTGACGGGGGTCATCAAGATTTTTTTTAATTTTCATAGTATAGTCTACTATTTAAAATTGAGTCAAATATTTTCCCCAGTACATTTATACTTTATAGTTATCTTCCTGTTATCTGGATCAGAGCGATCTCCTTTATTTTTTATTTTTATGAAGAGCATATTGCAACCATCGCTTCATGTAATGCTGGGGTCTTGGTACCAGGAACCCGACTAATCATGGCAGTGCTCAGCTACTTGTGCCCTTGGTGCCTTGAATGGAAATCCTTCACTTTTATGGAAGTAAACCTTACCGGACTTTACATCGGAATCTGCTCACAAACACTCCTCGTCATGTCACTCCAATCTGCCTGTCTTTTTTTACTTTGTGTGTGCTGGGTGCATAGTGTGTGCTAGGGACATCGTCTACACCTTAAAATCGAAATTTTTTAAAAATCTTAACGCATTTTTGCACAAAGACATACTGTCGCGTTTCAGAATGATTGTTTAAGTGGGGTGGCCCTTTTATAAAATATGCTGCAATATTCTGAAATCGCTCGCCCAGCGCAGCAGAACCAGCTTTTTCTGGTGCCAATTTTACTCCACGCTCGGTAGCATCGTTTGTCACAGTAAAGTTGGATAACACACTCTTGAATAACTCTTAATTCTTTCCATTTTGCAAAAGGTAGAGACTTCATATCATCTTTTAACCTGCAAAGGAAAACCCCGAGTCTGATCCAACAAAATTGACGAGCTGAATATCTGAGAGATCATCAAGTAGACTAGGCATCCTAGGTTTACCATAACCACTACCTTACCTCTGTGTTGGCACAGCGGATTTGGGGGAACTTGCAAGTTTGTCCAACATCTCTTGCTTCATATCATTGACATCAGTGCTAGGCATGGAGAAAAGCTGGAAAGTGCAAGTGGGAGCTGTTCAGGAGTCAGATGCCAGAGATGATCTTAGATTGCCTTTATAAGAACTGCTCTGAGAAAACTTGACTGATTGATTTCAAATTTATTATGTGTGTTACTTATACATTGGCAATCGCACCAATACTAGTAAGATAGGGATGTCTTTCCCAGCAAAAACTCATTGGCTTTTTTTGCCTCAACATTATCTGTGCCGCCCAGCCGAACTTTCTGTTTCCAGGGCATCCACAGAATGACTTAAAAATGTCCAAATTGTGCAAAATTTAAGGAATCCATTCCAAAACTGCTGATTGAATAGAAGTGTATATAAAAAAAGCCGTTAACTTTCTGAACGTCTCTCGTATTTGGCCAAAAGGCAATCCACTAAAGGTCTCTGCATTGGGGATTTGGGTAACTGCGAATGTAAAAAAAATATATTAGGGATGGTCCAACGTGCCCCGAGGTCCAATGTGCCCCGGTCTCCCCTAGGGAAGAATACATGGTCAGCATAGTCCTGCCAGGTAAGACATGTACCTGGACGCAACAAAATGGACGAATGCAGCACCATAAACCATAAATGATCAGGGAATTTATATTGCAGCCGGGTGGGCTTGCCTTTGCCACCTTGGTGCAATTTGCTTTGTGAGAAATCGCACAATTTCATTCTTGCAGCCGTCCTTAGCGATAAAGCACAACCTTGATTCTCGTGGCTGAAAAATTCAGCAAGGTTGTCCTCCTGGTTTGACAAGCTGTGTACTATAGTCTTGCGAGTAAATTACAATCATCCTGTTGTGTGGTTATTTTTTTGCTGGGTGGAACCAAAAACAACTTCAACCCATTTTCTTGTCGGGGAGGGGGTAGCGTGCTGAACTGCCAATCCTGCGGTCCATGATTCCAATCCAGCTCTTGCAGGGTCCCCTGAGCCTAGGTTGGATAGCTGTTTCAGTCGTCCTTTGCCTCATTGCCGTGTTCCCCTCCTATTATATATCCTGTCCAAATTGGCCTACCAAGTGCACAAATGCAGGACTTAAAGCCCCATCCATCCATCGAATCTAACTTTTCAGGGGTTATGAAATCTTCTTGTCGTTTAGGAGAAAGTCCCTCTGTAGCAAATTAAGTATACTGTGAAGATCCAACCTCCTTTTTTTAATAGCCTGCAGTAGTGCAAGCCCTAGTTCTTTAGTTATTATGTCCTTTGAATGTAGGAACAGTAGGTCGTTGCCATCTTCTTCATAAGGGTTTCCAAAGGTTGTAATTTTGTTTTTATGTAAAAATTTGGTGACCAAAATGTCTATGCCAATCAGACAACAATTACAAGATTTCAGTCACCTGCAATGATGTGTATTTTCTAATTTTCAGACGCAGATGATGACATCATAGAATTGTTACTGAGGTATGGAGCTGATCTTAATTCAGAGGGTTACTGTCCGCGTTATCCTCAATATTTTGATTTGGGATACAATAGATATGACACACTGACACCTTTGATGGTTGCTGCATGGGAAACCGTCCCCTCACTTGTTCTACGCCTGTTGAATGCTGGTGCAGAAGTGAATCAAACTAATTCACTTGGACTTACAACCTTGCATGGATGTTTTCTTTCATTCAGAGCAAGCAATGTGAATACCCAATTTACCCATGACATCATTAAGATACTCCTTAGCCGTGATGCTGATGTACATGTGAAAGATTCCCATGGAAGGACTGCACTGCACTATGCCTGTGAAAACAGGGAAGTGGATGTGGTCAATCTTCTCTTGGAAGCAGGAGCTCGGGGGAACATTGTCGATGGTAGCGACTTCACTGAAATTCACCTAGCAGCTCAATCATTCTGTGATCCAAAGTTCAAAGTGCAGCGATTACTGGATTCGTTTGCTTACCCCACAGAAGTGATAGTTGAAGCTTACGAAACGGCAGCATGGTCCTTGTTGAAGCGGGATGAATTATACACAGCAGTTGACTGGATGCGCAAGGCAACGCTTATGAGGAAAGAGCATAGTCTTCCCAAGACTGTTCCTGGTCCTGTTGAATGTTATGGTTATGCGAAGGAGTGGGAGACCATTGTTGATCTGTTAAGACATGAGAACTCTCTGGAACAGCTGATTGTACAAGCAACGCTTTCAAGAGAGCGGATTTACAAGGGACGACACAGAATGGATTCACTTGGAGAAAATATGAATTTTCATTGTATGTATATAATGTAGGTCGGCTTAAGTTCAGTATTGCTTTATTTTCCGGCTTATTGGCGGAGATTAATTTTTCCATGCCCTAATGACTAGTGGCGGATAAGAAGGATCAGAGCACCTGCTCCTTCTTCAGTAAATTTGTAATTTTTAATAGCTTCCAATGATGAGTTCTGACTTTGTACTGCCCCATTGCTTGTTGTGTACGTTGTACAAGTTGTGTGAGTGCTTGGTGAAGTCACAATGATGTAAGTAGTGTTTTTGTATACTCAAGATAGTCTTCTGTGAGCTTCCTTCGACTAGTTTGCCATTTGTTGTTTAACACCAAGCAGACAACTGCTGCAGCTGACTTAGGTGTCCTGACTGTTCTTTTTGACATGAACTGTTCTATGTTCTACTAATTTCAGGATAAGAAAGAGTAGACCGTGGATAAGAAGAAGAATCGTAGTTCCATATATTCAATCTCTGTGAATTGGTGTGATGCTGTGGCTTCCCGGGTCTCGGCAAGAGTACAATATTTTTCTTTTGGCCAGCAGCCTGCAACTTGTGTTCTTCTCTGCAAGAGAAGTCTATATCCATTTTCTAGGCCTGCATTTGTCAGAATGGTTTTAGAATTTTCTAGATGCTTCTCAATAAAAGCTAGGCGATCGTATGAGGTCAGTGAAAGATCTTTGTGTACCAATTTGAGATAGATGTCTCTTTTGGATGCAGCCATAACTTCATTGCATTTTTTAGAATTCTTGTTCTCGGAAGCTAACACTTCTTTCGTCTTGGTTTGTTCAGGTGAAATCTTTGTTTGAGGGATATCAGAAGATGACGTATGATTTTGTTTCCTGGGTAATATGCATAAAACAGTTTCAGGACAGTGCATGGTTTCTTTCTTCTTTGGTCGGTCCGGTGAAGATTTCTTCTGCAAGACATCCATGAAGAGGTTCCTCTTCAGTTGAATCCGTCTCTTTGAAGATATAAGTGTAGAACTGGCTTGGGTAATCTGGTCCTTGGTCCATTTTGTCCTTATCCTCTTCTACATAGCGTCTGGCTTCAGGGAACAATATTCCTGCGTCAATCTGTAGTTGTAGGATTTTCCTTTCTTTCTTGAAGATTCTACGGTCTTGGCTGAATGCAGGGTGTGATCCCTTTCACGATTATCAAAATGACAGGGCTTGGAGCATGGTTTCTCTCTTGAGTGTGATCCAGTTCTCTGCAATTGGCACAAATTGTCGACCTTCTACAATCTACACGTAGGGGAGACCGGGGTTAGTTGGCACACTCATTTTTATTTTTGCTCTGGAGAGCAAACGGTACAAGATATTCACACCAAATTTTAGCATGTGATAGTGAGCGTGTTTAACTCAATGATCAGCCCAATAGATATTGTAAATGATTATTGAAATTTGTGTCACAGACACAAACTTCCAGAAAAAATTTTGATTCAACTAACCCCGACCCCGGGGTTATTTGAAGCTCCATATAAATTTGGAGACAACTTCTTACAAAAGGGGTTTCCTTTGCATAACTGATATCCCTGTGATGACCTCCAGCTTCAGTACAACAGTCATTTGAAAAGAAATTGTATACTGTAATTTACTAAATTTTTTGTCTATTTTTGGCAAAACAGCTGGTTTTTCTTTATTTCCCATTCTGGAATGCAAACATGCACTGCAGTAGTTCTAAACTGCAGTAACTCCAACTAACAATGACTTGCTAGGCAATTTGAACACTTTAAATCTATGTTACGGCCAACTCCACCATGCATGATTCAACTAACCCCGTCACACCTGCAACACAATATTGTCTTATTTTTCAGTCTTATCAAAGTCACACAACAAAAAGCTTCTGGGTGTGGATTAGGCATGGATTTACTTATTTAGAAATAAAGTTAGTTCACCTGGATTAAAATCATAGCTATACAATAACCCCCCTCGAAGATTGAGCAAACAAGTTACTAGAGCACCCAAAAAACAAACTTTTTTGCCTATAAAATTATCATTTTGAAATTTTGAATGAATAAAGGTATGACAACATGTGCCAATAAGCAGGGTATCTACCAATAGTACCAGTTTGGCCAAAAATTTAAAATAAAGCTGATTTTAGGCCAAGTTTCAACTAACCCCGCGATTCAACTAACCCCGGTCTCCCCTACTGCTGTAATGTCCATAGATTTGGCAATTGAAAAATCGTTTTGGGTGAGGAAAGATAGGGCAAACTCTGCAGACTGTAAGAAATAAGCGTGTTATTGCTTTACAGGTGATTTCATTAGCTTAATTTCTGCAGTCTCTATCTACCTTGCTACATCACATTTTTGCCTAATCTGATTGGTTTATGATCACTAAAAACGTCACACACTTGGTAGATTTGACGTAGCAAGCAGCTATCAGCATTGCACAGTCAGGGCTGGATGACCAAAATCGCATGGCTATGAAATCACCTGTAAGTACATTCTTGTTCCAATTTCCTGAAAATTTCACAACATTTGTCTCATAGTTATTGAGATAAAGTTGAATTACTTTGAAAAAGAAGCTTTTTTTTTTCACTAATAAAAGGTGACATAAATTTTTTTACCACTTTAATTCTTTCAGTTTTCTGCCTATTTTACTTGCCCAATAACATTTATACACAGAAAGAAATGAGAGTGGCAAAACTGCTGGAATTATTGGAGTCCTAGACTACAGCACCCCCTAGGAACTTTTCAGAATGACACTTCAATTCTGAAATGAGAAATTTTACTTGGAACTATGGACCTAGAACTTTTTTACTGGAGTATCTGTTTAGTCCGTGCCTGCCACTGTCTGGGCTCAATAATCTGGAACATCTCGCACTTTGATCCATATTATTTTTTTATTTGAAAAATGTGTGCAAGTCATGTTAATATGATTTTAAGAATGTTACCTTTGTTGTCACAAAAAATTGTGTTGAACTCAGAATTTTGCTCTGAAAAAAATTGTGGCAATTCTTAGACAATACAGTGAAATTGTCTGAAAATTTTATTAAAGAAGCTTAATTCTAAGGGCCTGAACCATAGAGATTTTGCTAGATCTTGAAATATGCAAAACTCCTATTTTCAAATTGTCCTGTAAAATTCAAAAATAGTGTTGCTGCGCTAATTGTTTGTCTTTTATCATCTGTTTGGCCATTATTTAAAATAGCGCCTTTATATTTGGTGTAGCCTGTTGGTAAGGTCATATTTTATTACAAAAACTGAAATGTGATAAACAAGTCAAAAGGCAGACAGGAAATGGTCACAGCTGAATGATTTTTGGCACAAAGAAACTAGTTGATCTAAGGATCAATACCATATAATTTATTTTGTCCAAAAAATTATTTGCAAAATTATAAGCCAAAATCAAGTGTTGAATTTCTTTTGCTGGTGAGTGTATATATACATTAAAAAAATTGATGGTCATGTATCACTTTCGCTTCATTATTTTTGAACTAGCCCTTGACTTGAGTCAATTTATGATTATTTGATATATCAAACTTACTTGTCTAGGGTAGATTCTCTGGGTGGTACGTTTGCATGTTGACATGGGAATTAACAATTCTGTGTTATTTTTCCAGGTCTGCGGACTACGACCAAAAGAGAGTTGAATGCCCTGCTGATGCACCACCTTGACCTGTACGAAGAAAGTAATGGTGCGACAAGCTTCGAAGGATACAAGCTGTTGACAAGCTTCAGTCAAATGTTTGAAACATGGTTTGATGTGATATTATCTGCTTATAACTTAAGAGAACATCCACTAAAATATGGATTTGACCAGCTAGATACCGACAGCATCGTTAAAATGATAACTGTTGTTACAGACAGCTGCCAAAAAATGAAACTGTTATTAGAAAAGGAAACTAAGGTCATTCCTTCAAAGAAGTTGGTTGGTATTCTGGATAAATCGATATTAATTGCAACAGGGCTCATCATGAAGTTATACAAAAGAAATAGATCAATCCCAGGCATCTGCAAGACAGAAGAAAGCTTGGCAAGACCGATGTTGAGTGAAGTCATCAGAAAGATTGGTGAGCTGGTTTCGCAACCTATCAACTTCAGGAAACCTGTTCAGCACATTATTATTAGGAACCATATGGCAACATCCAGGCGCAATCTGTTGAGAGATAAAGACATCTGCAAAGTATTAGTGGACTGCATCAGTGACTTTGATGCTACTGACAATGAAGGAAATACGTTGTTAATTCTTGTTGCCAAACAAATTCAAATTAGATGTCGTAGAAACCAACGCTTTTCTTCTGATTCACTGAACGTATTTAACGTTCTAATTGATCATTTTTGGGCTTACATATATGCCAGAAACAATGAAGGAAAAACTGCCGCAGACTATCTTGCAAATTATGTTGAGGCAATACAATCTAGTGGGATAAATGTGAACATTGAAGAGGAGTTAAAAGCATTAGCAATGTTGAGAAGGAAGATTCCTTTGCTTCAAAGTCTCGCTGCAATGAGAGCAAAGAACATGCCTTCAGTTATAAACATTCCCGACCGAGTAAAAAAATTCCTTGACATGCATTGACTCATCGATATGACATTGAGGCTTCATATTTTAGTCTGACTTTATTTAATCGGTCATGGTTTTTAATTGCTAGATTTGGGTGAAAATGTCATTTGACTGTTATTGGACATTAAAATGATGTCTGTTTATGTCGGTTTTTAATATTTGAATTATTTTAACTAACTTGTGATTAATAGGGTTGTGATTTCTGTGGTCCGTCCCTCTACCAAAAAGCACTTTCTACATTTCCTCTCTTGATATATAATGTATTTTCAGCTTGGCATTTCACTTGATACATCAAAGGTTTCTTGCCAAATCCTCTACTAATTACTGAAGCTCTTTAAAATGCTAAGTAATTCATCCTTCCTTTATTACAGATGATTTCATATTTGTAGACATTTTTGGAAGAAAATACATCATTTTTCCTGCAATTTTCATTGGATGAGAGAAGGTATGACACCACTCTCTCCTGAAAAGTGACATAGCGTTTTACATGGGTGACCATGGCATTCTAATCCATTGATCTGCTCAATGGAACTGACTCTAGCTGTTTCAAGTGAGAGTTTCTGTTAGTGTTTCACACTTTTTTAGTACACACATTCTCAAAGTCTAATACTATGATTATTTTTTACAGAAAACAACAAACATGCGTGTAACATTTTCTCAGATCAGGGCTCTGCCTAGACAACATGACAATGGGCTACAAATTACTGGGACCCTGGTTTGATCCCTATTATGATTTTCTAATGAATGTTGGCACCATCACTGGATCATCCCCCCTATTCTAAGGGATAATTCAGAATTAATGACTGGGGGGGGGGGGTTGGGAGTTTTGATGGAACTCTCTGTGAAAAGTGATACCCCGCTTTGGTTTCACAAATATTTATAGTACCACAATTTTCTTTTGTTAAAATTTCATTCGACAATTAAGCATGTTGCGAAAAATAAGTACCCCCCTTGAAACAGTCGGGAAAAATCGGTACCCTGTTGGGAAATATTCCCATTACCCCAAGTCATAAGAAGCATGTGCAAAAGGTGCTTCCAACCAAAGTAAAACTATAGAAAATACCACCCCCCTCGACCCACTCGTAAAATTTAATTCTGAATAGTCCTTTACTTTTATCACATACAATGCTTTTGGTCAAGGTATGATAATTTAGCTTTCAGAGATTTGAAGCCATTCAGATTTGGCTTGAGACTGATTTAATATCAACTGAAGCAATCAACTGTAACACAGGAGTGTGAAATACAACAGTTCATGAGGATTGCGGTTTGACTTGTGTGAACAACTGCCACAATACCAAGTTGGCCTTTGCAGCAGTTTATTGGTTGAAATTATGACATAATTTTTCCATCTAACATCACTTGATTGAAGCAAACTGAAAAAAAGTGACACGCTATGTACAGCTTGGCCAATCACCTGGCAGGATTTTCTGATGTCAGATCAAAAATTTTGCTAAATTTTTTGTTATTTGATTTATGTCTACAAATATGAAATCATCTGTAAGCCAAAACTGTTTTTGAATGATTTTCATTTAATTTGATTTGATTAAATTCCAAACATCGTTTTCCAGAGTAGAATGTACAATTATGACTTGACTTACAAAATTTAAACAGCTGTCACAATGATTCACAATATGGATTCCAATTTAACTGTTACAACAGTTAACTGTTGATTTCCTTAACAGTTAACAGTTAACTGGCAGTTAACTGTTGGGCACGCTATACTTCCTGAAAAGGTGGTGTCAATTGAGTTAGCAGCTTCATGAAAAGAAAACTTAAAGGAAAAGCCTTTAGATATATTAATTTTGATTTTATTAAAAATAATTTATAGTCTGGTTCATTAACACTCCCCAATAAGATGACAATCAGAAATGTTATAACCACTTGATCTAACAAATTCCCGACATCACACTGAAGAAACATCAGCAATTAACCAAATCGTTCATATATATCAAGAAAATATTTTTAAGAAAATAAATTGGAGGATAACAAAGAACTGAGATATGAAATATTGAAAATAGTTCATCAAATTCTTACAAGATATGGCTGCAGTAATCAGTCTGAAGATGACAAATGAAACAACCTTCACTTTAAAACTTTAACATTACATTATACAAACATTTTTAATATGTATTACATGTATTGTTTTTCATGTATTTTGCATTTCTACATTTGTAGTATGTTGGCTTTGGAAAACTAATAAACTATCAATATCATTAACAATAATTTTGAATCCTTAGTATTCAAAGATATAACAAAGCTTAAAAATTGAAAATGAAGGGACAACAATAACTCTTGACAGAAATTACTCCGATTCAACAGCAGTAATTAAGTTGTTACTGCTGGTTTTCTTAATATGAGCTTTTAAGAATCATAGCGCACCAAACATTTTGTCTGAAAGACAACGTAATTTTGTGACAAACAACCCGGCTGCAGAAAATGCCCTTTCAGATTCAATTGACGACACTAGAATAGTGTGTAAGGCTCTTTCCATGGCAACTAACTTTCCCGATTTCAAATAATTTAAACTCCTTTGCACACACATTAGAGTGGTTGCCTGAACTAGAATGAGTAGTAATGCCATTACCTGGGCAAGTGAGTCTTTCTGCCAACTTCTGCGCTAAAGACAAGTTTCCAGCTTTCCTTGGCTCGCTGGTTGCTGGTAGGTCATCTTCTTCGACTGGAGACTCTTCAATGTTATCGAACAATCTGTTGTAGTCTTGAGCAGCATATTGCTAGGTCTGTTGCCTTTCTTCATAACGCTTGTTCAATGAATCTGCCAGGTCTTGGGAAAATTTCGTATTCATGTCATACAATTCATCAACAAGTGACGACATTACTGTGTGGGCTTTAAGAATATCCATTGAGCGACTGCCAATGTGCGTCGCTGCGATTTTTACAACTTGGAGGGTAGTGCTCACTCTTTTAATAAGAAAACTTCTTGCTCAGTTACTCTGGCTGTTTTATCACCAAGTTCATCAAGGACTTCAACAACATCTGTTTGAAGAATCAGATAACGATCTAGCATGTCTACCAAAGAATTCCAGCAAGTTTTGCAGTCTAGTAGAAGTTTCAGTGCTTTTTTAACCATCATTTGATTGCTCACTAAAATTCACTAATGGGGATCAATTGAGGGTTGTGAGGTGACCAAAAATAAAAGTTCTACAATGATGATGAAAAGTAAACCAAATAATCATGTGTATATGATGTGTGTGTGCTGTAATTTCAACTGCACCAGTCAATCGGTTTTCAAGATACAGCAATTGAAATTTTGGTGGTTGAAATGCTCATTTTTAACTTTTGATACATACGTTACCTACTTGTGAAGGTTTTCTCTCCTAGTGAAAATTAATTTTATGTGTACAATGCCATAAATGGGATGCCACATAAAATATGCTCTGATTTTTTCCCTTTAAAGATTATTCTGTAAGTGATTATTGCCACATAACCTTTAAGATGACAAATATTCACTTTAAAGAAATTTTCATCAGAAATCGACTTTTTTAGCATGTTTAGACAGAAGTTACTTGTGGAAGAAATAACCTGAATAGTCATAAAAAGCGTTTCAAAGTGGGAGATAGACTGAAATAGTTATGATCAAGCAAAATTTGTGTTTATTTGTTTCCTTTCAAGACTGCTGTTATCCTGAGAACAATCCAGTGAATGGTAAGTTGGTAACATGTGTATCAACTATATAATTAAAAGTCCTGCATTTTTCACGAAAGAGCAAGCTATCAGAAAAGTTTCTCTGTGTTATAAAACTATGACTTGAAACAGATTGAATAGAAATCACTATTATCAGGCCTTCAACTCTGGTTTTGATACATGTAATTTACTACATATACGTGTCTGACATTGTGGGTCATCCAGAATCTACCAAAATCGGAATTATAAGAATGTGTTGAAGGAAAGCATTAGCATGTGGTTCTAATGTCCTTGTCACAACTGAAAAACTTTGGATTTTGCCCATGATTTTTCATGGATCTGTACCTACTTTGGGTATTAAGTTTTCACAAGACATTTGACGAATCCATAATTAACGATCTGGCTTACAAATCCAATGGCTTTTTTCAGTGTCATGAAATTGAACTTGATAACATTCTCTCCATAGTTAGGCCTATCCATGCAGGCCTATATGTGCTAAATATGTTAAACCTTTTCCCATGTGCCAGGAATTATCAGACACTACAGTGACCAAAAGAGGCTCCAACTACAAAGTTGCAAGTTGCATTGACAACACTGTGAAAATATGTATTTGTTGTTGATCAACAACCTCAGTCGGTTCATTCTGTTTATTAACTTTCGGGTAATTGTTTAAAAAGTTGTTAAAGCAGCATAGGACCGAGCTCTGTGGTACGAAACTTGGGTGTACTTTTCGACTGTCATGCGACATTATCTGATCATGTGAATAACGTATGTAGAAATGCTTCATACTCTCTGTGGCGCATTGGCAGAATCAGACATCTATTAGAAAGGAACAGAACAGAAAAACTTATCCACGCGTTTGTTACTTGTCGACTAGTAGTGGGGCAGATTTGTCATGAATAGGGGAGTAATAGTTCATTCATACATAGAAGCATGAAACTTGGCACACATTTCAAAAACGTCTTAGAGAAAATATTTAGATAGGGAGCCACTTCAGATTTGACCTGGTTGACCCTTGGCAGCCATTTTTCAAAATGGCGGCTAATTATCGCATTTTCCTGCTTTCTGTGAAGTGCCTATAGTTTGAAAGTATGAAAACAGTGCTCATTATTCCTTCTACAGATCTAAAAAACATTATCAATTGATTTCTGGATTTAACCGACGAATTTTAGGGTAGTCAGGGTCCTTTTTGTTAGAAATATTGAAGAAAATGTATCATTTTCGCGGTTTCCCATAGTTTTGTGGAATCTCAATTAATTTTAAAACTGATTACATATTTGAATTCCTTGTAAGAAGAGCTTTCAAATGAATGGTCGCATCAATAGTTTCCGAGAATTCTTTGTCAAAATTAAAGAAAGAACAAAATCTTCAAAAATAATTTTATTTTCATTTTTTCCATTTTCGTACCAAGTTTACGAAACCCATTGATGCGGGTACTCATTTGAAAGCTCTTCTTACAAGGAATCCAAATATGTAACTTATTTTGAGATTTATGGAGAATTGGTTTAACCATCCGTAACCGCAAAATCCAGTGTTTGAATCTATATTTCTGACAAAAGGATTCCAACAAGCCTGAAAATAGACCAAGGCTGCTAAAAAATGTTATAGTAATGTACTGAATACTTAGAGAAGCAATAAAAAACAATATTTACATGTATTCTATTTGTATGAACTACACAGAAAGCAGCAAAATGGAAGAATTGACCGCCATTTTGGAAAATGGCTGCCAGTAGCCACTTGAGCTAAATCTGAAGTGGCTCCCTATCCAAATATGTTTGTATAGATGTTTTTTAAGTGTGCGCCAAGTTTCATGCTTCTATGTATAAATGCACTATTTTTTTACATACCTGCCCCGCTATAGACTATTGTAACAGTTTGTTGTTAGGTGCCCATGACTATCAGGTTAAAAAATTCCTGGCGATTCAAAATTCTGCGGCTCGAATTGTTGTTGGCGGAAAGAAATATGATAGAGATCATGTTACACCGATCCTTAAAAGTTTGCACTGGCTCCCAGTTAAGTTAAGAATTGTATTAAAAGTTATATGTATTGTCTTCAAGTGTATCCACTTCAGCACAGCCCCAGCATATTTAAAGGAGTTCATTGTTGTTAACAATAGGGGATATATGAATCTCAGAAGTGATTCAGCATTGACTTTGAGGCGACCGTCTCCTACTCGTACAAAGACTTTTGGCAATCGTGCTTTTTCTATTAATGGCCCAGCACTATGGAATGGGCTACCACCTGACATCCGAAGAGTAACATCATTGATTTTACTGTGTATTGTTTTTATATTATTTTTATGCATGTACAGTGTGTTGAGGCCAATCCAACTGAATTAACTCCCTTAACACAAACCAAGGATGTCTCTAAATAGCCCAACAAGGTGCTGATGAGACGTAAAGAACAAATACACACACACACACACACAGTGTGTTGAGATCATTGTTGAGATGGAATGCAATTTTAAAAATCAATAAATATTATTATTATTATTATTAATTTTCTTCTCGAACCTGACTGACAACATAGCTGCTAGGACCTGTCTCTGTAACTTTGTCTCAATGTCTCTGCTCTATCATTAG
This sequence comes from Platynereis dumerilii, assembly GCA_026936325.1. Lineage (NCBI taxonomy): Eukaryota > Metazoa > Annelida > Polychaeta > Phyllodocida > Nereididae > Platynereis > Platynereis dumerilii. The sequence goes on from JAPTHN010000001.1 coordinate 160,427,302, forward strand.
TGTTAGTCAACTTTCACCTTTGTTATTCTAAATCGGCATTGTGCCTTTATGCTTGTGATATTAGCCTAAACAGGAAAGGAAAAAGAACTTTAATTAAGGTAACGTAGGTACATACATATTTTACCAACTGACATACAGTATTTCTAAAAACACTGCTAGTTTCTAAAATTTATCATGTAGTTGAAATTGCTGATTTGGTGTTTTATTGGGATGCTAAGACAGGTCTTATAAAAATCAAGGGAATTACATAATGATACATGCAATCCACAGCCTCAATGATTCACTTTGCTTTTGAACTTCTTTGAAGTTTTTCTTTAACCCAAGGGAAATAACCGATCTTTATATCCATAACTGAGTCAGGTGATACACTTGAGTCATACCATGCATCTAAAGAATTTATAATAATAAGCATTTTGGGGTGAATTATTTTTGTTCATTTGCATGATTTATCGATGGAAGGATCACTGACAACCTTGGATCGTATTCCAATGAATTCTTGCATACGGCTCACTTACACATTCGTGTCTGCTATAAGGCTATTTTCAGTACTCTCATTGATTTTTGTCCCTAAGATAGCAGTTCAATTCTGAATAAGACACATGATAATTTACAAACTACGGTTTTACCAAATTGAAGCTTTTCCTATTTTCTCCATGTTAATTTTTGGCCTGAGGGTTGAGGCCATGGCCAAATACCACACCCACTAGATATGAGACTGGGAGCTCTCTGAAGAAAGCACCCTAAAAATTGCAAACTAGCTCCATAGTCCTATGTTTATGAACCTTGGAAAACACAAAAGAAACTTATACCTTCTGTCTGAAATAGCCTTGTTGTGGAAGCAAGCATCACAATTTATGAAAATAGATTACTCCTGGTTATTCCGATCGCTCAGTCTTGAGATGAATGTAGTGTGAGGCCAAATACTTCCGAAAATGCTAAATTATGTGTTACCATGGCAACCGTAACCATAGTAACTTAAAATTTCAGCAGGGGTCCTACTTTTGTACCCTTGATGCCTGTGTAAAATTTCCTTGCTCTTTCTTCATCAGTTTCTGCTGGACAGCATGAGCCCTTAATTTTTGGTAACATATGTATCGGTAACATATGTATCGTCAAGGATATATTTTGACATATACCACGATTGACTTCGATGGTGCAGTTATATGTATGCTATGCATCAAATCAAGTGACAAGAAGCATTTTATGTGTGACTTACTTCAGATGTTGTGTGCACTTCTTTGGCTCCTACATGTATGGTAACATGTATCAACAGATATATAACTGCTGACTTTTAACCATTTTATCATCAATTAAACCTGGGGATCAAAACTTAAGAAAAAAAGCTTTTTTGCTTTCAAGTTATAGCAAAATATATGATTGATTTCAAAGCCTGAGCATATGAAATTTCAGTTCAGGAAACTGTGACAGGCTATTGAACTTTGTGGTAACGTATGTATCAGAATGTGGGAGACAAAGGTTCCTTTGGCTGTCATCAGTAAGAAATTTGCAATAATGAAGTATCCTTAGAATATTTGGGGGCTGTCATGATATGGAGTCAGGTAAAATAAAATAATCCAACTCCCTAAAGTTGCCAATCCAGGCGACAAAGATGTGTGTCTTAAGTCAGGGTTGGAGACGGTAACGTATGTATCATTTTTGATGATTGATGTGAAATCATCCAACCTTAATCCACACGCAGCCTCCAGATTTTTTTTTGCTGGCAAAAATACAAAGAACTTAACATGATGGGGCAATTGCAAACTAAATTGAAGCATACTCTGGCCCTGGAGATCTGGGAGACATGAATTGATCTCCATTAGTGAATTTCAGTGTGCTGTCGATTTAATAGATCAGTTTTCACAGGGCTCCTGTGGAACAGCCTAGCAATCCCCCTGACTTTATTGACTGCTTTATCGATGCTTTCCTTCAACAACAGCTCGTCAATGTCTTGTTCCTCAGGTTCAACCCATTCTTCGAAGTCTCTTGAGGCATCTGTATCAATTTCGGTGTTATTATTTTCCTCTTCTTGCAGTTGGACATCTAGATGTGTGCCTTGGTTTGTAGAGGTTATCCACGACAGCAAGATGGATTCCATGAGACAAACATTTAGCATGATCACATTTCATTGCAGTGAAAATTTACATTCATGAAGCGCTTGTTGGTCTTTCCGGTATATTCATCAAGTGAGAGAGAAATGCGGTTCTTTGCAGCTATTTTCTGCTTGATTTTTTCTCTGATTTCATCACGTACATTTGAATCGTATTTCATTACTTTCTCAGCAATAGTTGTAGGACTTTCAAAACCTCTCAGGCCTTGCATCTGCATACTTTCTTTTATGAACCGACTTTTTGCACATACATTTATTGGAATATCAATTCTGCATACAAATATTCTTCAGTTTCATTTGCTTATGAAGGAATCAGCTTGATTTTACCTTATACCACTGTTTGCTTTTTCTAGCCAATCAGAAGGCAGGATTTCGCTCCGATATAATGCATATCACAGCTCATACACCTGACCATGATATTGCTTGCTTGGCTGACTACAAGTTGACAAAATTGAAGGAAACACTGAAACAAAACTGACCAACAAAGGATTAAAACTGAATAACACAGACAGTAAACAAGGAGGAAGATTGTATCAAGTGTAACTGGTCTCAATAAAAAGGCTATATTCACTCTTTTTTATAAATACCATTATCTGAAATAACGATCAAATTTAAGGTCACTTGATAAAATAGTACATTTGGGATATGTAAGCTGCAAAAAAAAAATAGCGGAGCAGCAGACCAACAATTTTGGCCCCATTTGGCAAGTTCAAAGAATTATTTTTTCTTCTTAATTCGGGGACTTCCGCCCCCGAACCCCTGCTCCTTGCTTTCTGTTATTTTTCAAAGGTCTTTCATAATCTAAAAATAACATTTGCTAAGTCACTGTAATAATCAACCTCCCCAAAGTGACCTTGGCTGAGATGGCTGCACTATCGACCTACCTATCTATCTATATATCTATCTATCTATCCGTCTATCAATCGATCTGTCTATCCATATCTATCTATAAAATTAATCAATGAAATTAATGTGTTGTGTTATTTCCATCTATCTATCGATCTTTCCATCTACAAAATTAATGTATTGTATTATTTCCTGAAAACAAAGAATTCTGACCTGTTGCCTTCAGGGCTGCCAACCTTCAAATGAACTGAGGAACATGAATGTGCAACAAATACAATGAAATGTTGTCAAACAAGAAGGATTGAAGGCAAACAAAGGGATTTAAATTAATTTGTTTTGTACTTAGTGGTATAAGTTAGATAACACCCTTGTTTGTGACAATATGCAATAATCCTCGGGCTAAAGCCCTCGGATGTAATAGATAACGCCCTCGTTTGTGACAATATGCAATATATCCGAGGGCTTTAGCCCGAGGATTATTGCATGTTGTCACAAACAAGGGTGTTATCTAACTTATACCACTAAGTACAAAACAAATTAATTTAAATCCCTTTGTTTGCCTTCAATCCTTCTTGTTTGACAATATTTCATTGTATTTGTTGCATGTTCATGTTCCTCAGTTCATTTGAAGGTTGGCAGCCCAGAAGGCAACAGGTCAGAATTCTTTGTTCTCAGAAAATAATACAATACATTAATTTTGTAGATAGAAAGCTGGATGGAAAGATCGATAGAAAGATCGATAGATAGAAATAACACAATACATTAATTTCATAGACTAATTTTATAGATGGACAGATAGATTGATAGACAGGTCGATTGCGCAGCCCTCTAAGCCAAGGTTTCTTTGGTGAGGCTGTATTATGAATTTTCGCAAATACATTTGAAAAATAATAGAAAGCAATGAGCAGGGGTTCGGGGGCGGCAGCCCCCGAAATAAGAAGAAGCAGGGGTTCGGGGGCGGCAGCCCCCGAATTAAGAAGAAAAAATAATTCTTTGAGTTTGCCAAATGGGGCCAAAATTGTTGGTCTGCAGCTCCGCTATTTTTTTTGCAGCTTGCCAATCCAAAATGAACTATTTTATCAAGTGACCTTAAATTTGATAATTATTTCAGATATTGGTATAAAAAAGAGTGAATACAGCCTTTTTATTGAGACCAGTTACACTTGATATAATCTTCCTCCTTGTTTACTGTCTGTGTTGTTCAGTTTTAATCCTTTGTTGGTCAGTTTTGTTTCAGTGTTTCTTTCAATTTTGTCAACTTGTAGTCAGCCAAGCATGCAATATCATGATCAGGTGTTTCAGCTGTGATATGCATTATATCAGAGCGAAATCTTGCCTTCTGATTGGCCAGAAAAAGCAAACAGTGGTATAAATATTGCATATTGTCACAAACGAGGGCGTTATCTATTACTTGACATGGTCCTGCTTCTTCGGCAGTTAAGTTGTCATGTACTCTCTTCAGATGATATTTCAATGAGGTAGTTGAGTGGTTCCCACATTTCAATTGGCAGAGACAAAGTTTACATGTAGCCAACTTGCCATCCTCACTCCCTGTAAAATGTTCCCATAATTTATAGTACTAGATAGCTGTCTCTTTGGTGGCATTTTTGGCCTCACCAATTTCTCTCAATCCAAATTCAAGTATGCAACCCTGTGCTCAGATGAACTGTCAAACTCAAAATATGAAATCTAGGTCAGTGAAACAGCTTGTTTCACAACTTATAATTAAAGGATTAGGCTCTGAAATAAATGCTGTGAAAGGGATTAACTTCACTTAAGTCTCAACATTCATTTAGCATGACATCTGCACTGTCTCAGCAGAACAGTTAACTGGCTGCCTTAACAGTTAACTGTTTATGCTTGAGTAGTCAATTTTAACAGTTACAGTTAACTGGCTAGAAGCTCTAATTCACAATATATTACAATACTCGTCATATTTACGCGGAATCTCAAGTTCTTTTCTATGCTGTTGAACTTTGATGTCAGAGATGACTATATTCTAGCATTGCAATATATGTAAATTAACTACAAGCTGTGATGTCATTTTAAACTGGGTCAGATTCCCCGGCTTCTAGCCAATGTGGATCCGCCAAACTGATCATCACAGTTTCAACTCAGTGACAGAGTAAGCATTTTATCAGGGACAGCCCCTTCTTCGTCTAGCATTTGCTTCATTGTCCCAGTTTGTGAAGTCAGTAAAGATCTTTGCGAATTTCTTAAAATTTTCACTGTGTGTTGCAGAATGGACCTGCATATAAAATTATGCTGAAATGGACATATATCTATCTAGACAATTGGTTGGAACTTGGAAGTCTGTAAGCAGTTGACAATATGAAAAGTTGTTGCTAAATATCTACCCACTTTTTGAAACCTGCATATGTTCCATATTTATAAACATCTGAGAAGAAGCTCATTTCAAAATCACAAAACCTGGCTATCTATGTATAACGAAAACCTCACTGAACCTAAAATGGAATTGGACAAAATTGACAGATTATGAGATCCATAACATATTACGTGCTTAAGGTGGCTCGATATTCGTGAACTTTCCAAGATAGGATTTCTTAAAAACAGTTTAGAATGATCCAAAATATAGTTTATAGCAAGGATATGTAAACAAAAGTGGTCGCTACCAGCCTTTTAAAAAAAATATTTGGGATTATGTACCAGAAAGTCAGTCCACGCAAACCTAAAAAACTAAAATTTTTTCTTATTTTTCTTACTGGGAAGTTTGTTCTGCCATTCAGTCGTCATGCATCCCTATTTATGCAATGAAGCATGAAATTAAAGAAGACACTTTCATGGAAAAGGTGATAACAATTTCAAAGAGATATATTTAGTTTAAAGGACTTTCCAAGGGGCTTGGAATATAAGTTTCGATTTTGACAATTTTAACTTTTTTTATAAACCATGGCGCTAAAAAAATTGACGGGATAGGATTTTTAAATTCTTTGTCATTTATTTCCAAAAATAGTTGGGAACAATATGATGATATAGACAAGCCTTCCTATCATGCTTGAAATTGATAAAAACATTTATTTATATCACAAAGTCATTTTTGAGAAATAAGGCCTGCTTGCCGAAAATCGACTGTAAAAAGTTTGTGTTTTGAGTATCAAGTTGATTCGGCTGTATATAGTACTCTTCATGGCGCATCTAATGCTCCGAACGAGAAGTCTCTAACCCCAATAGAAGTGGCGCAAATTGCAAATAAAGCGGCAGACGCAGGAAATTCTTAAAATTAAAAAAAGATCTTGAACAGCATATAGTAGGGGGGCATGTGTCATTCCGTAAAAAGTTTCATGTTAGAGCTACTTATGATACATCGTTTCGAAGCTTGTGCCATCAGGATTTCAAAACTGGATGTTGCCATTTTTTCAAAAATGTTTCTGTTGCTATGGTAACCAATTGTTGTTTTGAGTCTTTTGAATGAATTTCGTGATTTTCACTGTTCAAGTAATGTCAAATTTATTATGCAAATCATGCTAATATTATAAATTTTTTAGTGTTCAAGGTATTATGCAACATTACCTATTCAAATGATTCTTCGTTGTTTGGTTGCCATGGTTACAGTCATTAACACAGCTAAATATTGCTGATTTTTAAGCGAAAAATGCCATTTCCTTAGTTTGAAATATCAAAATCTCATTTAAAGCATGGAGAAGCAGGATATCAAAAGTAGTATATATCTTAAAACACACAAATATGCAGAAAAAAAAAAACATTGTGTAAATTAGGACATATATTGTCCATATTCAGAGTGGCCCGTAGATCCCACTAAAATCGACCAAAGAAAAATAGTTGTATTGAACCAGTATATTATGGATAAAACTGCAGAAGTTTTTAATCTTACATCTATGTACATTGAATCGAAGCTTGTAGATTCAGGTTTTTAGAAACCGATGTTGCCATTTTGTCAAAATGTTTATGTTGCCATGGTAACCAATTGTTGTTTTTAAGCTGTGGAATGCAATTTCTGATATACTTGAGTATTTTAAAGGAAAATTAAGCGTGTAAATCATTCTCATTTTCATATATTTTCTATCTTGCGAGGTTTATACCATATTGTCTTTACGAAAGGTTCGTTGTTGTTATGGTGCCACGGTTACAGCAATAAACAAAGCTGTCCATGCACATTAAGATCAGAATGACGGCCCGTTTTGCACCAATTTCCCTTGATTGAAACGTCTATATATCTCGCTTTAAAAATGACAGAGTAATATGACACTCAGTTAATTTATGCAAATATACCCAAAAATGCTTAGAGTTATTAAATTTAGGCATATATTGCCAATATACAGCTGTTGCTGATATGTGGCACTGGGATGCCACAAGGAGTAATGAAAAATGGCTAAAAGGTTCCAATCGATTACAGATAAAACACTACTAAATTTATGTCATATCACATCTAGGGCTATGTGTGTCACACAGTTTTGAAGCTTGTGAAATCAGGATTTCACAAATGGATGTTGCCAATTTTTCAAAAATGTTTTTGTTGCCATGGTAATTGCTTGTTGTTTTGAGGCTATTGAATGAAACTTCTGATGTACATCTTAGTGTTTCAACAAAAATTTGTCATGCAGGCGTTTCAAATTTTCGTTACTTTTTGATCTGATAAAGTGGCATAGAATATTAAATTACAATGATTCTTTATTTTTAGGTTGCCATGGTTACAGTTGTGAACACAACTTCTTTTAGCACATTTCATGAGAAAAATGTCATTTCGCACCACTTTTTCTTACAAATGTAGATTTGAAATGTTTAAGTCTCACCTAAATAGTGGAACAGGAGAATGATACACATAGTGGATTTATTAAACATGCAAACATGCATAAATAGTCCATAGATTATGCAAATTAGGGTATATATTGCCTTGTATGGCATATATTTGATCCCATGAGTGCAAGCGACTACTGCATGTGCAAGCTTTTTTATTAATCAAATATTACATGTATATATTCCGCTTTTTAGAAATAAATCTTTAGTCAAAAGTGACAAAAGAATACACCATATTGATTGAACAAGCTATGGGTATTTATAGCCTAATGAATTATGAATTTATTTAATTAGGTCACAACCATGCCCTTAATAATTATTATATATATAATTGTGATGTGCAACTATCCATATCCTATGAGAAAAAGGTGGTCAAACCCTTCTTTTGGTTGCATGGTTTTTAGTGATGAGTCAGGAGGCCAAATTTGATACATGTTGGTGTGTCTGCATGATTATGTGTATTGGGATTTTATGCCTCAACAGCAACTGATTGGGCTTTATTGTGGCATACTTGGCCAATTAACAGTCACAATGCTTTAATTTTGGTGCAGGTTTTCAATTTCTCTACCGTCTCCATACCAGTTTTATGGCAAGTCGGCCACTGGGAGAAGGTCACATGCATCGAGTTTAAGGGATTCCATAGAAATCATTGAATTTGTGTGAATATCTCACATTTGGCAACGCATTGGTCTTTCATCAGTTGGGTATCTTTTGTTCGGACCATTCAACCACCAGTGCTTTCGATTTTTTGTTCAAAGCAGGACAGTTTGTTTAAGGTGTAATGTGTCCTCTTGTAGTAGAGCATAGACATATTTTTAATACTACAGTAACACTTCATTCTGCATTTCTTTGTTGTCATGTTCCTCTTCTAAGACAGTCATCATGATTTCTTCCCTTGGCTCTTCATTTTGATCCGAGTCTTCTGGCTATTTCAGAGTCTTTGTTTTCTTCACCTTCCAGTCAACCTTCATCATTTTTTCCTTTTTCATTCTGTTCCTATGTCATTGGTTCTGCAAGCTTCCACTATGGCCTTCCATGATATCCGGGCGTTGTTGATGCAATCGGTCGATGCTACAATCTTCCAGTTAAAGCTTTTGCTTTTCTGAGGCATGGGGTTGAGGCCGAGGGCATCCAACTACCATGTCTGTGTGGCTGGAAATGCCTGAGTTTACAAGTTGTCTTGCTTCAGGAAAGACCCCGCCTGATTAGCCATTAGCTTTTAAAAGAATTTATTTTGCTTTAATCCATTTTGGAGAGGTTCTAATATGGGATGAATAATTATTGAATATGCTTTAGTGCACATACACAATGTAGTGAGAAGGGGGTGAGCATGGTAACAAGTAACTGTGACTGGGTGCGGGTCCTGCGCACCACAGTACCAAGAACGTCTTGCTCTCTACACAATATTCCAAAACATTGACATTTTCAGAAACATCTAGGATTTGGGATGTAAGAGCATCTCTTACATGGCTCCCATGTGATATATTCACTCTTGAGAGTTGTTGTTTCTGAGAATGTCATGATAATAAGGAGTTCTCGGTCATCTTTTTGTGGCTGTGGATGACATCAATGTGTTTTTCAAAACATTTGTTTAGTTCATCATCAGTGTTTGTGTGGCTATCTGTAGAGAAAACTACTCCCTAGCAACTGTTTAGGGAGTGGTGAGGCATGACCAATACATTGGTTCCTGAAATTGTTGTAAGCTGAAGTAGTTTTTCGCGTTTCTTCTCATTCCTGGTCTTCATCAGGATGGTGTCATCATATTGTCTTTGTTTTTCTTCAGCTTTGCCAAGTTGAGTACCATTTGGTAGATAGATGGCAAGGAGGATAGTTTGTTTGTCGGCCACAATACAAGGCATCGTTGTCTGCATTGCGATTTTTCGTAGTGGTTTGTCAAGTTAGGAGGTCAGTGTTGATACAGTCATCCAAGGATGACCGTTGCCATTTCAGGTGAGATTGTGATTGCGCTGCCTGCCCACTGGGTGGCATGGCAGTGCCTCCATTTCGTAAGGAAGATTTTTTGCACACACTGAAATGTTAACATTTAGACCTAATTTTATGTAACAGCTACTGGGCACCTGCCACTACTTTCACAGCCCTTCTTCACTGTATGTTACGTTACTGTCATAAAGTTTGTCCCCGGATCTTTAAACTAACATTTAGTGGCTTTATTGTGACATTTTGAAAGTATTTCTTCCACAGTTCTACACACACTGCTCTGCTCTCCCAGCATGGCTATGGCTGCATTAGCCTGGTCTTCTGGCCTGTATGCATTCACATACAGTACAACCATCATAAAATGGCTCGTCAGTTTGGATCGACACTTATCTATCGATCTATAGTGATCCATGGCGATCTTGGTTGATATGGAGCCATCAATCTGGAGTGATCTGTTGTGATCTATATCTATTGATCAAAATTAATATTATCAAATTTACTTTTCTGCACCAAATAACTTCTGGATATGTTCCCTTAATCAATATTTTCAATTGTTAGATGGATTTTATCTGTTCTTTGACTTATAATCCTAAATAATTGACATGATTGATTTTCTCTAAAAGTGGATTAGTAGATCACTACAGATAGAGTTATATCATCTCAGATCACTACAGATCACTCTTTATCCGGACCGCTCTGGATCACTACGGAGCACTATGTTGAGCCACTTTAAGATGGTTGTACTGTAGCAGGGCACCAGACTATGGCTGCTTTTTGGGTTCCTCTGACATAGGGGGGCTCTACTGGACTAATAAAATGAATTGGACTCACTTAATTCTGAAAAACATGCAATTGTATTGATTGGTATTGTTTCATATCACCCCAATGTTGTGAATTTACCAGTTTGTGTTATTTTAATGCAAGTTGAATTCTATGTAGAATTGGCAGATCTAATTCTTTAATTTCAAATATAAGCACAATGATTCTTTTTACTTGATTTGTGTAGTTGGTCTATGTCAGTGCTTCCTTGTACTCAATTAATCTCAACAGGAAATTTATTGAAAATGGTGCACTAATATTAAAAATCTAATGGACAATATTTCATGTGACATGTTATTTACTATTAGCTGACAATGATAAGAAAGCCTAAAGAAAAACATACCTTAATTCCTGTTCACATATCAAGTATTCCCTTAGAAGTGAAAAAAGCAGGTCAGCATATACTTTATACTTCAAGAATGTCCATTTATCACATCGAACTAGGTTACATGTGCGAGAAACAGGACACACCTTGTAGCAGTCCTGTTTGATGTTAACTGTAAAAGTTAGCTGTTATCAACAACTTGTTTATACTAAATTTGTCCTAAAAGTATCCTAGTGCCAGCTAGATCCAGTGTTTACAAATTCGGTAGAAAGAATGCAGGAAGGAATGAAGAAAAGAAGGAATGAAGGAAGGAATGGACAAAGGAATGAATGGAGGAATGTAGCGGGGGAAGGAAGGGAAGGCCTCGAGATAGATAGACAGACAGATAGACAGCTAAACACATAGATAAATAGATAGATAGATAGATAGATAGATAGATAGATAGATAGATAGATAGATAGATAGATGCAAGCAACTCTTAAAAGTGCTTGCACTTTTTTTAAAGGAATAGCAATGTTGCCAATCTTAAATGAGAGAGCAATAACAAGCTGGTAAATTACTCCTGGGCAGAAAGACAGGAGAGTAAAATCAAAGACAGGTGGATAGTTTGGGTCAGGGGGATGGCCAGGAAATGTGTATTTTGCAAAGACAGCAGTGATCCTGTGAGCCAAGATTTGACTGAAATATTACACAGAGGGATATACACTAACTACCAATACATGTGTTATTCACCTTTAGGACTCAGTCCGGGCAGCGCATCACTTACCGGTTTCCGGTTATGACATTTCTAGTTTTGGATTAGAAGAATCCTAGAGAAATTCTTTTGTTGTTCGTCTCTGCTCCTCTCCGCCAATGGCAAGTACGATAATCCTAGGATACATGTATACATGGAAAATATGCTCTTAGAAGAGAAGGGGTAATAGATATCCATAATACATGCTGTTGAGTTCATCTTACCGCAGTGTTTGCAAGATTTTAAACTACATAGGTGATGTAAGTGATGCAAGAACCTGATATCAGAATTACAGCAGATGTCACTTCCTCATTTGCCTTTCTTTTAATGTCTGATGGCAATGGCCAGACAGTCTATGCTTGACCGACCTGTCACAAATACTTAAAAGAATTGTTCCAAAAAGCTACCAAGTGTATAGTTATAGCCCTATTGATACAGTGTATATCTAAGATATTTTTCTTTCATATATATGATAGTAATACTTCATACAGTGCAACTCCGTACAGCAGTTTAAAATGTGCCGCATGATGACTTTCTCAGAGACTAAGAAATGAATCACGACTTGTGCTCTTATTGTCTTATATATGCCATAAATGGGCAAGAGAAGCTCTAATGCACATAATTCATTTAATTTTTCTGCATATTTGCTTGTTGAAGAAGTGCCCAAACTGTAATATCCTATTTGATAAAGGATTTTTCTAGAGAGATTTGGGCATTGCATTTTCCCTCCGTAAAAATGTGCCGAGAGAAGCATTGTTTATGAATGCAACTATGTCAACCTCTTGACAACAAAAAATTGTTTATCAAGGAAATTGTGTACATTACCTTGCAAAATGAAAATTCAATTAGAATTTGAATGAATTGAATTATGAGTGAACATTTTAAAAAACAACTATATTAGGAAACTAATTCTAAAATCTCAAAGTAACAAGCAGTAACCATGGCAACAGAATCATTTTTAAAAATATGGCAAGATCATTTTGTGAATTCTTGAATCTACAAACTTGAAAACGGTGTATCACATAAAGCTCTAACATGGAAATTTGCAGTTGTATCTATAATAGCTTAGTTCGTTAGCACCATTTTTCATTTTGTCATTGCATGCGAGCTCTTGGGAGTCACATAGTATCATCAACAGCTGTATATTGGCATTATATATATATGTCTGCATTTTTTCTGCATACTTGATTGGGAATGAATTATGTAAAACCCTCCTTTGCCGCATTCTAGGTGAGTTTCAAAGTTTCTAAAACAAAGAAAAGGTCGTCCAAAATGACATTTTTCTCATAAAAATGTTCTACACCAATCTGTATGTGTTCATGGCTGTTACTATGGTAACCTAACAACAAAATCATTCATAAAGGTAATAAACATACAGAAAAACATCTTGTCAAATTAAAAATAAAGATAATTAGAATGATTTGTACGATAGATTTTCATTCAAACAACAGAAGTATATCTGACATTTCATTCGAAATACTCAAAACAACAGTCTGTAACCATGGCAACAGAACATTTTTGAAAATAAAATTGTCACATCTTGTTAAAAAGGCTTCAAAATGGTGTATCACATGTATACCTAACATGAAAATTTGTATGACTTTATCCATAATAAATCAGTTCTTTACGACAATTTTTCATTCATCACTCCTTGTAGGATCTCGGGTCCGTGTATCAGAAACGGCTGTATATGGGCAATATACGCCCTAATTTCCATAATGTTAAAATTTTTCGCCATATTTGCATACTAGAAAAAATCTGTATGTTATGTAACCTTCTTTGCCACTTTTTAAAGGAGAAATAGACATTTCCAAAAAAGGTAAAAGGTGCCAAGTAGCATTTTATCATAAAAATATACTAAAGGGAGCTGCACGTATGACTGTAACCATGGAAACTCAATGAAAAAGAGTTATATATAAATGTCCTTGCTAATTATACTTGCTAAGGTATAAAATAAATGAGAAAAGAATGATTTACATGATAAATTTCCATTACAAAATTAAAATATGTCAAAAATTGTATTCAAAAGGTCCCAAACAACAACCCGTTACCATGGTAACAGAACCATTTTTGAAAAAATGGCAACATCTGTTTTTGAAATCCTGACATCATAAGCTTCGAAACGATGTATCATACGTAGCTCTAACATGAAACTTTCTACGGAAGCCCTTTTTCTGACACATGCCCCCCTACTAATAAGCAGAGTGGTGACGTTACGATAGATAGGGCCTGCCTGGCTACGCGGAAATGTGTGCAGGTGACGTAATTTCGTTGGTAGCGAACCACCTTAAATTTATTTTTGAGATATGAAAAAGCATGGGTGCATAATGATTGGAAATGTGGTATGGACTTTTTTGCTTCAGCGAACGAAGTTCGAAGAAGGTATTGTCATCACTTCGGTAAAATGTTGTCCGTCCGCCGGTCGGGCGTCCGGGCGGCGGGCGGATAGATAGTTTCCGGGCCAGAACTCGGGCCCTATTGCATGTACATAGATGAAATTTGGTACACATATAGCCCATATGGTCTGGTTGTGCCTTTTGATGGTCTGATTGATGGATAATCCATACTTTTTGAAATATTGAACAAAAAGTTAAAAAAATATTTTTTTCGTTTCCGGATCAAGACTCGGTCACTATCGCATGTACATGGATGAAATTTGGTACACATATAGTCTACGTGGTCCAATTGTGCCTTTTGATGGTCTGATTAATGGGTATTCTATAGTTTTTGAAATATTGAGAAAAAATAATAAAAACAATTTTTTTTCATTTCTGGCCCAAAACTTGCCCAGTATTGCATGTACATGGATGACATTTCATACACATATCACCTATATGATGCTGTTGTGCCTTTGATGGTGTGATTCATGGTCATTCTATACTTTTTGAAATATTGACAAAATATATTGCAAATTATAATTTTTGGTTTCTGGTCCAAAACTTAGCCTCTCTTGGATGTACCTTGACAAAAATTCATCCACATATTGCCTATAAAGATCTTTCACTGGTCTCATTGATAGGTAGTTTTAACACTTTTTAAATATTTAGAAAAAATTTGAAAAATATAAATTAATATACTTATTGGTTTTCGACAGCTCATAACCTATTCCCTGTACATGTATGAAACTGCAACATAATATGTGTAAATTTGTCTAGTTCAGCCTTTCCATGGTTTTACATACCCTGGCAGGCAGGCGGGCAGATGGTAGGGTAGCGGGTATATAGATAGTTTCAGGCCTAGATTTGGCCACGATTGCATTATACCAATTTTGTCAACATCGCTTTTATGACTTTACAGATGTCTTTCGCTGAAGGTTTGCTGCTGCGCAGCCTATGTTTGTTTGTGTGTAATCTAATCGATTATTCATGGTATATAACAGCAAAACTTGTCTTTTATAAACCATCTCATGATTTTATTCAGTTTTATTGATATGAGTACTACCGATCCGCATATCCTTACAAAGTGATGATTTAATCGTACATGTGGATGCCATGTGATGTGGGACTCTTTAGTGCACCTAAGATGGAATAGATGGTTATAATTATGGTTGGCACCAACTGAGGTTCGATGAACTTGAATTACAAAAGGTGTATTAATTTCCGTGTGAATCTGCAGGTGTTGAGGCATAGTTATGGCTTTTGTGGAAAATACATTATACTTGCCATTGCCACCATGATGAAGACGCGTTCAGCCGCCATGAGAAGAAATGATAAAGTAGCACCTTTTGTGGTAGGTAAATCTTTTTTCTTTCCTCAAACGTAAAAAATTCTTTATTTTGATACAGATTTTGTTCCAGCTGTGAAGAGCATTTTCTTTTTTTCTTTTTATCGGTTTTCATCATTTTCATGCCAGCGATCTTTCTTGGATCAAACAGGGCTCTTGCCATGAAGTAGCAGTGCTTGAATCTTTTGATGTTGCATTGTCTCTTCACTGATTGCCACCTTTTTATGTTGTTTGTTTATTGTTGTTTTTTTTTTTCGTTATGTTTTTCAGGTCTCCAAAAAACATAGGATATTTTGGCACCCTTTTCCCATGGCAATGTCTCTGGTAACTTGTAAATTTGGCCCAAATATGGTAGCATAATTATTTCCCATATAAAACATCGAATCTACGTTATCAAGGCTCTTTGCAGATTAGTGGTCCTGTGGAAAAAATTGTTCTTTTTTTTTTAAATTTGCTGACTGGCTTTGCCACTTCATTGACAGTCAGCTGTGGGTTTCCCAATCTTCTTATAAGGTGCAAGCTGTAAATAGATTAATGACTTCGTTTATTGACACCTATGCTGCTAGATATGATATGTGCTGAATGATCTGATTAAATAATAACTGACACAAACAAATCATAAAAACATTTTTAAGCTTGACATCACCAGACCGCCGTCTGCAGGCAACATAGGCCGATAGTCAGGTCACTTTTCCAGAAAAAGGGCTTATTTAAGGTGCCCAAGGCATTTTTTAGTAGAAGCAGGCAACAAGTTGATTCTTATGCAAAATTTTCCGTAGATTTCAAATTTTGCTGTTGCCAAGCTGAAATATGACTCCTTCACCCCCTAATTAGCATAAAACAAGATGGCCGCCAATTTCCTTTGTTTAGTGATAATTTGGCTTCTACTTGCACTAGGACAACAAGTAAAAGGTGTATTTTGATGTTTTTTGACCTGCTGAGTTCAAATTTGATGACTACAAAGTTGAATTATGACTCCTTAACCCCTAATTAGCATAAACAAGATGGCCGCCGAATTCCTTTATTTTACAATAATTTTGATTGCTCGAGGGCAACAAGTGAAAGATGTATTTGGATGTTTTTAGATCCAATGAACACAAATTTGACAACTACAAAGTTGAATTACGACTCCTTCAACCCTTAGCATAAACAATTCAGACAAGTTATTGCACTCTGGCCTCAAAATGGTTTCTTTCCAGTACAGAATGAGTCAATTTAGTGTTTTGGAGGAAATTTCGACAGTGACGGCAACATTTATTTAGCTTTGGAGGGTTGACAATTGTTGTAACATGAAAGCTGATATGAAGGGGTATCCTTCCACATCCATTGAGTTTGGTTAAAATTTGTTTTCTAGTGATATGGATAGGTGAAATTGAAAATATGTGGAGTGGATTTTGTGTTTCTCAGGAGATTATCTTCATGTACACTGACAGTAATATTTATTTAGCTTTGGGGGGCCGACAGTTGTAGTAGCAAGGATACCAAGCTGCCAAATGAGAGTTGACATCAAGGGGTATCCATCCACTTCCCATTGGGTTGGTTAAATATGAGATTGCTAGTGATTAAGATAGGTGAAATTGAAAATACAAGAGAGGATTTAGTGTTTTGGTTGATATTTTTGACACTGACAGCTATATTTATTTAGCTTTTGGAGGGTTGACAATTGCGGTAACAAAGAAACCAAGATGTCAAATGAAAGCTGAAATCAAGGGCTGTCCATCCATATCCATTTTGACTTGTTAAAATGAGCTTTCCAGTGATTGGGATAGGTCAAATTAAAAATACATGGGAGGATTTCGTGTTTCGTAGGAGATTATCGACACTGATGGTAATGTATATTTCGCTTTTGGAGAGTTGATAGTTGCAGTAACAAGGACACCAAGTTGCCAAAATGAAACCTGATGTCAAGGGCTATCCATCCACATCCATATTGACTGGTTAAAAATTATTTATCTAGTGATTATATAAGGTGAAATTTAAAATGCATGGGAGGATTTTTTTTGTTTTGGAAGAGATTTTCGAAACTGGCAGCATCATTAATTTTGCTTTTGGAGGGTTGACAACTGTACTAACAAGGAAACCAAGATACCACATGATAGCTAACATGAAGGGCCAATCATTCACATCCATTTGGGTTGGTTAAAATGAGTTTCCGGTGATTAGGATAGGTGAAATTGAAAATACACTGGTGAATTTTGTGTTTTGGAAGAGATTTTCGACACTGAAAGCTACATTTATTTAGCTTTTGGAGGGTTGACTGTGGCAGTAAAAAGGAAGCAATTAAAGGTGCCAAATGAAAGCTGGCAACAAGAGCTATCCATCCACATCCATTTTGAATGGTTAGAAATGAATTTTCCAGTGATTCGGGTAGGTGAAATGGAATATACATGGGAGGACTTTGTGTTTCTTAGGAAATTATCGACACTGACAGTACTATTTATTTAGCTTTTGGAGGATTGATAGTTGCATTAACAAGGAAACAAAGGTGCCAAATGAAAGCTGACATCTAGTGCTATCCATCCACATCCATTTTGAATGATTAGAAATGAATTTGCCAGTGATTAGGATAGGTGAAATTGAAAATACATGGGAGGATTTTGTGTTTCTTAGGAGATTATTGACACTGACAGTACTATTTATTTAGCTTTTGGAGGATTGATAGTTGCATTAACAAGGAAACAAAGGTGCCAAATGAAAGCTGACATCAAGGGCTATCCATCCACATCCATTTTGAAAGGTTAGAAATGAATTTTCCAGTGATTGGGATAGGTGAAATTGAAAATACATGGGAGGTTTTTGTGTTTCTTAGAAGATTATTGACATGGACAGTAATAATTATTTAGCTATTGGAGGATTGATAGTTGCAGTAACAAGGAAACAAAGGTACCAAATGAAAGCCGACATCAAGGGCTATCCATCCACATCCATTTTGAAAGGTTAGAAATGAATTTTCCAGTGATTAGGACAGGTGAAATTGAAAATACATGGGAGGATTTTGTGTTTCTTAGGAAATTATCGACACTGACAGTACTATTTATTTAGCTTTTGGAGGATTGATAGTTGCATTAACAAGGAAACAAAGGTGCCAAATGAAAGATGACATCAAGTGCTATCCATCCACATCCATTTTGAATGATTCGAAATGAATTTTCCAGTGATTAGGATAGGAGATAGGTGAAATTGAAAATACATGGGTGGATTTTGTGTTTCTTAGGAGATTATCGACACTGACAGTACTATTTATTTAATTTTGGAGAATTGATAATGGTAGTAACAAGGAAACAAATGTGCCAAGTGAACGCTGACATCCAGGGCTATTCATTTACATCCATTTTGACTGGTTAGAAATGAGTTTTACAGTGATTCGGATAGGTGAAATTGAAAATGCATGGGAGGATTTTGTGTTTCGGATGAAATTTTCCCACACTGCAGGATCATTTATTTAGCTTTTGGAGGGTTGACACTTGTAGTGACAAGGATACAAAGATGCCAAGTAAAAGCTTACATCAAGGGCTATCCATTCACATCCATTTTGACTGGTTCAAAATGACATACCTAGTGATTAGGATAGGAGAAACTGAAAATATATGGGAGGATTTTGTGTTTCGGAGGATATTTTTGACAGCCCACAGCTACATCTATTGGCTGCTGGAGGATTGAAAATTGCAGTAACAAGGAAAACAAGTTGCCAAATGAAAGCTGGCATCGTAGGCTATCCATCCAAAATTCATTTGGGTTGGTTAAAAATAAGTTTTCCAGTGCTTAGGATAGGTGAAATTGAATTTAGTGCTTCAGAGGATATTTTCGACACTGACAGCAACAACGGAGGGTTGATAGTTTTAGCAAAAATGAAACCAAGGTGCCAAATGAAAGCCCTCCCCTAATAGCCCCCTTCTAGCATGGATACGAAGTATTAACAGGAAATGCCAGAAAAAAGATTCCAGAGGCTTTTTTGGAATTTGTGTCCTATTGCAGTCCAAAGACAAATTACGGCAAAGCAAGGGGAATTTTCGGCCATCTTGTTTATGATAATTGTGGGTGAAGGGGTCAAAATTCTATTTTGTAGCTGCCAAATTTGTATTCAAGATGTCAAAAATCATCAAAATACACTCCTCACATCAAGTGAGTCACTCGATGTCCTGGTGCAATCAAAAGCAAAATTATTGCAAAACAATGGAAATTGGCAGCCATCTTGTTTGATGCTAATTATGAGTGAAGAATTCATAATTCAGCTTTTAATTGTCAAAATTTGAATTCAGTAGTTCAAAAGCCTCAAAATACACATTCTGCTTGTTGCTGCAGTGCAATTAGAAGTCAAAATATTGCTAACAAGGAAAAATTTGGAAAAAATTGGCGGCCATCTTGTTTTATGCTAATTAGGGGGTTAAGGAGTCATAATTCAACTTTGTAGTCATCAAATATAGACTCAGCAGGTCAAAAAACATCAAAATACACCTTTTACTTGTTGTTCTAGTGCAAGTAGAAGCCAAATTATCACTAAACAAAAGAAATTGGCGGCCATCTTGTTTTATGCTAATTAGGGGGTGAAGGAGTCATATTTCAGCTTGGCAACAGTGAAATTTGAAATCTACGGAAAATTTTACACAAGAATCAACTTGTTGCCTGCTTCTACTAAAAAATGCCTTGGGGTGTTCACTTTTCTGAAAATGTGACCTGACTACGAGGACATATAACTTGCAGAGTGCTCTTGAAATAATTCCAAGCTATACTTATTTCAATTCAATTCAGTTTATTGACCACTAAAACAACTTGACAACATCAAACAAGAATACAAAGAGAAAACAACAAATTGCAAACAGAGAGCAACATGTAATAGGGTTGAGTCCTAGCCTGGAAACGGAAAAAAATAATTTTTTCTCAATATTTCGAAAATAATTTTTTATATTGTTTCTCAATATTTCGAAAAGTACAAAATATCCATCAATCAGACCATGAAAAGGCGCAGCTGGCCCATATAGGCTTATCTGTGTACCAAATTCCATCCATCTAAATGCAATAGTCAATTGAGAAAAAAATATGAAAAATTTATTTTGGCCAAGACATGGCTGCTATTGCCACTTCAGCAGAGCATTCAGTGAATAGATCAGACACGCCCTCAAAGATGGCCAATGAACAGGCCTTCACACATGTTATGCTAATGAGGGCGATTTCGCTGTTTCGCACACTTGCGTGAGGGTTACACGTGTGATTCCTACATAGGTAGATAGATCTGTTTGAAACCTTTGAAATGATAAGTCATACGTCTATGGGGAGTTAATAGTTGCTTCGCAAATTGCCGAAATTTGGTAAATATATTGCCTATATGCACTAGTTGTGCCTTTTGATTGTCTTGAGTTTTGGAGATTTTACACTTTCTGAATATTAGCCTATTGCTAATATCTTGAAACCTGACAACTCTGAACTTGTAATGAGTTAATTGCGGAAATTTTGTTATCCTCGAAAATTAAGACAAGCGTCTACTCAAACAAATTTTTCACGAAGTAACTAAGTAAAAGTTTTAAAAAAAGGAGTAAAATAGATTTAGTAAAAAGCAGATTTTTGTAAAATTAAGTAGAAAAATGTAAAGTAGGTTTTTCAGAAATAGATGCACTCAAATACATTAGAACTAGTCCAGTTGTGCTTTTGCTGTGATTTACTGCAGTGGTGAACATTTTCCCTATTGCAATTTCACTAATTTATCTGAAATACCGTACTTGTTGCTTTAGATGGTTCTTATGGTGTGTCATTTCAAATGTATCCACAAGTTTGTACCCCAAATACCCTTCTATATATCTATCTTTTTACAACACAGTCAATCAAGCAAAGTAGATTCCCTTGGTGAACACTGTTACGACATGAATTAATTGCAAGGAGTATTCATTTTCTAGCACCTCAGATTGATGAAACTGAGTATTTTTGTGATGTGAAGTTGTTCCAAGTTCTTCGCTGAAGATTTGCTATTAATAATGCTGTGACAAGCTTCTTTGTCACAACTGAAATGCCCAGTTAGACCCGATGTCTCCCATGCCTTACACCTGCACTGAGGGGGGGGGGCTCTTATCGACACAAGACCAAGTTAAATGTCAATTTGAAACTTCTCGTCTTTTTGTTCTTTCGGAACTGTCATGGCAGCCAGAGGAGAAAAAAACAGAGGAGTATGAAGACTCTTTGGGAGATGTCTTCCAACAGTTTGCGGAGAAAACCACAATTGCAGGTTGTGTGTGGATATCTTCAACAAAGTTGTGGATCAACAAGCTTCCATGGATTATTTTTTTCTTGGCATGTCTTGGGATGGCTTTCTACCAATTAGTCTTCATCTTCAAGAGATACTACTCTTACCCAAGCAACACTAAGGTAATAAACAATGAATGAAAAGATATGACATGAAAATCCAAAGGACTTTGTCTTCATATATTAATTGGGCTTAGAATGACTATTAAGAAAAATTGACAAGGAGAATCTTTCTTTTAAGCAACTTCTAAATTGGAAGAATATAGCTTCAACTTATTTACTATCTATTTACAGATTGATTTTGTGAATGCCCCTTTGGATTTCCCCAGTGTGAGCATTTGTAATATCAACGCAATCCGGGCCAGCGAGATCCACCACGTTCCTGAAATGAAGACAATAATAGATACTATTACTGCCAAAAAGAAAAATGAGAGTCAGTCAAGGCCTGATTCCTCGGTGAGCGGAAATTATCAGGATTACACTGAGGATGCAAATTCACAGTACTATGCAGACTATGGTTACAGTGTAAGTCTTCCCTTGTGGCCTCAGAAATAAATCTCTACTTGTGTCAAGAGAACTGAACTCAGGTACAGCTGTGCGATTGTTCTTTCAGAAGTCCTTGCTAAATAATTTTCAGCTATATACTGGATCCAAAAGAGGGATCCTGCAGACGTCTACAGTGTCTCCAGTCATCACTTATGTGACCTCTTGAGACGTCTGTTGACGAACCATATTTGACCTATCTGGACATTCTAGGAATCATTAAT
Source organism: Platynereis dumerilii (assembly GCA_026936325.1). NCBI lineage: Eukaryota > Metazoa > Annelida > Polychaeta > Phyllodocida > Nereididae > Platynereis > Platynereis dumerilii. The sequence goes on from JAPTHN010000001.1 coordinate 160,449,567, forward strand.
TTCTGTATTGTCCAATGTCCATGCAGGGTCAAATGATATTAAAGGTTCATTTCGGAGCCGCTACAGACGTCTGGAACACTCCAAATTGTTGGTATAACTGACAATCTGTGTCATACTATAATAGAACCTTTAGTAGGGTGGCCAGAAAAAAGACCAATTTCTGAAATTCATATCGGTAAAATAAGCACTCTGTTAAAATTTTAGAAAGATCCTTCGAGTCTAAGTGGTCCCCCAAAGCCACTCGGTTTCAGGCCAAAATTTACAAATAATTCAATTTTGCGTAATCGTGGTTTTAAATGTCTCGCTTATTATTGGACATACAATGATAATATTTATACCATTGATCTTAGGAGAAAATCAGCTTCAATTTGAGTACCAGGAAGCTATATCTGTGATAACTTTGAAGCTGGCAGGATTTTGAGAAAACTCAAAATTTCATATTGTCATGCCAAATCGCTGAAATCATTAGTCTACATTGTCAAATTTAGCTGAATTAAAATTCCTACTAAGAATAAAGTACATAAGGAACAATTTCCTGTTGAAAGTGAGAATATTGACAGGTTTTCATGGTGTGATAGCCTGGCTGTAGACCGAGGTCACAGTCTTCACGTTGCTGTAGGCAACGTAGACTGAGGACATACCATTTGGTGAGAACTCTTGAAATTCATTGGAATCAATAGGTGATAATAACAAACAATCAAGCATGAATACAAACAGAAAACTGCAATCTGCAAACAGATAGCAACGTAAGTGGTTATATTGTTTTGTCTCCAGTCCTGAGGTGTTTTCAACACAAAGAACAGTCAAGATATTTAAAAAGTGGGAGGGAACAATTATTTCTGGATATCACTTTTAAAAATATCAGAATATGTAGTAGTTCTTATCACTTGTAAAAAGTTGTAACCACATAAATTGAAGTAAAATGTTACTTGTGGTGTGGTTTGACTATCTATCTATCTATTTATCTATCTTTCTATCTATATATATATATCTATATATCTATATGTCTATCTATTTATCTATCTATATATCTATCTTGGCCCTGTCTATTTATCAGTCTATGTAGGCCTGTCTATTGATTTTTTATATCAATCTGTGAATCTATCTATCAGTATTTGTGATTGTGCAATTTGTATTCAATCTAAATGCGACCTGAATATGTCAAATGTGGTCTCAGTCAATCACTGTTCATCAAAGTTTGTTTGGAACTAACCAATCAGATCATACATACAATGCTTGACTGAGTATGATTGACTGCTGAATGTAATAGTCCAATGCTCCTATTGGTAGACAATAGACATAGAAACTGAAATAGTAAATTATGAACAACAAAATGATTAACAGCTATCAGTTTTGCAAAAGCCTCCCTCTCTTCAGTCTGAAACTGCTTTGATTTTTTGGTGGTAAATTGTTGAAAATCGGCCGATTTTGACATTTTAAAGTACAGGAGAGCTTTGAAAATCGCACATAATACACTTCAAATCATTTTCTATCGATCCATTCCTTTAATTTTGATGAGAATAGGCCCAAAACAGCCGCGACACGATCCTGTGTCGCAAATGTAGTCCTCAACCTATGTATTGTCTCCCATCCTTCTCAGCTACACTGAGAAGGTGGGTCTTCCTATCTAGCCTGGCTGCAGAGACACACAAATCTACACTGTATATATGGCAATTAAATATAATTTTTTTACACATTGCCATTTTCAGACTCCACCAAATTTCAATGAAGGTTGAATTTTATGATCCTGGAAGCCAATTCCACACTTAGGATCATACTTTTAAGTCTTAGAGCCATACTGATATTCAATCTTCACATCTTAAAATTTTGCAACACCATTAAAAAACATTCGGTGCACAGTCGTTTGTGGCAGAAAATAATCAAGTTGGCATTCACTTTAAAGTTCTTTTTCTCACATATCCAGCCAAACTATTAATAATTCTATGCACCCTAAGGATTATTGTCCAGATGCTGCATCTCTTCTTCAAATTTATACCCACCATCTTTGTAAATATGGGCCATTATGATCTTACTCGCAATTGGAGGAAAAAACATGTTGTGCGGTCCCTGCCCCTCCAAGTAAGCTTGGTGCAGTAATGCAGGATGTAAAGCCCTATCACCAAACACTTGACAGACAATGCACCCTGAGAATTATTGTCTGCCCCTCATTTTTCTAAACATCACATGCTTTTGTTGTATTATTCCCTTTGGCCATACTGGAAGCTCTGTAATATTTTCCAAAAAATTCGAAAATCTAAGATTGGCTTACAGCTTTTAAGTTTTTTGAGATGTGCCTTATTTTGGTCTTTCATGGTTATGCATTATATTTTGAATTTTAATATCATAGAAGTATGCCTCATTTTAAAGTAGGATTCAATTTTGCAAAATTTGAAAATTTAGATGAATTATTTCAGCGGTTTAGCTTGACAACATGAAATTTTGAGTTTTCTGAAATCCTGCAAGCTCAAATGTCATTGTAAGTATAGCTTCCTGGTACTCAAATTGAAGCTATTTTTCTCCTGAGATCAATGGTATAAATATTATCATTGTATGTCCAATAATAAGCGAGATATTTATAACCGCGATTACGCAAAAGGACATTTTTCGAAGATATTGGGCAGAAATAGAGTGGCTTTGGGGGACCACTTAGACTTGAAGGATCTTTCTTAAATTTTAACAGCGTGTTTATTTTACCATTTTGCAGAAAATGAAGGGGTATGCGATATGAATTTAAGAAATTTTTTTTTTTTCGGCCACCCTAACCTTTAGAGACGTCTACAATAAGAAAAACATGACATCCAGACAAATTGCTGACAATCAAAATATTCAGACTTCTCTAGACCACAAAAAATAGTTAATTAGGATCAAGATTGAAGACTGTAACACTGATTTATCTGGTGCCTATAAACGGCCTAGATATCCAATAAGATGAGCTCCTGTAGACGTCTCAGGGGACCCTTTAGAAACATGCTACCTGTAGACCCTCTAGACGTCTGTAGAGTACCAAATGAGCCGAATTTATATATGATATTTTTGACATCTTATCGATTAAAAAAATAATTTGATCGCCCCAACCCTGGTTTACGGTATTTTCATTGATTAGTTGCACAACTGGTTTGTTTGATTCCTCTTTAAAAAATTGAGCTGCGCTGGGCGCACTAACCATTTGTTTCCAACCCAACAGAAAAAATAATTTAGGTATTTCCAGCAGATATATTTTTTTATATAACTATTAAAATGTGTGAAATAATTTCTGCGAAAATTTCATTCACCTTTTGCCACTTTGAATAGAAAGGTCTGCAAAAAAATTGGTCTTAACTTTTGGAACGCCCCTCATACCAGTCTCCTTTATGAACAACTCCCCTTCTATTTGCAATCTTGGAACGTTATTTATGTAACATACTTGTTATTTCAGGTAATTTTGTAGTGTGGAGTGTTAAATAGGATTTCCATAATCCATATTGAGGGGAAGCTGGTCATGGGGAAAAGTCGTAGGAGGGGGAGCGCTTTATTAAAATACCCCAAAGAAGGGGTGCATAGTTTGTGGTTGGAGTGTCTGCCTTAATTATTTCAAATAATAAAATTATTATTTCACTGTATTTCTATATTAGATGGACTACATGAATGACTTTGATCTTGATTATCCACGCACGTACGACGCTGGTGATTCTTCTCTCCTGGGAGAAGCGGACGTCACTACTGCCTTAAGGACCAAATTTAAAGAAGTTGTATCAGGTGTCAGCAGGTGGGAAATTTGAGATAATTATTTTCTGCTGTTTGATTGTCTTGTTCCCTCATTTCTTTGATTGGTTCACTTTGATTAAATTTTAATATATTTCAGAGATTTAAGGAAATCAATTGGCCACCTGAAGAATGTCTCCGTCCTCAATTGTGTCTTTAATGGTCGACAGTGCGACACAGGGTCAGTTTAATTTTGGGGGAAACTTTGTTGACGTCACTGTTTATTGCAATTTTTTATGGTCCCTGCACTGCTGCAGGGCCGGCTGTTCAGTTCACATATAGAGTATCCTCCAGAAATGAGTGCCCACTCCTAAATTGAGACTATCTGACACCAATGTTGCAAGCACACAAATGAAAATTCACTTAAATGCATCCTTTGAAACAATCCATTATTGGTGCAAAATTCCTATAACTAGACTTGTGACTAAAAATAACTGAAAAACACTGTTTTTTTTTACACCAATATTCTGAAGTTAATGTTTTTGCATTCTACACTGCATCTGACGAAAATATGCAGGTAGGTTATTTCGCAGTAGTACAAAAACTATCGGGCCCAGCAGTGTATCCTTTTCACATAATCATTGGATTGGGCTGAAAAATATTCCATGTGACGTTCATCACGTTTCGTTCAGGCAAAGTTGACTTATGCCATATATTCAAATAGTTTGGTGTCTGATGAAATTATGCAAAAGCAACATGGTAAGTTGGATGACAGTAAGAAAGTTAAATTTTCAAATAATTGTGATCAAAACATTAGCGTTACATCATTTGGCAACTATTCATATCGAAAAATTCTGCTTACTTGCTGTCACTGCCAAGCAATATGCATAAATTGCCTCCATTGGAATAACATTAATTTTGCGTATTTTTTTCAAATTTATGTTCTCCAAAATAATAAAAAAATTCTGATACTTTTAAAAATGCCTTCAAAAGATACCATCTAATATCAATTAAGTTCAGTTAAACTGATAGATAAGCTGCACATTGGAAATTGACAAACTGTTGAATAAGGAACTGCACATCGTGAACACAATGCAATTTCAATGGCAGGTCGCGGAAATGTTTTTTGATTGCTATCCATTTGAAAGTAATAGATGTTACTTCAGTTTCATTTTCTTGCAGCTGAATAGACAGAATTAGGTGACTGCTAGAAGCATTTTTACCTTCAGCGAACGAAGTTCGAAGAAGGTATTGTAATCACTTGGGGAAAAATGCTGTCCGTCCGCCGGGCGGCGGGCGGATAGATCATTTCCGGGCCAGCACTCGGCCTCTATTGAGTGTACATGGATGAAATTTGGTACACATGTAGCCTGTATGGTCTAGTTGTGCCTTTTGATGGTCTAATTGATAGATATTCAATACCTTTTGAAATAATTGAGAAAATATAAAAATTATTTTTGTTCGTTTCCGGGCCAAATCTCAGCCACTATTGCATGTGCACTTATGAAATTTGGTACAGATGTGACCTATATGGTCTAGTTGTGCCTTTTGATGGTCTCATTGATAGATATTCTATACTTTTTGCAAAAATTTGGAAAATAGAAAAATATGTATTTTTTGGTTTTTTGGGCTGACACTCGGTCACTATTGCATGTAAGTGGATAAGGTTTGGTGCACACATGGCCCATATGGTCTAGTTGTGCCCTTTGAAAGGTCTGGTGGAAAATATTAAATGCTATTTGAAATATTGAAAAAAAAGAGAAAAACTATATTTTTTGTTTCTGGCCCAAGACTTGCTCACTATTGCATGTACATGGATAAAGTTTGGTACACATATGACTTATTTGGTCTAGTTGTGCCTTTTCATGGTCTGACACATATTCTATACTTTTTGTAATATTGACAAAAAATATTGAAAATACTTATTTTCTTATTGGAGCCAAAAATTGCCCACTATTGCATATACAGCAATGCCATTTCCTAAACATATCACCTATACAATGTAGCAGTGCTTTTTCACTTGTATTTAACACTTTTTGAATGATTGGAAAAACTTTGTACATGCATAAAACCCTACCATAATATAAGTAAATTAGTATAATAATGCCTTTCGCTGCTTTTACAAAACCTGGCAAGCACACAGGCAGATCGCAGGGCAGCAGGCAAATAACAGATAATAGAACGTCATTACTCGACCGCTATTGCATACCTATAATATACGGAATTTGGTAAACACACCAATTTTATGATATAATTGTAATCTTCTAAATGTGTTATTCGCTGAAGGTTTGCTGCTGCGCAGCCTATGTTTCAAATGATTGGAACCATTTTGAGGTTTTGGGGAGTATAAATGTGAACAAAATATGCCAAATCAATCAATGTTATTCTAATAGAGACAATTTATGCATATTACCTGGCAGGGACAGCAAGTAAGCAAAATTTTTTGATATGAATAGTAGCAAAGTGATGTAACGCTAATGTTTTGGGCTCAATTATTTGAAAATTAAACTCTTGTACTGTCTTTCCGCTTACTAAGTTGTTTTTGCATAATTTCGTCAGACACCAAAATATATGAATATATGGCATAAGTCAACTTTGCCTGAACGAAACTCGATGAAAGTCACATAGAATATTTCTCAGCCCAATCAAATGATTATGTGAAAAGGATACACTGCTTGGCCCGCGGTGTAAGACTCAAAAGCTCTATCACATCTATGGCATTAATTCGTTCAGTTTTACAACACTTTCTGTGATTTCTTTTGGGTTTCTTTGCATGGGACACTTTCAATGGGAGGTTTCCTTTTGCTCTTTTCCTTTATTACCAATGTAATGCTTGTGGGTTTAACTGTTATTGGCATAAGTACCCAGTGTATGAAATCAAACACAGTAGAGGAAACATGATTTATTTAAAGTACTAGTCAGTGCCGTTCTCACAGGTTCTCTCTCAAGGCGAGGATACATTTTTCTCAAGAGTTAATGGGTATAGAGGACAGAGTAAGTCATTCTCATAGCACTGATAGCAGTTTTCGAATTGGCAAATAACACAATGGGTACTTGGCTTTTGGAGCACAATTTTAATAATTTTCAGTGTTTGTTTTTTTCAGTCACTACTCACTAGTCTGATGATCAGAATTTTGTGTGAACTAGATACTCATTCCTGGAGGATATTGTATGACTTAACTGTGTACAATTACTTATAGGTTATTTTCTGACTTCACGAATATTGAGTTTGGAAATTGCTGGACTTTCAATTCCCATTTTATACAACCCTCAGCCTTCAAAACTCGATTTACTGGAGTTGATCATGGTAAGCACGTTAATAAGGTTGTCACTGGCTTAAACATGTTTTAATGATCGTGTTTGTGTTAGTTGTCATTTGATCTGTTCGTTCAGTATATATGCCATATCTGGCAGCATAGGTGCGAGTAGAGTTTTTTCAGTTAAGGACCAGACCATAGACCATGGACTCAAGACCACCTTAACATTGTTAAGTGACTGTAACAGAGCTAATACCACCAAATCCCACCAAACCAGACCAGTTGCTGAGGAACAATAGGTTTTAGAGCAACAGAGAACAACAAACAAACAATAGGATTGAATTTAAGTAAGTTTGAATAATTCCATGCTGTGAATAACAACAAACTTTCAGAAATGCGCCCTCGTTCAATATGAATTTCCTTGTGCAGATAAATTTTCACATTGCACTCATATCATGCCGTATTTGTATAATATAATATATATAAGCTTAAGGCATCTCATTCAAAGCATCAAGTGCAACTTAATTGTTTGATATTTTCAGTTACTTGTTATAACTACTTAAGCCATGCATGATCCACTAATCTGTATCAACAACTAATTGGTCCTCTGAGGTCTAAGTCTATGGTCCCTAGTCCTTAACTGAAAAAACTCTAGTGAAGCGTTTCAGGATAAGGGAACTAAGGTGGATACTAAGAATGTCCCCTGAAATGCTTATGTTATGATTTCAGTAATGCATTACATAATAATCACACAGTAGGTTTGCTCAAGCCAAACATATGTTTGCACACGTATTCAATACGATTTTAAAAATTAGCAAAAAATGGTTCGATTACCCCCTCTTAGTGACCTCCACTAAGCCTTAATGGACATGAGTTCTTAGTAGCCAACTATAAGTTCCCTTATCCTGAAAAACTTCACTAAAAGAACTAATTAAATGGTATAGTGTATGTACCTAATAAGAAGATTAGGAAACAAGCAGGTAACTGTTAATGACATGACAAAGCCAGTTTGCAAATTGAAAAGAAGAAAATATATTTTTCCAATGGACCGCCAATCTGCAAAGAGCTCAAATCAAGACAATTAACCCACCTTTTCTGCTGCAGCTTTATCTTTTATCTCTTTCCAGTAAGCATGTAACTGTCATGCAGTAAGTTCTTCAATCCTCTGTATGCTTTTCTCTAAGCTATCCGAGTAACATCTTACTTTCTATTTATGGCAATAGAGTAGAGCCAAACATACTTCCACATTCACTGTTCCCCACCTTTTCTGTTTTTGATTGATCAGCAAAATTTGAATTAATTTTGACCAAGATAGACATTGGACTGACAGTTTTGTTTTGCTGCTATTATGTCATAGGATTGACACTGCACCTGTTTTTGGAGAGTTCTGGGTACCTACCATTTACAGAAGGAAATGGGTTCAGGGTTGTCATTCACCCGTTTGGCTCCAAACCATTTCCTCTTCAAGAAGGGCTCTCTATAACTCCGGGAAAGGAGACTAATTTCGCTTTAAGTTATGTAAGTTTCTTTGAATTAGATTGACTGATCAATGTTATCCAAACATTCTGAAATGGCATATTTTTTGGTTGAAATGATTGTAATTCACCGATTAACAATTTTAGTGTTTTGATTTTGCAGACAGACGTCACCAGACTTGGTGGAAAATTTGGTAAATGCAGTGGAGATGATTATTTCAAGGAGACCTTCAATGTATCATATTCAACCAAGGTCAGTGATACTCACTTTGGTTGTTATTTAAGCGATTTTGTTCGTTTGAATTATATTTGGATCTACTAACAGTGACTCTACGTACAGGATTCTCTGTGGCATGCGCCCCCCCCCCTCGAGCTACTATACCTTGCACCATATATGCCTTCATCTCACACTTTTTTTTTTGCTGAGGATTATGAGAACTTTGACAAATCCAAGATTCATGCAAAAATGGTCATCACAAACACAATTGTTCACTGTGACCTTACTTTTTCAATGGAGTTCGGTTTAGGGAATTGCTTGTGGATTGGTGTTATGAGAATTGGAAGAGCGGAACAGATGGATAAATCCACTGGAATTCTGTGTATTTGTTTTTCTGTAATGTAGAAACTTAAAGAGCCAATATTACTAAATCAGTGTGCCGTTTCAGGGGGCAGATTTGCCCCAAATAAGAAGTTGGAGAAAATCCGTCCCCTTTGAAGCTCAATGAGCGATAAGAAAATTGTGGCTTCAGAAGCAAATTCTATTCTTCAGTTAAACAACGATTTTTATGGTTTGCGCGAATGCCAGGAAAACATTAGTATGTCATCTTGTGAATAATTTATGTATAATTCAGACTTGACCCGGCGCAGTCCCTTTTGCAGTAAGAGCTTTGTTTCTTATCCCAGAAACGTCCTGTAAGGCCAGCATCCCTTTTGCTGAACAGCAGTAGTAGCTGTGAGGAGACTGGCAGAATTCATGATCATGCATGAGTAAATTCAGTTCTTTCATGCTAAACTCTCCTACAGCTTCCTACTTTTAAATAATTTTCTGCGATTATTACTGCTGAAATTCTATAAAGGGAAAATGCAGAGCGATAAAGCAGGCTTAAATGTGTCAGTTTCAACTTTCAGGGCAGTTGTTTCACCAAAGAAGCAGTTGCCTGTCAGTTGCTGCATATAAATTCTGGCAGAGTTCACTGCCGGTGGCAGCTCACTGCTGCTGCCTCTTGTGCATGATGTAAAATATGAACTCTGTGTGCAGAGTATGTATAATTGGTGATATCTCTTGTACATGCAAATGTTTCGCCCTTAGGTTGCTTTTGATGACATTAAGTAAAGTGTTAATGTGAAATTACATTATGAAAGTTTTAATCGCTCATTGAATTTTCTCAGTGATAAGATGCAAGTCTCACTGCAAGTTTTAATAAAAAGTATTTTTCAGCACAATCCCTGTTATCCAGGAATTTCCAAGTGCAGGATTAATGAATTATTAGGAAAATATTCAATGTAAATTAAACGGTCTCCCCCTAACATTCCTTCAGTCTGGTAGATTTACAGCTTATAGGTAATCAGACCATCTGGTGATTTTTCTTGTTATATGGACTGAGCGAGGTCTGTTTTTAATTGTCAATGTTGTACATGTATATAGACTCAGGTACTTCTTAAGATCTTTCTTCAGCCCGACCTTGAATTAGTCTATTGCGGAGTTGATGGTGTGTTGGCCAAAATTAAAAGCTCAAGAAGCTGTGTTGAAGTTTTTCAGGATAAGGGAACTTAGCTGGCTACTAAGAACTTGTGTCCATTAAGGCTTAGTGGAGGTCACTAAGAGGGGGTAATCGAACCGTTTTTTGCTAATTTTTTTAATAATCTTAATGAATATGTGTTCAAACATATGTTTCGCTTGAGCAAACCTGCAGTGTGATTATTATGTAACTAGCATAGTACCCGTGAAAGGGGAATAAGAAAAGCATGATGGATAAATTGTGATTGAAGAAAAGATCCATTTTGTGATAACCTGAGAGAAATACCATACAGGAGCGACACCTTGAGATTAAAAAGTGAAATGGAACAGGAAACATTGGAAAATATTGATAGTTGTGCAGAAATGACTAATAAGTGTGCTAGTATAATATGAACAGTTTGAGAAACAACACCCATTTATGGTTATTGTAAGACGTGAAATATGTTGCTTGCAAATTTTTAGTTGTGGGAAATCAGTAATTTGGATGGAGTAGAGTAAAGCATCCATGAATTAATAGTATGATGAAATATATTTGAAGGTAGTGATGTAAATGTGACATGTTTATCGTATGTGGTCTTGTAGTAATTGTGTCGTGTCATTTGGGTTTGTATAATTCCCAGTTCCCTTCGCAATTTTTTTAATGTAACTTTGAGTTCCCTCAGCCTTGAATAGGGTTTTAGGTCTTGCTATTTGACTCCCCCCCCCATCCAGCACGTTGTCTGTGAATTATCTATCTATCTATCTATCTATCTATCTATCTATCTATCTATCTATCTATCTATCTATCTATTTATCGATCTATCTATCTATCTGTCTATCTGGAAATATTTAGGTCAGTGAACTATGTATCTATGCACTGATCTATCTATGTAGGTATCTGTTGATGTAATCATCAAGTACATGTGTAAAAAAATATTTGGATCTATCTTTTGACTACTTCTAAATCCCTTTAAAGCTCTTTAAGTTGCCCCCCCCCCCTTTGGTATGGCAAGACCACGTGCTTGTGCTTTCTGCATATATAATTATCATTCCAGGCTGTTGTGGCTATTAGAATACCCCCTCCGAAACACATAGGCTGAGCGAGTGGAGCAGGGGGGTGTGAGCAACTGAAGTAACAGCGCTATAATGTCGGGAGTGCGTTTTTCCACACAGAAGGTGTCAAATGCAGGCAGATTACAAAGGAATTAGAGGGTTTTGAAGGATAACAGACCTTATTTCAAGGGAAAATGTCGTTTACTGTACTTATGTGAAGTTTAGTGAGGATTGAGAAAGGAATGGCAGTGAAAGTCGATAAACAACAAAGTTGCAAAGATAGACAAATTGTATTGAGATGCATTTCAGAAATCATAACATAAGCATTTAAGGGGACATTCTTAGTAGCCACCTTAGTTCCCTTATCCTGAAGAGCTTCATTACTGATCTTATGTTTTTAAATTCCGTATCCGACAGACTTGCTCTCTTACATGCAAAATGATGAAGACCCTGGAGTTATGCCAATGTTTTTCTGCGATGGATATTGATGACCTTCCTTTGAATGCCATGGACACATCTTCAATTTGCAAAAGCGACGCTCGTGAGTACAGACCATATGCTGCTATGACGGAGTGCCAGACAGCATAGATTTTGTCAGTGTCATCATTATAATTACACTCACTTACTCTTCATAATGGCAACCTAAAATATCATGAATAAATTATAATTGTTTCACCTAATAATGTGATGATCATATGTTGCTTTGAATAGGTGATGTTGATCTGCTAGGATAATTCGAAGGTGTTGGGAAATAAAAAGATTGAGATTGAAAAAAGAGGTTTCACACTGAAGATGCACATATCATAAACAGATTTATGAAGGAAAGTGGTCAACATGTGAATGTTCTGTGCCAGGATTAGATTTGGTGGGTACTGGCTGTTAAACAGTGTTTACGGTGAGGGTAACTTTGTTGATTCTTATTTTCAGAATTGGACTGTATGGAAAATGTGACCTTCAACGTTGCCATGGGTAATATTGGATGTGAATGTCATCAAGCATGCAGGTGAATCGTTGTTACAGCAATAACATCTGATATTGATACAATTTTCAACAATGGCTACAGACGATTTGCGTCAATAATATAACTTGTTATGTTGTATTTTTAGAGACCAGATATTTCATACCGAAGCTTCGTCTCACAGTTGGCCAGAAGTGAACCAGTTTGTAAGTTTCAACAGCTGACCACATGTTGAAACTTAAAATGACTCTTATCATTTTAAAAAATTGGGGACAACCATTTAATATCCAGGGGGGAAGGCTTGCTTGGAGTTTTTTTAAATAAATAATTTCTTGCTCAGTTTTGGTGAGTGAGTGAGTGATGTTTATTTAACCCTCAAGCCTGTTGGGTCCTCACTTAGCTTCACTTAGCTTCACTTTTGGTGAATAAATGAATTATCTATCTTTTGGGGAGTCTTCAAGTGGATCATTTCTGGGGGGGGTGATTTAGCAATGAATATTTAGGGACTTCATGTGCTTAAAATAAAAAATCACTGGCACGGTGTGGGCACGGTGTGGGCACGCAAATATTTCAATAATCTTTCTTCTGTTTAGTGCTTTTGGAGCACTCAACAGAATCTGGTATGATATTTAACAAAAAAAGGATTGTTTGGCATTACAAGGTCAATACAAATATGATTTTGAGAGCAACATCTAATCTATTAGAAATATAATTCTCAGGGCATTCAGGTACTCAAGGTTAAAGCTGGCTAAATAAGAATCGTGTAAAAAAATATCCATCTGGGGCACAGTTAATCCCGGGCATGGTGAATCACCATGTTTGCTGTAGTAATGGCTAGCAACTTCTGGTAAACCACTGAGAATAAGCTAAATTGATGATCGCACCTTTGACAGTATATGCCGTTTGTATTGAACGGTTTAAAATTGTGGTCAAAATGTTCCAGGTTGTTCTTTCACAGGAAATGTTCACACATTTAGTCAAAAGATCAAATATTTAATTTTTTCTAAAATATATGTCACTGATTTACCATGGTCTGCTATCGGGGCACAGTGAATCATTCTCTAATTTGCTTGCTTAGCTAGTATTTAGGGCTGCACGATTAATCGAAAATTTATCGTTATCGCGATGTCAGACTGTGCGATAACGACATTGCAGTTCAGTGCGATAAATTAATTAAATGAAAGAAGCAGTGAAATCCACATATTATCACTCACGGACTTGAATTTTCATGCTTTTCCACAAATTAAAGCCTAATCTTTCTATGAAAAGTACCTGGATATTTCAATCTGGAAACATACTTTCATCTGTACCCACAATTCCACATGCAAAACTTCCTTTTGTAATGAATTTGGCCAGGAAGTATCAGCAAAGTGCAAAAAACGTTTCAGGTCGGCCATGTTTTTTTTTGGCGCTGAAGTAAAATGTGGATTGGAAAATGCAGTGAATTGCGGACCGCGCGGACTGGGTGTGGAACGGCCCGAAATTTGTTTTATCGCTGATTTATTGTCATCGTGATATGAAAGCTTGTCATCGCATATCGCACTTGATGTGATTATCGTGCAGCGCTACTAGTATTTTGATTAGACCGAATGGGTATGGTGGTATTTTAAGATGTACTCCACGAGTTGAAGATATCCCGAGTCCTCTGTACCCATGAGTGCATAAGGAAACCTTCACGAGTTGGGAGTGGCATGTCATTCACTTATATAAATTTGCAATTTTAAGAAGGTATTTCTGGTTGCTTTGTCCTACATCCTTACTTATTAGTTTCCAGTTCATGCTTTGTTAAATGTTTTGTAAATTTCAGGATGATTTCCGAAAAGCCATCTGCAGCAAACTTCCATTTACACAAGAAAGTTGCCAAAGAATGCGCGAGATAAAGAATGAAGAATACATGAAAGACTGGTTTCTCAAGCAAGTATCTAGATGTATATATTAGTAGCGTAGTAACCGAAACATTCACTCCAAGAAAAAAATATCATTTTGGGTTGCTGAAAACTATAATAGGCCTACTCCTTGAGCTAAGGACTATTGCAGGTACCAAGGTGTCAGTTGAGCCTCATTGCATCCTATTATCGTTTTCTTAGCTATTTGTTTTTCAAGTTTGCACTTTCATGGGTAGGTCAGGTGGCACTATTGTTTCACTTTATGTTTTGATCTTAACTATGTCTTGTGAAAAGCATGTTTTGATCTTAACTATGTCTTGTGAAAAGCACATGTTTAAAAAAGAGCCAAATTACTATGAATCCAATTGTCGTCAGCAACAGAACACCAGCAGAACTGTCTATGTAGTCATTGTTGGCTATATCTATGCGAAAGTACAACTTCAGACTTCTTTGATACTGAATTAAATTACTTCAAAGTTGCCAGGTGAGTTGGGGAAAATTTTCTGTGTTGACTTGGTTTTAGTAGAATTTTGACCTCTTACCTTGCATATTGTCGTCCACATGGCAATAAATTTAATTTTCCCGGTACATCCCTTGCAATGAAGGTTTAGTAAATAGATAGTTCCATGTTGATAAATACGCTTTACAATGTCTCTATTAAGAAATCTTTGACAAAAAGTCCATGGCTCTACTCTGATATCTTCTGCTTTGACAGTGTTCATGAGGCTCTCTCAAGAAACAGGTGACAGGATTTTAATCTTATTGTATTGTTTCGCACTGATTGCTGGCTATAATCCCCTGTCTTGAGCCTCAGGTCAATAGACTCTAAACTTGGCAACTATTTAAGTAATAGATAACGCCCTCGTTTGTGACAATATGCAATAGAGGGCTTTAGCCCGAGGATTATTGCATATTGTCACAAACAAGGGCGTTATCTAACTTATACCACTAAGTACAAAACAAATCAATTTAAATCCCTTTGTTTTGCCTTCAATCCTTCTTGTTTGACAACATTTCATTGTATTTGTTGCACATTCATGTTCCTCAGTTCATTTGAAGGTTGGCAGCCCTGAAGGCAACAGGTCAGAATTCTTTGTTCTCAGGAAATAATACAATACATTAATTTTGTAGATAGAAAGATAGACAGATAGATCGATAGATAGATGGAAATAACACAATACATTAATTTCATTGATTAATTTTAAAGATAGATATGGATAGACAGATAGATTGATAGACGGATAGATAGATAGATATACAGATAGATAGGTAGGTCGATAGTGCAGCCATCTCAGCCAAGGTCACTTTGGGGAGGTTGATTATTACAGTCACTTAGCAAATGTTATTTTTGAAATTATGAAAGACATTTGAAAAATAACAGAAAGCAAGGAGCAGGGGTTCGGGGGCGGCAGCCCCCGAATTAAGAAGAAGCAGGGGTGCGGGGGCGGTAGCCCCCGAATTAAGAAGAAAAAATAATTCTTTGAGCTTGCCAAATGGGGCCAAAATTGTTGGTCTGCTGCTCCGCTATTTTTTTTGCCGCTTACATATCCCAAATGTCATATATATTTATTGTCATACGTGCCACATTCAAGAGTGCTACTGAGCGCATTTTCAAGCGCTTGAATGTGCGTTCCAGCGCACCTTTCCTCTTGAGGATGCTATCACTCGCACTCCTGAGAGTGTCATGGAGCGCACACCTGACCCTGTTATCCCTCGCACTCTTGGTGGTGAAATCTATTACCTCGAGTGGTTATGCAATACAGGACACTCGTGGTAGTGCACTCTTGAAACTGCGAGTGAGCGCATCTTGTATGCTACTGGGCCTGCCTTTCCTGACAGCCTATATTAACTGGACCACATGTTTTCATTTCACCCTCAGGGGTGTTGGGAGTGTCATCCAGCGCACCCTTGAATGCGAAACCCAGTGCAACTGATTTTATTCCAAAGAGAAACATGAAATATGTACCTTTATTTCATAGTTAGAGGTCGAAATATTGTACATTTATTATGTCTCTGTGTAGATAGATATATAGATATATAGATATATAGATAGGTAGAAATATAGAAAGATAAAAAGATGGATAGATAGATAGATAGATAGATAGATAGATAGATAGATAGATAGATAGATAGATACATACATACATACATACATACATACATACATACATACATACATACATACATACATACATACATACATACATACATACATAGGTAGATAGATCTATGGAAAGTCAGAAGATAGATCTATGGGAAGTCAGGAGAAATTGTAATTTTCCATATGCCCTGGATGACACCATCAGTAGTGCGCTGGATGACACCTTCAAGGGTGCGCTGGATGACACACTCCAGCTTCCTGAATATGTAGTCAGTAGCACTCCTGAGTATTCAATATCAGCCGCGTGGGAGCCTCAAGGTGCGCTGGATTGCATAGTCACGCATGCTATTAGATGCGCTGGATGGCATAGCCCAGCTTCACGCGTGCGAGTGATGACACATCCACGCGCGTGGTTATACAATATCTTGCAGGCCCACGCTTCTCACGCGCGTGGAGGTGCAATTTGTGGCCTCTTGGGGGTGTTGTCACTCGCAATAAATATACCTCCAAATGTACTATTTTATCAAGTGACCTTAAATTTGATCATTATTTCAGATAATGGTATTTATAAAAAGGAGTGAATATAGCCTTTTTATTGAGACCAGTTACACTTGATACAATCTTCCTCCTTGTTTACTGTCTGTGTTGGTCAGTTTTAATCCTTTGTTGGTCAGTTTTGTTTCAGTGTTTCCTTCAATTTTGTCAACTTGTAGTCAGCCAAGCATGCAATATCATGGTCAGGTGTATGAGCTGTGATATGCATTATATCAGAGTGAAATCCTGGCTTCTGATTGGCAAGAAAAAGCAAACAGTGGTATAAATGTGATTAAAATTGGATTCTCATTCGAATGGGTTGGTTGACTGTGACTTGTCCGAAGACAGTGATGTTACAGATTTATTTGCATAACTTCATATATCACAAGCAAATGCATTGACACATGTATGGATTATGAATGTTTAGTTTGTTTAGCTTTGATACCTGCAATGGTTGGTAGATGCTTTGAATTGTAACAGACCACTTATCCCCAAAAGAGAGTTACAATGACTGAAAACAATTTTTAATAAAAATTTATCTGAAATTTTGATGATTAGCGTCTTGTGAAAAACAATGACTATGTTTGGGAAGATTGTAAACAGAGACTCTTCTGGTTATAAGTGAAACACTTGACTTAGACAAAAGTTGTTTGTTGTGCACTGCACAAAAATAACATTGCCTGGCAGCTTTGAATTAGACCACGGGCTCTGGGCATTTAATTGCGAAAAAAGTGTAATGGTCTTGAGTGGTTTTTATGTTGTAGCATACATCAGCGCATCTGAAAACCAAAGTCTTAAGTGTCCCATGGGGGGACTTTGGCCTACAGCCACGAAAAACCACAAAAACTTGAACCGTGTTTTTTGGAAAATCCATAAACTACATTTTTGATGATTGTGAAGTCATTTTTGAAGCTACATCTTTGATATTTCTTATGAACTATCCTATTATATGCCGCAATAAGTGTATGCCTTTTCAAAATCATAGCTCAAGGCTATCTGGGGATTTGTGACTTCTGTATCAGCAAAATGGTGCAAAAATCATTTTTAGCGAGGTTGTTTTTCTGACTGTTATGGCAGTACAAATCAGTTCATATGCATTTTGAAAGGCTTATAATGTATCTAGAAAACTGCCTGACATGTGTAGCTACATTTTGAGCCATTTTTGAACTTCATAGTGCTATACTAATATTGGGGACTCAGTTCAACTTTTAGCTACCCCTACCCCAAATTTATTTAAAGTTCCAATATTTCAAAAACGCTTCATAGCTCTGTTACAGTTGCTTGTTTCAAAATTTAAATGCTTTATGTACATGATCTAAACATGCTGAATTCATATTTGATGTGAACTTTGTTGCTTATTGTTTAGATTTTGAGATATTAAAGATTTTGTCCAAGATGGCTGCCATGTCACATATTTTCCAGTTCATCAATATCTCAGGGTCCAGACGAGTTAGTAAACTGTTAATTTTGTCTTTTCACGTGCTTTTGAAATATTCAACAAATGCATTTGAATTTCAGAGGGTGCTTTTTTGTTGCCAGTGATTGTAATTTTTCTCTTGTCTATGTAAGAAAACAAGCGGTCTGCGGAACTTTCTTGTTTTGTTGTCCTGGGTGATTTCTTGGCATCAAAAGCTAAGACTATTGTGGCTTTGGTCAATCAAGTGATACCTTTGTGGGGTATTAGGGCAGGATATCTCTTCTTTCTTTGGTCGGTCGGGTGAAGGAGCTTCCCATAAGACATCTATGACATCATTTCCTCGCTGATGAGCAGTTTACTGAAATTAGTGCTTTATAAATCCATATTATTATTATTATTATATTATAAGGTTCCCGTTCACCTGAATCCTTCTCTATGGTGATGCATGTAACACTGTTCTTGGGTAATCTGTTAATTGATAATTTTTATCAATCTACTGTCCTACAAGATGCCTGGTTTTGAGAAACTATATTGCTGTGTCAGTCTGTAGTTGTATAGGATTTCTTTTTCTTTCCTGAAGATTCCACCCAGAGAATCTACCGTAGACGAATTACTCCATCGCGGCATATTATCATAAGATTTTGCGTCATAGCGTCACAGCCAATCAGCGTGCAGGATTTCTATTCACTAGCTTCAAATGTTTACCAGCAATGTTTGAAGCAACCATTGGGTCATCAGAGACATATGACCTCTCATTTTAAAGCTCCCAGAGAGATCTATCTACCCCAATAAGAATCTCATATCTGACAAGTATGCAAGTGTGTATAACATGTGTGAAGTTCTACATGTACTGCTAAAAAGGCCAATTGAAACAGTTAAAGAGAGGGAGAACTCTGCACTTTTGAATAGCTTCAGGTACTTTCTCCGGAACTTTGTTATCTTTTAATGTCAGTTGTAGTGGTTCATAATAATGTCATTGCTACAAATATTTTAATTGTTCAAAATGCTATGTTTCTGGAACCACTTTTTGGCTGAGAGTCAGAGCATGTCTTACTCTCTTTCAAGAAGATAAGGTCTTTGCCTTGTCTTTTGAAAGGTTTAATGGAGACGTTTGTATAGGATATTTCATTGACCAATACAATGTCAGTTCCTCTTTTTGTTTATCATTCTGAGGTTGAATAAGAAAGGTTCCATTGGTTTGACACGTTATTTTTTCTGCTGCTAAGTTGTCACAAATGTCTGCAATGAGTTCCTAAACAGCGATAGCTATAACAGTTCATCAAGTGTTTTCTTTGAACCTTTTATCACAAGGCAATTTCATCTTCCAAGCATGTGTTAGGGACAGTCAGGGTCAATAAAGTCTTCAGATGATGTCCTTGTGCACTGAAATTATTATAATCCAATCGCTAACTTTTCAATCTCAGCCTGAATTTCAGCTGATGTAGAATACATTCTGCAAACAGGGCAAAATGACATATTCATTGATATTCCCCTGTAAGTTAGAAGACACACTAAGCAAGCAGTGCCAGGCACACATGTTGGCCGAAAAAGGATAGAGGTTTTCACCTTAGTGTTACTATCCACTGGTGCATGGAGGCCCAAAACCTGTTAGGGCAATGCAATGCCAGTTATTGGAAAGATTATAAAATAATAACAAAAATATCCATGACCACTGAGGTCCACTAGCAATCTTGTAAATATACCAGTTTTATAAGATAATTGACAGAACTCTCTATTCTTTGGTTTAGAATCCAATTCTGATGACCACATTACACACCCAAAAGAAACACGTTTTTGTTTAGTATGGGATGACAGTAGGCCTACATTTGATTAGTTTAGCCTATAGGTGTTCGGAAGGCAAAAGTGTATGATTTCCATTCCAAAATTGATGACAGCTATTTGTCTTTTCAAAATTCACTTTGTTATTAAAAACGTTTCTTGCATTGGTATCAGACTGGTAACTGAAATTTGGAAAATGGGTTACATTTGTTATGCGTTTTATACTTATTACTTCAACATGTCAAATATATGAGAGTAGATCGCTGCTTGTTGTGCCTGTTATTTTAATAATAACTTGACTTTATCCCAGTCAAAATTCAGTCAATCTCAGGAACCATTCATTATCTTACTTTGGTCCCATTGATTTCCATTCACCATTTGGTTTTAATTCAGATTTGTTGCATGACTGACGACATATTTCATTATAACCAAAGCAGTACCTCTCATGGGGACTTAAAAACAGATTATTATATGCATACAATATATCAGATTAACTTTTGAATGAATTGTTTGACCCTTTTATACAGTAATAGACCAAAAAAATTTGAGCAAAGCCAGACTGGAACATGAGATATCGGCAAATGAGTGACATAGCAGCCATCTTGGACGCCATCCTGAATATCCCAATATAGGAAAGGAAAACAATGAAGCACCCATCAGATATGAAATCAGAATATTTAGATTGACTTAATGAGGCAATTACAGTGTGAAATTAGAACTTCTGAAAATGTTATGCTGTATTTTTGAAATATGGGCACTTTAAATAAATTTGGGGTAGGGGTGGCTAAAAGTTGCACTGAGTCCCCAATATTAGCACTATGAAGTTCAAAAATGGCTCAAAATATAGCTACGCATGTCAGGCAGTTTTCTAGATACATTATAAGCCCTTCAAATGCATATGAACTGATTTGTACTGCCATAACAGTCAGAAAAGCAACCTCGCTAAAAATGGTTTTTGCACCATTTTGATGAAAAAGAAGTCACAAACACCCAGATAGACTTGAGTTATTATTATGAAAAGACACACGCCTATTGCCACATATAATAGAATAGTTCATAAGAAATATCAAAGATGTAGCTTCAAAAATGACTTCACAATCATCAAAAATGTTGTTTATGGATTTTCCAAAAAACACGGTTCAAGTTTTTGTGGTTTTTCGTGGCTGTAGGCCAAAGTCCCCCCATGGGACACTTAAGACTTTGGTTTTCAGATGCGCTGATGTATGCTACAACATAAAAACCACTCAAGACCGTTACACTTTTTTCGCAATTAAATGCCCAGAGCCCAGGGACTAAATTCCTTTGTCAATAACCGTGATGTCAAACTCTAAACTGAGTGTCCCTGATTGAATATTAGATCAATCTCATTCATTGATACCCTGATGATGTCATGGTTTAACTGCAAAACAAACTTATCATAAAACAGATAGCTACGAAAATGATAATAAACACTAGTAAGGGCATGGTGCACAACTTTTGTCTGAAAGAAACCAGGGCTTTTCTTACTATGCTGATAGAATTTTCTACTTCCTTAGAGTATGTGATTGCTGAGTCGGACTTCGGTTTACCTCAATGTTGAATAGGAACTTCGTGAATGTGCCATGAAATTGAAACTGTTTCTTGTATTGGGAGCAGCAATGCAGCTGCAGCATACAAAACTGACTTTGCGTTAGGTGGCAGCAGCATGCAGTTCTCATTTTCACCAGACTGGGTGATGAATGTTAAGTTTTGTCACTGTTTTTTAAAATTTTGAGTCTTTGTCTTTTGCAGGACTGACTTCCTCTCCGTCCGTGTGTATTTCAAGACCCTGACTTTTACAAAGCTCAAGGAGATTGCGTCTTACCCGGTAAGTCAAGTAATTATATTTTAAAATACCAGCTCTGGCTGAAATCTTATGTCGATGAGTGTATCATACATTGAAATTGATTCTTCTTTCAGCTGGCAAATTTTGCTTCCGACATTGGTGGCTCTGTTGGGTTATGGCTCGGCTTGTCCGTGTATTCAGGAGTGGAACTTCTCAATTTGGTTCTTCAGCTGTTTTTGTATTGCTGTAGGAAATACTCAAAATGCTGACAAAATATGCTAGGCAATAATTACTTAACTGCTTCAAGACCTGGATGTTTTTACTTTTAGAAGTTATTATTATACACTTATACCGGCTTGCCAACTTTTCCCCGTTCTACTGTACAAAATCACAAATATTTTTCTATACATTGTATGTCATCATCGCCGGACGCCGGTAGGCCTACAATAAATTTGGTTACATTCTCTAATTTTATACAAACAGTGTGTGAAAAGTGATTTTGACGAAATGAACTTTGAACTTATTAACTGAATGGTGTTCTTTGAAGTCCCTATAGTTAGATACTTGAAGAGTTATGTAATAATTATAGGAAATTAGTCATTTATACATGGTTGTGAAATAATTATAAGTAATCACAAGATGGAACTTATGCTTCATGTGGTAAGTGGCGCACCCTGGATAAAGGGATGGAGTCTAAACTGTTCTTTTCTTCACTCATGTTATGTGGTATATATCAAACTAGAACTCGTGTCGCAAGCGGAACGCAGACGAAGTTCTGGCGGTGTCGGTTTCTGATTCCTGTTTTTGAGTTTTAGTGGCCAGTTTGATGAGATTTTTATGAACCTTTTTAACAATCCTCTCTGATTATTTCATGATGGAAACGGCCATCCAACATCGGCCCAGGTAACCAGGCAAGACTCCAAAAAGCTGGATTGAAACCCTGGACCCAGTGATTAGCAGTCCAGCATGCCACCACCAGACCAATCCTCCCACATAGAAAAAGGTCAGTAGGAGTTTCAAGCCCAACTGAGATCTATTTGCTTGACCACTTTGCAGCATGTATATCACCAGCAGGCTCCCTGTCAGTACAGATTTAATTTTAGGAGTCAAGTATTACCATGCAATGGAATCGAACCTGGACTTCAATATTACGAGGATAGCATACCAACCACTCAAACTCAGCAACCAAGATGTGTGGCATTGCAGTGAGAAAAAAATCTTCACACAAATATGTATCATAACATTGTGGAATCTTTAATTCAGATTCAAGAGCAAGACAGGAATTGGAGGCACATGAAGTCTCAAGTATCTGGATTATGCATGTTTAAGAACAGCAGAAGAAGGTGGAATGTTCTCTTGAGGCCTTTAACAAAGTGGCCAACCACATCTCCAGACTCACATCATGACAAACATTATGTTAAAATATATAGTCAATAATTCCAAGCAACAAAGGTCTATGTTTTACTCACAGGGAGCTTTCGTCCTTGTCTCAAGGACTTCTTCAGCCTTCTGGCTTCAAATGCTCAGGGGTCACATGACCACCTATGGTCAAGGTCATGTGACTGGAGGAGGGCAGTGGTGAAATTTCAATTATCATGTTACTTTTTCAATCCTCATGGTATTTCTAGCCATAATTATGCTCTGGTGGAACAATTCTTTCCCCTTTAGAATTTTGGAATGGCGTCCGCTGCCGCACAAGCTGAGAGCTCCTCCGTCAAAAATTTTCCATTTCCATCACTGGGCGGTCATATGACCCCGGAACATTTGAAGTCAGAAGGCTGAAGAAGTCCTTGAGACAAGGACAAAAGCTTTCTGGGAGTAAAAAAAAATAGACTTTTGGTGCTTTGAATTAGTGACTACATGAATTTCCAAAGATCAGGAATGAACCTACATTGTTAAAACTGGGGCACTACACCGGTTCGATAAATACCGGCCGTACCGGTACAGTCTGGCCGGTTCCCGAACAGGTTTCAATTACGTCACATCCAGTTAAAAAATCCATCTTATTGTTGAGATTTGACAGAAAATACGCATAAAATCATGAACTGAACTCGAGAAGATCGTCATCTTGACATCCACTCTATTGCGAGATCAACTTTCCGGGCCAAAAATTCGTTTTTTTGTGAAGCGTATTTCTAAAATGCGGATCGGCCCGAATTTGAGGGCCTGTATCGTTTCGAATGTTGGCAACGATATAGCGCCCTAGTTAAAACATGATGATTCTAGTTGCAGGCCAACATAGGAATCATACAGAACATTGTCCTGCTACTCAAATTTGCATTTTGTTTGCAAAAAATATCACAAGGAGGGAACTATTTAAGTGTTCCATTTCATTGGGAATGACATGAATTTATGTGCCCCCCCCCCCCTCCCAGCGAAACAAAAGTGTGAAAATGTCAACTGCAACGAGTACTCGTTAGACATTTAGTAGACTATTTCACATAAAGAATTCTAGCCGCTAACAAGCTTTCCAAACAGACTCAGCCAGGCAGTGTCAATACCAGAAACACATTTGAACAAGCATATACAAATTTTACACACCAGTAGAGGTGTTGGTATTTTAGATGAACTAATGATGACTTTCATAGTCATTTTTCAACTGAATCAACACCCAAAATTGCCAATATACACTACAACCTGCACAACAGAATCCACTGAAGGATATTACACATGAGACTTTGCTCACAAGGAAACCAGCAAAATTCTGTGTTAGAGTTATCCAAAACTGAAAACAGTACCCTTTCAATTAAATTCACATGCCATGATGCTTGACATTTTCCTGTGACATTCATCGCTGAATGTATAGCCCACGACATAACTTGAATCGGCGCCGATATAATCAATATGTAAAAATATGAAAAATTTCTTTCGGGGGGAGGGGGCAACAACTTCAACACAGTGATGAATAATTGACACCAACGGTCCAAGGGTGGATTCAGATTAGAACTTCAGACATGCAAAACAAATAGTCACAAGACAACGATGAACCATAATCTTTTAATGAAATTTACAGGTCATGTTTTATACCTTTTCAGTTTTCACAAGTAGTAAGCCATCGATCAACCTGGTCCATTGAGATATAATATTACATGATGAAATTCACATACAATTATTGTATTTTCGTTTCAAGCAGGATTAATTCGTACATATTCTCATCTGAGTTCAATAAATCATGCAAAGAAAGCAACAATTTTAATTGTTTCACATGCGGCTAAAGTCAAGTTAAAGTCAAAATTACCTTTATTTAAACAGGGTAGCCGAATTCAGTAAAAACTATTTTACAATGGAGCCCTGAGCTAAAACAGGTGAAAATAACTTTTAGAAGTAAATTAGAATAAATGTAAGCAAATGAAAAATTATGTACAGAATGGGCTGCACAATATCGGAAAAATGTCTGATACCGATATTTGGGGATGAATTTTTAGAACAATAAATTTGCTACTTCCAGTCAGCCAGTCTGAAATTGCATCTGGAATTTTAAAAAAAGTATTTTTATTAGTACAATGGTCATTGGTCAATTTCCACAAAAAATGTTCAGACTGACAAACTGAAATTTGTATTTGAGAATTTCAGAAATCTGTAAAAAAAAATTTTATTTTTGTTTGCCCCCCACACCTGAATCTTAACTTGAAAGTATATAGTGATCAAATTCAAAATATGAAAGTATAATGTTAAGAGTGCTATTTTTATAACACACGCAATGATCACAACCATAATGCTGTCAACTATACTTGAATGAGTATAAATTGGAAAATATTATGTTTGATGGCCCTAATTTGCTGGTGAATCCTATCTAACAAAAATTATTGAAATATTCTATCATGAATGAGACCTGCTATGGTGCAGTTTGTTCCAGAGCAGACTTTTCCAAAACCACTGGGATATCACAGGACATTTGGTTCTGTGATCCAAACATTTTAGCAGGACCAAAAAAATTCTGTCACACGACGGACACGCAATATTATCATCTATATTTTTAAAATATAAGAACGTCAAGACTTTAATATTGTAGATCATAATATAGGCCTGATGCATGTTGAATTTAAATATTAAAACATACAAAGCTTGTTGGCCTATTTATGGTAATTATGGGCCATGAACAGCTGATCTCTGACATAAAATCACAGGCCCAGATGACAAAGCCATTTATCAATCCACTGAATAAGTCTGAATTCCAATTAAAAAGCTAATAAATACATTAAAGGAATATATTCATCTCAATTTGTTAATTGATTCCAGTCCCTTAATCTAGAAAAGTTACATTTCAATGGATGTAGGCCTATGTCTTCAATCAAAGTCACATTGCAACAGTGAAAAGTGCAATCAGCTTTGACACCTGTGACCTGTCAGTTTCACCCCATTCTCAATGGCAATCAGCAAAGTGGCGGTGAGCAAAGCTTCAGACCCTTCAGAATTGAATTAGCTTTATTGGATGCTTCTGTATTCGTCTACACTGAATAAACCATTGGGAACTGTCTATTTGAGACCCAGTTGACGCTCGTGCAGATGGGCGATAATAGCTCATGTTGTGAGACAAACGGATCACACAGTGACAGTGGCACTACAAATGTAAATTTATTGACTACAAGATGACACCTCAAAATCCTTACCTAAGTTGCTCCAATAGTTCATAAAACACCTCAGCGGATAAATAAGGTTACAATGCCAGCAAATCATCCGATTTTTGTCAAATAGCTTTGCACAAGCAGAGTAACACAGCCTCCTTCTTCGTACGCCATTGGCGTCTGAGTACGTGTTGCACATAATTCATAATTCGGCGGGAGGGGCAGGTTAAGAAGAAGACAGGAATTTGGATAAATATTTTGTTTTGCTACAAATTGAAGCTTTCTTAGAATTAAGGTGACTCAAGCATGGTGGTTTGATCATACAGATTTTTCTAAAATTTTGCACAGGTAGGCTATGGGACCCATACATTCCAAAAACGAAAAATAAAAAAATTTCACCGACTCGTTTGGTTGCCATGGTAACAGCATGTTTGACCTGATGACTGCTTAAAAGTTATAAATTGAGTTTTTGGTTATGTACCACAGAATAAAGCATTACATGCATTTGTCACACAAAAATGTCAGAAATGTCTTCCCATGGATGGAAACCAATACATTTGCCACAAATTTGAAGAAAAAGGTTAAAATACTTTTTTCTGTAAGAGCTCAAAGGGCACAAACACACTAATTAATTGCAGATTTTGCATGTATCAATTTTGGCAGTAATCAAATTTTAGGAAAACGATCATACAGATTATTTTTAAAATTTGCATATGTCACGAACAGGTTATTGTCAAACAAATGTTCAAAAATAAAAAAATTTCACCGAGCCGTTTTTTAACTGCAGTACCATGACTATGCCAATGTCAATTTAAAGAAATAAAGACAATTTTAGACACAGTTGACTGAAATTAGTTGAGAAAATTCTTTTGATAAAGATGAGAAGCTGAAACTTTGAATTAGCATAGAGTAGGTGTTACTGCATTCAATAAAAAAATAATTATGCTTCTAGCTGCATTAGATCTCATTTAAATAGCAAATTACTGGCTGCCATGCTGTTAAAAAAAAGAGAGCAGAAAATGGTAACGTCACAACTTTTTCAGGGCCTGCAGCAGTGGTGACGCTATGTTGCTAGGCAACCAGGCTGCTCAGAAGTATGTGCAGTGTACCACGGTTGAGTCACCTTAATAATTTACTTCTTTATTGCAATGTGAATGTGACATTTATAAGTTAGCATATTTTGAGGTAAATAAAATATTTGGGAACTGCCTATCCCCCTTTTGCAAAATGGAACCGCCCCGACGTCACTAATTTTCAGCTTTCTTACTGGCCGAGACTCTCTCATTGCCCTGGCAACTATAATAAACATTGCATTTCGTTGAAAATCAGAAATAAAACCCTGGCAAATTAGCTCACATTACAGGCCAGAGGTGAGAACTACGCCTCAAGTTAAGATGGTAAGAGTTCATTGCCACAAAAAACAACTTTCAAAAGTGCTCTAATTTCTTCCACGCCGTGTCCAAAAGTTTTTATGTGCCTAATTTGCATATCCCCAATCCCATAGGACGAAGTCAGGACGAAGTCCTGAACTT
This sequence comes from Platynereis dumerilii, assembly GCA_026936325.1. Classification (NCBI taxonomy): domain Eukaryota; kingdom Metazoa; phylum Annelida; class Polychaeta; order Phyllodocida; family Nereididae; genus Platynereis; species Platynereis dumerilii. The sequence continues at coordinate 160,477,326 of JAPTHN010000001.1, forward strand.
CGTCCAATAAGTCTTGCCCTTGGTACCATCTGAATATGCTTGGCTTCTTTTATTTTATTCTTTTTTAACTTCGACAATGTTTATTGTCAGGGGTGGTCACGGTGGTAATGCAGTTGGAGGGTATTTTGGTTACTTTTGTCTAATTGTTGGCGGCTGAATGATGGGCCTCCCACTTGTTCATTGGGCAGTCAGTATGCATGCCTAAATTACACACACTAGCATAATACCTGTTCTACGAACGTGAGTTGTAATGTCATACATTGTAGGCAATGTAGATCTGTAGGCCTATACATTTGAAATTATGCAGTAGAAGATGAAGATACAAAGCGTGGGCAACCGAGAAAGGCATTGGCTGGTGGTTAAGTCAAAGTCAAAGTCAAATCACTTTTATTTAGGCAGGGTAGCTTGTTCAGTATAAATACTGGTTTACAAAAAGGCCCTGGCATAAAACAAGTGTAAAGATAAGTACAAAAATAGAACTGATTAAAACTACGATATATACAATGTAAAAGCTATTAAAACAGCAAAACCAGTAAAAAGGTAAAATTATAAACGTAAAGTTAAAATATGATTTAACATATTACTTTTAAAAACAGAGAGACTAGTAGACGATTTCACCGAGTTTGGCAGAGAGTTCCAAAGACTAGCACTAGAACATACAAATGAGCGTTGGCCCATATTGGTGGAGCATCGCATAACTTTGAGATTGTCACTCTGTCTTGTCTTATAGCCATGGTCAACACTTTCAAATACACAAGACAGGTACTCAGGACTCATGGCATTTAAGCATTTAAACGTTTGAATGGATTTATGGTACTTTCAGTAAAGTCATCTATTTTCAAAAGCTTATTTAAAACAGTAGAACTGGGTGTATCATATGGTACTCTTAGAATAATTCGACCACCTTTTGTCATAAGTTTATCTTCCTTTTTGGAACATTTAACATAACAAGCAGAGTAAGTAACATCGCAGTAATCGATCAATGGCATCAGAAGAGCATTGTACAATTTTAATGCAGTGTCCTGGTCGAGATATGGCCTGACTCTTTGAAGAACACCATGTCTTTGTCTGACCTTTTTACACATGGCATTGACATGATCTTCAAAGTTCAGATGCCTGTCAAGTTCGAGACCAAGATGTCTGTTGGTGGACGTATGTTCAATGACTCATTTTCGATGCAGATATCAGGTGGAGAGACGTTATTAAGTCGTTGAACTGATCCAAACAGTGTCCACTTACATTTCTTTGTATTTAAATGCAACTTATTGTCTTTGAACCAGTTTGCAAGCTGAATATAGTGAACATTGTAACAATTGAGCAGACACATCACCCTCTGGGTGTGGTGTTCGCCAAGTGTAGGAGGGGGCACTGGGCCCAACTTTTAAGGCGGGTATTCAATCCATCTGCAGGAGGGGGTGCTGACTCTCACATGTAAGAGAGGGGCACTGACCGCAACCATGAGTAGGCATTGAACTCTCTGGAAGGGGGGCACTGATCCGCATCTGCAGGAGGGGGAACTGACTGCAACGTGTAGAACTGACTGCAACGTGTAGAAAAGGGCACTGACCCTGACCTTGAGTAGGCACTGAACCCTGTGGAAGGGGGGACTGACTCCCACTGGCAGAAGGGGGACAATGACCCCCATCTGCAGGAGGGGGCACTGACCTTGAGTAGGGGCTGAACCTGGAAGGGGGGCACCGACCTCCACTGGCAGAAGGGTGAACTGACCCCCACGGGCCAAATAGGGGCACTGATCCCCACTGGCCGAAGGGGGCACTGATCCCCATCTCCAGGAGGGGGTGCTGCCCACTTGTAGGAGAGGGGCACTGACCCTGACATTGAGTTGGCACTGAACCCTCTGGAAGGGGGAGCACTGACCCCCACTGGCAGAAGGGGGGCACCGACTCAAACTTGGAGAAGAGGAGCACTGACCTTGACCTTGTGTAGGCCCTGATCCCTCTCGAAGGGGGGTACTGACCCCCACAGGCAGAAGGGGGCACTGATCCTATCTACAGGAGGGGGCACTGACCCCTATCTTTAGGAGGGATGGTGTCTTGCACTTGCAGGAGAGGGGCACAGAGTCTGACCATGAGTAGGTGATGAACCCTCTGGAAGGGGGGCACTGACCCCCATTGGCAGGAGGGGTTTCTGACCCCCATCTGCAAAAGGGGGCCCTGACTTGTAGGAGAGGGGCACTGTCCCCTATGTTGTAGGCGCTAAACCTTCTGGAAGGCTGGCACTGACCACACTGGAAGAAGGGGGGCACTGACCCCCATGTGCAGGAAAGGGCGCTGACTCCCACTTGCAGGAGAGGGGCAGTGAGCCTGGTATTGAGTATGCTGAACCCTCTGGAGGGGCTCCAATGCAGTGTTGATGTGAGCCAAACACCAAACAGCAGAGGGCAGTGTATGCCTACACAAACTGGAGGAATGTGAAATGTTTGGATGGTTGCTAGGGACTTCATTGTGAGCTGTTGGTGGTTTGATCATGCAAATGGAAGATCATACAAAAGGGGAACCAATAAGGGGAATAGTTTGTGAAAATGATAGGTAAAGCAGGGTTTCTGAAGTGAAGATGGGAACATAAAAGAGGAACATAGCTGCTCTGCTTGACTTTTTGGGCTTGTTGCTAACCAACGTCAATTATTTATAGAGAAGAAGAAGATGTATCGAATTTACATACGTAGATTTGTTAAATCTGGAAGATCTGATGAACTTGCAACATAGTTACGCGTTTTTGGGGACAAGTTCACATTGTACAAATACTTTTTTCAGTAAATATATTTGGTTTAAACATATTTATTAATCACTTTACCAACTAGCCAAAGGCTCAATTACAGGCTCAGTGGGTTAGTAGAGAAAAAAAAAGGTAGTACCTCGTAGTTATCATTTAGAATCGATTGGATGCATAAATGTAAATATATTTCCAGAGTAGAACTCTAAAATTGCTCAGTGAGTGTACTTATGGTCCCAAATTTTGGCCAATACATTTGTTGATAGCCCAAGATGCGTCTTTTGGGGGCCTGAATGATCTGAGATCTAAAACATTGTAAATTTGAGGGAAAAAAATGGGGAAAGTGTTTTGTTAAAAATGCAGCATAATTACGTATCCTGGTAATTTAAGATCGAAATTATGAAACTGTGATGGCAGATGCTTCAATTATAATACTCTTTGGCCCGTTTTCACCAACATGGTATTAAGAGTTAAGCCTGGTGTTAACTCCTTTAAACCTGGTATAACTAAGTCCATTTCACCAAGAGTGTGCTAAGCATGTAAACCTGTCAAGGTTCAGTGAATCATACACATTGTCACCAAACTCAAGGATCAGCCGTCTTAAACTGATTTGGTGTCAAAAAGTGATTAGGCCAATGAAAACAGAATATATGTTTCTTATGAGATGGCATGACAAATCAGTATTATAGGCCTTTGTCTATTAAATTCGCATGTTTCTCTAATTTAACAGTCACCAACGATTTTTTCAAGAAAGATATGTCACATCATGAGATATAAAGTTTGCAAACCAAGAACACACACTTACCTAGAAAATATATTTGTTGAAGTAACTGTTGCAAATATACTAGCCATACAGCATTAAGCACACGATTTAAAAGTATTTCATGTATGAAACTAGGTTTTTATAGCATTTGCCTATGATAGTCATGACACCAAATAGAGGCAATTCTTCTGTGCTGAGTTGTACAAAACCTCTGCACTTGTTGTTGGTCTTAGCACAGGGGTACTTTCGAAGGGCAGGAAATTCGGACGTGGGTGCAATCTATGCATCCTATAACCCCCCCCCCCCCAAAATCGGGCGATTTCGGAAAATTCCAATTTAGTCTCCCGTGTGTCTGGTCCACTGGGCATACGTACATATATGGGTTTTAATGAAGCGATTGCGTGACTGACACGCTTCACAATCCTTGAAACTGAGGCGACACTAATACCACTCAAGTCACCGACGACTTGTTGGTAACTGCTGGTAGCAAAAAATCGCAGGCACGTCAGCCATTCTGGGTACATCAGATTTTGAGGACCCTTATCATTAGATATTCAAATGGATTCAACCATTATTGTAGTTTCATTGTGCAAAAATGCATGACCAGCTGATTTGTATTAATTTATTGTTTGAGGGGAGGGGGCTAAAGAAAAATGCATTTCTGTCACCAACACTGGACAGACAAATAATTAATTTTCTTTTTTTATAAATTTCCAAGCCCACCCCTCTTTTTCTCTTACCTTGTCATGTGGTCATATTTGGGAACTTCAGAGATTAATTCTGTTTGTAGCAGTTGAGTTGTTTAAATACTATGTGCAGACTTTCACTCAGTAACTGTTCCTTGATCCTGCTCCGCTTGAGTGATTGGCTTAGCCAGACCAGGTCTCAGCTAAGACCTGGCATAACTCTTAATACCATGTTGGTGAAAACGGGCCTTTACGTCTTACTTCACTTAGATAGCATGATGTTTTTTTTAAAATATATATGCTAAAATCTGAAACATTAAGATTTCAGCATATTAACATCATGCTATCTAAGTGAAATAAGACGAAAGCTGGAACATTTGCGATCTTTCCAAAGATATTATGATTTAGTTTTAGGAACTTCTTCCAAGATTTTAAATGTTTTTTTTTTACATAAAAAGAGTATTATGGTGCTCCGACCTTTGTGTTTTGTGATGCTGCTGATGTTAGAATTACTGCAGATGGTATTTCGTCACTGTGTTTCTTTGATTGTATCATTGCAAGGGTTTGCTGCTGTGCAGCCTGTGTTTTTTTAATGTAGAGCAAATTCCAAGTTCCTTGACATATTTTAAAGTTGAGCGACCGAGCGTCACTGTGAGTAGGCCTTATCAGGTGCAATTGTTAGATGTTTTTTTTTGTCTTTGCGTTTATCTGCCTTGTCATTTTATGAGAAGAGATAAAATCTGAGAAGTTGCGCTGTAATTTTATTCCATTTGATACGTATGTCTTGAAGGTGTGCAATATGGAAACCAAAAAGTTTACAGATTATAAATATGAGGGCATGATGATGGTAAAGGAAATTTATCCAGCTTGGGCATTGGACAGGTTGAAGGAAACACTATTTGATGACTCCGACATCATGATTGCCACTTATCCAAAGTGTGGTAAGTTATCAATACTTCAGAGATATGAAACATTTAGTGTTTTACAAAATTAATGCAAAACTGGGCCTCAGACTGAGTGTACTTTTGAATGCCATATTTAGATATATATGCAGTGTAACACCTTGGTCAACACAAAGTTGTAATCTACAGTAGCAGACGAAAGTTTAGGTCGCATCAATTTTTTAGCAATTTAAGGGAAAATAAGTGCTCAGCTGAAAAAATTCTGCATGGATTTTCTTGCCTATGTGTCAGGGAAGTTCTACAACAGAGAGAACTTGATCTATTTTTATCACTTCCTTGAATATGTGTGATAAACAAAAATTTCAGGTGGTCTAAACTTACGGTCTGATGCATGCATGCATCCACGAATGCCCTTGATGGCATTTTGCATTAGTGGGAAGGTGGCTAAATTATTCAATGTTATTTTAGACAAGTTATTCAAACATATTTCATGTGATTTAAAGGCAATTAGTCATGAAACAGGAAAAAAACATATTTTTAAATATTTTTTTACAATTTCAACTTAGGAGGTAATAATGGTGATTCAATGACAATACAGACAAAATTAGAGACGCCACTCTGGAAAGTGTACTGAAACGTAATGTTAATGAATGGACAAGTTTAATGCCATTCATAAAAGTGGCTGTAGTTTTATCATAAGTAAAGCGAACAAACAAAAGTTGTTTGATTTCATCAGGACATGCTCAGATCAATGTAAACACTTCGGTCATTGTTTTCTGATTTTTCAATTAGGCGTGTCTTAGACAAAACCCAGGCAAAAACACCATTTTTTTTAGTATGACTGGGTGTCAAATGTATTCATACTCCATTAAAAGGATGAAAATGTGTCAGACACATATTTTCTTGGTTCTTTTTAGTTGACATTCTATTTAGTAAAAATTTTGGCTCATTGAATCACCATTATTACCCCCTAAGTTGAAATGTTAAAAAATTTGTAAAAAATATGTTTTTCCTGTTTCATGACTGATTGCCTTTAAATCACTTGAAACATGATTGTATTGTATTATTTTTTGTATTATTTATAGCGACCTTTCCTCTTATGAGCAATGCCATTAAGGGCCTTTGTGGATGTAAGCAGCAACTGACCTAAGTTTAGACCATCTGAAATTTTTGTTTATCACACATATTCAAGGAAGTAATAAAAAAAGTTTTCTCTATTGTAGAACTTCCCTGACACATAGCCAAAATATTGACGCGGCCTAAACTTTCGTCCGCTACTGTATATATATATAAAATAACGTGCAAGCACTTTAAGCACTTTAAGCTATGATTTATTATTTTTAGTCTCGTTATTTAAAATGTCGGATGTAAAAGCCAAAGGGCCCTATAAAATATAAATCATGGCATATATATGACATTTACTTGTTACATAGGCTAATTAGACTGGCAGGAGGCCAGTCTTTAGCAGTCCCTGGATGATGGTAGGATCCTGTCCCCCAGCTGGATCATTGTACGTACATGGCTGTCGTCTGCCAAGTGATCATCAAGTGATCTCAAGTAGTGGCTGCAATCATCGTATTTGCACCTTGCTTACCTGTTGATTGAGTCAACTAAACCATGCTCATCAGGCCTGCTACATGTCCAGGCATTTCATTGCACACAGCCTTAGTAAATAACTTTATTACATTGGTTAATTTCGACTGTATTCGTCTGCAAAAAATAGCAGTAGCCCAATGCATTCTGGGAGTTCCTTGATACTTTTTTCCATGTCCACCAGAGGGAGATTGACCCTGGCCATGCTACTGCAGGGACCTCTAGTGAGAAAATTGTAAGCACTGAGCAGACATGCATGTGGCCTGCATTTGTGGATAGATAGATAGATAGATAGATAGATAGATAAGGGGGCGACCATTTAATATCTCCTATGAATAAGGGGTCAACCATTTAATATCTACTAAGGTGCTAGACATGGGGACTTACCCCCCCCCCCCCCGGACATGGGGACTTACCCCCCCCTTACCCCCTCGGACATGGGGACTTACCCCCGCGGACATGGGGACCTACCCCCGCGGACATGGGGACTTACCCCCGCGGACATGGGGACTTACCCCCGCAGACATGGGGACTTACCCCCCGCGGACATGGGGACTTACCCCCTCGGACATGGGGACCTACCCCCTCGGACATGGGGAGTTAGCCCCGCCACATGGGGACTTACCCCCGCGTACATGGGGCCTTACCCCCGCGGACATGGGGACTTACCCTCGGACATGGGGACTTACCCCCTCGGACATGGGGACTTACCCCCTCGGACATGGAAAGACTTACCCCCGCGGACATGGGGACTTACCCCCTCGGACATGGGGACTTACCCCCTCGGACATGGGGACTTACCCCCTCGGACATGGGGACTTACCCCCTCGAACATGTGGACTTACCCCCGCGGACATGGGGACTTACCCCCGCGGACATGGGGACTTACCCCCGCCACATGGGGACTTACCCCCGCGTACATGGGGCCTTACCCCCGCGGACATGGGGACTTACCCTCGGACATGGGGACTTACCCCCTCGGACATGGGGACTTAACCCCTCGGACATGGCGACTTACCCCCTCGGACATGGCGACTTACCCCCTCGGACATGGCGACTTACCCCCTCGGACATGGGGACTTACCCCCTCGGACATGGGGACCTACCCCCTCGGACATGGGGAATTACCCCGCCACATGGGGACTTACCCCCGCGGACATGGGGACTTACCCCCGCGGACATGGGGCCTTACCCCCTCGGACATGGGGCCTTACCCCCTCGGACATTGGGACTTACCCCCTCGGACATGGGAAGACTTACCCCCGCGGACATGGGGACTTACCCCCTCGGACATGGGGACTTACCCCCTCGGACATGGGGACTTACCCCCTCGGACATGGCGACTTACCCCCTCGGACATGGGGACTTACCCCCTCGGACATGGGGACCTACCCCCTCGGACATGGGGAATTACCCCCGCCACATGGGGACTTACCCCCGCGGACATGGGGACTTACCCCCGCGGACATGGGGCCTTACCCCCTCGGACATGGGGACTTACCCCCTCGGACATGGGGACTTACCCCCTCGGACATGGGGACTTACCCCCGCGGACATGGGGACTTACCCCCGCGGACATGGGGACTTACCCCCGCGGACATGGGGACTTACCCCCGCGGACATGGGGACTTACCCCCGCAGACATGGGTATTACCCCCGCGTACATGGGGACTTACCCCCTCGGACATGGGGACTTACCCCCGCGGACATGGGGACCTACCCCCGCGGACATGGGGACCTACCCCCGCGGACATGGGGACCTACCCCCTCGGACATGGGGACCTACCCCCGCGGACATGGGGACATACCCCCGCGGACATGGGGACATACCCCCGCGGACATGGGGACTTACCCCCGCGGAGATGGGAACTTACCCCCGCGTACATGGGGACTTACCCCCTCGGACATGGGACTTACCCCCGCGGACATGGGGACTTACCCCCGCGGACATGGGGACTTACCCCCGCGGACATGGGGACTTACCCCCTCGGACATGGGGACTGACCCCCTCGGACATGGGGACTTACCCCCGCGGACATGGGGACTTACCCCCTCGGACATGGGGACATACCCCCTCGGACATGGGGACTTACCCCCTCGGACATGGGGACTTACCCCCGCGGACATGGGGACTTACCCCCTCGGACATGGCGACTTACCCCCTCGGACATGGCGACTTACCCCCTCGGACATGGGGACTTACCCCCTCGGACATGGGGACTTACCCCGCAGACATGGGGACTTACCCCCGCGGACATGGGGACTTACCCCCGCAGACATGGGTATTACCCCCGCGTACATGGGGACTTACCCCCTCGGACATGGGGACATACCCCCTCGGACATGGGGACCTACCCCCGCGGACATGGGGACTTACCCCCGCGGACATGGGGACTTACCCCCTCGGACATGGCGACTTACCCCCTCGGACATGGCGACTTACCCCCTCGGACATGGGGACTTACCCCCTCGGACATGGGGACTTACCCCGCAGACATGGGGACTTACCCCCGCGGGCATGGGGACTTATCCCCGCGGACATGGGGACTTACCCCCGCGGGCATGGGGACTTACCCCCGCGGACATGGGGACTTACCCCCGCCGACATGGGGACTTACCCCCTCGGACATGGGGACTTACCCCCGCGGACATGGGGACTTACCCACTCGGACATGGGGACATACCCCCTCGGACATGGGGACTTACCCCTTCGGACATGGGGACTTACCCCCTCGGACATGGGGACTTACCCTGCGGACATGGGGACTTACCCCCTCAGACATGGGGACTTACCCTGCGGACATGGGGACTTAGCCCCGCGGGCATGGGGACTTACCCCCGCGGCCATGGGGACATACCCCCGCGGACATGGGGACTTACCCCCGCCGACATGGGGACTTACCCCCTCGGACATGGGGACTTACCCCCGCGGACATGGGGACTTACCCACTCGGACATGGGGACATACCCCCGCGGACATGGGGACTTACCCCCTCGGACATGGGGACTTACCCCCTCGGACATGGGGACTTACCCTGCGGACATGGGGACTTACCCCCTCGGACATGGGGACTTACCCCCGCCGACATGGGGACTTACCCCCTCGGACATGGAGACTTACCCCCTCAGACAAGGACGACTTACCCCCGCGGACATGGGGACATACCCCCTCGGACATGGGGACATGTTGGCAGTGGGTGCAAGTGTTGGCAGTGGGTGCAAGTGTTGGCAGTGGGTTCAAGTGTTGGCAGTGGGTTCAAGTGTTGGCAGGGGGTGCAAGTGTTGGCAGTGGGTGCAAGTGTTGGCAGTGGGTTCAAGTGTTGGCAGTGGGTTCAAGTGTTGGCAGTGGGTTCAAGTGTTGGCAGGGTGTGCAAGTGTTGGCAGGGGGTGCAAGTGTTGGCAGGGGGTGCAAGTGTTGGCAGTGGGTGCAAGTGCTGGCAGGGGTTGCCAATGGTTGTAATTTAGTATCTCCAACATGGTGGTAACACTGCTTCTCCTGTAATAGTCATGGATCTCCCTGGAACACAAACACGCTGTCAGCAAACACCCTGCCAGTCTTGCATATTTTAATATGCCCCCATCTAGTATTGTATTCTATGATCATGACAGTTACCAGAAACTGTCATGCTATGATGTAATTGCATATACTTGGTTAAGAAGGCCCTGTGGTAAATGGATTGTGTTCTGTCTTTGTCTGATGAATATATGTGCCGACTATAAATAATTTTTTTTTGTTTTTTTATTTAGATATAGTATCCTATCTCCATATGCCTATCTTTTTATCTATTTGGGGTCCTATCTATTGATCAATCAATTTATATCAATCTATCAATTTATCGATAGATCTATCTATCTATCTATCTATCTATCTATCTATCTATCTATCTATCTATCTATCTATCTATCTATCTATCTATCTATCCATCTATTCTATCTATCTGACACTTTCTATCTTTTATTCCATTGGTTTTATCTTTGAAGTATGTTTCAAGTTTTGGGCCTATTTGGTAACAACAACTGGACCTATAAACTAGAAAGTCTATTTATAAACAAATATTGCTATTGTTATCAAAGGTGTGAACGCCTGTGTAAAGATGATCTTCTCCAACTTCCACATGCTAGGATGCGCGCGCATCTGTGATAGCTTGACCCTTGACCCCTGAAGCAACAGTCCATTTAGTTTCTTTATTAGTTATGGAGGGCCACCAAAATCGACTGGGCTTTAGGAAAAATGCCATTGAGACTGTATTTCAAGTTTGAGTGAGATCGGTGAGAGAGGGCAATAACAGCAGTGCTAACAAGATTAGAGAAAATTCTTGGGGTAAGAGCAGCTGTGCTGCTAATAAAAAATGTAACACCAGTGGCATATTCGCCACTTGGGGTCCCACCTCCGACACCATCAAAATCACCCCATTTTCACCTCCTACCTATATACCATCCTCCACATGCATTAAAACATCAATACTTGCCATATCCATGTAACCTACTCACCAATACCACCCAAATTTCTCCTTTCAAACATTCCCCTATTCAGCCCCCTTTTCTCCATAATAGATCAGCCTCTGGCCTCTGACTGTCCCACGTTGTCCAAGGCCTTCAACAACCCTGCCCATCCTCACCCCATATATATAGATATTTAGATTTAGATAGACAGATAGAAATATAAACAGAATTAAGGCGGAGGCCGTGGTATTTTAATGGGTTTTCAATCTATAGACACATAGACAGACAAACAGACAGATACATAGATAGATAGACAGATAGAAAGATAGATAGATAGATAGGTAGGTAGGTAGATAGATAGATAGATAGATATCATCCTGCCTTTGTTTTTCTGAGATAACCAGATAAATAGAGAGATAGATAGATAGATAGATGGATAGATAGATAAGTGATAGATTCCAGCCCTAGTGTCATTCATAATTCATCAGGGCAAATGGCATATATCAGGGCAAATTCTGACCAATCAGGGCAGATCCACTGCCCTGGTCACATCCATGCCATGTTAAAGTTGAATCCCACACTTGGAAAGAAATCTAAAATCCATGAGATATTCATGAAACTTTGCCAAAAAGTTCTTCAAAAAGAAAACTTTCCAACGTAAAAAATAATAGGTGGGCTATCCAGCATAATTTTCGAACTATGATCTCTTCAAAATCTTGTGTCATTACATTAGAAAATACAGTAAAATACTAAAAAAGTGTGGGATATATAATGAAAGGCAGCATCACTCGAACAATATCAAAGAGATATTATGAAAAATTAAAGGAATATAGCTGAAAATACACTTTATTGAAAAATAAGTCTTTGAAGGGGGGGGGGGTAACCAATCTTTTTTGAGAGTTACGTGGTGTACAATATGAGCAAATTATGAAAAACAGTTCAACAAAAATAAATCCCCCTTAAAATAAACTTGAATATCTCAAACATTCCTTCTCCCATTTTTATGAAATAAAAAGTTGGATTGGATTATAGGCCTGTATATCGACCCAAAATGTGTGTATTTATAGTTTAGCGCCATTATTCCTGGCTGAGTCCGCAGCCTTCGAGTGAGCCTACCTCTGTTTTCAAAAATTTGGGGCTTTTCCAATGCATATGAACAATTTAAACAAGCGGTGGAGCAACCAGCTGGGCATTTTTGTTGAAATGTTTAGTTACGTGGAGTACAATAGGTGGAGCAGCTGTATTCTGTGGGATTCAACTTTAAAGTTTCAGGGCAAAGTAGCGAAACGCCTGTCCCATACACCTATGGTGTCATTAGATGAAACTAACAACATTTTACCACAACTATAAATGCCAGACTGAAGTATGTCACTGCATCTCCTGGTCACATTACTACATGTATGTGCTCTGTCACAATACCGCATTGAAAAAAATAAATCCATTAAAATTTCACTGCGGCCTCCATCTTAATTAATTTATCACTGGGTAATTCTACTTATATAATAATAATGGTTTATTGGTCTTCTAGTTGGTGGGTTAGGTCAACAAAATAGGTGGTTGACTTCACTTTCTGATGCAAAGGTCCCCTTTGGCATAGATGTACCTTAGGGTCATAGGAAAAGATTTATCCGAAGACACAAGTGAGATCATCCCCTGGGTTGGAAATACAGCCATTTTCCAAAATGGCCTCTGCAAGTGCAAAGAGTCCAATATCTCCACTTCTAATTCAGCTATAGAGACAAAATTAGGGTCAAAATATATGTTTTTGGGGTCAGGGAATCCATTGAAATAGTTACTGAGTATGAAAAACCAATATTTACACATTTTATTGTAGCACCTGCTTTAAAAATGGCCGCCAAGCAAGGTTGACGGCACCAAGGCCACTGTTAGTGAACATTTTGTGTTACTTTGATACCTATAGGTTGCATCATCTGCAAACATTGTTGGAAAATCAATATCTACTCAAAATCAACATACTCTGACATAATTGAATATAAGATATGTTCCATATCACTCTATTGAACAATATTTATGTGGTTTTCAAAGACTCGATCGATCACATTTTAGCATATATGTATTTCAGGATAATTTTACCAAATCATAATCTACATTGAGGACATTTACTTTCTTGTTATGAGCAGAAAAAAAGCTTATACATGAACAGCATCAAGCTGTGTTCTATTTACCTGCAATTTCAGTTAACTCTAAATCAGTTTCTGATCTTACATTGTGTCAATTTGCCAATTTTCTCATCATCGCCAAGCTTTCACATTAATAGTCCAGTAATTCAAGCATTGCATGTATGCTCAGTTAGTGAAAAATATGTCAAATTAATTTTGCTGTACATTTCAGATAATAGTGTTATTTAAGGCTGTTGTCCAGTCACTCCTGTAGGGTAAATCACGAGTCACACTCCACAGTAGGGTAGGTTGATTTCAAAACTTTACCATTGGACAAATTGAGATAGTGACATTTTCTGGTCAGAAACGCATATTTAAAATTTCAGGTGTCCAGGTCTTATACTTTTTTGAGGAAACGGGATTGAAAATGGAATATTTCGAACATTTTTCAGCGATATCTCGGATCCGCGGTTTTCCGTAATTCAGTCATTTTCACTCACATAGCAATATAAATGGCATGGTTGAAATCCTCTAAATTAGACCTTCAATTTGAGTACCAACTTCATGGGTATCGGACACTTATTACTGTATTCTGGACATGCCATTTACTAATACTTGACAATTATTCGGCGCCTATTGTTACATGGAAACAATAACCATTTATACACAACTTTTTGAAAATTTTCAACAAATCTTTATTCAAAATTGGCTTAGTGACACAATTAATTTTGCATTCAAAGGTGACTCATTGAGATATTACAACTGTGTGCCTTGATATATTAACAGAGACTTGATAACTTTACAGTATGCGGAATAATTGTGAATTTTTGTCTGAACAACTCCAATGTATATGAACAAATTAAGGTAAATACAGAATGGACATGATATTTGACATGATACTATCAGCCAGACTTAAACCAGGTCATCATAGGATTCATGGTAAAAGCTCTTAGAAGTGAATGACGGTCTCATGCTGCGACTAAGCTGTTTTGCTACAATGTGCTTATGTCTTGACTCAAGTCCATAAACTACATGAGATGCCTCGCTTGTCAGTTTGACAGCTCTTTCAACACTCTGAGAATGTGATGGGAGGTCTGGAAGATCCAACTGGCAACCACTTCGCAATGCATCTTCGAGTTCTTGGTCAGTGAAATGTGATGTAAGTGCAGGTTCGCAAATACCACGTTGGGACAATTCAATTCAATTCAATTGTTTTATTATAGTGAATGCAATTACATTGCCCAGCCCTACCGGGCTTACAATCACTTTCAAAAGCATCATATCTGGACAGGTGGCAATTTACATATATAACTTCGTGAAACATAGACATCAATTTCAAGACCCAGACATAACTTGTTACACAAAAGTTGAGCATTTTCGAATATTAAATGAGTCATAAATAAACTTTGAGGTAAGTTTTATAAAATCTTCTGACATTAATATTTTTATCTTAGTCTCTTCTTCGAGAAAATCGATTAAATTATATTAAGTCAATGAGGTCAGACCAATGCCCTGCATCAGTGTTGATCTTAGTGATCTTCTTTAGCCTTTTCTTTGGAGGTTGCCCTTGTCTGAAAAAGACACAGTCTTATACATGCATTTGCAACTGATACGGTTTGCTGAAATTTAGAGACAAATTGCACTCTTATAATATTTTATACTAACCTGATGTTCAAAATTTTCCTGAGCGCAGATTCGCGAACATCAAGTTCATCCGACTTTAACATTGAGAAAAGCACATTTTCTGGCAGTAATGCAAAGGCATTATATTTCAAGTTTTTAAATGCCACATCTTGAACATCTTTTGATTGCAATTTTATCCTTTGAATCATCTTATACAAGTGCAGTTGCTGATTTTCAAATTTGGGGTCTCGTTTGATATCAAACCAACTGACAGCATATACCTCGATTATAAACTTCACCACCTTTTGAAGTGTGTCACGGAGGTCTGGGGGATAAGCAGCCCTTGTCCATAGACACAGTAGTCTTAATGATAAAGTCAACCACCTGGCATGATTTAAAGGGCCAATTTTCCAGGCTGCAAATTTTGGGTTCACTTGGCCCTCTGCAATTCCCTTGACATATTCTAGTAACAGTCGCTGATCGCTGCTGAGATCATCAACCGTTTTTTCAGAAAGATCAAGATTTTTTAGATCTCCGCTCATTTGGTGAAAGGCAATTTGTGGTAAATTATGTTGATCTTTCTCACATAGTTTGCCAAGCGGACCTGAAAAAGCAGTAGGACTTTTAGTACTGCCATCCAGGTGCTTGAACACAGCCCGGAAGGGGAGTTCATTTTGGTGGAGGGAGCACCCAATTGTGTGTAAATTGTGCCCAATCTTCTTTTCCAATGAAGTAACGAGTCCTCCCTCCGAACCAGTATTAACATTTGTGTTATCTAGGAGCACAGCTTTTAGTGATTGGGTGCTATTGTACTCATCCAAAACACTTGCAACTTCTTCAGCAAGGCGAACTCCGGTTGCACCCACAAGCGGAATGACTCTGTGTGTTAAGTACGTCCCACTCTCATTACCTGTCTCTTTTGTGAACGTTAGATGATGTTCAGGTGCCTTGCACCTCTTCAGCTTTACCTCTCCTTCATTCTCTACTTCTTTGAAGACCAAAGTATCTTTGTCAACCTTTCCATCAACTCCAATGCACAATAGATTATTCAGTCCTTCTCTATGTTTTTCATCACTTTTAATTTTCACTCTTGCCTTTTCCCTGTCAACTTTTGATTTGTCAAGAATGATTTGTTCAACATTAAGCCCTGCTTTCAATAGATCCATAGCCTTGAGATCAAGAAGGAAGGCATTAGCAAGACTTGCTCCCAGATTTGAAGAGACTTCACCTCTAATGAGCTCCATAGCATACCTTGGAGTCTTCAAAAAGCTATACGGGACGTCCTTCTGGCCAGAGTGGGTATTGGAGCAAAATGTGCCTTCCTTATCATTGTCACATTCGTCAGATTAGCAAGATTCATTCAAGTCAATCGCTTGTGCTGAAGTTGTGGCAACTTGGTCCACCTCTTCTTGTTTTGCAAATTTCCGTTTCAAAATTTCTGCCTTAGCTGCAGCCCGCAGGTCTCTGCTAGCAGCCCTTTTATCCACAGATCCTAACTGAAATGAACCTCGAGGCCCAATCTTAGCTCTTTGATCACGGAGGTACTCTCTCTCTTCCACTGGAACTTTCCTATTATCAGGGCAAGTACACAAAAAGTGCTGCATAGCGCAATCTTTTTTAGTGCATTTCACACATTTGTTATCACAAGGAACTACCGGCAAACTACATGTACAAGCGGTCACATCAAAGACCAGCTTCCAAATTTCAACGACATCATGAGCAATCAATTTAGCAATGTTATAGTCCGTTTCATCTGGTTGTATATTCAATAGAAAATAACTATATTGAATAACTTGACGGTTAGTAGGAGGTTCTGTTCGATCCAGGGGTGACGGTTGACCAGCAAACTTTGTTGAGCATTCCCTCCGAGTGACAGATGTTTTCCTTTTCCTGCCCATTGTTGTAGATGAAGATTGTACTGATCTCACAGCAATGGCATAATCTTGACAACTGAACACTCAACACCTATGATCAGTAAGTCTCCTGACATGCAGATTCACTCAGTACTCATATTATCACTTTTACTGGATTGAAGATAAAGAGCGAAAACGATCTCATCCATTACCATCAACTGGATCCTTCCTTGCTGGGCAAAATGTGGCGGTTATGTTACAAGTACGATTCTCTCTGGTCCTCTGTGCCAGTTGGTTCAATTGCAAGCCCACAAGATGTTGTACTTACCAAAAAAGGCCTCAATTATGCTAGCAACTCTTGCCTGTTCAGTGTTGATCACTGCATCTCTCATTTGAGTTGTTGTACTCCTCGTAAAACAATAACTTCTTTAATTTTCGAAGATTGTATTTTTTTGAAAAATCATAATTTGATCTATTTGTCTGATACCATTGAAGTTGGTACTCAAATTGAAGCTCTAATTTAGACGAATTCAACCATAGTAATAAAAACACTGTATGTGCAAAACTGACGAAACGACGCAATACCGCGTATCGCAGATTCCTACTAAAATTGCATAAAAATTCAAAATTTCAAATGCATTTCCTCAAAAAAATTTTAAAGCTAGACACCTGAAATTTTAAATATAGCCTTTTTGTTGGAAAATCTCACCATCTCAATTTGTCCAAAGTTGATATCTTAAAATTTTTGAAAAATCAACCTACCCTAATGGTACATAGCCTTTTAGAGATCTCATAAATTTTTAACTTGCCCTTAGTCCCATTTGAACTGTATCAAGGATGTCAGTTTTACTTCTAGTGGTTTGGTTACTGGTCAAGAAGAGCTGGTTGATGCAGTGCCTCTTCCATGGATAAGAAAAGTACACATAGCTTTAGAGAATAAGGGGTTGTGATCAATATTGTTGTATTGTAGCCAACCACAGGCATCACAATTGCTCACAAT
Source organism: Platynereis dumerilii (assembly GCA_026936325.1). Lineage (NCBI taxonomy): Eukaryota > Metazoa > Annelida > Polychaeta > Phyllodocida > Nereididae > Platynereis > Platynereis dumerilii. Next base: position 160,495,042 of record JAPTHN010000001.1, read on the forward strand.
AGTTCTCTACTAGACCACTACCAGTGGTACCTGATACACCAAGGTGGGAAAGTCCCTTGAATAGACCACCCTGCAGTAATGTTATGCCAATGATGGCTGATTCAAGGGAATTGCCCAGACTTTCCCACCTTCCTTGTACTGTTTAAGGAGGCCAGTATCATGCAGGCCATACAGCTGTGTTGGTAAATGATTGAAATGCCTGTGTAGCCAACTATGATAAAGACTGGTACCATAACTCCAATTTTTTCTGAGGGGCTGATCATTGAATCAGCCACATCTGTGCGTATTGTCTTCAATCTGTCATATAAAGGCCTACATGACACACACAGCCCTTGTCTATGGATGGTTTTAAGGACTAATGCACTTCTAGATTGAAGATACAGCTTCATTGCCACATAAAACAGGATTTTGTCTCCTTTTTGGTATGGAATACTGCTATGATGGTTGAATCTGCAATAAAGTTTTATTGAAATTTGAATAATCAGTTGACCAGAGGAGACTGATCAATTCCTAACCCTTCGACCGTTAGGGAGATTATAGTCACGTGAGGACTATTGCAATTCTAGTTAAGTCCTGACAGGATGATTGAGTTTGTGGGGTTGATCAGGCTGGTGTCAGAAAAAATTCCGACCTCTGTGCAGTTATCCTTATCCCCACCAGCTTGTCAGTAGCTGGACTGACTCTACCCCACTTATTTGAGTCATCAGCCTCTCATGACAGTACACTTGTTTTCTTTGGAACTAATTGGTTCTTTTCCTTGTTATGAAATGGAATGGGCTGGCAAAATTAGTTGGGACCCGATAAAGCCAACTTAGGCAGTGATAAGAGCTACATGTATCTTTAAGTAGCTTGTCAATGATGATGTTGTACACTGAAAGATTTCTGGTCACGGGGTAGTGAAGACAGTGCTGGGGTGAGAGTCCTGTGGGGCTTATAGTCTTCAGTACATAGTATTCTTCAAGACTATTCAAGCAGCATCTGGAGGAATGAATCAGCCTCACATTAAGATGAAAGGGAGCTGGTGAATGACTGCTTCATCAGAAATTATTTGTGGTGTAAGATTTTGGCTCCGTTTGAATAATTGCATCATCTAAACATCTGTCCTCCAATGTATATTTTAATTAATTCCTTAAACCAAAAAAAAAGGAAATTTTTCTAACTTTTTGCTTACAAGCTTTATGCCAAGTAATATTGGTCTTCAAAGATGCTTATGACTGGCAGGAAAGGGTCAAAAATCTTCAAAATAAACACACAAAAGTGATCACTAGATATCCTGGCCATGGGCAGCATACTGTGCAAGTTCATATCGCTAAGCTCAGCTAAGTCATGCATGCCACCTTTGTTCACAAGTCATATAGCATAGCACACTATAAATGTTCTCCACCAGTCTACAAATTTTGTTGAATACTGATTAAACCCATGCCAAACTTTTTTTTATCCCAAAATTTCGGACACCCATTCTATCACTCTGATTGACAAAAACTGCAGTGGAAACTTCCTTACTCCTTAGACATTTGGGCTTGGCTAGGCTATTTCTTGGTGACTATTGTAGCTATGCACATAAGAAAATGCAACCAAATACCAAGGCACAGTATATATTAACAAAATTAATTTGACACATTTTTCATTTACTGAACTTACCATGATTGATATACAGGACAATTAAAATGAAAGCTAAGTGATGACGAAAAATTAGTAAATTGACAAAATGTTTACAAGGTCAGGATATGATGAGACAACTAAAATTAAATGTAACCACTGCTTGATGCTGTTTATGTAAAAGCTGTTGATGTTGATATTAGGAATGCAAATATCCTAAATGTAGAATGTGATTTGGCAAAATCATCAGGAAAAGCATATTCCAAAATGTGATGGATCGAAGTGAAGAAACTTAAGAGGCTTTGAAAACCACATAAATATTGTTCCATGGAGCTGATATTGAGTATGACTTATCCCAATTGTGTTAGAGTATGTTGATTTTGAGCAGAGATTGATTTTCCAACATTTTTGGCAGATGATGCAACCTAATGGTATCAAAGTAACACAAAATGTTCACTAACAGTGGCCTTGGTGCCGTTAACCTTGCTTGGCGGCCATTTTTAAAGCAGGGGCTGCAGTAAAATTTGTAATTATTGGTTTGTCATACTCAGAAACTATTTCAATGGATTCTCTGACCCCAAAAACACATATTTTGACCCTAATTTTGTCTCTATAGCTGAAATATAAGCGGAGATATTGGACTTTTTGCCCTTTTGGCGGCCATTTTGGAAAATGGCTGTATTTCCAATCCAGGGGGTGATCTCACTTGTGTCTTTGGATAAATCTTTTCCAATGACCCCAAGGTACATCTGTGCCAAAGGGGACCTTTGCATCAGAAAGTGAAGTCAGCTTTGACCTAACCCACCAACTATTCAGAAGTGTAGAGAATCACAGAGCAGTACAGAATACAATGCAGTAAAATCATGTGGCAAACTCACACTAATTCAAATTCTTGGAGGGAATCCGTCACTCATATATGTTTTGAATTTTGAGATTGCTCCGAGGGTCATTCCATGTCAAATCAACCAAATTTCAGAAAATCTCCCACCTGACCCGTCTCAGATTTTTTCCAAATTCCTAACACTGAATGACAATATGGAAACATGGTATTTCCCAAAATTTGAAGGGTCTGTGTTAAAAACTTTGAAAATTGCAAGCTACTGAAATATGGCAAAAATACTTGAAACTGCCAATATTGGCATATTTTGTATGGAGAATATCTCTTAAAATATGAGAAGCACAGCCATAAAAACTGGTTGAGTATATTAATATCGGATAAAACTACCAGTAAATAGGGTTTAATCAAGTACGGACAGTACAGCTACTCCCTCAGAATTTTTTGAACATTGGAAAAAAACTGGACTGAAAGTCGACTTTCAACGTTCCATAACTTCTCTTTAAAAATCGGAAGGACATTCATCACAATTCATGTTTATTTTCTGGTATAAGAAGAAGAGATTTCAGCAGTTTTAACATTGTAAGCCATGTTGTATTCAATAAGTAGGCCATAAATTATTGGAAAATGTGGAAAATGGGATATTTTGGGGGTCCAAAAACGCCATGTGGGATAGGGTGTAGCAAATTAGAGATAGTACCAACTGAAGGTACCTGAGTGACAGCTTCATTTCATACCAGAACTGTTTTGCCCCTCGGATTCCTTCATGCTGCACTTAACACTCGAATTTCAGCCTAATCTGCAATATCCAGAATCCGCACAATAGTGTAATTTTGTCAATTCAAATCATACGTTCATCTCACTTTTGTAATTTGACATGCCTCAATTAGACCTTCATTTTGAGTCCCAAATTCAATGGTGTTTGAAATATTAAGGGTACATAAAATCTTCAATTCAATGCATATGTAGAGCTCTTCATGGAGCAATAAGTATGTCAATTTTTCATAATGAAGGACTCTGAGGGGCAAGTTGTATCTGGTGTCAAATGAAAGGTAAAAAGCCATGCTTTAAGCGACTTAACAAATCTCAGCTGTCCTTCCTATCCCACATGATGATTTTTGTCTCCGAATTACTAGAAAAATTGGCTTTTTCGTAACTTCTAGGGCTAATAACTCTTAAGAAAACAATGTGATTTTTCTTTATACTGCACAGAAGGGTAATATGCTATGACATGAAGTGCTGCATGCAAACATAAAAAGTTTTGCCCATTATAAGTTAAGTTACGGAACCCTGAAATATGTAATTTAGCAAAAAACAAAAGCTGTCATTCGTTTTCTATTTTCCCAAAGGCAAAAAATCTTCATAGATATATAACTTTCACATAACCATTCAATGACACAAGATCAACTATTTTGCATTGTATTGTTTTCATATCTCTTGCCATTCCAGATTTACATCGGTTTAAAAATATGTTGATTTTAAAGATTTTCAAAAGTTTTCCGATTTTCAAAATTTCACAGCTCAGTCAGTTTTGAAGATATCCACTTGAAATTTTGGATATATCAGTTTCTCACAATATGCTTACTGAGTAAAAAGTTTCGTTAGAATCGGAGATGGTGATGGTGGGGACCATTGGTTGATTTGACATGGAATGACCCCCCTTACTTTTGCAATTGCCGCCTTTTTAGACATTGCAAAACCACTGTCCATGCTGTTACAATGCCCTTAATGTTGCTGGAAATTCAGTACTCTGTAATGATACAGCTGACATCAGTAGCAGGGGCCCAGATCATCCTAAATGTGTGTTGTATCAGCAATTCTTCCCTGATGGTGAAACCAGAAAGTAGAAAATAACATGCATGTGTTTCAAAGAAAAATGTTGTGAAAGAACTTCGAGAAAACATGGTTAGATAGGATATCCAATGGAGAACTGCACAGAAGAACAGACCTAAGCCCATGCAGTAGAGGTCTCGAAGAAAGAATATTACAATGGTATGGACATCTACTGAGACTGCATTATGAAATCCCAGCAAAGGGAGTGCCGTAGCATGCAAGAAAATATGTTCAAAGACTATCTCTCTTATGTGAACTATCAAACAAGTAAACCAAAAGATTCTGCAATGAAATTATGAAATGACGACGAGATGATAGGATACTCAAAGACAAATTTTTACTAGCCATCCATTAATTAAGTGATTATGTAAAAACCTCTGCAGTTGATGAAAATTTTGACAATTTTAATCACTACTGTGCTGAATTGCAACACTTCATCATGCATCCTCATCCCCTAATAGTTCTATCCCTCCCTGATGATCGTCATAAAATTTGCTCACTGTTGTACCTTTCTTGTTCCAATATTCCAATATTGACCCGGACGTCACAGCATTTTAGACCTGAAATTTATTTTGAAAAACCATATTCCTGAGTACTGACATGGAATTATATGCATTAATGGAGAATCGCATTGGCAGAAATAGCTTCTAATGACAACTTTTTGTTTCAGGCACAACTTGGATGCAGGAGATAATCTACCAAGTGCACAAAGAGGGAGATTTTGAAGGAAGTGACAAAACTGCGGTGTTCGACAGGTTCAACTTCATAGAAGTGAATGTAGATGATCCCGCTTTTGACTGTGGCTTCAAAAGGCATGATGTTGAAGAAGCTCCACGGCTGATAAAAACTCACCTTTCAAGTAGCTTCTTTGAGAAAACTTTGGAAAAAAGGAAAACAAAAGTCATTGTGGTTTTTCGAAATCCGAAGGACATGCTCGTTTCTTATTACAATTTCTACAGGATGTGTGATTACAACTTTGCTCCAGACGGAACTTGGGAGGAGTTTTTTGAGATATTAAAGAGAGATGAAATTGTACATGGCAATTACTTTGACATGCAGCTCAGCTGGTGGGCTTATCGAGATTCTCCTCATGTGAAGATTTTCAAATACGAAGACATGTTGAAAGATCCCGAGGAAGCGGTTCGTGGAGTTGCTGCCTTTCTGGAGAAAGATATTTCAGATGACTTAATCCAGAAGATAGTTGAGCGAACGTCCTTCAAATCTATGAAAAACAACCCCATGCTGAATTATTCAACTTTCCCAGGTATGGACCAAGGGGTGTCACATTTCATGAGGAAAGGCCTAGCTGGTGACTGGAAGAACTATTTTTCAGAAGAACAGAGGAAGTATGTTGATGAAATGAGCAAAGTGAAGTTTGAGCCTGTTGGATTAGTTTTAGATGATGAGTTGTAGGCATATTTGACTTGAAAACTCCTATTCCTTACCTCAATTGAAGGATGATTGTTTGTCAATAGTTTCCCTTGCCGACTTTATACATAGATATCATATGAAGAGTATGGATTGATTGCTTCGATAACACTTATGTATTTGAAACAGTGAAATAAAATTTTCAATTAAGCAGAGTTTTTTGGATGATTTTGGGTTGTGATGATTGCTTTCCAAGAATTGCATACTAATTGGGGACACCCCAAACAAAACCAGATTATTTCCTGGTTTTGGAAATATGCACAGTAATTTGGAAAGCGGTGTCGATACTAGTCATTTGGTGAATAAATTTGAGGAAACTAGAGTCAAGTATGGTAAATCCGTCCAGGAGGGTAAATCCGTCCACCCCTAATATAGGCATACTATTACAATTTGTACAGTTGTGTGAGTTGTAAAAACAAGAGAAACTCGTTTTCCAACTAGTTTTTCCGTATTTATGGTGTTGACAACATTTTAAATGATATTCTGAACGATTTAAAAGGAGAAGACAAAAAACAATGAAATCCTGTGACGTCATCACAGCCATTTTTAATAACAGGTAACTTGTCTTGTGGGCCTATTTCTATTAAAAAAAGAAATATATTGAGGGGTAAATTATTGATGCTTGGGATGATTAATTTTATTATTCTTATAGGGTTTCTTAAGTAACTGATTTCCATGACATGGAAGGGAGATACAATGGAAATAAAAGTGGACGGATTTACCATCATAATTTTAAAACTGGCTTGACTGAGTGATTGTAAATCCGTCCATCTACATCAAATGGCCTTTAAAAGTACTTTTATGACTTGTTTTATTTATAAATGGCAAAAGACGTATTAGTGAAAGCAGATTTAGCAGTTATACCACTTTATTGGGTTAAAAGGGTTTTTAAATTGTGATTGAGGTAGTCAATTGAAATTCTTGATAATTAACTTGACCTCTTCTTCTTCTTCTTCTGGTTTATATTCCGCCTGTTTATCAGGCGAACCTCCGATTAAGGATAAAAACTAATGTAAAATCCTTTGAGGAGTAAAATTCATGTTCAGTAGTTAAAAGTTTATAAAATCCGCTAAGAGCACTCCATGAGGCCGGAAAATGGCACCAGGTTAAAAACAAGGACTAAAAACTTTTGAACTAAGAACTACAATCTAAGAGCTAAAATACTACGGCTGTGCTATATCTTTTAAAAAGCGTGGCAGGCAATATAGGAAGGCTAAAATTGATTATGTCGTTTGTGGCGTTTCCGGGCTGGGGGTTTTATACCCTCCTTGGCGACAACCTAACCCCTCCTGGGCTGCTCGGGCTACCCGGGTGTAGTATAGGTCCCGCCGCTAAAGTCACTCTTCCTGGTTGTCTAAAACTAGCTTCTGCAACAAGTAGTCCCGCTCCCTGGCTAATTTGTGGCATAGCAAGCTACAGAGTTTGTTAATCTGGGAACGGCCATCTTGTGGAATTTCAATGGGTCTAAGCCCTTGTGCTTTAGACCCTACGTAGCAGTTGCCGTTGAGAATCGCTGAGCAAAGTTCATCCTTGTCCACTGGAGGCCTGGTCCCATGTTCCTCATAATACTCTATTATTTTTGCGATGCCACTCCTTCTGTGTCCTTCCAGGGCCTTACATCTTACTAAAATGTGGGCGATGTCTTCCACTTCCGTTCTGCATAGTTTGCATGACGCGTTGGTATTTGCTGAAGAAAATTCTGCTCTTAGCTTTTGGGTCATAAACCGTCCACTGAGCATTCTGGCCCTGCAGTTGGATGCTTCGACCATTCTCGTTTCGCCTCTACATGAGTCCCATAAGCTGTGATGCATCAGGTTTATATTAGGAATAAACCAGCAGAGGGTGCTCTTATCTCTCGCTGCCGTAATCAGTTTAGTTCCCCAGTGTAACTTGATGGCTGTTTTCACCTCCCTTTTCCACTCTAGTTTCGATTTAGGGAATTTCAGGTTTTTGTGGACATTTAGGCCATAGATGTCTCCAATGTTACAAATGGATGCAAACCAACTGTGCTTGCTGTGAGCACTAACAGCCAATTGTCTCTCTGCAAGCTTGTATAGCATATGCTCTCTGGGTAGGCGGCAGATATTGACCTCTGTTATTTGATTCTTCTATTATAAGTGCAATCAGCACCCCAATGTTCGAATGTTTACTGAAAATCCTTTGTGAGAGTTAATACATTGCAAAACTTTTAAAAATCACAAGATATGACAGGTATGTGCTGCATAATAAGCTGTGGACGGATTTACCATCCTTGCTGGACGGATTTAGAAGCAACCTGGACGGATTTAGATAACCTTTAATTTGTGTTGCCATGGTTTCAGCACAAATTATTTGAATATTTGACTGTTTTGGCTGCTAGTGGTAGTACGGAATATGCCCCTTCCAAAGTGTTAATTTTTATTTTTATATCTAATACCATTTTCCTTAAAATACAGTTATAGCCAAAAGTGGACGGATTTACCCTCCTTGACTCTAATATTTTTGCAAGGTTTTAAAAAGCTTGAATGCTCTGAAAGGCCAAGGATACAAGATAAAAAATGAAAATATATTATAGCCTAGAATCCTGTGCCATATTTATTATTGCATGGATTTCACTGGAAATGACCTTGCTTTGGGCCTATGTAAAGACAAATTACCTTATGGCATTTTGTTACTATGTAGGTTGCAGAGTTTTGAACTCGCCTGAGAAGTTGTAAAAGGAATACAGGCAATCCTATCAAAGACGATTGCAATCATCCTAACATTGGAGGGATTATTTGCTCTCGCTCTGCTAACAAACACTTTATAATGCTGAAATATTCTAATTCTTTAACAGTTTTTTGTCAATCATTGATTGAAAAAATGTTGGTTTTCTACAGAGAAAATATTCACAACAACAGACTGACATGCATTCGGTTGATGCACATTGAGGATTGAATTGTGATCAGATGTTCTCTGTTATATGTAAAATAAACCTTCCTCTTCTACCTCCCATTTTCTTCCAAGAACAGTTCAAATCAAGTCATCCAGAGTAACTGTCTTATGTAATGTTGCTGAATCTCCTGACCAATGAGAACGTACAAATCGATTGACAATAGCTGACATCACACTTCAGCGAATAGAGAGCTCTGCTTGACATGCGGTTTTTCTACTCACTGCATCAACCGACCAATAGACAGCCTGTCTCAGCATGACGTCATGCTTTCAGTTAATGAAAAAAAAATTGATGGATACATAGCCATTGGATGGATAATAATAAGAGATGAGTTAGTTATAATCACGTCCATTGTTTGTGCATGTAAATTTATCACCAGATGGCATTTTTGCTTGATGTGGTAAGTGGTGCTCCCTGGATGAAGGGACGTGTCGTAGCTATGCCAAACTCCACTTACACTTACATCGTATGATATCAAAGGAGTCTAAAGTTTCCTTTATATAACGTAGATATCATCTAGCTATCCTTATCTTTCTTGCCTTTGACCTGTGCTACTATTATGGGTTTACTTTTGTTTCTTTTTATATTTTGTGAATTAGACTTGAACAATATCCTTAAAATTGAGTTTCACTGGGAAATTACACTCTTTAAAACCTGAGACCTGCAGTACGATGTCTTTCTAATCTTATCATTTATCATTTTATCAGCAGGTAATATGGGCTTTAGAAGTTGCATTGAAGGTTATGGTACATTTAATGTCAATGTGAATGACATGCAAGATGGAAACCTCTAAATACATTGAATATAAGTATGAAGGGATGATGATGGTGAAAGAATTCTATCCAGCTTGGGCATTGGACAGGTTGAAGGAAACACTATTTGATGACTCTGACATCATAATTGCCACTTATCCAAAGTGTGGTAAGTTTTCCAAATCATATTCAGAAAAATCTATAGCTACAACATAGTTCTACATTGTAAGTCTGAAACTGAAAGTGGGCCTAAGTGCACTGTACATTCTTGATATCTACTTGAGAATGATGTGATACAACATGTGGTTTTATCGTTACATGTTGACATGGCTTGGCTCTTGATTTATCAGTTGCAGTTTGCTTGTAGCCTACATTGCACATCACATGTAATTGGACTAAATGACTGTTTGTGCATATCCAATATTTGACTCTGTTGTCTATAAACTGGTGCTTATAAATTGGACTCAAATTGCTTTCAGTTTCATTTTTTTCAAAACACCTACAACATAGAAAGAGAGCTGAAAGTCTTCTCAGGGGTGAAATAAAGTAACTTCACACCTTGGAAGGTTGTACTGGCCAAGTATAAAATTGAATTTATTGAATTGTCTCAAAATTTTATTCCTGAAATTTGAGATGAACTAATGATTGACTTTTAATTGTCAAGGAATTGACAATAACACTAGTATGAATAGCCAGTTTCTAATGACTACCTATGCTGTTTAAATTTTTTGTTTCAGGCACCACTTGGATGCAAGAAATAATCTACCAAGTGTACAAAGAAGGGGACTTTGAAGGGGGTGACAAAACTGCCGTGTTTGACAGGTTTAACTTCATCGAAGTGAATATGGATGATTCAGATTTAAACTGCGGCTTCAAAAGGCATGATGTTGAAGAAGCTCCGCGGCTGATAAAAACTCATCTTTCAAGTAGCTTCTTTAAGGAAACTTTGGAAAACAGGAAAACCAAATTCATTGTGGTTTTTCGAAATCTGAAGGACATGCTCGTTTCTTATTACAATTTCTACAGGATGTGTGAGTACAACTTTGCTCCAGACGGAACTTGGGAGGAGTTTTTTGAGATGTTCAAAAGAGATGAAATTGTACATGGCAACTACTTTGACATGCAGCTCAGCTGGTGGGCTTATCGAGATTCTCCTCATGTGAAGATTTTCAAATACGAAGACATGTTGAAAGATCCCGAGGAAGCGGTTCGTGGAGTTGCTGCCTTTCTGGAGAAAAATATTTCAGATGACTTAATCCAGAAGATAGTTGAGCGAACGTCCTTCAAATCTATGAAAAACAACCCCATGCTGAATTATTCAACTGCCTCAGGAATGGACCATGAAGTTTCACCGTTCATGAGGAAAGGCCAAGTTGGGGACTGGAAGAACTGTTTCTCAGAAGAGCAGAGGAAATATGTTGATGAAATAAGCAAAGCAAAGTTTGAGCCGGCTGGACTAGTTTTGGAAGACAATTTGTAGGCATGGTCTTGAAACGCTTTTTTAAAATCCTTCATTTTATGCCTTTAATTCAATTGTTTACAGTAGACGAAAAACAAGTGCTTACGGAACAGCATTGGAATGTTATTCTGTGTGACTGGTGTGCAGTTTGTATTCTGTGTGACTCGTGTGCAGTTTGTGAGGTCATGTCCTATGCTTGCAATACTAGCAGGGAAAGCCATTTTAAGTGTGATACCACTTGTACAAGATCCTGAATAACAAACTTACACTTCATTTCAATGTATTTAATGGGGATGTTGTGAGGTCATTGATGACTACCAACAGCTTTTTTGTGAGTACTAGTTTTTCGTCTACTGTACCTAACACAGAATGTCTGTCAGAAACCTGAAAAAGGAGGCTGTCTAAAAAGCATTGTTACACTTGTTTAGAGTATGTGCCTTCAAGTAATAATTTCTTTAAAATAAACTTGAAGGAAGTTTAACTATGCAATGGCCGGCCTCTCCAACTGTGATGAAATAACCAACAATATTTAATTTGCTGACACAATGCTGAGTGTATACTTCCTGTCAAAGTATTCAATTGTCTTAGTCGCACTCATTCACAGTAGACCTTATAATATAATAGAAAGCCTATTGGCAATATTATGATGATTGTTTGTGAAGGTTTTCTTGGTTTTTACAGCTGCTTGCAGCCTGTATTACACGAAGAATTTTCTGTAAGCTTCTGACCATATAGGAAGTCGCACTATTTCACCTATCACTTTGAAACTGAGCACACAGTCTCAATATAATTTTATCTTGCTTCCATCAACTTTTGGTAAACTTCTCTGACATTAAATTTTTTATTTACTAAACTAAAATGTTCGTTTTTGGTGGGAATTTCAAATGTCTAGCTGCATTGAAACCAGCACCAACAGCAGCAGTCAGATCCAGTGTTTGCAAATTCAATAGAAAGAATGAAGGAAGGGATGAAGGAAGGAAGGGATGGAGGAAGGAATCAATAAAGGAATGAAGGAAGAAAAAAGGAAGGAAAGTCGGAAGGAAAATAGGGAGGGAGAAGAAGGGAGGGAGGAAGGATATATGTGTAGATAGATTACAGATAGACAGATATATAGATAGATAGATAGATAGATAGATAGGTAGACAGATAGATAGATAGATAGATAGATAGACAGTTAGTCTATCTACAAGCAGCTGTTAAAGTGCTTGCACGTTATTTTTTTTTCTTCAAATGAACACCTCGGGGATAGTGTGAGTAAAATACACTATTTGGAAGTGTTGATTGCAGTCCGGAGCAGAATGTTCAGTTTTTACCTGGCCCACAATCATGAGCTTTTGTCAGTTGTTGCATGATCATGGTCTTGTGTAACAGCCAGTTGCATGGCTTGTCATGGCTGCCTGTAAGAAGAGCAGTTATATAGTGCGTGAGGTAAACTTTTGCGAGTTTACTAAGTCCCAACTTATTGCTATAGACTTATTCTGTGTGTTGCTGTTGCCACCATTTTATAAAATAGTCCGGTTGCCAAACCCCAGATTTCATGCGAACCTCACAGTATGGTCTGGACAATGTTTTCTTGTTGATTCTACATCTCTGAGATGTGCTCCTTCAGAATCTGAATGATGCCACTCTGTCATCGTGAAGCAATCCGCAAAATATGCAAATTAAGACGGCCATTACAAAAAATCTTGTTTTCGCCTGTATCTCAGTAAGTATGCATAAAGAAGATAAATTGAAGGATAAATAGTAATTGGATTGATGATAATAACTGCAGTTTTTTAAAAATGTGAATTGCCAAACACAAGGATAATCAACAACCAACCTCAGCATGACATCATACTCTCTGCCAGAGAGTCTCTGGCAAAAGAAGAAGGTTGAAGGATACACACACGTATCATTACTGCACGAGAGTTTGACCAAGGTTGCCTATCAGTGGCAGATCAAGTCGATATCCAGATCATGCCAATCTCCTGATCATGCAATTTGTATGACAGTTGAATCTGAGTTGATTACTGACCCAAGGTGCTGCTGTCTCATTTGGACTCTGGAATTCCATGATCCCATAAGCCCAAGGTCAGCCTATTAACCTCGCTTGTACGGTCTTTGTTATGATCACAATGACACAATCTTCAGATAGTAACTTATGGCCAAGTTGATATTCATCAAGACCAAGAAGAAGGGGAGGTGGGTGGGAGCGTGCCACGATGCATACATGTACTCAATTATTGTACTGTTTCAGTTGATCTGTCTGATAGCTACGTGTCTATCTGTTATATCTCGAGCACACTTTTACTTCTGCAGTTCTTCCCAATCAACATCAACATTAAATTAATTTGGATGACAGGCCTGTCTACAAGTGGACCGCTGAACATTACATTGCCACTTCTTTTTCCAGCCTTGGCAGATCAGAACATATGCTGTCATGTGTTGCCACCTAGTGACTAGTGTGCTATTCCGCAAGCTCCTGCGAGCGTTCCACATCATTTCAGTCTGAGGAACTGACACAGTTTTGTCTGGAAGAAACCGGCGCTGCTTCTGAGTGTGATGATGGCCTTGTCTACTTCCTTATATTCATACTAATGAAACACATTTTTGCATCATTTCAATTCACTTGGTGAAGCAATTTTCAAAGTCCTAACACAGAAAAGCACTGGAAATGGCATGTCACATGTCCCTCTTTGCAGCATTTCTTTCACCTCACAGCTCATCTTTTAGATTAGGGAATAAACAAAGGTCACATAGTGCTAAATCATCATCGTGGTATCTTGAAATACTGTCCTGATGATATCCTGGGTTTGTATACCATTCTTTCTGGTGAGAACACTCAAATTGATTGAAGCTCTCTGATCGTGTTTCGGGTCCATGTAAAATGCTCATCCAAAATCACTCTTGACGGTGCAAAAATCAGTTTAAATGGCTAAATAATGGATTGGTACAACATTGTGGCATCTAAAAGTTAGAAACACAATTGTCAGTAGGGCCTGCACAGGTCTACATTCCTTTTCAACATAATTTGACCCTAGATTTCAGGGAAAATGCAATGCCAAGTTCACTAGAAAAATGAGCTGTGCTGGGTTCACCATCTTGCCGTTTCTGTGGCAAACAAAATAACAACTTAAATATATTGTGTCTCAACGGTGCTTGGCCCACTTTTTGCTTTGATATCTCATGATGTATTCCTGAAAATTCGAAGGCTCTAGCGTAAATATAAACATCTCTCAGAAAAATTGATCAGAACTTTCTGAAAGCCCCTTGTATTTTGCCTCACTGTTACTATGCAAATATCATTTAATACAATTTTTTCTACCAGAACACCTTTTACTCTGTTCAAACTATAATTGCTCACGATTTAGTGACGATTAAGCAAGTAATTGCTTTTTTTTTTAAATTGATCACAGTATAATGCAGCATTGCAGCTGAGTGAAATAGCTTAATTTCTATTAGCGCTGCAAATACGTACGTAGGCACTTACAGGTGTTACTAATGCATCACATCACTGACCACCTGCCTTGGTGATTTTACATCAGACCATTAGGTTTCACAAAAGACCATCAGTCTGCAATGGGAAGCTGCAGGTGTATTCATGTCCACCCAGGTATCGCATGTCCTCTCTGGGTCATCTTTTATTTACTGACAGAAGGCCTTGTACAATGAGAAGATGTTTAATTTATACAAATATTTACTGATCATGAAGGCAAATATAATTCCACCAAGGGTGTGTTTCTGACCAAGTTCAGATTTAACTGATGCCCGAGGAGTGAGGGATCAGTTTATATTTGCACTAAGGGCAGATTTCATGACAATGTGCTCACAGAGTATCTTTAACTGTCCCACCTTTTTTATTATCCATCTGTTGCTTCCTGAAGCACGTGAACCCATTACCAAGTAAATCAGTGAGCTAAAGAATAAATATCAATAAAAGAATCTACTAATATGTCGCTTATTGCGCTTAAAAAAAACTTTTTTTATCTCTCATAAGGAAAATAATGGACGGCAAAACTTACTGGTCATCTGACATTAGGGTAGGTTGATTTTTCAAAAATTTTAAGATATCAACTTTGGACAAATTGAGATGGTGAGATTTTCCAACAAAAAGGCTATATTTAAAATTTCAGGTGTCTAGCTTTAAAATTTTTTTGAGGAAATGCACTTGAAATTTTGAATTTTTATGCAATTTTAGTAGGAATCTGCGATACGCGGTATTGCGTCGTTTCGTCAGTTTTGCACATACAGTGTTTTTATTACTATGGTTGAATTCGTCTAAATTAGAGCTTCAATTTGAGTACCAACTTCAATGGTATCAGACAAATAGATCAAATTATGATTTTTCAAAAAAATACAATCTTCGAAAATTAAAGAAGTTATTGTTTTACGAGGAGTACAACAACTCAAATGAGAGATGCAGTGATCAACACTGAACAGGCAAGAGTTGCTAGCATAATTGAGGCCTTTTTTGGTAAGTACAACATCTTGTGGGCTTGCAATTGAACCAACTGGCACAGAGGACCAGAGAGAATCGTACTTGTAACATAACCGCCACATTTTGCCCAGCAAGGAAGGATCCAGTTGATGGTAATGGATGAGATCGTTTTCGCTCTTTATCTTCAATCCAGTAAAAGTGATAATATGAGTACTGAGTGAATCTGCATGTCAGGAGACTTACTGATCATAGGTGTTGAGTGTTCAGTTGTCAAGATTATGCCATTGCTGTGAGATCAGTACAATCTTCATCTACAACAATGGGCAGGAAAAGGAAAACATCTGTCACTCGGAGGGAATGCTCAACAAAGTTTGCTGGTCAACCGTCACCCCTGGATCGAACAGAACCTCCTACTAACCGTCAAGTTATTCAATATAGTTATTTTCTATTGAATATACAACCAGATGAAACGGACTATAACATTGCTAAATTGATTGCTCATGATGTCGTTGAAATTTGGAAGCTGGTCTTTGATGTGACCGCTTGTACATGTAGTTTGCCGGTAGTTCCTTGTGATAACAAATGTGTGAAATGCACTAAAAAAGATTGCGCTATGCAGCACATTTTGTGTACTTGCCCTGATAATAGGAAAGTTCCAGTGGAAGAGAGAGAGTACCTCCGTGATCAAAGAGCTAAGATTGGGCCTCGAGGTTCATTTCAGTTAGGATCTGTGGATAAAAGGGCTGCTAGCAGAGACCTGCGGGCTGCAGCTAAGGCAGAAATTTTGAAACGGAAATTTGCAAAACAAGAAGAGGTGGACCAAGTTGCCACAACTTCAGCACAAGCGATTGACTTGAATGAATCTTGCTAATCTGACGAATGTGACAATGATAAGGAAGGCACATTTTGCTCCAATACCCACTCTGGCCAGAAGGACGTCCCGTATAGCTTTTTGAAGACTCCAAGGTATGCTATGGAGCTCATTAGAGGTGAAGTCTCTTCAAATCTGGGAGCAAGTCTTGCTAATGCCTTCCTTCTTGACCTCAAGGCTATGGATCTATTGAAAGCAGGGCTTAATGTTGAACAAATCATTCTTGACAAATCAAAAGTTGACAGGGAAAAGGCAAGAGTGAAAATTAAAAGTGATGAAAAACATAGAGAAGGACTGAATAATCTATTGTGCATTGGAGTTGATGGAAAGGTTGACAAAGATACTTTGGTCTTCAAAGAAGTAGAGAATGAAGGAGAGGTAAAGCTGAAGAGGTGCAAGGCACCTGAACATCATCTAACGTTCACAAAAGAGACAGGTAATGAGAGTGGGACGTACTTAACACACAGAGTCATTCCGCTTGTGGGTGCAACCGGAGTTCGCCTTGCTGAAGAAGTTGCAAGTGTTTTGGATGAGTACAATAGCACCCAATCACTAAAAGCTGTGCTCCTAGATAACACAAATGTTAATACTGGTTCGGAGGGAGGACTCGTTACTTCATTGGAAAAGAAGATTGGGCACAATTTACACACAATTGGGTGCTCCCTCCACCAAAATGAACTCCCCTTCCGGGCTGTGTTCAAGCACCTGGATGGCAGTACTAAAAGTCCTACTGCTTTTTCAGGTCCGCTTGGCAAACTATGTGAGAAAGATCAACATAATTTACCACAAATTGCCTTTCACCAAATGAGCGGAGATCTAAAAAATCTTGATCTTTCTGAAAAAACGGTTGATGATCTCAGCAGCGATCAGCGACTGTTACTAGAATATGTCAAGGGAATTGCAGAGGGCCAAGTGAACCCAAAATTTGCAGCCTGGAAAATTGGCCCTTTAAATCATGCCAGGTGGTTGACTTTATCATTAAGACTACTGTGTCTATGGACAAGGGCTGCTTATCCCCCAGACCTCCGTGACACACTTCAAAAGGTGGTGAAGTTTATAATCGAGGTATATGCTGTCAGTTGGTTTGATATCAAACGAGACCCCAAATTTGAAAATCAGCAACTGCACTTGTATAAGATGATTCAAAGGATAAAATTGCAATCAAAAGATGTTCAAGATGTGGCATTTAAAAACTTGAAATATAATGCCTTTGCATTACTGCCAGAAAATGTGCTTTTCTCAATGTTAAAGTCGGATGAACTTGATGTTCGCGAATCTGCGCTCAGGAAAATTTTGAACATCAGGTTAGTATAAAATATTATAAGAGTGCAATTTGTCTCTAAATTTCAGCAAACCGTATCAGTTGCAAATGCATGTATAAGACTGTGTCTTTTTCAGACAAGGGCAACCTCCAAAGAAAAGGCTAAAGAAGATCACTAAGATCAACACTGATGCAGGGCATTGGTCTGACCTCATTGACTTAATATAATTTAATCGATTTTCTCGAAGAAGAGACTAAGATAAAAATATTAATGTCAGAAGATTTTATAAAACTTACCTCAAAGTTTATTTATGACTCATTTAATATTCGAAAATGCTCAACTTTTGTGTAACAAGTTATGTCTGGGTCTTGAAATTGATGTCTATGTTTCACGAAGTTATATATGTAAATTGCCACCTGTCCAGATATGATGCTTTTGAAAGTGATTGTAAGCCCGGTAGGGCTGGGCAATGTAATTGCATTCACTATAATAAAACAATTGAATTGAATTGAATTGTCCCAACGTGGTATTTGCGAACCTGCACTTACATCACATTTCACTGACCAAGAACTCGAAGATGCATTGCGAAGTGGTTGCCAGTTGGAACTTCCAGACCTCCCATCACATTCTCAGAGTGTTGAAAGAGCTGTCAAACTGACAAGCGAGGCATCTCATGTAGTTTATGGACTTGAGTCAAGACATAAGCACATTGTAGCAAAACAGCTTAGTCGCAACATGAGACCGTCATTCACTTCTAAGAGCTTTTACCATGAATCCTATGATGACCTGGTTTAAGTCTGGCTGATAGTATCATGTCAAATATCATGTCCATTCTGTATTTACCTTAATTTGTTCATATACATTGGAGTTGTTCAGACAAAAATTCACAATTATTCCGCATACTGTAAAGTTATCAAGTCTCTGTTAATATATCAAGGCACACAGTTGTAATATCTCAATGAGTCACCTTTGAATGCAAAATTAATTGTGTCACTAAGCCAATTTTGAATAAAGATTTGTTGAAAATTTTCAAAAAGTTGTGTATAAATGGTTATTGTTTCCATGTAACAATAGGCGCCGAATAATTGTCAAGTATTAGTAAATGGCATGTTCAGAATACAGTAATAAGTGTCCGATACCCATGAAGTTGGTACTCAAATTGAAGGTCTAATTTAGAGGATTTCAACCATGCCATTTATATTGTTATGTGAGTGAAAATGACTGAATTACGGAAAACCGCGGATCAGAGATATCGCTGAAAAATGTTCGAAATATTCCATTTTCAATCCCGTTTCCTCAAAAAAGTATAAGACCTGGACACCTGAAATTTTAAATATGCGTTTCTGACCAGAAAATGTCACTATCTCAATTTGTCCAATGGTAAAGTTTTGAAATCAACCTACCCTAATCTGACATGCCAAATTTGGCACTTTGTAGCATCAACAGAAAACACTTTAGCAAAATATAATGACATGTGATTGATAAAATACATTTAAAATACTTGTTTGGCACCATTTTTAATTACCTCCATAACTATAAACTATTTTTGAAAAGGAAAAATAAGAGAGACTAATGTTACTCCATTCCGTCTCAGTGGACTCTGATGTTACATTAGCAACTTTTACATCGGAATTTCTCAGTGTTCTTGCTATCTAGGCAAATCTAAAATATGAAATTCTGAAATTTTATTGAAAAATGTACATTATTTACCTATATAGATCATCGACAAAATAAACAACTTGGAGTGATAGCTGTTTTTTTCATTGCTAATGTAACTGCTAATGTAACTGCAAGATCAGCATTGTTGCCATTGTGCTAATGTAACTTGTGGACCGAGTCGTGGTAAGTCATTTTGCAGAACTTTTGTGAAATCTGCCTTAGGTACTTACCTCATGAAGCGCTCATATTTTCTGTGGCGGAACCAGGGGGGCAGGCCCCCTAGCACTGAGATGGAAATAACATTTTGAAGAAAAATGGAGCAATGTGGACCAAAACAAATGCCGAAATGACGTCTGCCCCCCCTGACTACCCTGTCTGGATCCGCCACTGATTTTTTTACTTTTTTGTGAAAAATACAGCAAATCCGCCATGGTCCAGTTTAGCTGAGTTCTTCCCAAGGGCTTCCCAGCATTCTGATGATAAGGTCAGCTGAGGACTTACTCTTATATACCAGGGGAATGAAGTTAGAATGCCATGCTCCATTGACCATGATTAAGAAAGAGTCAAAATAATACACTCAGCCTCAATAATTTCCGTCAATTTTTTTTCTGAATAAAGTTTAACCTCACCTTTGGTTAGTTGTGTGACTTGCAGGCCTGCCTGCTGTCTGTAAGGGTCATACATACTTCAAGTCCATTTTTAATCCATTGCTAGGTAAGCCATCTGGAACAGACTTGCAAGATCAGAAGTGGCCTGCAGAAAAATCCCAGGCACAGAAAACTAGATATATTCAATATCTCCCAAAAAGAATCCAGTTTCAGCTTCATCTGGTCCATTTGTGTATTTGAATCCTGGGGGATTTGAAGATTTGCTGCAATAATCCTGGTTAACTACTTATTTCTGATTGAATCTTTCATAAATGATTGAGCCCTTACTGGGTCAAATATCATGAAAACATTGTCCACATTACTGTGGATGTCATTCTCCACTGACTGCTTTGACAAAGCATTCAGTTTGTATCACTGATGAGGCATTTGCTGATCCTATTGTGATTGTTTGCTGTGCAATACAGAAACAGCCACAAACAGCTATCGAACCACTAAAAACTATCCACTGATCTGACAGAGAGTCAGGCCCACAGAATATATTTCTTTTAAAATTAATATACAGACTTTTTAACTACAATTTAAGGAAAAATCCCAATTATTGCATTCAATATTTGTTGAACTATTTACCCCCATTGCCTGAAATAATTTTTCCATCAATATTATCTGCAAATTCGATAACATGTAATATTGATGTACTGTGTATTTTATTAATATTTCATATTATTTTTAAGAGGAGAATGTCCAGGTCCTTCTTTTACACCTTTTCATGTTATGATATTGACCAAAAAAAGAAATTGATAGAAATGTATAGCCTGTCCTTATATTTTATTTTAACTGATATTGCATTGCTGAGTATTTGTAATCATTCAATTATCCTAATGTAGGTGGCACCACCTCCTGGTGACCCTACTCATGGCAGCTTCTTTTATATCACATTCCCATTATCAAACAATTGATAACCTTTTTTCTCCAATTATTTACTTCTACTTTTGGCTTATAAATATTTCTGAATGTCCTACAGTTAAGTGATATACACTGAAAGACAAAAGTTATGCATATGTTGTGAGGGCAAGATGTTCGAGGAGTATGGTCAATATGATGGTTCCATGGTGCACGTAAGACACCCGAAAACAGGGTCACAAACAATAAATCACTGAACCGGGAAACATTTTCGTTTTTAAAAATGGCTGACAAAGGGAGTTTTCAGAAAACACAGCTTTTGCTGTTGACCCATACCATTTGCAGGTGTCGGTTTCATGTGAGCTTAAATGAATCCTTTAAAAATCAAGCGCACAATTCTTTTACAACTGAATTTATTGTGTCCCCAATTACAAAATATGACGGGGATGAAACTATTGAAATGGTGCAGGTGTGAAAACCCAGCTTAATGTTGTAGAATGTATGATGTTCATCTGTCAAGTGTATCAAAGATAGCTGCTCGTCACAGGCAGGTAGGATAGACAAGGAATAAACAAAGAGGTGTTGGACCCAGAAAAACAACCAAAACTCAAGACACCCTCCATTGTAATGAAGGCATGTTTCTGGATGTTGTAGGGGATGCTACAGATGAGGGACATCTCAACCTTCGAATGAACCCCAAGGCCATTATCTTTAGACTTCATGGTTTATTTTATGTAAAGCTTGCATTACGCAGAACCTTATACTTAGTACACAGATGAGGTTCTTGAATGCACAACATATGCATAACTTTTGTCTTTCAGTGTATATATCTATATATATATATATATATTTTTTTTTTTTGGACAGATCAATATTGTTCTTAGAAGGTTATTTTATTTCAATGAGTTTGTCACAGTTTTATTCCACTCAAGTCAGTTAGAATGTTTAGAACACACTTGGTTGTCATGCACTGTGATCACCAAACAGTTGAGCATGTTATTCACAGCTTCACTAAATCCTCAGATTGAAGTGATCTAGTCCAGATTCAGATTCAGATTCAGATTTATTTTATTTTCCCATAATTTACAATGTTCAAATATTATTCTTTTAAATATTATATGTAATGGGAAGGGAGACCTCTCAAAGACTATTTGTCGCTGCAGAGAGGCCACCCTTTTGTAAATATGACATAATATATGGAAAATAAAAAACTTAGTATACAATTGATTCAGATTTAGTGCATAGTATATATACTGAGAGAAGGTAACAAAGTAAACAAAAAAAATCCTAAAAATTCATTAGAATAAGAAATTTAAAAGAAAAAGACTGCAAAGGAAATTTAGCAGATAACATCAGAAGAGACAAAGGCAGGAGACCTGGGGACACTAACAACCACATATGTAACAATTATCAATTAAACAAACAGTTTCATAAGAGTCAATAATGTTTTTCTTGATATAAAGTTTGTACCCAAAGAAGCTGTGGGTACTTATTTTTGCTTTGAAATTTGGATCCATGTTGTTAAATACAAAAGGAAAATGATACCTTATTGCCTGCCTTGCAAAATCATGTCTCACAGCAGGAAGACGAAGCATCTCTCTCTGTCGGGTGAAATGACCATGAGTAGTGTCTTCTTGTAGTTCATAGAAGTACTGCGGCAACTGTTTGTTCACATACTTATAGCAGAACTTAAGGTCATGCAGTGCACGTATATCTTGTATCTTCAGAATATTAAGTTTTTTGAATAGTGGGCTTGTATGTGCATTATATTTCGTTCTTGCAATTGAACGGACAGCCTTTTTTTGAAGCTTGAATAGATTGTTAAGCTTCCATCCCCACAAGATAGTTCCATAATTTAAGTATGACACAATTAAGGAGTTATAAATATTTAGCAAAATCTCTGTTGGTAAAAAATTTTTCATCTTATTTATAATCCCTACAGTTTTTGAAATTTTTTTACTCAAAGTGTCTATGTGGGGTTTCCACTTTAAATTCTCATCAAGAATAATGCCAAGGTAATTGAAACTTGAAACAAACTCTATATTGTGGCCATCAATCTTTAAATCAGGGTAAGTTACTTTCTTTTGAGGTGCATGAAAAAGTATGGCTTTGGTCTTAGCTACATTCAATGACAGTTTATTTATCTTAAGCCATTCATTAATTGACAATAACTCAGCATTCAGACTGGTTGCATTATCACTACTGATATTAATAGTTGTGCAGAGAGCAGTGTCATCTGCATATATGACCATATCAAAGACTGAGCTTGAAAATCTAAGGTCATTCATGTATATTATAAAAAGAAGTGGCCCCAGGATAGATCCCTGGGGCACACCACATGTAATCTGTAATAACTGTGAGCTTACATCATCAAATACCACATATTGTTGTCTTTCACACAAGTAACTGCGGAAGACTTCTAAAGCGGTATGCTGTATTCCATACATACTAAGTTTTTCCAAAAGTATATTGTGGTCCAGTGTATCAAAGGCCTTTGAGAGATCTAAATAAATGTTGATAGGAATTCTGCCACTATCCATTTCCTTGATTACTCTGTCAATTAGTTCAAGCGCAGCATATTCAGTGCAGTGGTTCTTTCTGAAGCCGTATTGGCTGTCATAAAGTAAATTTGTATCAACAAGATATTTGTATAGTTGGTTGTAGATAATCTTCTCAAAGACCTTTGACACACTGGGTAAAACTGAAACTGGTCTGTAGTTACACAGTAAACTGTTATCTCCTTTTTTGTATATTGGGGAAATTTTAGCAATTTTAAGTAATGTAGGAAATTTTCCGGTTGTGATCATCTGGTTAATAATAAGAGTTAGCGCACCTGTAAGTTCACATTTAACATATTTAAGTAACTTATTTGACATCTTGTCTATGCCTTGACTAGTCTTGGGTTTCAAGTTATCAATTACTTTAATAACGGTTTCTTCGTCTACACTTTCAAAACTGAAATGACTAGTAGTCTGAATGTTACTGAAGTATTGCTGAAAAGTTCTTCCAACTGGTTGATTAATGCTTTCTGCTAGTTTGGGTCCAATTTCTACAAAGTATTTGTTAAATTCGTTTGCTATTATGCTTTTATTACCTATAAGACTATCATTAATTCTAAATTGTTTTGGAAAGTCACTTTTATTACTGGTACGATTTAATATTTCATTAATTGTCTTCCAAGTATTACAAATGTCATTTTTAAAATTTTTAAAACGTTTCTGAAAGTAGTCTTGTTTGGCTTGTCGTATGCATTGTTTCAGTATTCGATTATAAGTACATAAGTTAATTTTTCTCGCATTGTAATTAACATCACTCTCAGAAGTTGCTTTTAGTTTGCGATAGAGTTTATCTCTAAAAGAGATTGACTTTATTATACCAAAAGATATCCAATTTGACTTTTTGTGTTTATGTTTGTTATATCTTACAATTTTAACAGGAAAGTGTTTATTGACAAGGGAGCTTAAAATATCATTAAATTTCTGATAGCTTTCATTGACATTTATTCCAACTACTTGTTGCAGAGCATTTGCAACCTGCACAGTTCTTAATTCTTCTTTCAGATTGGCATAACTATTTTTATGACCAGAATTTACTTTTATATGTTTAATTTTCGGATTTGAATAGCTTAGGTAATCTAATGTTAAGAAGTATGGGAGATGATCAGAAATTTGATGCATTAACACTCCAGCTGTTGTAGAGGAATAGTTTTGTGATATTTTTATAAAGAAGTTGTCAATCAAGGTTCCACTGTTTTGAGTAAGGCGAGTAGGTACAGTTATTTTTGGGATATAACTGTTGGCAATCATGTTTTCAAGAAAATTATTTATATCATTATTCTCCCTAAATTTAAGTAAGTTTATATTAAAATCTCCCGTAATTATTACATGTTTATCATTTTGAAATTGATACAAGTAGTTACTCAATTCATCAGAAAAAGTAGTAAGATTTTCTATCGTGTTCCGCGGAGGATGATAGAGGTTACCAATAACCAGTTGTTGAGTTTCACAGTTATTATTTTCAAAATAAACTTTTAGAAATTGACCATCCCAAATATTTGACACAGGGGCATCTATTACCTTGAAGTTGAAATTTTCTTTTACGTATATAGCTAGACCACTATGTGCACTGCATGACCTCGGAGAAGACACCAAATTGTAGCCATCCAATTGAAAGAGAGAGAGATCGCTTCCAGCCGTGAGCCATGTTTCCTGCAAACAGACAATATTTATATCATTAGCATTTTTACAATTATAATTTTCAATGTAAATTTTCAACTGTTCAAATTTAGCATTGATACTCTGACAATTTAGGCTAAGAATAGTTATTGAATTAATTTTAGTATTCATAAGATCTGAAAAATCATTATCATCGTAATATTTAGAATGTTGAAAAATAATGGGTTCGTTAGTGTCCTCAGGCTGGTCCAAACCTGCACCTTCTAATGAATAAACAAAAGAAAAATCGTTATTGTCCATAGAGTCTTGATTTAAAAATGTGAAGTCCTCTTGAGGTGACAATTTATAATTTAGACAGCACATGGGTCAGAGGATTACCTTGACATCGGCCAACCACTTCCTCTTGGCTGTGTCACAGACGACTTGTCCAGATTTCCTGATCAGTTATTGGCGCTTTCGCCTTTGCTTTTGGCCCCTGGATTGGGCTGAGGGAGAGAAATTTTGGATCGCTCGCGGGAGGAATAGGGGCACTTTTTGCTTGTCAATTGTGTCACAATTTATAAAAAACTTCCATAAAGGGTGCGTGGTCCTCACCTTTGCTAGCTTTGTGTGTTTTGCTTTTCTTAATTTGGATGTCTTTTTTCAACGAAATGCAATGTTTGGCTCTGTTTCCACGGCAACATTTGCATATTTCTGCCGACCGCCGTCATGTGTTACAAGGAACAAGAAACTGATGTAAACATCGCGCGGTGCCTTCTGGGAAAACTCAGGTGAGTGATTTCAGGGTCGCAGCGACTGGAATAATTCAGACATGTCTTGTTAACTGGCTCAGATTTATCTTCCGATGTAAACCATCGAATTTGTGTATTTTTAGTGAATATTTGCAGCTACAGATGCCTTTATAAGGCTGTTAGAAGTATTAAAGTATTTTAAAACGACCGGAGCTGCAAACAAAATGGCGGCCGAGGTGACAACAAGACAAGAAGCAGAAGTGTTTTTTGCAGATATCACCATGAAAAGTCATATATATCCACTGTTTTCAATCGAGGGTGATTATTTGTGGTTAGCCAGATAATGACAACGATCTTAGGTGATCATCTGTTAGATTATTGTGGCATAACTTGTTGCTTTCTACATTATCGGCGATCTTAAAAAAGTTCGCGCCGTTATTTTAATGACAGATTTATAAGTAACAAGTGCAGTGGCTTAACTGTGGCAACCTCTTGGGGCAGGGCTACCATTAATTACAATTCAACAGTCAATTTAAGACTGTTGATGCAATCAGGCAATTTTCTCACCTCAGGTGAAGTGTAATCAGGCAATGACAGTTAATTGCAAACAGGTGCACTTGCTACGTGTGATTGAATTTGGATTGCAATCAGAGTGAGAGCCTGGGACAGCTCAGTCAGTTGACACTTCACAAGTTCACATGCAGTGACTTTCCAATTCAGTAAGTGGCAATCTACCCTGCAGCTTTGGTAGATCAAAATATTTACCCACCTCAAAAAAAAAAATGCCCAGTTTGTTTTGAAGAATTTCATAGGCCTATAATTATTTGAAGGTGTAAAAGTTTTAAATTGTCACTTCAGGATAACACTTCAGAGTTCAGACATGACAGTCCAATATGGTTTTGATACTTCAATAACAATCACACCCTTTTGAATTGGTTTATTGATCTAAATTCTGAATTGCCCCGAATTAATTGCTTGCAAAATCTTGGGAGTCAGCAGCAATGAACAACAAACACAGATAGTTAAAGTTTATAATTTTATAAACAACTTAAATATTGACAGGTACAATACAAATAGACCCCGGAGCCGTCGGCAAAAGTCGCCGCCGTCAGTCAATGCATGGACAAGTCAAGTCACTGACAATCCAAGCCGTCAGTGATGAGTTAGTCAGCCGCCGCCGATCTTATTATCCCAGCAAGTTTGGCACCGTTGGATTTGTTTTGAAAAGACGATTCCAATGGTACCAAAATTCATTGAACATCAAGTCAGTCATCCAAGCATGACTTGACTGGCTCCGGGGTCTAAATACAAACTTGTATTCTACATCTCAGGGAATTTTGAGGAATTTGTATTAGCCCTATAGGCTATAGGTGTCCTATTATAAGTCAAAATCCTGATTGGCCTGATATGAAATGACCCACATAATTATGCCACACTGTAAATTTTGAATTTAGAGTTAGCTTAATTGATTGAGTGAGATGGTTGCACATTTCCTTTGAGCCAAGATAGCTTGTTGTTTGCAAGTTATAACAACATAAAGATTATCATAACTCAAAACGGCAAGCTATCATGGCTCAAACAAATTGTGCAACCATCTCACTCAATCATTTGAGCTAACTCAAAATTTCAAATTTTACAGTGCAGATAAAAACAGCTGAAGTGGATGAAAACATTGCAATACAAAATCTATTAAATATCCACCCTCGTCTTGTTAATTTCAAATTCTCTGCATTTTATATTTCTGGTATGGAAATGTTGATGCCAGTACCTATAACTTCAAGTGTAAAGAATAACCCCCAATATTTTGCATGGCAAACTTTATTTAGTCCCTATGTCAATTGTTCTTCATGTTTTGGAATGTATCAAGGCTGATTACAATTCATAATGCATTCAAGTGGAAAGTGCACTCTTTCAATTAGTTATGAATTCCTTTAAATCAGATGAACTTATCTATAAATTGTGTGGTAACAATGTGGTAATTTTCACACCTGTCAGTAGTTATGGATCTGAAATTTACAGTCAAGAGTGTGACATTTTTGTGTTTTGACCTAATTGGATTGTGACTACACTACAGTCTACTACAGATCATTGTCAGATCATTTCATAACACTAACAGAACAGACTCATGATGTAGTGATCCAGTATTGAATTTTGACAACTCTGTTAGGGGGTGACCATTTGTTTTCTTGGGGGGGGCTTGGATTTTTTCTTTAAATAAATAATTTCTTTCTCAGTTTTGGTGAAATAAATAAATAATGTCTGGACGATCTTGAAAAAAATTATTTCAGTGATCAAATGGTTATACTGTCCATTGAAAGTAAACATTTCACCATGTTGCAATAGTTACATGTGATGGAAATCTGCAAACCCAACATCTTTAAATGACAAATTTTAATTAGGTCTCTTGGAAAATGAGTTGCAGACAAAAATTACTCATGTTCTCTGAATCTCCCTTTCCATTGCAATATTTCAACAATTTTCTTTTTGCTTCAGTGATAAGGGCCCAAGATTGCACAGCATGTGAAAGAAGGAAATAAGCATATCCATCCATCCACAGATCAGTTCTTCTTGAAGCAGCTGCAATGGAGTAGCTCAAGACCTGCAGGTGTGAATAAATGATATATATTATAATACTAAAAAAAAATTCTGTTACGAGATAATTAGAATAGAAACTTGGCAGTTACAAGAGAATTTAAGTCAAATATCTATAGTCTGCTGAAAATGTCCCTTTTTGTTTAACTTGGAAAGTTGTTTTATTTTTATTTTATTGTATTTTATTCAAATCATGGATATGTGACTCTAAAGTTGTTAACTATACGTACATTCACAAATTATTTCAAATTTAAAGCAAACCCATACCTAGGTCAAACTGAACTTAAATTTGATTAACCTTGATTTTTAATTTATATAGTATTTAAGATATCCTAAGGATGTAGTCATAATGTCATATTGTCTTGCCTTTTAGGAAAGTGAATGGCAACCGAACCTTGTGAACACGAGACATCTTTGAAAATACAGAACTGTTGTAACAAAGAAAGAAGAAAAATGGATGGCAATTTGTATAAATGTGAACAACAAGCATGAACTGTAACTATATTAGGGACATCACTGTTGTTTGATTTCACCTGCACAGCCAGAGGCACATTCATTAAGCTGAAGATTGGAATGTTAAATGGTTTACTGTCAATGAGCAAAAAATCTACTTTTGGTTACATGTTGAGCAGCTATACCTTAGGGCTATTCCATTTAAAAACCTGGGAGGGGGGTGGTCAGGTTGAATTATTTATCGTAAGATGGATGTAGGGATCGGCGGAAATTCGCTTCAGATGTATGGTGGGATGCAAAAGAAATCGCTTTAGATGTACGGGAGTGCATTATCGCTCCATGAAGGCTTACGCATTGTAATAATAAAATTTTTATTTGATGTATGTGGGGTGGGTAAAAAATTTGCATTTAATGCATGGGGGGGGGTCAAAAATAATTCACTTTAGATGCATGAAGGGGGTCAAAAATGTAACCTGACCACCCCACCCCTAGGTTTTAAATGGAATAGCCCTTATGATTCTAGTCCTGAATCTCTTCAATTTAATTTTAATTGCAAATTATTTTATGGTTTCTGTCCTACTGATTTCTTTTGGGTTGATTGTTGATGATCAGATGATTTTATCTTCGATGGTGAAGCCAGGTGGTCAATGATAGATGTTTATTAAGATAAATAAGTTGTAAAATCAATTTTTAACAAAAAGGCCTCACCCCTCATAAATTCTCAACAGGCATACACAACGAACAGGCAATTAATATAACATGTATATAAGTACTGCGATAAGTCTAAAAAGGCACCAGAAAGTAATAAGGGACTTTTCTTGGTTTTAGGTAGTTCAGTTGTCACTTGTGGTCCAGTGCCGTGAGTTGGTAAAATTTCAGTTTTGGGACAATATGCACATAAATTTTAGGTCATATCTCAGCCCCCTGATGGTATTTTTGCCAATATTATAGATCATATATATGAAAGGCAAAGATATTGTCTTTCATATGAATTACAGTTATTGGATCCATTAGGTACGGAAACAGGAATGGGATAATATTAAAAATTGACTAATATTTTCATGTGGCCTGTGTAAAAATCTAGAATAGGCCTAAAGCAAACATATCAGTTATTCGTAACCTAAAATTACCTGATTTACTATCATATAAATGCTACAAATGTGTCTTGTACTTTCCTTTTATTCTATAGGCCTATTTTACAGAATCACAAGGACCATTTATTTTTCAAAAATAAATGTGTTAAGATGAGCAATATTTTATGTTGGTAATGAGTCAGCGACGGCCACTAAGCTGGTCTTATTGACTTTACTCTCTAATTATGGAAAATAATCTTTCTGATCTCCTCAATTGTCTTTATAGTTTTACATTTTCAAGTCTTATTGCTGATCAACTGAAAATGCTAAATCTCTGGCATGTGAATTTCATCTGATCAATTCCCGTTGTTGATATTTCACGATGTCATGAATTTGAAAGGTGCAGCTGCCGTACTTGCGAGTTTCAACTTTTATGGTGGACTAACTACGCTTTAGTTTGACATTTTCAAGTCTTATTGCTGATCAACTGAAAATGCGAAGTCTCTGGCATGTGAATTTCATCTCATCCATTCCGGTTGTTGATATTTCATGATGTCCTGAATTTGAAAGGTGCAGCTGCCGTACTCGCGGGTTTTGACTTTAATGATGGACTTACTACATTTTAGTTTCACATTTTCAAGTCTTATTGCTGATCAACTGAAAATGCTAAATCTCTGGCACGTGAATTTCATCTGATCAATTCCCATTGTTGATATTTCATGATGTCATGAATTTGAAAGGTGCAGCTGCTGTACTTGCGAGTTTCGACTTTCATGGTGGACTACATTTTCAAGTCTTATTGCAGATCAAATGCGGTGTCTCTGGCCTGTGTATATGATTTTCTCAGTTCCCATTGTTGCTGTTCCATTTAGTCCTTCATTTCCTTGATATGACTGTGCACTTCAGCACCTGCCATGCGTGCGAGTTTCGACTCTCATGGTGGACTTGCTACTCTTCAGTTTCACATGCATTCGAGTCTTAATTTTTTATGCTCCTCCAATTCTGAACGGATATCCCTCAGATCGGCTCACAATGGACACACTATTCTTCTGCTTCAGGTTGTTGATATTTTATGATGTCCTGAATTTGAAAGGTGCAGCTGCCGTACTTGCGAGTTTCGACTTTTATGGTGGACTCGCTACATTTTAGTTGTGCATTTTCAAGACTGATCGCTGATCAAATGAAAATGCTAGGTTCCCAGCATTTGAATTTCATCTACTCCATACCCATTTTTGCTAAATTCCTTGATGTCCACAACTTAATTGAATAATGTAACTGCCATACTTGCATGAATCGGCCTCAAAGTAGACTTACTAATATCACTTTCAAGTTTTCAAATCTTGTCAATGATCAAATATAAATGCCAAGCCTTGTGCATTTCATGTAATCAATTTTGCAAATCCCAGAGCTCCTTTTCCATATCTTCATAGACCAGAATAGTGCACCTTCCGTACCTGCAAATTCCACCTCTCACAACTGACTCTCTATTCTTCGTCTTCACATTTTCAAATCTCACTGCTGCTCAAATGAAAATGCTTGGACTCAGGCATGTGAATTTCATCCAGTCAATTTCCGTTCCAACGTCCTGTCGGTCCTTGACTTAAGTAACACAGCCTCAATACTTCCCCAGTTCCAACCCTCACTGCAGACTCATCACTCTTTACTTTCACATTTTCAAGTCTAATCACTCCTCAATAAAAATGCCAAACCTCTGGCATGTCAATTTCATCTAATCAGTTCTCATTGCTGCTGTTCCATGATATCCTTCACTTGAACAGTGCACTGCTGATCAAATGAAAATGCCAAGTAGGCCTAGGTATGTGCCGTACAATGACATGTGACTTTCATCTATTCAATTCCCATCATTGCATTTAATGCACAATTCAAACAGCAAGCAATACTCAACTTCCTCCGTTGCACAAGCTGCAGTCACACTAACTGACCACTAATGCTTTTCACAACACAGTTTTGATCTGCGCTTTACTTTAACATTTCCGTATATTTCCATACCTCATCAGAAAAGTTGCAATATTCAATCTCACTGCTCTGTTCTAACTGCCCAAGCATTTACAAAAACACAGAACATAAAATTCCGCTACATTTCCCCCAAGCTTCAACTTGCCAAAAGTACGCGTGCAAAACCAAAATAAACATGCGAAAGTCGCCCACGTTCCGCTTGCGACACGAATTCTAGTTTCTCTTGATATCTCCACAGAAAAACCCCTGAATATACTTTTGACACCTATCACAGTTGAGGTAAGTTGTTAACTAAAGCATGCATTAGTGCATCTTTTTATTGGTCAACTATCATTGCACATTTTTGGCATTTACTTGGAGGTTGTCAGGATCTACAATCCCTGTTCCATATGTAAACAGAAGGATGGATCATTAATGAGAATTCCCGTGGTTCTTCCTGATGATTTCAGTTTTTAAATCACTTGAATTTGTCCAATATTAACGAAAGAGAGCAAAATAACAAATTTTTGTATTTAGTTGACACCTGGTTGTATCAAATACCATTATGTCATTTTTGGCAATATGATACAAAATCTTACCTAACACTAGGTGGCACTCAGACGCTCATGCCCCCGTAATGAACTAATACCCATGGCATTAGTTCTCCATCCGGGTATGAGTTCAAGTAATACATGTCATATGACTGGGTTTTGACCAATCAGCATTGAGGTATCGTGGGCAGGTGTGATAAACTGAACTATTCATTGACATGTGACCTGCTCTCAGCCAATGGTTTTGCCCTTAAATAGCCCACGCCGGTGCTGATTGGGCGTAAAACACAAACTCACTCACTCACTCAGCCAATGGTAGAGATACATAACAAAATAGATTTGCAGTCTTATTAGTTGTATCTTGAAGCCATTTCATTTGGGTGTGCTTTTACAGGTGTTTACTTAATCTACCACTTCTTGTTTTGGTGATTCCACTGTTATGAACCCACAAAGATAATTATAATTGCAGTGTGCTGTGCCTCATGAGACCAATAGGTGATTAAAACTTTAAAAGAGCTGAGCAAGTTTAAAGAGCACTTAACGTAAAACACAATTTAGTTTTTTGTTTTTTAATCTGATTAATTCAATTTGCCAAGGAATCTGATGGGAATGTCTTGATTCCTTCAACTCCAAACAAATCTGCACACATCTTTGAATTTCAACATTTATATTCATTTGCAATTCAACCATCCTAAACCAATATAGATCCGAATTTAGTTTTTTGTGCCTTTACTGTTTACATATCTCTATAATGATACTGCATGATTTTTCTTGTTTTTGGGAGAATAGTTATCATAGCTATACTCGGAGGTATCTCAAAGTAGTGCTGGACATTGTTTGATGTGTAACAATAATCGTTATTTATCACGATACATTTGTCCGTTTCATCCGCGTTTTACTGCAGATGAAGTTTGCCGAAACCTCATTTTACACGAACTAGATTCTTGTGGCCCAGTGTAAATTCTAGTTCCCATAAAAATGGCTGCAACAAAGTTAAATTTTTTACACACGATGGACTATTCTACTCCTAAATGAAAATACATGTAGAACCCACATTTTTTGCAACATGTGGGATAAAACAACACCGTCGATATGACAGGGAGCATGAACTGGTTTTTCACGATACGACCGTGAACCGATATATTGTGATATACCGGTAAATCGATGTAGCACTATTTCAAATTGGTCACCAATAGCTCATTAGTATATTATATATTACTTTTCATGATGCAGATGTTTTCTAATCCTGCACCACATAATTCATCTTAATTATACATCATGTTTCAACTAGAGCTGTCAAATCCTTGTTTTAATTTTTCAAAACTGTATAATTATGAAATTTTGTGGAAGAATAAAATTCTTGAGTCTAATGAACAAAATAAAAGTTTGAAATAAATTATTGTATTGCAATGGGGTAGATTTTTTAACGCTGATATTTTAGATGTCAAGCAGTCAAATTAAATAACTCTCTCTTTTGAAAGTGAAAAACTCCGAAGCCCCCCTTTGGAATATTCAATGGTCACTCCATAATAAATTTATGTTACTAATTGTAGTACATTGTCCACTCATGCTTGTGTGTGATTGAGTGATTTATAGTTCAAGGGCAATTCTGTAAAGTCCAATTTACAGATTTAACACTTTAGCAGCTTGTGTAGCCCTACGTACCATTACACCTCAGCTATTTCATTGTTAAACAGGGATGAGGCCAGGTAATAGGCATATCAGACAAGCAATCAACCAAAGCTCCAAGGGCAACAGAAGCTGAGCTATGTCAACATGTCATCGTGTCGGACGTTCACCATGCTTTTTTCCGATGTGGATAATAGATATACATGCTTTGCAAGGAAAATTGCTGCAACAACAAACAGATAACAATTGAATATTCAAACAGGTATTGAATTGCTGTGAGTATCATCAAACTGTGAATTATATTTATCACGCTGAAGACATGTCAATCTTTGAGTTATTTCTTCATGAAAAGCTTGTGGGCGCGCATGTGTTATCAGCGTAAGCTTTCAAGATGTACAGTATGTCTGATGAAATTACGCAAGTCGCATATTTCACAGTAGTATGCAAACTTTTCAGCCCAACATCATATCCTTTTCACATAACAACTAGATAGGGATAGGAAATCTTCTATGTAATTTTCATTAAGATCCATTGAGGCAAAATTAAGTTATGCCATATTCTCAAATATCTTGGTGTCTGACGAAATTACGCAAAATCCACATGTTATGTGGAAGGGCCTTGAAAACGTTAAATTTTCAAATTATTTTACCTCAATCATAAGCATTCTATCATTTGTCAACTAATCATGTCAAAAGAGTTTGCTTGTTTTGCGCCGATGTCATATAATATGTAATAATCGTCTCCATTGGAATAACATTGATTTTGCATAAATTTATCAAGTTTAATGCTCCTCAAAACTTCAAAATTGTTCCGATCATTAAAACCATGCTTCTAGTACTTACCTTATACTGTCTATTTAGCTCATAGCAAGGGAAACTGAAGTAACATCTCTAACTTTAAAACGACAAGCAATCAAAAATTCTTTCCATGACTTGCCATTGGAATATCACTGCGATGAGGATGTGGAGTTCTGAATTATATAGTTTGCCAATTCCAAAGACACAACTGATCAGTCAGTTTCACTGCATAAATAGATGGAAAAAGGTAACTTTTAAAGGAATTTTGATGACGATCAGTCCATTTTGAGATTTTCGGGAGCATAAATTTGAAATAATTATGCAAAATCAATGTTATTCCAATGGAGACAATTTATACATATTGCTTGACATGGGTAGCAGATGAGCAAATTTTTTGACATGAATAGTTGACAAATGATAGAACGCCAATGATTGAAGCAAAATAATTTGAAAATTTAACGTTTTCAAGGCCCTTCCAAATAAAATGTGGATTTAGCGTAATTTCGTCAGACACCAAGATATTTGAAAATATGGCATAACTTAATTTTGCCTCAATGGATCTTAATGAAAATTACATGGAAGATTTCCTAGCCCTATGCAGTTGTTATGTGAAAAGGATATGATGTTGGGCTCAACAGTTTGCATGTACTACTGTGAAATATGCGACTTGCGTAATTTCATCAGACACGCTGTATATTGAGAAGTGAGGATAGCATACATGATGGCCTGTGAGCAACGTGGTCACTGGTGCATGTTTTTTTTTCATCTGGGGGAAACCTAATTTGTGATTTACCTCCCATTGGCTTTGCATTCCGACCCAGTTGTTATAAAACCTGCTTCCTCACTGCCTTTGTTGGGGTTGGCAAGTGATTTTTACCAAGACACAGGCACTCAAGCATGCTATTTACTGCTCAATTTCTGACTTTAACAAGAAGGTTCACTCTTTAGAGTTCAAGTCCCACCATTTGTTGGATTGGGCCAGTGGCAAAGAGACATCTCTGAAGGCATAGGCGTATGGGATGGCTGTGTCACGGGGGGGGGGGGGGGGGGGGTGGTCACAATTTTTTCCTGAAATTTTAACATGTTACGGATGTGACCACCAGGGCAGTATATATTGGTCAGGATTTGCCCTGAAATGCGCCTATAGATGTTCTACAGGTCAAAAACAGTGTGGTTTGATAGTACTAATGTATCTGGTTTGAGATCCGCCTCAAGTCAAATGCAATGGCTCGCAACAAATGCAATGGCTCTCTCTTTGGCGTACATATGTCGTTATTCCTGAGCTGATCAGAGATGGGGAGGTGCTCAGTGCTCATTCTTGCGTAACACATAGGCAAGCTGGAGCTATTACTGATACATCTTAAGAAACTGTATCTGATGATTGTGACGTATCCGTTTGTGGCTGATTGGCTGGCATTTGCATCTCAGGTCTTGGAATTTTCAAGTTCTTCACCAAAATCGAATCAGTTCTTTGTTGTTGTGATAAGAAAAGCCAACAGATTTTCATAAGAAGGCATTTGCTGGTTTTTCCTCAATCATGTTGACAGACTGACAGACAGCTGGCCAGCTAGACAGACAAACACCTAGAGGTATGGATGGACAGACAAACATGATAGAAAACATGAGTCCCGTCCTACGTCGGGACTAATGACAGGCTATATAAAGTTTTCACTCCACATACTTTATTCTTGAATATCAGTTTGCCTCTCCGGTCTGATTTTCAGAAGTGTCCGTTCATGCTGGTGTCCAAGAGCCTTTTTATTAAAATTGTTGTTTCAGATATGGTGAATAAAGGTATTTTATCAATTGAATCTTTGGTTTATAAATTGTTTTTATTACTTTTATCTAGATTAATTGTCTATCAAAGCATATATATACCAGGGTCATTCTACAGAAATTGTCCTATTCCTGTCCCTGGGTTTCAAATGTCATTAAATCAATAATAAAGGTTTCTTTATCACTTTTTTTTGGTTAGTGGTCAATAGCAGGACCAAATAAAAATGTTTAATGTTAATTTTGTTATTCATGTGTATTTTTGGCTTTATTTTACTTCCCTAAAGTCACACCTGCACCTGTTTTTTGCATGTCCCTGCACCCATTTCTGTGAACTCAACCCTCAATATATCTGTAATATTACCTGAATATGCTATAATTTTGATATGAATGTAACCAGAACAATGTCCTTTAACTAATGGGCTTGTTTTATTTTGTTGTCTCCTGAAAAAAGTCAAACATACGAAAGATATTTTATGTCCGTTTAAAACCTCTATTTTATAACGAAAGGATATCAGCAAAATTATTCTTTAACTGTCATGAAGTGATGCTGTTCTAGTTCACATTCCTTTAACCTCCCATGAGGTCTGAGCTGCCTGGCCTCTTTAAAATACCAAAGCTGAATTTGTCATTACCGCAACACATCATTACCGGAACAATTTGCTACTGTTGCGGTAATGACTCATAGGAAAAGCATGTTAATTTTAGCCAAATTTAAAATTGATAAAGAATCATGGCAACCATTGCTAGATGTTTTTCAGAACCTATCTTAAACTCCACACTGATTAAATCATGCATTTTACAAATTTTGAGAAACAGCAAACTTGTCGCCCAAATAGAACATTTCTGTAGAATGACCCATGAGCTGTTGTTGATATACTTGCACTGGTCCATCTGTCTAGGTACAAAATAAATTGTTATGGAAGGCAGGTACAGGATGGTGAGGCCTCAAATATTGTTTTGAAATGTATCTGTATACTACTCTGGTGAACGATGTTTTGCTCGAAAGAAAGTAATTGAAACAGCATGCACAAAGCAATCTTTTCATTATTTTGTTATGAGGCCAGTAGCCTATCTCCTTAGAACTTGTAGTATCACATTTCAAAAGAGTTTCAACTTGTAATTATGTTTTTTTGTGTTCTTGTTTTTAAAATTCTGTTATGCCATCTATGGCATTGTTCCACTGACATCCCCTGAAGAATGACATAAAGGTAACATAAACAATTATTTGTGAATGTATAAACGACATCTTTGTTTGCTTCTTTTCAAGGAAACACCTGGGACCTCTAGTTTTAACTGCGATAATTTAGTTTATTAAGTGCTCCCCCTTTCTCCCTCTCCCTCATTCTGTGCGCTCTTGGCAACAATGGCTTGCCAAACCTTTTTGGCTGATGCATTGATCCTGTGACTACAAATGCTGTGGGAGTGTGGGACTTACTAAGGTCATGCCATTTTGGCATTGTTACTCAGTAGCTCATAAATGTAAGATTCGGTCTTGCGGAAAATGGCTTAGGATGACCAGGAACTTGCAAAGTAAAGGTTTATGAGGATTATTTGGGGTTGAATATTTGCAAGTGCCGCTGATGTGAAGAAGTATTGTCGTAGCCGCAAACTGACTTTGCATTATTTGGCTTTAATTTCTTTTACCCTCATAAAAGTATGAAACATCTTGTTTCTTTGGAGCACAATGCAAATTTTGTTGATTGGATACCGCTGCCTTCACCACTGGGTATATATTATAACCAACTATAAAATATTAGTTTGGGGGGTCTTTGAAGCTCAAACGAATCTGGACTTTTGATGGAAGATTGAAAAACTGCTTGTGGATTCTTAAATTGTTAGAGGAGAACATGTGTGTAGAATTGATTTTGACTGGTTCTTCTTCTTAACGTATATCTCCCTTAATTTAGAAGAACATCTTTCGATGACTTGTAGTTATAAATGCTATATAGTGAAACTATGGTATGTCATTGGTTTTCAAGGGATGTCAGAAGAAATGCTGTCTCTTCTTTGAAACAACCACATTCACAACATCAATTGTTGGTCCTGTCTCTCGGTTTTTACATCTGGTGCATTAGTCCATACCATGTTCCATACCATGTTATATTGAACGGAATGCTAACTAACGTTAAATAACAATTTTCCTTGAAAATTCCTCATTAAAAGAAAACTCATCCGCGCTCTCCCAGACACCTGTTTGAATTAAAGCATCAGCTTGCTATTTATACCTTCACAAAAATGTAATGGAAGATCTTGGTTCAGGAACAGAAGTGCAGGCAGTTTTGGAGTATATCAGCTAGAAATCTAAAGCGCTATATCAATTTTTTTTTTCAGTCATCACTACTAATACACTGTTTATCATGTCTTGATAATAAATAGAAAAGTTACAAGTAACAACCAAACTATTATAGTTTGGTTGTTATTTTGTTTTTCGTTATATTGTTAGTTATTTTGTCTCCTTGGAGTTACATTGTAGGTACTTATCAGTTTTACAAGGCTTGAGGGATACAGTCAGCAAACCGCTACTAACATCGAATGCTATCAAAAAGTTGCAGGGGTATATAGTGAAAACATAAAAAATGATTCGAATACGACTTTGGCTTTATTGGCAAGTTGGTTGATGTCTGTTTTAACTGCTAATGATCATCTATTCATTGTATGAGATTAGAAATGACATTTCCAGATGTTTGGCACTCTATCCTGACATTTGAAGCCTTGTCTGATGGGAAAACACCCATGAAAGTGGCCCTGCCAGCCAGTTCACTTCATTTGTCAAGCAGTTTCTTCTTTTTTGTTGTCTCCTAAATAATGGTAATATCTTTAATGACAGATATGAAATCACTTACCTCTTCTGCAAGCTGCAAGAAAAATGCTCTATCCCTCTTGTACAAGAACACTGAAGTGACTGATTGACCATAAGACACATACAAGCAAGACTGACTATCCACAGCCTCACACTCTCATAAAAAAACCGGGCCTATTTTCACCCACTTACATACGCTGTAGACGTCCACTAGCTTGTATTTGAGGCAAGACTAGACGTCTGCTACTGGGCCAAAATAGGCACTTACAGACCGTCTGTAGGATAGCAATACAGACGTCTACAGTAGCATGTTACCAAGGTCTTACAGACATATTATTTTCTATGTTATAATGTCTGCATATACCATATTTCTGTGGCTTACAGACAGTGTATTTTGGAGGTTAACAGACGTCTATAACAGGCAAAAAACCTGACTTTACAGACGTATGCCATGGATCATAGCTTTGACTTTACATACGTCTGTACTGACGTTTAATACTTTTCATTTAAGAAATTCCTATATTTCAAATAGTGTATTTTGGAGGTTTACAGTCGTCTGTAACAGGAGAATAGCTGACTTTACAGACGTCTGTAATGGACAGCAGCTAGGACATTACATACGTCTGTACTGACGCTTTTTTGCAATGTTAAAGACTCCAAAATGTAGTCTTAACAATTAAAAGAATGCAAGACAAAAACTTCAGCTTAATGGAAGGATACTTTAATTCAAACAAAAATAAAAGCTGTACCCAGTCATCATACAAGAATAATATAATTTAAACAATAGTTTGGCAATAGCTATTACAGAAACTCAATGTAAAAGTAAATGAACAACTGGATAATGACACCCAAAAACATGAGAAATTCAAAAGAAATTCACAGAAATAAATTGCATTGACAAATGGCTCATAGTAAGTTAGTCCTAGCAAGACTACTGACACAGGTCTACATACAGCGATGAAATGAAATATAAACAATGGACTCATCATCAGTTTCCCTCATTCAAACAGGTTTACAATAAAATTATTTAGTTTTCATTCTTCGGTTTCTGTCTGCCAAAAAGAGTTTCAATGTCAACATTGCATTTTGTGGTTTCATGTATGAGATTTGCTTGCTGAGGTTACGGAGATCTGAATTCGCCTGCTCATTTATCTGTGTATTCAGACTTTTAATTTGAGGATCAAAGTTATATGAGTTTGTGCTGTATCCTAAGGTACAGGCAGAATGATCTTGAAAGTGGAGACGATCCACTAAGAAAATTGTTTCTGCAAACCGAGCGGGCTCCCTGTTTAGAGCATATGTATGAAAATTGCACAAATCGTCATATATAATCCTGAGCTGGGGCAGAAAGTCAACAAAGCGGTTCAAGAAGAGTTTAAAAGGTGTCTTGGGACTTTCTGACGACGTCATTAATGAAAATCCTAAACATACTCTGTGACGACAAAATATTGTAAAAACTCCCGGACTGAGAGTTGGGTGGCTGTTACTGAGTTTCCTGCAGAAAATGTCATCTGTTTTGGCCTGACACTCAATCGCATAATTACATTTTCCTAATTTTGAAGGGTAGCACGGGAAATACTAGTATGGGGATTCAACAGCTTTACCATACTTTTCCTTTGAAGGAATCTCACATGTCTCAAACAATGACAGAATATGAAGCAAGATAAACTCAATAACATCAGAGGTATACTTTGAAAGGGAACCACTAGTCATGTTATCAACAATAGCATTCGCAATGATTGGGACATGTTTCTTTATCGCCTTGAAGTGGGATGAAGCAGCAGAGTCTCGGATGTCAACTGCACCGTTTATGACATCAAGAATGGCTTCTTGGGCATCTGGATGGCCGTACAATTGGAACGTCCCGTAGAGTGGAGAACTTGAACAAAATGCTGCCAGTAAATTTCGAGAGCTGAAAAAAAAAAGAAAACAATTATATACATTGCAAAATGTATGTATTTTCAGAGTAAAGGACAGTGGTAACACAATTATTCAATAAGTAAGAATTGTTGGGGCAAAGTTAATTGCATAATTGATATATATATATAGATTAAATAAATATTCAGTGGAATTAGGCTAAAACCAATGTCCATATTCAATGGTACACACCTTTGATGACAGTGAGAACCCATATGGTTCACCCACTCATAAACCGGGTCACATTCTTTCTTCAGTTTCTTCATCATGTCATCATATTCACTTTGGGGCATGGACGGCGGATTCTTCAACAGAGTACCCTTGACAAGTCCAATGTAAGAGGCCAGGAGCTTTTCATAATGTACTAATAAAATGTGTGTTTGTCTAAAACTTAAAGCATGACACCATATAATGCATGTGGAATTCCAGCGCTTTATCGAGTGGGAAATTGTCCATAAAGTTTAAATTATCAAAACGTTTGCATCTCTTATTTAAATGGACTGATGACCTGACGGACTGATGCGATGAAAACAAGATACCCAAAAGTCACCTTTGGAAGGCAGCGGCTAAAAAAGAAGTTCACATGTCAGGTCAAGTGATGCAAAATTCTGTGTTTGCTTACAGTATGGAAGAGATAGGATGTTGGGCATTGTTGGCACCATAAAATTATTGGCTGCGAGTCTTAAACCTCACACCTCTGAATCCTGATGCAATAGTTTTAAGCAAATTTTCTTGTTCCTTGTTGAGCTGTCTGTACTGTAAAACACAAGATGTTATTCTTTTTCTTTATTTTCTTTTGTGTTTCCTTTTCATACATCACAAGGAGAATCACATAAACACATTAGCCTGTCAGTGAATACTGTATGTGCAATTGGGGAAGGTTGGGTTGTTTACCTACCAGTGCTTACTATTCATGGTATTGAGCAAGAATTGAGATTTGGCATATTCGTGTCTGTCTCTATTCAACATAATTGCTTGTCCATGTGATTGAGACTACCACTGACAGTAGGCCATGTTAACTGATCAAGCTTAAAACAGAGTAGCTCCAGACACACACAAAAAAACCCTTGTGGACCAGTCAGTCAATTTGCCAATATATTTTGCTGGCTTTGCTTGGTGCAGGCATAGCTTTAAAATCCACTATCTGCTTACACTGCCAACTTCTGTCCATTAACCTCGAAGAAAAGAGATCTGTCTTTGCAAAGTGTTTTGGGGTGGCTTTTAATTAACTTTCCAAGAAGCCTGTGTCCTTTTGGAGAGCCAAAGTGAAGCTACAAGGATTGGATGTTTGTTTTTTTTGTTTTTTAAGGTGTTGTGTCTTAGTTAGATGCTGATTTTGAGGGTTCTAATATTTGTTTTTGTTAATTAGACCCCAACTGCAAGGTTAAAACTAACTGACAAAAATGCATGTAAGAAAGTGTAAATGGACACTGGATAGGTAGCACAAGCTGCCCCATTTCAATAGTATGTTTGACATCTTGTTTGTTGTTGATATTGTATAGAAATCAATAACACAATTGGTATGCCATTAGATTGCTTACTGTGACATAATTTGTTAATTTTTAATTACTCTGCTGATTTAACTTCTTAGATTTTATTACGGTTTTTCATTGTTAGTCAATCTGTTTTAAAGGACATGCAACTATGATATTGACAAATTTGAAGATTACACTTTTTTACAAGTTTTCTGCTTACTCCTATTATTTGCCTGCACCGCGTCATCTTTGTTTGTTGACACTGTGTATCAACCAGGTGACCCAATTAAGGATTTTCTTTGTTTACATTTTGCTAGTTTTCATGTATAGAGCAAGCAACAAACGTTGCCATATAGCCAGTATGCTGTCTTATATAGTATACACAACAATATACATACAACATTTGGAATCAATCAGTTAAATTTTCTGAGAGATTAGGCAGTTTTAAAAGAATTTAGTGCATTTTTACTAGAATCACCAAATCTTTTGATTGCTAAATATTTAAAGTTTGAAATTTCACGTCAAGATTTCTGATACATAAATACAGCATACTGGCTATGTTATGTTGTAATTACATTGGTTTTCGGTCTAAAATTTAAGATTTTATGATTAACTAGG
Organism: Platynereis dumerilii; assembly: GCA_026936325.1. Classification (NCBI taxonomy): domain Eukaryota; kingdom Metazoa; phylum Annelida; class Polychaeta; order Phyllodocida; family Nereididae; genus Platynereis; species Platynereis dumerilii. Next base: position 160,538,122 of record JAPTHN010000001.1, read on the forward strand.
TCGCTTCGCATCTAGAGCAAACGGTACACAGTGTTGAACCCAGGTCCAAGTAATCTATGCCTAACCAGAAGTTTTTTTGTTCATGTCAAAAGTTTATTTTGCCATGCCCCTTTCCTTGGATGTTGTAAAGTGCTTTTTGTCGTTTTTTGGGTCCTTGGAATTCATTCCAAGACCATTGTCGTCAGCTTCATTTCCTGTGAACAGGCAAAGTTGGTGTACTCACTAAAACATTTCACAGACAAAATGACAACCCCAACAGATGTGCCCTTGTGATCAAGATGGTGCTTATGCACCCCTGGCTACAATATTGTGTTTATCAGTGCTCAAATTTTCTTCTATTAAACATATTTCTTCTGAGCTGTCAGCACTTCACACAAAAACTGGTTTCTGTATACACACCAAAAGTCGGACTGTGCTGCCCTCTTGTGCATAGTCACAATATACTGCTTTCTTATACCTAACTTGATAGATTGTTGGTAGAATATTGAAGAGGCTCAACTTGTTGAAATAGACCAAGGACCCGATGCATGCATTGCATGCTATTTTCTTGTGTGAGAACATTGATTCATGCATTATGTGGGCATATGCAAACATTTTTCCCAGTAGGTACTTGTGTTCTTTCAACGTCTCTCGATATTGCAGTGTGTCCTGGTTGCATGCAAAGTTGAATTAACACTGGTTCTGCCATCTGTGTAAACCAATGTTTGAGCTTTGAGGAATGGTATCACATACTTAACTGGAACAAAGTTTGGACTTGCTCTGCAGTGTGTTGTTTTGATGTCATGGCAGTTTGCGTGTTTGATTGGATGCATCAGTTGGTAGTCTTTAAACATGTAAACTACTAACTGTTGTCCGAGCTGGAAAATCGGCTGGAAAATCGGCAAAAATAGTCCAACAACATTGCAAAAGTCTGACATTTAAAAATAGGCACATCTGCTATGGAACATATCATGTTGTTAGAAGTATTGTATGATATGTAGTCAGACGCCATATTTTAGATTTCTAACATACATTTTTGTCAGTTAGATCTAAGAATTGCCTTCGTTTCTCAGCTCTGTAAATCACAGGCTGTTGTCATATTATATTATTCAATATTGCAAAGACCTAATCCTCAATTCTCTATATTATTTTTTTCTGGAAAGACATGGCGTCCTTGAATAACTGACTTGTCGATTTTTGCACTCTGCACATGTCTAAAACTACTGTGTCATAAGCTTGATCAGCTTACACGACCAACTGTTAGAGGTCGAGTCAATTAAAGTGCCATGCAACTTGGTCAAACACTGGCTAACACAAATCTCATTTTTTCCAAAGATAAAGTAGGTATTACAGAGTTTCTCCAGCTTGCAATGCAATTTTCCCTGTTCTGTGACCCTCTGACACAGACAAAATTAACTGGCAGAGTGGTCTGCACAGCTTTTAAATTGACAAATGATAGTGTAACCAGATAGTGGCTTTCAAAGTTTTTCTTTTATTTTGTAGTCTGGAAGACTTGCATAATACATTAGCCTACTAACTGACCGGTCAACTGGGGACTTGTGCACATGTCTAAAGCTTCTGTGTCTGTAATTTGATTAAGTGTAATATGAGCCACAGCAGACCCCTTGTACTGGTATCAATCTTTTCCTTTGCAGGCAGACACAGCCCATGCTAAAGAGAGACAGATATATAGAGTGGTACACAGAGTGGTACATAACATGGAATAGTGGATAGAATGGTAAATACCTTTCATTATACGTTTATAGGCAGGTTGATAGATAGCAATAGATAGAGATCAAGTTGGATGGTGCTGAATAATATTAATGAGAGCAATATTGTTTTTTGGTCAATGGACGTGTCTTGTAAGTAGACACAGTATTGGCAAATGATAGAATGAGAAAGATAGAAATTGATTGAAAATTTGTGTGAGTTCCAGATACTCAGATTATGTGGACCGCTCACTGGAGCTTGCGGAATTGCACATTGAGGTAGATAGAGATAGATATATAGATGGAGAGAAAGATATAGATTGAAGAGTAGATAGTGTTTAGTGTATGTTTACACCTCTTCGGCACTTAGACAAACAACTATATACATGTATGCCATACATTGTATAGTTTGATAGAATGGTAGGTTGAAAAATTTTGTTTGAAAGATGTCTAGCTGGACTCTTTAGCGATGTGTCTTTTGTGTGGAGGTTTTATGTATTGATTTGACTGGTTTATTAAATTCCAAACATTGTTTTACAGAATAGATATACTTCGACAAACCTGTCTGCAAGTTGACCGCTATTCATGTATATATTTTTCATTATTTGGCATGTTCACGAATTCGTGGAGGTGTAAAAACGAGCATATACGAGTTCGTGGATGTGTAAAAACGAGCATAAGTGCTCGTGTATATGTAATAACTAACACCCGTGGATGTGCTTTATTATTCATTTGTGGACCTGCCAATACTAACATTCATGGAAGTGATAGATAATTAGGGTTTAGGTTTAGAATTAGGGGTAGAGTTAGTTTTAGGCAATTTCAGGGTTAGTATGTTTCTAATTACATCTGTACAAATTCGTGAAATGCAATATTTGGCACTTACACGAGTGCAAAATTCGTGTATATGTTCGTTTTTGCAGGTTTACAAATTCGTCCACATGTAAAATATTGAAAAATATATACCTCCGCTGTTGCATTGCCACTGCTTTTTCCCGCCTTGGCAGAACATATGCTGAATTGTTTTGCCACCTAGTGGCTGGTGTGCAATTCCGCAAGCTCCAGTGAGCGGTCCACATAATCTGAGTATCTGGAACTCACACAAATTTTTTCTGGAAGAAACCAGGGCTGCTTCTGAGTATGCTGATGGCCTTGTCTACTTCCTCAGAGAATGTGATTGCCAAGTCTAACTCTGATTTACGTCAATGTTGCATAGAAACTTTGTAAATGTGCCATGAAATTGGAACTGTTTTCTTGAAGCAGCAATGCTGCAGCATGCAAAGCCAACTTTGTGCCAGGTGGAAGCAGCATGCAGTTCTGAGTTTCACCAGACTGTCGACATACACAATTTAAACATACCTATCACAATGATTCACCATACATTTAGAGATATACAGATGATGCTTGAGGCTTACCTGTAAGCTCTAAGAACTGTACAGAAAAGGGGGGGTGGGGTGCAAGCCCAGAAAAAAAAAGAAAAGAAAAGTATAATAGACGCATACATACATTAACAATGAAAACAAAAATTAGTTAACGGATAAATACAAATGTATTGGAAAGAAGTAGGTAAGAATGATAAATACATATCACAATTCCATTTTTAGTTGATTTGAAATAATGATAATCATTGATGTATCAGTGTAAATGTATATATATAAAAATACACTGAACACTGAATGTGCAAAACTATCTATCCATCATTTTGTTATGGGGCTTGTTATAGAAGTTGCTGCTTTTAGAAACTACAGTATCTCTTTAGAACTTATAGAATCTTGTTTTTAATAGAATTTTCAACTTTTAATTGTGTTTTTTGCATTCTTATTTAAATGATTATATGCTCTCCATAACATCGTAAAGTAGAACATTATTTTTGAATGTATAAATGACACCCTTGTTCCCTTATTTTATAGGAAAACCAAGGGACCTCTAGTTTAACTGCAATAATTAAGTTTATTATGTACTTCCGCCTTTTTCCCTCTCGCTGATTATGTGTGCTCAGACCATACCAAGTGCTGTAGGACTTGCTAAGGTCATACCATTTTGGCATTGTTACATTGTTACTCAGTCGCTCATAAATGTATGATTCGGTCTTGCGGAAAGTGGCTTAGGATGACATGGAACTTGCAAAGTAAAGATTTATGAGGATTATTAGGGGTTGAATATCCTGCAAGTGCAGCTGATGTGAAGAAGTATTGTTGTGGCTACTGACTGACTCTCTATTACCTGGTAGTATTTTATTTTATCTTGATGAAACTGACACACATTTTGTTTTTCCTGTGCATTGATTTTCTAACTCTGAATAAAATTAAAATGCTTGAAAAGATATAGGAAACGTGGGGTAGGGTGTCCCAAAAAATGTGAAAGTCTGAAATTCATTTGGGCTATTCTCTAAATATGTTCTACAGACTCAGACGCAGATTCAGATAAATATTATTTTCCCCCAAAAGAGTTATAACTAGACATTGATATTAATAGTGAACCAGTAATGAGCATTAAAAAATTCACAGAATTTATGCTTGACTATCAACTTCACTTTTATTCTTCATATTGATATTGATTGACTTCATATTGACTCTATATTGACTTAATATTGACTTCAAATAGACTTCATATTGATATTTCTATGGACATTCATGCCGACATTCATAATGACATTCATATTGACATTCATGCCGACATTCATAATGACATTCATATTGACATTCATGTTGATGTTCATATTGACATTCATATTGACTTGAAATTGAACTCATATTGACATTAATATTGACTTCAAATTGACGTTCATGTTGACATCATATTGACATTCATATTGATACTGAAATTGGCATTCTTTTCATTCTTAGAAGATGATCCAACTAAGCCAAATATTCTCTTCTGATACCCAAAGGACTGAGAAGTCGCTCAACCAACCAGAATCCGGTAACAAGACAACGCCTGAAACAACAAAACTAAAAAGCTAAACAATCGGCTTACTACCTCACACAGACGAGTAAAATTATACGCACCAACAGCAGAACTTCCCGCAGGTCTCAAATTTCATGTCAAGTCTAAAGATGGAAGACCGAAGGAAGTATTACCATTAGATAACTGCTAAAAATATTTGGAAAACCACACTCAGTCAATCAACAACCTGACAATAATTCATGGGTACAAGCGATAAAGGCCACTCAGACAAGGAAACTTCATGAATTGAAAATTATTGCGGATGTACCTGTCAAAGTGACACCTCAAAGATCTTGTTCCCATTAACCAAGATGGGATGACTAACCCAAAATAACCCTTAACCAAGTGTGTCTCTGAATAGCTCAATCAGGTGCTGATGAGACGTTAAACACAAACTCACTCACTCCTGACGATATAGTTTCAAGCAAATTTTCCTTTTCCTTGTAGAACCCTTTCTTTCTGTCTGTACTGTGTATAAACACAATATGTTATTCTTGTTCTTAATTTTCTTTTGCTTTTCCATTTCATACGTCAGTAGGAGAATCATACAAACACATTAGCCTGCCAGTGAATTCAGTCTGTGCAAGTGGGGGAAGGTTGAATTGTTTAGCTACCGGTGCTTACTATTCTTGGTATTGAGCAAGAATTGAGATTTGGTATATTTGTTTCTGTCTCTATTTAACATAATTGCTTGTCCATGTGATTGAGACTACCGCTGTCAGTAGCTCATTTTAACTGGTCAAGGTTAAAACAGAGTAGCTCTAGACACACACACAAAAAATCCTTGTGGACCAGTCAGTCAATTTGCCCATATATTTTGCTAGCTTTTCTTGGTGTAGGCACGGCTTTAAAATCCACTATCTGCTTTCACTGCCAACTTCTGTCCATTAACCTCAAAGAAAAGAGATCTGTCTTTGGAAAGTGTTTGGGGGTGGCTTTTAATTAACTTTCCAAGAAGCCTGTGCCTTTTAGAGAGCCGAAAGTGGAGCTTCAAGGATTGGGTTTTTGTTTTATGTTGTTTTTTTGTGTTACATGTAGGTGAGATGATGATTTTTGGGATTCTAACATTCATTTTCGCAGTACCCCTGATTTTCGTCAATTAGATCCCAACTACAGGGAGCGATTTAACTGTCAAAAATGCGCGTGAGGAAGTGTACATTATAACAAAACAACCCAAGTCAGGGTCACTGAGTAACAATATCACAAGCTGTCGTGTGAATTAATATCACTAGAGCCCGCAGGGCGAGAGTGATATTAATTCACACGACAGCTTGTGATATTGTACGAAGTGCCCTGACGCGTGGTTGTTTTGTTTTTATCACCTGGTTTAACCTCAAATTTTTAGTTATAAAGAGAGACAATTTTCTGCCATTACAAAAATGCGACGTCGCCATGGAGCATCAATGGATATGACGTCACAATCCCATTGTTTTGGCCATAGTTTGGTTTGTGACGTCATCAGGCAGCTGAAATGCTGGTGATGTCACTACCATTGTTGAAAAATATCGCCCTTGAAGGGTGGTATTTTTTACAATATCATAGGCCCTGATATTTTGACTGTAAACAGTGATATTCACAGCCAACCAGGTGATAAAAACAGGTAGCGCTAAAAGCTTTCCCATCTCTTGTTATAGATTGTTAATATTGTATATTGCTGTGAAAAAAAGGACACAATTGGTAATTGTAGGCCGATTGATTGTTTACTATCGCATAATTTGTTGATAATTATATAATTAAGCTGATGAAACTTTTAAAAATGTTGTATAGACACAGGCTGTGCAATAGATAGATGGGTAGATAGATAGATGGACAGATAGATAGACAGAGATCTTGATATAGTTAGATGTATAAGTAGATTAGATTAGAAATTTAAAGTCGAGTAAATAACAACAACAATTAGCTCAGTGAGATAGTATTCAACATACATAGGGGAAAAGAAGTATTTGACCCCATGCCGTATTTTCTGTCATGGGCACTTGCGTTTGCTCCATCCAAAACTCTGAAATTTCTCAGGTAATGTGGTAATAAATTCCAAAGATGGGTTCCATAATAATATGAAAAAGCTTTCCTTACCATGCATAGCACATGGGAACTCTGATTTTAACTGCAATAATTAATTACAAGTTTGAATGCCCCCTTCGAGTCCTCCCTCATTCTGTGCACTCTTGTTGCTCTTGCCAACAATGGCTCGCCAAATCTGTTTGGGTGATGTATTGACCTTGTCATACCAAATTCCGTGGGACTTGCTAAGTTCATACCATTTTGGCATTGTTGCACAGTAGCTCATAAATGTATGATGCATTCTTGTGGAAAGTGGCTTAGGATGACAAGGAACTTTAGAGGTAAAGGTTTCTGGGGTTATTTGGGGGTTGAATAGCCTAGAAATGCAACTGATACGAAGAAGTTTGGCCATGGCTACCAACAGATTGCTTTACCTGGTAGCATAACTTTATTTCACCCTGTGCTGATTTTATGATATGTCTTATTTGTCTGTGTTAACTAAAGTTTTAGCTGATTATGATATCTTCATCATAGGATATTATGCAAATAAATGTTAATTGATCACAGGAGAACAGTCGCTAATGCCAACCAATGGATCAGTTTCTATTGTTTTATCACACCATTAACCGATTTTTATACGTCCCTTTTAATTTCATCACTTGCCATGTTTACATTTATACAATTGAATATTACAGCAATTCTTGAAAACACCTCACTGTATTTTTTTGGCTTCCTGTCATGTTCTTGGAATTGATTTTTTTCAAATCCGCCAATTATTACTAAATAAAAGCCTAATTAGCCTTTCTGTTCAGATTTTTGCACTGGTCTTGCTGTGAGTCAATAATGTTGCCATGGCATGATTTGCCTTAATGTCACGATTTTGTGCAACACACTACGGGGCGCTCAGACACTTTTTCCCCCATAATGAACCTAGAGCAGGTATACTGCCTCCATATCCCCCATGCCCTACACATCTACCTATATCCACCAGAATCCCAATTTTAGTTATGCCAGATATTTCCACCAGGGGCACAATTGTGCGTACATGTAGAATGTGGAGATACCTGTGGGTGGACTTCGCTTTTCAAAATGAACATGGCCGCAGCAAAAGCACAGCAGCCCAGCGGAAAAAGTACATGTATTTGGGATGTGGAAATGGTTATGATATTTATTGATTTTTGGTGACATTTGACAAGTTTAGGGGGGTCTTTGAATGTTGGGAAAGGATGAGCATTGTGCATGGTGTGGTGTTTGACATATTTGATGGATGCCATGAAACGGAGACTAAAAGTAGAATCCCCCATCCCCATGGGCACATCGACGTTACAGTAACGTTGCAACGACGTCACACTTTTCGTCAAATGACGTAGATTTGTATGGTTGAAATTATATTGTCACAACGTTGTGAAGCAACGTCAAAGATATGACGTTAGCATGCAATGTTGTGGCGACGTTTTACAACATTGTGAGGCAATGTCAGGAATTCCATGTTAGCTTGGAACGTTGTGGCAATGTTGTAAAAAAACCCTGACGTCGTGTTCACATTGGGGCGACATAATCTCTACCATACATATCTACGTGACCAACAGACCAGCCCTCCACCAATTAGCAACGTCGGGGATTGCATCGTGTGCCCACTGGGATAGCATAGGATGGGGGATAATTAATGCCACAGGTATAAGTTCGCTGCCAGGAAATAGATCTAACACAAGTCATGTAACCTGTTTTTGACCAATCAGGAGGCAGGGATATAGTGAAGATTTGATAAAACAAGATGGCCCACCTTTTATTTTGAAATTCAAACAATCAGCATACTTGTATATTATATATTTATAAAGAATTTTCTGTAGAGTCTTGAATCTTCATTACATATTGATCGCTACTATTTTTGTCCACCGAACTTTTCACCTTACATTCGTGGTGCTCCTATTGATCCCTGTGCTCTTAGCTCCTTTTTCCCTATGCGGTCCTTCTTCCTTCTTCAATCCCACGATATCCGGCCAATGTTCCCCACATCTCTCTAAAATCTGAAATAATGTGAAAAAGATGTCTGCTGCATTTTGCATCTTATATAATACTGCATGATAGATATTTCTCATGAAAAGTGCAAGGAAAGAAGACTGGGGAAAAAACACAACATTTGAACCACAGACAGAATGATGTATGGACAGGCCACCGTAATACGGTGGCCTGTTAGGGCCACTTGTTTTCTAATTTATATTGCGTTATTTCGCAAAAAGTTTTGGTTATTTCAAAAAATGTTTTGGTTATTTCGCAAAAGTTTTGGTTATTTCGCAAAAAGTTTGCATTATTTCACAAAATGTTTTGGTTATTTCGCAAAGGTTTGCATTATTTCACAAAAAGTTTTGGTTATTTCACAAAATGTTTTGGTTATTTCGCAAAAAGTTTTGGTTATTTCGCAAAAAGTTTTGGTTATTTCACAAAAAGTTTTGGTTATTTCACAAAAGTTTTGGTTATTTTGCAAAAGTTTGCATCATTTCACAAAATGTTTTGGTTATTTCGCAAAAAGTTTTGGTTATTTCGCAAAAAGTTTTGGTTATTTCACAAAAAGTTTTGGTTATTTCACAAAAGTTTTGGTTATTTCGCAAAAGTTTGCATTATTTCACAAAATGTTTTGGTTATTTCGAAAAAAGTTTTGGTTATTTCACAAAATGTTTTGGTTATTTCGCAAAAGTTTTGGTTATTTCGCAAAAAGTTTGCATTATTTCACAAAATGTTTTGGTTATTTCGCAAAAAGTTTTGGTTATATCGCAAAGGTTTGCATTATTATTTCACAAAATGTTTTGGTTATGTCGCAAAATATTTTGGTTATTTCACAAAAAGTTTTGGTTATTTCGCAAAAGTTTTGGTTATTTTGCAAAAGTTTGCATTATTTCACAAAATCTTTTGGTTATTTCGCAAAAAGTTTTGGTTATTTCACAAAAAGTTTTGGTTATTTCAAAAAACTTTTGCATTATTTCACAAAAAGTTTTGGTTATTTCACAAAAATGTTTGCAATATTTCACAAAACTTTACCCAAACATATTTAGTGTTTTGCAGCCCAATAGACTATCTATTATAACAGTTTCATTATAATTTAGGCTAAAAAAAAAAGAGAGCACCATTTCACTGTGGTATTTGCACCTAATGAGTCAGAATAGCTGATGAAAGTGATGATGTGTCATATTCATACTTTTAGCACGGTGTTTGCACCTTGGCAAACAATTATTCATGCAGTCCCTTCCAGTTATATTAGGAGATCTATGGGCTGGTTGCCTCCTGTAACATTTCCGGGCACTCAGGAGGATTGACTGATGTGCTGGTAGAGAGAGTGGGAGTGCTCAGCTGTGGTGTAACTGGGGGGCCTCGAGGCTCGAGCGGGGGGCACCTGGGGGGGCACGACTTTCTCTGGGGGGGGGGCACCAACTATACTAACTGTATATTTTAGCCAGAGTTGGAAAGTTCATATGGGGGGCACCTGGGGGGCACAGGTCCAATATGGGGGGGTACGTGCCCTCCGTGCCCCCAATAGGGACGCCACTGGTGCTCAGCATGTTGCACATTTAATCCATGTGAGGGCTCTTTTAATTGATCATGACACATCATTGACACTCATTGTGACTCACAAAGTGCAATTTTCATATGTGATGTATCATCAAGACATGGACAATCCCTAGATCTAGACAGACAGGTACATATATTGATAGATTGGTAGATAGATTGATAGACAGATTGATAGATACAAAGGTATGATAAATACAGCGAGAAAATCTCCAGAGGGGCAAGTGGTCTTTGGAGGGGGGGGGGGCCGTCATGCTAGTGGGAATTTCTTCTTTTGCCTAAATTATAATTAACTATTATAATAGATAGTCTATTGGGCTGCGAAACACAAAAGATGTGTGGGAAAAGTTTTGTGAAATATTGCAAAACTTTTTTGTGAAATAACCAAAACTTTTTGTGAAATAACCAAAACTTTTTGTGAAATAATGCAAAACTTTTGCGAAATAATGCGAAAATTTTGCGAAATAATGCAAAATTTGGCGAAATAACCAAAACTTTTTGCGAAATAACCAAAACATTTTGTGAAATAACCCAAACTTTTTGTGAAATAATGCAAAACTCTTGCGAAATAATGCAAAATTTTGTGAAATAATGCAAAACTTTTGCGAAATAATGCAATATTTTGCGAAATAACCAAACCTTTTTGTGAAATAATGCAAAACTTTTGCGAAATAACCAAAACTTTTTGTGAAATAATGCAAAATTTTGCGAAATAACCAAAACTTTTTGCGAAATAACCAAAACTTTTTGAGAAATAACCAAAACTTTTTGTGAAATAATGCAAAACTTTTTGCGAAATAACCAAGACTTTTGTGAAATAACCAAAACTTTTTGCGAAATAATGCAAAAAAAGTTAGAAAACAAGTGGCACTAACAGGCCACCGTAATGACCTGACGGACAGCCAGGATGAAAACAAAATCACCTTTGGGAGACATGGGCGAAAAATGACCTGTTTTTGTGTCAGGTTGAACGTCTGTGCTGTATAATACATGTACATGCATTTCTGAACTCCTGTTTTCATCACCTCACCCAGATAAGAGGAGCAGTAAATATTACTTACTTGAAAAGAGTTGTGTGATCAGAAGACATTTATATTGATATTTTAATGTTTGTAGTCCAAAACCAAGGAATATTGTTCAAAATGCCCTAGACCTGTGTATGACAGTCACAGTTCGTTCGAAGCTTGTTAGTTGATTGTGAAAATAATTTTCTCCAATTGACAGTTATTTTTGGGTGTTGTTCGTTTTACAGTCTGTCACTCTGATATAGAAAAAATGAGGACCAGTTCACAGTGAAAATGCACTTTGTGACTCATGAAAGCCGATAAAGTGTTGTCTTCTCTACTTTCAACATGGAAAACAAAGAGGCTTTTTGGATGGTCATGATCAAGAGAAGCCATTGGGAGACTTCTCAGTGGTTGGTGGTGGCGCTACTGTACTAGAGAGTCACTGTGACGTCACCATTGTCACAATGTTTGTGTCACAACCGCAACAATGACACAATTGATGACATCACCATTGTTTACTCACTATCTAATGGTTACCCCTGATGCATTGAAGTCCCCCTTTCACTTGTCATAACTGATATTAGAGTGAAAATCAGATGCATAATCCTTTCGTTTGGCTGTCACCAACAAGCGGGATACGTCTCCTTAAGGTGACTCAACCGTGGTAGTTTGATCATACAGATTTTTCTAAAATTTTGCACAGGTAGTCTATGGGACCCATACATTCCAAAAATGAAAAAGAAAAAAAATTCACCGACTCGTTTGGTTGCCATGGTAACAGCATGTTTGGCCTGATGACTTCTTAAAAGTTATAAATTGAGTTTTTGGTTATGTACCACAGAATAGAGCATTACATGCATTTGTCACACAAAAATGTCAGAAATGTATTCCCATGGATGTAAACCAATACATTTACCACAAATTTGAAGAAAAAGGTTAAAATACTTTTTTCTGTAAGAGGTCAAAGGGCACAAACACACTAATTAATTGCAGATTTTGCATGCATCAATTTTGGCAGTAATCAAATTTTAGGAAAACGATCATACAGATTTTTTTTTAAATTGGCATATATCATAAACAGGTTATTGTCAAACAAATGTCCAAAAATAAAAAAAATTCACCGAGTCGTTTTTTAACTGCAGTACCATGACTATGCCAATGTCAATTTAAAGAAATAAAGACAATTTTAGACACAGTTGACTGAAATTAGTTGAGAAAATTCTTTTGATAAAGACGAGAAGCTGAAACTTTGAATTAGCACAGAGTAGGTGTTACTGCATTCAATAAAAAAATAATTATGATTCTAGCTACATTAGATCTCATTTAAATAGCAAATTACTGGCTGCCATGCTGTTAAGAAAAAGAGAGCAGAAAATGGTAACGTCACAACTTTTTCAGGGCCTGCAGCAGTGGTGACGCTATGTTGCTAGGCAACCAGGCTGCTCAGAAGTGTGTGCAGTGTACCACGGTTGGGTCACCTTAAATGAAATTAGCATTGAAAGTATTGGGTATGACCAAATTAACATTGAGAGTATCGGGCATGATCATGACAAATCTTCAGCATGATGCACATGAAGTGCCATTTTCACAGTGCAATGGTCCACTCTTTTTCTATATCAAAGTGACAGACTGTAATAGATGAAGATCCTTTTCTATTTTCAGCTTCTGTCTAATTGATATAATCCTAGATGATAACAAATAATCTACAACAGTTTTTGATCAGTTATGTCTGTTAATTAGAATTTTTCATGTGATTTTGGAGCAGGATCACACTAATAGGGAACATTTTTACCTTCAGTGAACGAAATTCGTAGAAGGTATTGTGATCACATGGGTAAAATGTTGTCCGTCCGCCGGGCGGGCGGGCAGCGGGCGGATAGTTTCCGGGCCAGCACTCGGCTTCTATTGAATGTACATGGATGAAATTTGGTGCATATATAGCCTGTATGGTCTAGTTGTGTTTTTTGATGGTCTGATGGATAGATATCCCATACTTTTTGAAATAATTAAAAAAATATAACAATTATTTTTATTTGTTTCCGGGCCAGGACTCAGTCACTTTGCATGTGCATGGATAAAGTTTGGTACAGATGTGGCCTATATGGTGTAGTTTGGTCTGTCTGCCAAACTAATATTTTACCCCAGCCTAAAAGTGTCTGATATAGGGGTCATTCCACACCAAATCAACCAAATTTCCAAAAATCCCCAGCATGACCGTCTTTGATTCCATTCAAACTTTCTACGTTTCAAGAACATTATCAGAAAAGAGCAAATCCAAAATTGCAGGATGATAGCTCAAATATTTTAGGAGTTATGATCAAATGAATTGTGAAAATATGAAAAAACGTCAAAAATTGTCCATTTTTAAAATGGCTATCAAACATTCAATATTGCCCCAAATTTTTTGATATTTTTTTGCCATGCATAAGATACCCAAAAGTTAAAAACAGAAGCACAGAAATGGCTTTCCACAAAATTGCTTGTCCCAAAGAAATTTTCAAAGTTGACTGATTTATCGCACTAAAAATCCAATTTTCATGATTTGTTTTGGTCACCTTAAATACATCCCAAAACTGTCATACTTTTTATGGTATTACTTTGCTACAAAGAGCATACGTACAATAAGTATTAATGTTCCAAAACCAGCAGTTATGTAAATATGGTCTGCTTAATTTATGAATTTCACAAAACAACACATTTTCAAACAAAAATATAGCCATGTGGCGTAGGTGATACAGAAGAGACAAGTACATGGCATAAAAGAACTTAGAATGACCTTTAAAATGATATATAGAAATATGTGTGTATTTGAGTCCTTCATTCTGAAGATGAGCACCCAAGTTTAGTGTTTTTTCAACTTTGATAATTTTTTATTTATTAGCAAATGGAGAAAAAAATAGTGTAAATGGATTGCAGTAGTCATACAATAAGACAAATATCATTTCCTGCCATGTACTAAATTTAATAGTAAGAATTTGCTATGTAAAATAACACTTTATGAACTTTTTAATAGTTATCCACTGGGATGAAGCGAAAATTTTTCGCAACTTTTTCTCAGTACTTGAATCATCACACAATGATAAAAATTGAATTATAATAGGTGCCCAATTTGAAACACTATCAACCTAATATAGGATAATGAGGGCTGCAGTGGGGAAGCTATCAAACATGTTACATATGAAACTGTTTTTAAATTGCTGAAAATGTATTTTTGGCCGGCAGCTCATGATCAGTCACTGATTTCAACAGTTACTATACGGTCAACAGGCACCTGACATTGATGTTTGGACCTTTTGACATCAGAAAACATCCACACAATGCCATGAGATGTCTATCAAATGACCAAGATACAAATCACCATATTAACAACAAAATACCAGGTTTTGGTTTTCCTATCAAGATGTTTTGGTGTGCAACTGCATGGTAGCAGTTCGAGCAAACTATTTTTAAGCCACCTGAAAAATTCTTGGATGAAGTGCAATGCATTCCAAATAAGATTAAAGAATTAGTAAATAAATGTGACATACTTTCCCTGTAGTAAAGTATTATGATGTGGTATTTCTTGCTGCTAAATATATAATTGCAGTAGCCAATGGATAAAGTCTCATTTACATGAGATGAATATGGTTGTCACATGCCTTTCATCAATATATACAGTGTAATCTCTACCTAACGATGAATTTATCTTTTATAATTTAGGCCCAATGAAACCTTCTGAGAACATTGATTTGTTGACAATTTACTTCATTTATTTCCAAAAATTGTCATCCGGCCAGAACAAGTAGAATTCATTGAGAATGATTAATATAACAAGTAAAATATGTAATATGTGACAAAATACTCAGCCGTATATTTTTAAAAATTTTGGTAAAATGGAAATCTACTCGACTTGAGTGTGGATATTCAGTATGAAGAACTCAAATACACACACATTTCTATACATCATTTTAAAGCTCTTCCCAAGTTCTTTCATGCTGGGTATTTGTTTTTTTCCGTATCACCTACGCCACATGGCCATTTAGTGGCTTGAAAATGGGCTATTTTGTACAATATATTAATAACCAGCAGTTTTTGGACAATGATACTTATTTTGCTCATGCACTATATGGCAAAGAACTACCATGTGAAATATGAAGAGTTTGCAATGTGTTTAAGGTAGTCAAAAAAATTCATGAATATTGGATTTTAGTGTGATAAATTAGTCAACTTTGAAAATTTCTGTTTGACAGGCATTCTTGTGTAAAACCACTTTACTGCTTCTATTTATTAGTTTACGGTGTCACTGGCATTGTATAAAAAAATCATACAGTTCGGGTCCAAATTTGGAGTGTAATGACGATTTTACAAATGGACGTTTTTCGGTATTTTATCAAAATTTTCAAACTTATTTTTATCATAACTCTGAAAATAATTGACCTATCGCCTTGTAATTTTGGATTTGCTCTTTCCTAATTATGTTTTTGAAACGCAGAAAGTTTTAAAGAAATCGGGGGTGGTCATGCTGGGACCATTGGTTGATTTTGCATGGAATGACCCATAGGTACACTGTTGTGGCCTGTTTTTGACCGATCAGGTGACAGGGATCACAGTACAGGTTTGATAAAACTATATGGCCCACCTTTTATTTTGCTTCATGACAGTCTGCATGCCATTTAATCACATTTTCGAATACAATATTCACAAATTTCTGCTATCTACCATGCCTTGGTCAGCAAAGGTCTTCCTTCCGTAATCTTTTCTACTTTCTCATGTCTCCTGGAAATTCTGGTTTTATAAAATTGCATGGATGAAGAAACGTATGCATAATCATCATGATTATAATGACACATTTGCATTGCAACAGGAATTTGTGCACATGTCTACTGCTACTGTGTCAGAAACTTGATCAGCTTACTTGACCAACTGTCAGAGGTCGACTCGGGTCAAAGTGACAAGCTACTTGCTCAAATACTGGCTAACACCAATCTTGTTTTCCCCAAGATGAAGTAGATTTGACAGAATAGCCGCAGCTTGCTCCATGCCCTGTACTGACATCCAGTGGCACAGACTAAATTGGCTGGCAGAATAGTGTACACAGCTTAATTGACAAATGATAGTGTAACCAGATAGTGGCTTGAGAAGACTGTCTTTTTTTGTAGTCTGGCAGACTGCGTAATACATTAGCCTACTAACCGACTAGTCAACCAGGGATTTGTTCATGTGTCTACAGCTACTTTGTCTGAAATTTTATCAAGTGTAATGTATGCCACAGCAGACCCTTTTACTGACATTAATCTTTTTATTTTTAAGTGACAAAGTTACTGACAAGAAAGGATGCGTTGTTTGGCATGTTGTTACCCAAAATCTGATCCAATATGTATGGCAGATAATTGAGATAAAATGGATAAATGTAGAACAAACACCTTTAAATATTGTTGAAAAAGAAGAAAGAATGAGAAGAGGTGTTACCGCTAATATCCACTGTTGTGTCTACTGAAGCTTTTCAGGATAAGGGAACTAAGGTGGCTACTAAGAATGTCCCCTTAAATGCTCATGTTATGATCTCTGTAATGCATTACATAATAATCACATGGCAGGTTTGCTCAAGCAAAACATTTGTTTGCTCACATATTCAATAATATTGTGAAAAAAATTCGCAAAAAATGGTTCAATTACCCCCTCTTAGTGACCCCCACTAAACCTAAATGGACATAAGTTCTTAGTAGCCAGCTAAGTTCCCTTATCCTGAAAAACTTCAATAGGCCTATTAGGCCTGGATATTAGGCCTTTGGGAGAAATATAATTGTCTTTTGGCAAATTACAGGGACTTTGGGCAAGCTATAGGGCCTTTGGGCATTACGACTCTTTTGGGCATGGCTTCCCCAATGTCATCGCATCCTCTAAAATATGCGTGAGGCCTTTGGGCAATATAAAGGTCCTTTGGGCTCATGCCTAAGCCACTCGTTATCACACCAACTACTCGTATATAGTGGATCCCTTTCCCTATTGTGTCTTTATTTTATATAGGTCTGCATCTCGAGATGTAAATTTAATGTTCTTTCAAAAGACTTTCTGTCATCTTATCCCAATTATAAAATTAAATCCCACAGGCAGAATTGCCTTCTTTCCAACAAAACTTTCTTGTCTTCCGAAATTTCTGTGAATATATTATTGATGCATGCCAGGTTTGTTGATAGACTAGACAGTGTCAATGTGTGCTCTTTATCCACTGGATGGAAAAACTTGTTTTAGGGAAAATAAGGCACACTTTGTTCTATTCGACTTCGTGAAAAAGAAAAAGCAAAAAACTATTGATGTGTGCTGCATAGCAAGCACTCTAATGCCACAAGCAACCTTTCAACTTGGGAGTCATTCGTAATATGTGCTGTAAGTCAAAATACTTATGTAGGTGTTCGGAAGGTGCAAGTCTTTTTTGATGTAGCCGTTTATTTGATGTAGAAATTAGATATATATTTCAACCATCTTAAAATGTGTATTCCTTATATTACCATGGAAAAACCTTACACTTCGGTAAAGGTGTGTGGCATTCTGAGTATGTCTGTGAAGTGTGAACCAAGGATAGGTTTATTACAGCAGATTCAAGAAGTTGAGTTTCTGAAAAAGGACATGTGGGGGGGGGGCTTAGAGGTTTCTTCTGCTGGAAATTATTTATTTCAGTGGCTGCAGTTATTATTTATTTCAAACATTCAAAGACCCGGAATATTCTTTCCCATATAAAAAGACAACACCTTGAAGAAATACCCCCATTAGAAATAATTCATTGCAAGACTGTCCGAATTTTTTTTTTTAACTCCAAGCCCCTCTGGATATTAAATAGTCACCTCCTAACAGGAAACAACCAATTGCCATTTCCTTTACTCTTGAACATGCACAGAGACAATACATTTTCGCTAGGTCCCGTGTTGGATGGCAAGAGGGTCATCCATTCCCATGAATCAGCTAACAATACCATTTTCAGGCTGGCTTGTCGTTGTGATATTCGCTTACTGCAGTAAACCGGTAATTTGGATTGATGTATGAAAACAGATGGAGGTAAAAATTTACTGACGAGTATTTATGATGATGCTTACCTGTGTTTTTTCTTTACCTAAATAGCTCAATTTATGTTCAAGCTTAACCCATTCCCGAACTCCAGATGACAGATCTCTGTGGTGGATCCTTTTTCCTGGAAATCGTGCAAAAAATGAAATAAAATAGGCCTGTGAAAGAAAGGTGTATATATATACAGATTCAATTATATCCCATTCTCAATTCCTGTTCGTGAGGCTCCTCGTTCAAGCATATTTTGTGCTTGGGGACATTTTTAAAAAAGTCTTGGAGCTATAACTTTATCAGTACCATATCTTGATTTCAGAATTTTGTCTCCCAGTGAAGCTTTTTACAGCAAAACACTTTGATATAGAATTAGAGTGGACTGTGGTGCTGTGAAAATGGCACTTCTTGTGTCATCATACTGATGATTTGTCATGATCAAACCCAATACTTTCAATGTTAATTTGATTGAAGGAGACTTATCCCACTTGTTGGTGACCAAAACGAAAGGATTATGCAATATGCATCTGTTTTTTCACTCTGAAATCTGTTATGAGACGTCAAATGGCTTTCTCTTGATCATCACTAATCAAACAGCCTCTATGTTTCTCATGTTGAAAGTAGAGAAGGCGACACTTCATCGGCTATCTTAGTCACAAAGTGCCAACTTGACAGTGCCACAGTCCACTCTAATTCTATATCAAAGTGTTTGGCTGTAATGTGAAATAGAATAACTTTGATGCCGAGTCTTCAAAATATTTGGTTAATTTTATGTCTTGCCAACAAAGTTTAGAGTTGAGTATCTTGACATTACTTGATGCTTGCTTTCATTTTCATTAGAAATTTGTACTTTTGAGGTCAAACTACAAGTATGATGAATTCCCATGAGAACTTCTGGTTATTATTGATAACTACATGGGTCAAAATCCCCAATTAAACTTTCTGATATCGAGGTTTTGTTGACAGAATTGAAGACGTTTCATAAGGAAAATTTTTTTTGAAGATGTCATTCATGTTTTTTTTTCATAGATTTTCAGTGCCCATTGCACTGAGGCTGGTGAATAGTACATGTATTTATCTGGAACACGATTTTCTGAGCTGCTGGTAAATCAGTATGGTATCTGGTTTCTAGTGGTTCCTCAAATAATTTAGCATTGCCCTGGCTGACAAGTCGGTCTGCTGTGTAGGCAGGTGGGAGTAGCTAGGCTGTAGACTATGAATTTCAAGATTAAATGGGTATCAAAATGGTAACTAGGACAGCTGCCTATTATGTCCATAATCAGTAGAAATGCCCACCAGCGAATAAGCGGATGTGAAAGAGTATAAATGTAGCAGTCAGCTGCCTAACAGATGCAACTAGAGGATTCTGCTGTAGCTGGCATTGTTACCCTCAGTCCCAAAATTAACATGGAGGAGATGGGAAAGCCCTGGAGTGTCGCCTATTTACCTCACGTAATATCCCTCCCCCTCAGGCAATCTCAACTTATGACCACTGCCAAGACCTGTCAGCCAGCCGGCCAAGTTAAAATCGGCTGGCTGAATGGCTCGCTTCGGCTAAACTTACCGGTCTGAGTCTGCATACGTTCAAATCTATTGCAAACCGCACTCTCTCTTTAACTCTCCTATCTTATCAATCAACCTTATGAGGCTTAGAGGGCTGCTATTACTCTAACTATATCATGCAGAGAAACGGCTGGACCTGTGATTCTCATCTCTACCTGGTACATATTAATATAAGGCTCGGAAACTGTCTGATGAATAGGCCTATATTGATGCATGCTAGGTTTTTTGATAGACTAGACAGTGTCAAGGTGCGCTCTTTATTCACTGGATGGAAAAACTTGTTTTAGGGAAAATCAGGCACACTTTGTTATATTCCACTTGTGAAAAAAGCAAAAAACTTTTGATGTGTGCTGCGTAGCAGTCACTGTAATGCCACAAGGAACCTTTCGACTTGGGAGTCATTCATAATATGTGCCGTAAGTCAAAATTTGTATGTAGGTGTTCGGAAGGTTCAGGTCTTTTTTGATGTAGCCGTTTATTTGATGTAGAAATTAGATGCATATTTCAACCATCTTAAAATGTATATGTTCCTTATATTACCATGGAAAAACCTTACACTTCGGTAGCCTAAAGGTGGCATTCCATTCTGAGTAAGTCTTTGAAGTTGAACCAAGGATAGGTTTATTACAGCAGATTCCAGAAGTTGAGTTCCTGACAAAGGACAGGGAAACGTAGCAAATGAATGGATATGGAGGATGTTTGATTGCTCTCAGACTGATCAGGCAAGCTGAAAATGCTATGTGAACAGTGAGACAACTGGCCAAAGAAACTCTTACCAAAACGATTTACTGTAAAAGGGCCTCACACTCACAGACACAAGATTGAACATGGGGTGAAAATTACTTAGCATGGTGGGCGATTCAAGCTATATTAAACCTGATATTCCTCAAATTGAGAGAGCGAACATTTGATAATCAGTGGTTGGGGGGGGGGGTGCTTAGAGCTTTCTCCTGCTGGAAATTATTTATTCAGTGGCTGCAGTAATTATTTATTTCAGACATTCAAAGACCCGCAATATTCTTTCCCGTATATAAAGACAACACCTTGAAGAAATACCCCCAACAGAAGTTATTCATTGCAAGACTGCCCGAATTTTTTTTTTTTAAACTCCAAGCCCTCTGGATATTAATTAGTCGCCTCCTAACAGGAAACAACCAATTGCCATTTCCTTTACTCTTGAACATGCACAAAAACAATACATTTTCGGTAGGTCCTGTGTAGGATGGCAAGAGGGTCGTCCATTCCCATGAATCAGCTAACAACACCATTTTTAGGCTGGCTTGTCGTTGTGATATTCGCTTACTGCAGTAAACCGGTAATTTGGATTGATGTATGAAAACAGATGGAGGTAAAAATTTACTGAAGAGAATTTATGGTTATGCTTACCTGTGTTTTTTCTTTACCTAAATAGCTCAATTTATGTTCAAGCTTAACACATGCCTGAACACAGATGACAGATCTCTGTGGTGGATAATTTTTCCTGGAAATCGTGCAAAAAGTAAAATTACATAGGCCTGTGGAAGAAAGGTGTATATATACAGATTCAATTATATACCATTCTCAATTCCCATTTGTGATGCTCCCCGTTCAAGTATCTTTTGTGCTTGGGGACATTTGAAAAAAAGTCTTGGAGCTATACCTTTATCGGTCCCATATTTTGATTTCAGAATTTTGTCTCCCATGCAGTAAAGCTGTTTAATTGAAATATAGTAGCTTTGATGCTGAGTCTTCAAAATATTTGGTTAATTTTATGTCTTGCCAACAAAGTTTAGAGTTGAGTATCTTGACATTACTTGATGCATGCTTTGATTTTCATTAGAAATTTGTACTTTTGACGTCAACTACAAGTATGATGAATTCCCATGAGAACTTCTTGTTATTATTGATAACTTCATGGGTCTAAATCCCTAATTAAACTTTCTGATATCGAGGTTTTGTTAATAGCATTGAAGACGTTTTATTAGGAAAATTTAAAAAACATGTTTTAAAAAACATGAATATCATTCATGTTTTTTAAAAATAGATTTCAGTGCCCATTGCACTGAGGCTGGTGAATAGTACATTTACCTCTAGCTCTCTGGGACTTGATTTTCTGAGATGCTGGTAAATCAGTATGGTATCTGGTTTCTGGTGGTTCCTCGAATAATGTAGCATTGCCCTGACTGACAAGTCAGTCTGCTGTATAGGCAGGTGAGAGTAGTTATAGGCTGTAGGCTATGAATTTCAAGATTAAATGGGTATCAAAATGGTAACTAGGACAGCTGCCTATTATGTCCATAATCATTAGAAATGCCCACCAGCGAATAAGTGGATGTGAAAGAGTTCAGCTTGAGTCTAAATGTAGCAGTCAGCTGCCTAACAGATGCAACTAGAGGATTCTGCTGTAGCTGGCATTGTTACCCTCAGTCCCAAAATTAACATGGAGCCATCTGAGATGGGAAAGCCTGGAGTGTCACCTATTTACCTCACGTAATACCCCTCCCCCTCAGGCAATTTCAACAGTGGTAATCATTGGCTGGCTGCAGCTGAGCCACCACCTTAGGTGTCAACGGCTGGCTTGAAATAACATCGGCTGGCTGAATGGCTAGCTGCGGCTAAACTTAACTGGTCTGAGTCTGCGTACGATCAAACCGCACTCTCTCTATAACTCTCCTGTCTTATCAATCAACCTTAAGCGGCTTAGAGGGCTGCTCTTACTCTACTATATCTAAATCTCACCCCGGGAACTCACTTTAGTCCGAGCCCATGGGCCATTAAATTGAAGCGGGTTGTATCAAGTATTCTATGCTGGGGCAACTGAAAGACCCTGGGCATCCCTGAATTAATAAGGTTTGTGCCAGACTCACAGTCTGCTCATCTCATCATCATACGGCGGTCGCCTGCCTCGATATAGCCCACCAAGGTGCTGCAGAGGCGTAAAACACAAACAAACAAACAAACTCTATCTATATAATGCAGAGAAAAGGCTGGACCTGTGATTCTCATCTGTACCTGGTACACATTAATATAAGGCTCAGAAACTGTCTGATGATGCATCCTCAATATTAATTAATAGTTTGATCGAGATTTAGATATGAAAGGGTTAAGTTTAGCCGCAGCTAGCCTCAGTGCAATGTTGCAAGAACGTTTTTTAGTGATTTAATCACATGAAGCTCATCCAGATCAATGAGAAGGTCCAGCTTTGGCAGATTTCCTGAAATTCTGCAAAATGACATACCACAACTTGGTCCACTTGCTAGTTACATTAACACGATGGTGACAATGCCGATCTTGCAGGTACATTAGCAGTTACATTAGCAATGAAAAAAACAGCTACCACTCCAAGTTGTTTATTTTGTCGGTGATCTATATATAGGTAAATAATACACTTTTTCAATAAAATTTCAGAATTTCATATTTTAGATTTGCCTAGATAGGAGGAACACCGAGAAATTACAATGTAAAAGTTGCTAATGTAACGTCAGAGTCCAGTGAGATGGAATGGAGTTACATTTGCTGTCTCTCTTATTTTTCCTTTAAAAAATAGTTTATAGTTATGAAGGTTATTACAAATGGTGCCAAACAAGTATTTTAAGTGCATTTTATCAATCACATATCATTATGTTTTGCTAAAGTTTTTTCTGTTGATTCTACAGAGTGCCAAAGCTGGCATGTCAGATGACCAGTAAGTTTTTCCGTCCATTATTGTCCTTATGAGAGATTAAAAAAATATTTTTAAGAGCAAAAAGCGGCATATTGGTTGATTATTTTATTGATATTTGTTCTTTAGCTCACTGATTTACTTCATGATGGGTTCACGTGCTTCAGGAAGCAACAGATAGATAATAAAAGGGGTGGGATAGTTTAAGATACTCTGTGAGCACATTTTCGTGAAATCTGGCCTTTCCAATTCTTTTCAGCATATTTAAACAGCATCGTGGAGGCAGCAATACGACTCAAGCATTTGCAGTGAACTGTTCCTTCTCGTGGGAATCATAGACTTTAAGCTCCTGTGGTTCCCTGTGTCTTCATGATCCATCTCACTAGTTTCTGAAGAAACACTAAACCTGTCACTCAATGACAAAATCTCGTTCACTTGCGCCATTTAGTTGAGTTTTTAAAATGTTTCTGTATCGTTTTTACACGGCATCTCCTTTGAGAAAAAATTAGACTTATAATGGAGCGCATTGACCACCTGCTTGACTTTATCCAGAATATATGAAGAATTTCCGGGCTCTGATTAAAATCATCAGTTGTCAGCAGCAGATGTAGGGTGTGTGCCGTACATTGTTGAGGATTGACCGCTCTGAGCAGTCATGGACTGTGTTGAGAGTAAGTTCTCCAAATCTCCTGTTCATAAAAGACGTGACGACGTCCTTAACATGATCTCGTAAGCTGATGCTGCAATGATTCTCAACTGGAAGAACACTAAATGTATAAATCCTTGCCTTCGAATCAGCTGTTATGAAAGACGCTCTCATACCCAGAAACATTAGTGTAAGGAAACGGCTGTCCTGTAGCTGCTCTTTAATTGTACTTTTCACGGACTGATACACGTCAACAAGGCAGGTAGTCGATTAAGTGTTTCTTGCAGGCAGTTGCCCTTCAAAATTCTTGCTGAAGAACCTCACCATGCCCTCATGTTCCACAGGATTGAAAGGTAAGAGGTCTTGGCAAAACCACAGAAGTATCTCCTTGTTGATGTCAAAGGAAGTCTTAGATTTGCCTGTCTCACTGCACCATAATGCTAACAGCTGTCTTTGTTTTTGTGACACGGTTTGTGACACGGTTTGTCACTGTCAATTCCGTGGGATTTCATAAGGTGGGTGTTGCTTCATATTACCAGTCTCTGTTCCTTGACTCACATTGAGGATCTTGGACAAGTGACCTTGTTACCCCTTTTGTTTCTCCAGTTCAATGCAGGCAAGCAATACCAGTGAGTGTCATCTACTAGCTCACCGCTCACAGTGAATGAATTACCTTAATACTTCGTGGGTACTCATGCCTTTATATCTTGCGATGACATCATACTCATTCTCATGGGGCCACCATGTAATGTCACTGGAGTTTTTTTAAATAGGCCTATAATTTCTTTATCAGTTTTGGTAAAATAAATAAACTCTTTCTGGACAGTCTTGAAATAAATAATTTCTGGCAGGGGTTACCCGGTGTTGAATATTTGGGGACTTTGCATACTTGAAATAAATTATTACTGCCACCACTGCCGTGAAATAAATAATTTCCTGCCAAAGAAAACTCCCAAGTCCCTACCCCCCCCCCTAGTCCGAGCATTGCTGTTAATTTTCGGTGGCTGACAGGTCTACCACTGCCCTATAAGTTATATAGGATATGTCACTGGAGACAGCTCGGTGATGTATTTAGGGGGGCATGGCCTTCCCCTCAGGCCCGAAGTTGACATGGAGGAGATTGGAAAAACCCCCAGATTGATGCCTATTCACCTCATGTAATGCCCCCCAGGCCATTTCTGCATATGCCCCGGGTCATTGTCTTTGCCTGCCCATATCAGACCAGCTTGTCAGTCAGACACTGCCCTACAAATTATGCAATAACCCAGCCACCAAATTAATTTATAATTTTGCATATCCAGTTGCTACATCTGTGATGGTGAAACACCTCACTCTGATGCACCCTGTAATGAGTGATGAACCTCTTGTGTGATGCACCCCTAGTTGATGCACCTAATCAATGATGATGAACCTTAACACCTCTTTTGCATTCCAAAGGTTTTTACATCCACCTTGCAGGTGTTTCGCTCCACCCCCTGCACCTTTTTATCTTAGAGTGTACATGTATCTGAGGCTTGATTAAGTCCCACTGAAGCTAATCTTATAATTGAAGGGTAACAAAAGTTGACTGACTACAAAAAAAATGGTTACAATATCATAGCTTTAAGCAAAAATCGAAAAATGTGAAAAAAAAGCACCACATAAATATAGAATTTAAGCGACTATATCTTCAACCCCTCTTTTTACTTTTGGTCCCCAGGAGGATGCGGTCTCAAATTATGAGATGAAATGTTTTTCAAAATGAATTTCTGTCATCCGACACCAATCCTACAGGCAGAATTACTTTTTCTCCAAGAAAACTTTTTCATCTTCTGAAATTTCTGTAAATATATTGACATCAAGCTTTTTGATAGACCAGACAGATGGGTATTTGCGTCTTTAGCTGCTGGAGGAAAACTTGATTGACAGAAAAGTGTAGAGCATCATACATATTTTTGTAAGGCTTCATGAAAAATGATAGAACTTGTTGATGGTTTCCACACAGCAATCTTTGTGATACCATGATGAGCCTTTCAACTTGGAGTCATTAGACCCGCCGTATTGGATGGGCCTAAATTTTGTAATATTTTCGTCTGATGATGGATGTCCGTCTGTCTACTATAGTGTCTAGATGTCTAGCTATCCATCTGTCTGTTTACAAAATAGAGAAAAGACTGCACCCTTTGAAATAAAACTCTGAAGGGTGTTTTAAACACTACAACAAAGAACTGATTGGATTTTGGTGAAGATCTGTCCTGTGGATACATGACAATCAACAGACCTGTACAGTTTTATATCTTCATCAATGTTAACTGCCTGCTTATGTGTTATGCATTCCTGAAATTCCGAACTAACAGGAAACAAGTGCCATTTCCGTTTCTATTGAACATGCATGATGACAATATATTGTTGGTAGGTCCTGTGTTGGATGGGAAGACGGTCATCCATTCCCATGAATCAGCTGATGACACCATTTTTGACCTGGCTTGTCATTGTGATATTCGCTTATGACCATAAACCAGTAATTTGGATTGGTGTATTAAAAACAGATCTTTGGTGAAAATTTACCAACAAGAATATATAATAATGCTTTCTTGTGTTTTTTTTTTACCTAGATAGCTCAATTTCTGTCTTATGCATGCAGAAGCACCACATGACAAGTGGACCTATATAGCTTTCTACTGGAAAATATGTGTAAACAGATGAGTGGAGTAAAGGTCTATTTTAATATCTGTATGAACAGTTTGAATACACACTAATGTCACTCTGAACTCCCATTTCAGTCAAATTGAGTATCTTGACATCACTTGATGATCAAATATATTTTTTAATCAGATATTGCCAATATTGACGTTAAACTTCCAAGTATGATTTATTCCTATGGGAATTTCTGGTTATTTCTGATAACTAATCCAGTAATCCTTAATTTAACTTTTTGATATCGAGAATTGGCTGATAGCATCAAAAAAGTTTCATGGGGAAAAAGGCATTTAAATCTTTAATCCCTGGTTTTTCATGGACTGCTTCATAATGGCGACAGTTGTCTTTTCTCCGCCATGACATTTACATTTACTTTACCATTTGATTCAAGGGGGGTAGTTTTGAATTAGATAATTTCTGGTGGCTGTTTTCTTTACACGGTGTTGCTTGAATTGGGAATGAATATTTGGTGACTCCGCGCACTTGAAATAAATAATTACTCCCGTCGTTACTGTCAAATAGCTAATATCCTGCCGAGGGAAACTCCAAACCGGTCCTACCCCTGCAATTTTTAAATGGTCGCCCCTTAGGTGCGTGGAAACCCAAATGAACTGGTCAATAAAAGAATCACCTATTCAAATGCAAAGATGGTTTCCTTAAGGTTGCCGGTAGGAAACAAAAGGGGCAGGAGCAGTCAGACAACAAAGGGCAAATCGAATTAAATTTGCACGACAAAAAGTGAATGCAGCATCAATAATAATTTTTTAGGTATTTTTATAACTTTTTCCCCATAAGCCCAAAAATATGCTTTTTTCTTTAAGATCGAAAGGGCACACTTGCCCTCCTGCCCCCTGTTCAGGCACCCTTGGATAACCTGACTTCTGGCTGAGTTTGACTAGGTACCTGCATGAAGCCATGAACCAGAAGTCTAGCTGCTCAGCAATTTTCTCTTTTATTTCATTGTGCCTCTGCAGTAACTGAATTGTCGTGTTTCCGCAAGTTATAGAAAGGATGATAACATGTTATTTTTGTTTTATTGAATTTCATAATTCCAAAAATAAATTAACAATATCACCTCAAAATGGAGAAAGTATTGATTGTGTTACAATCATGACTGACAACAGTCAGATGTAGAATCAGCTGAATGCAGCGAGGCTGCAGACTGACTAAATTCAAGTCGAAATCGGTATAAATTGGTTTCAAGGTCACTGGGGTAATACTTGCGACTACAGCAGGCTATCGCAGTCTGGAACCAGACTGCTTCTTTCCCAATCCCCTTATTTAAAATTATTTAAATAACTGAATGCTCCCTTTTATGAAATAAAGTATGCTCCCTAGGGTAAGATCTTTCCCCATCCCCTTATTTATTTCACAACAATTAAAAATTATTAGATTAATTGGATGATCCCTCTAATGAAACACAGAATGCTCCCTAGGATGAGTTGCAAGCACCGCTTGCAGTCTGGAAGAATTCAGCATGAATTAGAATCCTAGGGGGGGGAGAAAGAAAGTGAGTCCACTGGAACACTTCATAATGATACATAGTTTCCAACTATTCATTCTATTTGGACAAACAGACTGTAGCCACTTATATGAGGCAGTTTTAAGTTTGAATATTAGCAGACGACAAATGACAGTTATTTGTTTAATTTGTGCCACATGTGGCGCCATCTATACCTGTACCTCTACACAGGTTTTAATAAAGTCACCACCTTTCATCTATTATAAGCAATACATCAAATTTTGTCATGCCACATGGGGGATATATACCAGATACACAACTTCATATCATTACTTTGAGTTTTTTGACGTATTAAAAGCCTGTTTACAGCGATTTTAAGAGAGCCATTTTATGTCAAAATGTATGATGTGTGATTTTGATAAGGCATGCCAAGCTTCTCTTATTCAGAGCTCAGACTTTTCCCATCAGTCTTGACTTGGCTTGGGTAGGCACACTGATTTTAATTTTGTTTCAGCTGACCTCCCATTTCTGACTGTCCCTCCACGATGTGGAGGCTTTTAATCAGAGGGACAGGTACAGTCTGAGGCTATCGTATACCCTGGTGACAGACCTCAGATAAACAGATTCGAAATTCAACTTTCAAGCAAAAGACATAATAAAATACTAAATTTTAAGATCATCTAGATATTCGCTGAAGAGTTAACATTCACAAAGATCTAGAGATTTAGAGCATTATTGATTTCTTTGATTTGTATTTTGGTCTAGACCTAAAAAAAAGTACATAGGTTCTCAAACCTTTTCACATTCATGAGACATAATTTTAAGTTTTGCAGAAATGCTCTTAATCGAGTTGTCCCCCCCTCCATGATTTGGAACAGAACAAGGCCTCTGCTACTTCCTGTTCAAAAGAAGTACTATGCAGTAGCCTATACACGTTCACATTCTTTGGTATTTGAACAGTAGCTCAACCACTCTCCCAAGGACGATTATAAACCTAGCAACGCCGGTTCACCCATGCTCAATCTTATGTGTTACACTGAGGTTCTCTCATTAAAACTCCTGGATATCAATTATTGTCCAGTTCTTGTGTGTTACTGCCCGGTTTCCCTTTAATCTGACTTTGGACTTGAAAAGTCTGCAGAGGCCTGTTCCCTCAATTATCTGCCTGGAAGATTTTTCAAGTCTTGAATCAGATATATTCGAAAGCAAATAAATATATTGACAATTACGTTCTGAAAATTTATTCGAAGTTGTATAATATAAGTTTTAATTATTTCCGAATCTTTTAATGATTTTCTCATACCCGATTTTGATCTTCTCATACCAATGTTTATATTAACATCATCTGCTCCCTTAGTCAGGTAAAATGTATTCCCTTCGAAGGTCAATTTGAATTAATCTTGTTCTTGAGATGAAGTGGATTCTGCAGCATTTCTTCAACTTGCTCCTTGCCCTTGTGCCGCACCTGCATGGACAAAATTAACTGGCAGAGTAGCGTAAACAGCTTAATTAACACGTCGGAATGTAACCGGATAGTGGCTTTTTAAAGTTTGTTTCTTATTCGTGATCTCAGTTATGCTTCATTCTCACGGCAGCTCCCGGAGAACTTTTTGAAACGGCGGCGAAGTATTTTCAGGAGAGACGGAAAAATATTTCCTCTTTTTACGTATCGCGCAGGGGCATTTTAGCTTCCCGCCGGACATCTTTTGGTTGCACGCCGTCGAGAATCCTGCTTCTTACCGTCACTTCAAATCGCGACGGAGCAGAAAAAAAGTTTCAACCAGTACAAATTTTATTAAAATCGACGGGGGAGCAGACCAGATAAATTGTTCGACGCCGCGATCAGAAAAGTAAGACTGCGTCGAAGTTTTCGCGCCACTGAGGGGCAAAAAGTTTCCCGCCGATTAGGAAAACAAGCGGGATTCTCTGCGTGGCGCCAAAAAGGTCGACCCCGCGGTTCTTCTGCACTCCGCCGTCAAGGAAAATGCTCCGGGACGTGTGCAAAACCTTCGCGCCGTCGTCTGGACCCCCTCCCGGAGCAGACAGAGTGGCGCCAGAGGGGCTATTTTTAGCAAAATCCTTTGTCCGCGGGGTACTGAAAGCATCACGGCGTCGACCTTTTGTGCCACGGCGGGAAAGGGGGGTCAGCCATGGAGACGCACTGGCGCGCGCCTCGCATATAAATAGAAGAGCAGCCACTAGAGCACCATAACCACTCTGAACTTCAAGACGAACGCATCTATACTCCATGACACTCTGCTTCACAGCCTACTGAATTGCTGCTTCATTGCTGAATTCCTGCTTCATTGCTGATTGATCCTGCTTCATTGCTGATTCATCCTGCTTCATTTCTGATTGATCCTGCTTCAAGATGGGACCCAGAGGAAGAGGGAAGAAGACCTTGAGGGCACCAAGCAAGGGCATCATTCCAGCCAACACTCCACTGACCACTCCATCTTCAACTCCAGTTGGTTCACCAGCTCCTTTCATAGACTACACAGCTGTTACATTGTCTCCAAGCATGTTCAGCTTGCCGGACAGCATCGTGGCAGTGACCACTGCTACATCAACAGTGACCAGTGAGACCATCTTCGAGGGCCCCCCACCACCCAAAGTGCTGCAACAACCTGATGAGGAGGATGAAGATGATGATGAAGAAGCTGAAGATCAAGTCCTGGCCAAGCTTGCTGCTGCTGTCAAGTCTCCAACCAAGCGTGGCAGGCCTGCCACTGCTGCTGCAGCCAAGAAGAAGCGTCCCAAGTCTGCTGATGCTGATGTCAAGTCTCCAACCAAGCGTGGCAGGCCTGCTGATGCTGCTGATGCTGCTGCTTCTGTCAAGTCTCCCACCAAGCGCACCCAGTCGGCTGATGCTGCTGTCTTCAAGACTCCCACCAAGACTGCTCCAAGGGGAAGGCCTCGCACTCCTGGCAAGTCTCCTTCAGCCAAGCGTCACGCCACCTCCAAGTCTCCAGCCAAGTCTCCAGTCAAGCCTCCAGCCAAGTCTCCAGTCAAGCCTCCAGTCAAGCCTCCAGTCAAGCCTGTCACTCCAGCCCAGACCCGAGCCAAGACTGCAGTCCAGCCTCCACCTCCACCTCCAGATGATACTCCTGCTGATGATGAAGATGATGACTGTGTTCTGACAGCTGCAATGATCCACCAGCAGACCTTGGACTCCAACTACGATGCCACCACAGAGGAAGATACTCCCAAGAAGAAGGGTGCCAAGTCCAAGGGCAGCAAGGGGAAGAACCAGCCAAAGGAAGATTCTGACAACACTGGATCTGAGGTTGAGCTGATCCAGGACGCCGATGGCCAGTTTGTCCACAAGGAGAAGAAGAAGGGCTACAGAAAGGCAAACTCCAGGGACCTACTGGGCATCACAGAAGAGCAGGAGGATGAGCTGATCGACTGGTACCGGGAAAACAAGCAGCTGTACTCCAAGGGCTCCACCACCTTCAAGAGTGGACAGAAGGACAGACTGGATGCAGAGAAAGCAGCAGAACTGACATTGCTAGTGGGGAAGGAGATCACAGCAGCTAAAGTCTACAAATGGAGGAGCAACATCAGGACTACCTTCTCAAAGTGCATCAGACCTCAACCTTCTGGAGCTGGCAGAAAGAAGCTGTCCGACCGAGACAAGTACATCCTGGCGAAGTGTGAATTCTTGAGGCCCTCCATCATTCCGAAGGGTGCCGTGGAAGTCTCCAGCTTCACTGGACCAGGAGGAAGTAACCGCCTGTCGTCCGATTCTGATGGCCCCATGGACTACAATCCTATGCCCGACCTTGATGACAGCCTCCCAGCCAGCCAGCAGCAGTCCTCCCAGGAGATGTCCCAGCAGTCCCTCCAGCCATCCCAGCAGCAGTCCCAGGTCTTCCCAGGACGAAAGCCATCCAAGAAGAGGAAGGACACAGACCAGGAGATGGCCTCTGCCCTGACTTCAATTGCTGGTCACTACACTTCAGACAGGCCCAGGAAACCAGCACCACCTCAGCCGGCAGGACCATTCTGTGACATGTGCCCACAAACTGCTCACAGGCTGGATCCAGAAGTACACCAGTTGCAGAACATGTGCAGGAGTATCTTCACATCTGGGAAGAACATGAACCGTGCCCTGAGACTTCCCCTCCTGCACTCCTTGAGCCAGACGGACCACTACTTCGTACAGGCGGCCGTCCAAGATAAAATCCTGATGATGCAGCAAGAGAATGTGGAGATGATCCTAGGGCAGCAGCAGCACCAATACATCCCTCCTCCTGGTCCAGCTCCATCCTTTGTCAACGAGGACTTGCAGCAGCCTCCAACAACTCAGCAGCAGCCCCAGCAGCCCCAGCAGCCAAGTCTTCAGATGCAGTCCCAGCCTCCACGCCAGCAGTTGCAGTCCCAGCCAAGCAGCAGCAGCCAGTTCCAGTCCCTGCAGCCAATTCGAAGCCAGACTCCAGCCCTGCAGCAGTCATCTTTAAGCTTCAGCCAGCTGATGCTTGACAGCCCCCAGAAGCTTGGCTTCCCCGGACCCTCTTTTGGCCTGCAGCAGCAGCCAGTACAGCAGCAGTCACTACAGCAGCAGCAGCACCAGCCTCTACAGCAGCATCAGCCACAACAGCACCAGCAGTCTCTACAGCAGCAGCAGCCACCACTACAGCAGCAGTCTCTACAGCAGCAGCAGCCACCACTACAGCAGCAGCAGCCACCACTACAGCAGCAGCAGCAGTCTCTACAGCAGCAGCAGCAGTCTCTACAGCAGCAGCAGCAGTCTCTACAGCAGCAGCAGCAGCCGACAGTTGTCCACCAGCGGCAAACTCCATTGTCGTTCCAGTGGAGCCAAGTCAACATGCCCTCTCCAAGGAAGTGATGCCTGTTCAAGTCGTCTGAAAAAAAAAAAAAACCCTGGCCCTTTTAAGGGCCACCAAATCCTCCAAAAAGAGCTGGCCACGTACACATCTTATGTTGACTAAAAAAACTCTTGCGATGACAAACAAGAGCAAAAATGAAAAGAGCCCCAAAAAAAAAAGTTGACAAATTCCCCCAAAAAAAAATCCGGTCCTGGCCCTTGTAAATTTTAAACACCTTCATAAAAGCAAGGTGCTATTTCCCTTCTTTTTTTTTTGGCCCATTTTCACTTTCTGCTTAACCAGTACAGGTGGCATTTCTGCTTTCTTAATTAAAGTTTTTTCACCACTTTAATTAATATAGATAGATAGATAGATAGATAGATAGTCAGACAGATAGTCAGATAGATAGATAGATGGATAGATAGGCAGATAGATAGATAGATAGATAGATAGATAGATAGGCAGATAGATAGACAGATAGATAGGCAGATAGATAGGCAGATAGATAGGCAGATAGATAGCTATATAGAAGAAAATATTTGGACGTCGCATATACACTGCAGCAAAGAAAAACGAGTGATCGTCATTTTGCAGTGATGACACTTGGATAGATAGATAGATAGATAGACAGATAGATAGGCAGATAGATAGACAGATAGATGGGCAGATAGATAGATAGGCAGATAGATAGGCAGATAGATAGGCAGATAGATAGCTATATAGAAGAAAATATTTGGACGTCGCATATACACTGCAGCAAAGAAAAACGAGTGATCGTCATTTTGCAGTGATGACACTTGGATAGATAGATAGATAGATAGATAGATAGATAGGCACATAGATAGATAGATAGATAGGCACATAGACAGACAGATAGACAGATAGACAGATAGACAGATAGACAGATAGACAGATAGATAGATAGATAGATAGATAGATAGATAGATAGATGGAACACAATGCTCGTTACATATATACACTGCAGAAAACAAAAGCAGTTATCGTCACTTTGCAGGGATTGCACTTGCATAGATAGATAGACAGATAGATAGATAGATAGATAGGCACATAGATAGATAGATAGATAGGCACATAGACAGACAGATAGACAGATAGACAGATAGACAGATAGATAGATAGATAGATAGATAGATAGATGGAACACAATGCTCGTTACATATATACACTGCAGAAAACAAAAGCAGTTATCGTCACTTTGCAGGGATTGCACTTGGATAGATAGATAGACAGATAGATAGATAGATAGATAGATAGATAGATAGATAGGCAGATAGATAGACAGATAGATAGCCAGATATATAGCTAGATAGATAGGCAGATAGAGAGGAAGTGAAAGTGATTTAAATGGGTTGTACAGATAGATACAAAGCTAAAAATTTGCTATTTTATGTACGTCACAAAATATGTAGTTGTTGCAGGGAGGGCTTTTTTTTTGGGGGGGGGGGTTTGTCAACATAAAGATGTGTACAAGGCCTGCTCTTTCTGGAGGAAGTGGTAAGCCCTTACAAGGGCTGGGTTAATTTGTGGTTTTTTAAGGGGGGCATTGAATTGCTGTTGCTGCTGCTGCTGCTGCTCTGCTTCATCTTCAAATTCTGTCCATCTGCCAGGGGACACTTCCTGCTGGGCTGTTCACGTAGTCTCGTAGGTAGTCTCGGTACTGTTTGGCTTGTCTTGTGGCATTTCCATATGCTGGAGCGAATCCAAGGTCATGCAAGGGGTCTCCTCTCCACAGTCCTTCAGTGACTTCATGGGTTGCAGGATCTTCTCTGTCCATTACGTCGTTGTCCATGGCTCGATGAATTCCTATTCTGTCTCGCAGAAGATTGTGTAGAGTGCAGGCTGCCAGAGTGATGGCTGCCACTCTGCCGGGTTTCTGGGGCATCGTAGTTAGGAAGCATCTGAACCTGTGGGACAGGATACCGAAGGCATTCTCCACCACTCTCCTGGCTCTTGAAATTCTGTAGTTGTAGACTCTGGAGGGGATGTCAAGGTTTCTTCTTGGAACAGGCTTCAGCAACCAGCTCTTCAGGGGGAAGGCCTCATCTCCAACAATGAAGTATAGAAAAGGATTCCCAACTGTGCCAGGTAGAGGTTCAGCAGGGGGTAGCCCAAGTCGTTCTTCTTCCAGCAGGTCCCTCAGCCTTGTGTCCAGGAAGACTCCTCCATCCGATGAGCTTCCTTGGCATCCAGCCTGCACGTACAGGAACTTGTAGTCAGAATCCACCAAAGCCATAAGCACAATGGAATGGAAGCCCTTGTAGTTGAAGTAGATTGACCCAGCTTTCCGAGGACATCTGATGCCAATATGCTTCCCATCCAGTGCTCCGATGCAATGGGGCATGTTCCACCTCTTCTCGAAGCCCTTGGCAACTTCCTTCCAAGATGCTGGATCCATTGGCAGGGCCAGCAGATGTTCGTAAGCTCGCATGATGGCAATGCAGACACTGGGGATAAAATTGCAGATGGTGTTGGGAGCCACTCTGAAACCGTAGGCCAAGGACTTGTAGCTCTCTCCTGTCGCCATGTACCGTAGGGTGACTGCCAACTTAAATCCAGGTTCCAGAGCCCTCCTCATGTTGGTGTTTTGTTTTGTAATTGCAGGAGCCACAGCAGCCAGGATTTCAGCAAAAATGTCAGGAGGCATTCTGCAGAAGTTGTAGTAGCCAGAGACATCATTGTTGGCCAATTCAGGCAGCAGCTGGTAGAAATGGCCATGTTGTTCCCTCTGCAGCAGCCAATTCCGAATCCACCATCTCTTCATCTTCCTCCTCCTCCGTATTCTTCTTAGATAATAAGCACCAGCAACAGCAGCAACAACAGCAACGTCAAGGTCTTCCCCAGCATCTTCATCAGCCATCATGTCTGTCCAGCATCCAGGAGTGTCCCCTTCAAAGGTCAAGCAGCAAGTGAAGCAAGGCGGCCCTCTGCGGCCCTTTTTATTGGCTTTCGCAGCGCCCTCCTCCGCCGCGGTGCCCTTGACAACGGCGTCATGCTTTTCATTCCCGGCGATGTGCCCTCGGGCCTACAGACATCCCCGTGGAGAACAAAACCATTCCCGCAGTCGTAAAAGCAATCCCCGGCGTTGTGAAAATATAGTCCGCCGCGGTGAAATAGGTTCACTGAGGGGCAGTTATAGGTTCCCTGCGGGGTACTTTTTATATCACGGGGCGATATAAAAGTATCCTGCAGGAGGAGGAAATTTCTTTCCCCCCGGCGAACTTTTGATGACGGCGTACAACTTTTCTTCCCCGCAGGGAACAAAAAGAACCCCGCCGTGGCTTTCGTTGCATGGTTATCGATTAGCCTTAATTGATTACATAATTGCCCTTCGCGCCGTCCTAACTGAAAATCTTGCAAGAATTCGTCTGGCTCTGCGCCGCCGTTGATAAAAAGCTTACCGTCATCTCCCGTGGGAATGGGGCATTAGGGCTTGGGAGTTGGGGAGGAAGTGAACTGACTCTGACTCCTGACTCCTTGGCTTTCTGAACTCCGACTCTGACTCCGGAGGTCTCCTGAATTATGACTCCCATTTCCGACTCCAGACTCCTTATCGGCATTATTGCGTATAAATATTACATGGTTAATAACAGGTGAGAAAAGGTAGTTCTAGTTTTCATAGGATTTTTCCATGAATACTTATTTAGGAAGTTTTATGTAAATTTTGGGATTATTTCTCAAATTTTTGTAACTGTGTTTTTGTAAATTATATTAATATTTTTGAGGAGTCAGGAGTCACTAATATAATTTTCAACTCCGACTCCACATGAAAATCAATGTTCGACTCTTGACTCCGACCTAAAACCTCTGACTCGATGACTCCCTACTCCGACTCCAACACCCTGGTTATGTCAGCTGGGTAGCTGAGTGATGAAAGCCCCGGTCAGGGAACCAAAATATTTTCACTGGATCTACTGTAGGTCTATACAAGCAAAATCCCAACAGGATGTTGTTCAGATGAGACATTAAACTGGCGGCCTCTTCTATCGGCGTCTGTGCTGGGCTTGTAAAAGGCCGAGCATGCTCACAGGTCAGCCAAGGAGCATAGCACAAACACTGCAGATGCCAATCATTCTATGATGGGTCCCTTTCACCTATCTGTCTGTCTTTCTGTAGATCTTCTTATCCATGAAGAAATAGATATATAATAGATCTATGCCTGCATGATACCGCTGCTCCAAGATCAATTAGTGGCCTCTTCCAAGAATCTTGCCTGCAGCAGAGTCACACTGCACTTTCAGATGTATGTCAAAATTTAATTAAATTTCCCCAAAATTGTAAAAACTTTAATGACTTGTCTCCACACAAAGGTACACATGTTTCTTAATTTTAACTGAATAATCCACCTGGTGGGACCTTGATGTTTAGTAGGGCGACTTTCAAGTGAGGTATTGTTACAACACATATTTAATTAGTGTTGGCTTTTGCATTGCCTTTGAATATATGTTTAACTTGCTCTACATTTCTCTCTAGAAATGTTCTTGCCTTGCAGCTAAAGGAGCACATCCTAATCAAGTCTAGACCTTCAAAAAGCTTGGCATCAATATGATATAATATTATCATTATCTATCAAGATTTTAGAGGATGAAAAAGTTTCCTTGGTGAAAAAGCTATTCCACCTGTGGTATTGCTGTCTGATGACAGAAATTCACTTTGAAAAACATGATCATCTCAAGATTTGAGATCGTATCCGTCTGTTGACCCGATGTAAAAGGATCGTTGGAAGATAACTGACTATAAAGTTATTGCGTCAAAATTGGAAATAACACTGTTGGTCAATCCGATTGATTCATTTGTTGTGCTGAATATAGTCGCTTATAGTATGTATTTCCATGGGGTTTTTTCCACATTTTGCCATTTTATCTTAAAGATTTGACATTGTAAACAACTTCCTTTTTTTTTGTCGGCCAACCTTTGCTACTCTCCAAAAATTAAGATTAGCTTCACCAGGAGTGGTCTGGTGTTGGTAATGTTACTTGTTCAAGCTTTAGGCACAGAAACCGTAGACATGTTTACAAATTTCCAGTTGAACGGCCAGTTAATAGACGTATATGAGGTAAGGGCACTCGCTAAGCACTCGATCCGCTAAGCCCAGTTCCGGGTGCTCACGGTAGTTCTTCTTCTTCTACCTTCGGCTCCATACCACCCTCTCGTATATTATTCGACCTTTGCGCAATTCAACTGGTGCGGTATAAGATCACAGTGTTTTTGGACACAAAAAAAAACAATGTTTATGAAACGTTATATAACCAATCACTCGGCAATCAGATGACTTTCTTGAAGAATCCATACAATCCAATTTAAGAAGTCCTCTCTGACACTGCGTGTCATCGGTAAACAATACTAGAGTCGGGCCAATAGGTCTGTGGCTGCACAGGTTCAAACCACGGTCAGGGTTCATATTTATTATTTTATTGAACCTGTGCTGGCAAACCAAAATCGCCTATGTTTTCCCAAAAAAATATTTTCTTCTTGTCTATGACTACATGAAAAATTGCAAAGTCTTATTATGTGTTCTACTCAGTAATCATTCTGATGTTACAAGTTGCTTTCCAACATGGTGTCATTCCAATTGGTGTCATGGCAGTCATGAAGTCAAAAAGTGTTTTGAAAGTTTTTTTTTTTCAATGGAGGCTTATTTTTGATAAAGAACACAAAATTCGGCCATTTGTTATGACTGTTAGTGTTACGACAATTGACCTGTCTACAAGTGGACTGCTCTTGCATTGCCACTTCTTTTTCCAGCCTTGGAAGATCAGAACATATGCTGTCTTGTGTTGCCACCTAGTGATTTATATAAGTGTGCTATTCCGCGAGCTCCTGCGAGCGTCCACATCATTTCAATGCGAGGAAGACACACAATTTTGTCTGGAAGACACCGGGGCTGTTTCTGAGTGTGCTCATGGCCTTGTCTACTTCCTTAGGGAATGTGATTGACGAGTCTGACTCTGGTATACATCAATGTTGAATAGAAATTTTGTGAATGTGCAATGAAATAGACCTATTTCACTAAATGGCCTGAACATGGACCCCAAATAACTTTTTTGCAATTCAACAATTCTTAATTTGCTTTTCACACACAGGAGATTTATACACTCTGAATCCAAAAAGACAACTTTCAAAATTTAAACTGAAAGAATGACCAAGTTATAAAGCCTTGAAGTTACATTAAAATGCACTAAAAATACTCCAGCTTGGAGACACCTTGGCTGGACCAATCAGAGGCAAGGGCGGGAAAGCTATTAGCCAATGGGATTTCAGTATTCTCCACTTTTCCCCTAGTATTAACTGGGAGAACCATCAGTGAAATTGGTCTATTGGAACTATTTCTTGGGACAGCAATGCTGTAGGATACAAAATCAACTTTTGTGCCAGGTGGCAGCAGCATGCAGTTCCATTTTCACCATATATACTGACAATGGACAATGTTGTTGGCATGAAAACACTTTTTATTTCAGTATAATATAAATATATTCGGCTTTTTTTAATCCTTTCTTTAAACGTGGGTAGGCCATGTTCTTTCAGCAGGGAGACAATGATGCATACTCCCAGGTAGTTATACTGCCCACACAGCCAGTCTCTGCAACTATTCCAGACTGTGACCCATTTGCCCTTCTCAGCCAATCAGCTAACGGAATTAAGAAAACATAAGGGTATAATTTATGTGACCTTCCAAGTTGAAGACAAGGAATCTTTATAGGGAGGTCATTTTGAATCCTTAAGGTGACTCAAGTATAGTAGTTTGATCATACAGATTTTTCTAAAATTTTGCCCCAGCATTCTATGGGACCTGTACATTCTAAACATGAAAAAAAAAAAAATCACCGACTGGTTTGGTTGCCATGGTAACGGCATGTTTAGCCTGATGACTGCTCAGAAGTCATAAATTGAGTTTTTGGTTATGTGCCACAGGATAAAGCGTTACATGATTTAGTCACACAAAAACATCAGAAATGTCTTTTTAGGGATGTACACTGATACATTTGCCTTAAACTTGAAGAAAAACGTTAAAATACTTTTTACTGTAAGTCATCAAAGTGCAGCAACACACTAATAAATTGCTAATTTTGCATGCATACATTTTAGCAGTAATCAAATTTAAAGAAAACAATCTTACAGATTTAAAAATAAATTTGTATACATCATAAACAAGTTACATTCAAACAAATGGCAAAAAATTCAAAAAATTCACTGAGTCATTTTCTTACTGCAGTACCATGACTGTGCCAATGTCAATTTAAAGAAATAAAGACAATTTTAGACACAGTTGACTGAATTCGACCTTGAAAATTGTTGGAT
Organism: Platynereis dumerilii; assembly: GCA_026936325.1. Classification (NCBI taxonomy): domain Eukaryota; kingdom Metazoa; phylum Annelida; class Polychaeta; order Phyllodocida; family Nereididae; genus Platynereis; species Platynereis dumerilii. Next base: position 160,578,496 of record JAPTHN010000001.1, read on the forward strand.
GAAGCTGGGAAGCTGACACTTCAAAGTAGTATAGAATAGATGTCACTGCATTAAACAAAAAATAACTATGCTTCTAGCTGCATTAGATTTAATTTAAATGGCAATTTACTAGCAGTTGTGCTGGCAGAAACAAACTGTAGAAAATGGTAACGGCACAACTTTTTCAGAGCCTGAAGCAATCATGACGCTATGTTGCTAGGCAACCAGGCTGCTCAGAAGTATGTGCAGTGTATCATGCTTGAGTCACCTTAAACTTGCTAACCACAAAAATAAAAAATAGCAACCCCTTAATGGGTAACAGATGGGCTATTTTGGGTAAAAAGAAGTACTATGCAGTAGCCTATACACGTTCACATTCTTTGGTATTTGAACAGTAGCTCGACCACTTTCCCAAGGACGATTATAAACCTAGCAATGCCTGTTCACCCATGCTCAATCTTATGCGTTACACAGAGGTTCTCTCATTAAAACTCCTGGATATCAATTATTGTCCAGTTCTTGTATGTTACTGCCCCGTTTCCCTTTAATCTGACTTTGGACTTGAAAAGTCTGCAGAGGCCTGTTCCCTCAATTATCTGCCTGGAAGTCTTGAATCAGATATATTCGAAGGCACCCTCTGAAATCCACCTCAGAACCAAAGGCTGGAAATATAATTAAGAATTTTAAATAAATATATTGACAATTATCTTCTGTAAATTTATACGGATTTGTATAAAATAAGGTTGAAGTTATAATTAGGCCTATTTCCCAATCTTTATAGGCAACTTTTGATCTTCTCATGCTGATGTTTATATTAACGTCATCTGCTCCGATAGTCAGGTAAAATGTGTTCCCCTCGAAGGCCAGTTTGAATTAATCTTGTTCTTGAGATGAAGTGGATTCTATAGTATTTCTTCAACTTGCTCCTTGCCCTTGTGCCGCACCTGCATGGACAAAATTAACTGGCAGAGTAGCGTAAACAGCTTAACTAACACATGAGAATGTAACCAGATAGTGGCTTTTAAAGTTTGTTTTTTATTCGTGATCTCCGTTATGTCCAGGGCTTGGGAGTCGGGGAGGAAGTGAACCGACTCTGACTCCCTACTCTTTGGCTTTCTGAACTCTGAATCTGACTCCTTGGGTCTCCTGAATTATGACTCCTATCTCCGACTCCCTACTCCTTATCGGCATTATTGCTCATAAATATTACATGGTTAATAGGAGAGAAAATGTAATTCTACAAAGTTTTTATAGGATTTTGTCCATGAATACTTGTTTAGGAAGTGTTATGTAAAATTTGGGATTATTATCACATTTATGTTTTTGCAATTATATTAAAATTATTTTGAGGAGTCAGGAGTCACTAATATAATTTTCAACTCAGACTCCACCTGAAAATCAATGTTTGACTCTGACTCCTACCAAAAACCTCAGACTCCATGACTCCTGACTCCGACACCCTGGTTGTGTCTGGCAGACTTGCATAATTCATTCGGCTTTCAGCTGGGTAGGTGAGTGATGAAAACCCCGGTCAGGGAACCAAAATATTTTCAGTGGATCTATACAAGCAAAATTCCAACAGGATGTTGTTCAGATGAGACATTAAACTGGCGGCCTCTTCTATCGGCGTCTGTGCTGGGCTAGTAAAAGGCCCAGTATGCATGCTCGCAGGTCAGCCAAGGTGCAGAGCACAAACAATGCAGAAGCCAGTCATTCTGATAATGTATGCATGAAGGATCCCTTTCATCTATCTATCTGTCTATCTTTCTATCCATGAAGAAATAGATATACAAACAGCCACATTATATATATAATTAATTATAGAATAGCGCGCGATAACGCTGCTCCATGATCATTAGTGGCCTCTTCCAAGAATCTTGCCTGCAGCAGAGTCACACTGTACCTCCACATGTATGTCTGAAATTAATTAAATTTCCCCAAAATTGTAAAAACTTTGATGATTTGTCTCCACACAATGGCACACATGTTTCTTAGTTTTAACTGAATAATCCACCTGATAGGACCTTGATGTTCAGTAGGGCGACTTTCAAGTAAGGTATTGTTACAACACATATTTAATTAGTGTTGGCTTTTGCATTGCCTTTAAATATAGATGTAACCTGCTCTACATTTCTCTCAAGAAATTTTCCTGCCTTGCAGCTAAAGGAGCACATCCTGATCCAGTCTATAGTCTTTCAAAAAGCTTGGCATAAATATGATATAATATTATCATTATTTATCAAGATTTTAGAGGATGAAAAAGTTTCCTTGGTGAAAAAGCAATTCTTCCTGTGGTATGGCTGCATGATGACAGAAATTCACTTTGAAAAACGTATCATCTCAAGATTTGAGATCGTATCCGTCTGTTTACCCGGCGTAAAATGATGTGTTGGAATATAACTGACTGTAAAGTTATTGCGTGAAAATTGGAAATAACACTGTTGGTCAATCCAATTGATTCATTTGTTGTGCTGAATATAGTCGCTTATAATATGTATTTCCATGGGTTTTTTTTCCTCATTTTGCCATTTTATCTTAAAGCTATGACATCGAAAACAATTTCCTTTTTTTTTGTCGGCCAACCTTTGCTACTCTCCAAAAATTAAGATTAGCTTCACCAGGAGTGGTCTGCGCTGTTGGTAATGTTACTTGTTCAAGCTTTAGGCACAGAAACCGTAGACATGTTTACAAATTTCCAGTTGAACGGCCAGTTAATAGACGTATATGAGGTAAGGGCACTCGCTAAGCACTCGATCCGCTAAGCCCAGTTCCGGGTGCTCACGGTAGTTCTTCTTCTTCTTCCTTCGGTATCCATACCACCCTCTCGTATATTATTCGATCTTTGCGCAATTCAACTGGTGTAATTTAAGATCACACAGTGTTTTTGGACATAAAAAAAGCAATGTTTATAAAACATTACATAACCAATCACTCTTCAATCAGTTGACATTCCTGAAGAATTCATACAATCCAATTTAAGGAGTCCTCTCTGACACTGCGTGTCATCGGCAAACAATACTAGAGTCGGGCCAATAGGCCTGTGGCTGCACAGGTTCAAACTGCGGTTAGGGTTCATATTTATTATATTATAGAACCCATGCTGGCAAACCAAAATCGCCTATATTTTCCCCAAAAATATTTTCTTCTTGTCTGCTGCTACATGAAATGTGTGCTACACAGTAATCATTCTGATGTTACCAGGTGCTTTCCAACATGGTGTCATTCATACAAGGTGCTTTCCAACATGGTGTCATTCAATGTTCTTACCGCAAGGAGACAAAAATGTTAACATTTCTTCTGAGCTTGAATATATAGGCCTACCATAATATCATATTTTATTGGTTCGTCTTTTGTTTGATGGAAAGAGTGTCATCCATTCTCATGAATCTGCCAACAACACCATTTTTGGCCTGGCTTGCCTTTGTGATATTCGCTTGAAGTAATAAATTGGTAATTTGGATTGATGTATTAAAAGGGACAGCTCTGGAAATTTTCAGACAAACGTTTATGATAATGCTTTCCTATGTATGTTAGATGGAGTGTCCTTCCCAGACTGATGACGTCCATATCTAATGTTTAATGACCAAATAGCTCAATCTGAATTTCGATTTTACTATAACTATTCCTGATGTAGGAGCCTGGAGCACCACTATATTACAAGTCTCTGTATATATTTGATGCAATAGATTTAGCTAAATATTCTATGATGTAGGCAACACAACGTTTTAGCTGTGTTGGTTTTATGTCACATATTGTCTGAAAGTCTGCTAATATAGCTATAAAATCCTTTAACAGATTGTTGACGTCTCAGCTGTGCCACGCATGTAATGGCATCAATAGCCAGCAGTCCATCAAAGCACTCAGAATTTAATTATTATTTAAAAGAAGAAGACCATGCAAACTAGATCACTTGGATACTGAACATTTAACCCAAGTTAATTTTCGCGAAGAAAATTACGGAATTCAGTTCAAGTGATTCTTATGGCGAAGGCTCTAGCTGTAGTCGTACATGTATGCATGGCGCATGAGTGGCCAGATAGTATTGTTATGTTTGTATTTGATATATATATGTATAACTGTATCCGGGGATAATGTTGTAGCCGCTGCATGGATGTTCACCAAAATTTCTTTGCTTCAGCAAAAGGAAAAATCCTAATGAGTTTGATGAGAAGCTTTGCACCAGTTTTCTTTCCTCAATCTTGACAAAAGGACAGATGGACAGGACATCACAGGGCAAACAAAATGATGTTATAGACAACATTAGTCTTGTCCTGTGGCGGCACTAACAATTACAGTGAAGAATAACATGCAATGCATAAATGCATGTGAATGTCCTCAGCTGGCAATGAGAATAGCCTGTCTACAAGTTGACCACTGTTTCATAGCCAGTGCTTTTTCCAGCCTTGGCAGAACATATGTTGCCATGTGTTGCCACCTAGTGACTAGGGTGTAATTCCGTGAGCTCCAGCGAGTGGTCCACAGAAACTGAGTGTGAGGAATTCCCACTACTTTTGTCTGGAAGAAGCCAGGGCTGTTTCTGAGTGCTGGTGGCCTTGTCTACTTCCTTAGAGAATGTGATTGACGAGTCTGACTCGATAGTTTACCTTAACGATGAATAGGAACTTTGTGAATGAGCAATGAAATTTGAATTATTTCTTGGGAGCATCAATGCTGCAGCGTACAAAACTAACTTTGGTGGCCCGGCGCATGCAAGCAGTGCTCATTTTCACAACAACTGGAGAATAGCCATATGTGCAGGTAGGCAGCATGCACACAGCTGGATCTGTCGCATACCGCGAGTCTCCCGCACTGAAGTTCCCTGGCCTGTGGATGGACTAATGGAGAGCGGGGCACCATGAGCCAAACAAAAGGTGTGATGGAACTGCTTGATGGGAAGCCATTTATTCCTTTATAACTGTCGAATTAGCTAGGGTAGCAATTGTAATCTTTCTTTTCAATGTCGGACCAAGAATTGAAGAAAAAACAACTTTTGACCAGTGAAAAGGAAATATTGAGCTGTGGAACTTTTTCTTCTGGTGCTTTAACTATTTCCAGTATCTTCATAAAACTTAAGTCTTTTTAGTAAGGCATGTGCTTAGGATGATGTGATACTTTCTTAGAAAGATATGCAAAATCCATTTGATCCTTATTGTGGTATGTGCCAAGGGGACATTACAAGTAAATCATCTGGTTTATGAGGTATCAATTCTCTACAGTTGAATGAGAAGGATAATACATGTATGTAAACACTTAACAGCCCCCATGCCATGGCTCTTGGTGCCTCAGGGACAGGGCACGATGAGCCGCTTCACAAAATTTTTTAAAGACGATGTTTTGACTATTTAAAAAAAATTTAGAATATAATGTAGCAACACTGAAAATTGTAGCCAAGAGGTCTTGCTATGATTGTATAGAGCAATCAGCTATTTACCAAACTTTATAAACTCAGGAGCTTAAAATGAGAAAAGTGGCTCATGGTGCTTTGCTCTCCCCTACTGTATAGCGTACCATTACATTCTTCATTGTACTTTTAAATCAGCCTTTTGTCTCTTTGCTTTAAATAGCCTGCAGGAGGATACCACATTGAAATTTAAGGTTCTTTCAAAATTACTTTCTGTCATCCAATCCCAATCCCACCAGCGGAATTGCCTTCTCTCCAACAAATCTTCTTATCCTCTGAAATTTCAGGAAATATATTGACGCCTAGCTTTTTGATAGGCTAGACTAGACACTAGTAGACAGTGTCAAGGTGTGCTCTTTTATCTGCTTGGTGGACAAATTTGTTTCAAAGAATAGTTCAGAACATCATACATGGTATGTTTGGCTTCTTGAAAAAAAAAAAAAACTATTGATTTGTGTGCATGGCAATCATTTTGATGCCACAATACACTATCCAACTTAGAGTCATTCATAATACTAGTAGGCTAAAATAAAATATTGGTGCTAATAAAAAGGTGTTCAGAAAGTCCAAGCCTTTTAGATACGACATTTATTTTTGATAGGACAAATTTCAAACATTTGAATTTAGCATGTCCAGGACATTACCATGACAAACCTTTTTTACTTCATTAAATTTAGTACTATATCCATAATATTACCATGGAAAACAGTTTTACCAAGGGAAGTTACAATGCTTTCGCCACTTCAGTTTCTCTTAAACATGCATGACTACGATATATTCTCTGGAGGTCCTTAATTCTCAGTAGGTCCTGTGTTGGATGGTAAGGGGGTCATCAATTCCCATGAATCAGCCTACAGCAACATTCTTGGTCTGGCCTGGTATTGTGTTATTCAAAAACTGGCACTTACTGTAATAAACCTGTAATTTTGATTGATGGTGTCAACAATGTTCAGCTTAAAATTTGTGAATGTGCCTTCCTTTCCGAATAGCTCCATTTCTGTTCGATTGTTCAGGCTATACGCATGACTCTAACAGCGAATTTGGAATGGTGAAAAAATGTACCGTAATATGGGGTGAATAGGGACAAAATTGGGCCTTTTTTCTGTCTTAGCATGGGTACAAATCATCTCAGAATTCTAAATATGGTGTCAAAATATGTCCTGGCCTCAGTTCTAAGTATCTCCGGGAGCTTTTGAAGATATCTCCCATTTTAAATTATTTAAGCCCAGAAAACCACTGTCCCTATTCACTCCTCACTTTGGGGTGAATAGGGACACACTCCAATTTCCACAACCACTACTTCCTATCTTGTCTAGATAATTAATACTTGTGAACAAACATCAAAAAACGTGTTTGATATTACAACAAATTATATTTAATAAATCTGAAACTCTATTTCTTGTAAAGTAGGCTTCTTTTTTTTTTTATTGATAAATTACTAGGAAATATAAAAAAATGTAGTTTTCTGCTAATTTTACTAGTGATAACTGATTCCAGACTAAATATACTACAGATGAAACAATTTCAGAAATTTTAACATGAAAATAATGAAAATGAGTTTAAATGAAAATTAGCTGTTTTTTTTTTTCTTGCTATTTCTTGAACTCTGTAGAGGGTTTGGATCTGAACTCATGACCATGGAGGCAGAATCTCATATCTTGTCCACTGCTCGTGTCATCTCAAACTATTAGAAACTGATTTGTGCCAATATTGCTTTTCTTTTTGTGTTCATCTCTTTGAGAATTCACACGATTTCCTGAAAATGCAGGTTTACCGCAAATGTTAAGGCATTTAACCTATATTTATGAATCTCTGTCAGTTTCAGTAAATGTCCAACCGTCTAACTGCCGTCTCCAAGATGTTTTTGATAATAATCCAGCACTGGTTTGGGTTCTGGTACGATTATTATATTATTACTGTTTTCGCTTGACACCCCCAAAATTAGCCAAAAATTTGCCTTCGGCTTGTTTTCTTAGAACAACATATATTTAAGTAGGGGAGAGCGGGGCACCATGAGCCACGGGGCACCATGAACCATGGCCCCTACAAAAAAAAAGCGGCGAGATAGAACTGCTCGATGGGAAGACCATATATTCCTTTATTAGTGTAGAACTGGCTAGGGTAGCAATCATAATCTGTTTTTCAATGTAGGACCAAGAATTGAAAAAAGGACTTTTGACCAGTGAATTTGTGTGAAAAGTTAACATATTGGGCAGTGGAACTTTTACTTCTAGTACTTTAACTATTTCCGGCATCGTCATAAAACTTAGTCTTCTTAGAGAAGGTAAGGCATGTGCCAGGATGATGTCATAACATTGATGCTATAATGAACTGGAAAATGGTGATATGCACAAATAAATGATATTTACAAATGGGGCACCATGAGCCACTTGGATATAGGGCACCATAAGCCATTTTCTTTAAAGTTTTAATGTACAATTAAAACTCAATTATAACAACAACTGTACTGTTGTAAGTCCAGAACTATAGTGCAAGACATCAGCAGCTGTTTAGGACATATTTGTGCTGTTTCATAGAAAAATATGTAAAATCCATGTGATCCATATTGTGGTGTATGCCATGGGAAAATTTCAAGTAAAATATCTGGTTTATGAGGTATCAGTTCTCTACAGTTGAATGAGAAGGATAATACATGTATGTAAACAGCCCCCCATGCCATGGCTCATGGTGCCCCAGGGGTCGGTGACTACATTTTTTAAAGACAATGTTTTGACTATTTAAGAATTAAGAATATAATGTAACAACGCTAGATATTGTAGCCAAGAGGTCTTGCTATGATCATATGAAGCAACCAGCTATGTACCATTGACGCTTTAGACTCAGGAGCTTAATTTCGGAAAAGCGGCTCATGGTGCCCCGCTCTCCCCTACATCAACTAAAGTTGGCAGATACGCCCATAACTATATCATAAAGGTTCCCTGCAGGGGTAGGTTTAAGTTGCTGCAGCTTCTACACGCCTGCAGGCAGTAGTGACAAAAACCCATCAAAAGATTAAGTAGCATACCTACTAAAACTGTGCCAAAAATCATGTTTCTGAGTCAAGTGGAATTTATCCTTTTTTGAAGAAATAAAAGGTTTCTGGTTCTGTCCCTATTCACCCCCTTGTCCCTATTCACCCCATATTACGGTACTCATTGTGCCTGTTTCACCAGTGTTGGTTGGCTATGGCAGTCTCCTAAAATATACTGGCGGTCAGACATTGTTCTTTATATAATGACATTAGAGGAAGAAAGTGTCTTAACATTTGCATCTATATATACCACCGCATTCTGCATGGTCACTCTCAACTACCATTCATCGGGCTCCCACTGATACATAATATAATTGGTACATTATTTCAAAAGGTGTCTTGTATGCTTCTTCAAGAAATCATTCCCCTATTTTGATTTTAGAATTTTGTCTCCCTGAAAAGCAGTTTAAAATGAAATAGGATAACTTGGATGCTCAATCTTCTGAGCTTTCGATTGATTTTTTTTCCTTGCAAATCAAGTTTTGGAATTAAGCATCTTGATGTTACTGGTTGCTCGATTTGATTTTCATCAGAAATGATTATGTTGACGTCAAACTAAAAGTATGATTAATTATCATGAGAGTTTCTGGTTACTTTTGATAGCTAATGCCTAATTTAACTTCCTGACATTGAGATTTTGCTGATCGCATCAAAGATGTTTTGTGATGAAGAATGATATTTGAAGGTATAATCCCTGGTTTTTCATAGACTGCTTCATAAAGGAGACAGTCTTCTTTCTAACATTTAATGTCTTTAACTTTTAGAGGAATAATAGTGATACAGATGTTGGAGAAAGTCAGTCCTGTATCTGCCTAGGAAACATCAACTGGCTGTGAATGAAACTGCCTTTTTAAGGGAGGGATATGTAGTGTAGACCTAAACTTCCTTTTCGAGAGATGTTCAATTCACGGTTTTTGGACAGTAGCTCGACACCTTTCCCAATGACAACTATAAACCTAGCAATGCTTGTTCATCCTTGCTCTATCTGTATTCTGCAATCACTCAGGTTCTCTCATTAAAACCCCAGAAAATCTATTATTGTCCAGCTCAGGACTGGTTGTTACGGCATAAGTTTCCTTTAATCTGACTTTTTTAGTTGAAAAGTCTGCTGCGGCCTGTCAAGCTGTCATCTCAGATGTTGAGGAACTTACAGTGCCGCCTGTAAGTCAGTGAAACGGGTGATATTTTGCCATTGCTGCAATGGTGAAACATCATCCACCAAACTGCTTGTAGAAGCATGAATTCTCATCTGATAAGAGGAAAACATATTGGGTCATACAGGCTGGATATTTTGAGGCATGTGGCAAAACAATGGCTGCAAATTTTCTGTGCTGTTAGGTATGGGTCAAATTCTTTGATAAGTAAGTCCTCCCATTGAAATAACATTGGGCGTGTGTATAACTTACTTATCAAAGACTTTGACCCATATGTGTGTAATTCCATGATATTCAGAAAACATCTATTTATTCCATAAATTATTCTTACCTGAAGAGACGAGTCTAATACAGCCTGTTAACCTATCAAATATTCATCATAAAACTTTTTAAAAAGTTATACGATAGATGTGATTGTGAGTGCTTTCTTTTGGTTTGTCTCGATATCTGATCTCATGCAGGGAAATTGAATGTCAAAATCTTGGAGAACAATACTGAACATTGCAGGTAATCTCGGGCATCATAGAGCATCATAGGCACAGGTCATCCAAATTTCCCAAAATTTCGGGAATAGTCCAGTTGTCACTGACCATGAATCAATTATGAAACCTCAAATCTCTCACACTTGCAATGTCCTTGTTTTGGAAAATGGTTAAAAAAAAACAATTTTTAGGGGGACATTCGGCAACCCATTCTGTGAAGTTGGATTTTTTGGGGCAAATTTTGGCATAATGTTTTGGTGAGACCCCCACCGCCCAAAAAATTAATTCACCACCAATACACACATAATATGCAGCTAAAGTAAAAATGCTTCCATCTGGTTTTCAAATTTTACGGAGTGACAGATTCAACCACTTGTGACTATGCAAATTCTTTGCCAAAAAAAAAAACATCAAACTGCAATGCATCCTATGATTTAATGGCTGGACTGGAATTAGCCTATATGTCGGCTTGCATAAATTCTTGTTTTGCAGATTGTGGTTCTGTATTAGATCCGCAGAGCTCTGACTCATTAGTGACCCGTATCAGGGATTCTGTAGGCTTTTTAAGTTTTTCGACAGAATTAAAGGGAATTCAGGCCTCTGTGATCAGGACTGCTTTGGGACAGCATGATTGATTTTCCGAATAGGCAATGAGGGCCTTGGGTGACCAACGAAAATAGATAGTGGCCTTAGCATCACAGCTGGATGGACACTACAAGTGTGTAGTTGCCTCTTGAGTCTTGAGAGCAACAGAAACATCCATTGAAAAATGGATGAGTGAATGTGTTTTATTCCCAGTTTGCACAAGTGCTTCTTAAATTCTGAGCTGAATACTTGTCACATCAACATAGAGGAGACTACATAACTGGTAGGTCTATATAAGTATTGATATGGAGTTGTCCCAGTAAGTTATGTACTACGATAAGTTAAGACAAAAATATTTTCATAGTTTATACCTTGGGACATGTCACGTTACTCAATGAGAAATTGACAGTTCATTTCAATGCAATTGATAGGGCCTGTTGTGAGGTCATTGATGTTCACTGGCAGCTAGCTGTAAGTACTCGTCATTTGTCAACTTTAAGAAATTGTATCTCTTCCTGACGTTCTCACAGGGAGCGAAGGTGACAGCACTGGCCATTGACACTGTGTACCAACCAAGTGACCCAATTAAGGATTTTCTTTGTTTACATTTTGCCAGTTTTCATATTTTGAGTTAACAACAAACTTTGCCATATAGCCAGTATGCTGTCTTATAGTACACACAATACACATACAAAATTTGGAATCAATCAGATAAGTTTTCTAGAAGATAAGGCAGTTTTAGTAAATTTTAGTGCATTTTTTACTAAAATCACCAAATCTTTTGATTGCTAAATATTTAAAGCTTGACATTTTACATCAAGATGTGTAATACATAAATACAGCATACTGGCTATGTTATATTGTAATTACATTGGATTCTTGTCTAAAATTTAAGATTTTATGATTAACTAGGTCGCTTCGCATAGAGCAAACGGTACACAGTGTTGATGCTAAATGAGGCTTTCTGCTTGTGTGAGGGGTTCCACAAAAAAAATTGTTGACATTTTAACTAAGTAGTAAGTGCCATCCACTTCTTGCTTGACAAATAAATAGTATTAGACTTATTTGACTTATCTAGCATAGTTGATTAAAATGTCATTATTAAGGCAGTAATAATCCTATTTAGCTTCTTGTTGTTAAGTGACAAATCCCAATAGAACCTCCCAGGAGTTCATGTCAAAGCCTTTGAATATTTATAAACAGTCAGTAATTCCTAGCTTTGTTGGCATGTAGTATATATGTATATATTAAAATAAAAAATATGCGCACCAGAGCAGTTTTGGAAATGAGATTTAAGATTTGACAGACCATTCATGTTTGGCCTGAGCAATCTGTCAATTGGAAGAGTAAACTTTTGGCAAAACAGGAAGGTACCACTTGCAGCTATAGATTGATGTGCTTTAGCTAGGATAAATGTGTTTGTTGACCAAAAAAGGCTGATGCATTTGGGATTTGTTATTTGTGTGTGAGATGTCTTGGTCTCGGTTTATTTGCACAATTGATTGTTCTTTTTCTCAACATGGCTACGAGAGACCAATCCTTTTAAAGTCTCAAATTCTAGGTGAAGCAGAAAGGGCTTTCTCCATTAAGGCCGGGAATAAAAATAAGGAGGGGATCGGAATGAAAGAAAGCATTTTCTTATCTTATTTTAAGTAAATGACCTTATTTGGAACCTGTGGTTATCAGTGTTGAGCAGTGCAGTAATCATTCTGACTTGTGTTCACACACCGATATCTTTAGCATTGTAAATTTCATAGAAGGGCACTGTATGAAAACTGTTTTTGGGGGCAGCGTGTAAGATGCAGGCAATAATAGATGAATGAAAACTTAAATCCTATATAATACTATTGGCACAACTCACTCCTATCCAAATGGCAAATCTTACCCCAAATTGATTTTCTTGAGAAAAATTGGATATCAAAAACAAACCAACAACGAGACTCATTACAGGATTAAATCTTACAATACAAATATCTGGATTTACGCCCCTGCTCCAACGCGCTAATGTGACATCATCTTATAACCAATATTGAATGAATGAAAAGCAAGAATGTCAGCTCTTGGCACATCAAGTTTTGAACAACAAAATTGAATTGCGTATAGTTTTTCACAGCACAATATTTGGCGATGTTTTACATGGTGCCTAGTAATGATGTTGACACAGTGTGGACACATGAGTGGCATACCTGATTTACTGAGTTCTTCATTTGGCCCTAACAGTGAATAGCGCAATTTACAAAAGGCACAATTTACCTCGGTCTCCCCACTATAGAAGCTATTTCTGATGCCCAGGGTTTGCTCCAGCGCAGCCTATTCTTGTCTTTACCTCACATCTTTAGGAGGATACCATCACAAGATGTAATGTTCGTTCAAAATGACTTTCTGTCATCAAATCCCAACCCCACAGGCAAACTTGCTTTCTCATTACCAAAATTTGTCTTCCTCTGAAATGTCTGTGAATTTATTGACGCCTAGGTTTTTGATAGACTAGACAGTGTCAAGGTGTTCTCTTTCATGTGGGGGACACACAAATCTTGTGTGACAGGGACTTTGAAAGCATTGCAAGAATATTTTTGGCTTCATGAAAATACAAATGCTTGGCTCAAATCTCTCAGTTCAACTTAAACTCTCATGGGACTGCAGTTCTATCGCATCACACCCACCACGCCCCTGAGTGTGGTAATTGTGTGGGATGGAGCAAAATGTTGTGAGTGCTATGTCTGTTTCTTTAGCATGATATCTCTTGTCTGTTTATCTTTTAGGCTGGCCATCTGTTTGGAGAGACAGCCATGGCCGTAAGTTTTCACTCATCTGCAATGCTGCACTATGGTGCAATTATTGTGACCAATCATAACAAAGCAAATACTTGCTCAATCTGCACTAAATCGTGAGCAATTATAGTTTTTACAGAGTAGATGGTGTTCTGGTAGAAATAATTGCATTAGATGATATTTTCACAGTAATAGTGAGGCAAAATAATGAATAAGTTGAATTTTGAGCATAAAATCAATTATGATGCTATATGTTATTCTCATGGTAGAAACAGCCACCAACGTTTGTGGATGTGTTGTGTACTCATAAAATTAAGCATTCATGACAAAATTACTATAAAATACATGGTTGGATTTTTCGTTCATCAAGTTTTACTATTACTGGTTTTTTCTTTAAATATGGCGAAATTTTATGTAGGTGTAGGAAATAACTGCACTTTTTCTTTCGAAAGAAAATTGTGTCAAATGCTTTCCATGGATGTGGAATTTTATGAAACAAATTAAATTTTATTATAAGAAAAACAATTTACTACTTTATTCTGACATCACAATTTAACAATTTTTCTAATCATGAACACATCAATCGAAACCCGATCAAGCAACATTGAAGTCACATATTTAATTGTAATTTTGTCATGAATGTTTAATTTAGTGTGTGCCCAACACATCCGGACACTTTGGTGAATATTACTATCATATGAATGAAAATAAAGGATCAGACCTGATCATATGCTTAAATTTCAACTAATTCAGTATTTTGCCTCACTATGTAACAGTATTCCATTAAACAATTTTTACCAGAACACCTCCAAGTACATACTAACTATAATTCCTGACATTTTGGTGAAGATTAAGCAAGTGTTTGCTTTGTTATGATTTGTCAAAATTATAGCACCATAATGAAGCATGGCTGATGAGTGAAAACGGCCATGGCTGTAGAGTTTTTCCTTCTAGATTCTGATTTTATTTTTAGGACACGGTGAGTGCCCTGGCGATGAGCCCCTCTGGATTTCATGAATTTCAGTCGAATCCCAGTGAAATTCACATGATATTATTGAAATGTTCGAATGTCTGAACCTTATTTGATATCTGAAAATGTGACTCTGACATGCATTTGACAGCCAATCCCAGATCTTATTCCCACATGAGTTTAGTTTCCTGCAATGGCAACTAAGCACCTACTAACCAGTCCATGCAGCTAGGACAGTGAAGAGAAACAGAAAATTGGGCTATTGAAGTTAAGATTATACTGTATTTTATCTCAGACAGAGAAATTCCAGCGGAACAAGGTCATACAGTCACACAATCATTCATACATAGTAATTATAATCATAATATCAGTTAGTAGACAGTTTCACATTCTTACTTATATATCATGCATTCCTTAAATTAGTGACTTGGTTAAACAAATTGATAATTGATGGAACAAATGAATTTTTGAATGTAGTTGTTCTTATTTTAGGCAGTGCCAGTCTTCTACCTGATCTCAGTGACACATATTTGCGATGTAGGGGTGTTTGTTACCTTTCATTATCCTTTTAGTTCACAAAACATAGGGAAACATTCTCATCAATTCTTGTCATTGCATTTTTCTGTTTGATTTTCTTCATCAACCCGAGTTACCCTCATTATTCCAATCAGTGAGTTTCCGTATGTCACAATGTCAAGCAAGACCAAGAACGGTGCTGGTGGGTGATTCATGAGAATGGATGACCCTCTTCGCATCCAACACAACGCCCAGAATATTGAGCTGGGATGCAGGGCACTGGCCACCACTATTCAAGGGCAGTGGATGATAGGAGTGTCTCCAAAAAAACCTTTTAACCAATTTTTCCATTAACATATATAGAAACAAATTACTCAATCACAAACTATCACCCCGGAACTTTATGATACTTAGGCCCTTATGTTGGACTTGAACCAAAAAAATCCAATTACAGGCTCACTTCTCCGAAAAAGCAAACTGTAATACTAAATGTATAGACTTTTTACATTAATTGGCATCTTCGTGCCAGTCTTTGCTAATTAGCATAATTATCGTTGTATTTCCCTGCATTATTCAAGAGATCGTCTGAAACAATATTTGTCATTCATGATTTGCAATTCAATTTTCCTGCTTGATATTAAATATCAAGACAAACAAACGAAAAGCGTTTTTATCTATCTTATAACTCTTTAAAAACTTCTAATGCATATTTGATAGGCGAATGGACAATATTAAGCATGCAACAAGTTTCAAATGTCCCTTCCAAGTATTTACTGAATTTACTGAAGAAACGGATGTATTACAAAATTAGCAATTTTTCAAACCGATCAATGAATGCTAATTCTATTTCCAAGTTTCATCATAATTTGGCTTCCTCAGTTGAAGAGTGATGTCATATATAGGCTCAATCCAAGTTAAATAGACAAATTGCTGTCCAAAAAAGTGAAAAAGTGACCATCAGGGAAACAGACATTTTTGCTCAATGTCTTTCATACATTGCCAACAGTTGTAGTTTCTTAAATGTCTGTCAGTAATCTAAAGTTTCATTTTTCAACTATGCAATACAATTTTATAGATTAAATTCAGAAATGGTAACGTAATTTACACATTTTAGAATACATTTACACAAATTTGCACAGTTTTTCCCTTCTCAGTGCAAAAATAATCATCACAAATTCATGAGTTGCAGGATACAGCTTTTAAAACATGCACTATTGAAGGATTTGAACTAGCCTCGGGAGACTTATATATTAAATGAGTCAGTCACAGTGTTAAGCTAAATTGGATAGGTGAGGCTGGGGTAAGTTGTGCCATGAGTAAGTTATGCCATCCACTGTTGGAGCAAAATGAAGAGCTCAGTAAATAAGGCGCTGCCACCCATGTGTACAGACTGTGTCAACATCATTATGGACCATGAAACATACTGCCAAATATAATTCTGTTAAAAGCTACACATGTAAACATAATTTTGTTGTTTAAAAACATAATGCACCGAGGACTGATTTTCTTGTTTCTCTATAATTTAATATTGGTAATCAGAGGATTCCCTGCAATTATGTTGCTATATTAAATATGGCATTATTGCTTTAGTTTTATGATTGATTTTTTCTACAAATTATTTTGGATAAATTGTGCTGGCTGGAATAATGAGGGTAATTAAGATTGACTGGATTGATACAAAATATCAAACAGAACTATCCAGATGGAATGCTTTTGCATTTCGTCAGTTACTAGAAATATATGGACGCAGACAACATTCTGGCCGGGTGTTGTGTTAGGTGCGAAGAGGGTCATCCATTCTCATGAATCACCCACCAACACCATTCTTGGTCTTGCTTGACATTGTGACATAAGGAAACTCACTGATTGGAATAATGAGGGTAACTGGGTTTGATGCAGAAAATCAAACCGAACAATGCAATGACAAGAATTGATGAGAATGTTTCCCTGTGTTTTGTGAACTAAAAGGATAATGAAAGGCAACAAACACTCTTCACATTGTAAATATGTGTCACCGAGATCACAAAGAAGATCACTGCCTAAAATAAGAATAATTCCAGTCAAAAATGCGTTTGTTCCATCAAGTATCAAATTGTTTAACCTAGTAAGTAATTTAAGGAATGCACGAATGTTATCCTTGTATGATGGATATTCTGATTGAAATTACTATGTATGAATGATTGTATGACTGTGTGAGCTTGCTCTGCAAGAGATTCTCTGTCTGAGATGTATTCTCTCAAGCTCAGACCCACCATTGTGAGCTGGCACAGCGAGGCTCTGACTCTTTTGGCAGTTTTTCCCGAGATAGCAGTCACATTTAGATTGATCAACCATGGCTCAATGGTTTCGGCCAACCAGGAGGCAGTTTTCATATCAATGGCTGAACAGGTCTGAAATCATTGCAAGCAATCCATGACTGTTGAAAGAAGAAACAAACATACAAACTGAAAACAAGAAACTGTCACCTGAAGCTCACAAAAACAGCGAAATGAGCTACAAGCATAAACAACATAGATAGCTTCATGGTTCACTATACAATACATTGGGGTGGGAAGAATGTTTTTTAAAAATAAATATTATATTGATGACTTTGTGCTGAAAATAAATAATTCTGTCATGGTTTCCATAACATAAATTATTTCACGGAAAACTCCTGACACCCACCTGAATGTCTACTGGTAGCGGAACCATCCCTGTTCCCAAGGTTGGAATCATTTACTTTCCCCGATATAGAACATACATGGTTTTGAAAAATAGCATGCAATGCATGCACCGTGTCCTCGATCAATTAAAAAACCCCATATATCACAATGGGATATGATCATTACATTGGCACATCTCTATAAATTGTTAAAAGTTATATTCTATCCATAAATCTGTCTATCTATGTGTCTATTTATCTGTCTATCTATCTGTCTATCTTTAGTAATTGGCTGAAGCATAAATCTCAGGTTGTGGTGCGTCCAACTATGTCTCAGGGCAGAAGGGCCAAAGGGAAGAAGAAGAAGATGCATCTCAGAAATCTTCTGCACCGCAAATATTAATTTGGGGAATTAAAGCTAACTATTTAGAGCAGTGAGACATAAGATTAAAGCCTGGGCATCTTTGGCAGCAGTGTAAACACTGGGCATCATAACTTCGGGTGGTTTTTGCATCTGTGAAATGCACTTCGAACCACACCAATTTTGACATGACAATGCCATTGATGACGACAAAGGGCACGAGGCCCTGCTCTCGGACACAAAAACTAATCTAAAGTGCCACAGCAAGATACTTTGAATTAACTGCATAAACATTTATTAGCCCGGAGACCAGGCCCACTTCTGTATTGACCAAAATGGTGGGCCTGTTTATCATGCACTGGTGCAGGAAACTATATTGATTGTCACCACTGAATATAATAACAGCCAAAGCTTCAATCATAAAGATTAATCAAACATGAAGAAACTTAAAAACAACAAACAGATCAACAGACAACAGCTATCAACAGTATGAATTACATAACCTGTAACAGCCTCTCTGATTGTGCGACCACATCATGGGTGGCCATACTAATCATTGAGAGATAAAAGGTATCAGGGCTAGCAAATTGCGTCAGTGCACCTATATACTAGTGTATGACAAATCAAAGAAATGCCCAAGACATACATGTGTGTTTTGATATATTTGTCACAGATCCAATCCAATTTGACAGTTGATTGTGAAAAAAAAATTCTCAAAATTCAGTTATTGTTGGGTGTTGTTGGTTCTATAAGTTGTAGATTCTTATCTACTTCTACCTTATGTCTTACTTCTAAAAGCACAAATAGTAACTAACAATGTATAACAGTTTGTGATCACTCGTGTTGACGTATGTCAATTTGAATTTGTCATGTGATTTTGTAATAGGCTCCCACTAGTTATGCATTTCTTCAAAATATGCAAATACTATAAAGGAAAAAATGATTCGTATGCCACAACATTATCAAAATAAGTGAGAAGTACAAGGTCAACTATTGCATTTGCACCATATCTGTATGTTATTTTCAAAATTACCCTGCTTCTGCAGTCTCCAAATTCGAATTGCATAAGCTTGTATTGTCTTATAGGGTATTATTGGTATGCATGTGCATTGAGTCTAGAGTTTCCAATGAGAGCGAGAATTCTTGAGAAGTCTCGAGATTTTAATGACTCAGCATTTTCTCGTCTCGCTGAGAGATTCTCGAGAATTCAAATGTTGATCATTGTTTGACACGGTGTTTATGTGTTTAATGTTTATAACAGTTTCAAAGCATTGGATTGTTGTTTTGTTTAGCTTGACATTATTGTTATTGTGTACTTGCTCCACTGTTCTATTTAAATATCTGTTGATGATAATCCCCATTGTGTACCTGATAAATGCTGAATTTGAACTTGTACAAATGTTTTAAAATTGTATAATATCTGGATGTTTAGCTGTGATTTATAGGAAACAAAACACACAGGTTAACATTAAAACTACAAAAGATATCATGAAAGCCCAAAAAATTGATCCATTGCATGATTAAATCTCTCTTGTTTTATCATTGTGCCAATGGCAAGACAGTGTCCTAGATTTCTCGAGAAATTCTCGATTCTCGTGCACTAGACCATGACCGTTCTCGAGAGGTGTCAAGCGAGACTCACTGGAAACACTAGCATTGACCACATTCCTTCACAAATCAGCTTCAAAACCACACTTATTGTGGCCATCCAGGTCAGAGGAGAATGGAGATTAGAGCTCTTTGCATATTGACGGTCCACGGCAAAATAATTTTCTTATTTCAGTTGTAAACTTGCTTTGCCGCATCATTGACAGTTTTCTGTTGGTCTTCGAATCCTCTTATTTTATGAAGTACTTTAAGTTCTTTAATTAGGTTGTTTATTGTCTCCTATGCTGTTAGATATGATAAGCACTGAATCAACTGATTAACCATAACTGACATGAACAAAACATTTTTAAGCCAGTGACATCACACAACCAAGTTGAAAGGTAATTTTGAAACTGTTTGGACTGCCATCTGCAAACAGCTATAATACTTGAATTTCCAAGAACTTTCTGTAAAATTTGGTACGACAATGGCCACCCTACATGTTGAGTTGTCTTGGACATGTTACTCTATTGGGAAAATTGATGTCATAAGCGTTTTTATGTCACTTTTCCTATTGAATACATGCCCAAGTAAACAAGAAAATTTTTTTCGAAAAAAAAATAGGGCGATTTTACTTTGCCACCATAAGGCATTTTTGAAAAATCTAAGCTTCATTTTACATGATTTAAGTGTATGTCTTTTTCTAACATATCAACCATTAATCCACATCCATACATCTAATAAAATCTGTCTGTATACATCTATCTTGCTTTTTTGCTGTCTATCTCATCAGAGCTGCAAGTTCAAGTTCTGGTGGATTTCCCAAAAAATATTTAATTCAATAGTTTCAATTCTGAATTACTTTAAGGCATACAGGGATATGCACAAAAGGTTATCAACATCACTTGCTTGGTTGTGTTTATCTTAGCATTGCATTGTGTGTCCAATTAATGGGCAAATTTTTTTGAAAGGATCTAAAGAATTGAGTCAACTTGCTTGACAGTTAGGCCTACTGATCATTTCTCCAAAATTTGACAGCAGCAATTGATGAGGCTTTATGTGTATTACAAGTGAAAAAGCTTGAAATACAGATGTACCCTTAAGCACAGAGCCTTAAATCTCCCACTGCCATGCTTCATTGCACAGAGGAAAATGTGGGTCAGAGGCTCATGCAACAAAAACAGCTACAGCAGTTATCGAGCAGGCTTGGTCAGTTTACTGAAAATATCACTGAGACTGGAAGTGTGCTAATGCCCACCCTGACACCTGGGTAGACCCATAAACTACTCTGCTGACCTTAAAAGTTGACCATTTGCAACCTAAAAACAAAGAAATTTCTCCAAGGTCAACCAGTTGCAGTATCTTGACTGATATTTTAATGTGATTTTAATAGTAGGTCTGGGCTATCGAAGTTTACAATCTGTAGGGTCTTCTCAGTGAACTGACCAAGCCTGCTCGAAAACTGCTGTAATACAGTAGTGCCTGCATATAACTGAGACTAAAAAAGGTTTTGGTGCAGCTTTTATAGCCCAGTAAGCTGCACTAACATTAGAGGGGTCTTATTCAGCATAAAAGAAATATAATATATCGAGTTTCAGGTCTGCATGCTCTTAATTGCATAAAAAGATGTGGCCTTAAATTGGGATTCTTCTGTATTTCTTGGAAGTGCTTCTGCCCATACTTTGATGACGTTTTTGCACACCTGTTGGCAGATTTTCTTTCAGGGGTGATGAACATACTGGCTCCTTGCAAAGAAAGAAAGTATTACAATACATAACAGCGATTGGCCTGTGCATCGCCCTAAAAATTCACATTCAGTCTCAGTATCTACAATTATGAAATCTTCTGTTACAACAAAGTTCACAATGATCTCCATGGCAGAATGCTAGCAGTATTTGAGATAAATATTAGTAAACAGTACACTTTCCACAACTTTGTGAAAGCGTCTGCATAATTCAGATTTTTGTGTCAATTTGCAATCAATTTGTTTTGGACAGGTTACATTTAATACCAAAGATGATTTCGATTGCATGTTTCACCATTACTTTTTAATTCGTTCAAAATAAAAGGAAAACGGCAAATGTCTGAATAATTGTTGGTCTGACTGCATTTATCCCATAAGTTACGCATACTAACGAGACATTTGAAACCTGTTGCATGAATGATACAGCCGAATTACCCATTGAATAAGCATCATTAAACGTTGGAAGGAGTGGTACTACAGGCAAGTGCTTTCTATTAGTTTTCTTGATATCTAGTCTTATGCAGAGAAATTTAATGCAAATCTTGTAGAAAAAGTACTGTTTCAGATTATGAATGATATGTCTATCAGGCTACAGGAGCCTGCCTCAGTTGCGAGCATGAGAGCAGGCGACAACATTTAGCTTACATGAATTTCTGCTGCAGCCCAAGTAAGAGTGTAAATTTAGGGCCGAAGGCCCAAGCTTGATTGGCGATTTTTCGCCCTACAAGCTTTTGGAATATTTTGATGGGATGGCCCTTCCTCGAGAGAGGGAGCTGTGGCAATCCAGGAAATGTTATGTCGGAGTGGAGTGGAGGTGGGTAAGGGTCAGGAGGGTGAGAAGGCCTGGGAAGGCATCCGTGTGTTGTCTGGGAGGATCTGGAAAAGATTACAATTGTTTAGTGGTCTTGTCAGCGTCGCAGGGTGGAAGATTGATTTTAACCTAGAAGAGGAAGAACGCCGGGGTGGATGTTTGAAACTACAGGATTTATGGAGTGGATGTGATGTTTTATGGAGAGGGAGGGTAGGGAGGTGAGTATAATTGATGAGAGGAACATGTGGGTGGATTCAAGAGGTATCCATGTGTTTTACTACAATCTATAGATATGACTCCCTCCAGGGACCACAAGTCCTGAGTTTGTTAGGTATGGGATGTGGGGTATAATGGTTTAAAGTGGTAAGGGAGAGTTTTTATGTTTGGTTTTGGGTTAGTGAATGATAGGAGTCTCCAGAGGATGGGCTTTAAAACCAACACCCTCCTTTGATACCTTTAAGTGGATGGTGTAGTGTTTGGTTTTGGGTTAGTGAATGATAGGAGTCTCCAGAGGATGAGCTTTAAAAGGCTTTTAAGCACCCTCCTTTGATACCTTTAAGTGTCTGCTGCAGCCCAGCTCAGTCCTGCTGTGTTTTGCTGAGCGCGGACCTGATAGGCAGCAGTCTGCTGCAGCCCAGCTCAGTCCTGCTGTGTTTTGCTGAGCGCGGACCTGATAGGCAGCAGTCCTACTATACTGCCCACTGCGTGTCACCGGCAAAAAAATACTAGAGGGTCATTCCATGTCAAATCAACCAAATTTCAGAAAATCTCCCACCTGACCCGTCTCAGATTTTTTCCAAATTCCTAACACTGAATGACAATATGGAAACATGGTATTTCCCAAAATTTGAAGGGTCTGTGTTAAAAACTTTGAAAATTGCAAGCTACTGAAATATGGCAAAAATACTTGAAACTGCCAATATTGGCATATTTTGTATGGAGAATATCTCTTAAAATATGAGAAGCACAGCCATAAAAACTGGTTGAGTATATTAATATCGGATAAAACTACCAGTAAATAGGGTTTAATCAAGTACGGACAGTACAGCTACTCCCTCAGAATTTTTTGAACATTGGAAAAAAACTGGACTGAAAGTCGACTTTCAACGTTCCATAACTTCTCTTTAAAAATCGGAAGGACATTCATCACAATTCATGTTTATTTTCTGGTATAAGAAGAAGAGATTTCAGCAGTTTTAACATTGTAAGCCATGTTGTATTCAATAAGTAGGCCATAAATTATTGGAAAATGTGGAAAATGGGATATTTTGGGGGTCCAAAAACGCCATGTGGGATAGGGTGTAGCAAATTAGAGATAGTACCAACTGAAGGTACCTGAGTGACAGCTTCATTTCATACCAGAACTGTTTTGCCCCTCGGATTCCTTCATGCTGCACTTAACACTCGAATTTCAGCCTAATCTGCAATATCCAGAATCCGCACAATAGTGTAATTTTGTCAATTCAAATCATACGTTCATCTCACTTTTGTAATTTGACATGCCTCAATTAGACCTTCATTTTGAGTCCCAAATTCAATGGTGTTTGAAATATTAAGGGTACATAAAATCTTCAATTCAATGCATATGTAGAGCTCTTCATGGAGCAATAAGTATGTCAATTTTTCATAATGAAGGACTCTGAGGGGCAAGTTGTATCTGGTGTCAAATGAAAGGTAAAAAGCCATGCTTTAAGCGACTTAACAAATCTCAGCTGTCCTTCCTATCCCACATGATGATTTTTGTCTCCGAATTACTAGAAAAATTGGCTTTTTCGTAACTTCTAGGGCTAATAACTCTTAAGAAAACAATGTGATTTTTCTTTATACTGCACAGAAGGGTAATATGCTATGACATGAAGTGCTGCATGCAAACATAAAAAGTTTTGCCCATTATAAGTTAAGTTACGGAACCCTGAAATATGTAATTTAGCAAAAAACAAAAGCTGTCATTCGTTTTCTATTTTCCCAAAGGCAAAAAATCTTCATAGATATATAACTTTCACATAACCATTCAATGACACAAGATCAACTATTTTGCATTGTATTGTTTTCATATCTCTTGCCATTCCAGATTTACATCGGTTTAAAAATATGTTGATTTTAAAGATTTTCAAAAGTTTTCCGATTTTCAAAATTTCACAGCTCAGTCAGTTTTGAAGATATCCACTTGAAATTTTGGATATATCAGTTTCTCACAATATGCTTACTGAGTAAAAAGTTTCGTTAGAATCGGAGATGGTGATGGTGGGGACCATTGGTTGATTTGACATGGAATGACCCTAGAGGGACTCATGGAGTCTGCCTACTGCCCTAGAAGACAATTCAAGACCTCAGACAATGTTCAGTCTGTCTCACAACACAACATTGGAATGAAGTCAGGGGCTGACTGGCCCCATAGTGGGCCCCTGGACAAAATCATTGGTGGGCCCCTATTATAGCGATAGAGTCATTTTCAAGTTTGTGTTCAAAATATATTAATGCCTTTTTTCAAAATCCATTGCTTTTGCAGAACATATGCTTGTGTGATATAACTAATTTGAAAATCCTCATGCCAAATTTAAGAACACATTCCTTGTTTATACATGTTAATTGAAGGGCAGACAGTGGGGGATTCAGAAGGGGGGGAAAGGCCATTGGGGCCCATGCCCTCCTAGACCATTTTGAAGCAGTATATACTACAAACAGGGCCTCCAAAGAGGACCATATCTGGAACCTAAACTGACAGAGGGGCCCCTTACTTCATTGTTTATTATGCAGCTGATTTGGCTTCGCAAGTTAAATATTATTTGATATATTTTTAATTGATATTTTTATTAGGCCCAGAATTTGTTTTCACGTCATTTTTTGACAATACCGATTTTTTAAAGGTTGCTTTTGGGCCCCCTTATTAGGTGTTTGGTTGCCCCAGGGCACTGCCCCATTGGCCCATGGGGCCAGGCTGCCCCTGAATGAATTGTCAATTTAGCATTCAGTATAGGCCTAGATCTTGTGACCTCATTGATGAGTGGTATCACTCGTCAAATGGCTTTCACTGCTAGCATTGCAAGCATAACATATTACCTCACGAATTGCTTATGACTCATAGAGAATAGCATGGCATGGATAGCCATGACATCACAAGAAGCGTTCTATTGCTATTCTGTAAGCACTCGTTATTCATCTACTGTAAGATTCATAATTACACAGATTGTCAGCATCAAACATTGTAGGCTGACACCATTACTGGTGTATTTTTCTTTGCCAATAAAGTCTTAAATAAAAAGTAAAACCTTACAAAGAGTGGAAAAGTAAAAAACATGACCAGTTACAAATGGTCCTCAACCAAACCACTTGTGGAGTTAAGAACTCTCAGCCGATGAGATGAAAAAATACCGAGTCTATTTTGAGGCAGAATTGGAATCAGAATTACAATCAGAATTTCTTTTTTTGGTATTGAAATAAAAAATACAGAAAATTGAAAATTGAAATAACTTAATAGTGATATAATCATAGTAATATTCAAGACCATGCTTGTAGGATAACGGCTGCCAATTTTCTTTGCTGTATACTCAAGAGTTAGGTATCAAAGTCTATATGATAGGTAAGAGAAACACAAGGCCAATTTTATTTCAATGGGGAGGCCTGGGGGTTAACCTTGTAAATTGTTTGACCCATTTGTAACTGACGGTTGAGCAATGAAAAGTTGCCAGCCATTATTGTGTCACATATGCCTCAAAAATCATCCTTTGTGAGTCAAAATGTTTTCATCTGATCAAACCAATATCCTTGCTTCCACAAGCAGTTTGGTTGTAGCGGGGCAGGTATGTAAAAAAATAGTGCACTTATACATAGAAGCATGAAACTTGGCGCACACTTAAAAACATCTATATGAATATATTTGGATAGGGAGCCACCTCAAATTTAGCTTAGGTGGCTACTGGCAGCCATTTTCCAAAATGGCAGCCAATTCTTCCATTTTTCTGTTTTCTGTGTAGTTCCTACAAATATAATACATGCAAATTGTGTATTTTATTCCTTCTCTAGGTATTCAGTACATTACTATAACATTTTTTGGTAGCCTGGACTATTTTCAGGCTTTTTGGAATCCATTTTGGTAGAAATATTGATTTCAAATGCTGGATTTCGTGGTTACGCATGTCGCATGGTTAAGCCAATTCTTTATAAATCACAAAATTAGCTACATATTTGAATTCCTTGCAAAAAGCGCTTTCAAATGAGTACCCGCATTACAGGTAATTTCATTAGTACGTGATTCTAAGGTTCCTGGCCCACAAAATACGTGGCATTTTTGGTTGATCTGACTGGTTAAGACCTGACAGTACGTCACAGAGCTGATATATAAAACGTAGCAAGTGCTTGTTTAGCTTTCATTTCTCACAGCCAAGTGTGAATGACAAGAATCGCATGGTAATGAAATCGCCTGTAATGGGTTTCGAAAATTTGGTATGAAAATGGAAAAAATGAAAATAAAATGTTTTTTGAAGATTTTGGTTTTAGTAAAAACTTGACAGACCAAAAATTCACGAAAACTATTGATGCTACCATTCATTTGAAAGCTTTTTTTGCAAGGAATTCAAATATGTAGTCTGATTAAATATCAATTGAGATCCCACGAAAATATGGGAAACCGCGAAAATGCTGCATTTTCTTCAACAATTCTGACAAAATGGACCCTGACCATCCTAGAATTCCTTAGTTCAATTCACAAATCAATTGGAAATATTTTTTAGATCTGTAGAAGGAATAATTAGCACTGTTTTTATACAGTCAAACTATAGGCACTTCACAGAAAGAAGGAAAATGAGAAAATTAGCTGCCATTTTGGAAAACGGCTGCCATGGGTCAACCAGGTCAAATCTGAAGTGGCTCCCGATCAAAATATTTTCTTTAAGATGTTTTTTTAACTGTGTCCCAAGTTTCATGCTTCTATGTATGAATGCAATATTTCTTCCCTATTCATGACAAATCTGCCCCGCTATTGAGGATGTTTAGCATTGGGCTCAAGGGCATAACATCAGCTGTTTCTTTAATTTACAGGCGGCACTGTAGACGTATATCCAGGTTTTAGGATGTCGCAGGCTTGAAATAAATAATTTAGATTTTTTTTTCCAAATAGTTAAGTTCTTGCATAGCTTTGGTGCTGCGAGTCAATATCTCCCCGGCAGTCTTGAAACAAAATATTGGCGTGTTGAAATTTGTGGTTGATTTCTAAACATGGTCTCATTTGATTTAGAAATGAAAATTTTAGGATGTCGCAGGCTTGAAATAAATAATTACATGTGGCTTTTCCAATAAATCATTTCCTGTCAAGGAAAAGCCAACCGATGTGTTTTTGTTGTTTTGAAGTTTCATTTTTACTACGCATCTAAATACGACATGTTCATCGACTGGAAATAGCCGTATACTATTACTACTGATTGACAGTGATTGTGGTTCTTAAATTAATTTGCCTCTGACTTAATAGTAAGGCCCTAGAGTAGCTTAGAGACGATCAATGGTCTTTTTAAGTCTCAGAACCGAATTAAGGAGAATTCAGGCCTTTAGCTGTAAGTAGGACTGGGTCTTAAGTGACCCTCTTAAACATTCAGATAGCAACCACAGAATTACAGCTGGATTGAGACAATAGCATAAATGGGTCACTGCTTGACACTGTGTACCAAGTGACTTAATTAAGGATTTTTTTGTTTACATTTTGCTGGTTCTCATATATAGAGTAAACAACAAACTTTGCATTATAGCCAGTATGCTGTCTTTAAGTACAAGTAACGCACATACAAATTTTGGAATCAATCAGTTACTATACGTTTTCTGGGAGATTGGGCAGTTTAGTAAATTTTAGTGCATTTTTTACTAGAATCACCAAATCTTTTGATTGTTAAATATTTAAAGCTTGAAATTTCACATCAAAATGTCTAATACATAAATACAGCATACTGGCTATGTTATATTGTAATTACATTGGTTTCTTGCCTAAAATTTAAGATTTTATGATTAACTAGGTCGCTTCGTATAGAGCAAATGGTACACAGTGTTGAGCTCACAAAATGAATTAGCTATAAAACCACAGGCGATAGATTCCATTGAATACGGTATGCAGCAGTGGTACTAGATTGGAATTAAGGCTCTGCACTGCTGAGTATCTTAATCCTGACAGAAGCCCAGGAGCTCAGTGTCTCATTTCATTGGTTGATCTGATCTGGGCCTATAAATTGGGTCAACAAAGGTCATGAGAGCTTTTAGCCAATGGTGAATCGTCTTATTAACTTTCAAAACTTGTCCATGTGTTATTTAATTGTCTGTGTAATATTGGCAAAAATGTAAATATTGGCAAAAATGTAAATCCCATGGCAGACCAAATCCCACTTTTAAAATATTACCGTTCCGCTAAAAGCATGGGGTGCTGTGAGTGTATCCAACTATTAAGTATCTCACAAAATAGGTCTGATCCATATTTTTGGAAACATTTTTGAAATTGGGATTTCAGGCCAATTCTGTAGGTCTTCAATAGTTTTCAGTAAGCTGATTTGGGAGATGTATGTCAATGACTCAAATCACAATTTCTGCTACTACGTGTATGAACAAAGGTTGATGACTATGAACTAGAAGGTTTTGCTCACAGCCATTCCTGATTGAAGAGAAGGAAATCCTTTAAGGGCCCCGTAGGTCAACTGACTGACTGGAGCATGTGGAGGTCATTGAAGGCCCCTGAATTTCTCAGTGTGCTTCTGGCCTTTTGCAGCACTTTGAACAGGAATTAAAGGATGCTGTGGGTGTTATATGTACAGGCAATGTTTGAAAACATTGTCAAATATTGTTAGAAACTCTTGCTAGCCAGGTTAAAGCTGTTCTCTGTATTATAGTGACATGGGAAGCCTTAGAATCAACCCTTGTTGATTTGAATGATGGGCACGTGAGCAACCTTGATAACATTGTAACATAACTCCAACCCAATGGAATCTGTCACCTGTGCTAAAACATACTCTGAGTTGGAGATGTTGACTGCTCTGTGTTTCAGCATATCTAATATAGATTTGAGACGAATGAAAATTAAAACCTGAAGTGGTCTGCAGTTCAATTTCCTCTAAGATAATGTAATATGAATGTTACTTTTTCTTTTAATTAAATAATTATTTTATTCTAAATAAAGTGCTATGATGATCTGCTTGTTAGAGAAGGTGCTTCATTTGGCATAGCTGAGATTGATTTAGTGCGGCCATCTATGTAAGTAACACACAGTGCTTTGCGATAAATTTGTTCACAAAGCATGGTAATCCACTATGCCTCTATCCACTGTGGCCTGAATACCAATTGTGTGCTGTCCCAGGTCATTCAGTTGGCTTGGACACTTACATTCAGCCATAATAAGTGTGTCCCAATGTGCCCTGAATTCACTGTCCCAATTAGCCCCGATATGACTTTAATGCCAAAATGCTAATTTCTCAGGCACCAGTGAGTGTGTTTATCAGGATAGCAATTCAAAACTGTTTGTTACGATGTATCAAATTCATGCAAGCACTGAGAAAGTATCATTGTTCATGGTTTGTCTACAGAATGGTTTGAATTGAACCCATCCATATTTACTTTAGTAGTAGGAAAACAAACTTTTCCTCGCCATACTTCTGCATGTGGCTGTAATTTGTCAATAAAACGATAGAAAAATCAGGATATGAAATTACAAGATAAGATGGCACTACCATATCATATATGCCTTGCTAAGAACCAAGAAAACCCGCCGTCCCATAGTGCCAGGCTGCGTCCCAATGTGCCCCGGTTCCCCCTACCATGTCATATACAAAGTATTACATTTTTTGGATGAATTCCTTTCATATGTCCTGTAGTTAGTCACAGCCTCACAGAAAAAAGGGACAAAACTGCTCTGGCAGCAATGGTGTTTATTGAGGTATATTAGTCTTTTTCCCTTCCCAAAATGTTTGGCCATTAAGAAGCTTAGATAAAAAAAGGCCCACCAACCTCGAGTAACAGTGTATGTTTGTGGAAATTTGCACCTTGGGCGAAAATGTGTGATAATACAATATCTGGGCATGCAAGCGGCGTCATCGTGCTATGTGATATAATGATAAACCCAGGTACGGGAGATGGCAGATTGCGGTTTCATTTCCTGAGTGGCTGAAGACAGCTCTTGGCACTGACCAGCTCTGACCTTAATCTGCTTTCTCCTATCCCATTTTACTTTTATTGTTTGTCCTCATTGGTCAGTATGATCTTTAATTTCATGTTGCAACAAGGTGGTAGCACTCTTTAGAGTGCAAAAGGAAAATAAGTGCAAAAGGAAAAATGGGGAAGGTAAAGATTATTGTTGGATTGCATTTGGGGAAAGAAAGGCGGTTAAGAATGCATTGTGATGGGCCTAAAATGCATGTATATATATGCAGTATCTCCATCTTTGGCTTATACTGTATAATCATCAGTGGTCTGACACTAAGTCATGCATAAAGCATAGACATCCAAGGGGAACACAACATAAACATGGTGTTGCTAAGTGGTGGAGGGCTGGTCTGTTGGTCAAGTAGAAAGGAATGGTAGAAATTATGTTGCACAACGTGAACACGACATTGGGATTTTTTTACAACATTGCCTCACAATGTTGTGAAAGCGTCGTCACGACGGTGCATGTTAACGTCGTATGTTTGATGTTGCTTCAGAATGTTATGACAACATAATTTCTACCATACTTACTTACTTACTTATACAATTCTACGTCAACTGACAAACAGGGTAACGTTGTCGCAATGTTGCTACAACGTAGATGTGCCCAAAATCTAATCAGCTCTTCCTTGCGGTGATTGGAAACATTTTGCAGAATTTCATTATAGAGAGCATACATGTAGTGGTTTTTTCTCAATCTTGCTACCGGACATAGCCAACAGACAGACATCTGCGAATAAAAACATTAGTTTTGCAGAAGTAGTCTTCCTGAAATAGCAGGTCTTTTAGCAAATCATTCAGATTTTCAAACAATTTATATGACTGCAACAAGCACCTCAAATAACCGCAAGGAGTGGACCCTGTTGCCTCAAGAGTAAAGGGAGATTGTTTTCCTGACAAATGGAACTTTTGCTGTCCTATGGCAACACTTCAGGAGTCAGGAAGTGTTTGATGATAGGCTGAAGAGTCATTTCCTTAGTGCATACAGGGTGAACAAAAAAAAACAGTCCATTTCGATCATATCATGTCGATTGATGACTTGTTTAGTACAGAAATGCCAACTGCTCTAAACGTAGGTAATTTCTAAATTTCTTATTCCCTAAACTTAAACTATGACAGCAAATAAAGCCTTTTAGATTGTTTTGTTGAATTACAAAATGCATTGTCTTCAGAGTGCGGAAATCTGGCCTTCAAACATAGAGCTATGCCATACAAACATGGTATAATATTAGACATTATTTGTACAATATTAGTACAATATTAAATTTATTTGCATGCATGTTGAACAAGGGTGTACATAATAAATTCTGTAGTTGTCTTTCTCCCAAGGCTCATGAGGGCGCATTTTCATTGAACCCATTTCGCCCACTTCTTGGCAAAACCTCGTCTTTCTTAATTTTTATTTTACTTTTTTTTTTTACTCATTCTTGATTGAAAAAAAAAAATTAAGAGTATTTTTTTCTATGATTCAGGGGAAAAGATTCAGATTAAACGATCATTGGAGGTGCTACATCACTGACTCAGAGTTTTTCACAATTTTAGATTGTCACTAAAGTGCGAAAATGTGGGCCCTATATAGGATTTAGGATTTTGGCCATAAAAAGAGATAAAGGGAGAAGGGGAGATGTTTGTGTTTAATACTGCAAGTCACTTCAGGCCTGTATACAATCTGATTAGATCCTGTTCAGTCCTAGTAGAAGGTCGAGGTAGATAAACAATTTAATTGAGGTGATCCTTTGAGGTTAATGGCATATAAGGGGGGATGCAGTTACAATTTTGAGTGGCTACATAAAATTGCAAAGTAGTTCCTTGTGCCGAGAAACCAGAGCAACTGACTGACTGAAATCTAATTACACAGAAGGCTTTGGTGGCAAAATGTGAACGCAAAGAGTTTTCCTGTCTGGTAACTTGGCACTCGGTGTTGCTTGACCACTTGAGCAAAGATTCTCTGGAAAAGGTTTCTTTCTATTTTCCACTCTCAAGCTGCCTCACGGAGAACTCAATGCATCAAAACATGTAAAAGAGCCCATTTATATAACATCTTTATTCACAGAATGTTGAACCCTTATAAAAAAATTGGAAATAATTACAGTTACTATAGGTGACGCACAGTTCATATATGTATCATATCCTGAGTTGCTTCAAAATCTCATTTATGACTGAAATTATGCATTCATGTAATTTTAGCCATCAAAGTCTAACACTAGATATTAAAATTTCAAATTAGAAGTCAGTTTTTTTAAATAGTCAAACTGTCATTCATTTTATTCTTTATTCAATATCTGTGCAAAATGTAGCTACCAGAAATGTTGATGACCCAATTATAACCCGGGGGGGGGACCTCTCACCTAACCCAGGCTTGCTGCCCCAACCCACTCTACATCAACTTGTTGCTATTATTATAGGATAAGATCAGTTACATCGTTTTTCACACGTTTTCCACACGTTTCTAACACGTTTCTTGTATATGCCCAGTACGTTCCCCATTCGTTGTATATAGGCCTGCCTCCCCAAATAAAAGAGGGCTTCATAAAGTGGCATCAGCTTGGGAATGTGTAGAATGTGAGAGTAATTGTCCGCCTTTCTGTCCAATATCAAAGGAATTTATCCAGAGAACCTCAACGCTCAACAGGAACCCGATAGGATATATGACACTTTCCACACTGTAAAATTTGAAATTTTGAGTTAGCTCAAATGATTGAGTGAGATGGTTGCACAATTTGTTTGAGCCATGATAGCTTGCTGTTTTGAGTTATGATAAACTTTATGTTGTTATAACTTGCAAACAACAAGCTATCTTGGCTCATAGGAATTGTGCAACCATCTCACTCAATCAATTAAGCTAACTCAAGCTAACTGATAATACCCCCTTGTAGGACCCCATATGTGCTCTCTATTTTTGATCCTAGCTGTCCTTCCCATCTGACTTTAGCACTTGATTTCGAGAACAAGCTTTTAATGATCTCTAAGAGTTTGCCCTGATAGCCTTGCTTTATCAGTTTGTAGTATAAAAATGTTCGGTTGATGAAATCAAAAGCTTTTGAGAAGTCTACAAAAGTGATATAAAGTTGTTTCTTCTTGGACTTTCGATATGAAATCAGTGTATCTAGAATAAATACATTATCGCTAGTTCTGCATCCCTTACAGAAGCCAAATTGATTTGCATCATTGGAATCGGTGGCCTCCGTTTGAAATATTAATCTTTTATTTACAATGGATTCAAATATTTTCCCCATACAGGCCATTAAAGTCAATTTACGGTAGTTGTCTGGCTCACTGCGGCTGCCCTTTTTATGAAGAGGTTGAATGACACCTTCAGACCACTTTTCGGGATAAACACCTTTCTCCCATATATAATTGAAGAGGATAGTTAGAGGCTGAATCATGCATTCAGATGCATATTTATAAAATTCGTTACTGATACCATCAATTCCTGGAGCTTTACCCAACTTCAGATTCTTTAATTCAGTCTCTACTTCGTGAGTAGTGATGGGCGCATCAGTCATAACTGGGTCATTAGAGGTTGATTTATTATAATTTTGCGTATATTCCTCAATTTCTTGTAGGAAATGAAGATCAAATTTAAGATTGGCATTGTCAGGTGGACACTGAATACTTTTGAAATATCTTTCAAATGATTCAAGTGAAATTATACCAGTTACAGAGCCTGATGAATTTGTCTTAAGTTTATTCCAGTATTTCCAATATTCTATCGGATTATTACTCTGCATATCACAAAGGTTCTCCCTGATACCATTTTGATAATGTCTCTTTTTCTTTTGCGTTAAAGCTCTATACTCTTTCTTTAATTTAGAATAACAGTCAAGATTATGTTTTAGACTAAGATCATTATTTTTGGAGAAATTATTCAAGCTACGTTTAGATGTTTTGCATTCATTGTCAAACCATTCATTTTTAGGGAAAATATAACCCGAGGTGTTGCACAAGACTCCATGAGTCCCGCACGCGTTTTGGCTGATGTCAGAGGAACTCATAAAATTGGATTGTTCTGATTCTCCAAAAATGTTAACTGACTGGTTATGTAACTTTTCATAAACACTGGATTTTGGTTATGTCCATAATCACCTTGTGTGATTAATTATCAAACTTGTTTAATATATCACTTTTGACATTTTGTTTTGATTGTCCCATTGTCACTGCATAACTAGCAGAGGCACTGATAACTTAAAATTATAAACATTCATTTTGTGTCATCCGATATGATCATTGTATTAATCTATAACAATTAAAGACTCCTATGGTGTGAAAGAAAACAATTTTATTTCAAGTTCACTTTGAATATCTTGCTGATTTGCATGCTGCTTAATTGTGCTTGTGTGCATGTGTGTCAGGCCCGAACCCGGCCAATACCCGATAGCCTCATATCAGGCCTAAGCCCGACCCAAGCCCGGCTGACATAAAATTGTAAAGCCCAGGCCGGCCCGGCCCGCACATCACCTGGCCCATGTCCGGCCCGGCCCATACCCGACAGCCTCATATTAGGCCTAAGCCCGACCCAAGCCCGGCTGACATAACATTGGAAAGCCCAGGCCGGCCCGGCCCGCACATCACCTGGCCCAAGTCCGGCCCGGCACGCCATTAAATTCAACTTTCCGGCCCGACCCGGCCCATGGGCTTCGGGCCAAAACCCGGCCAACGCAGGGCTCTAGTGCATTACCAGTCAGTTAAAAAATTTGGAGAATCCAAACAATCCAATTATAAGGAGTCCCTCTTACACTACGTGTAATTGGCCAAAATAATAGCAGGATTCATGGAGTCTGGAGTAGCAGTGCAGTCAGTGAGTCACGATTCTGACCAATATTGCATTTTCTCTTTTAATGAAGTTTTGCCAACTTGATACCGTCTGTATACAGGTAAGCTTGTCTACCAGAATCAGAATCTATTTTCAGATCAGGAACAATTATTTCAATTCTACATAACACAGAAAACAGATCATTTATTGGTCATGTGGTACATGAAATTTGGCTTGGTCATAGACATGAGTAACAATAAAATATACATTATGCATTAGTATTCAATGAATTAATTGCTGCTGGAACAAACGTTTTGCCAAATCTACCAGTTCGTATATTTGGGACTCTTAATCTATGGCCGCTAGGCAAGAGTTCAAAACAGCAGTTCAGAGGGTGGCTTACATCCTCTTGGACCTTCTTAGCCATTTGTCTGAGTTTTGATTTGAATAGTTCTTCATTACTGACTACATGATGTTCCTTAGTTTGACCAATTAATCGTACACAGATTTTCCTAGGCCTTTCAAGAGTTTGGCACAGCCTCTTAGTTAATGATCTGTAGAATGCTACATTTGCATACATAAGTACAGTTGCTATAGTAGAATTGAAAAACAGTGCTACAATCTCCTTGTTGACATTAAGGCTTTTCATAACTCTTAGGCAATATACACGCTTGTTTGCTTTTTGATCTGAGTCTCAACATGTTTAGCAAAACTTAACTTACAGTCCAAGATCACTCCAAGGTATTTATAGTCATGAACCCTTTCAACTGTCATGTCATTGATTAAAATTGACTGCGGTGTAACAGACTTTGATCGACGAAAATCCCACAATAGTTCCTTAGTTTTGGTCACATTGAGATCCACGAAGTTGTCTCGACACCAGGTGCTGATATGCTCGACACAGATGCGATAGTCTTTATCGTCATCATTCCGGATTAGACCAATTATTGAAGTGTCATCAGCGTATTTGACTGTATGTGTGGCACCTGAATTCCATGTCATGTCATTTGTGTAAATAATGAAAAGAACGGGACAGAGAACACACCCCTGTGGGGCACCAGTGTTGAGGGTGAGTATACCTGACGACTCACTGCTTGTACTCACATATTGTGGTCTAAGAAGGAGATAATTCAGTATCCATAGTCTAAGGCGTTCTGGGATATTATAGACACTTAGCTTCTGGAGTAGTATATGGGGCTGCATCGTGTTAAAAGCCGAGCTAAAGTCTATGAAGAGGGCACGGGCTGTATTTGACGTCTTCTTATCAAGATGTTCAGTAACGAGATGTTTGAGTGTACAGATAGCATCGTCAGTGGATCTATTGTTCATATATGCAAATTGCATCGGGTCAAGATGACTTCTAACATAAGGAAGTAACAGAGACAAACCCACACGTTCCAAGCATTTTGATGGGATGGCGGTCAATGTGACTGGCCTAAGATCATTGTCTTTCTCTGGGAAATCCTTCTTAGATACTGGTATTATCTTACTTAGTTTCCATAAAGAGGGATACTCAGCAGAATTGATGGAAAGTTTGAAGATGTGCTCGATGATATACAGTAGACTGTCTTTGCAGGATTTTATCAACATTTCACTTATAGTGTCAGGACCAGCAGCTTTTTTCACCTTAATGCTACGGAGAATCCTAGTGACAGAACCCTCGGCTATTGTCAAGGGTTCACCAGAGGCATGAGTAGACAGTTCAGCTTTAATAATCTGATGTTCATGAGAAAAGTCTTTATTGTCAAACCTGGCATAGAAATTATTTAGTCTATCAGCAGAGCCTTTAGGACCCAAGATAGCAGGTTGACTTCGTTTTTTACTCATTCCTGGCTGAGTCTTAATTCCCCTCCATGCATCCTGCATGTTATTAGTCTTAAAAAGTTGTTCAATCTTTTCTCTGTATGTCACTTTAGCCTGTTTGATCTTACAGATCAATGACCTTTGACATACATTTTAATCAGCTGTGCCAAAAGATTTATGTTTCTGGACGATGGCCTTTCTTAACTCAGATGTTATCCAGGGTTTGTTATTTTGGAAGACCTTAAATTGTTTTTTCTCCATGTGTTGTTCTCTGCAAAACACGATGTAAGATGTAACTACACATGTCAGTCTGTGTACATCAACATTACGGTCATTTATAAACATATATATCCCAATCAGTCAGGTCGAAACATGCATTCAGTGTTTCATAGGTGTTCTCAGTTGTTACCAGTTTGTCTATTGTTACCAGTTTGTCTATTTTTGTTGGCTTATTCTGCTTAAGCTTAGATCGATACTTGGGTAACATTTCTAACATGTTGTGGTCACTTGTCTTCAGGGGGGCGAGTTTCTTGAAATTATACGAGTTAGGAACATCGCAAAAGAACGGATCTAGTATTGCCTGCTCCCTTGTATTGCATGTAACAAATTGATGGTATCAACGCAGTG
This sequence comes from Platynereis dumerilii, assembly GCA_026936325.1. Lineage (NCBI taxonomy): Eukaryota > Metazoa > Annelida > Polychaeta > Phyllodocida > Nereididae > Platynereis > Platynereis dumerilii. Next base: position 160,615,878 of record JAPTHN010000001.1, read on the forward strand.
AAGATTTTAGCTCATCAAAGCAATGTTTCAATTCTACATGCTTACTGAATAACATGACAATATATGACCTCACATTAGTAACACGTTTTAGTGCATTTCTGTATTTGTAAGCACTTGTAATTCGTCGAGAGTAAACCAGTAAAGCCTGGCTTGGCTCCCTAATGCCAGAGTATAACGGTTATGCCTTGGCATTAGGGAGCCAAGTCAGGCTTAAGTATTGGTGTTCTGCAGCTGTATACCAATTTGTGACAGAAGTTTAAAACAGTCCAAGTCAGTGACCTTTTTTGAGAAATATAGCTCAACTTGAAAGTTGACGGTGTTGGATAAATTCTTCCTACAGATCTAATTGATTGTGGGATACACCTTTCCACCTGAGGTTCTCGAAATTGCAAAATTTTACCAGGGCCGGACTGGCCTATGTGGCAGAGTGGCAGCTGCCACGGGCCCATCCACTCAGGGGGGCCCATGCAGAGAGCATGATACTGTTAGAATCAACTTTTGGGTTAGGGCCCCAATGTGAGAGGGCCCTACAGTGGCGTCCCTATATTGGACCTGTGCCCCCCAGGTGCCCCCCATATGAACTTTCCAACTCTGGCAAAAATATACAGTTAGTATAGCGGGTGCCCCCCCCCCCAGAGAATCACATGCCCCCCCAGGTGCCCCCCCCGCTAGAGACCCCCCCCCCCCCAGTTACGCCACTGTGGCCCTGTATGGAAAAGGGCCGTCCACACTGTTGCAAATGCAGTTATACTGAAAATGGTAATTTGGGGGCCCATCGACTCATTTTGTCACGGGGCCCCTGAATAGTAAAGACAGTGCTAGTGTACTCTTGAATTGGTCAAAAAATTGTCATTATGTGATTTTCCATGACTAAAGCAAATGGAAAAGGCACCTCTTATCAGAAGAGATGGATATCCACCATGCATAGTCACAACATAACAGTGTTCAAATAGCAGCTGTTCTGTAGTCCCTGAGAGGGGCCAATGTTATCAGGTATGTGAATATGGTCATGCATATATATGGAGTCCTAACATGTTTCGAAGAACATGCTGAAAGCACATAAGCAAGACCAACATTATTAACCTAATTACTTGACACCACACGTCAAGACATGTGTTGTTGTATGGAGCCTTCACAGCAGGAAATTAGGTCAAGTGGGACCAGCTTCTTATCAATGATTTAGTTTCGAATTTAACAAAACATGACATATTCATATTCAAAAGTGTCTTAAAAATTCAATATTCTCCAGTAATATTCCCTGTATCTATAATTTTTGTGGAATAGTTAATTATAAGCCTTAAAAAGCTAAATTATATTATTAACATGTGATTCATTTCATTTCAAAACAGACAACAAGAAAACATAATAAAATTAAAATTACATAATTTTTGTCAACTGATGATTATGTAACAGTGAGCAATTAATCTACATGCAGATCATGTTATTGTTTTTGTTATCACTATTATGTAATATCAACAATCTAGCATAGACTTAAATTTGGCAGCTGTCAGTGTTGTCTTCCTTTTTACTATTTAGCTGATTATCTATCAATTTTATTTATCCTTAATCCTATTTATTTGCTATCCTATTTATTTGCTATACTATGTATGTATGTATGTATGTATGTATGTATGTATGTATGTATGTATGTATGTATGTATGTATGTATGTATGTATGTATGTATGTACAATGTATGTAATGTATGTATGTATGTATGTATGTATGTATGTATGTATGTATGTATGTATGTATGTATGTATGCATGTATGCATGTATGTATGTATGTATGTATGTAATATGTATGCATGTATGTATCTATCTATCTATCTATTTATTCTTTTTTTTAAATCTATTTTATCTTTCTAATAGTTTCTAGTAGGCTATAGGTAAATTTCTGTCTATTTTTTAATATATCTGTCTTTCAATTTCTTTGAAACAATAGCATAATTGCCTTTCATACATTGAATATTAAACAAAATTAAAGAAAGTTATGGTAAAATCATAAGTCCTAAAAAAACTTTTTAAGTGCTGCGCGAATTTCATGGCTGTGCCATTTACATATTAAATTATCATCTTGTTACTAAGTTCTTTATTTTTCACCCTATTAAATGATAACTTGATAAATCAAATCAGTGTGTGTCTCTCAATATAGTATACAGTTGCCGCTGACTGACACAGTCCCGCTCTGTTGAACCGCTTTGGCAAGAGAAACTAATGGGTTTTACTGACCCAATTCCATATGCATGAGCATTGAATAAATTCAGTTCTTTGATATATAAGAAATATCCTGCGATTGTCACACTTATATAAATCTTCTTTTACCATTTGACGCCCTGTCAGTCAATCACACGCCTGTATTTAACTGTGATAAATCCAATATTCTTTGTTGTCCACTTATCCTCTCATGTTTGGGAGTGGTAGCGTGCTGGACTGCCAATCACTGGGTCCCAGCTCTTGCCGGGTCACCTGGGCCTATGTTACTGTTAGACGGCTGTTTCAATCATCCTTCACCTCATTGTCGTGTCCTCCCACTGTCCTAATAAGCCTATCAAGTGCATAAATACAGGACGTAATTCCCAATCATCCATCCATCTTCTCATGTTTATCACATCTTGGGCTAAAGTCCTCAGGTGATAAATCACATATTCGCTCTCCCCCTTACCTCAGTTATCTTGCAGTGTGGTTACCATTCAAATCATCTGTAACTTCATGTTATCCTCTTAATTTCTACTAAACAACCTGAAAAGACAGCTCGGGCATGTTTGTACTTGTAACATATTTTTGTATAAGGATATCAGAGTCAGTCAGTGATCACTTCATTGATCAAACAGCCTGTGAGTGACTGGATTTCCACATACTTATTGTGTTGTATATATATATATATTGTGCAGTGTACATTTTCTACGCTTGTGTAATTCATCATTCAAAAGCTCTTCGTAAGCGACTGCCGACCAGACAACACCATGGCAGTTCCAACAAGGTGACACAAAATTTGGAAAGAACATTTCGCTACTTTAATACCAGGCAACAGACACTTCCATCCAGGTGACATTCCATTTCCGTCTGGACGACAGACACTTGTACAAGGCGAAGAACATTTGAATTTCACTGTAACTACTGTAGGCAACAGACATTGTTATTGTGTGAAATTTGCATTTTCCTCGAACCACCGACATTTCTGGTAGCTACATTTGCGCAGATACTGAATAAAGAATAAAATGAATGACGTTTTGACTATTTTAAAAAACTGACTTGAAATTTGAAATTTTAATGTCAAGTGTTATACTTTGATGGTTAAAATTACGTAAATATATAATTTCAGTCATAAATGAGATTTTGAAGCAACTCAGGATTTGATTCATGTAATACCTGTGTGTCACCTATAGTCACTGCAATTATCTCAAATTTTTCATCAATGTTCAACATTCTGTGAATAACAATGTTATATAAATGGGCTCTTTTACATGTTTTGATGCATTGAGTTCTCCGTGAGGCAGCTTGAGAGTGGAAAATAGAAAGAAACCTTTTCCAGAGAATCTTTGCTCAAGTGGTCAAGCAACACCGAGTGCCAAGTTACCAGACAGGAAAACTCTTTGCGTTCACATTTTGCCACCAAAGCCTTCTGTGTAATTAGATTTCAGTCAGTCAGTTGCTCTGGTTTCTCGGCACAAGGAACTACTTTGCAATTTTATGTAGCCACTCAAAATTGTAACTGCATCCCCCCTTATATGGTCTTTCCGAGTTGCCATTAACCTCAAAGGATCACCTCAATTAAATTGTTTATCTACCTCGAGCTTCTACTAGGACTGAATGGGATCTAATCAGATTCTACAGGCCTGAAATGACTTGCTGTATAAAACACAAACAGCTCCCCTTCCTCCTCTATCTTCATTTTTGGCCAAAATCCTAAAGCCTATTAGGGCCCAAATTTTCGCACCTTTTAGTGACTATTTACCAAGAAAAATTTGTGGAAAAAATCTGAGTCAGTGATGTAGCACCTATGATTCAACCCCTGAATGTTAGCCCCTGAATCTCGGAAAAAATTACTCTTAATTTTTTTTAAAAATCAAGAATGAGTAGAAAATTGTGAAATAAAAATTAAAGTTTTGCCAAAAAAGGTATAAATAAAGTCGGCAAAACGGGTTAAACGCAAATGCGTCATTGGCTATTATCCTTGGGAGATAGACAACTACAGAATTTATTATGCATACCCTTGTTCTACATGTATGCAAATAAATTTAATATTGTGCTAATTTTGTACAGATAAAGTCTAATATTATACCATGTTTGTATGGCATGGCTCTATGTTTGAAGGCCAAATTTCCGCACTCTGAAGACAATGCATTATGCATTTGAAATTCAACAAAACAATCTAAAAGGCTTTATTTGCTGTCATAGTTAAAGTTTAGGGAATAAGAAATTTAGAAATTACCTACGTTTAGAGCAGTTATCATTTCTATACTAAAAAAATCATCAATCGACATGACATGATAGCAAATGGACTGTTTTTTTGTTCACCCTGTATGCACTTAGGAAATGACTCTTCAGCCTATCATCAAACACTTCCTGACTCCTGAGGTGTTGCCATAGGACAGAAAAAGTTCCATTTGTCAGGAAAACAATCTCCCTTTACTCTTGAGGCAACAGGGTCCACTCCTTGCGGTTATTTTAGGTGCTTGTTGCAGTCATTGTTGGAATATCTGTATAATTTGAAAAAAGACCTGCTATTTCAGGAAGACTACTTCTGCAAACCTAATTTTTTCATTCACAGATGTCTGTCCGTTGCCTATGTCTGATAGCATGATTTATAAAAACTGCTACATGTATGCTCTCTAATGAAATTCTGCAAAATTTTTCCAATCACCACAAGGAAGAGCTGATTAGGTTTTGGGCACATCTATGTTGAGCAACATTGCGACAACGTCTCTCTGTTTGTCAAATGATACAGAAATTATGTTGTCATAACATTCTGAAGCAACATCAAACATATGACATTAGTCTTTGGTTATTTTTCATGTGATCTACACTGAAAGACAAAAGTTATGCATATGTTGGAAGTGCAAGATGTTCGAGGGGCATGGTCAATATGATTGTGCCATACTGTAAGACACCCGAAAACAGGGTCACAAACAATAAATCGCTGAACCGTGAAACATTTTCGTTTTTAAAAATGGCCGACAAAGGGGAGTTTTCAGAAAACACAGTTTTTGCTGTTGACCCTAACCATTTGCAGGTATGCGGTTTCATGAGAGCTTAAATGAATTCTTAAAGATGCAAGCACACAATTCTTTTACAACTGAATTTATTATGTCCCAAATTACAGAATATGACGGGGATGAAACTATTGGAATGGTGCAGGAGTGAAAACCCAGCTTAATGTTGTAGAGTCTATGATGTTCATCTGTCAAGTGTATCAAAGAAAGCTGCCTGTTACAGGGAGATAGTGTAGAAAAGGAATAAACAAAGAGGTGTTGGACCCAGAAAAACAACTGGAACTCAAGATACCCTCCATTGTAATGAAGGCATGTTTCTGGATATAGTAGGGGATGCTACAGATAAGAGGACATCTCAACCTTCGAATGAACCCCAAGACCATTATCTTTAGACTTTATGGTTTATTTTATGTAAAGCATGTGTTTGGTAGAACCTTATATTGAGCACACAGATGAGGTTCTTGAAAGCACAAAGTATGCATAACTTTTGTCTTTCAGTGTAGTTTCCCATTCTGTTTGATATATCATATTATAACTTCCACTGAGGTTAACTCCCCTCCCAAGTTTCAAATGTTGAGATAGAATGCTTGAATACACCTTATCATAAGTTTTCTCTTGTCATTTTTATACGAGGAAGGGGGCCATCATGGTGCATGCGCAAACCATGCAATCCCAAATCATAACTAGCCACAGAAACCGGACTGAAACTTTCAGATTGTCTCTTCACTTCCTTCCCCTTTCTTAAACTTTTTTTTCTGGAAAATATCTTGTGTCTATAGATGCCACATAAACCAGCGAACTGACTTGAAAGAGCAAGCGGGGTCTCGAGGATGCCCTCCAATACTGAAAAGAGGAAGAAATCTTGATTTATATAAACCATAAAGTCTAAAGATAATGGTCTTGGGGTTCATTAATTTATGTTATTATCATAATATTACTTTATGTATGCCTAGTTTTGATACCCATGAGTGGCAACTATGCCTTCGGGTATCAATTTTGTATTTACCTGTTTATTTTGTATATAAGTGATAATAAAAAAAAAATCTGAATCTGAATCTGAATCTTTGATTTACACCGCATCTGACGAAATTACGCAAGTAGCTTAATTCGCAGTAGTACAACAACTCTTGGGCCAAACTGTGCATCCTTTTCATGTAATCATTGGATTGGGCTGACAAATAATCCATGTGACTTTCATCAAGTTTCGTTCAGGCAAAGTTGACTTACACCATATGTTCAAATATATTGGTGTCAGACGAAATTATGCAAAAGCAACATAGTAAGTGGAAAGACAGTACGGAAGATTAATTTTTCAAATAATTTTGCTCAAAACATTAGCATTGCATCATCTGGCTAACATTCACATTGAAAAATTGTGATTACTTGTTGTTACTGTCAAGTAATATGCATAAATTGTCTCTATTAGAATAACATTGATTTTGCATATTTTTTTCAAATGTATGCTCCCCAAAACCTCAAAATCGTTCAAATCATTTGAAAAATATTTCTAGCAGTCACCTAACTCTGTTTATTTAGCTGAGTGAAAAGGAAACTGAAGTAACATCTCTTACTTTAAAACGGCTAGCAATCAAAAATTATTTTCGGGACCTGCCACTGGAATTGCATTGTGTTTACGATGTGCTGTTTGTTATTCAACAATTTGTCAATTTCCAATGCACAGGTTATCCCTCAGTTTAACTGAACTTAATTTATATTAAAAGGGCAATTTTTGAAGGCATTTTTAAAAGTATCAGAACTTTTTGAGATTTTGGAGAGCATAAATTTGAAAAAAAATATGTAAAATCAATGTTATTCCAATGGACGCAATTTATGCATATCGCTTTGCAATGACAGCAAGTAAGCAATATTTTTTTATATGAATAGTTGCCAAATGATGCAATGCTAATGTTTTGAGCACAGTTATTTAAAAATTAAACTTTTGTACAGTCTTTCAACTTACCATGTTGCTTTTGCATAATTTCGTCAGACACCAAAATATTTTAATGTATGGCATAACTCAACTTTGCCTGAACGAAACTTGATGAAAGTCACATGGAATATTTTTCAGCCCAATCCAATGATTACGTGAAAAGGATGCATGCCGTGTAAATTGACACTGATTGACCTTTCCAGCATTTGTTTATAAATGTACTTGACTGAACATTCCGATTGATAGATGGTTCATTTCACATTTTTTTGTCACTTTGATGAGGCCTGTTTGAATCCATGCAGGGTGGAAGTTTTCTTGCCGCATCCTGTATGTGAAGAAACAGGTGAAGCATACAAAGTTTTCTCAGAATAAATTTTGTGAAACAACTTGCCCCATTTTGCAGCACAATTAACTTACTCGGTGACAAGGTGAAGCTGTGGTACTTGAATGGCTTAAAAAGAGCCTACCATCATCTTGCAAATTGTCCTGAAACTTTCCTAAGTTTTGGCAGAGATGTTATATTAAATTGCTATCTGACATTCAGATTGTGCTTCTTTCTTCATATATCACTGTGGCACAAAAAATGTCACAATTTACTGAAGTCTCCCCTAAATTGGCCCTCATAATGGTTTATCTCAGACATTGCATGATAAGACAGCTGTTCTTTTGATAAATACAAAGCAATGACTTTTTACCATGCCGATGATGTACTCCTATTTAACGAACACTATCTACCTGTTTTGGAATTGGCAACTATTACATTGTTTACATTGTTTTCTGAAAGGAACAGCTTATATTAAGGTGTATTTCAACACATGTAGACAGCAGCTCAGATGACAAAAGTCTTGATACACAGATTTTATGAACCTTACATCCATTTGTTCTCTCTACCGTAAAACGGCCGTTACTGGGCACTAAATTTGTGTTCTGAGAAAAACTGTATGTTGAATATCCACAGTTTTGTGGCGTAACACAGCTAGTACATTAAGGTTTTCATATGTCAAAAAACTTTCCGAAATCTATGATGGTTCTATCTTTTATTGCATCATTAAAGGGTCGGCCAAAGTAACGCTGGAGTTGGGGTAGCTTTGGCCCCCTTAGATTTTGAGCTTGTACTACCATGTACCGCAGTAGAATTTAATTAGTTTTGCTATTTTGGCCACCCAACAAGCGAAGGAATGTATTTTTGTAGTCTAGAGTGAGTTGTGGCTCATACGCGGATTTCTGAACCAAAATTAAGTTTAAAAAAAATTCATATGTGTACCACATTCTGTGTACTACTGCCTCCTAATTCAGAATGACATAGTGTGAACATATCCCGGATTTTAGGTCACAAGAATGTAAGATATGCTACCAGTCATTAAAGCGGTCATTTAAAACAATTTTTATCAATCATATGACATTTAACATTTCTATTTTCATTTTCATTTTTTTTGCATAATTCAACAATTTAACGTCATGTTGACAAACCCCATAAAAATTATCCAAGATGAAATAACTTGTCTAATGCAATTTTGGATGAAATCATATGTCTAGGGTGATTGCCATGGTATGCTTGTTAAATGACACAAATTGAAATTATTGCATTGGACCATTTATGGTATTTTTTTAGCATCTATGGCAGTCAACATAATTTGCAGGGTCATAGACCTGTTTGTCAAATCAAGGTTTGTATCTCCTTGACTGCTATTAATTATAAACTGTTCCAACTCTTGCCAATTGCCATTTCCAGGAGTGGCCAAAGTAACCCCGACACTGACTTGGAGATTTGGGTTGACATTGGCCTTAGCCCTAAACTCACTAAATGACATAACATATAAACAAATCCTGCGTAGTTTGAAACTTTGAAATATTATCTTTAAAAATCGTCCACAATTTTCACTGCGTAAGCTTGCACTTGACCAACCCAGAACAAAGTAGACACTTCCCTGCAAAATCAAACTTCTTTGCAAATCTGCTTTTTCCCAGAATGGCCTTCACAAGAAGCACTGGTGCATATATGTACCATGATATAGAAACAAAATTAATGTACATAAAAAGTAAACGAGTAACTCTAGCTGATGCAAAAGGAAATTTCCTGGTATCTATATTGGTTTGAGAGATTCAGGATACTGAATCTTTTTCTTATTTGTGGCCAAAGTTGTGAAGAAAGGCCAAAGAAACCCCGTTTTAGGATGCCAATGTTTGATGATCGCCAGTTTTTATTGCATTACACATGCGCATATGTTGCAAGATTGCCTTTGCAACAACTAACACTGTCACAAGCTATGTCAATTGGTCAATCACAAAGACACAAGCGACTTTCCATACCCCCCAAAAATACATGCTATATTGTGTGGCTGCAGAATCATTGCAGCTAATTCTGCAATGAATAGCCATGGAAGTTCTACTTAGTCTGCCAATGGCTTGATACAAGGCGGCAGCTAGCGTGCCTCATGTTGTGTCTCTTGTAACTTTACCTGCTTCTATGCCGCATGTTCCTGAGCAGCATCAAAAGATACCATCAACAGCGGCAACTTGATGAATAGTCTGGAAGCCAGCTTACTCAACGACTAATGGATGATCTGTTGTCATCCTGAGACTTTCTCGACTGACTAGCCATTTTCTATTCAAATATGTTTTTCTTTCTGTGTTCGCAGAAAGTAATACAATGAAACTGTAAATAGACAGAGTGACTGTCATTTCAGAGCCTCTTTTTATGCACAAAAATTATATTAGTGCAAGACACTGCAAGCGCACAGGTTTATGAAATGTGTTGTACGTGCTCAGTGTGCTTTTATTGTGCTCCCTTCTCGTTACACATGTATAATGTACATTGTATATCAATTTTACCAATCACATGGCCATGGCTGTAGTGACGCAGTTGCTAAAGATGCCAAACCCCAGACTTCAATCTGAAACATGATGCCATTTCGAATTGGCACAAGAGAAAGCTATTCAACAGCAATAACAAGACACAATCTTCATCAACCTAGCATATGAACTCAACATGGAATAATGTTATACCAAAAGTCCTAAACCTCTAACTATTACTTGTGACTACCCTGTTGAATATAATTTGAATTAGAATTTTTTTATTTCACTTAGTGGAACATTGACACACACATTCAACATATGTAACAATCTTCCATTTTGCTAAACCAGTAAGGAAAAACCACACTAAGCAGGACTCAACAGAGCTCATATGAGCTATTATTATTGTTGGCCCTTAATTTTAATCTATGAAGAATGAAGAAATAAAATTATATATATAAAACATTTTAACGGCTGACATGATAAAAAAATAAGAAAAAAAATCTTTTTATGCTTCCAAAATAAAATATCAAGCAATCCGTCAGGTACTTTCACACTGATGTCACCATTTTGCAACACATTAAGCCTCTTCAAGCTGGTCACCTTCCTCATGTTTCAGAAAAATAAAATCCAAAATGACCACCGTAAAAACCCAATGGGACAATGATTAATAGTTGAGTAAATAATCATATTTATTGCCACGAAAGTGTATCAAAGGTTTATCAATGCAGGTTAAATTGCAGCTCTCGCAATTGCTGTGAAGAAATCTTTCTTTTTTTATAGTGTGGACCTATTGTATCATAGTAGATGGAAACTCCATTGAAACCTATATACTATGCAAGGGTGCCGGAACAGGGGGGGCAGGGGGGGCAATTGCCGTTCGGCTCAAAAAACAGGAGAGCTCGGCGCGGGAGAGTTTGGCGCTTACTGAATTTGGCACCCTAGACTGAATTGTAACTAAATTAGTAAAGCAAACTATACAGACAGTGCATTATCTTAAAAGTTAAAACTTTATTTAGTTCATTTATACACATACATTTCACCAGACACAGGTTTGTAGACACAGATTTATACAGACTCACTGTCAGACACTATTACAGACACTTGTTGACGTCTACAAAAAGTTGCGCCAATTGCAGTGTTTTGATTCTAGGCTACCAATTTGTTCATGACATCCATCAATTGAATTAAAATCTGTTGATATAAAATAAAATACCAAGTACAAACATGCTGTCTTGTGTTTTTTTTTTTCTTCAGAAATAAACCAAGTCAAGGTAGTCCAGTCAATTTATGTCATAACATGCCCTGACCCCAAAAAAATTGCAAGAAATTGTTTTATTGCATTTTCTCACAGTATAGAGTCATAAGAACGGCATACTAAAAGTCTCCCGAAATTGGGTCAGCTAAAGTGGGTTAATTAGGTCATCAAAAATTGGGCCGCTAATTAGCGAAAATGTTGGAAATATTAGTCTATTAGAAGCTTATTAAAGCATGTTTTGGGGTAAGAATGATGTTTTATGGTTAATTTTGGTACTCCGGTGTGTCCTGAGGCAGATTTAGTCTGGTGTCACCTTGGCACCCCCAGGTAACCTATTTATTGTCTAAAAACAAAATGGCCGCCAACCATTAACAAAAATAACCATAACTTCCTTGATATTTGTGATAGAATGCTGATTTAAGTGTCTGTACCTATGTTTTAAGGGTCAACCAATGCAAATAAACCATCAAATTGTCAATAGTTCCTTTCCAATTCATGATATACCCTCAATATAAGCAAAATATTGATAAATAAATTAACTAGGTCGGGAGGATAGAAGCAAAATCTAAGCGTAATTTCACAATCACAGAATTGCTTCCAGGTAATTCCACCATGAAAGCTTTTCTTCAAATGCAAAGTGACAATTTATAATAAAATACTTTAAAAATGACAAGAAGATTTAAATCTATTGTACTCATGTCACAGGAAGAGTGTATACAACATCATTACAAGATATTGGAAATCGTCAATTTTTTTGATTTATAATAGGCCTGTTGATACTCAATTTACAACTCACACAAATCTTTTCAAACATATCACCTTGTGTGATACTTATCCCAATGGTATTCATTGTTCATACAGGTGTCACTGTGATATCACATGAGCAATTATCCAAAAATACAACTGGCCAGTGACTGCCAACTTTTCCTTGACACTTTCTTCCTCAGATGAAGTGCCACTTTGAAATTGGATTTGTCCACGTTGTCATAGATTACACCGGGCATGGCCCAAATACAGAATAAAAAGCAGTTTGCTGCATTTGTATCTGAAAAACCTCGCAGATATTCAATAAATAACTTTGAAATGCTTCTGGAGCAGGATTCGTAACCGTCATATCAGGGATGCATGGTTAATTGTTTGATTTGTTTCTGCATTAGACAATTGTCTTGCTTTTCCCAAATGTTCCCATTATGTAGCATTCATGCCTTCATCATAGCCATGCATATCTTCACCTGGTGGTTGCTCCTCAAAGGTAAAGGTAAAGGTAAAGGTACTTTTATTTAACGTGGGTAGCCAAGCTTAGTCAATGACTTGTTTCCAGTTGGGCCCATGGCGCCTCCAATTTCCGTCTGATGCGAACGACGATGTCGTGGAATGACATGATGGCCAGACTGGGGATTGAACCCGGGTCCCTCGCTTGTGAGGCGAGTGCTCTACTGACTGAGCTATCTGGGCTGACAAAGAGTGATAACATGCAGCTGAGGCTGTAGGTGACAATTGCTCCTGCAAGATAGTTTTTTGCAGCAGTCACTTTCGTACGTAACATATTGTATCATAGTGAATGAAGATCTCCCAACCTGCCTATAAACAGTGCAACCGTAGCTTTGCATCCATTGCTTTCAGCAACAAAATGACTTTTTGTCGTAAAACTTTTAGGGTACAATCTCCATTCATCAATTTGGGTACCACTGTCTTCTTTCCAATACCCTGGTAGTCATGTCACACCAAGTGAAGCATATAGGAATAGCGTGTTGGTGCACACTTCCGCTCCATGCATCTGCTTTATCACCTTGAGATCTGCCATTGATGCTGTCCGATCAGATTCTCCTTCAGCTTGAATCACATGGCAGTCTCTTGAACGCATATATCGGGAAGTTAGCCAAATTAGGTCTTGCCTGTTGAGTGTTGACATTATTTGAGAGAAAATTGTCTTTCTTGTCACTAAATATCATTTTATGTGTGATACTGACTCTGTTCCGTCATTTCATTCTCATGATTTTCTTCTCGTTATTCAACCCCAGAGGACCTGTATTTTCATGGGCCAAAAAGAAAGCCAGTGATGTAAAGACATCGCCAAATAAAACGAACGCATGCCAGACCTGTGCACCAATTGCCATGTCCATCCACAAGAAGAGAGTCTAGATCAGCCAATATCTCCATGATATAACATGAAAGATACTGCTAATGAACAGCTCCTGGCAACTGAAGATCCAGGTCCTATGGCTATGAGTAATGAAAAGAAAATCATAAGAATGGAATCAATGGACCGAATCAAGTTCACACACATATTAATATTTACTAGCAAGACAGAAGAAAGGGAAGATGATCACCTTGAAGATACGACTAAGACAGCAACGGATCCCTGGAGTTAGTGGGAAGTACAGTATTATCTGGGTTTGATGTTGTTGTATCTCATCTTTCACAGCCAAGTGATATGGAAACAAAAGTGGAAATCAGAGGCCCCTATTAAATGAAGTGCCATTGAAAAATGTGGCTATTGCAAAAGCCTATAGTGCTGAGAAATTGATAACATTAGAACCTGCACAAAAAGCCTTTTCTCTTCAAATAATTGTGTTCAACTGCAGACAATCTTGGAAATACGTCCTTTCAAATTCTCCTGTGCAGAATATCCAGTGCAGATGTAGTCGTTATCGATCACAGAATATCATGTTTAACTTTCCACAATTGTCATGAAGAGACGACTAGGAGCAAATTAAATCACCAGAGTGGAAACTTTTAAAGGATGCAATTTCAATTGCAGAGCCATACATTTTGCTGACACATTGTAACATTTTAATACATAGGCCTGTATCAAGAACTTAAACATGGTGATGGGTTTTCTGGAATACAGAATTTAAAATATTGCAGCATGTGCAGATAAATTAAATCATTGTGGGTTTTGAGGGTATGGTAATTGTTATTACACTGTTATGGTCATTTTCTAAACTTCTGTGTAAATAATCAAAACTTGGAAGGACTTGGAAATCTTTTGCAATTGACTGATACACAGATTTCAATTCAACTTTCACTTGTTCATCATTATGAGTTGGATACCTAAGAATTGACATTTTCAAGGCATTGTATTGATATATAAATTATTATTTTTTAAAATTAAAGATTTGCCAAAAGCTTTCATGGGGAAATTATCATGAAATTGTGCATGTGAAATATTGCTTAGCCTTCTCAGCCAACTTGCCATAGTTCATTCATTTACCAATACCTTGCATATATTTTAGGTGTATTATGAATTGTAAAGGAGCAATTAACAATTTGAGGGCTTTAATACATTGCTTGACCCTAAAAACATAGGTATAGACACTGAAATCAGCATTCTATCATAAATATCAAGGAAGTTATGGTCATTTTTGTTAACGGTTGGCGGCCATTTTGTTTTTGGCCAATAAAAAGGTTACCTGAGGGTGCCAAGGTGACACCTAGCTGAATCTGCCTCAGGACACACCAGAGTACCAAAATTAACCATAAAACATCATTCATACCCCAAAACATGCTTTAATAAGCTTCTAGTAGACTAATATTGCCAACATTTTGGCTAATTAGCGGCCCAATTTTTGATGACCTAATTAACCCACTTTAGCTGACCCAATTTCGGGAGACTTTTAGTATGTTATTCTTATGACTCTATACTGTGAGAAAATGCAATAAAACAATTTCTTGCAATTTTTTTGGGGGCATAGGGCAAATTTACTGGACTAAGGCAAGCAATTTACAGATCTATATTTCGGGAAATTTTTTTTCCAGTCTGTTGGTATGGTTACAGAAAAGCATTTGTGTGTTTTCTGGAAATTCAGTATTCACACAGGCATTGTTTGTAGTGAATTTTCTGTATGATTACGGATGGAAACTGAGGTTGACAGATTAATTTGTTTTTTCAGTTAGCATGAAACCAAACTTCAATCTAATGAAATGGATTTTAAAGGCTGTATATTAAGATATTCTATATTAGACTCTGAGCAGGACAAAACACCAGGACTTCAACAAAATCCTTTGAAGCATGAAAAAAAATCAGTAAGGAGATTTGCAAGTCTTCTTATAACCAAAACAAAAACAACAACTGCATTAGGAGAGCCATTTAATTAATTTGGGTGTGGGACGTTCACAAATATTCCTTGCAAATCAAATTATTCCTATTTCAAGGCTGCCTAAAACGAATTAATTTTATTTATTTATCTAACCAAAACATAGCAAGAAAAGAGAGTGGATCCATAAAAAGACCAGAGGGAAGGTATTCTAGCTTGAATGGCATTTGCAACTGCAAACCAAGAAATAAATATATTGAGGGTAATGGGATTATTGTTTGTTATCAGGTTATCTATGTGCAGTCTAAGTTTATGAGTTTAGATTATAGAGTTCAAACAATAAACAAGTAAAAGAACGAATGCACACACAGTTGAAAAGTTTATTTAGCTTAAATTACTTGAAGAGACGTCTAGACGATGTTGAGCAGCGCCGTCATTTAATTTTCGATTTCAAGTTGTCACAAAGAGCTACAAAGTAGCCAGATAATAATAGATAGTACTCAAATGATTGCATCATGAACAATTTAACTATTTTTAATCATAAACCAAGCCAAATAACAAATAATTCAGTGTAATTTTCATTGCGCCGAATTCACTTTGGCGCTCGCCAAACTCTCTTTTTTTGACAGGCTAATTAAAGTGAGTTCGGCGCCGCCGAATTCAGAACGCGCTGAGTTCACCAGTTTCCCTATCTATCTATCTATCTATCTATATATCTATGTAGCTATGAATCTATCTATTGCAAGGTGGCTTGGTACCTGTCTACCTATGTGTCTGTGTACCTATGTGTATGTGTACGTTTCTATAGATGATGTATTGTGTGTGAATTGTAATTTACTGCAGAAAGGGACTGTGGCGGATTATTACAAATAGCCTAATGATATTATGAAATAGTGAGGCAATTTTGCCCGATGAATAAAGTATAAAGAGTTCTTCAGAATGGGCTTACTTTTTTCTGAGAAATACTTTGAAAGATGAAGGCATGTGTCAAGGGTTTGAGTTGGTAATTGCACTTCAAGATCAGCCAAGATATGATACTTCAATGGCAATGTAAATGTATCTCAATTAGTCAATTAGGCCCTAGTTAATTCCTTTTGTGATAGCAGACAGCTATAAGCCCACTGTAAAAAAAAAGGCGGCCAAAACAACAATCGATAGAAAACGCATCATTGAAGGATTGTAAAAATTAGAGGGTTTATAGGCCTGAATTTGGTCGTTATGGATAGAGAAAACAGTAATACATGCGGAGGGCTACTTGAGAACTATGAAAAGTGAAAGATGAGTCCAGAAATAAGGAAAACAGTGCTGTGACGTCATGTATCCCAGGTCCCATATTAATATATAGATGCTTCTGGTCCAAATTTGATTTGATATGGAGCTGTCAAGTTTGTGTACTGTTTGTAGTTATATTAACTGTGCCTTTCAGTATACATCTACAAACAATGACTTTAATCCTGTATTGTTTTGTTGGTTGCCACAGGACCTGAAATGAATAATTGAATATGCAAGCATTATGATTACTTGACTGCTTTTGAGCAGAGTGGGTCTACTCTGGCACTGAGAATGAACTGATTTCTTCAGCCTGAGATGAATTGCGAGATCTGTAAAGTAGTAGACTATATGCTAAGTTCTACCCCCGAGTGTTCACACGGTTTCAGTATGTTCCTCTTGCAAAAGAGGTTTATAAATGCTTCGCAAGCACATCTGAAAATTGAAAATTGAATGGCAATAATTATTCCGGAGCTGACTGACAAGTCAGTCTGCTTTAAAGCAGGCGAGCGAGCGAGGCTGCAGACTGATGAAATTCAGATCGAATTGGGTATCGAATTGGGATCTAGGTCACTGGGAGTGCTGCCACTGAAGTCCGCGCTGCTGCCTGTCAGGTCCGCGCCCAGCAGAACTCAGCAGAACTGTGCTAGACTGCTTCAAAAATGCATGTGAGCGAGGACCAGAAAGGCAGCACCAATTCTGAAATGTTGTAGCCTGATTCCGGAGGGCTTTGAGTCGGAGTTAGATTAAGGTGTCAAAGTCTTGCAGTCAAATCAAAATCAAATCAAATCACTTTTATTTCTCCTCGGTGTCCTTTTAAAACAATGAACATTAGCTTGTAAAGCCATTATTACCGAGCTGACTTTCTGCGGTGTTTGTGTGGAGTTGAAGTCAAACTTTGATTTTTAGTTGGGGTCGGAGTCGAAATTAAATTGGTGACACCCCCTGGATCCGCCTACTGGAGTTGGACCCGGAGTCAGAGTTGGGTGTCAGACTTGGTTCACTTACTACCTCATTCCGATCTTTTATGTATTACGAAGCCAGAAGGTTTCAACAAACGTTTATTAGCAATGGCAACACGGACAAAAATCCATCAGTATATAAAATGTGTGAACCATCTCTCAATATTAAGTATGAAGCTGACAGCGTCAATATCATTTCTCTGTGCATATTGTCTGCAGAAATCCGTTGGCTTTGAAAACAAAATTACAATTCAAAATATCAGCTGCAGAGATCTGGATTTCATAGAAAATGAATAACAAGTAGCTAAAAGAACAAAGACAGAAGCATTGAGTGTGCAGATTAGACAAAGAACCAATTCTAAGGACATGAAACAAAAGGAGTTTCTTTAATCTCTGCATAAATGCTGTGATGATTAATTAGGAAACCTTTCAAGAACTACCAGAAAGCTGCTACTAATTTGTGAATGTAAATGAAATGTGAAGCGCCCAAACATATTTCATTCAATTTTTTGACAGTTTTCGAACTGCATAAGACATGTCTGTTTAGAGTATCTCCCTTAAAAAAACGGTCTATTTTGGCACATGAAGATCGTGTCTATAGCTGTTTAGAGCTGTTTAGATGCACTTGAAAAACTAAATGTAAGATCTGCAGTGTGATTAAAATAGAAATCTGGTTATCAGGAATATATAGATATTTGGTATTATAATAAGACCAAATGGGTATGGTGGTATTTTGAGATGTACTCCATGAGTTGAAGATATCCTGAGTCCTCTGTACCCACGAGTGCGTCAGCACGAGTGGGTACAGAGGACTCAGGATATCTTCACGAGTGGGAGTACATCTCAAAATACCACCATACAACCATTTGGTCTTATATATACCCCATATTGTAACCCAAAAAAACCTGAACTTCACTCAGATGATCAATACTCAACAGTGGCCTCAGCCAATCAGAGCACAGATAGCAGCTCAAGTGATGATGTCACAATGTTGTGACGTCACCGTGGACTTGACGTCACAATGGCAAACAATGCAATGACATCATCAACAATGATCAAACCATTGAGTATACAACAAACCATTGACTCAGTATACAACGCAATACCCCATGGGATATATCCACTGCTTTTTCATGTGGTATTGTAAACATTATGGGGTGTTGTATTAGGGGTAGATACCTTTTTGAAAAGTGCAAAACTTGAGTTTACATTCTATACAAAAATTACAATATCAAAGTCAGGACTGACCGGAGGGTGGGTTCTGACCCAAAGTACCCACCCGGTCTCGCGCTGTATACTTGCTCCTTCTCACCTAAAGGCCAATATATTCCTCCTGTTTCTCTAGAGATATTCTCTGACAACTCCCTTCTCGGAACAGCATCAATAACGACTATCATAAATCACTTTTGTTTCTGGTAAGTGTGATTCCACTGGCAGGAAATGTAAATTTCCCAGACATCCTGATTTGTTGTGTCACACATGCATTGCATTCCAAAATTGTTTGAGCAAGTAATTAGAAAGACTGAATAGAGTAAAGAAAACTGAATGTGGTGTGTATACAAATTTCCTAATTGCCCTGCCAAAGAAGCCATGAATATCTTCAGATTTCTTGGTATAACGATCTCAGAGACATTTGCCTGTATTTGTTCATTAATGACGATTGCGTGGCGTATGCCCAATTTCTTGAAATGTCGTCTAAAACCATACTTCTACACTGAATGCCAAGTTATTAGACAGCAATGGTCTTTTACCATATCTCTACGAAAGTATTTGAAATATTTTTATTTCCTTCACTCACAAGATCAGGTTCTGTGCGAATTGTTCTGTGCGAATTTTGACCCATTTCATTGACACACTCAGAAGCTATGGCATATTGGCCTATTAGATTAGCCTTTTTGGTGTGCCAAGTTATTATGTATTATATTATAAAAAATAGATATTGGCTGTTCGGCACAAGGTTATTAAAAATAATTCTTTTGTTGTTCTGAATTTCCTGAGAAAAGTGAATTATTATGAATTTGAAACAAAGAACCTTTTGTTTATCAAATGCAACATGTATCCTGGCAACATTAGGAGTAAAACCCATGGAAATTTGCAGGTAGATGCCTAAAATCATATATATAAATATATATGAATGTTCTCTGTCTTCAATGTGATAGCATGTTGAAGTCTGAATAGCTATTTCAATTTTAAAAAAGACACTTTTGTTTACTTTTAGGAATTCGTCTCCACAATTTATATATTTTCTTGCAACTGAAAAAAAAAGTGTATGTTTTGAATTGACCGCAAAAGCAATGTATAGGTTTGTGAGCTAAATTGGTGATTGGAAATGCTGCAGATGTTAGAATTACTGCAGAGTGCAGAAGAAATTTCTTCATTTGCCTTTCTTCGATAGTCCGATGCTGAGGATTTGCTGTCACTGAGCCTAATAGTACACTGCTCATACTTAAAAACGCACTCCCTTTAAAACAGCTTAAAACCTAACTTCTAATTTAGGTATGTCCATGATCTGGCTGAGTATCCCTTCCTATAGGTTCTGGAAAGTTTCACAGAAAAACATTGAGAATTGGCTGCATTAGGCCACATTTAGTGAAGCTGATTCAAAAACCTAAATCACAACCAATACAAATCAAGCCAGAAACATTTTTGCACTTAAAAGTCCATCAGCATCCTGTTTTTGGAGTCATGGATAATGAAAGTTGTTCCCTTGAAAGTTGTTCCCTTGATTCCTTAGTTCCCCCAAGTGAATAGACTGGCTCCCGCAATTAAATCAGAATGGCTGCTCCGGAAATCTGTGAACCCTGCCAGAAAAAATTTACGTCCA
Source organism: Platynereis dumerilii (assembly GCA_026936325.1). Lineage (NCBI taxonomy): Eukaryota > Metazoa > Annelida > Polychaeta > Phyllodocida > Nereididae > Platynereis > Platynereis dumerilii. The sequence continues at coordinate 160,636,165 of JAPTHN010000001.1, forward strand.
GGGACCTACTTTTAAAATGTTCAATATGCGAAAGGAAATTCCACTCCCAATGCCAGGGTATTTCATCAACTGAGTTCAATGTGATTTCTAAAAATATGGACCAATTTCATTGGTACTGCCCTAACTGTAAATATGGTGCAACTAAGCTCCATCTCGAAGTGGTAGCGCTCCACAACAAATTGGATAACCTTGAATCCAAGATGAACTCCCTCCAAACTCAAGTTGATAACTCCGAAGCTACACTAGACGACAGGATTAAAACTGTGGTCCGCTCAAGCCACCAAGGTCTAAAAAAGGAAATTGAGGATGGTATGGCCGACCAAGTAAATGCTGTTGAGCAGTCCCATAAATCGGAAGTTTTTAAGACCGCAATCAGGGAACAGACGGAGAGTGAAGTTGCTGCAAAATTACAAGATCCCAAGCTCTATGGAGCTATCGCCAGGGAAATCACAGAGAGAGAACGAAGACGAAACAACATAATTATACATCGGATGCCGGAATCGACCAAAGAGACTCCAGAGGAGAAGACCTCAGATGACAGCGGCAGATGTTTTGAAATCCTAAAGTTTCTTGACCCCAACTTTAATCAAGCCAGCGTGAAGAAACTGACAAGGCTAGGACAACACTCGAACGATAAAAAGAGGCCAATTTTGCTGGAATTGTTGACAGGGGCAGCAAAGGACACCTTAATGAAGGCAACCCCGAAGCTCAAGGACAGCATCCACAAGGAAGTCAGCATAGGTCATGATCTGACCCAAGCCCTCAGAAGTGAATACTCTCAACTAGCAACGGAAGCCAAGAACAAGTCTACAGAAACAACAACGTTCAAAGTCATTGGTCAACCGGGTTTTTGGAAAGTGAAAGAGAAGAAACCAACCTAGCCCAGCCTCGCCACCTTATTCCTGGAGGGCAGCATAATGTAGCCCATGCCAGGATAAGGACCCGAACTAGGACCCTCTCTGCTAGAGCCACACCATCTTCTAACTACCGGGGTGCAGACTTATATATGTGGTTAACCAATGCAGACAGTATCTTCTCCAAACTCCCGGAACTCAAATTAAGAATAAATAGCAGTGAACGTCAAGTGGACATTATTATGGTAAACGAAATTAGAGCCAAAAACAATAGATTCCAATTGTCAGCAGCCGAACTGCAGATTGCCGGCTATAACTTCTACAGCAATAACTTGAGCGAGGGCAGAGGAACAGGCCTCTACATTCATAAATCAATAGGAATATCTTTGGTTGAATTTCAAACTAGCTTCAAGGAATACCTCGCAGCCGAGGTCAGCCTAACTGGAGGAAACTCGCTTCTACTATGCCAAGTATACCGGAGCCCCAATTCAAGTGAAGAGAACAACCTAGCACTCAATGAGCTTATGGGACTCGTAAACGATCACCAGGCATCCCATAAAATGGTCTATGGGGACTTCAATTATCCAAACATTAACTGGAGCACATGGTCCAGCAATGACAACTCTGCTAACAAATTCTTAGAAGCAATAACCCCGCTCTACTGGACACAGCATATATCAACAGCTACTAGACAAAGGGGATCTAATGTTCCGTCGCTTCTTGACCTGGTCTTCACTAACGAAGAGAACATGATTGATTCGATTACCCATGATAGCCCACTTGGAAAAAGCGACCACTGTGTTCTTTCTTGCTTGTTCAAATGTTTCACTATTAGAAACAAATCGACCCATGTTAAATATTACTATGACAGAGGATGCTATGAAAACTTGGCTAAGGAAATGGACATAGATTGGGACCTGGAATTCTCAAATCATTGTGACGATCTGGACCATCAATGGAAGCAATTTCTCGACCATTACTGTAAAGCCCAGGACAATAACATTCCACACAAATTGGTTTCGAGTACTGGGAAACACTGGCCGACCCCAATAAATCAAGATCTGGCCAAGAAAATCAAACACAAGCATCGCGCCTGGCGCAGGTATATGGAAACAAGGGATGAAGATAAACGGCTGGAGTATGTGAAATATCGGAATCAAGTCAAGAACTCCATGAGGACAGCCAAGATGGGACTCGAGCATGATATAGCCAATGCTGTCAAGACCAACCCGAAGAGGTTCTGGCGATATGTCAACTCACGCACGAAGGTTAAGTCATCCATCCCCGACCTCAAAACCTCAAATGGTATGGCCCGAACTGACATGGACAAGGCTGAAGCTCTAAATACCTTCTTTTCATCAGTCTTTGTGGAGGAGCCATCTGGGACTCTCCCAACCTTCAACTATAGATGCCAGCATGAATTAATTTCAACCGCTATCAGCGAAGAAAAAGTGTCGAAAAAACTTCAAGACCTACACATTGGATCATCACCAGGGCCCGACAAGATACATCCAAGAGTCCTCAAGGAGACCCGTGCGATCATCTCTAAGCCCCTTAGCATTCTCTTTAAATAATCTATCACTAAAGGGAAGATCCCCAAGGAATGGAAAAAAGCCGAAGTCTGTGCAATCTATAAAAAGGGTGCAAAGTACAGTCCAAACAATTATAGGCCAGTAAGTTTAACCAGTGTCGCTTGTAAAGTTCTTGAAAAACTAGTCCGGGATGACATCATGGACCACCTCACCAAATACGACCTGCTCTCAGATAAACAATTTGGTTTCATTCAAGGAAGATCGACCGTGCTCCAGCTTCTACACGTACTTGAAGAATGGACCGAAGCAATCGACAAAGGCCTTCCTATCGAGGCAGTGTATATGGACTTTCAAAAAGCCTTTGACAGCGTTCCCCACCGAAGACTCCTGCTTAAACTCTCCAGATATGGCATAGGAGGCTCCCTACTAGACTGGATCGAAGATTTTCTAAATGACCGAACCCAGAAAGTCCGTGTAAACAGCAAATTATCATCTGAAGCCCAGGTTAAAAGCGGAATCCCCCAAGGATCCGTCCTGGGGCCAGTTCTCTTCGTACTGTATATAAATGACCTGCCTGACAACATCTCAACTAATGTCTACCTCTTCGCCGACGACACCAAAATCTTCAAAACCGGCACCCCCCCCTTGGCGAGCAAGTGGACCTTCTCCAATTAGATCTAAATTATCTGCAATCCTGGTCAAACACGTGGCTACTTAAGTTCCACCCAGACAAATGTAAGCGCCTCTTTGTGACTCGTTATCATCCGGATACCAGACAAACACCGCTGACTCTGACCCCCCTGGGGGAGGACCCGTCCCCACTGGTGAGCTCTACAAATGAGAAAGATCTAGGAATCAATATTGACACTAAGCTGAAGTTCGACTCACACATTGACACCGCCGTAAACAGGGCAAACAGAAACATGGGAATTATTAGAAGAACTTTCCAATACTTAGATGTCTCAATCTTCCTCCCTCTATTCAAAGCCCTGGTGAGGTCGACAATTGAATATGGCCAAAGCGTCTGGAGTCCCCATCTGTTATGCGACATCAAGAAAATTGAGAGTGTCCAGCGCCATGCTACTCGCCAAATTAATGGTTTCAAAGATCTCTCCTACCCCGAACGGCTCCGCAGACTTAATCTACCTACTCTACGTTTCCGTCGGCTCAGGGGCGATATGATCGAACTATTTAAAATCATGAATGGCCACTATGATGCAGCGGTGTCACTTAACCTCAAGAGAGCTCCACGCACCTCCAGAGGGCACTCGATGAAACTGTTTCAGGAAAGGGCCAGGCTAGATGTACGTAAGTTCTCCTTCAGAAACCGAGTAGTGAGTGACTGGAATAGCCTCCCGGAATCAGTGATTGCGGCAACCAGTATTAACTGCTTCAAGAACCGGTTGGATGTACATTGGAAAAATCATCAATTGAAGTTCGACCCACAACTGGCATGGTAGAGACGATGGCAGCATAAGTAGCCAATGTCTCTCCATGTATAGAGTCACCGGCTACAGTGTTAAAGGCATCAGCATCATCTTCAGGGGAAATGAATATCTAGACGATGTCATCAGCTGTACATACAGGCGAAATCAATATCTCCGACTGCGGTCCCTTGGGCATCTCAGGTTCTTCTACTGCCGTCCATAGTATATCTGCAATCAACTGAAGTTAGACCTGCATCTGGCATGGTAGAGATGATGGCAGCATAAGTAGCCAATGTCTCTCCGTGTACAAAACCCAGACGATGTCAACTGCAGGGGGCGTAATCGATATCTCCGACTGCCGTCCTTGGGTCATCTCAGGCTCTCCTACTGCCGTCCAGTCTGCACCATAAGATATTTAAAATATTTATTATTCCCATTTATCAGTATTAATCCTGGATATTAGTATTATTCTGTATGGGGGTTTTTAACCCACCCCACCAATACTCATGAGCCAAGGATTACCGAGTGTTATTTCTACATACGTATTATAAATTAAGGATCTCTGTGATAACCGTGGTCTGTGGCAGCATAAGTAGCTACTCCCGGTCCTACTCCTGTTCATCATATATCTAATTTAATTGTGTTATCTAGTGGATGCCAGTATTATTCACTGTGGGGTTTTTTATTCCATACCATTATGTCATTCGAACAATTGCTCAGGAATCATTTCACTCAAGGATAACCGTGCTTTATCTTTATCCATGGATCTAAATGATAAGCATTCCTCCCGTCCAGCTTGGCCAAGGTCTGTGGCAGCATAAGTAGCCACTCCTGGTCCTGCTTTGTACAGTACTTATGTGTATATTTGTATATAACTCTACTAACTGTGTTAAGTTTTTATGGAGCACCTGCAAACCGTACATGCAAAACTGTTAACTTTACGATCTGAACATAGAGGCCACTGGCCTGCGTTCAGCAAATTACCTAACATTACCTAACATTCAAGCATTCTTATGGCATTCTGTTGGATTTGGGTTGAATTTTAGCCCAAGTTAGTGTTTTTCATCTTTTGTATGTCACATACTTTTGAAAAAAGTTGTGTCATAAGCTTGGACAATTACCCCAATGTGACAATTTTTTGTAATGCACTCTTGCTGGACTTCTTCGTTGACAAGTTGAAATCATTAACATGTGGATGTGATCAGTATTGTTCAAATTACAGCCTCATTCAACATTGTGAATCCCAAATTTGAAACAATCTTACAAATTGTGTCTGGCTCTTTAATAACCAGGCTTGGATGGTTACAAAGAATAATCTTGAGTAGTTCACAAGTTCTGTCTCTTTTAAAGGGTATGCTTTTGTAAGTGAGAGCATTTTAGGTTTTAAATGAGTGTGAAGAAGAGAAAAAATGCAGCCATCAATAGAATATTTTGCCCAACCGCATGGCTTTGGATTTGTTAAGAACCAGACTGTCCCGCATATCAAGACTCAACATTAAAATTGTCTGCTTGCCTTAAATCCAGGCCTATTAGTGAAAGGAGGCATGCATCATGGGATCTGATGTAATAAGTGACTGAAAATCGAGGAAATATCCCTTGAATTCCTGTCTAGACAATCAAGACGTTAAATGCAACTCTGTCAGTGCCATCTGAATCATGGTACACAAGTATGAGAAACTGAAAGTGAATGTGTATCCCTCGAAGGGTCTTACTGAAGCTCATGATTGGCTGATTGAGTGGGAATTACAATAAGAATACATGATGGAAATATAAGACAAGACATGTCTGTTCGAAATCCTGGATCATAAGCCAAACAAGCAATTAGCAGGCGACCATTTAATTTCCAGGGCGGGAAATAATTCATTATTAACCATGAAAGTTAAATTCATGTATTAACAAGGGATTGTTTCCATTTAAAACAGGTCAACACACAAAAGAAATCATAACAAAATCAAAGTAACAAATTCTTCAAGTCATTTCAAAAGTTGACACTCATAGTGAGTTTGGATATGCCTCATACTTAAAGCAGTATCTCATAAATTTTTATAACTCTGAATGCTGTATTGATAATTGTTATATTTGTCAATCCTGAACACAAGCCCCAACCCAGCCCCCCCGCCCGCCCCCCCCCTCAAGCCCCACATATCCTTTCTTTCTCTATTTAAAAAAAAAAATTTTTTTTATTTACTTACTGACAACAGAGTGCTCTGACTTCAAATAACTTTAAATATCATCAATTTTGTTTGCAGTGTTTTAAATATCTTTGCTTCCTTTAATTAAAACAGGGGGCACTTACGCTAGCGCCTTTAATGGGCAAAGTAAGTGTCGCCTGTGCCTTTATAAAATAATAATGTTGTACACATATATATGTAACTCATGGCATAAATAAAAACCATCTGTCTGTCTGTCTGTCTGTCTGTCTGTCTGTCTGTCATACATATTATACACATTGATTTTTACAGCATACATAAAACAGTCAATCATGCCATCATTTGCTGTATCGATCTCTCCGACACGTGTATAGTAGTATTCTGATATTCTTAATCTTGTGCTAATCACATTTAGACCTAAATTGCTGTTTTTAAAATTAACTTATTTTGTGGACAAAGACAATTGACAAAATGCTTGTAGAATATAGCTTCCTCCAGCTTGATAAGGGGGCCACCATTTAATCTCAAGAGGGGGCTTGTAATTTTTTTAAAATAATTTCTTGTTCAGTTTCAGAGAAATAAATAAATTCATTTTGGGAAGTCATGAAATAAATAATTTGTGGTTTGATTTTTTAAACATGTTGTGCTTGATTTAGGAATGAATATTTGGTGACTTTGAGCTTTTGCTTGAAATAAATAATTGCTTTGGCCATTACCATGAAATAAATAATTTCCCACTGAAGAAAAAGCCAAGCCCCCCCCCCCAAAATCATACAGAGGGTACCATTGGAAAATATAGAAATTTTGAGACACTTTTGAAGAAGAATTTGGTTGGTTTATTTAAATAGTAGGCCGAGAGCAGTATATTTTCAATGGTAAGCTGCGGTTGTGAATGGATACAGCAGAAAAGCAGTTAGGTTTACACCAACTTCTTTTAGTTCTATCGTAACATCTGCCATAGAATCATAGGCAATAGCCGGTTGTGTTTTACGAAAGCTTCTTGCTGAATGTAGATTTGACTGGTGACTGTTACATTTAAGATTTACTGATCAACTAACAGCGACTAGTCATTTTTGAGAGATTTGCTGAGAACAAAAGGACAGAAACGTAAAGTTGCACATAATTCCTCAAACTGTTAATTTAGCAAAGATTCATATGATTTCTCCTGTCATGCAGTTATCACAAAGTTGTTACTCCATAGGGACAGCTTTTTTAGTCTGCAGTGTCCGTCCGTTTGTAATTTTATGGGTCCTGCACTTTTTGTGAGCAGGGTCTTTCCATTAACCTTCTAGGAACCAACTCATTTGTTTTTCAGTCTGGACCTTTTACGAGGTTTGAAAACGACCTAATCAGATGCCATTGTGTGAAATTACTCCCTACAAAACTTTTAGAAACCTGCCGAGTAAGAGGCTTGTTATCTTTAATGCCACAGCTTTTGCTTATCAGCAACTCACTTGACAAAATCTTATAAACAGATAAAAAATTGTGATATATAGGATAATTTATTTCAGCAGCCAGACCGTAGGTGAAAAAAAAAAACCAAGTTGATTGTCATGTTTTAGGGCAAGGGGCATCCAACAAAGATCTATGTCAAGACAAAAGCTAATAGTTATGATATTGTGATACATGGACCAACAAAAATGACCATATATCATATTCCTCTAGATACATATTTTGCAATGACCATTTTATCAAATGGCTATGAAAAAGCCTGTTCATATTATATGTGAAAAGGTCTGTTTTATTTACACAGTCTATTAAATGGGAAACTCTGACACATGATACTCCGACTGTATGGCTTTGGGCCCTCAAGACCTCTATGGAGTTTCCCTTTTCCTTCTTAGTGGATATTCGAACCACCTGCAAGACTCTTTCAGTCTGCATGAAGGCTGTTCTGTGTGTACATTCCGTATTCAGCAGGCAAGAAGGGACAAATTGGGGTAACATCAGTAAATCAACTGTTTTTGATTTGGGGCAGTTCTTGTATTATCCTGTAGTTAAGTGACTTTCCCTGAACTTCTGCTGAAGCATCTGAATCAGTTTAGGCCCAGAGTGAAACTTCCAGACATCCCGAAATTGAGACTATTAATTTTCAGTCTCTTGGATTTTTATTTGCTATTCATATCCTACAATATATCCCAATTGGGCTTTGGAATTAGGAGTCTGAGGGTGAATACAATATGTATATTTCATATCATATAGCAAGGTCACAGTATAAGATATAATATACCTGCCTTGGACTTGAAACTTAGGAGGAAAATTTCGGTCAGCTTTGAATGCTAAGGTTTCATGCCGTACGTTGCATGGTCTATCTTGTTTTGTGGGCTCTGACTCCTTTTAAGCTAACTGTATTTTGTTTCACAACAAGGCCGTTTCAAACAAATGAGAACCTATATTTTCATTTGTTCTATAAATGTTTGTGAGGACGCTTTGTTTTCCTGACATATTAGTTTGTTTTGTCTTGGCTGTCTTGGTAGACCATCTCTGAAGCATCTTAGCTGGACATTTGTCACTATCCTTCAAAAAAGTATGATTCTTTAAAAAAGTATGTAGTTCTAAAGTGACTTATTTTCTTGTTATGTGGGAGTATAACATCCCATGGTTTTCATATATACCAAAATATGTCTGAATCACATCCGACACATCACAAATGAAGGTTTGATTGATTGATTTATTTATTTCAAACACAAGGTTTTGGAGACCAGGGAAGCATTGCTGCTTATAGATCTGGTACCTTAAGGTGCAAGCAGAGTTTCGAGGATGCCCTCCAACACTGCAAAGAGGAAGTAATCTTGATTTAAATTGACACCAGTGATGGGCATAATTTAGTTATTGAATTGAATTAATTCGAATTAATTCAAAATTTAAAAAGTTGATGAATTAAATTGAATTGACCATGTTGGAAAAATGCAATGAATTGAATTGAATTGAATTGATATACGCTTTGAATTGAAGTCTTAATTCACAGTGTTGGAGGCCTCGGGCCATATTTTGGTGGCCTCGGGCCTTGGCTCAGTCTCAAATGCCAAATCCTTGGCCTTGCCTCGGTCTCGGGTGTCTTTGAGTCAGTGATGGAGGCCTCGGGACTGGCCTCGTCCTCGAGGCCAGCCTCGAGGGCACATTTTGATGGCCTCGGTCTCGCCTTGGCCTCGGAGGCTCATGCCTCGGTCTTGGTCTTGGCCTCGGATGTCCCGGCCTCGACTACATCACTTCAAATAATTCAATTAATTTTCTAGTCAACCAGTGTATATATTATTGATCATCCCTCACGGGTAATTTTTGTAAGTTTTAGAAAATTTATCACAAAGACCATTTACTATCACGACAAAATGAATTGAATTGTATTGACTTCCCATTTGAATTGAATTGAATTGACCTCATTCCAAAAAAACAAGTGAATTGAATTGAATTGGCACTGATGTCCAATTGAATAGAATTGAATTGAATTGCACATAGCTGAATTGTTCCCATCACTGATTGACACTGATTGACCTTTCCAGCATTTGTTTATAAATGTATTTGACTGAACATTCCAATTGATAAATAGTTCATTACACATTTTTCATCACTTTGGTGAGGCCTGTTTGAATCCATGCAGAGTGCAAGTTTTCTTGTCACACCCTGTATATGTGAAGAAACAGGTGAATCATACAACGCTTTCTCAGAAAGAATTTTTGTGAAACAACTTGCCCTATTGTGTAGCACAATTAACTTACTCGGTGACAAGGGGAAGCTGTGGTACTTGAATGGCTTAAAAAAGCCTACCATCATCTTGCCAATTGTCATGAAACCTTCCTAAATTTTGGCAGAGATTTTATATTTAATTGCTATCTGACATTCAGATTGCCTGACAGGGCTATAATTCATTCTTCGCAAATCACTTACTGAAGTCTTACCTAAATTGACCCTCATAATGGTTTATCTCAGACATTGCATGATAAGACAGCTGTTCTTTTGATAAATACAAAGCAATGACTTATTACCATGCCGGTGATGTACTGATATTTAACAAATACTCATCTACCTGTTTTGGAATTAGTAACAATTACATTGTTTACATTGTTTTCTGAAAGCAACAGTTTACATTAAGGCGATTTTCAACACAGACAACGGCTCAGATGACAAAAGTCTTGATACACAGATTTTATGAACCTTATATCCATTTGTTCTCTCTACCAATGTTTGATGATCGCAAGTTTTTATTGCATTACACATGTGCATGTGGTGCAAGATTGCCTCTGCAACAACTAACACTGTCACAAGCTATGTCAGTTGGTCAATCACAAAGACACAAGCGACTTTCCATACCCCCACAAAACACATGCTATATTGTGTGGCTGCAGAAGCATTGCAGCTAATTCTGCAATAAATAGCGAGGAAAATTCTACTTAGTCTGCCAATGGTTTGTTACAAGGTGGCGGCTGGCATGCCTCATGTTGTGTCGTTTGTAACTTTACCTGCTTCTATGCCGCATGTACCAGGGCAGCATCAAAGGATACCGTCAACAGCGGCAACTTGATGAATAGTCTGGAAACCAGCTTACTCAACGACTAATGGATGATATTTTGTCATCCTGAGACTTTCTCGACTGACTAGCCAATTCCGTTCAAATATGTTTTTTCTTTCTGTGTTTGCAGAGAGTAAAACAATGAAACTGTAAATAGACAGAGCGACTGTCATTGCAGAGGCTCTTTTTATGCACAAAAATTATATTAGTGCAAGTGCACAGGTTTACGAAATGTGGTTTACTTGCCCAGTGTGCTTTAATTGTGCTCCCTTCTCGTTATATCAATTTTACCAATCAGAATGGCTATGGTGACACAGTTGCTAAAAATGCCAAACCCCAGACTTCAATCTGAAACATGATGCCATTTGGAATTGGCACAAGAGAAAGTTATTCCACAGCAATAACAAGACAGAATCTTCATCAACCTAGCACATGAACTCAACATGGAATAACATTATACCAAAAGTCCTAAACCTCCTACGATTACTTGTGACTACCTTGTTGAATATATAAAACATATAAACGTCTTACGTGATCACAAAAAATCAGAAAAAAAAATCTCATAAATATTCAAAGTTTTGGGGAACAAATGACAAATGCTTCCAAAATAAAATAACAAGCAAAGGCAACCAATTTTATATGATGTTACAGATGCGTAAGCTAGTCGTATGTGTCAACAATTGTATATCCAGTGAAAAAGAGATTATTTGTGGCGTACCGCAAGGAAGCATACTGGGGCCATAGTGTTATCTGATGTTTTGTGATGACATGTCTACTTGTGTTTCATGTAAACTCGTTTTATATGCAGATGATACAATTTTACTGACTTGTCAATGTGATATTAAATGTGTAACAACTGAGTTGTGCAAAGAAGTTTCTAGCTGTCATCATTGGTTAACAAACAATGATTTATCGATACATATGGGCAAAACAGAAGACATTATTCTCTGCTCCAAACAGATACGAAGTTTGATCAAAAATATCACCATCGATTGTGAAGGCCACTCCATAAAACCAAGCGAGGATGTATGTATGTATGTATCTTTATTGAGACCAGGAAAGCAATGCTTATCTGGCTGGCCTATCGAAAAGAAAACAAAAATTTACAAATATTAACAGAAAATCATTTCACAGTTAAGAAAAGTTGCTACATACTATTATCCAAAATAAAATACAACACATGGGGACCTAATTTAATCACAAAGGTAGGGCTATAATATATATATATATATATATATATTTAAGTGTTACATTTAATGATTATATATAAACCCGTCTCATAATAGAATATGTTCAATACACTTCCAATACAGTAGAATTATCTAAATATGGTGATGTTAAATGTACAATTTACACAAACATAGCAATATCAAGCCAACACTACCCTTAGAACAAGCAATAGAGTTTCAATTTTACAACATTTCCAAAATAACAATCAATATTATGCTACACAGCATAGTTGGGAATAGATGCATCATAATTCCAATCCAAAACATAATACAGTACATATAATCAAAATGCAGTAACATAGAGCTCTACAAATTACAACAAATTACATGTATTAATATGTACACAAAAGTGTTTAAATCATACCAGATATCCAATCCAAATTAAAGATTCAATGTAATACAAAAACAGTTGTCTCCCCCAGTAACAAATTTGAAGGAAGGGAGATAATTAATTACACACATGATTTGTACATCCAACAGTTTTACTGGGAGTATTTAGCTAAGTAAAAACCCTTGCTTGCATTTTTTAACTGTGCTGGTGACATGCACCTCAGATCTTGCTTCAATGCATCTGTCAAGTTGTTCCATATCTTTGCCCCAGTTATTTTCATTGTTTTACTTCCATTCATTGTTTTAGATCTGGATACAAATAATTTAAATCTGTTTCTTGTATCAGGATAGTTATCATGACATCTCGCAACAGCAGAGTAATACTTTGAAAATACATTATTGTTTGTCTCACCGAGTTGGTTGTACACAAATTTGACAGTTTTAAAAAGATAAAGATCACTCACAGGTAAAATTTTATACTTAGAATAGAGATATGCAGAAGGAGTCAAGTGATCTAGATTGAATAAAGCCTTAATCGCCCGGTTCTGTAGTACTTCTATTTTTCTAATGTGTTTATGAATTGATGAGCCATACAACTCTAATCCATACTGCATTTTCGAATGGAAATATGCATAGTAGAGTTTGATTTTAGCACTGTTTGGCACCCAGTCTCTAATAATTTTGAAAGCATAGATTATCCTAGTGAGGTCTTTACTCAGTTGGTTAATGTGTTTGTCAAAACGTAGTTTGTCATCTAATATCACACCGAGGTATTTGCAATTGTCAGTTCTATGAATTATCTTAGCATCAAGTTTTATTGTGTCCAACATATCTGGTATTTTTTTCCTACCTGGTACAAAGACGCTAAATTTTGTTTTTTCGCCGCTTAGGAGCAAATCGTTTGCTTTTAGCCATTTAGTAATATCGTTGAGGCATGCCTCTGCTTGCTCTTTTATAATATGTGGATCTTTGTCAGAGATAAAAATATTTGTATCATCTGCGAAGAGTCGTAACTTAGCCTTGGTACAGTACTGCATGTCATTTACAAATATCAAGAATAACAGTGGCCCTAGTACTGACCCTTGTGGCACACCACAATGTATTCTTTTAATGTCAGATTTGGTTGATTCAACTTTAGTATATTGTGTACGCTCACTAAGGTATGACTTAATTAGTTCTATTGCTGGTCCCCTAATACCATACGACTGAAGTTTTATGATTAGTTTGCTGTGATTTACAAGATCAAATGCCTTAGTTAGGTCTAGGTATATTCCTATTGTAATGTTTCCATTATCCAGTTGCTCCCTTATTGACAGTTCGAGCTCGCTCGTACTGTCCTAGGAATCGCGCTCGTTGACAGTTCGAGCTCGCTCGTACTGTTCTAGGAATCGCGCTCGAATTTGAGGACCCCTCGGTTTCGTCAAGCAATCTTGAATTACGTACCTGTTTGGATACTGAATCGCCGAGCATTTAGGCAACAAGGGTATTGGCTGTTTAATGACAGCTGTTTTATGTCGTTTTAGCACATGTGGCATGTGTAATGACAGCTTGTTCACGGGTCATTCTTCGTGTCCAAAAAAAGTTTTCCCACCGGACCAATAATGGTGAAAATGACGTAGCGATCGGGTCAGTGTAAAATGCGGACCAAACGGACCATGCGGACCAGACACAAAACAAACACAGGAGGGTGCAGAGGAGAACTGCTTGTTTAATCAAGCTAATAATACAAAGCCAATCAAGCGGAAAGTGCGGACCAGATGCGGACCAAGTCAATAAGCAAGATACAGACCAAATATAATACCTGAAAATTATATAAAATTAAATTTAAAAAAATGTATTTTAAAAATAGAGGAGACTAAAAGTATCTGACCAGGCAGACCAGAATGCAGACCAGAATGCAGACCAGAATGCAGACCAGAATGCAGACCAGAATGCAGACCAGAATGCAGACCAGAATGCAGATCAGAATGCAGACCAGAACGCAGACCAGAACGCAGACCAGAATGAATGCAGACCAGAATGAATGCAGACCAGAAATTTTGGCCTGTGATCAGGCACGATATTGCAGGCGAAAGTAGACCAAAGTATACTGGCTCCATGCCATCATTTGGTCAGCTGAATAAATTGAATTTAATTAAATTGAATTGACCAAATTAAGTGCAGACCAGATCCATGCAGACCAGATCCACGCAGACCAGATCCACGCAGACCAGATCCACGCAGACCAGATCTATGCAGACCAGATCTATGCAGACCAAATACAAGAAAATGTTTACAATTTTTATGAAAAAAAAAAAAAATTACAAAGTCTTTTTTTTTTAAATAAAATTATATATATATCCCTTTTGTTATCCAGTTGGTCCGCATGGTCTGCACTGTTTGGTCCGCATGATTTAACCCCTTCCAGCCTGGACAGTGTTTGCCCAAGACTTGGACCAACACACTAGCTGCCTATATGTTTGGTCCGCGTGGTCCGCATGGTCTGCATGGTCCGCATTTTACACTGACCCTAGCGCACGTGCCCTTGACCCTTCGTGACGTTGGTTCATAACTAGGTCACGAAAATAGGTCGCGCTAGATCAGCTGTTCAAGCACTGATGGCTGGGCTGGGCAGGTGAGTTTTCACTGTTTAATCCTACAAATGATCATGTCAGCCTCCGAAAAGTTGTCATACTTAACATGCAAATTGTGTAGAATGTTTTCTGATGAAATCTGTGGTGAAACCTGGTCTTACAGCCTCAAAATATGCCAATTTCAGATTCGTGAGTGACAGGAAAGCCCCTAAAATGGCGATTTTGTTGATTTGTTCAGGCCAATTTCAAAGCATACTGGGACTGGAAAACTGTTTTAGCATACCTGGTAATTACCAACTGTGTTTCTATTGTGCTTTAGCTGCAGCTCTGTTTTTGTATTAGGATACACACTATAAGCTTGTAGTGTACACTGTAGGCCTATAGCTGTAGTTGATAATCTTCAAGCTGGTGATTTGTTTTGTTCTGGGTGTTGGCATGTGGTGCTGTCAGTCAAAATCAAATTGTGTAATATCCCAGGGATTCCCAGCCCAAATGTGAAATTATAATGACAAAATGTATCAGTCAAGCAAGTAATCAATCGCTTGCAATGGGGGTGAGGGGGTGAGGAGCAAGCCCAGGTTGGGACGAATTCCAACGAAACCCCCGCCGGCCCCGGGGGCTGTCACTATTTACCCTGAAATTTCAACATGTTACGGCGAGTGACCAGGGCAGTGAATCTGCCCCGATATTCAAGGGTGCCAGAACAGAACAGACGGGGAGGGGGGCAGGGGGGGGCAATTTTTTCTAAAAGAAAAAACATTTTTAGGCCTTGATTTATGGTGAATTTGAGCAAAAATGTAATCGTAAAGTATAAAATTATTACTGCGGCATTACCGCTGCTACATAAAATTTTTGATGCAAGAAATAGATTTGCCCTTTTATCGACCGATTGCCCCTTCCGCCCTTGTTTCCTTCAAGCACCCCTGCTGATATTGGTTAGGATATGCCCTGACATGCCATTTTCCCTGATACCGGGGGTGGGGGAGGGCTGCAGCCCCCCGATCCCCTGCAAATATGCCTATGTATTTTCTCATAATATATTATATAGACTCGAAACTGAATGATACACATTTGTAGAATTAAAGAGCAAAACATAAATTGCCATTCACTCTGTACAAGGTCTACTATAAATATATAATAGGAAAATGTATGTTTATTAATTTTATTTTTATTGGGACTTTTCAGGAGGACTGCTTTCGGTCGTGCACCAAGCACTTGCTGAAATCCGGCCTGTATCAGGGGCAAGCCTCACAATCATTACGAAAAATTAAAAAATGGAAACGTCGGGCATGAAGCGTCTTGCCGCAAATTCCCCGTCAAATTTGAACTGGAATCAGAGAGGATTGTGTCTCCTAGCTTGCATTAGTGAGTGTACTTGCAATTCTGAATTTCACGTAGGCTTGTAGTTGTTATTATGTTATACCTTCAGTGCTTTTAATTTATTGTCTGGACAAATCTAGCAAGCTTTTGTTCAAGTTTCGCATAATTTGATGCAGATTTGTAAATATCATGGCTATAGTATTTTCTGTAATTTTAAACACATACTTTTCCGTCTTGTATTTACTGTTTACATCATACCTTTCGTACTTTTAAATTTATTGTCTGGACATATTTAGCATACTTTCGTTCAACATTCGGTTAATTTGATGCAAATTTGTAAATATCATGGCTAATTTAGTATTTTACATAATTTTAAAAACATACTTCTCCGTCTTGTAGTTGTTGCTTTGTTATACCTTTCGTGCTTTTAAATTTATTGTCTGGACAAATCTAGCAAGCTTTTGTTCAAGTTTCAGATAATTTGATGCAGATTTGTAAATATCATGGCTACTTTTGTATTTTCTGTAATTTTAAACACATACTTTTCCGTCTTGTATTTACTGTTGACGTCATACCTTTCGTGCTTTTAAATTTATTGTCTGGACATATTTAGCATGCTTTTGTTCAAGTTTCGGTTAATTTGATGCAAATTTGTAAATATCATGGCTAATTTAGTATTTTACGTAATTAAAAAAAAAAACTTCTCCGTCTTTTATTTTCCGCTTATGTTAAGCCTTTCGTGATTTTTAAGTTATTGTCTGGACAAATCTAGCAAGCTTTTGTTCAAGTTTCGGTTAATTTGATGCAAATTTGTCAATATCATGGCTTATTTAGTATTTTACGTAATTTTAAAAACGTACTTCTCCGTCTTGTATTTTACTGTTTACGTCATACCTTTCGTGCTTTTAAATTTATTGTCTGGACAAATCTAGCAAGCTTTTGTTCAAGTTTCGGATAATTTGACGCAAATTTGTAAATATCATGGCTAATTTGGTGTTTTACGTAATTTTCAAAACATACTTCTCCGTCTTGTATTTACCGCTTATGTTAAGCCTTTCGTGATTTTTAATTTATTGTCAGGACATATTTAGCATGCTTCTGTTCAAGTTTCGGTTAATTTGATGCAAATTTGTAAATATCATGGCTAATTTAGTATTTTACGTAATTTTAAACACATACTTCTCCGTCTTGTAGTTGTTGCTATGTTATACCTTCAGTGCTCTTAAATTTATTGTCAGGACATATTTGGCATGCTTTTGTTCAAGTTTCGGTTAATTTGATGCAGATTTGTAAATATCATGGCTAATTTGGTGTTTTACGTAATTTTCAAAACATACTTCTCCGTCTTGTATTTACCGCTTATGTTAAGCCTTTCGTGATTTTTAATTTATTGTCAGGACATATTTGGCATGCTTTTGTTCAAGTTTCGGTTAATTTGATGCAGATTTGTAAATATCATGGCTAATTTTGTGTCTTTCCCATAATTTTAAACACATACTTCTCTTCGTCTTGTATTTACTGTTTATGTCATACCTTTCGTGCTTTTAAATTTATTGTCTGGACAAATCTAGCAAGGTTTTGTTCAAGTTTAGGATAATTTGACGCAGATTTGTAAATATCATGGCTAATTTAGTATTTTACGCAATTAAAAAAAAATACTTCTCCGTCTTTTATTTTCCGCTTATGTTAAGCCTTTCTTGCTTTTTAAGTTATTGTCTGGACAAATCTAGCAAGGTTTTGTTCAAGTTTCGGTTAATTTGACGCAGACTTGTAAATATCATGGCTAATTTTGTATTTTACGTAATTTTAAAAAAATACTTCTCCGTCTTTTATTTTCCGCTTATGTTAAGCCTTTCTTGCTTTTTAAGTTATTGTCTGGACAAATCTAGCAAGGTTTTGTTCAAGTTTCGGTTAATTTGACGCAGACTTGTAAATATCATGGCTAATTTTGTATTTTACGTAATTTTAAAAACGTACTTCTCCGTCTTGTATTTTACTGTTTACGTCATACCTTTCGTGCTTTTAAATTTATTGTCCGGACAAATCTAGCCAGGTTTTGTTTACGTTTCTGTTAATTTGACGCAGACTTGTAAATATCATGGCTAATTTTGTATTTTACGTAATTTTAAATACATACTTCTCCGTCTTGTATTTACTGTTTACGTCATACCTTTCGTGCTTTTAGATTTATTGTCTGGACATATTTAGCATGCTTTTGTTCAAGTTTTGGTTAATTTGATACAAATTTGTAAATATCATGGCTAATTTAGTATTTTACGTAATTTTAAAAACATACTTTTCCGTCTTGTAGTTGTTGCTACGTTCTACGTTTCGTGCTTTTAAATTTATTGTTTGGACAAATCTAGCAAGCTTCTGTTCAAGTTTCGGATAATTTGACGCAGATTTGTAAATATCACGGCTACTTTTGTATTTTCTGTAATTTTAACACATACTTCTCTGTCTTGTATTTACTGTTTACGTCATACCTTTCGTGCTTTTAAATTTATTGTCTGGACAAATCTAGCATGATTTTGTTCAAGTTTCGGATAATTTGACGCAGATATTTGGTATTTTACGTAATTTTCAAAACGTACTTCTTTGTCTTGTATTTACCGCTTATGTTAAGCCTTTCGTGAGTTTTAATTTATTGTCAGGACATATCTAGCAAGCGTTTGTTCAAGTTTCGGATAATTTCATGTAAATTTGTAAATATCATGGCTAGTTTAGTATTTTCCGTAATTTTAAAAACATACTTCTCCGTCTTGTAGTTGTTGTTATGTTATACCTTTCGTGCTTTTAAATTTATTGTCCGGACAAATCCAGCAAGCTTTTGTTCAAGTTTCGGTTAATTTGATGCAGATTTGTAAATATCATGGCTAATTTTGTATTTTCCGTAATTTTAAAAACATACTTCTCCGTCTTGTAGTTGTTGCTATGTTATACCTTCAGTGCTCTTAAATTTATTGTCAGGACATATTTAGCATGCTTTTGTTCAAGTTTCGGTTAATTTGATGCAGATTTGTAAATATCATGGCTAATTTTGTATTTTTCCAGTAATTTCAAACACATACTTCTCCGTCTTGTATTTACTGTTGACGTCATACCTTTCGTGCTTTTAAATTTATTGTCAGGACATATCTAGCGAGCGTTTGTTCAAGTTTAGGATATTTCATGTAAATTTGTAAATATCATGGCTAATTTTGTATTTTCTATAATTAACAAAAAATACTTTCCGTCTTGTCATGTTCACTCACGATATAACTACGGTGCTTTTTAATTTATTGCCTGGGCAATATAGCCAGCTTTTGTTCACGTTTCAAGTAATTTAATGAGGATTTATAAATATTGTTGCAAATTTTGGATTTTCCTTTAATCATTTTAAAACCTTATTTCTCCACTTTGTTATTGTTACTTTTGGTTAGCAAACGTCCCTTCCAGTTCCTGGTGAATCGATTCAGAATAGCAATTTTGAAGGTTGATTTTTTTTTTAGGTCTTTGCAAAGCCAGGTTACCACCTTAGGCCTTGAGTGCCCTTGACGGAAACACCAGTGCAGTATGACAGAAGGTATGCTTTACAATTTACTTGGTCTGATGCAGATACATGTACTTAGATGGAGATGTTTATAATAACTAGATAATAGAGTATATATTCCAAACTACATCTAACCTACACAGTTATTTAAATAACTAGATAATAGTTTTTAATTTTGCTTTATTGCAAACACATTCTAAATAATTGAACTTTTAAAATGTCTCAGAATGTCATTTAACAGTTCACCAAAAAATAGTCCGCCTTTGGACAAACTTGAATATCTTAAAGATTCCTTTGCTGATTTTTTTGACAGTTGGCTGAATTATAGCCCCACAAAACGACCTTACAAATGTGTATTTATAGCTTTGTGACATTTTCCCTGGCTGCGCCAGCAGCCTTCGAGTCAGGCTATCCCTGTTTTCAAAAATCCAAGGCTTTTCCAATGGATATGAACAATTTCACCATGCGAGGGACTCGGAGGGAGCCACCAGCTGGATAAACTTCATCATGTGTCTGGAGAAAATTTGTTTCTCAACTGTGTTTAGAATATAACTAAGTATTTCTTTTGTAACTATTTCACAGTTTGGGTTCCTTGGATGCAATAACAAATAATATGAGTGCAGTTTAAACACCTTTTGGTAAACATTTTTTTGGAAAAGCCAAAACTTCAAATTTTTGAAAACAGGGGTATGTGCACTAAGAGTCTGCTGGCTCAGACAAAACTTAAGCAATAAAGCTACAAATACACACACACACTGTCAATAAATCAATATCAGGGCTTTGAAGTCTGGTCATAAGTGAATCGACTCCGATGGCTTTCTGAAAAGCGACTCCGACTCATTGCATCTCCTGAATTACGACTCCGACTCCTGACTCCGCTTATCATCATTATTGCACATAAATATAACATGGTAGACAGAGAAGCAAATGTCATGCTACAAAGTTTTCATAGGATTTTGTTCATGAATACTTGCTTAGGAAGTTTTATATACAAATTTGGGATTCATTTCACATTTTTGGAACTGTGTTTTTGTGAGTTACATTAATTATTGTAGGAGTCAGGAGTCACCACTTTAATTTTCGACTCTGACTCCGACTCCACCTGAAAATCAAAGTTCGACTCCGACTCCCGACTCCACCCAAAAACCTCCGACTCCACGACTCCGACTCCGACTCCAAGCCCTGGTCAATATGCAGGCCTACAAACTGGCCAACTTTCACAGAAATCGGAGAAGATAGCTTTAAGATATTCATGTTTTCGTAAAGGGGGACTTATTTTTATTGAACCGTTTAGATAATATCATATATATGATTTAGATTATAATTTTTCTTCCCGGCACTTCTTCAGTCGTCAATGCCTTCGCCAGTTGATGTTCTGTCAAATGAACCGCTGCCGAATAATGCAGGTAACAAATTAATAAAAATTTGAATTGAATGACAAAGAATATAAAAAATCAAAATACCAAATTAAAAAAGAAAACAGCCATATGTAGGAACAAATTATACATTTATATTGATTAAATATTAATTAACAAATTATTATAATCGAATGATGGTTATACGTACTAGTCTATAATATCATATTCTTTTTAAACCTCAAACTGACAAATCTATTCTAGATTACAATTTTTAACTTTGGCAGTAGTTACTCGATTGATGACTGCTTGTGGGAAATGTTGCCGAGCTCGGAGCGAAATTCCTGGAAATTCACATTTTTCTGCGCGATTTTCGATTGCTTGTTTATGATTTTTTTCTTATCTTCAAAATTCATATACTCCCTCTAAAGACATGTACCGAAATGAAATGTAGTACCCTGCCCTCTTGAAACACATGCAAAACTTTAGTACCCCCTCAGGCAAAACTACCAATTCCCCGCCCACCCCAGTTGTACATTCTGAATGGTTTTTGAGTTGATTTTCATAAAGCTGAAGGAGTTGATGGTCTGTTCACTTGCTACCTGATAGCTAAGTCTTGAATTTTCCTGCTAGTGATGCACGGATAGTGAAAATAGCCGGTCACCGGATACCGGATAATCCGGCAACACCAAATGCCGGATACCGGATAGCAACCGGATAGTTGGAACCGGATAATAAACACACGAAAAAGGACGTTTTGCTGCATTTGCGGTTGATTATGAATATTTTTTTCTGAGAGCCGATATATATATATGTGTCCGGCAGGAGGACTGTTCCTCAGATGGAATGTTTTCCGTTATGTTCTTTGACTGAATTTATATTTTGAAGATGGCTACGTCATGTTTTGGACTGTGTTTTTGTAACATTCTTTTACTTATCCTCAAACTTTGTTCAGCTTTTCACGTATTTTTTAGCATCCCAGATATCCGGTTAAGACACCCTAATTCTGCCGGATACCGGATATCCTGCAAATACCAATATCCGGCCGGATGCCGGATACCTTGCCGGATATCCGTGCATCCCTATTTTCTGCTTTTCTGTGTCTTTTGCAATAAGGTCTTTTTGCAATAAAACGAGCCCAGTGAATCACAAAGACAGAACCTATTGGAGTCAGTTTGGATCGGAAAAAAATAATTAAAGCCCAACTTTGATTCATTTGATATTTGAGATCATTAACACGTTTTTACATGTTTTATGGATAGTGGGAACTAGCAATAAAATACATGTAACCAAATTATCCATATATAAACAGGGCTCATTTTATGGCCCCTACAGACGTCTAGAGGGTCTAGAGGTAGCCGGTTTAGGGTTCTCTGAGACGTCTGTAAGGGCTAATTTGTTTCTATATCCAGACGGTCTGTAGGCAATGGATACATCAGTGCTCCAGACTACAATCTGGACCCTAATTAACTATTTTCTGTGGTCTAGAGATGCCTCCATATTATGATTTTCAGTGATTTGTCTGGATGTCATTGGTTTTCCTTATTTGGAGACGTCTGCAAAGGTTCTAATATGGCATAGTATAGACTGTCTGTTACACATAGAATTCAGAGTGTTCCAGACGTCTGTAATTGCTCAGAAATGAACCTCTAATGAAATATGACCACATTTGGACAATACAGAAATTAATGATTTTTAGACTGTCTAGATTGGCCAAATATTGTCCATTAACAGACGTCTCAAAAGGTCAAAAAAGTGATGGCTGTAGACACTCTAGACGTCTGTAGAACCCCTGTTTTGGGTCCTGTTTATAGCTGAAATTATGTGTATATTTTCTAAAATGGGATGCTGGATTTCTTATTTGGTATTTCAGGAAACAGGTGCATTTCCATTGTACAGTTTGGAATATAATTATAAGCTAACAAGTCTTTAAGAAAATTATTTTCAAAATTTCAGGCTCTTTGTGAAGGAGATGGATAGATTTACGCTGATGTAAGGGATGCAAATGAGTTGGGGAAAGCGTCAAACCCTTTCTCCAGTTGCTGCCTTTGAAGATTGTTCCTCAAAGGAGTGATCATTAGTTTGGAATGCTGAAAGGTAATATGGTGGTACATGACAACATGTATATTTGTTTGTTGTTGATTGGATGGCACAGGTCTCTATATAATTATATTGATAATGAGCAAATTTGAAAAAACATCAAGGTAATTAACATTACCCAATATATTGCATTTGTGCATTCAATAGGAGGAATGTCAATACAGATCATCCATTTCATATTTTGAAATTCTGTTTTGACAATGTGTTTTAAATTTACCATATATAATTTATTAGTACTCATTTTGTGCTGAAGATCAGCAATCAAGCTGGGTGTCAATGCGTAATAATGCGATACCACCTGAGGGTTTCTGCCATCGAATTGAGAAAAATCCTGATTTTTTTTATTAATGTTAAATAATTGAAATCCAATTTAATTCAAATCTTGATTTGAAATTTAAAATCAATATATATATACAAATATGTATTTGTATATAAGTATAATAATAGAGTAATTTAAATAAGGTCCATTAAAATTTCTCTCGTGCGGAACATTGTCAACAAAATAGCAGCTGAATGCCGAGGGTATGCTGCCACTCAGCCTGTTTCTATTGTTCACAGGATGAAGGTGCAGCTGCCCATGTGATTTGTACTAAGGCTACTCAAGGTACTATGATGTTATCATTGAAAATCCATTAATCATTTCAGGTCAAATGATGGTGATGTGTACTCGTTCTTCAGACCATAGAAGTTTTCGCTCCGGATCAAGACCTTTTACAAGCGCACTGTACCATGGACGGATCTGATGTACACGTAGCATTGTGGTGAAGATTGTTGCAACATATTCTACAAACTTTGAAAATGAGGTAATTAATTGAAATTTCAAAAATATACTGTTTTATTATAAGGACACACCAAGTTGATTTTATAGATGTCAGATTTGAAGAGGAAAAAATTGCACAAGTGAACAATTTTTAAACTGACCTCATAAGAGGTCAGTTTTATCAAGTTGATCGCTAAATGCAATCTGATTACGTAATAACGCCTTTTCATGCATTTTCGCTCACATACCTAGCTGGGAACTGTGCTATTCAAGAAATAAATGTATCCAATGACATCAAGCGGAAATGTACCTGGCATTAAGATAGTTCCGCCGTAGCAGTGACAAGAGATTGCATCGTTACTTTATTGTGCTGCCTCTCTAATTAATCTCCACATCGTGGGGCCGGAAACGAAATTCGGATTGGTATGCTCGATCGGGTGTGATTCCTCAGAATTCGTCTGCTAGACCGCTAGGCGGCCGCCACGTGGCGACCTCTTGTGAGAAATTCGTGAGTCACTGCTCTAAGGATGATGGATGCAAGGATCATCAGTGATCATGG
Organism: Platynereis dumerilii; assembly: GCA_026936325.1. Classification (NCBI taxonomy): domain Eukaryota; kingdom Metazoa; phylum Annelida; class Polychaeta; order Phyllodocida; family Nereididae; genus Platynereis; species Platynereis dumerilii. The sequence continues at coordinate 160,660,393 of JAPTHN010000001.1, forward strand.
CAGAGATGAATGTGGACAGCATTTGAGTGCTGTGTGGACTTATCTCAGTTATCTGGGGCTTGTAGAAACAACAGGATTATCAATTATCAGTGCACTGGTACCATAACAATCTGTAGGAATTGCCATGATATGTTTTGGGCGATTTTGTTCCATAATTTGCTGTGCTGCATCGTCACTCACTTGAAATTGAATGCACATGCAGCTTCAAGTCTTAAAAAGGTGGGTGGATTTAATTTCTTTTTAAATATGCAGCTGAGACAATCATGTTAATGTTTCAAGTAATGTAAGACTTAAAGACTGTAGGCCTAAATCAGCACACTGGCTCTTTGAAAGTTTGAGATTCATCAACAATCAACACTAAAAGTTCTGTCAAGTGATTGAACAAAAAAGTTCCTGGACTACTAGTCTAGTATAGCTGTCACTGAGTCTGACAGCATCCCATATTTTTCGTAGACTGAGTGACTCCTCTCATTGGCATATTTAGATGCAAGTAGCATGTGTCTTGTGCTGAGAAAGTTGATGACACATTAGCCTATCCTATCTTATATTTTTGTTGTCTGCTCAGATATTCTTTTTGTATACAAATCGCCAATTCTTCATTAATCTGGCCATGCTATACATCAATCTTCATCTTTTCAAAAGCTCTACAGATTTTTATCTTTACAGAACTATCTGTTACTTCTAACACCCCATCCACACATGTATGCTATCCACACACCTCTATTCACGTGCCTGCAATGGTGGTAGTGGGTTGTTTTCCCTGGGCTCAGAAGAGGGACGCATCAAATAAACAATACAAAACAGGTTCTTTGTTACAAATCAGGACACTAAAAACCAACTTAACAAAACTACACAATTTCAATCCTTTCTACTTTCCCATATCGACTGGCTAATTCTATATATCCTATTCCATATTAGAAATTAAGCTTTTTGCCTGATTTTTCTTTCTGCATAGGAATCCTCAATTATCCATGCATCAGGCCATGTCATACATCAATCTTCCTCTTTACTCTTCCTTTACGCATTTTTACCTTCACAGTACTTAACATCCATGACTTCTGCACCTACAGTACCTTTTTGTAATCCTCCACTCACCAGACGGCAACACCTTTCCAATCATCATTTACACTGGAGGGCAATGCATGTCAGCGCCACAATGATAAACCACAATACTGCACACTGCTACTCATTTATAGGCCTATCTCTTTATTCCAAGAAGCATGGGGGTCCTCTAGTTTCAATATATTTTTGTAACATGAATATTAAAAATAATCATATCCTAAATACAATTAACATTGTTCTGAACACATTTTTGTCTGAAGATAAGATTCATTTTAGAAATGGAAAATCAGCAGATTAATCCTGACGGATGTTGGTGGTCTTAAATCAATTTGAATCACGATTGAAATGATTTTAATGAATTAAAATAACGATTTATTTGATTTAAACCTATTTATTTCATTGAAATATAATAATGATTTTATAACATTTATTTGATTTACATCATAATTTTAAGCATGATTCAAATCACTTATAAGAAATTAAAAATGTTGCGAACACCTGACTCCGTAAAACTGTTGCCTTGGAACTAAGTGTATACACGTTTTGTTTTCCTTATTTTGCAGCTGATGAAATGAGACCAATGATTACTGACAGTTCACTGACACCATTCACGGCAGCAATACATAGGCCATGGCTTGCAGAGTCGTCATACAATTTCTTCATTATGAAAATGTTTCATTTCTGTGAGTGTCGCAATATGGATTAATCATCTGCATGGACAATTTCCAACTGATGGTAAAGCATTGACACACCTGCAACTGAGTGGCTGGAACAAAAGCTTGTGCATTGACAATTTTATGCAATGGGTTTAAAACATATTACTTGACTTTATAACACAGTACTATAAAGCGATGAAGAACCTATACCCAAAATTATGCTTTTTATAATAGGCTATATATATATGTAGTTTATATACATTGTATATTGTGTGAAATGCCTTCAATATCTTTCATTTTGTCAAGCTGCAGAACTTTCATGGGCTATCCTAACTTCATTAGCATTGTTCAATTTCATGTCATTTTCATTTATTATTATGCCTCATTGCTTCCAATTGTACTCCGTTAATGTTGGTGAATAAAATAAAATACTTAAGCTGATGTATCATTACTGTCAGTCTGTCACTGTTGAACATCCAGAGCTCGGAGCCAATGCTCAGTGATTTTCTCTGAACGTGACACACTATGAATATCACCACAAAAATATCTATATAGTTTGTGGTTTTACTTCGTAGCCCTTCATGGTATCATAATCAGTATTATCACTACTCTCTATGTCATATAGTATCAACTCGCAAATGGTATTTGCTGTCGAACGGGGGGTTTACAAATGAAAAATGTACTAGAAAATATGCAGAATTTTTTTTTCTTTTTCATTAAAATGTACGGGCCAAAGGGGGGTTTGAACCCCCTAAACCCCCCCGGATCCGCTACTGTGCTGGTACATTCATGATCGCTACCATTGTTTTTGTCTTTGTAAAATAGTGATGCCGAGTTATCTCGAGGTGGTACTAACTGTACTACTGCTACCAATTACACAAAAGCATTAAAACCTAATTTTTACAATTCCACTTTCAGAATTAGATGCATTCTTATTTATTCATTTTAGTTCTTTAAACACCCGGATGTATTGCTGAAGTCCGTGTCCTCCTTTCCTGTGTCACATTGAAATTGCTCATCTATCATGGATTTGTCATGAAACTTTGCACACACTGCAGTCAAACTTAACATACACTGGTCTGGTGGTAAAGGTTAACCGCTCTCTCTTTCTTCAATCTTCATTATACAAACTCCATGTGGCTTAGTAGTGTAATGCATGCGGGTTGAAACCGTGCTCCAGCCATGGCCAAAGGTCAGAGACGAAAGGTTACAGAATTTAGCGAAAACGTCACCGTGCAAGTCGTGTAATAACCAATAATGATTTCGTACTTTCATGCGATCCATTTCTTAAGATATGCCTAAACCCTTACAATAAAATTTTCCCGTTTCTTTTGTCACTTTCATTGCTCCAGTGGTGTAGCTAGAAATTCAGGAGGGGGGGGGGGCCAGTGCAGAAGGGGGCACTAATCCATTTGGGGGGGGCGTGGCCCCCCAGGCCTCCCCTTAGCTACGCCACTGTATTGCTCGCCATAGCATGCACCTTACATCAGGTCAAAGTGCCCTGCAACCCTATTTCCAGTTTTAAATGTCTACGAATAACTCTTCATCCCATCAGCATGCATATCACTTGCTCAATGGTTTTGGCAATAGCATCTTCAATGCAACTACAATAGGTCAGTTTTTGAATCCATGGATTCTTGTTGATTTTTTTCAATAAATTTAATTTTTGACAGGTTTTCATATGCAAGCGAGCAAATGTAATTTTTTTCAATTCGTAGGAAGCCACATATTTTTGGAGCGAAAATTTAAAAAGATCTACATACAACTTCAGCTTCAAGATTAGAATCAGGAGTGCGAATGTTTTAACACAAACTTTGTTATATTTGCCAGTGGTCCTACTTGACCAGTAGCTCTAGCCAGTCCAAATATTTGCAAAGAGTGCTTCCAAAATGATTACAATTCTTATTGATTAGCATTAATTTGTTCAGGAAAATAAACTTACCTCTAATAAAAACAGTGAAGATTATATTGATTACTATCTTCATTGTTCAAACTTGTTCTTACTGGTCAGTGTTATCTGCTATAGCTGTATATCATTGACATATTTTATGATATTTATAAAGAAAAAAGTTTCATGAAATTGGTTTAAAAGCTGAATTTTCCAGAATAATTCCTGAAATGTGATGCTAGACTTTTTCTTTAGTGGTCGAGATGATGCATTTACATTACTAGCATAGTACCTGTGAAGCTGGGAAAAAAGGATAAGAAATTACATTGTTACAGAAGCATCAGCAACATTCAGGGGCGACACCTTGAGATAAAACATTGAAATTGAAATGAAAAAATTGGAGGAGAATGATGCTCGGCCAGAAATGACTAAAAAGCATACTGGTATAAGAATATAAATTTGAGGGACCAAACCAGTGATGGGCACAATTCAGCTACATGCAATTCAATTCAATTAAATTCATTTGCGCATCAGTGCAAATTCAATTCAATCACTTGATTTTTGGCATGTGCTCAATTCAATTCAATTCATAGTGACAGTCAATTCAATTCAATTCATTTTGTTGCGTAACTTGTCTTAGTGATAAATTATGTCAAGTAGAAGACCGCAAGTACCAGGCACGAAGATGAGCTATGCAATATTATACTGCTCACTCATCATTGACTAATAGATATATATGTTTGTCAACATTTGGAGTCGCAGTGTTCAAGATTGCATGATGACACAAATTTGTGTCATAAGTACAAAACATTATTAGTTTGTCATTTTGTTCTCATAAGTTGATCATGCAATGACCTCTGTGGACGTTTTCAGCAGGCAAGCTAACATTTGCACATTTTATTTTATTGAAAAATTGTATCAATATTACAATGCCTTGTAGAAAAACAAAAATCACCAAAGATTCTGATTCTGAAATGTTTATAAATAAGTGCATAAATAATAGTGCTGAGTACCGTGATACACCGTATCGAAATAAACCGGTTTTTTACGTCGATACATGCACCGGTATATCGTATGACGTCTTACCGGTTATTTTTCAAGGCCTAACATCAGTATTTATTGCGTAAAATCACTTAAAATCGCCGTGGCATCAGTTTAACTTTGCGCCGAAACATCGTTTTTTGTTTGCCGCAAAACTGCGGGATGCCGTTTTGCGATGGTATGTCGTAAAACTCGGGAGGACGGCCCGAAATTCGCCGAAAAAAGTTGCGAAAAATTGTTTCATTCTCAATAAATGCCGGTAAATTTATATCACGATAATATCGTGTATCGTAAGGGACGTATCACGATACGTATCGTATCGATGTTCAGCTCACGGTACTCAGCACTAATAAATAATTATTCTGTTGCAAAGATTTACATGGACACTGGACAGATTTACGTAAATCAGCATTTTATCCTGATAATAGAAGCAAGAGCTGAAGTTTTAATTCATGTGCCAAAATGTGCATTCATTGCTATATCAGAAGATATGCCTGATTAACTCACAAACTTGAAGATCAAGCATGACACCAAAAGTATTTTTAAAAAGGGGAAATTTTTGCTCAATTGCCAAAGTTGCTTAGAACTGTGTCTTCTTTGAATTGTTCAATTGCATTTCGCATTGCGGTCATTGCTTTAATCCATTTGATCATTGTTCAATATGGAAGCCACTTACTAATATTTGAACATAGACATCTGTAGGCCTAGATAGGCTAGTAACAACCTAGACATTTTTCCAAATGACACAAAATACTTTTAGCCAAACAATTTCAATAATCCTTCAAAGGTTCAGACTCTAACTTCTCACTTTTGGAGTTTTTTTTCATGAGGTATGACCAATAATGATATGAAATATATACGGGATGAAATGAAAATGAATTGAATTAAAACCGCAAATCACTGCCTATATCAATTCAATTCAATTCATTGCATTTTTCCAACATGGTCAATTAAATTAAATTAAATTCATCAACTTTTTAAATTTTGAATTAATTCAAATTAATTCAATTCATGACTTGAATTGTGCCCATGACTGGACCAAACCTAGATACTTAAGGTTTTTGTAGGAAGTGAAGGATAGCTGCTTGCAAGTTTTTCTGCCTGAGCAGTGAGTAGTTTGGCTGGAGTACTTAACGAAAGCCCAGACGTAAATTGGATAATTTCAAGGTTATTTTTATTGATGTTCAAATGCCATTAACTTTTCTTCTTCCAGCACCATGAGAACGCCGAACACTGAAGCGCCACCAAAGCTGTTGAAAATGCAAATTGAAATGCCAGAAGATTTCTCTCATGCGAACAATTTGAAGATATAGGAATGGTCATGTTTGCAAGAACCTGTTAAATGCGGCTTTGTTCCAATTTCTGTCTATATATTGCTACTTTCTGATTGACATTATCTGCTACTTTCTGATTGAAATTGGCTGCTAAGTGTGCATAACTATCCTGGCACAACCACAAGATGCTCTGTTTTATATGCCATAATTCATTGAGTAGAGACTGGACATAGACAAAGTCCAATAACATGGTGGTTTGTTTCTTCTGTATGGGGGCACGTGTCTGTGTTGTATTGTAAACTCCATACAGTTGACCCATGTGCCGAAAGGTCACTCTGCATTCTTACTGGAATTGACTCTTCCTGGGGAAACCTTGCGGTGATAACTGAACTAGGATATTCAAAATTTGTATTTTAAGTATAATTTCACGTATACCACCAGAAAATCAGTACAGGTCAAAATAAAGCTCTATATTTCAATTTTGACCCAATTCCAGAAAGCTACAGAGTATCTGAACCTCTGCACTTCTGGGACCTTGTCACTACTGTGAGACAGTCTCTTTCAAACAGATTATGGCATAAGTTAATTGCAGTAGCTAATTCAAATAGGCAAATTTCCTTCTGGGCCAATAGTCCATACCCAGGACCGTCTACATTTTATTGTACAATGTTGCCACTCCGCAAATTTCCCCAATCCGCAGTTCGCTATTTACCACCTACTAGTATGAAATGTGTCAATATCAACAGTTTTAATTCAGGTGCGCATCAGGGCTTTGGAGTCGGAATCAGGAGTCGGAGTCGTGGAGTCAGAGGTTTTTGGGTGGAGTCGGAGTCGAACTTTGATTTTTAGGTGGAGTCGGAGTCGAAAATGAAATAGGTGACTCCTGACTCCTAGAAATAATCAATATGATTTACAAAAACTCAGTTTTCAAAATGGGAAATTTAGCCAAAATTTTACACAAAACTTCCAAAACAAGTGTTCATGTACATAATCCTATGAAAACTTTGTAGAATAAATTTTTCTCCCTGTTAAACATGTAATATTAGTGTGCAATAATGCCAATAAGCGGAGTCGGGAGTCGGAATTGGAGTCGTAATTCAGGAGGCCTAAGGAGTCTGAGTCTGAGTCGCTTTTCAGAAAGCCAAAGGAGTCGGGAGTCAAGAGTCGGTTCACTTTTTACCCGACTCCAAAGCCCTGGTGCGCATTTGCAACTGCATTATACAACAATGCCAATACGTGTTTTGTCACTTTTGTTGATTGGATGATGCTCCCTCATATAGGGCCTGCAAGTGGAATGCGCCCTTTTGTACTTTAGTTGGGAAAACAGTACTTCTTGGTACCAAGGTATTATTGCCCTCCATGCTTCAGGAATAGGGGGCAGACTTTTTGGTTCTCTGGATAGATCCAGTGGCTTCAAAAGCATCTCATTCTATAACCGTGCCTTCCTTATGACATTGGAGTTGATTTCCTTGAACATGTTGCGTTTTTGTGGAATTTCAGTCAATGTGATTTCATTACAGGAATTCGCGTTGAAGTTGACTTGTTGACTTCCATTGTTGTGATTTTCAGCAAAATCAGTATTTTCAATATTAAACTTAAAATATCAGGATAAATCTGGCAATTTTAGCTGTTGTAATGGGGCATAGTACTTTAGATACAATACCCACTAAGCACTGGGTTCAAGACTGGAAAATAGATGAGTAATAGCAAATAGAAATATTTATTACATGACGTATGGAAGCCTACATGACGTGTGGTAGCAATGCAGTCCATTCTGGCAATGAATCTGAACTGCTGTGCACAGATATCAACAGATACCCATAACTGTGAAATAGACTAAACCAACTGTGAGACAGACTCTAACTGTGAAATAAAGTAATTTTGTTTCTTGCTGTAAATCGCCCAGTCTTCTATAACACTAAAACTTTGATTGGTTGACATATGAATTAGGATTATAAGCTTGACTGACACCAACATGTCCTGTACTGTATTTGAACATCTCAGACCGCATTTTGACTAGCTTCTGAGAAAATTGTAGTAATTATATCCATGGGCAGATAGTCAGACAGAAAGATTTTAATTATTAGGTAGAACGATTGATTTAGAAACATTAAAATAGACAGATGAAGATAGATCTAGATAGATCTGGATAGATAGATAGATAGATAGATAGATAGATAGATAGATAGATAGATAGATAACAGGGTCTTAGCTTGCAGGGGGGCAGGGGGGCAGGATTTTGCTCAGCCTTACGGCCCTGGATAGATAGATAGATAGATAGATAGATAGATAGATAGATAGATAGATAGATAGATTCAATTATGTATTCATTGATTGATTCAGAACTAAACTTTGAGCACTGCACTTATCATCTATCTATCTATCTATCTATCTATCTATCTATCTATCTATCTATCTATCTATCTATCTATCTATCTATCTATCATTGCTTGATCAATTTAGATTGGATTATTTCTTTTATTTTTTGTAAGTACTGATGATCAGAGTCAGACAATCACAAAATGCGGTTTGATATGACTAAATGTGAGCTTAGTCAATCATTGTTCACGCAAAGTGAATGACATTTGAAGACTAACCAATCAAACTGATTTGTTTCATGGTTGACGAGAGATTACCAGAGATACTTGCACAAAAGGTGTGATGTGCAACATTTTACAGTTTCCAATTGTTTAGGTATCAAAATTAAATGAATAACTGATAGAAAAGACTTAGTTTCACAGTTTCTTTGTGCGCACAAAAATGACTGGATATTAGCCATGCATGAGTAGCTTTCTACCATACGTCACGTGGAGCTAAAAATGCTTGGTTCTTTGCTCAAAAAGTCTAATTCAATGCGAATTCCTGTAAAAGCTCCGTCGAAAATATTTACGAAACTGACCGACTATTACAGCTGCCTATGCAGGTTGACTGCCTGGCATACCAACACTGGTATGCAAAATTATAACTGGAATATAGAAATACAGGCCTTTTAATTTGTAGAATAATGTCTTATTCCTCCCTGCAAAGATCGCTCCAAATCTTTCAAATATGCTTGGTACCACGATTGCAACTTATGCGTGACTTTCAGTTACAGTCTGTCTCATTTGTAGAACACAGGGTCGTTGTCAAAAATCGGACAAAAAATGCACCAAAGCGTCACAAAATCTGATAGATAAATTGCAAATTGGCTCTTCTACCCGTGAGAATGAGTATTTCTGTTGTGTGACCTCTAGATTCTGAGCAATCAGGCCAAACACCAGTTTGCTTCTTCTTCTTTCATGAATTCCCGCCTTTAGTATCTAGGTGAACCTCTGAATCAGAGTGAAATGTTACAATTCATTTTAACTGTCTCTGCAGGATGACAGGATGTAGCATATTGAGTTACATATTCTGTTTGCCCTGTATATGGACTCCTGGTTCTGTAAGCCAATAATATTCAAAGCGTCACTACGTCTATCTAATGGAACTACTGAAGCTACTGGAACTACTGGATTTTGAGGAATAGGCCTAGTTATGTCGCCATCTGCTTTATTGTCTCTCATGTAGCAGCACCCATTTACAATTACTGAGCATGTTTCCGAGTCCTTAATTGGAGGTTGTTCGCATGTTGTGAGACAAACTGTAGTACAAATTCGTAACTGGCACGCCCTATTGCTATCAAATAACACATTTTTCGTTATTGAAAATTGGATTTTCCGTTACTGGAGAACCCCTAGTGTTGTGCATCTTGCATTATGTATATATATAATGACATTATGTTGGACTGTAGATGTAAAGCAGTCACTGAATGCTTTTCTACAAACTCAATTCCATTTGATGTTGTAAATGATGCATAATTAAAGTAATATTCATCCTGTAAATTTATTTAGAAGTTAATTTTCAATTAAAAACCTTGAAATAGACCGATACAATGCTTACTATACTCTGGTTGGTTTAACTGATTCTGAACATGATGGAGTGGCTGGAAATTTGTGAATAAGCACTGTTGACACCAAAATATAGGCCTTTATGTTGTCATATTTTGCGCTAAGTACCTACTTCAGAATTCTGTTGAAAAGTTTTTGACAACAATTTGATGAGTTTTCGACAGGAGTTTTTAACTGTGTCCATGTCATGACAAAGACAAACTTGTCCTTACCTGATCAAACAACCTTGAATGGTTTGTGACAAGACCCTGACAAGATTTTGATGATTTTTTTAATAAACCATCGTCGTGACGAGGCGAAACTTGTCATATTGATGAGTATTTGTGATAAGAAACCGACTAGATATTTTAGTGGTGAATACTTTTAATCTTTCTCCATGATTTTAACTTCCATCAGACTTCAGCCGTTAGCTTTCAACCAAGGAAGTGACTCGTTGCTTTTGGAGAACCTGAAGAAAAATCTACATTTTATTTTGAGTCAAATTGGTATAATATGTGTAATGTTAAATTTCAGCTAACTATTACACTGGTGTTTGATCATGTCTGGAGAGTGGAGAGTTATGCCTTCGTTTGAAATGTTCTGTACATTTTTGAGTTTTTTTAGGCAGTTTCACCGTTTTGAATATGTTAAGGGGTTCTTCCTGTTGGCAGTGGCAGTGACAGTTGCCCGTATTGGTTAGGGCACAATTTCTTGTTCGGTGCAGAACTCAAGATTCTTACTTCCTTGCCATATTTTATCACATTTCCTGAGTTGCCTTTTGAATGGTACATATATAAGAGTGTTGGGCGGTTGTGATATTTTTCGTTCAGTTCGGTTTTTGGTTGTTTCCGAGAAATTCCGACCCAAGAACCGAAGTTGCAGCGGTCCAGAAATTCAATGCAGTAATGGCACGCAACTGGGAAAGTGAACAGATCAACATTTCCCTGATTATTTCTTCATTTCCTTAATAAAATTAGATATCATACAACAACCGAAACACTTGGTTGTTAGATTGAACTTCGGTTCGAGTTTCGGTTGCAGTGGAAAAATCGAAACAGAACCAAAATTATTGGAACCGGCACAACACTAATATACAATGATATTGCTTCTGGAGTAGTGACTTGGCTCATACAAACATGATTCCACTTTCGGTGTTATTTCATCTCTGTTGATTTCCAGCTGCTGCAGTGGACTGATTTTACCTAGTGTGTAGAGGCACTAGCTTCTTGAATTTAATTGTGGCCGTCAAAAAAGGTAATAGTGTGCCTTGGTCTAATGCAATATGCTGTGACATTTACAACTTTACATATTACTATATATGCCTCAGAAAAACCTCCACATAGCAACCCACACACATGGCGAGAACTGTCCGTTCGCATCGGTCCCGATCGAAACTCTAGTTTGATCTGTTATCTCAATTAGTGCCATTGTCGTAGAGTATGCATGTCGAAAACCAAACTGGTACTGATAGATAATCTTAAATTTTTCAAAATATTCATACAGGCGTTTATAGAGGATTTTCTCAATTATTTTATTAATAGTACTAAGAAGGTTGATCGGTAAATACCTTGGCCTCAAAATGGACAACACTTTGTCTGGAGAAGCTACTGTTTCTCAAATTATAAGTAAATGTTCAGCTGAACTAAAATTTCTATACAGAAATGCTGACGTTCTTGATTTTAAATAAAGAAAATTAATAGTCTTTGCCCTACTACAATGTCACTTTGATTATGCTATCTCTGCTTGGTTTTGGAGATTGACCAAAGGTGCTCAAAAAGGATTGCAAGTGTTGCAGAATAAGATTGTATGATTTATTCTCGATTTAGGACCAAGGTCACATATTGGCCAGAATGAACTTGATAGACCTGCAATGCTTGGCACTAAAGATCGACCAAAACAGCTCATGCTCAACCATATGCACAATATATACCTATCACCAAGTTGCACCTAGCTATATTTTTCAGAACTTTAACACAATATACTCCATCGATACAATACCAGACACATTGAAAATAACTTTTTCCTGAACAAACCACGTGGGATGGAAGATTGTAATTTAAGTTATCAAGGTGTGTTGGCTTGGAACAACTTATCAAATATTGTTAAGACTACTAATAGTAAAGATATTTTTAGAGTCAAGGTAAAACAATTCTTAAAGGCACAAGCACATTTAAATGAAATTTCTGCTACTGTTACTTATAAATTAATTTGTTTACATTGTTTATATTTCAACAGCATGGATAGCCTTTATTGCAGCTTGATGCCATCTTGTAGGCCAGACCACACTGGAAATATCAATGCAGGTTAAATTACAGTGTGAAGAAGAGAAAAAATGCAGCCATCGATAGAATATTTTGCCCAACCGCATGGCTTTGGATTTGTCAAGAACCAGACTGTCCCGCGTATCCAGACTCGGCATTAAAATTGACTGCCCACCTGAAATCCAGACCTATTAGTGAAAGGAGACATGCATCATGGGAACTGATGTAATAAATGACTGAAATCCAGGAAATATCCCTTGAATTCCTGTCTAGACAATCAAGACGTTAAATACAACGCTGTCAATTCCATCTGAATCATGGCACACAAGTAAGTGACATTGAAAAGTGAATAGATGACAGTATGTATCTCTTGAAGGGGCTTACTGAAACTCATGACTGGGGAGTAATTGAGCGGGAATTACATAAGAATACATGATGGAAATATCAGACATGACATGTCTGTTCGAAATCCTGGATCATTAGCGAAATGAGCTATATTAGTAGCAGGCGACCATTTAATTTCCAGGGGGGGCGGCTTTCCTTTTCCTTCGGTGAGAAATTATTTATTTCACGGTAACCACTGTGCATTACCGGGAGTACGATGATGATGGTGACGGCCAAGCAATGAAAGAAATTGAGGCCTCTATGCCAAAGAAAAATGACCATCCTGCAAATAGTATAAGGGCCATTCTCAAATTTCGGGACAAAATGCCCTGGAAAATGTGGTAACGGAGGGGACTTTTGATGCAAAAAACCTGCATTTTGAGCAATTTAAAAATTAGAAAAAAAAAAAATATATATAAGTAAGTCTTATTTTCAGAAGTACTTCATCTCAGATCAATCGGTTTTTAAATTAAATATCAATTTTTCGTGGTAATTGAGTGGACAGGAACGGTTTGGTTTTCACTTAATAGTGGTTTCTATTTGGGAGATAAAAAGTTTTGATTGCATTCTATTGAATCCTGTCACCCTCAGCAATATACATAAAATTTCTTTGAAAAAGTATCACTGGTAAGCTCGGAATTGGAGGTAACGGAGGGGACATTTCAGTGGGACCAAAAAATGTTCCAATGAAAATTATGCCTTAACTTGTTGAATACCTGTTTAATGAAAATCTGCAAAGCTGTGGTAGTTTGGCGCATGTGCATCTTACGACATTGAGTGGAAATTGCTCATTAAAAACAATAGCGAGCCGAGCTATGCCTGGTAACGGAGTGGACAAAAAAATTAACATAAACTAGTGACACGTCTTTTACATCAATTAATTCAATGAAATGAAACAAGAAAAAAGTTAAATATGATGTATATATTAATTCAAGTCTATATTCTCATGAATCATGCAGGGAAACTTTGGAAATGATGGTACTTTAGGAGGAAAATTAACACTTGATTTTGTCATGTCAGGTCCAGTGACAGAGAAAAACCACTGATTTGGCACGGATTACTGGACACATTGCACCAAAAAAAGGTCGAATAAATGACTTTTAGTTCCAAATGCAGTGGTTCTAAATAGAAATATGAATAACAGATGTGGAGTGATGCTTCAGATATCAATTGCATTCAAACAAGAGCAGGTATACTGCCTCCATATCCCCCATGCCCTACACATCTACCAATACCCACCAGAATTCCAATTTTAGTTATGCCAAATATTTCCACCAGGGGCATAACTGTGCATACATGTAAGGAGGTGGAGACACCTGGGGGTGGAGTTCGCTTTTAAGAATAACATGGCTGCAGGCCAAAAGCACAGCAAAAAGTATTTGGGATGTGGAAATGGTTATGATATTTATTGATTTATGGTCAGATTTGACAAGTTTAGGGGGGTATTTGAATGTTGGGAAAGGATGAGCATTGTGCATGGTGTGGTGTTTGAGATATTTGATGGACGCCATGACATGGAGACTAAAAGTAAAATCCCCCATAGCATAGCATGGGGGATAATTAATGTCAGGGAACTGGAGTGACGCAAATTGTCCCAAAATTTGAGAATGACCCATAAATTGAAAATTAATATCATTTTTCTTTTATGATGTTTGGATGTGAATTACATTTGAGTTTGTTTCGTTTCAGAATATTCACTGGCCTAAATCTCCAATGAGGCACCAAATGAAAAGAAAAATTAAGAAAGGAAGCTTAATTTGTGGACTAAAAAACTGTTAATAAGTTGAAAAAGGATATCGCCTATTAAATAAACAGTTGTACCTTACTTTGTGGCAACTTCATAGATTAATTTGAGCGGCATAAATCCCGATGGATTTCCCTTTGTGTCCCAAACATACATTCATTTTACTGTAAGATCACTTCGTTGAATCCGCAAAATTACTGTTCAATCTACCAATAGACGGTTCATTGTCCTGTTCAGTTTTATGAACTCGTTCTTTCACGGTTCTTTCTGCAAGAACAAAGTTGCCAGTTCATTTAACTGTAAAATTTAACGGGAATCTTTAAAGTATATACTGTGTGAGGTATATATTTTTCACTATATTGCAAGTGGAAGAATTTGTCAATCTGCAAAAACGAACATATACACGAATTTTGCATTCGTGTAAGTGTGAAATTCTGTCTTTCACGAATTTGTACAGGTGTAATTACGAACATTCACACGCTGAACTTCACCAAAACTAACTATAAAGCTAATTCTGACTCTAAAACTGAGACTTTTAATACCTCAACGAATGTTAGTGTTGTCACAAATGAATAATAAAGCACATCCATAAGTGTAAGTTACAACATGAACAAGAGTACTTGTGCTCAATTTTTTCATGTCCACTAGTTCGTTAGCGCTCGTTTTCACACCTCCACAAATTTGTGAACAAATTCGTGATGAAAATATGTACATGGATTTTTGCAGCTCGTTGTGCTCAATACTCATAGATCAGTTCACTTGGAAACGGCCTGCAAACAGCTGTAGTTCATGGATACAGCATAAAAGCAGTTAGGTTTACACCAACTTCTTTAAGTTCTATCGTAACATCTGCCATAAAATCAAAGGCAATCGCCAGTTGTGATTTACGACATCTTCTTGTGGAATGTAGATTTGACTTGTGACTGTTACTTTAAGATTTACTCTTCAACTAACAGTGACTAACCATTTTTCAGAGATTCGCTGAGAACAAAAGGATAGAACCCTGAAGATGCACATTAATTATTTCCCAAACTGTTAATTTAGCAAAGAGTCATACGATTGCTCCTGTCTGTTGTCACAAAGTTGTCACTCCGTAGGGACAGCTTTTTCAGTCTGCAGTGTCCGTCCATTTGTAATTTTATGGGTCCTGCACTTTTTGTGAGCAGGATCTTTCCATTAACCTTCCAGGAACCAACTCATTTGTTTTTCAGTCTGGGCCTTTTACGAGGTTCGAAAACGACCTAATCAGATGCCATTGTGTGAAATTACTCCCTACAAAACTTTTAGAAACCTGCCGAGTAAGAGGCTTGTGTCTAACAAAACATGGGGCTCCAAGACTGCACTTAAATGAATTTTCATTTTACCACATAGACGTTGATCTCAAAGCTACAATGGCAGGGCCAATAGCACACAACTTATCCTGAAATTTTAATTTGTTATCTTTAATGCCACAGCTTTTGCTTATCAGCAACTCTCTTGACAAAATCTGATAAACAGATCACAAATTGTGATATATTGGATAATTTATTTCAGCAGCCAGACTTCAGGTGGAAAGAAAAACAAATTGATTGTCATGTTTTAGGGCAAGGGACATCCAACATGGATCTATGTCAAGACAATAGCTAACAGTTTTGATATTGTGATACTTGGACCAACAAAAATGTCCATTTATTATATACCTCTCGATACATATTTTGCAATGACCATTTTATCAAATGGCTATGAAAATAGCCTGTTCATATTAGAATATGTGAAAAGAAAAGGTCAAGAGGTTTTATTTACACAGTCTATGAAATGGAAAGCTCTGACACACGATACTCCGACTGTATGGCTTGACTCCTCTAGGCCTCTATGGAGTTTCCCTTTTCCTTTTTAGTGGATATTCGAACCACCCTGCAAGACTCTTTCGGTCGGCATGAAGGCTGTTCTGTGTGTACATTCCGTATTCAGTAGACAAGAAGGGACAAATGGGGGCAACGTCAGTCAATTAACTGTTTTTTATTTGGCGCAGTGTCTTGTATTATCCTGTAGTTAAGTAACTTTCCCTGAACTTCTGCTGAAGCATCTGAATCAGTTTAGGCCCAGAGTGAAACTTCCAGAGTTCCCGAAATTGAGACTATTTATTTTCAGTCTCTTGGAATTTTATTTGCTATTTATATCCTACCATATATTCCACTTGGGCCTGGAATTTGGGAGTCTGAGGGCCAATCTGCGAAAAACTCCATATGCAAGTTGATGGGATACGTACAGGTTATTCACCACAGGAGAGAGAATATGTGACATATCCTACAAGGGCTTTTATCCTGAGATGTGATAAACACATATTTCTGATCCCATGGTGAATAACCGACTTATAGCATGGAACAAACAGGTAAACATGGCAGGATAAATTTGACGACAAGAGATATGTGAGAATTATTGTCATGGAATGTACAGGCATGTGATTGACCGACACAGGAGTCAAATTGTACAGCAAAAAAGAAAATCACTTGTAACTGTCCCAGCTGTACATGAGTTTTGATCTGCGAATAGAGAAAGAACTATTAACAGAATATTCACTTTTCTGGATAATATAAGGAACTTAGCTGTCAACTAAGAACTGTGACTCCTCAGGCTCGGTGGATGTCATGAAGAGGAGGTTATAGAACTGTTTTATAGGCAGTTTTAAATAATCTTATTGGAAAGTTTGATGACCAGATTGTAAACAGACGTTGTGCTTCATCAAACCTGCATTGCAATCTATATGCATAACATAAAACAAAATATTTATATGAGCATCTAAGGGGGTATTCTGAGTACATGCTCTAGGAGGGAATAGAACTCTTATACTGAGTGGATTCTTAGGTGCTTCACAGTTGTCACTATAGCAGCAAAACCTGCTGTTAGTGGCCATGTAAGAAGCAGTTTCTACTGGTGTTAGTGGCTAAGTAACTCCTAAGGGGGTATTTTATGTCTAAGTAGCCATCTTAGTTTCCTTGTCCTGAAAAACTTCATTAGAAGCTAATTCCATTACCCTTACCTGAGTCAGTAGTCAAATGAGCCTGTCCCTGTTAGTCACAATCTGAAGCTTTTCCATAGGTTTGAACAAATTCACTACTTTAAAATGCGGGGGAGCCACCATCTGGTCTTTTTGAGTGACTTAAATATCTGGTTTCTTGATAGCAAAGTTCATTTTTCGGAGGGTCTCATCTTTGCTGAACTATTTTGTGGTGGTCAGACTGTGGTCTTTTGGTCTTCCACACTCCCTTGCTTAGATTAGTGACACTGACAAACGAGAAATTTTGTCTCCATGGAAGGGGCTCATGCACTCGATCTCATTTGTGGAAGTAATTGTGCGGGGATATGATGACAACGTCTGATTGAAACGCCAGACATGACGTGTCTGTCTGAAATCCTGAATCAATAGTGAAACGGGACATGAACAATTAAGGAGTAAGATTGTGGAGTAAGAAGACAGACAGACAAGGCAGACAGACAGACAAAAAAATTATTCACAGTGAAGAGGCATGTATTCTCAAATTTCGGGACAATTTGCGTCACTCCAGTTCCCTGCAGGGTTGGGCACGAGTACACATGTACTCGTGTACTCGTGTACTCGAGTACATTTTTCCAAGTACTCGCATGTACTCAGTACTCGTGCCAAATCATGAGTACAGTACTCGTACTCGTACTCGAGTACATTGCCAAAGTACTCGTACTCGTAGTGAGTACATCACGAGTACAATTGAAGTTTCAGAAGAGCAAAATTGAACACAATTTAAGGAAATGAATTAAGAAAAGAAAGGTCATAATTTGAACAATAAATAGTTTAGACCTTTGATAGTTTCCAAGCCATACTTACTAAGAAGTCAAATTTATCTTTACCATATACATGTATTAAGAACAACTGCTACAAGAGAAAGTCATGAAATCCCATTCAATAAATTTATCTTGTTAATAGGCCTACTCTTTATTTGTGTTCATATATCTTGCATGACAAATCATTTCAAATAGTTGTTCTTTGTTTTCTTTGTATGTATGTTGAAACTAATCTGTCATAAATATGATTAAGATTTAGACAAGTAATTTTCAATGTATTTACGCTGATATAGAGGAGAAACCAAATTATCACAATTAAGTCTTCCAGTCTACAGAATACACATCACACGGCCGCCATTTACAATTTTAACACCTTTTGGTGCAAATCAAAACATCATAATTCACAGGCTAACACTGACCTTACTCTTGAAGACACAGTATTATTGTCTTCGCCATAGTATTCCAAGACATCTAAATTATATACCTATGTTTTTAAATTATGTCTGTAGTCCTATTTAATCAATCACTAAAGCCATTTCCGTTTTCACCTTTTTTGGGTAAATCGGCGCTTAATGGAAATCAACCAATAATGAGTACTTTATTTTGTTTTCTACCCAATCATCATTCACCAAACTGTGTGAATAGCATGTTATATATTTTTATCTGACGAATAATGTTGTTTTTTGAACGAAACACCCATTTCTTTATTTTCAATGAATTTTTAATGTATTTAATATTTCAATAGGTTTGATTTTCCAAGCTTTTATGCATATATATTCAACGAATTTTCGGCTTGAAGGGAAGATATTGTGATTAAAGTAAGACTCACTGACAGCCCTTGACATTCTGCTTTTTGTGGTCCTAAAATGATTATTTTAGTACAATTAGAACTGACAAAAGCTGCATTCATCTAGAACAACCAGAAAGCAGTATTCACATCTAATTACTTGAATGCAGTAAATCACAATGATGTAAATGTTCCTGTTGAATGGAATTGGCCGAAATTGTGGAATAGTGTGCCAAATTCCATGTGGGATTTTTGTTTTCAAGTCTTAAAATTAATAATTTATTCATTCAGTAGCATATATTTGATCCTATTTGATATTAAAATATTTTATTTGAACACATAGCCGCCATTTGCTTTTTTCACACCTTTTGGCGCAAATCAAAACATCAGTTCAGTTCAGTTCAGTTCAGTTCAGTAGGTAATACTGGAAGCAGGCAACGGTGCCTCTGTATCCAGATCTTCTTCCTGATGGCGTAAATGTCGTGTAATAGGCAGGTTCGATTAAAAACAGAAATATAACTTATTTTTGTTACAGGCTGCTTGTGCCGCCCGTAGTTTTCAGACTTGCTAAATTGCTCATTAGACTGCACTTAAGTCTTAATTATTTACATTGTGCAGTATTCGCTAAAAACTTGATAAAAACAGGATAAAAACAGGCTGCTTGTGCCGCCCGTTATTGGAAGTGCCTTTCTTGGATCCAACAAAATTTCCTGGACAAAAACTAGACAATTATGTACATTGTTTATAATTGCAATTTATACGTTACTATGTTCTATTTAGTATATTAGTTTTTTTGTTGTTTTTTTCTTTATAGTAGCTTTGTTCAAAAAATGGGTAGACTAAAAATACAGGCTGCTTGTGCCGCCCGTATAGTTGATACAGGCTGCTTGTGCCACCCGTATACATAGGCCTTATTGGTTAACAGTTTACTTGAGAAACATGCTTGATACAGGCTGCTTGTGCCGCCCGTATTTCTAACATTATTCACTCCATACGGCTCAGTCCTAGGAGTGGAGTTCGTCCAGGGAATATTTCAGGGGGTGGTTCCTCCAATGTTTGTCCAGCTGGTTTTTGAAGCTATTTGTGCTTTTTGATGTTACCACATGGTTTGGCAGGCTGTTCCATAATTTGATGATTCGGTTGCTGAAGAAGTGCTTCCTGGTGTCGGTGGCAAAACCTCCTGGGACGTATAGCTTTAGATCATGGCCTCTTCTGCCTCCTAAATCTCTATGCAGGGTGATCGATACTTGAGGGTCGTATATTTCTTGCAGCAGCTTGTAGGTCTCAATCATATCCCCCCGTTGTCTTCTGAATGCTAGAGTGGTGAGACCCAGTTTCCTCAGTCTTTCCTCATATGCAAGATGTTTGAATCCGTTGACTTTTTTAGTGGCGCTTCTCTGTACCCTTTCAATTCTTTTGATTTCCTGTACTTGGTATGGGGACCAAATTGAATGACCGTAGTCAAGGTGAGATCTAACCATTGTTGTATATATTGGAGTAAAGATGTCAGGGTTGAGATAATCGAATGATCTTCTTATGATTGCCATATTTCTGTTCGCCTTCGATATGATGTTTGTTATGTGACTTTTGAAATTTAAATGATGATCTATTGTTATCCCAAGGTCCTTCTCGCTTTCCACTTGCTCAAGTTGAACCGGTGTCCCTGTCTGATCCTGGATATACCTTGGTTTTCTGGTGACTGTCTGACGCGGTTTACAGAGGTACATCTGCTAGCATTTCTGGGCGTTGAACTGGAGCAACCATGTTTTTGACCATTCGTCGAGAGTGTGCAAGTCGTCTTGTATTCCGTTGTTATTGTTGGCTGCGGATGGTGAATAATTTGCAAAGATTTTTGTGTCATCGGCAAAGAGAAGGGTTGGGGACTCTAGTTTGGTTGGGAGGTCATTGATGAATATAACAAACAGCAGCGGTCCTAGCACAGATCCTTGAGGAATGCCACTAGTGGTGTTGGTGGGAGAGGAGGTTTTGCCATTGACGATCACTCTTTGGGTCCTTTCGGTGAGAAAACTTTTGATCCAATTTAGTAATTTGCCATTAATACCATAGTATTCTAATTTATATAGTAGTCTTTTGTGCGGAACCGAATCGAATGCCTTTTTAAAGTCCATATATACTATCTCGATGATCTGACCTTTATCAAGTGCTTCCGTCCATAAGTCCAGAACTGTGAGTAATTGGAGAGTCGTTGTTCTGCCCGGTAGAAAGCCGTATTGTTTATCACTGAATAAGTTGTTCGCCAGCATGTGGTTCATGATCACATCACGAATTAAAGACTCCATGATTTTACATATTATGCTAGTAAGACTTATGGGTCTGTAATTGTCACATGCACTTTTGCTTCCTTTCTTGTGGATGGCACATATATTGTTTGTTCTCCATATTGTTGGTATCTTTCCCGTGCGAATTGATGTTTCGTATATGATCTTAATTGGCTCCACGGCTTCATTTGCGACTTCCTTTAATACTCTAGGGACTATGTCGTCCGGACCTGGCGATTTGTTGGCCTTCAGCATGTCAATTTTCTTCTTAATACTTGATGGGGTGAAGATGGTATGGTCGATCGAAGGGATTTGGATGGGGGGAGGTGGAAGTTGAGGGGAGTCGCCGCTTGGTTCAGCAGTCATGACAGAGGCGAAATATGTGTTGAGCGCTTCAGCTTTTTCTTTGTCAGTGCTGGCTATGGAGACACCTTCTTCTGATGGCACTTTCAGTTCTGGGATGGAGGTTTTGGTCTTGAACTTTCGGTTTACGTAGGTCCAGAATATCTTGGGGTTTTCTTTAACATGCTTGGCAATCTGCTTCTCATGGTTCAATTTTGCTTTTCTAATCAGGTCCTTGACCTGGTTTCTGGCTCTTTTATATTCTTCGTATTTAGTCTGGTCCCTCGTTTCGAAGTATCTGTTCCAGAGGCGATGTTTCTTCTTTATCTTTTGGACGAGGCTTCTTTCTAGCGGTATTTGTTGGTGTTTCTTCCTTTGTTTGCCGATACGCTTCATTGGGATGTTGGTCTTCTGTGCATTATGAAATGTGCTGAAGAATAGATTCCATTGTTGGTGCACGTCGTCAGGATGGTCTCTCGTCAATATTTGTTGCCAGTTGCACTGCATATCTCTTCTCATTCCCTCGAAATTTGCCTTTTTCATGTTGTATCTGGGTCCCCCGATATATTGGTTACAACTGGTGTTTATGTTTGTCATGATCTTCAGAAGTGAATGGTCGCTGTGTCCTAGTGGTTCATCATACTGGATCTCATCGACTAGCTCAGGGTTGTTTGTTATGATTAGGTCGAGGATCGATGGCGTGTCTGTACCTCTCTTTCTTGTTGGCCTGTCCACAAGCTGCTGCCAGAAGGCGTCCTGGATAGTTTCTAGTAGGCTGTGTGAGGATGCTGACGGTGGGCCTGTACTTACTAGTTGGTTCCACTTTATTTCTGGGTAATTGAAGTCCCCGAGGATGAGTAGGTTTCCTGGTTCTTGATCAGAGATTTCTTGCATCAGGTCCATGAGGCTGTTATTGTTTGCTTCACTTGAGCTGGGGCTTCTGTATATTACAAGTACTTGCAGTTTTTCCCTGTTACTTTGGACATCCACTCCAAGGAATTCACTGAAGGACTGCTGACTATGGATTTCACTGGAGTTCAGCTTATTGCTTACATATATTACTATTCCTCTTCCTGTTGTGGTTTGTAGGTTTTTTGTGTATGGTTCATATCCATTGATTGAAATTTCTGCAAGAGTGGTCTCATATCTTGATGATTTGGGCTTGGCTTCTGTTATTGCAATTATATCTGGAGGGGTTGGGGCTTCAGAGATGCGGAGTCTCAGCTCATCTATTTTGTTGAGTAGGGAGTCGGCGTTAGTGTACCATGCTGATAGGTTTGCTTGGGGAGTCTCGGTTACGTTGGCGGACCGTTTGTTTCGGGTGCCTTCTTCTTGGTCGCCTTGACCCGTTCCATTCCGTACGGTCCCACGAATTTGAATAAAAAATCCTCTGGGTCCCCGTCAACGTTCTCCTTTGCTTCATTCAACAGTCTATTTCTATTAGTTCTTGTTGCTGCAGGGAGGTCGTGGGTTATTGAAACATCAAATGTTGAGTCTTTCAGTTTTCTTAAATTCTTCATAACTTCACTTTTGCTTCTTTGATTCATCTTGACTAGTATCGGTCTATGTTTGTCAGGGATTTGCTGGCCCAGTCTTTTTGCCTCGGCAATATCCGTCGCTGTTAGTGATACGACGCAGGATTTCAGAACCCTCAGTGCCACTTCCATAGAGTTTTCATTGGGTTCTTCTTCCATTCTGTGGATTATTATGTTGTCCTTTCTTGAGTCTATTTGCTTCATCTCCTCTTGTCTATCTCTGATTTGATCTCTGATTTGATCTCTCGCTCGGTTCTCTCTATCCTCCTTTATTTTCTCTTCAATCATCGTAGAGACATCCTCTTTGGATGTTTTAGTAGTCTCTAGCTTCTCTACCTTCAGTTCTATGTCTGCCAATCTTTTGTGTAGAGGGAATGCCGCTCTGCTGCATCCTTTGCAGTACCATGCAATTGTATCGGTGTCGTCACTTTCGTCGATGGCATTGTAGATATGGTCCTTTACTTTCTCACATTTTTTGTGGAACCAGTTGATACATAGGTCGCATTCTAGGGCCAGGTCGGTCTCTTTAACTACCTTGTCGCAATCCGGGCAGTTCACTGTTTTGGTTTTGTCACGCTTTTTCTTAGGCATTTTTGCAGATCTAGTTATTTATTTTGGTTCTAACTGTACAGGCTGCTTGTGCCACCCGTAGACAGGAGGAGAGTACAGGCTGCTTGTGCCACCCGTAGAGAGGACTGGAGTAAAGTGAGATAGTGAGAGAAACACAGGCTGCTTGTGCCACCCGTTGAGAGGAGCTGAGGTTTTTACAGGCTGCTTGTGCCACCCGTTGAGAGGAGCAGAGATTTTTACAGGCTGCTTGTGCCACCCGTTGGGAGGAGCAAAGATTTTTTTACAGGCTGCTTGTGCCACCCGTTAAGAGGAGAAAAGATTTTTTACAGGCTGCTTGTGCCACCCGTAAGAGGGAGAGAAGATTTAGCTTACTATTTTAGACTTAAATAGGGCAGATTTTTCTTAGTGAATTTGAGGTTATTTACCTTTTTTAGTTCCTTTTCTGTCTTTTGAAGTTGCTGGGTTCTTGGTCGGACGATTCGGTCGTGTCCTGGGATAGATGCCCCGATGTCTTATTTAGATCAAGGGTGTCTGACGAGTCGAAGGACGTGTCCAGTAGCGCCGTAGGTTGGAGAAGTTCGCTAAGGTGACGCTGGATATATGACGTAATCAGGGAGTACCAAGTTTCTTTCAGTTTCTCGGAAGGGTGGACACCGTCTTTGAGGTCCTTGTCCGTAAATCTGCTCACCTTTTTGTTTTTCCTTTTCCTCTTTATGGAAACGAGAACGGATTGACGGGCTAAGTCTATAGTGGGTGCCTTCCTTTGGATGTTTCTGGCTATAATGAAGTCGTTGACCTGATTTAAGTCTGCAAGCAGGTGTTTTTGCTGCTCTGCGAATTCGGTAGGGGGCTCGACGTTGGGATGCTTGGTTTTGAAGGATTTGGTCAGACCTGCTGGGGTGATCGTGGGGATGTTAAAATTGTTGCCAAATCTGTCGATCAGATCGTCAATAGTTGCTTTTGCCTGCTCTACTTTTCCTTCCCGTTCTGCGTAGTCAAAGCATTGAAGGTTGGAATATGCCGCTCTTGATGTGAAACTACATATACCTCCGAATAATAAACTGTAGTGGTATGTTCCCCTGGAATTTAGTTGTATTAATCTTGTTGCTAGGTAGTCAAGGGTAGCTCCTCTATGGAAGTGAACTTCGAATTGAACCACAGGTATGCCTTCTAATGTCTCCGGTAGGTTTGCTGCTTCCAAGAAACTCTTTAATTCATTTCCCCTAGAATCCGTCAGAACAAGCACCCTAAAAGTCCGCCTTACAATTGACACCAGTTTAAGCCCAAAGCTTGTTGATGGAAGGTTAGGATTCGGCTCACGTAATGCTATTCGTTAGTCACAAGTATAATTTTGAAATTAGATTTAAATTTGAAATTAGATTTAAATTTGACGTCCTCGTTGATTTAGTTATCAGATTGTCCCCAAGTTGACACAGTTAAACGCAGTTTGCCCAGCAGCGCTCACTGAAATGCCTGGTAGAGTCGCTCACGGAATTGAGTAATATTCACAATATCGCCCACAGTACACATGTTGTGGTATTGGCAAAGTCCTGGTTCCAGGTAAAATAATCCGTATATATATCCAATTAGTGTTTGGAGTTGATTAACAATGTATATTCTTCGATATAATGTAGTAGATGGTCACTTATCTTCGATAGAATCCACGATGTTTATCGATTTTGTTGTTCCGTAAAATCAAACGCTGCCTCTTGCCGCCATGTTACCGGAAGCCCAAACATCGTAACTAACAGGCTAATACTTGCCTTATTACCAAAGATACAATATTTTAACTTCTGCCATTGTCTAAAGCTACTTTTAATTGATAAATGTACGTTTTAAAATTATGTTTCTGACTCAATTTTAACCATAACTAGGGCCATTTACGTTTTAACCTTTTTTTTGTTAAATCGACGCTTTTACGGAAATCGGAATACAACATTTAGTCTACTGACTCACCCTGGCTTGTCTTAAGGTGGCTCGCTACTCATGGTGCAGCAATGGCGGCATCACCATAGCAACAACAGTCTGCTGAGCAGTGTGGACTGCTTTTTTGGTTTTTTATAATTCCTTGCGACTGCCGCTTCGTTTGTCATTTGCGTCACTTCTATTAGGGTTAGAAACTTCTGGTTTGGAGCATTAGATGCGCTATGAACAGGACTATAACATGCCTGAGATTCAGCTTTATGATCCGAATAGAAACTTTTTACACGCGATTTTCGGCAAGCAGGTCTAATTTCTAAAAATTGACTTGGAGATGTAAATAAATTTTTATCTCAATTTCTATCGTGGTAACAAACCTTCTCTTATGCATTTTATTGTTCCTAACAATATTTAGAAATTAATGACAAAAAAATGAGAAATCCTATCCCGTCAATTTTTTTTAGCGCCATGGTTTATAAAAAAAATTTAAATTGTCAAAATCAAAACTTTTATTCCGAGCCCCTTGGAAAGTCCTTTAAACTAAATATATCTCTTTGAAATTGTAATCAGCAGTTCCATTGAAGTTTCTTCTTTAATTTCATGCTTCATTTCATAATATGGGATGCATGACCACTGAATGGCAGGACAAACTTCACAGAAAGAAAGATAAGAAAAAAATTGAGTTTTTAAGGTTTTCGTGGACTGACCTTCTTGTACATAACCTCAAATATTTTGAAAAAAAGGCTGGTTGCGACCACTTTTTTTTACATATCCTTGCTATAAACTATATTTTGGATCATTCTAAACTATTTTTGAGAAATCCTATCTTAGAAAGTTCACGAGTATCGAGCCACCTTAAATCTAAATAGAATTTTAATTATAATACTATGTTATGATTTTATTTAACGAAAAATGTTCTCATGTGAACGAAATAACAATCTCGATGCTTACAATAAATTTATATGGTGTTTAATTAAATGTTTGCTAAATCTGCCATTCCAAGCTTTGACATGTGTTTAACGGATTTCTGGCATTAAGAAAATAGGCCTATATATTGAAAAAAAACAACCTTACAGATAGCATCATGCTCACTTCTCAATTTGTTGCTATATTATTTTGGTTTTAGTTTGCTGAGTAGCAAATCAGGTAAATTATATAAATACATCACATCTCCAATTCTCCATTGCAATGAATTAATTATCTGAAATTTTGATTTGACTAGGGCACTAGGCCTATATATATTCACATTTATTTTAGCTGTCTTATAGGAAAATGACCATACTGGATATACCGATTCAAAATCGTGTTTGTTTATTGTTATTCAAGACTGAATTGATAGATATAATTATTGATTGACAGATAGTTAGATACATAGATGGATAGACACACAGATAGACAGAACGATAGATTTTAAATTGAGCGATTGATTGGTTGAGTGACTAACTAACTGATTGGTTTATTGAAAGTTTGATTGATAGATTTATTGATTGCTTGTCATACTTGACAAAGTAAAGTCAGCAGGAATACACCCATGAAGCCTGTCCATGCCACAAAACTAAATCAGTGAACAAACTTTTACTTAAGTATCAACACTATCTATATTTACAAATGAGAAATATACTTAATTTGGTATAAGTCCCACATGGAATTTGGTCAATCAAATGTTGTTTTTTTAATTTGTGAAGAACCATAATTCTCAAATTGGGAAAGTCCTAGAAAAATGGCTGTCTGTTAAGGGCTGAGGGAAAATTCTAGTTAAATACATTATCTGAATTTAAAAAATATCTTTATGTATTGCATTAACTGTCCTGCCCCCCCCCCCACAAATCATACGCCAGTGGAATTCAGCTGAGATCACACACGACTAGAGCTGGATTCGAACCCAGACCCAGCAATGGGCAGCCACACAAGTAGCTTCAAAGGCCATAAGTCAACAAAGTTCACTTTTAATAAACAAAGGAGCATATAAATAGTAGTCTTCACTGGTATTCTTTATTGGTGCTCAATTATTTTATTTTAATAATGCTTTTTTCTCTTTAAAAATACTGTGCAAATAAGGTTCGAAACTGCATAAATGTACTCGTACTCGTACTCGAGTACATTTGAAAGTACTCGTACTCGTACTCAAGTACATTCAGAAAAGGCTGTACTCGTACTCGTACTCGTACTCGTAGATGTGGCAAGTACTCGTACTCGTACTCGAGTACATTTGCATGTACTCGTGCCCAACCCTGGTTCCCTGACATTAATTTGAATGAAATTGATATCTGAAGCGTCACTCTACATCTGTTATTCATATTTCTATTTAGAACCACTGCATTTGGAACAAAAAGTCATTTATTAGACCTTTTTTTGGTGCATTGTGTTCAGTAATCCGTGCCAAATCAGTGGTTTTTCCCTGTCACTGGACCTGACATGACAAAATCAAGTGTTAATTTTCCTCCTAAAGTACCATCATTTCCAAAGTTTCTATGCACGATTCATGAGAATGTAGACTTGAATTAATATATACATCATATTTAACTTTTTTCTTGTTTCATAAACTTTCATTTCATTGAATTAATTGATGTAAAAGACATGTCACTAGTTTATGTTAATTTTTTTGTCCACTCAGTTACCAGGCATAGCTCGGCTCGCTATTGTTTTTAATGAGTAATTTCCACTCAATGTCGTAAGATGCACATGCGCCAAACTACCACAGCTTTGCAGATTTTCATTACACAGGTATTCAACAAGTTAAGGCATAATTTTCATTGGAAAATTTTCAGGTCCCACTGAAATGTCCACTCCGTTACCTCCAATTCCGAGCTTACCAGTGACACTTTTTCAAAGAAATTTTATGTATATATATATTACTGAGGGTGGCAGGATTCAGTAGAATGCAATCAAAACTTTGTATCTCCCAAATAGAATGCACTATTAAGAGAAAACCAAACCGTTCCTGTCCTCTCCGTTACCCGGTACTGTCCACTCTGTTACCACAAAAAATCGATATTTAATTAAAAAAACGATTGATCTGAGATGAAGTACTTCTGAAAATAAGACTTACATATTTTTTATATATTTTTTTTATTTTTAAATTGCTCAGAAAGCAGGTTTTTTGCATCAAATGTCCACTCCGTTACCACATCTTCCAGGGAATTTTGTCCCGAAATTTGAGAATGGCCTTTTAGACATGAAAAGACTTTACACAATATGCAATATTTATCTATGTAACAACAATTATAAGATTTATATATGGACTCCTCACTATGGGGAGACCTCTCTAAGGCAAAGAATCCGCTATCGAGAGGCCACCCCAGAACAAAATTCGAACCTGAGAGAAGAACTTGGTCTTGTTATAATACCCCATGATATTTACAATACCACATGAAAATCAAGGGATACACCCCATGTGATATATGTATATTATATGTATTCTCTATAGTTTTTTGTGTGTACTCAACGGCCTGATTTTATCATTCATTATGTCTTAGAAACATTTCGGTCAAACATCGAAGTCACTTTCAACATTACCATTCATTTTGCATTGTTTGAATTTGGTTTGAACATGGTTTAGGCCTACATATATAGTAATGTAGTAATATGCTGGTAAGAAGATTAACTACACATCAAGTGAAGTAATTCTTCAGTAGGTGATTCCAAAAACCGAAAATTCAATTTTTGTACAAAATTGTTCATTCTTTTTGTGGATGATATGAACATAATATTATTGTTATCTTAGCACAGCCGATCAGGTGCATCATTTTAATGGAGTCATGCCTGCATTAAATGAGTTTTTATGAAGTACAGTACATATGAAAAACAAATGGGAAATGGAAAAAAAATCCAATTATTCTGAAATTGAATACCATTGCATTTATTACTTCCTGGTGGCTTTAGAAATTACCAGACTGATTTTAATTTTGAAAAGTAATGGGATTTATCTTTCGGAAAATGATTGGTCTTAAAAAACATAGGTTGACAGCACACCCCCGGCTTTCAGCAGAATTCAGAATTCATTGCTTTATGAACATCAAAACGCAATAGTGTAAACCTAATTCACCATATTTGATAAATAATATGGTACAATTGTACAATTAAGCAAACAGCAGCTAGGAACATTTTACTGAACGAGGTCCAAAATTGACTGAAACGTGATCGGAGACTGGTGTTTATTTTTTGCAATTTTTACCTCCATTTTTCGAAATATCTTGCATTTGAACATGATGATATGACAAATATATGCATGACAATCATGTTATACACCCTCATATTAACTTCTGTCAACATTCAATAGTACAGCATAACATTAGAAGGAAAATTGTAAGGAAATGAGTATTTCCACATTTTGTGCATTTTAAACTTGCTTTATCAACGCGAAAAATTTGCATTCAACATTACTTCCTAATATGTTTAACTTGTTTAAGTTAAGGCCTACGAATTATTCATTGCCATATATCATTCTTTAAAATTGTTGCTGAATTTGCTGTTATGAATTTTCGTAAGAGCATTTAAACCCCCAAAAGGCCATCCTCCATGCTGTCGGGGTTGGTAGGACCTCCCCCTCCAGACAAGCACCAGGTTTATCTCTATTTGGGTCATATATGACTCACAGGGTCATGACCCAACAAAACTTGACACACTTGCATCTTTAAAATTTGATTAACCACATTGCTGAGCTCAGTGAGCTGAAGCTGCTGCTGTGACAAAATTTAACAAGAAAG
The DNA here is from genome assembly GCA_026936325.1 of Platynereis dumerilii. Classification (NCBI taxonomy): domain Eukaryota; kingdom Metazoa; phylum Annelida; class Polychaeta; order Phyllodocida; family Nereididae; genus Platynereis; species Platynereis dumerilii. The sequence goes on from JAPTHN010000001.1 coordinate 160,690,545, forward strand.
TTTATAAATATGATCAACTGTTTTGCTATTTAGTAGGCCCTATATTGAAAACAGACACATTAAAAGCTATTAAAGTTGGCTTAAGTGAGAGGATTTACATTCAAAGCCACAAGAATGTTGACAGCTGGCCTAAAGCACCCAGTGACACCCAATCCTGTGACACACATCTTGGCCTCTGTGGTCTGCTGCAGCAGAAAGTTCCGAGCAAAATTGGTCGCAGTGGCCAACTAAGGAGGGGGTGAAATAGAGATAACAGTGGGGCTTGGGTGAAGGGCGTATGGAATCACTAGCCCTGAAGACTGAAGGATGCCAAAAGGCACATCTGGAGTATTTGATGTACAGTGTACACCATGTTAAATTTTCATGTCCATAGGTTAGGTGTATTTTTTCTGAGTTCTGCTTCGGAAATTTTTCTTTTCAATTTTCAATATTTTACAAAAAAATATGTTGTAATTGTATGAATATGAACCTCGAAAGGCAAATATAAATATGCGATAAGACCCATTCTTGTTCCAAATATCATATATATATATACTGATGGAATAGTTTGGGCTACTATAATACACATATGTGACGTGCAGCAGGCTGCCCGGACTGCATGGACTAAGCTAACAGTTAGTATGATAACTATTAATTTCTGTTCAATCTCGTGCATTTTGTGGAGGCACACTATAGTCTATAGGCTATACATATGTTACTTGAAGGACTTTTAGATTTCTGTGTCTAACAGCAAAGTCACCTGAGGTGATACTCTTGCATTATTAATCAACATAATGTGCATATATATTATTCAGTCTTGTACTTAAGACACCTTCACTCTTTTCCAGTGCTCTCCCGAGACAGCTTGCAGGTTAGTGGCACATCTGGAGCATTTACAGAGGCATGCAATACTCTCATGCATCCTTGTCCCCTTCGCACCATCATCAGCATCATTTATACCTCTGACTGAACAGGAAGGAATGATGTTTGGTACCTACACAGGTGTGTGTGTTTGGTTGTTGGTTTGTCCATCAATTTGTTAAGATAGATATAGATATATAGATATAGATATATGGTAAGTGCAGCCCTCTAAGCCCAGTTCTGGGCGCTCACGAGGGTTGATTGATGAGATGGGAGAGAGAGCGGGAGTCCTCAACATGTTACACATTTACCCCATGTGAGGGATCTTTTACTTGCCCAGCATAGACACTGATACAAGGGGCCGCCAATTTAACGTCTCATCCGAACGACATCCAGCTGGGATTTTGCTCATGAAGGTGCACTGAAAATTTTGAGTTCCCCACCCGGGGTTCGAACCCATGCAAGCAAAGCCCTTCAGCGGAGCAGGTGGGCATCTAAGCCACTCGGCCACCCAGCTGCTGTCTACCTGCAAATCTTTCACGAATATGGTTTTGACAAGCTGTATGGATGTTCACATCATCTTGCATGATTTTATAGGATTAGCCACTGAAGGTTTGATTTATATATAATTTATATTATATGGTATGGTATTATTTTACATGATACATTTATTATAATAGGCCCATATATTTGAAGGTGCAAAGTCTCCTTATAAGGTTTAATGGAATCTTTTTAGGTGCCTTATAAGATTCAAGTCATATCTGGAACCTTTAGTTCTATGTGTGTACGCAGGCCTTCATTTGCTCTTCCCAAGTGACCTTACTGATATCCCTCTCAAACTAATGTCATTGAAATAGCTGTAATTCGGTCCATCTTGTAGCTCTGATTGCATATATAGAAGTTCAACTAGTGGAGGCCACCATTGGCCAGTGGCCATGTCAACCTGGAGTGCACTCAATTTAATTAGCTATAGATACTATGTGACGTATCATACGATGGCATTACCCAAGGCACTGCTGTGGGACAATTACATGATCAATTCCCTGGTAAGTTGCAGGAGTTGTTGTTGAAGTTGACTTTTCCTCAGATATTTCCCACTTTTTAGTTGAACATGACATATATTGTTCCAAGACCAAACATGGTATCAAGCCCCCTGAGGAGAACACCCACCTGCACATTTTGATGTTCACCTGTGCTTGACTTGGAGATAAATTAACATTACCTTTTTGCTGTTCGGGTTTGCTATTTGTAGAAACATTTAAATATTCACAAAATATATTCGTTGCAAGACAGGGCTGGAAATGATTATCTGTCAGACCAATAAGTGATGAGAAAGTGAATTTAATTAGTTCACTTCACTTGACTTGAATTGTGTTGGTATACTATACCCTGGATCAACTGGGGTATCTAAACCACCTGACTGACAAGTCAGTCTGCTGTGAAGCAGGCGAGCCAGCGAGGCTGCAGACTGATGAAATTCAAGTCGAATTGGGTATCGAATTGGAATTTAGGTCACTAGAACTGCTCCCCCTAAAGTCCGCGCTGTTGTCTGTCAGGTCCGCGCTCAGCAGAACTAAGCAGAACTGAGCTAGGCTGCTTCAAAAATGCATGTAAGCGAGGACCTGATTGGCAGCACCCCAAGTGAAATGTTGTAGCCTGCTCACTCAAGCTTGCAACTGATTTAGCAGGCTACTGTAGCCTGCTCAACTGCCATCTTTTGTGGAGGGAGCTGCATGCAATTTCATTTTTGGTGACCGCCGTATGATGATGAGATGAGAAGACTGGAAGTCTTGAACATAGCCTATTAATTCTGGAACGCCCACGATCTTTCAGTTGCCCCAGCATAGAACACTGGATACAACCCGTCTCCATTTAATGTCCCATGGGCTCAGACTACAGTGAGTTCCTGGGTTGAGATTTGAACCCACGCTAGTGGACGGGCTAAGGGCATGGTGACTTCAAGTCATGATGCAAAGGTCTCCTCTGGCAGAGATGTTCCTTGGGCCAAAACATAGGATTTTATCCTGAGACACACGCTATATCTCTGATTCAAGATGGCTGCAGGTGGCTATCATGAATTTTGCCGCAAATCTCACACGTTTACTAATTTTGATCACAAATTAAAGTGTGACACATTAACTTCAGCCAAAATAAGGGTGCCATGGCCTTTAAAATAGTCATAACTATGATATAATGAATTTCAAGATGGCCGACAGCTGCCATTTTTAATTTGTGTGGCCACGATCAGCGGTGGACGTGTAAAGTGCAGGATGTTTTCAAGTTTTCATACAAATGTCCCCTTTGGTATGAAAGTGTTGGGTAATACTAATTTTATAGATTTTATCCCCCAGACACAGAATATAATCATCATGTCATAGTTGATTTGCACATGCTCAAAACTGAGCAAAAAATTATTTATAAAAAAAAAACCTCAAAGCCCCCCCTTGATATCAAATGGTTGCCTCCTAATATTTATTACAACAATTTCAATAAGTATGAGTTTCTTCAATGAGATATTACTAGAGTAAAACATGGCAAATATAGTGCTTGTAATCGGTTGAGGCATTGAATTAGGTACATAGGTCAACTCACCATTGCTTCGCAACTCACCATTGTTTGGCAACTTTTTGACTTTACAGTATAATAATTTTGCATTGAAGCAAGCCAATGCATGTTTAATTGATCAGAAATGTGAAGTGAATAGTTTTCAACATTTTTCATTGCTTCACCATTGTTATTCTGTTATGGTGATGTTACAATGGATGGTCATGTGACCAAAAATGGGATTTTTAAGGGGAGGCATGCATGAGAAATTATCCGAATATTAGTAAGGTACACAAATTCAGTTTGTTTCATATATTCGACCTACATGAACTTGGGCACCCAGTGCAAACTTCGATTATGTCAAAATATGTCTCTTTTATCACCTAAAACAATGTCATATACAACATCATCAACATACTTTAGAAGTGAAAGAGTAGCGATGTGTCATTTCAAAGGTGTACACACAACAAAGCAGTTGTCATGGCAGCACAGTATTTACTTTGGTGAAACATGACAATGATTACTGAATCTTTGCAAAATACCATGCCTGTAGCTTCATTAGTTTTGGAGAAATAGCCACTGATAGGCCTCTTTGTTTTCATTGATAAATTGCCTATAACGACGTTACGTCACAATCTTTACCACTGTTCAACCTAGGAACTCATGGGATACATCAACGGAATCCTTAAAAAAATGGCTTCATATTTACAAAATAAATTTTGAAATTGTTTGTTGTGTAACAAAATTATTTGATATTGCAGCCCTAAAAACAAGCATTTTTTCCCCCAAAAATGACTTTTGTCTACTTTACCCCAATTCCTGACACTTTTAAAAGGAATATCAAAAATCCACTCTGTAAATATGTTCATTTGGCTTTTCTTTTTTCATCAATTTTTTCAAAAAAATTTTACCATGCCTGTAACTTCAGAAATTTCACATCCCGTGAGCAGTAAAAATCAGCCTTTTTTCGCCTTTTAAACTGGTTACCATGGCAACCATTCATCACAAAAATGCAAAATTACCTGCAATTATCTAATTTAGTTAAAACCTATCTTTTGATACCAAATATGAACCATTATTCTAAAAATTGCAAAAAACTGCCCTTGTCACCCATACCTCCCCTTAAAGTTTTTGTAATTTTTGCTTGACTTTGAAAAATAAAAAGCAAGTTTTTGGCGCATAATTTTAAAACAACTGGAAAAAAATTTACCAGGAACCTTCACAAGGGTTCAAATGACTTGACTGGCTATTTGATTTAACCAGACAGTGATTAATTGTGGGCTGAATTCACTATTTATAAGAAAAGTTGCCAAACATGGTGACCCCAAAAAAGGGCAGGATTTTGCAACAAATCATCTCCTGCAGGATCACCATTGCACATATTTTTTTTCAAATTGCATGCAAAAGTTGATGATTTGGTAGAGTCAGTTTATGCAGAGACATCTGATCTGGTGCATTTACCCAGTTTCTTAATATTGTCAAATAACTGCACCAAACTTGCAAAGCAATGGTGAGTTGACCTAGTAAAAAAATCTAATTTGAAAACCATAAAAACGTATTACAAATCCAAAGAAATGTCTTATTGGTTTCGGGAATAGACAGTGACTGTTCACTGTTTGTGTTATTGAGCTGCTAATCCTATCAACTAGTCAAACTCAGCGGCTCTCGGAAGCAGAATAATACGTTTCTCATTGCTTTCTGTGTTCAAATTGTGGATGTGGAGGACGTTTGTTTGATTCCTGTCAGGCACTCTAAAAATGCTACGTGGATAGTGAGAAAACTTGCCTAGGAAACTCATACTAATTGAATTTGCTGTAAAAGATTGTTTTCGTGCCATTGAGTTGATTTTTGTTGAGTGGTTATTGCCAGCTTGGAAGCATTGTTACCTGTTGGTCTCCTCCAGAACTCTCACCCCCTCCAACTCTGTTTTCTCCGTTTCTGCTTACTCACTAATTTTGATTCATTCCGATCCCTGTCTGCTCTGTCACTAGGCCTATACCACTTCATTGCCCTTGCTTGCTTGCATGGTCACTTCCATTCCTCTCTTTTGTCCTCCTAAACACTCCTTCTTGTCTCATCCCATGATCTCTCCTCCTCCCATTGCATTGGCCACATGTGTACAGCGTACTCAATTTGTGGAGTAAGATACAGACAATTAAATGTGGTTGTGAGAGTGACAAAAATACACTACAACATGTCCTACATGCTGGGAGGAGCTAAAGGCCTAGATGTCCGATATTATCTTTAAAATAAGCAATATAAGTTAAAATGGTGTAAAGAGCAAGGGGATGGAGGAATGTGCATCAGGCCTAATTTACTTGTGAGCAAGGGTGTACCATTTAGGCCGACATATGGTTTGAATAGCATTGGTATTTTGGGCACTTATCATCTGATATGTGATTATTACATTTCTCCATTTAATACAATCATCTTGGTCTGTCTGCAATGCTATCCTACACACTTTTAAATGCAAATACCCTCGTCATCATATCCAGTTACCTTCGTCTTTCAATTATTGGAAAAACAGTTACCTTCGTCCTCTTTTAACATGGGATCCAATGGGATGACCCAGTTTTTTCATGAAATTTTACAAAAATGAGACGAGGGTAACTCAGTTACCCTCGTCCTGTTTTGCCACAGTGATCAGGGTGGTTCCAAGTGACATAGCTGAAGCAGCAAATATACCAACCGTGATATCATGATGCTTACCTGTAGACTGACATCACATGACCGCTGTGGCAATTGAAAAGAACAAACTAATATGAGATATAGGTATTAACAACCAAATCTAAGTGTAATAGTATTTTTTGGCTTTTCAAAAATATTCCTTCTTGGTTTGTGCAAATATGCTTATGGAGTATTGATTAAATAACTCCTCCATCCTCTCCTGGACATGCCGGACGTCTGTGTGTGACTTACTTTGCTGGAGCGTGATTACGTGTGTAAATTTGGTTTGCATTTGCATCTCACCTGTAGTCTAGTACCCATAAAAATGCATACAAGAAGGGCATCATCCGTTATAGCAGGTGTTAATAACCTTATTTCATTTACGTACAAGTGCAACATATGGAGGCACCGTTTTCCAGGAATGATGGAGATAACATCCCACTTCCCTCATTTACCTGCCTGAACCTTCCATACAGCTGCAGTAGAATATTATACGATAATCTGCATCAACATTTTAAGGCCAATCATGCAGCAGGAGATCAGTCACATGACACGCCAATAAATAATGATATTGGTATCTTAAAAGTGTTATTGGTGTGTGGAGAGTGATATTTGTGTGACCCTGGGCTCTTAGCAGCAACCATGCACTTTTGAAATTGCCTATAACTTAAGGGAAGGCCTAGGTAGGAGGAAATCTAACTTCTTGAAATGTCAATCTATCATTTTATAGATATGCTCAATTTACTCAGTTTAAATAATGCGAAAAATTAAGTATATTTCATATAGACAAATTTACTATCTTTATAAAAACCTGTATTTTACAAACATGTATCTGTCTGAAAATTGTTGTGCAGAATATAACAAATAGTGGATGTTGAGTCGACCGATATTGAGTTTTATTGGCCTTAGCAGGTAATATTACTGCTTTGGAAACTAAATATGGGTCCTCCTGTCTACAGGCATACAAAATCAACTTTTGTGCCAGGTGGCAGCAGCATGCAGTTCTCATTTTCACCAGACTGGGTCAAGCTGATTGGAACAACCATGTGAAACTTGCGACAAATTAAGAACACCACATGGAAGGAATTTGTAAAATTTTTAGTTGTGTCTAAAAAATTTAAAAAATTGTGGCTGATTGAAGATTACGATCCAAAATTTAGAAATGCCCCCATTGTAAAAATTGAATATCATTTTGCGTTTTTTATAGAATAGTCTGAGATAACTTATTGGTGTACTTGAAATCATGATTCAATGATTATAACCTCAGATGAATTTACCACCTTTCCGAAGTGTTTCAAATTTGTATGGTTCATCACTCCAAATCCAGATTTAAATAATTCCTATCTGATCCAGGTGGTTTATATCAAATATGACAAATGTATTTCCTTTTGTAATTAAATTTTCTCTAAGAGGAAAAGAAAAATTATGAAATTAAAAAAATTCACGTGGGACAGATGTTTATTTAAGAAAAAAAGAAGAAACATTTTTGAAAGTGGCATTGCAATTATCAGCAAAAATTTTAATTAACTTAAAGTTGGACAGCAGACAAAATGATTTTCAAATATTATACAGTTAAGCGAAGGTTTCGATTTACTGGTGCATGTATACCTTGAAAACTTCAGTCAACAAGAACCACATGCCACTCCTCAGTAAAGAGAGTGTGGGAGGAGGGTAAACTCAGCAGTGGTAGCAAAGATTCTATACATGCTGAGCTGTGAAACGCTGGGTCCCGGGTTGAATACAACCTCTGTCTGGGTCACTTGGCCTGGGCGACAGTTTCAATCAAGTACAGGCAATTCAGTGTCTTCCACTTGACACAACATCCCTACCTCATCCCTTATATCCCACAAAAAGAACATTGGAAGAGAGTAGACTTGTTGGAGGAAGAGATAGAGGGACCTGTCGTTTCAATTATCCTTTGCCTCATTGCCATATCCTCCTTCTGTCCTAATCAGCTAACAAGTGTATAACTACAGGACATAAAGCCCCAAATCATCAGTCCATTAGTATAAAGAGGGACATCTTACATTCTCTTAACCAATGAAAGTTTTCGAAAAAATATACTTTTAAATTCGGACATGATGGTGGGATATTCTATGTGTGCATCATACAGTTCCAAGATTGGCATAAAACTAGTAAAAGCACATACTAAAATTGTAATGCAATATTTGTCCTACTACTTTGCTTCCCACTTCTAAGTATTCAACCTACTTTTTCTGAGCCAATTTGCAAGATATGCAATTATTTATTAATTTTAGATCATCCGTACCAAGCAGAGCTGCAGGCTATTGTTTGGCATTCCTTTTGCTCTCGGTATAGAGGTGGACAAGTCAAGCCCAACTGTAATTGTAGTAGGCAGTGAACAAGGACACTGTGATTGGTTTGTGGTATATTTAGATGCCATTTCCTCTCATTGAAAACTTTTTTGATGAAATCGCTTTGTTACGGGTCTTAATTAGTCGACATTTTCAATATTTAGTTAGAAAAATAAAAGGGAAGTCACTGTCAGCCTCATGTTGCACATTGCCTTTGCAGGAGGATTGTGCAGTATTGCATGAACTATATGAAAACGTGTTAGAACTTGGTCGCTATTAACATTGCAATCTTGAGCTTGCAACAATAAGGGGGCAACCATTTAATAGAGGGGGAGCCTGTAGTTTTCCTTGCCAGGAAATTATTTATTTCACGGCAACCACGGCAGTAATTATTTATTTCAAGGGCATGAAGTCCCCGAATATTCATTCCTAAATTTAAGCAACACCTTGTTAAGAAATACCCCAAGCTGAAACTATCTATTTCAAGACGGCCCAAAAGGAATTTATTTATTTCACAAAAACTGAGCGAGAAATTACTTATTAAAAAAATATTGCAAGCCCCCAGACTGACGAATACAAGTCAAATCGTAGACACACCCTTTTGTCGAACGGCGCTAGCTGTGAGGAGACTGGCAGAATTTGTGGTCATTCATGAGTAAATTCAGTTCATAAATGCTTGAACTCCTCATCTTTACTCTTTAGACCTTTATCCTGCATTATTACTACAGATAGCATAAAACTAATTGTATGCATTGGAAACAGAAACTTAAATGTTTCAAGTTTCAGGTCAGTTGTTCCTCCAAAGGTTTAAATATAATCAGTGGCCTGGCGGTTGCTGCAACTGCTTTTTGGCTGAGTTCACTGCTTCGCAACTCACTGATGCTGTGTCTTTTGTGTATACAAAACAGTACTTATTTAATAAATTATTAAAGAATACGGGCCTTTGTATGAATTATTTGTGCATGTATATTAGCAAGCCCCCTTATGAAAACAGGAGAGGAAAATACATGGCAGTGTATATATATAAATCGAATAACATGTGAACGTAAAAGATAATAAAAGAAATTTAGGTGACAAAGTCAGAGACATCTTTGGAGAAAGTCGTTGACAAACCAAATGCCATTAATACATTTTTGAACTTCAAATTTAATTAAATCTTGCGTGGATCAAATAAGAGCCTAATGCAAGCGAAGTGGTTTCAGTTTTTGAGAACACTTGCCATGAGCAAAGATCAGTGTGCAAGAGGGGAGAATGAAAATGGTGAAGTATTATTTTCACTAATTTAATTTAATTTCTGCCTTTTAATTTGATTTCAGCAGATCTTTAAATTGCAAAATGTCCTACACTTTTCTCCCCAAAGGCTTTGTATTAACAGTGTTGCGTTCTTCAAAGATATTGTATTAAATTCAGCTAAATTGCAGGTTTACCAGGCAAATTGGTCAGAGAAGAGTTAATTTCATTATGAAGTATCATGTATGTCTTTCATTACAGTTTCGTACCATACAAAAATTCTCAAATTAAAATAATTAACAACATTGCGATCTAGCAATCTTCAAGGACTCTGAGACAGGTGGCTTGGCAAGGGGGCCTGCAGCGCCTTGTAGAATGTGAATGCCCAGGGTCTCATAATACCTCAATTCGGCCCTGCAAATAACGTTTGGATCAAATAACTGAAATGCCATTCTTTAAATTTTGTTATCAGGCTCTTTAAGGGATCACCAGCTGTGACCAAAACATTTCATTTTAATCATAAAGAAAGAGAAAAAAAGCACATTCCAAAACGCTGGGAAATTTTGAATTATAACATTTCCAAGAGTGCGTAATTATTAAAAAAAACCATTGCTGCACTCGTTTTGTTGGATGAGGCAAATAGAAATGAAAGACATGACGTCTTACGCATATTTGAGGCAATTAATGCGGTCCTGTCAGATTACTTTGGAAATTCTGTCATTTTGCTGCATGTTATGTAAGCCTTCCAGGTCATTTGTAATACCCCCGAAACTGCATTCTGTTGCGGAAAATAATAGTTGGAAAAAAATGAATGTCTTATTATGAAAGGTTATTCTGCTATTCCCATGGGATAGAGTAGTATTGTATACACGTAGCAGGTCGGGTATAATAGGTTGCTCCTAAGCACTTGGCTTGGGGGCTGGCCCTTTAGCACAACTGGTAAGATAGTGGTAAAAGGGAAAGTATTACAGTGGAGTTCTTAAACAGAAATGTGGGAAATGTTTTGCTAAACATTACTCTGATGTTCAACTCAATCTCCTGAAAGCCAGGTGGACCTGCAAAGCTTTGCTCTTCTATTCTGCATGATTAGATATGGTAATCCTGATGCCCATGATAGGTACCCTGCCACTGTATGCTGACATGCAGGGCATTTCAGGTGATATGGATTCTGGTTGAATCACTGACCCTGTGGCCGAGGATTCCCAAACAAAGGGCTTTACTGACTGTTTACAAGCTGAAATTCATATCATCCTCAACAATTTTATGTGCATATTTTAGAGCTCTTTGCAGATTGGTGGTCCACTAGCAGAATTAATTTATGATAAGCACTGAATCAAAATTCCCATCAACCATAGCTGGCAAAAACAAAACACTTTTAAGCCAGTCTTGTCTTGTCTTGTCTGGAGTCGATTCAAGTGATTGTCGCTATACAAGTGATTGTCGCTGCAACAGCGAAAATTGCCGGCTTTTCAAGTATGCTGATGATACAGCTTTGGTATCTCAATGTGTGAATGATGATGATGAATATAGACAAGATGTAAGAGTGTTTGCTGAATGGTGCTCAAATAACTACCTTGAGCTGAATGTAAAAAAAACCAAAGAAATGTTAGTTGATTTCAGATTGGCTAATGTAGCCCATGCTCCTCTGTACATAAATGATGAACTTGTTGAAAATGTAAAAGAATATAAATACTTAGGTACCATCATAGACAGCAATTTCAATTTCAACCAAAACATAGACTCTGTGTACAAAAAGGCTAACTCACGACTGTATTTTGTTAGAAAATTGTACAAATTGAGAATAGATAACAAGATCTTAGAACTTTTCTACCTTTCCATTATTCAATCAGTTCTTACATTCTCAATAGTGTGTTGGTTTGGAAATGGCAATGCTGAATCAAAGAACAGACTTACCAGAGTCATCAATACATGTAAAAAGTTAAATGTCAACACTGTATGTATTGAGGATTTGTATAGAAAGTCGACCATCCAACGTTGCAAAGCTATTATGAAGGATGACTCTCACCCCTTGAGAGTTTCATACTGTCTGTTGCCATCAGGTAAAAGATATCGCTCCGTTAAATGCAGAACAGCGAGATATTCTAAAAGTTTCATACCATCAAGTATAAGGCAGTTAAATGAGATAGGCCTAGACATGATCCAAATCTAAGAATGTATGTGTGTGATATATGAATGTGTATGTTGAGTGTGAATGTTATTTGTAATTATCTATGTGTGTATCCTATCTATGTGTGTCTGTTTGAATACATGTGCCTGTATGAATGTGCTTTCCCTGTCTTGTATGATTGTGCACGCCAAGTTTCATGGTGACATGACATAATAAAGTATTTATTATTTATTTATTATTATTTATTATTATTATTATTATTATTCCTCCTCTTTTTCAGGAGCACCCCTGTAGGTCAGGGAACATCATTATTTAGGTTAACATTTCTGGCTAACAATGCTACTCTAGCTTTGTGCAGTCTGTGGCATAACTGGTTGGCAATAGTGTTGAAGCTGTAGTTTTCATCCTTGGCTGGTCCATTCAGGAGTAGTTTCACTGCATCCGACGAGTCCAGGGCTAGGGTATATCCATTTCTGCGTAGGTATTCCAAGGCGCTGCTTCTCACATCGTGTAGTGCAGGACATCTGAGTAAGAAGTGCTGTATGTCTTCTTTACCAAGCTTGCAGATGGGGCACGTAGATTCCTCTGTTTTCCTGTTGAACTTGGCTTTTCTTTCTTGAGTCATAAACGTCCCTGTTAGCAATTTTGCTCTGATCATTGCCCCTGGAACGTGTCTAGAGTTAAGTTGACATGAGGTCCACACAGGGTGTCCTTGTAGTTCACTTAGGTGATGAAAGTCTATCCATTTAGTTGTGGTTTTTTTCCCCGATTCCTTCTAGCATCTGGCGAATCCAGTAGTTCTTAATCGCAGTACTGACATATTCTTTCCATGTATTCTTTCTCCAGGGGACAGTCCTTTGTGTTGAGATGTTGATGTCATACTTAACTGCAAGAAGTAATACATGATGGAACCAACTGTCTTTGTTATCTAGAGCTGTCTGCCTCGTCAGTAGCATCCTTAGAGCTTGGTTTTCTTCCGCACGGCAGATGGCACCATACAGCGTAAGGACTCGTGCGTCGAGTTCCGCTTCCACTGGCAGTTCTCCTAAAAGAAGGTAGATGGCTTCTAAGGCTGTGTTGAGCGGTAGACCCTGTATTCTTCTGATCAAGTTCCTGTGAAATGTATTTAGCTCATCTATTTGTTTCCTGCTGAGTTCGACTGCTTCCAGGCCATAGAGGAGTCTAGGGGTCACATACGTCCTGATGATATGTCTGGAGGTCATCGGGCTCAAGCCATTCTCGCCGTGAAGTCCCGTGCCCATCAGTGCATAGACAGTGTTTCTGGCAATTTTCACTCGTCCTTCGATGTTTGGTCCTGGCTTGTTCTGCTGCCATTCTAGCCCAAGATGGGTGAAGGTAGTCGTTGTTGACATTTCTTCGCTGCCAAGGTACCAGGTGTTGTTCTCCTCCATATTTATATTCAGCATCGGAGTGACATCACACAACCAAATTGAAAGTTAATTTTGAAACTGTTTGCATGATCCCACAACCAGACATATATGGATTTCACAGTTAACTTTGCACACTCCAACGAACTGAGGTCCTAAACATGTGATTATAACAAACAGTCAATGCCAAACATTGCTAAACAAGATAATCCAGCTTGCTGTTTTGTAACAGGGCCCTTGAAACACTGTCAGAAACGCAGAGCATAAGAATATGTCACAGAGCCAGAAACTAATTGTCAAAGAATTTATTTGTAATTGGAACATTTGGGCATCCATTTATCCGCATGGAATTGTTCATGGCTTATATCTATATAGCATGGGATATATTAATTGGAATGGCTAACAGGACAAATTGTAGGATACTAATTTACAGAGAATATCTTGCCAACTCACATGGAAACCTTGGAGGCAGTTAGTCAAATATCAAAGATGTTTCGAGGTTACACTTTGCATAGCTTTGGTCCACAGTGACTACATACACAGTTCTAAGTGGTTTTCTATAGCTGACAGCAATTTGGTTTTATAAGAATTGACTTTTTCTGAAACATGTGCTTGCTCCAAGCCAAACAGGAAATCATGTTCAGCATGTACAGTGCTGCAATGTTGTTGTACCATGTGTTTGGACTGCCAAGCTGCAAACAGCTGTAAAGATACACTGTGCAGCTAAGTAGGTGGACATTGGCCTTCAACTTCAAAATTTTAATTTATTGACCACAAATAAGAAGAGTGAAGCAAATGGGTCTTTTTCGCAAAAACACTCAATTCAATGTCCTGCATTTGTGTGTGTTTGCCTTTGTAGAACTGAAATTGATTTTTGGCCAAATATTAAGAATACAATTTTTCCCTTGAAGAAAACAAAAATTTACATGGGTGCAACCATGCTGAACATGATATATCACACATTAAGTAGTCCAAATGTCCTTACCATGGCATGTTCGCAACTCAACACTTTAATTTCAAACTTGTGCAAATTGAAATGCATAAAATGTGTCATGCTAAGTGTATATTTCTAGATATATATTACATTAACTACCTGCATTAAATGTTATCTATCTATCTATCTATCTATCTATCTATCTATCTATCTATCTATCTATCTGTCTATCTGTCTATCTGTCTATCCATCTGTCTATGAGATATTCTAATAATGACCTGTCTTTAAATGTATTTTTTGTGCTTTCAATACAGAAAATGAGAAGTTAGTAGTTAATTGCTACATGTGATTGTAATACAGAAAAATGCGGTCTGGAAGGTTTCAAATGTGGTCTCAATCAATCACTGTTCTTGGAAGGTATTAACAGCGTGAATGCCCATAAATTTTAGTCCTTTTTTGTCACTGAGAGGGGATCACAAGCAACTGGTACGTTATAAAACGCGGACTGGACTTGGACCCGGACCCGGACTGGACCCGGACTCAGGCACGGACTTGGCGATTAAGCCTACAGACGAGCCAAGCCATAATGACCAGTCAGGCTGGCTGCAATGACATACTCAGTACTGGACAATAAACTACCAGTAGCTGAGCAGCTGACCCCTTGCAGAGACATCGATCCCTGTCAACTTCACCCCCCCCCCCCATCACCCCCCCCCCCTCCTTCTTTCTCCCTCGATCTTCCTCCAAAGAGGACAGTACACTTATAAACATGTTTAATTGTACATGACATGTGGAATATCTATATCAGACCTATCGTCTATGGATATACTAGTATTCCAGATACATGTACTATACAGAAGGCCTACCTATTGTTGATTGTTCATGAATTGCAGAATTAAAGAATTTTTAATTCAACTTTGACTTTAATAAATTATCAAATATTACTACAATGTAGATATGTTACCTAAGGTCAAACTATCTGAATATCCACCTTGCGATCTAGCCATAATTTCCCATTACTAACCGACCCCCCCCCTGATGATCTCATGGTGCCCCCCCCCCCAAATATTGTCAAAGGCCTTTGATATTATATCATTATCCATTATCTTCTTCTTTTTTTCAATAACAAACGTTAAAAAGTTAAGAACTTAATTCAATTAATTGATCTTTTAAAATAACCAGTCCATCGTGTTTTTATGCTCTTGCGGAAGATAATTTTACTGAATAGATGCATGCTTATGTGTATTTCAATGCCAAGGTCAAACAAGAAATTGGGTTGCAGCTTCTAATTAATCCTCTTTTGCTCAATACCCCCCCCCCCCGCATATGATTTAATTAATTGTTTGATACAATGACCGTCATAATTATAAAAGGTCTCCATAATATGTACCACATTATAAAGTTTATATTAAGTAAAAATACCCCTCCCCCAGGACCCCTTCTCGGAGTCTTTACTCAATCGATATAGGCCTATGCTTTGAGAGTATTTCTTTGTGAAACCTCAGCCAAGAGCCCCAGACCCAAACTGCTATTTTCAGAGACTGCTGCTCATTACTGCTGTCACGATAATACCAGGCCCTAACCAAATCAACCTCCCCCCCCCCCCCTTATTTTGTTAGGTACAACCATTTGGTGTCATGTCTCCTTCTTCCTCCCAGAATCCGCCACTGGGTACACATATAGCCAGACAGATGATCAGAAATAGCAATTGTAAATACATAAAATGATCAGTTATATTAGTGCAGTCTACATGAGAGAGTGACATCGGAAAATACAGAGGGCTTGTAGAGTCTGATATTAGTGTGTCCTTTTCACAAAAACCCTTTTCCTCCATAAGATTGATTATATTATGAGGGAAACTTTATTCTCACATTGTCGTACACATACATTAGGTACAGTAATTCGTTGTTCCTGGCTGCAACGACATACCCCCCAATGCAAAGACTGGAAGGAGGGGGTGTGATCATGACATAGGTAGGCTGCTTCAATGTTACGTCGTCTGTGCACAGCCTAGTTGAATAGTTACGTCAACGCCATGCAGCCCCAATACCCCCTCTTTTATCTTTCTAGCTGAGTCCGGGTCCGGGTCCGGTCCGGGTCCGGTCCGCCGGGTCCAGTCCGCGTTTTATAACGTACCCAAGCAACTAGCACCAAATGTGTGAAGTACAAAACTTCACAGTTCTCAGTTCAGGTTTGCAAAATTTTGACACATGAACAACATGCAAATCAACTTTATCATTTATGTAAATTTCTCCTCACTTTAATGTAAGTAATTTCATCGAAAATTGGCCGATTTTGACACTTCTAAGTGCAGGAGTGATTTGAAATGTGCACACAATATATTTTAAAGCATTTCCTATCTATCCATAACTTTAATTTTGTCAATTATAGGCCCAAATAGCTGCGACAAGAAAGCTTGTCGCAGCTGTTCAGCTCAGGGAGGCCAATGTCTCCCATCCCTCACAGCTGCACTGTGAGGGAGGGTCTTCCTATCTACTGTGTGTGTAAATGAATATGCACTCCTATTTGTTGCTTATATGACCTATGAATCAAGTCATTCTCACCTCATTATTGCAGCATACAGAAAGAGTCGTATTAATGGAACGGAGAGAAATAATCAGTCACATATTGTGAGAAGGATTATCAGCTGCCAGGCTGAATGCGTTTACATGCGTTTACACCTCAGAAAGTACATCCAAAATAGCACCTAGTTGCCTACCTCTAGTATAATACTTTCCCCTAAAAGGTCCGCTATCAAACCAGTTGAGCTAAAGGGCCGGCCCCCGAGCCAAGTGCTTAGGAGCAACCTGTTATACCCAACCCACTATATACTAGAACCCAAGTCCTCACAGCCAGTGGTAGCCAGACCAGTGCTCTTAACCATTAGGCCACGGAGAACTAATATGTACCACAGTATACATATTATTAGCATGGTTTGCTATCAGCTGTGTTCATTGTCTGCTTGTAGGCCTACTCATCACCGATGGAGAGGAAATGAATTGCCAAAAACTGCACTGACAGATGCTGATTTCCCTGAAGACAAAATCATTGTTGACAGCATGTATCACTGTGCACTAACGAGGGGGGTACCCTCGCCATCAGGGTAGCCATTACAATTGTCGATTCGTGATTTCAGAGTGAAATTGCAAAAAATGTAGGGGGAGTGAGGTCTCTAGATTGTGAAGATAGTTTAAATGGCTTGTGGAATGAATCATTGCCAAGTGCCAGACTGAAACAAGCAAGATGAAATAAGAAATTAATGAAATTAGAAATCAGGCGAGGTGAGGGTACCACAAAATATGAAAAATGGTAGGGCGAGGGTACCAGCATTTTGGCGAGGGTACCAACCTAAATGGCGAGGGTACCAACCTAAAATGGCGAGGGTACCAACCCGGAAGTGGCGAGGGTACTGTAAGATTTGGGCGAGGGTCACTTCCGGTTGGCGAGGGTAACCACCAAGAACATTGGCGAGGGTAACACAAGACATACACATTTAAGCAAGCAGTGCAAATTGTTTTAGTCAGGGGTAGACAAGTCAATGAATCTGCTAATTCAATTATCTCTTTGTTGTGCAAGATCACAGCATGTGCTGAACATGATTGCAATCCTGAAGTAAGCAATCAGGAATTCCAATCAAGAACATAGTTGCAATAAAAAGTTATGTAATAGGATTGACCAACCTGTTGTTTGGCCTGGTATCCACGAATACAAAACGAGTTCATAACGTGTATGAAACTTATTAAAAACGAATATAAAACTTGTTAATAACGTGTACAAAGCGTACATATAATGCTGGCCTGGGTTGCAACTGATTTATTGAATATTTCTATAATTTCTAGGGATAAATCTACAACGAATGGGGAACGTTCTGGACGTGTAAGAAACGTGTGAGAAACGTAAGAAACGAATGAGAAACTTATGAAAAACGTATGAAAAACGATGATAATTTTCTCTGACGATCTTCTGACCTTGAAGTAACTAGCTAGTTTCTTCAAGTTCTGACGTGCTTGTACCTTATCCATAGCTTACTGTTCACACGTTGGTGTACGTCAATGATTTTGAACATGCTTAAAACTTCTCCGTTCTCTGTACGTATGACAACCATTTTCAATGTGTATCAACGTGTTTCTAACGATTGAGAAACTTAAGGCCCTGTCACACCTAGCCGTTTTAGATTGCGTGTTTACAACGTGTTTAACACGCTGGTAAACGTTTCTTGTAAGTTGAATAAGTTATAAACAAGTTTCTCAAACGTTAGAAACACGCTGATACACGTTGAGAAACGTTGTCATTCGTCAAGAGAGCTGAAAAGTTTTGAACATGTTCAAAAATTACTGACGTACAGCAGCGTGTTGATTGTATGGCCTGGTACGTTATGAGTAAGTTATTCATAAGTTAGAGGATCGTCAGGTATAAGTTGTGATCGTTCCCTGCTCGTTTCTCATTCGTCTTTCCCGTTTTTCAAACGTTTTTCATAAGTTATACACGTTTCTCAGTCGTTTCTTGCACGTCCAATTTTTTCCTATTTTATTGACTCAGCAGCTCTGTTTTCCACTGACAAGGGTGACAAAAGAAATACACACATTTTGTATAAGTTTTATGCACCGTTTCTGGACGTTTTAAACTCGTTTTAGACACGTTTTCAATTAGTTTTAGACACGTTTTCAACTCGTCTTGCATTCGTCCTGAGGGTGCGACAGCCCCGAATAAGCTATAAAAAGTTATCTGGACGTTCCTGAGATCGTCAAGGTGTGACAGCCACATTATCTATAACTTATTCAACTTACAAGAAACGTTTACCAGCGTGTTAAGCACGCAATACACACGCAATCCAAAACGGCCAGGTGTGACAGGGCCTAAAATTTAAGACTATGGTCCTCTATTCCTTAACTGGAAAAGCCCTAGTGCAATCCTGTGTGCTCAGAGGGAAGGGGACTTTAAGTAAGATAGTTGCGCAAAATGCCTTCTGCCAAAACAATACCATCCACAGTGAAACTTTCTTAAAATAATCATGGTTGCTTTCAGCTTTAAACTTGAGATTCACTATGTTTTATGCTATGATACTTTACGGAGCTGATTACTCTGTATTACTCTCAAGAAACCATGTCACCATCATCATAATAATAATTATGAAGACGTTCTCATAAGGGTTGATTTCTGGTATTCAAAAAGGTTGGAACTTGCCTATGACTTTGCCTCATTAACTAATCAATGAAATAATTTATGCCTCTTGAGCATAATAATAACTATACAGACTGTAAGCTGTCCGTATTATAAAAGCACCTTAAAAAAAATGTCATCTTTAAAACAAGGCCATTCTAAAAAGAATTATGAGAGACTTCTGTCTTTTAATAACAGCAAGAAACACATGTAAAGGTATAAATTGATAAAAAGAGAAAATGACTAGTTAAAAACTTGTGTATCACATTAAAAAAAAATTCATAGTCAATTATATAAAAGAAATGTACGTCTATGTAAAACTGACACGTAGGTCTTGGCTATACGAGTTTAATTGTGCTAACATCCATCAATATGAATATATATCAGTTTGATGGACAGATAGATATATCTACACAGACTGACTCCTGGCTGAGGCTAACATACTTGAAAACGACTTCATACACAGTATGTGCAAGGATTATATCTATATTATCAACTTTTTAGTTATCTGTCTATCTATCTATCTATCTATTTATCTATCTATTCAACTATCTATACACATACACTGTTTCCTAACTTTCATACATGTATCAACCAACATGTCTATCATATCTTCTCTAATTTTCGAGATATCTCATAAAATCACCATTGATCTTTATGTCATTCTGTAGCTTTCAATAACAGTCATTTTAGGTGGTACCCTCACCATGACAATATTTGAAAATGGTGTTACCCTCGAGAGGCTTTTTTGGTACCCTCGCCCTGACGATATATTTGAAGTGCAAAATTTGGTTATTCTGTTAGTAATCACGCATTGAAGTTGTGTCCTAGGGTTAGTTTAACATCTGAACTGCATGCTTGACAAATATGGGCTTTGGATTTGATGAAATAAGCTCAGGGTGATAGAAAATTACTTTGAATCGACAGTTGTAATGGCTACCCTGATGGCGAGGGTACCCCCCTCGTTAGTGCACAGTGTGTATACAACGTATCACAGCACATCAGTTCACAAATGAGTCATTGTTCACGACTGGCAAACAACTATGAGAACCAATGCCTAATTGCAGACTTTTATTTTGGCAGACAATGTTACTGCGGAAGCAAAAGAAGAACTGATAATGCAGAATTACTTGCACTCAATGGGCCAGGAATGAGTATAAGACAGTGACACTTTGCTGTCGTTGGAAATAGTAATGGGTCATGAGTGAAACAGTCACAGGGATTTTTGACAAATGCATGCGTGGAGGATGTTCAAAAAGGTTGCAGGATCATTCTATGAGATGACACAACAGTGGTCTTTTCAGACTATTGTATGTGACAAAACTTACTTATGAAACATTGATGGAAAGGCGAAAAAGAGATAGGTTTCTTGAAATATGTAATTGTGTTCAAATAAATTGATTATAATAAAAAAAATATTATAATGCTGTTTCTCAAGCTGGGGCATGCAATGCATGATGGATGGATGGATGACTGGAACATTGCATACTATTTATGCACTTGGAAGGCTAATTAGGACTGGAGGAGTACACGATAGTGAGGAAAAGGATGATGATACTGCAGTCCAACATAGGCCCAGGTGACATGACAAGAGCTGGATTTGAACGCTGGACCCAGTCATTGGCAGCCTAGACTGCACAGCTGAGCTAACCCTAGCTGCAGCTGTGGAATGGAAAACCATTGGAAGGCCCTGCCGTATGGAAATTAGTTGCAGAAAGAGTGCTACCACCTTGCTATATTTGTGTTTCAGGGAGTCACAGGGGAGTGAAGGGACATACTTGCCAGATGCATATCGATCTAACAGTTACACATGCACTGTCATGCAGCCATTACCTTCACTCTGGTAGCACCCATCAATATGCAACTTCAGTTATCAAACTGATGAATTGATGGCAATCCTTATTTTGGTAATTATCACTGCAGTTCAGCTTGCTGAAGCAGTGATATAGTTTTCCTTGGAAAGAAAACTTACACACTTTGGAAATTTCTTAACAGTGCTGCTTCACCCTACAGTCACTTACAAGGTTCCCCTTTCAATATGTTTCCCAAGATGCGCCCTTTCAATGTGTAGGCTTGCAAAATACATTGTCACTAACTTCACTTTTCCATAATTGGGTAAAATAATTGTGATTTTCCCTGAATATTTCTCCACTGTCATTTCTTCCATGGTCCTAATTCCGCCCCCTCCTTTTTCATACACCCCCTCTTACCTCAATCATGAATATAAGGCCCGCCCCTTCTCCAGGACTGCCCAATCAGGGCTGCAAATGGCTCATTACCATAAAGCCTGTCACATGGTTTTGTTTACATCAGCACAGGTGGCATGCAGTAGGACTTTATACCAAGCTCCACCTGGTGGAAAACTTTGTCAAGGTTCAAGGTTCAAGGTTTTTATTACACTCAGACCACTACTTGTGATATAGAGCGACAAAATATTAACATACAAAAATAACGTATATACAGTATGTACAATACAATTAATTAATAAAGAGAAGTAATTAATTGACCTCTATATATGGACAAATGCTTATTCTGCTTTGTAATTTCCACTACAGATGGCACTGCAAAACAACACTGCTGCCACCATGTGACCAAAAGTGGTAATACTGTGAATAGAGGAATAAAGTACTTGCATGAGATTCCTAAAATGTGTATACCCAATCAGGGAACTCAGAATGTCTTTCCTGTGTATAAAAGTCACATTTGTAATATGTAGAACTGATTTCTGAGCAAATAACATGTCCATTTACAAGCTCATGCATCCTAGCATTAAGGTTTACATAAGTAATTCAGACACATATTATATAGTCACACTTGAGATCTAGACTAGAACATAATTGCTAAAATGCTTTTAAACATCCAATAGCTAAGGCACCTTACAGTGAGAGTTTAATACAATTTTAGGATGAATACTGTCAAAGCATTCTAGCAAAGTAACCAAGCACCATCAAATTTTTATACATAAACAGGTTTGGGACAAAATCTGTGCTGAGAAAAAAAATCTCCAATGTCAATCTATTTCATTACGTTTTCAGCTTTTACAGTTTACTTCTTTAGACTTAACTGGCACTAAGTTTTTTTATCTATTGTGGCAATAAATGGCAAACTAGGAATTTACTAATTTTGGCTATTTTAGCAATACTTTTTCAAAAAATCTGTCTTTTGAGTCAATGACATATCACACAGACCCCTTTTATATAAGTAAATTATAAAATATATTCTATAAATATACTTCAGTAGATCACTATAGATAATAAAACACAAATTTAATATTTTTTATTTCAATCATTTCATTCTCAGTACACTTTTTTAATTTTAAAAACTAGCATAAAACCCATGAAGACATGAATCCTACTATTAATAGTATCAAGCCATATTTTGCAAAAATAAATAAATAAAAGTTTTATTGTTGGTTACCTGATCACATAAGGGGGAGATCATTTAATAACCGGGGGGGACGCTTGGACTTGGAGTTTCTTTGAAATAAATAATTTCTTGCTCAATTTTGGTGAAATAAATAAATAAGTTTTGGCCCTCCACAATCAAAACATGGCAATGCAGTGTGACACCAACTGAAGAATGCAAGTCAAAACACCAAAGAATTAACTTATAGATATATTCTCTCTTGAATTTTTCACATTTCACTACTTTTCTTGATAAACCATTGATTGTATTTCCACTTCCTGGGGGATTCATTATTTTGTTCAGTCAGACTAAGTTCTTAGTTCAATTTATCAATTAGGCTTCCACAGCTCTGTGTGTCAATTTTGAAACACACACAACTGTCAGTATATTTTAAGCTACCCTTGATACAAGGCTGAATGACAAGAAGCAGCAGTACTTCATTGGCTCCGTCCAAAAAGGCAGGTAAAATAACTGCAGTGAATCACACACTGCAAGCAGTTTGTATGAGAGGCACTGCACCTAATTGCTGCAGTGTATCCCGTACCCATTAGTGTTACGTACGCTTTTCCTATGCCCCTATCATGTTGACCTCTAGTTTGTAATTTGTTGCCATTAAATGAGATGCAACTTCTAACTTTTGATAATTTTTGAGCAAACAGATGACCTCATAAACCACCCATAGAGAATTATCAAGTATATTCTAATGTAACAATGCTGCTCATAAAACATTGTTATTATTGAAACAATTTTACAGGCATATCAGCTAAATGTGGTCCTTGTAATGATTACACAGTAAATTAAATATATTGTTTAAATTTACATTGCGAATAGCAAGTAGTCGTTCATTGTTTGAATAGCTAATTGAATTTTTGCTAGGTCCACAATGCTCAGATGGCAAGCATCAGGTACAATTAAAATTGTGAGAGACTGGCCACAGTGGTTAGTTCTGTTTTAAATAGTTGCAATGAAAAATGTGATGATGCCCAGTTCGAGATCGCTTTGATAGAGTACTCAGTAGGTTAGTTTATTTTTCTCATCATCTTCGTTCAACACCAAGGGTCAAGAGTATGTGATTTGAAAGAAATTGTCTTGGTGTCAATCCTTTAGAAGTCAAAAATGAAGGAAATTACAGATTCCTGACTTGTGTTGTGCCGGTATATCCCGGATCAGCCGAGGCAGCTTAACCACCATCTTTGTGGAGGGAGCTGCACTTTTATTTTCTAGTGACCGCTGTATGATGTTGAGATGAGAAGACTGGGAGTCTGGAACATACATTAATTCAGGGATGGCCAGAGTCTTTCAGTTGCCCCAGCATAGAATTCTTCCCATGGGCTTGAACTAAAGGGAGTTCCCGGGGTGAGATTTGAACCCACGCCCTAAAAGCCAGCGGACAAGCAGTCTTGACTATTAGCACATCTACAAAAGACGGAGCCACTGTGCATGCTGAATTTGGCTGTCTGCTAGTATGAAGGCCTCAAGAAAAAGCCATTTGGTGACAATTCAACAAGGTGTCACCCACTTCTTGCTTCACAAATTAGTAGTATTACACTTACTTGACTTACCTTAAACAGTTGACAGTATAAAATGCTTTGAATAAGAGAGCACTGGCATCCCTAGGGGGGGGGCTAGGGGGGTATGTGCCCCCCATATAAACTTTCCTACTCTGGCTAAAATATACGGTTAGTATAGTTGGTGCCCCCCCAGAGAAACGCGTGCTCCCCAGGTGCCCCCCCCCCCGCTCGAGACCCACAAGTTACGCCACTGAAGGAGAGTGATAATCCTATTTTGCCTCCTGTTTACTGGAGCTGGCTGTTCCAAAACATGGTTTGCCTCCCTCTGGGCTAAATTTCTATGGGCTTCAAACATGACGTAAAGCCTTCAAATGCCATAGTGTGATCCACTATTAGTTCTCTAAATTATGCCTGTGTCTCACGAGAGTGGTTAAGTGACGGCGAAGTTGTAGAGGTGCCAGGAACTTCATTTTCGCCAAATTTCGGCGTTTCAAGCCATTTTTGGACAATTAT
The DNA here is from genome assembly GCA_026936325.1 of Platynereis dumerilii. Classification (NCBI taxonomy): domain Eukaryota; kingdom Metazoa; phylum Annelida; class Polychaeta; order Phyllodocida; family Nereididae; genus Platynereis; species Platynereis dumerilii. Next base: position 160,715,180 of record JAPTHN010000001.1, read on the forward strand.
ATAATCAATTAGAGGTTCTAAATCGTCGTTGATGGTTCCTATTATGACGAGGCTCTCGTTTTTTACGCCGAATCGCTCGTAATTACGGACGAGGCAAGAAGAGACTTGTGTCGGCGAGTTGTCAGGAGCCTCGACGCAGTTCCATTGCTTCAATGTTAAACTAGATTCGCCCAAGGAGTGTCTTTCTTCGCCCTAGCATGCTGTTGCTTCGCCCTAGCATCCTCTTACTTCATCCTAATCTTCAATTACGCCCAAGCAAATACATTTTACGGTGAAGCAAGTGCCTGTTTCGGCGTTTAAACAGCCTGTTTGCGTCGGCGAGTTGTTCTCTTTTTTCGCCGAATTTCCATTGACTCAATGATAAGTAGCCTCGCCCAACCTGCCTCTAACTTCGCCCAACCTGTCTCTAACTTCGCCCAAGCTGTCTCTAACTTCGCCCAATCATTTTGGGGGTCTTTCTGGTCTTTTGCATCGTGGCTTCTTCCTTCGCAAAGATTCAACCGGTTGAATCTTTGGTGAAGCAAGTTCTTGCTTCACCAAACGGTCACGTGATTTCTAGGAACTTTTGGCGAGGCAGTTTAAGAAGCGCCGTAGACGAAAATATCGTCGCCGAATTGTTGAATGTAGTTTAAAAACCTCCCTCTTTCCTGGAAAAGCAAGAAGCGACGCGACAAGAACGCCCTGTTACGTCTCCGTGAGAACTAGCCATTAGTTGTGTTGAAGTCTGTGTGGCAAAACTATCAACAGACCGTCTGAGCAATAAATCTATAAAGAAGATGTATTAATTTCCTGTGGAAGCATGTCTACAAGATCGGTACATTGAGGTCCAGCCTGCATGATAGATAGACCCATTGAAGCTTTTCAGGATATAATAAGGGAACTAAGGTGGCTACTAAGAATGTCCCCTTAAATGCTTATGTTATGATCTCTGTAATGCGTTACATAATAATCACACTGCAGGTTTGCTCAAGCGAAACTTATGTTTGCACACATATTCAATAAAATTATTAAAAAATTGCATAAAATGGTTCGATTACCCCCTCTTCGTGACCTCCTGTAAGCCTTAATGGACATAAGTTCTTAGCAGCCAGCTATGTTCCCTTATCCTGAAAAACTTCACTAGATATCACCTACACTATTATTTGTATTCTGTAATGGTACCAGACTATCATTTATGTTTAAATAGCTAATCAGAAACTCAGTACTCAGTCTGCAAGCCAAACTACGACTATTAAACGTTTGAGCTGGTCTAGAGATATCTAAAACTGACTAAAAGCTACAGAATGCTTTGTCTACTTAGAACTTTAAAGAGGCAATTGATCCCTACGAAATTACCCTTGATCCTCCGCTTAGGAACAACCCTTCGAGTGACTCAGTAGCAGTAATTGGCTTCTTTGGCTTTCTTGTCATTCTTTGAGTTGTATGCTGGCATTTCCTTAGTGCATCAAGTTAAAAGACAGTAGAATAAGACAAAAGGATAAATCAACTTGGCACTATGTCAACTACCAGTCAAAGAATGACGAGTACTTACATTTGGCTGTTTGTGGCTGTCAATAATCTCACATATATCCTATATTCTTTGTTGTTCACTTATACGCCCATCCTCCTCACGCAGGGATAGTTGACACTACCCCTGCTCTCAAGACCTGTCTGAGAGCGGAGTCTCATTAAAATTAATCCACTTACCTACTTACATAACATAATTGCAAGCACCAATCAGGAACTTGTTTACATTTTTGGGGGCTGGTTATACAGCCAGAAAGCAGATTACTGGCTGTGACAAATATTTCATTATGAACAACTGAAGTAGTTCCCAGTTGTTTTGTTGTTTTTTGTTGACATGTTAGTGTTGATTCCCAAGATTGCCAGTTTTTATTTGTGGGCATTCACACATGCCGTGTGTTAAGACTGTTTTTGTTAATGTCAGAAGAAACTGCACCACTGGGGTGTGAATGAAGTGTTTCAAGTTTTGTTTTCAGTTTAAGCCATAATTGCTTTGAACAGTAACCTGCTGCAAACTGACAGATGATGTGATTATTTCAGTTACCAGAAACATTTCTCTCCTGAGTAACCATGCCTTTGATTCGCCAATATGTCCTAATTCTTAACCTTTCAGGGCCTCCTGCAAGCCAGTACCTCATGCTACGGCGCCGGACGCATAATTGGCAAGCTGCCAATCTTCACTGAAACATGGTGCATGTAGTCAGGGTAGGTTCACTAGCCTACACTGAGATGTGAGGATGTATACGCCCATGGGAGTATACAGGATATATAAGCCTCATTGTTTAACAAAGCTCATAACACAAACAGCGAAACTGTACCAAACAGTGAATTGCCAACAAAATTAAACCAAAATAAGACAGAAGTATTATAAAACCTAACACCTATGACAAATCCATAAATCCTTTCATTTAAGCCCAATTTAGATTTTTAATGCAAATATCATGACTAAAGGGTCAACCATATTAAATCTCTGGGAGTGGAGGAGGCTTGGATATTTTTCAAATAAATAATTTCTTGTCTCGTTTTGGTAAAATAACTAGATTCCTTTTGAGTGGTCTCTGATGTAGAAACGCACTCAAAATATATAGGTCTGATTACTGCCGCCATAACCATGGGACCCCCCCCCCCTTAATATCTGATGGTCGCCCTATTTTCCTGATTTTTGACTAGTTTTTATATTTTCTTTTGCCTATTTCCCCCTCTTTCCCCCTCTATATTTTTTTCCAGTCCCCCCCCCCACCATATATTTTTCCAAATATATATATATATATTTTTTCTTTATTTCTTATCTCCACCAAATTTCTTTTTTCAAATTGCTTTTTTTTCACAAATTTTCCCCCCGGAATTTTTTGCCCTCATCTTTTTTCAAATTTTTGCATTCCCTCTTTTATACATTTTTTCTCCAAACATTTTGTTCCATTCTCCGGGTTTTGTTTTCACTCTTTTCAATTTGACTATTTCTTTTTAAATTTTCACTCCAAATATTTTTCCTAATAATTTTGCTACTGATTAGCTGATTATTTTATTTAACATATTAAAGCAGGTCATTTATGCCTATGGCAAGTATTGAAATCACAATTGCTTACACCTTAGCTTCTATAACCAGATTCTTACAATATATGGGAAATCTCTTCAGCTTTTTTAGTATTTGATGGATAGTTTATAGTACCTTTCAGATGAATTGGCCCTGTATGTATCCAAAAACTGTTTGCCTGCATGAGCAACAATTTCATATCATAAATATAATTTTGTCAAACATGTTGCCATTTGGATTTTTTTTATTCAATTGATACTTTCATGTTATTAAATCAATCCCTCTTGGCAAATTGTTTGTAGTTGTTATCTGCTTCTCTCAAATCCTCCTTGTTCTATTTTCTTTTTCAAATCTCTTTGTTTTTGTTTTATTTTGTTTTGTTTAAGGTATAAGTTAGTTCGATCCCTTGTTTTCGTGAATATGTGATATAATATAATATATCACATATTCCCTCAAACGCGGGATATCTAGCACATATCAGAGTGTCATCATCTCTGGTACATCATTTTTGCAACAGTTGCAAGTGTTATATACATTGTATATTAAAATTTTCTAGGTGAAAAAATCGTATGTCAACTGCAGGAGCAGTTCTAGGAAATAATGATGTGAGTTTAAAATAAGTATAACAGATATGACTTCATCATATATATCATTCTCCTTTTCACAGCTTTGACAACAGCTTTTTGATATACCAGTTTCGGAATTGCTGTCTGGGGGTATTTGAGGCCAAAACAAAAAATTGGTATGATATTCATATAACGCCTTCCATATGCTCTGTGAATTTACTACTGCATGACATTGTGTATAGCAATTATGTGTATATATTTATTACATGACCACTATGCTAGAGCGATGGCCGCGATACTGATTGGCCTAAATCAGTCACATGATGCCATCATAAAAACTAGTTCAAGTGCAATATGAGATTTTTTCCAAAAAATGTTTTACTTTTTTTTTCAGATTTTTTCAAATTGCATGGTTAGAATGCAATATGAGTTTTTATTTAAAAAAAATATTTCAATTTTTTTTTTTTTTTTACAAGAAAAAAACAAAAAATTGTTCACTTTTTTTTGCGCCTTCGTTCAGTATGAATTTCCTCGTGCAAATGAATTTTCATATTGCACTCACATTATGCCAAATTTGTATAGTATAATATATATATATATACATGCATGTAATAACCAATGAAAGGAAAATTGATCAGTCGGCTGAAATGTACACTAGTTAACTACCCACCAGGGATTATAATTACAAGTGTGTGGTTTTTCTTCAAAATGGAGTTAAATACGTCCTACAATTCAGATGGGTCCATTTTATGGAATGATGACTCCAAAGATGAATTACCTTTTTTTTTGTGCGCACACTCTACTGGGCAGATAGGTAATCCAAAGGTATCCTTATGTACTTTTTTGGTTTAGAATCAAAAGTTTGGCCAAACAACGTATGACAAAGGTAGGTCAAAGGTAATTTCCAAATACTGCACTCTGGTGTAAAACCAAACGTTGACCGCAACCTTAGTAAGACTCTGAGCTTGGCAGATAGTTTATTATGAAGTTTTGCCTGACATTTGAGTCACATGTAAGTCATACCTTTGGTGGAGAGGTTTGAAGAATGTTTTGTTGTAACATTTGGCCAAACGTTTCAGTCAGAGACTGGGTTAAGTTGTTCAAGGTTTTGCCTCAGGGTGATTTTCCAAAAAAACAAAGCTTAATCATGTAATCTGAAAATCAGATTTCAAAATATAATACTTCGGCCAGAATCGAGCCAAATTTCAGGTCAACTGGGCCATTGAGATGATCTCGGAAAAGTAGGTCAAGTGGCACAACTTGCCCCGGTACCAGAAAACTGGTAGTAAAAAATAAACACAGAAAAACAAATAGAGGCAGGTGTGATTCATGTTAATGATGCCTGTCCGGACCTTTGTCTTAGGTGTAAAATGGAACGGGCTTCCTGTGAATAAGTTATATACAAAAGGAGCTGTCTCCTGAAATGTAAAAAATGGCATGTGTCCAAACTTTCGTCTTCGATAGACAATTTTTTACTGTATATGCTGTTATTAATCAGTATTAAAGAAAGAGTGTGTCTTCTGGTTGTATCAATTTTGCAGCTGGAGACATGTCTAAAGGTAAAACAAAAAGACTTATTTCAGTATCTATTCTAGTTTCTGGAATCTGAGGCTTGAATATCATGTCAAAAAAATGTGTCCTCTCCGGTAGGAGGAAAATACAAGCTATTTGTGTTTACTTTGCTCTATCGTGTGCCTCTACATATTGATGGGGACAATTTCAAGTTAAAAAGATATCCAGGCCATGAACATTAATTTTCTTAGAAATTAAAATTCACAATGTCAAAAAATGTCCTCTCCAGTACATCAGAAGTTTCGCTCTGCTTCAAGTCTTTAAACACCCGATTCATAAGGAAAAGACCATGGCTGAACTAAATTTAACCTGGATGCCTGAAAAGGGTATTTATAAATATTTAAAACTACAATACACGGGGCGTTCAGAAAGTTCACGGCTTTTTTTTATATGGACATATGGACACTTCTATTCGATCTAGAACTATGAAATTTTTACAGGATAACATTCAGCAGTTTTGGAATGGATTCCAAAATTTTGCAGAATTTGGACATTTTTATGTCATTCTGTGGATGCCAAGGAAACAGAAAGTTCGGATATGTGGCGCAGGTAATATTGAGGCAAAAAAAGCCAATGAGTTGTGACTGGGAAAGACATCCCTATTTCACTGGTATTGGTGAGACTGACAATATTCGACACAAGAAATATGATTTTAGCTTCTAAATATACTTTCAAACACACCAAATGTTTGTATTCTTACACAGAACCCTTGTGGGAAAGCACTCATGCACTCAAGATTTGGCAAGAGAGATTCTGGTGGTAGGATGTGATTCCCTAACTACATCAGGACTAGTGACAAAGCATTGATACATTGGTGTAAATAAGAGACCTAAAGCGATAGGAACATTTTCTTCAATGGGTCAGGTGTATGAATTAAAGCTTTTGGTGTACCTGGGAGTATTTTAAAAAGCTGCTATTATTTTTCTTGAGTCAATTATTGTCAATCTCACCATTCCAAGTGATAGAGCGAGATCTCTCTCATACAGCCACAATTCATTGGCTTTTTTGATCTCATTAGTATCTGCGCCGCCTAGCTGAACTTTCTGTCTACATGGCGTATATGTTTTTCCATCATCAAATTGCACTATTTTGAGAAAATCAAACTTGAGAGTAAAATGCAATTTTTCAATGTAATATATCTGTAATTTCTTGCCAGTAACATAATGACTTACCGTAAAATGGTGTTACTTTGGCCATTTCGGAGCACCGAATTTGTGTTCTGAGAAAAACTATTTGTTATATATCAACATTTTTGTGCCATAACACTGCCAGCACATTGAGGTTTTCATCTGTCAAAAAGCTTTACAAAATCTATGATGGTTCTACATTTAAAATAACTTAATATGTTTCTTCATCCCTCAAAACATGGTGATAGGCACCAAAAGTGTTTTGATGCCATATGTAGTAACAAGATATTGTTGGAATCCAGATTTTCATTAATGGCAGGTTTGTTATAGTCCTCGTTATATTTACGTGGAATCTCAAATTATTTTCTTTGCTGTTGAAGTGTGATGTTAGAGAACTGTATTCTCTATCATTGCAATATATGTAAATTAACTACAAGCTGTGATGTCATTTTAAACTGGGTCAGGTTCTCCGGCTTCTAGCCTATGTGAATCCAAACCCCATGCAAGTTCGACATCACAGCCTGTCAGCCATTGGGCTGTCAGAAGAACTATATACATCACATAATCCATATGTTTACAAAAATTGTCAAAGCCTTTTTATATCTGGATTCCAACAATATCTTTTTCACTCACATTCTCATCCTTCTTTCTCACTGCTCACTGTTACATTCTTCTACTTCTTCTTTTTTTCTCATCTTCATCTATTATAAGGTGCTTCCTGGCAGCGACACACCAACAAGAACAACAACAACAAATGTTTATTTAACGTCACAGGGGGATAAAACAAGAAAACACTGCTAAAAGCAATTAAGTGACAGGACAACAAATATAAACACAATTACATAAAGAAACTATTTACAATCATAAAAATTAAGTGAAGACATAAGACCATAAATTGTCCAGTAAATTAAAATCATATATGTAGCGTTTAAAATCATCAAGGCCCGATTTCGCCAACAAAGTTAAGCCAGGTCTTAGCCTTAGACCTGGACTTTGAAGTTTCATGTTAAAAGTGCAGGGTTAATTACAGCGATAAAATGGCAGCGCCTCTTACTGAAGTTTTTTAGGATAAGGGAACTTAGCTGGCTACTAAGGCTTAGTGGGGGTGACTAATAAAAATAATAATAATAATAGACATTTATATAGCGCCAATTCCAGTTTAAAACTGCTCAGTAGCGCTAAGAGGGGGTAATCGAACCGTTTCATGCAAAATTTTTTTATAATCTTATTGAATATGTGTGCAAACATATGTTTCGCTTGAGCAAACCTGCCATGTGATTATTATGTAATGCATTACAGAGATCATAACATATGCATTTAAGGGGACATTCTTAGTAGCCACCTTAGCTCCCTTAACCTGAAAAACTTCACTAAGCATACTACTTAATACCAGGTTTAACTTTGAGCTTGGTCTTAGCCATGTTGGTGAAATCGGCCCCAGGAGTCTCAATGTTTTTTACATGGTCAGGAAGACTATTCCAGATCTTAGCACCAAGAAATGTGAAGGTAAAAGTCCCTGAACTATAGTTGTTCTTGCAGAGCGCAAATATATTAATTTACTTCTCCTAAAATTATGTGTTACGTATAATGAATTTCTTGCAAAAAAATGAAGGGGATATCTTATATAGCTACACATATATAATAGCTACACTTGACAAAGGTAAAACATGAAACATATTTTGTAAGTCAGAGCTGCATATAGAAAAATCCCCGCTGTTAACATGCAAGTTGTTTTGCAGCCAAACACTTGAATTAGAGTGGCCTGTGGCACTGTGAAAATGGCACTTCGTGTGTCATCATGCTGATGATTTGTCATGATCAAACCCAATTCTTACAATGTTAAAGTTGAATCCCACAGAATACAGCTACTCCACCTATTGTACTCCACAGTTCAACAAAAATACCCTAGCTGGTGGCTCCCCCGCTTGGTCAAATTGTTCATATGCATTGGAAAAGCCACAGATTTTTGAAGACAGAGGTCGGCTCACTCGAAGGCTGCTGGCTCAGCCAGGAATAATGGCACTACACTATAAATGCACACATTTTGTTTCGATATATAGGCCTATAATCCAATCCAACTTTCATAAAAATCAGAGAAGGAATCTTTGAGATATTCAAGTTTATTTTAAAGGGGACTTATTTTTGTTGAACTGTTTTTCATAATTTTCTCATATTGTACACCACGTAACTCTCAAAAAACATTGGTAACCCCCCTTCAAAGACTTGTTTTTCATTAAAGTGTATGTTCAGCTATATTCCTTTAATTTTTCATAAATATCTCATGGATATTGTTCGAGTGATGCTGCTTTTCGTTATAGATCCCACACGTTTTTAGTATTATACTGTATGTTTTAACATAAGATTTTGAAAAGATCATAGTTCGAAAAATATGTTGGATAGCCAACCTTTTTTTTATAACGTCGGAAAGCTTACTTTTTGAAGAACTTTTTGGCAAAGTTTCATGAATATCTCATGGATTTTAGATTTCTTTCCAAGTGTGGGATTCAACTTTAATTTGATTGAAGGAGACTTATCCCACTTGTTGGTGACAGCCAAACGAAAGGATTATGCATCTGATTTTGACTCTAAAATCCGTTATGAGAAATCAAATGGCTTTTTCTTGATCATGACTAATCAAACAGCTTCTATGTTTCCCATGTTGAAAGTAGAGAAAATGACACTTCATCGGCTATCATGAGTCACGAAGTGCCATTTCCACAGTGCCACAGTCCACTCTAATTCTATATCAAAGTGTTTGGCTGTAATACAAAGATTGATTCAAGACAATGACGCTGATTTTTGATAGAACAGCAGCTGATTTTGTGTCACTGAAAATTGCTCATGCAGGAAACTATTATACGACAAATGTTCAAGCAATATTCCAGAAGATTGAAAACATAGGCTGCGCGGCAGCATACCCTCGGCTACTCAGCTATTCTCCAGGCAGTGGGATACATTAAAGGAGGACCCCACTGGGTACTCTTAATATCCTCATGAAAATGAAATTCCAGTTGAAAAACTTGCATTGAATGGCCAAGAACTGTGAGCAAAATACCATAAAAAGTTTCCTGTCTGACATCTTGTATTGGGGGGAATCAAAATCCACTTGCAATCAGCTTGCGTGATGGGTCCCCCCCCCCCCCAAAAAAAGAAAAAGAGGGGAAACAGTTAAAATATGGGCAAGGAGTTGGTAAGTCTGGCACACGATCAAATAAACGGAAGATCAATGGCTAGCAATTAGCAAGACATTACTCTAGAAGTGGTATAATTTGGTATAATCTGGATAATGAAATTCAGGGAAGTATGCCTATTGGTGGCCTGTGGCAAAATCTGTGCTTTTTGTGAAAGAGCAATTTGAGAAATAAAATTAAAAAATTAATTCAAGAAGATTGGCTTCGGTGACAATATTAAGAATAATATTACCCTGCATGGATTACCCACAGTAATTTGTCCCCTCTTCCACTACCATTTTAGAAAGTTGGTTTTTTATCAAACTTATTTTTGTCTGAATGTAATATGTATACAGTGGTGATAGACAGGAAAATAAAGCAATGCATTGCACAATAGACAGTTAATGACTATTATAAAGACAGCTAGAATGGACAATAATTGAGATAAAGACAGCCAGAAAACGATCAGGACATGTAGGGGACTGCTAAGATAGATAGATAGATAGATAGATGGATAAATTGATTGATTTTTGATTGTTTGATCATCCTATTATCAGTTATGCTATTAAAATTTTTCATAATTTCTACAGAAAAGATAGAATGACAATTTCATGAAACTGCATACAACTGAGACTATATAATAATTATATAGGCAGTTTAAATTGTTAGAATTTACAAATTGACTGAAAAACATTATCCATCTTAGTGTCATCTGATAATATTTTCTAATATGGAATAACTCAATATATTTTCATGAATGTTAACTGCAATTCTAGCACTGGCCATTGTCTTTAAAAATGCACTCCAAACACAGGCCATGCATTGTCTATTGTGAGCAATGGGGCATTGCAATAAGGGTAGCTATTGTTTGAACAATAAATTAGACATCCATCAGTTCAATAAAGTTCAGTCTGTAAATCTTAATCAAACAGTTTCATTGACTTCAGTTCTACATCATCTTGATCCTGAGTACATTTTAGAATTAAGTAAATTATTGGATGTTGTAACAATTTCAGTTCAATTACAACATTTTACAAATTACCCTTGCAGACATTCTTAAAGGGGCTTCATTATTCCCCCTCCTCAGCTGCTTAACACCCAAACCAATTGGCTATTGTCTGCTGTACCCCAGATATGTTAATCACCTTATGCAATGATGTTATGTAACCTGACAAAAGAATGGAGGGTGGCATACTTCACACATCTCAGAAGTGTGCCACTGTGATGGGAGGGGGGGGGGGGGTCCAATGAAACATCACTGAAAATCAATGGTTACCAAGAGATTAACTTAAAATGATATATTTACTAGTCTAAATGGAATAGGGATCATGTAATTCGGGCAAGTAGGCCTATGGCTGATTTTGTGCATTTTGTAAAAAGAATAATTTGAGAAAAAAAGAAGAATTCCAGTTGATGATTGGATTTGGTGTTATATTCATGTATAGGAATCTTGAATCATTGTAAAGCTTTAAAAATTGTACAGGATTAAACTTGGTTTTATAATGATATTGTAAATCAAGGTTTTTATTTAAGAATGAAGACTTAATGTTTTCACCAGAAATTAAGGTTTTTATTGTTTTGTGTGCCAACTCGGGACAAATATATCTATCTATCTATCTATCTAATCTATCTATCTATCTATCTATCTATCTATCTATCTATCTATATTTATGTCTATCTATCTATCTATCTATCTATCTATCTATCTATCTATCTATCTATCTATCTATCTATCTATCTATCTAGCTAGCTAGCTAGCTAGCTAGCTAGCTAGCTACCTATCTCTCTTTATTTCTTTCTTTCTTTCTTTTTATCAACTTATAGATCGATCTTTCTTCTATCTTTTTTCCCAGTTACCTAACAGGTCATCTATAAAGCATGAAACTCTTCATTTATTGCGGATCTTTTTTCATACAGCAATTTTTGTTTTTTCTATGAAACCTTGAGTAGGAGTACCAATAAATAACTTGTCACAAAGAGATGTTTATGAGATGGTCAAGAGCCCTGATCTTTGTCATAGCTATATAAAATTATGCACATTTGTGAGCTGGCACCAGTGAATTACTTTACTGTTTCAAAGAATTATTGTGCCTGTTGCATTATCCCTGGCTTCTACTTTGCTGTTTTTTCATTATTCAAATTGAAAATTGTAACTAAATGAAGAAATTACAACATCAGTTTCCTTAAGTACACTTTAAGAAAATGTATTGAAGAGTTTCATTTTTAGGGGAAAGTTGAAGATGTTATGTAACACCCAGACTCAGACAGAAGCCACTGCAATTGTGGGAGGAGCATTGCATAATCTGATGTCATATAGAGAAGTGTTGCTTGGATATTTTCTCAGAAAGCCCAGCTTTGTGAATCAAAGTGGAAAATTTAATTTTATATTCAAAATATAAAAAGTAAGGTGGAATCAATGCAGTTTGAACAGATTTTTAAGAAACAAGACAACAAAATTTTGTTTGAAGGTTGATCAGAGTGTGTTGTGTAACTGATTGCAGCCCCCTTTTGACTTTGGTCATGGGAGAGGATCAGCAAGGCAGACAATACCTCTGACACAATCTTATGTAATACTGTACCCCCTAACCAAAGGAGAAATCTGTTCCCTTCAAAATGCTAAAATATCATTGGGATGAGTTTTGAAATTAATTAAAAGACACATTTATCCAATAATATCTTAAGATGTGAAATTACACAATGAAATATGCAAGTACTAGGGTTCTGTAACATGCCAAGCAAATTATTTAATAACCCTATATTCAGTGGCCTAATTTCTTAGCTAATCGGTCTGATTTGTTCATATTTAATTTTCATGCAAAAATCTAAATAAAAGGAGGCATCACTGAGGTTAGATTTAAGCCATAAAGTTATAATTGGGAGTTCAAGATTTCTTATCAATATTTTTATACAAGCATATGCATGTTTCTTAATATGCCTACTGCTGTCAAGGTCCAAATTATATATTTACAATTGATAATATTTGATGAGTGGTACAAAAAGTAAATATTCTTTCATAGTATGTTAACTATAATATGCTGTAAATGTTAATAATCCAACCATTATCATCTTGGCATTTTAGACAGAGATGACAAAAAATGTGCATAAATCCGTATTTTTTCTAGTTTTTTCCTTTTCCTACAAAATTTATAGAATCAACATTCCAACTGAGTTGAGATGTTTAAAAATTTTTAATTTAGACACCTAACAGGAAAATTTCATAGATGTAAACGCAAAATAGACTGAATCACATAATTTTGAAAAAATAGTAATTTTACACATTTTTGTGAATTTTTGTCAGCCCCTTTTTTCTCAGAGCATTTAGACCCCACAAAACCATATCTTGGTATTTAATGCACACTATTTACAGATTTCAGTGACATAAGTATAGCAGGTTTTGAGTTCTACTCTGGAAATAGAAAAAATTATATTTTTACAATTTTTCAATAATTGTGAGAAAAGTTATAATGTCATGTGGATTAGACCCCTAAAAGGGACAACTAGGGTACAAGATACAATAATTTACAAAAAATGAAAACTATACAAGCCATAGTTTTAGCACACTGCCCAATACACAAAAAAATATTTTTTCACATTTTTCGATAATTGTGAGAAAAGTATTAATGCCATGTGGATTAGACCCCTAAAAGGCACACCTAGGATAAAAGATACAATAATGTACCAAAAATGAAAAATATACGTGTCATAGTTTTGGAGTACTGCCCAATACACAAGTGGGACGCCCGTTATCCGGACGCCCGCCCGCCCGTCCGCCCGCCCGCCCGCCCGCCCGCCCGCCCGCCCGCCGGACGGACAAATTTTCCCAAAGTAACTACAATACCCGTCGGCAATGTATACATTGCCGAGGGTAAAAATTATTATATGTCCTTGAAACAGGGCAATCTATTTGAAGCGTATTTGACCATATATGTAGAGAATAACATCCTCTTTATTATTTGACAGCGTATTTGATGTCTCATAATTAAATATACCTATTCTGGAGACTTAGAAAATGAATGTGTGTGAAATTAAATCACTTTAATAATCATCTAAATAAATAGCTGTCTATCTATCTATCCAGTGCATCGCTGAGTGGCCTAGAAAATGAAAGTGTCTATCTGTCACGAAAAAATATCAGGATGCGACAATTGGTATGATTCGAAGTGTGAATACCGAGACCTAACTTCCAATCCTCCCTCTGTGTTCCTCCATGGCCTAAAGGTCATAGCAGTTGACTTTGAATCCACTGGCTTGAGAGAACATGCACTCTAAATAATTTCAGACAAAATTGTTTTTTTTTTTTAATCCATGTTGGTTTTTTGCATTGAAATTTGGTTTTTCAAAAAACCATTTTGAATCTAAAAAACTAATTTTGTCCCGACATTTTTTAGAGTGTGGCTCACTTGGGTTCTGGAATGCAACTTGAACAAAACAACGAAACAGCCAAGGAAACGAAAAAAATTTTTTTTTTCTTTTATCTTCTATATAAAATCTAAAAAAAACAACAATACTTGCATGAACCCCAAAAGGCACAAATATGCTGTAAGGCTCATTATACTGGAGCAAATCATAAATTAAGGTGCTTAGATTTTGTGGTAGTGGCCTGGAAAAGCACAGCAAAGAGACACAATCAGTTAAGAAAACCTATTTGACCAAAGGCAGCCTTGAATACAGTATTACTGTATTCACTGCATAGTGTGCAGACCTCTATATGTTTGGTGCTTATTCTATCTCATCTGTCAGTGTCAACCAAGGATAGAAGTTGTCTCTGGTGAATCTGGGGTTGATCATGCAATATCCTGTGCCATCTGTCATCAGTTTCGTGCAAGGCAGTTTCCGCACAGAAACCATTCTATGGTCTTACAAGATACACCTTTCAATTAAAAGTTTTGCCAGTCTTATTGCAGTTCACCAGTTTGTTTTAGCTTTTCGGTGATGCATCACTCATGTAAACATCTTTATTGTAAGAAAATTTTTAGTAGCAATTTGGCTGAGCACAAGAGGAGGTTTTTCTTGGGCTTGGATTTTCTTGCGCCAAACTTTTCACTCAGAAATGGTTTTAAAAAAGTTGTGACATAGCCCTAATGCACCAGGGCCAACAAATTATTTGGAAGTTCATTAGCAGATTCGGAAATAAGTAGGTTTGTGACAAAAACATTTAATTTGAATAATTTTGAAGGAAACACATAAGGAATTTCATGCTGGTATGAATTGTATATTTCTACGATTGCGTCATTATACAAAATCCATTCCACATATTTGCCAGACCTCATCTCTATCAGATAAAACTGATGGAATATCATATCTGGAAATATAAAGCCTATAGCTCACTGAAAATAAATTTGATGAATTAGGGTTCGTCATTATATCGTCAAATGCAAAATTCGTCATTTGACTAACTACTTCGTTAAAATGGCTGTTCTGTACATGCTCAGTGACACTTCCTCTTCAACTTTGAAATTTGGAGCCAAAATGAAGGAGAAAGCAGTGTGAAAGATGTGGCATGAAAAGTAAGTGTTTTGATGAGTTCTAGTGGTGCTAATGAAGCTTTTCAGGATAAGGGAACTAAGGAGGCTACTATGAATGTCCCCTTAAATGCTTATGTTATGATCTCTGTAATGCATTACATAATAATCACACAGCAGGTTTGCCTAAGCGAAACATATGTTTGTACACATATTCAATAAGATTATTTAAAAAATTTGCATAAAACGGTTCGGTTACCCCCTCTTAGTGACCCCCACTAAGCCTTAATGGACATAAGTTCTTAGTAGCCAGCTAAGTTCCCTTATCCTGAAAAACTTCATTTGAATACTTTTGGTGTCATTATGTTGGTCTGGCAACCAGGAATATGATGAGATAACTTAAACTGAGGGACAAAAATAATTTATCACTTTTCAATTTGAAATAATTGAAAGAAAACATTTCTTCAAACTTATTTGCTGAGTGTTCGTCGTGTGTTAGACATTTAAATGACCAATTAGTCATGTTTACATATTCTTGTCACGGGTCATTGCCTCCTCACTGTTACTTCTATTCCCACAGAACTCCAAAGAGACTTCAGTTTCACTGAACGCATTTCTGTTAACATTCCGCTGATGTTCCTGGTCAATCTGCTACAGGGTCAGGCCAAACGAAGACCACATAGTCTGACATAGATCTGCTTTTCGGTTATTCTGCATGATCAGATATGGTAATCCTGATGCTTAGGTAAGCCTGTCACTGCATGTTGGCCAGCAAGTGATAGGAATTTTTAAGGGTTCAATCAATGACCTTATTGCCCCAAACAGTTTATTTAGGATGAAATATTTCCACTTTCTACACTTACTTTTACATAGCTACCAGATTATTATTGTGAAGCTCCATAGCAGTAAATACCAATTATTTAAAGAAAAACATTTATTTCACGCTAATGGCAACAGTCATTTTTAATTTCTGGTACCAGACAAATTTATGAAAAATGTTTGGGAGGAAGCGCAGCAAAAACATAATTTGCTTTGAAAACGATTCCCATGACTTGAAATATATTTTTATAACACTATTCCAGATTATCAGTATTTAGCATGAAATAGTTGTGAAAACCTCAACGAACTTGTCATGATCGACAACATCTGGGAACACATTCCAATAGTGAATATTGTTTACATGGCCCAAGAAGCAAAATTCCAGAAATTTGACAGTTTACAATGCTTCAGAGATCATTTTAATACACATATATTGTGAAACTAAAAGACGTGCATATGAATACCAGAAAACTCAGGAAAGTGTCTCGATGTTGACAAATGGGTAAGTTTTTATTAGGAAGTTTGGTGAGCTGTCTCTTGACACTTGAGCATCCTTCAGCAGCCAATAGCCTGTGCTATCAGTGAGTGTCATCCTCACTCCTATTTAATCTTGTTAATATGTGGTGGCATGAAATAGTAATATTGGATTATGTTTTCATCAGGAACCTCTAATAATGCTACAGCACAATTCGCAAAAGAGTTGACAAATCCATTACATTTTCAACAGAAAAATGATAAAATCGGAAGGAAAATGCATAATATTAGCTCATACAAGGTTATATGTCATATGTGAAGTGCCTTATATGGTCCCACTGAAGAGCTGATTTCATAGCTTTAATTTGGTATTATATTATTTGCTGTATCTTCAACACACAAAAAGTTATAAGATGAAATAAAGTACTCGACTGGCGGAAAATTGCCGTTTTCTGACTATAATAGATAGCCAACACAAAGATGAGTTCATGGGTGAACTTTTTTGAAGATGGTAAAAAAAACACTTAACTACAGCGGTTTTTTTTTACATCTAGCTATGACACAGGAAATAGATTTTCAAGAAAAAATTTGAAAAGTTGTATCCCCAGTAAGGACACCTCCTTTGCTTACCTCTCACAATGGTCATCTGTTATCTGAGGATGAATTGTAATCTTCATACTGATGACCAACAGGAGGCAATTTGAAAGACAGTGAGATTGTCTCGCTGTGAACCGTACGTAGCACCCATAATGGTCCCATATAATACATGAAAGTTATAAACAATATACTTTGTGAGGGACCACTTATAAGTATCCTTATAAGAGGCCCCTTTCCTAAATTTGCTCATGCCATGAACCCCAAAAGGTTCTCACAAACCGTTGAACCTGAAGAAGTAGGGTTTTTGTAAACTCCCCAGGGTTCTTTGACCTAGGGTACTTCCCAAACACCCTATGAAAAGGTGCTTCCAGGCACCCCATGGGGAGCTGTATTTGTGACGAGGCGAAGCACCTTATTTCGTTCTTAGAGTGCAACTCTCCCAAGCTTACCCTACATAATATATTCACACTGAAGGTACAAACAACATTGCTCATAAATATCAATGTTCCAATAATGCTAAACTGTGCATCGTAGGCTTCAAATCTACCTTGAATGTCTTTACCACTATCTTTGGAAGGTGTGGAAACCATGTCAATGAAAGCAATCTTACCTCATTATTGCAATGCATTAAGAAACAATGGTTGTGGAGAGAAACTAATCAGCCACATATTGCTGGAAAGATTCACAGCTGCGAGGCTGGTTTATAGAACACTCAAGGAAATGAGGTTGAAATGTCATATGTATATACAGTACGAATGCCAGTCATAATCACCTTTTTCAAAAATCACCTTTCCCAAAATCTCCTTTTCGGTCAAAATCACCTTTTTTATTTTGACCAAAATCACCTTTTTTTCAAAAATCACCTTTTTATACCAAAATCTCCTTTTTAAATTTAATTTTTTTTCCTCCACTTTAATAGACCAGAACTTGTTAAATCTTATACTAATTGCTTTTTAACAGGTCAATTGACTTAGCTGTGGGGGAGACTGGGGCACGTTGGACCACTTCTTTTTTTTGGTGCTGTATTTGTGTGAAAATTACACAGCTGGCATTTTGCGGATTATTTTTCTGTCAGTCAATCAAGCTTACAATGATCCAACGTGCCCCGGCCATGCTGGTCCAACCTGCCCCGGGTCAACTTCTTATGAAAATGTGCCTTGTCTTCTGAGATCTTTAAGTTACTCTTGTGTTTCACTTAAACTTTTCTGTGCATGTAACTTGTGCCATGCATCATCCTTACGTCATCCTTGCATGTTCCTTACACAGACTTTGCTTTTTGGCAGACCTCGTAGAGGAGCTACCTATGAGATTGAAATTCTGCCATATCTTGTGGGTCAAGTTTCTGCTGCCTGCCTTCTTCAATCATAATGCCATTTACCATGTATCATGTGATCGGCCTCCACGTGAAGTGATAAACTTTTGGTACATGTTAATCCCATAATAAACACTCTGGCAAGGGTAATCCATTCAACCCAATGCTGTAGCAATGAATGACATCATATGCATTCCCCTCCCTTATCTCCAAGGGGGTTCCCCAAATAAGGCATCAGTCTGAGCAAGTGTGCAGTCAACTGTGACCTGTGCATTGCTGCTGATTGTTTACCAATTAGGGACCAATAACTTCATATTTCTGTGTGACTTTCTTATTTGTGAATTACAGTGATACCGATGAATGATCTGATTTTAATAAAGCAAACTTTGCAGGTATGAAAAACGTGCAGAAGATGTTCTCTAGCACTAAATACATAACAGCTATATCATTGTTCTGCAAAGGTGTGACGTTTAGTTGGCTGACACATATTTAATTGAGCAATTCAATACAAAAAAAGAAAACATTTTCAAATGCAATTGTACAGAAAAAAGGGTATCTCTAGCAAATAGCAATCAACAGATTACAACAACAAAATCGCGTATGCATTTTCCATTTACATGTTGGGCCATGCGGGAACATATAACTAAGTTTCTCACTATTATCACATATTAATGATTTAATGGCAAATTCTCACTGCATGCCACGAGGTCTGCTCTAAAGTGCCTTGTGCACGTTATGTTTGTACTCTATCTTCAGGATTCTTGCGTGTTCCTGACATGATCCGTGCATATTCCTTGCATTTAGGAGAAATCCATGCGTGATCCTTACATGAAAAATGGACTAAGTCCAAACTCTTGCGTACTCCTTGCATTTTTTAGTGAATCCATGCGTCATCCTAGCATCTATCTATCTATCTATCTATCTATCTATCTATCTATCTATCTATCTATCTATCTATCTATCTATCTATCTATCCATCTATCCATCTATCCTTATTCTTTTCTATTTACTGTTTGCCTTAAACAGAATATCACACAATAATGAGCAAAATTTGGCTAAGTCATTTTTGGCAATTTTCGGCAAATTTTGTTTTGAAACCGAAATGACTTGGACCAAAATTCTTTTGTGGTTTAGCTGTATTATTAAGAAATTCTCCATAATGTTTATCAATGAAATGTGAGGAAACAATTTCAATAAAATTAATACTCACAATAATGACCGAAAAATATTGTTGATATCCGCTAAATCAGTGATTACAAAATTGGCCTAAGTCCAAATGGCCTTGGTTATAAAATGTTGTAGGCCTATTTATTCAATTATTTAGAATCAATTTATATGTATTTTTTTCTAACATAAACTTCAATTATTTTCACAATGAAAAGCCTATAAAAAATGAAAGGAGATTTTGGTAGCAAAAAGGAGATTTTTGGAAAAAAAGGTGATTTTGGCAAAAAAAAAGGTGATTTTGTCAAAAGGTGATTTCAGGAAAGGTGATTTTTGAAAAAGGTGAAATTGACTGGCCCCTTACAGTACCAATGAACAGTTATACAGATTTGCATTAAAAGGTAATTTTCCATCCAAACCTTTCCATTCACCATGATACATTATTAAAGGTAAACTTGTATTCTGTGATTGACAAACACCAATAGATGATTCACATGCGGGGGGCACACATGCCCCCATATTGACCCAAGGTGCCCCCCATATGAACTTTTCAATCTTGGCCAAAACAAGTTTGAGCACTCTTACATTAGGGTGGGCTGAAAAAAACTTTTTTTGGAATTTCAATATGCCAGTGGTATAGAAAGTTGGCTATGGCCAAAAAATGAAAATTTGTGCAAAAAAAATTTTGTGGCATGCGACGTGTGCCGGGCCACTCCGGCTTTTATGAAAATGCATATTTTCATCCATTTCGCAAGCCTTTTTAGACCATTTTTTGGCCTGAGTCAGCTTCCTTGGTTTCAGAAGGCTCAATGGCATACTGAAATCTTCTTTGAAGGCCATTTTGGATATGAAATGCCATAAACAGGTCCCTGATATTTAAGATGTAGCCATTTCTGGGTAAATGTTGGGGATCAGAATTTGGCTTTTTTTTGCTAAAAATTGCCCGAAAAAGTTGAAAATATTGGAATTGACTGCACAAAAAATTATTCCAAGTGAATTGTAATTACCCCGTGTCCTCCCTAATGCCCTAAAAAAACACTTCCAGCGCATTACCTGCATCAATTTGTGGTTTCAGTTTCCAGAATAGGGGCAATTCCGTAAAGTCAGATTTACAGATTTGACACTTTGGCAGCTTGTGTAGCCCTACCATTACACCTCAGTTATTTCATTGTTAAATAGGGATGTGGCCAGTTAATAGGGGTATCAGACAAGCCATCAACCAAAGCTCCAAGTGCAATAGGAGCTGAGCTACAAGGCAAAATGTCATCCTGTCGAATGTACTCAATACTACTCATGCGCTGAACGTTCGACACGATGACATTTCACCTTGTAGCTCAGCTCCTATTGCACTTGGAGCTTTGGTTGATGGCCTGTCTGATACCCCTATTAACTGGCCTCATCCTTATTTAACAATGAAATAACTGAGGTGTAATGGTAGGGCTCCACAAGCTGCTAAAGTGTCAAATCTGTAAATCTGACTTTACGGAATTGCCCCTATTCTGGAAACTGAAACCACAAATTGATGCAGGTAATGTGCTGGAAGTGTCTTTTAGGGCATTAGGGAGGACACGGGGTTATTACAATTCACTTGGAATAATTTTTTGTGCCGTCAATTCCGATATTTTTAATTTTTTCGGGCAATTTTTAGCAAAAAAAGCCAAATTCTGTTCCCCAACATTTACCCAGAAATGGCTGTATCTTAAATATCAGGGACCTGTTTATGGCATTTCATATCCAAAATGGTCTTCATAGAAGATTTAAGTATGCCATTGAGCCTTCTGAAACCAAGGAAGCTGACTCAGGCCAAAAAATGGTCTAAAAAGGCATGCGAAATGGCTGCAAATATGCATTTTCATAAAAGCTGGAGTGGCCCGGCACACGTCGCATGCCACAAAATTTTTTTTGCACAAATTTTCATTTTTTGGCCATAGCCAACTTTCTATACCACTGGCATATTGAAATTCCAAAAAAAGTTTTTTTCAGCCCACCCTACTCTTACATGTTTATGGGTCAAAGGTTTACTTTTTATGTGAATGTATATGACTTTACTCTTGCAGCCTTACCTGACAGCAAACATCGACTTTTAAAACAAAAGTGTAGGATGAGATGTTTGTTTACTATATTTAACTATGATCACTTTTCCATTCAGTAGTCTTTAAATTTAGAAAATGTTAATGTTTACCTTGATTCTGTAATGACAGCTTCTCAGGGTAAACTTGTTTGAAGAGTTTTGATATGAAACTCTTGAACCTTTAGTTTCTTCTGGTTAAGATTACTTGGAGCATTGATGTCACTGAACATTCAATGGAAAAATATTGAATCTTACAAAGTACACTTCTGACCTTGAATATGAAAGACGGCAGCATATGTGGCACTCAGAAGACAGCATATGTATAAGGAAGGAACTACAATGCAAGCTCATAATCATCACTGTGAACAATAGAGCATTAATGTTGCCTATTTGTTTTTAGATACATATATTTGAATACATTAATTTTGTGCTCTTTAAATGTATAAATAAATCTGTGGCACCATATGATTGGTATCAATGAATGGGCCCCTGTATACATGTAAGTCTTTCTTTCATCAACCAAAATCTTTGATTTGAGTTAAGAATGATCTCAGTGGCTCTGCCTTATTGTTCATCTTGCCTTCACTTATCATTCCTTCAGACATAGATACAGGGCATATGCATTCAGGAAATTGTTGCTGCTCGCAATTGGCTGTCAACCATTTTAAGTAATGCATTACTTGAATAGTGTGACACAATGAGTGCTAACTATATTGTCTTGATATCCGGTAATAAGAAAATATTTTGATCATCGCTACTGAGGCCATGAGGGTTTACTGAAAATAGCAATTGGTCTAGTCTGCTTTATCTTATGGTGCAAAAGGTAGCCAGAAGTGAGTAGACATTTACTCAGCTGGTTAAACAGACTGTAACTTAATTTGGCAAACATTTACCCCAATGCCTCAAGTTGACATTGTTGAACTCCCGGCAAAACCTTTTACTAGATTTGCAGGAAAACATTAACCTCAATAAGTGGCTACTCAGCTGTGACAATTTTTAGTAAATGCTCAACCCAAAGAGGTGCAGCTGAAAAGCCACAAATTTTCAACTTTTTGGGTTGAAAGTTTACTAAAAACTGTTGCAGCTGAGTAGCGGCCAGGTTGAGTAAAGGTTTTCCTAATTATTCTTAGAGCTTGTGTGGGCGCCCTTTCAGAGCATTGTGTGCTCCCCAGGCGCCACCCCCTTCACTTGAGTTCCCTACACCATTGCATGCGCCATAACAATATCATGGTGGGAGGGAAGAGATATGATATGAAATTTTCAACATTTTCGTGCAAGTCAATCAGAATCTCGCGAAAACTTTTAAAGGCTACCTATATTAACCACTGTAACCAGGTACTACGAAACTCAAACAAATCCCAGTACAATACATCTGATCGGGCTTCAACTTTTCATACAAAAATGACACAAAAATCTGCTGCTTCTTTCTGTTCTCTGTTATGCCTCCTCACATGCTTTTTTTTTATATTCAGTTGCGAAAATATGCTCAAGCTGCATATTGCTTGAATAACACTATTCTGTTGCTGCCTATTTTTTTTTAGAAAACCAGCAGCTTGGATTTTTAGCTTTCAGAGAACTTTTTATTTACATCATAAATTGGCTTTATGAAGGAGCTTCTGAGATATGATGCTCGCCTATGACTTCTCCGAAGCGAAGCATTATAGAAACCACAGAGCAACTCACACTGGGATATATAATAGTCCGGCGGTAGTGAGCCACAAGCATGCGTTGGAGTCAACGTTTTTTTAAAATTCTATATCTTTAAGATGTGCTCTTTCAGAATCTGAACGATGCCACTCCATCATCATTGGGAAATCTGCATAATAAGCAAATTAAGGCAGCCATTACCAAAAATCTTGTTTTTGCCTGTATCTCTGTATCTATGCATGATATCAACAAAATTTTGGTACCGATTCCCATGATTTGAGGGGTAAATAATCCAACTGGGCCATTTCCTTAAATGTTACACCAATAGTTTTCGCATATTGAGGCCGCCATTACTGAAAATCTTCTTTCTGATGATATCTCCGAAACTACAGGTGGTATCAAAATAATTTTGTTATCTATCCCAATGTTTTGAGGGTTAAAGAATGAGAAGAAGCCATTCCAGTAAACTTCACTCCCAGACTGTACTTGTCCCTCTGCATATCAAGTCTCCACCATCGGTGGAGGGATAGTCTGATTTGGAAAAGCAAATAGACCGACATGTCACTGAGGAAAATTACTGCACAATTGTCCATGAGCAATAATGAGGACATAATCAGGCAGTAAAAGCCAGGTATTTGAAAATTGTGATAGTAATGGTGTATCACCATGAAATGTTCAATTTGATATAAGTCCAGTATTTATATTTCATTCACATAAATAGTAGGAAGGGTTTTGAATAAAGGCTGTGCAGATGTGCAGAGTAACCCTTGTCAATCATGCCATATGTGGCGACATACATAATCTGTCAGGATTCAAACATTTAAATGCCACTGAGGGTTTTACACCCAGGCAAATAGTCCCCACTTCTATACCTCAGAGTAGACTGTTCCCACAAGAAATTGGCATTTTGAAGGTAGGGATATACAGAGTATGTAGTAATTTAGTCATTCTATATTATCACTTTCTATCTCCTCCCCCCCCCCCTATGATTCTAATTCATGCTGAAATCAATTGGACTGCTCGCACAGCTTCTCATTGGACTTCCCTTCTGTGTTAGGAGCACCCCAAATAATGGAACCTTATGATGTGCTGGCTTTTGTTCAAGCAAGGGGGAGGGGGGAAGGAAGCAGTCTGGTCTCAGACTGCTTCACACCAATATTTTGTATTGAACAGGCATGTTACAGTCCACGTCAGACTGTGCCTGTCCTTCTGCATATCAAGCCTCCACCATTGGCGGAGGGACAGTCTGATTTGGAAAAGCAAATAGACCCACATATCACTGAGGAAAATTACTACACAATTGTCCATGAGGACTAAATCAGGTTGTAAAAGCCAGACACATGAAAATTTCATGGTTCACTAGGACACTGTATTGATAGAATACATAGATTTCTCAAATCAATCATTTTGACTAATGTATGGGCAATTTTCAATTTTCACCCCACATCAGAGTGGTCCTATCATGTTTTACAGCTGAAGTAGCTGATAGAAATGGTGGATCGATCACCATGAAATGTTCAATTTGATATATGCACAGTATTTATGATTCTTTCACATAAATAGCAGCAAGGGTTTTGAATGAAGGCTATGCAGAGTCACCTTGTCAAACATGCCACTAGTGGCGACACCTATAATCTGCCAGGATTCATTTAAGTGTCACCGAGGGTTTTTATTATTACACCCAGGCAAATATGCCACTCAACCACACTCTCCAGGTCAAGCCAACTTCTCTTCTTCAATTCTACTTTTCAGCCACAACATCAAACTGCAGTCCTGGACCTCTCCGCTCCTCAAACCACCCTTGGGGGGCACTCATGGCGGCTTCTTATAGCCAACATGGCTGCCTCTCACTGGTAGTTTGTCACACTCCTAAATACACGTTTTTCACACTCTAACTCTACTCTTTTCAGATCGTCTTCATCCCCTGCCTGCCTGCCACCATGATACGACCTCAAGCTGATGCAGAGCTTCTTGCCACACAATACCACCACAAAGTTCCAAGTCACATCTCCCCCAGATCCCCAGTGGACTACGGGAGGTGACACACCAACAGGAAGGTGTGGAGCAGCCCTCGAGCTGCTGACCAACTGAGGTCCTCCAAGATCCTCGATCTCACTCTTAACATGTCTTCTTCTTCTATTATTCATCATGCCTTCGTTTAAAATGCCTTAAGACATGGATGTGGACGCATGTCTTCAGAAATTTGTTTCCGTTCGGAATGGCTGTCAACCATTTTCAATGCGCTGCTTGAATTGGGTTAGACTCACAATCAGTGCTAACTACAGAATAACTCTTGATAAATGTTTCTATCATTGCTTTTGAGGGTGTAAGGGTAACTGAAAATGGCAACTGCACTGCTGTATCTCATGGCGCAAAAGGTAACCGGAAGTGAATAAATGTTTAGTCAAGCTGGTTAAACAGTATGTAACTTAGTTTGGTAAACATTTACCCTGGTGTCTCAAATGTCAACATTTACATAGATTGTTTGAACCCCAGCCAAAAACCTTTTTCTAGATTTGTGAGAAAACATTTACCTGGATTGGTTGCTACTCAGCTGAGACCATTTTTAGAAAACATTCAACCCAAAAAGTTGCAGCTGAGTGGCAATAAATTTGCAACCTTTTGTTTTGAACGTTTACTTAAAATGGTCGCAGCATGAGTAGCGCCCAGGTTGGGTAAACATATTCCAAATAATTCTTAGAGTGTATGGTCAGATTATTATTACAAAAATGATTAATTGACTCTTACAAAATATCCGTAAAAATGTTTGCTTCAGATGATGATAAGTATAAATCTTGGTATTATATATTTCTGTAAGTATAATAGTGCCTTTGAAATTGCATCTAAGAGAGAGATCACAGGGCTTGCAAAACAGAAATAATAAATTGAAATGGAAGCTCACACACGATCAGACACAAATGTCAATATATAACCTTTCTGATACCTAACACAACTATTTGAAGATGATAGAATACCCCAATTAATCTCCTATGACTTCAGTTTTGCCACCTTTCATATGTAGGCTGATACAACAGACCAGAAGCACTAAGTGAGTATAAATTTATCACATTTATCCATCAGGCTTCTCGCTGAGCGATTCTCGAGAATTGAAATGTTGATCATTGTTTGACATGGTGTTCATGTGTTTAATGTTTATAACAGTTACAAAGCATTGGATTGTTGTTTTGTTTTGCTTGATATAATTATTATTGTGTACTTGCTCCATTGTTCAATTTAAATATCTGTTGATGATAATCCCCACTGTATAGGGTAATGTTCTTTGAGTCGGACACTAAGAAGGTGACACCTTGAGTCGGACACTTTTTGCTGGGCTCAGACAGCCGCTCAGTTGGCTATTTGAGAGCATGTATAGGGGTACCCGGGGTAGGGCTATTTTTGTCTTTGGGGAAGCCCACCAAATGACATATCATCTGGTTTGTTTGCAAATTAAATGAAATCCTGTGACCAACAGTTGATAATAATCTGGTTGTTAACACATTATAATCTCCCAATCTGTTTGATAACAACACTCTTTTCTGTTGAATTGCTGTTTTTGAGAATATAATCAATCACGAGCACTTGGATTTATCAGATCGTGACGTTATCATTATCACGAGTACTTGAATCTGTTCATAGATGGTGACGTCACGATCTGATAAATCCAAGTGTTCGTGATACAGTGTAGCTGACCCAAACAATCAAGCATTCAACAAACACATTCATTAAGTCAGACTCCTTGGCTGTGGTCAAAAACACCAATCACCTTGAAAGGCAAAGGGGATTCCATCAGACCTCCTATTGCTTGGAGACACCACCTGTACATAAATTCAGAACAACGAGTGGAGACAGACCTATTGCTTCCAACGTTCAACCAAAAGATTTGGAAGTCGTTTCATTGCTCATTGTCCAATCAGGCAAGCTCAAAATGATACATGGACACAGAGAAAACTAGCCAGAGGAAATCATACTAATTACTAAATGAATCTGCTGTGAATACCTATTTTTTCGTTTTCTTCCAGGGCATTAGACTTAATTCAATTTTTGTAGAACAAATTATTAAAAAAATCATTTGTTCCGTCCTCTATACGATTATTTAACAAGTCATACTTTTTATGTTCTATTGCCATTGTCAAAGTGTTCTAGAGTGATATAACCTAAAACAATTATTATATTTCACTGCCAGCTGTCGTTATTCAATCTGCTAATGGCAGGATATGTAACATTTTAAGCTATTTTTGTTGATGAAAATGTCAGATTTATTAGCCATGAAGTTTTTATAGCGACGTCTTAACCTGGAAGAGGTAATTTCTTAGGCTTGTAGCACACTATTGTGTACACATTTTGGCCACCGATGATGAAAAATGAAAGTTATAGCACAATTAACTACTTCTTATATTTTGATAGCTAATATATTAGGTAAGCTAAATCCAAAAGGATTGAGCTTAATGAGCTTTCGTTGTTCCGTAATATGGGTTGAATCGGTACACTGGGATGAATCGTGACGGAACCGGAAAACAGTTTATTTCATCAAAAAATTAATAACTTCAACTTAATCCAGGAAGTTAATTTTTTGAACACTTATAATACACATACTGGAGTATATTTTGATGGGGTTTTATATTTCTAACTGCAGGCAGTGAGGAGCTGCATCTTAAGCTTCGCCCTGCAAAAATTGAATTCTCCACACCTGGTCAAACACTTGTGCCACAAAAAGTATAAGTATTAAAGCCACCAAACCAACAGGAAACGTTCATGATATACAGTAGTGTTGACTAAAATGGTAACCATAGTCATAATAGCATTGACTATACCCAACAAAAACCAAGCCAAAGTCAATTTCAGTGTCATTTTGGATGAAAAAATGATTAATAACAGCACAAAAAACCAAATTGGGGGTCTAGTAATATGAAATGAATAATGAACATGGTTATATAAAACGTAGTGGAGAATCAATTTAACCTTTTAAAATTGGTAAATAATGATTAAACACTTCAATATTGCGATAAGATAAATTCCCTGAAATTAACAAGAAATCATGTGATATAGAGATGAAGGCATCAAAATAAGGAAATTCTATTCTAAATTAGTTAGTTATAGTTCTAGGGAACCTAATTATTAGACATAGTATTTGATTTAGGATGTTGGGTCTTGGGTTTTGTTCCAAGTTAATAGCAGATTTTTGACTCTTCCCAAAATAGCCCTACTCATTTTCATTTGAAAATATATGCATGGTCCATTGAAGAAAATAATTCAAATTGGCATTATTGATATTGGATTTACAGTCCTTGTCATACTTACGCGGAATCTCAAGTTTTTTTTTCTATGCTGTTGAACTGTGATGTCAGAGATGACTCTATTCTAGCATTGCAATATATGTAAATTAACTACAAACTGTGATGTCATTTCAGACTGGGTCAGATTCCCCAGCTTCTAGCCAATGTTGATCCTCCTGAACTGAGCGTCACAGTTTCAACACAGTGTCAGAGTAAGAGTTTTATCAGGGATAGCCCCTACAACTACGTCATCACAGCTTGATAGCCAATGGGCTGACCGTAAACTACGTCATCACAGTTCAAACATTGATATATTGAAGGAAGCATTACATTTCTGATCCCAATGATTTATCACAGCAATCACCAGTCTAATCCTACCAAATGGCAGCTTTGTGGGCATTCACAGTAGACAACTGTTATAATCCCCACAGAGTTGTTTGATAAATCTACAAACCTGCTAACTTACAACTTTAAACTTTGATGGAAGTTGGTATAAACAGAAGGCTTTGACAATGTGTTTGTAAACACATGGCTTATTTTATGTATATTTGTTCTGGCAGCCCATTGGCTGAGAGGCTGTGATGTCTAACTTGCATGGGTTTTTCCCAGACCCAATTTTAACTCTGACACTGAGTTGAAACTGTGATGCTCAGTTTGGTGGATTCGCATTGGCTAGCAGCTGGGAATCTGACCCAGTTTGAAATGACATCACAGCTTGTAGTTAATTTACATATATTGCAATGATAGAATAGAGTCATCTCTGACATCACAGTCCAACAGCATAGAAAAAAAAACTTGAGATTCCACGTAAGTATGACAAGGACTGTAATCCAGAATTACCTGTCTATAGCTTAATTAAGAGAAAAAATATGGTTTTTGATAGTTTTCTCTCATTTATCATATTTTTTAAAATATACTAATTTTGCACATAATTGAGTTCAGATTTTTCTCAAAATTTTTTTTGTGCTTCTTAAATGTGTTTTGTAATGATTATTCACAGGTATCCACGCAATTGACACGACCGTGGTGACGTAGCAGCAGGAAGTGTCGGTTTCTTAAAACGCGACGTTCTTGTGAACGCACTAAGATCAGCTCTAACAAGTTCAATATACTTGTTAGAGACTTAATATTTCGTCCTATATTGCAGTTTGATATATAAATATCAGTAAAACATTTTCAACTTTACCTCTAAAACTTTGACACCTAGACCTACGAATTTGTAAAACGCGACGTACTTGTGAACATTTGCATAAGCAATGCAAAAGTATCCTAAATGTGCTCTTATAATGGTCTCAGGAACTGAAGAAGTATTGGTCTGAAAGAGGGATACTGTGGGGCTTCCACACAGCCATTAGCTATATTCCAGATATATAGGATATATATTCCAGGAGAGATCAAAAGTGCATGTAAGAAAATTAATGGTTTTCAAACTAAGTGACATCTCCATGTAAAAAATTCCCCTGGTGAACCCTAACACTGTAAAACCATAATTTTTTTAGCTAAATATGTTCTTTGTGTTTCAGTCTGTGATACTGAACCAATTATTCAATTTTGAAAATTGTCAAAATATCAAAATTATCACCACTTATAAGCACTACTATTTGTGAATGAGCTATAAACAAGGCAAAAAATGTGTTTTTTGAGCAGAATTTTGATTTATGGTGATAGGCAAATCAACCAACACATATCAAACCATATATTTCTGAATACTACACATTCTCCTCTAGTCAATCAGATACATGTCATGTCCAAATAACATATCATGTTGAAATAATAAGCTTTTCAGTCTGAAAAAAAGTCACTGAACACAATACCGTGCTACAAGCCCTTACATAAAAAGTTTGTTATGATAGTTGCAAGACCAACTACTCGTAGTGTTTGGAACGTCATCAGAAAGTGTGTGTTATAGTGGTGTGGGTCACAGCTTGCTTCAGAGGAGGCCAAATGCAGATTTATCATTTCTGTTAATTTCGTGGCTTCCAATTGAATCTGATATGTATCTAAATTTGTTTTAAGGTGCAAAGTGTTTTTTGGGTATGAATTACACTTGATTAGTACTGAACCAAGGTGTCAATCGAGATTGACCTTCAGAAAGTAATTCTGAATTGGCTCCCTGACAGACTTTTAAAACAAGTTGCAATTCTTGGATTCCATGCACACTAAATACATAGCATTTTTGTTTAATCTGATTAGTTTAGAGATGGATGGATGGATGTTTGGGGCTTTACGTCCTGTATTTATGCACTTGGTAGGCTAATTAAGACAGGAGGAGGACACGGCAATGAGCCGAAGGATGATTGAAACAGCCGTCCAACATAGGCCCAGGTGATCCGGCAAGAGCTGGATTCGAACCGGACTCAGCAATTGGCAGTCCAGCACGCTACCACTAGACCAACCCTCCCCAATTAGTTTAGAGAAAAAAATACAACGTCACAAAGTTAATATACCAAATGAAGCAAGTAGCCCTACACAATATATTGCATTGATCCATCGCTGCAGCTGTGCTAAATGTGAATGGGTAGAAATTGCGTGGTTATTAAATAACCTGTAACAAAGGTGTGAAGTCTGTCTTTCAATAGCTTTGAGTGTTGTAAAGGAGTTACTAGCTGATAGACTCAGATAGAGGCAGTCAAGTCATGATTACTGGTTTTAGTTTTACCGAAATATGTGATTTATTAACTTTGTACTTATTATTGTTTTTATAAGATTTTATGATTCTTGTGTAACTTATACATAATTCATATAAGTACTGAATTCCATTATGTATAAACCTTGTATATATGTGTAACTGTAAAAGTGTTTCAATAAAATACCCTCTCAAAGATGCACCATGTGGTGCCATCTATAGCATACCAAATTGTTGTCGCCATAATCGAAAAATCGTATTTTCAATTTAACTTGACAAATAAGGTGCCTGCCTATCCCTATGTTTTGAGGGCCGAAGAAGACAATTAGACCACTATCAGTTGCCTAAGGTGATTCACAAGGCTGCTATTTTGTTATATGACACATTGGAATATGAAAGTTTGCGTTGCAAATCAAGTAAGTTTTCAGAGAACCAGAATTGTTCGCTACCATGAGTATATTATATGTGACATTCTCCATCAAAATGAGTTCAAAGTCGTCATCCTATCATGTTTAGTTGTGAATATTACTTTAATCTGCTAAAAGAAGGCTTTAAAATGATGCCTCATATGTTTAGATATTTCCATTAGGGTGCATCAGCCGCCCCAACATTAACCGATCAAGCTGTACCTTGGTCCATAGTTGGGTTTTACCACACAAAATAAGATACTAAAATTTCAGCTTGATCGATGGATATTTAGGGGTGCCTCCGAGAGCATATTTCTTGTGAATTTTTCGTGAAAAGTTGCGTTTCCGTAGGATCGCGGTTTGCGATAACTTGAGTAATATTAAAGATAGAACAAAACTAATGACATATTTGGATTCTGCAGAAAATTTCCTTCAAAATGAATACCTGGAACCTATGTTTCCATCAACATTATGGTGATCATGTACTGCAAGATGTGCTTTTTCCTCAATTATTATGTACAACATCACTGATATACACAAGTTCCTGTTTATATGACTGCATGGTACTTGGTCTTTGCTTTACTCTTAATATAAATTATGTTTCAAACATATAAGCAGTGATTTACTCAGTCTTCCATTTTATCTCTCAAAGCTATTTCAATTATGCGTGATGATCTCAATAAACGTTTTATGACTATATGAAGAGAGCAAAAAACAAGCTTGCTATGTTATGTGTTGATAAGCCCCAATTTACTTTAACCTTGTGACAAACTAGCCCTTATACTTATTGTGCATAAGGGGATTGGTCCATTTACAATGTACATTAAGGTTCATCACCTGTCCTATCAATAAAAAAAAAACAGAACCAGGAAGACGCACCATGGCTTGAGTTTGTGTTATGGTAGTTAGAGGAACATAAGCACTACTTTCTTTCTTGTTTTTGCATTTGAAATTATAGTCGATTTCTTCCTTATTAATGCACTACAATATCATAAACTTGAAATGACTATTCCTAGCACCTGCAGGATGATTTGTTTTAAACTGATTTAATATATTTATGAAAATATCCTTTTAAGGCCTATCCACCTTTGCCTCAAACACTTTTCTTGAAGGTCACACAGTATACTATCTTAAGCATTTATCATTTATGCAGATATCACACATTCCTAATATAATGGAATTTAAGTAGACTAATGTACAAGGTTTGTACCCTTCTGCATGAGACCGCAAGTAATCAATACCTTTTTTAAAACGCCATGTAAGTTTGAGTGAAAATGTTAAATAAATATTACATTTATTCAATTGCTTCTATTCTTGTCATGGAATTGTGACTATAGATTAAATCTATGAA
The DNA here is from genome assembly GCA_026936325.1 of Platynereis dumerilii. Lineage (NCBI taxonomy): Eukaryota > Metazoa > Annelida > Polychaeta > Phyllodocida > Nereididae > Platynereis > Platynereis dumerilii. The sequence goes on from JAPTHN010000001.1 coordinate 160,747,855, forward strand.
ATAAATCCTCCTTGGACCTTGCCATCCATTTAATGCAGGATACACAGATTATGGATACTGACAGTCTCAGTGAACATAGTACCTCATATAGGCCTACTCTATAAATTTCGGTGTGAAGCTTTATGTGGCTCAGAAAAGTACTTCCAGAAAATATACAATGAGCTGACAACATTTGTATTTCATTAATTTGCAGAATATGAATGGTTGATTACCATATTATGTGCAATTGTACATTGACCCATCTTCTTGTGTACTATAATATCTGGCAAGTTTTTCTTAGTGTTAAAACAGGTAATGACTTATCAATGCATAGCATATTAGTAAGGTTGTTTCTTTATTGTTAGACAGCCGTAAAACATTAATCAAGTTCATTGGATCCTTGAACAATAGAAATAGCTTTGAGAGCCAAAAAGAAATACTGGGTAAATTATTACTCAATACTCATATGTATCAAACATAATAAATAATGAAAGGAACAATTAAAGACAAAGTACCTTGCAGTCATTTAAAGAAATTTTTTTTGTATATCAGTGAAGTCGTATAAAATATTCAAAGTAAAAACGCATCCTGCAGTATGACATCAACATTATTTCAACAAAAGTATAGGTTCCAGGTATTCATTTTGAAGGAAATTTTATGCAGAATCCAAATATGTTATTATTTTTAATCTATCTTTTATATAACTCAATTAATCGCAAACCGCGATCCTACGGCAACGTAACTTTTCCTGAAAATGTCTCAGGAAATATGCTTCCGGAGGCACCCCTAAATATTATTTTATCAGGTTGATTTTTTAGTATGTTCATCTGGCTACCAAAACACAACTTCATGCCAAGGTACAGCTACCTAACTCCATTTTTTATTTTTCATGGGGCGGCTGATGCACCCTAATTTCCATTGTACCCAAAGATATAGCACCCCAAATATTCATTATCTGAAACGTCACTTTTTGAGAAAAAGGCATTAAAATGTGCCACCATTACCAGGAAAGACATCAAAATACCGAGATTGACGCCCACTTAAAACAAGTGTAAATCAATTCCTTTTCTGACAACAATTTAACGAGCATAAATGGCATAAGTAGATTGAATACCATGAAACTTCTGATGAGTAAAAGCATCCCTTTCACAGGCAAAAGTTTATGATAAATTTTCAAAACTTTCTTTTGTCTCATGATTTCCAAACATTTTCATTCAAAGCAGAGTACTGGATCTTATCCAGCAACCATGCTCTATGAAAGTAGGTTGGTGTAGTAATATGGATAGCTGTTGTGCGACCTGATCTTGCGATCTGTCCAAAATAGATCAAGTTAATGTTGACCCAATTCGATTTTCCAGGGACTGTCAGCATTCTGTTGCCACTTGTCAGTCTTGAACTGAGATAGGGTAGGAGTTACATATAAATTGATAAAGTTATAGAGAACTGCCATGGGCGGCCGTACTAATCATTGAGAGACAAAAGTTATCAGGGCTAGCAAATGGCTTCAGTGAACCTATCTACTAGCATATTATGACAAATCAAAGAAATGCCAAACATAGTGTCCTTGAACAAAGTTCAGGGTTTAAAAAAATGTACAAAGAATCTGTCAATGCTGCATCGTAGTATGTGGTCTCAGTTTCGATTTGATGTAGAGATAAAAAAAATCTGTTTGGAAAATTTTGAGAAAATTTAAATTTTAAATTTTTGATTTTTCACACCCTTGTTGCATGCAAAATATCTGTCATAGATATATCAAATGGCAGTCCAGTGATACTAAAACATCATAATTTATTTAGTTATACATTAGGTTACTCAATCAGGTAAAAAAAAACCAAGGAATTCAAAAGCCTTTAATTTTTTAATTTTCATATCATTTTCAAAAGTTAGGGGTGTTGCAAACTCACCGAATATTATAATGTGTTTAAATCATATATAAACATGACCATTTTGATTTTATTATTTCTAGAATTAAGGAAAAGCTGCAAGTGAACCACCAGCGTGTCAAAAAATGCCTTGTTAACTTCGTTAGTGATGTAGAGTGAGATATTTGGCATTTCAACAGTTGATGTTTTTAAAAAGAGATTCACAAAACATCTGTAAAGTTATCAGACAATAAACAGCAGAGACATGTATTAATACCTACTTCTAGGATCTGACAAGGTTGTATCTGCAGCACAGCTCCGCATTTAACTTGTATTTGATATTTAAGGAAATTTTATATATTGATAAAATATTTTCTAGAATCAATGCAAAAAAATTTGCGAGTGGGCTAATGAACATATAAGATGGCCAATTCCAAGTTTTATTACAGTTTCTATATTATCCATAATTCCATATTGAAATAGAGGTAGCAATTGTGGTCTTCTGAATGATTTTAAGTGTTTTGTTTACTTTTTTGGCCAATTATTAAGATAATTTGTTGGAATTTAGTAGTTGCAGACTTCCAAGATTCAGTTGTTTAGTAGTGTCATGCCTTTGTGAAATCAAGGTATTATTAAACTATTAGTCAACAGATTCTACTCTATCATCACATAGTTAATATCAGTTATCTCTGAACTTTCCATACAAAATAAAGAGTTATTAGCATTCACACCAGGAGTTCTGAAAAAAATAATTATTGGCAAAATCACTTAATTTTCTTTCATGGTCAGAATGACAACACTCAAACATGCATCTTGTACATATTTTCTTGCCAATTCATTGCATTAGTGATGTAAAATTTACGTAGAAAGTATTAATTTTAGAATTATGTACAATTGAAGAAAATCTATGACTTACCTTTGGAAATAAAGTCCCTGAACAAAAATATCAAATTTAAGGAATGGAAAATTGAGACAATCATATTTCTTCAGATTGGGATGAGAGGTTTTGATATTAATATGGAGAGATGCACTCTGAAAGTGTTGCGACATATGTCTCGGAATATCATCATACCCGTAATTCATGGATGCTTTACTCTACTCCTCCCAAACTACTCAATGCCCACACCTAAAACTTTGCAAGCAACATTAGTTCACGTCTTACAACAGCCATAAATGGTTGTGCTTTCTCTAACTCTTCATATTATCATGATTATACCAGTACACTTATTAATCATTTATGCACGCCTATCAATCTTCTCTAATGTTGGAGGAGTATATAATTTCTTCCTGCAGTTCTGCAAAAAACTGCAGAATTCTGCAGTTCTGCAAAAAACTGCAGAATTCTGAAGTTCTGCAAAAAGCTGCAGAATTCTACAAAAAAACTGCAGAATTCTGCAGTTCCAAAAAAAATTCTGCAGTTTCAAAAAAAAACTCTGCAGGAAGCTGCAGAATTCTGCAGTTCTGCAGCTCCCTGCATGATTTCTGAACCTCTGTTACTTCTTGCAGTTATTGCAATGCATTGTCAAAGTTCAGACCTCTCTGACATGGGGCTTGCCGCTACCAAGGAAACGTGGTTTGGGGGATTGTTGTATGAGGGATCAGGGTTTTTGTTAGTCCTCTGTCACTGCAGCGTTTTTGAAAAGTTTCTGCAGCAAAATCTGTAATTCTGTAGGAGATATGCAGCCTGGGAGGTTTTATGCAGTTCTGCAAAAAACTGCAGAATTCTGCAGAAAACTGCAGAATCCTGCAGAAAACTGCAGAATTCTGCAGTTCTACAAAAAACTGCAGAATTCTGTAAAAAACTGCAGAATTCTGCAGTTTCAAAAAAAACTCTGCAGGAAGCTGCAGAATTCTGCAGCTAACTGCATGATTTCTGAACCTCTGTTACTTCCTCCAGTGTATTGCATCTGTACAGTTCAGGCCTCTTTGACATTGGGCTTGCCGCTACCAAGGAAACATTTATTTGGGGGGTTGGTTTGGGGGGTTGTGGTTTGGGGGGTCTGGGTTTTGGTAGTCCTCTGTCATTGCAGCGTTTCTGAAAAGTTTCTGCAGCAAAATCTGTAATCCTGTAGGAGATATGCAGCCTGGGAGGTTTTATGCAGTTCTGCAAAAAACTGCAGAATTCTGCAGAAAACTGCAGAATTCTGCAGGAAGCTGCAGAATTCTGCAGTTCCAAAAAAATCTGCAGAATTCTGCAGTTTCAAAAAAAAACTCTGCAGGAAGCTGCAGAATTCTGCAGTTCTGTAGCAAATTCTGCAGTTCTACCAGGTAGCAGTTTGTGGAATGACATTTTTGCGAGCACACAGATCGCCGAAAAAAGTGCCGTACGGCAAAAAGAAACAACGACGGACAAAGACTGACTGCTGTATTAAATAGACCTGGTTGCAGAGTACCTGAAACTTTTTTCGGAATGAAATTTGGTTGAGAATTGACCAAGCAGAGAGGAAAAATGTCCATGGAAGTTCATTATGATAGAGCACTGTCAGCAGTTTATGAAATGACATTTTTGCGAGCTGACCGATCGCCGAAAAACGGGTCGTACGGCAAAAAGAAACAACGACGGACAAAGACTGACTAGTGTATTAAATAGACCTGGTTGCAGAGTATCTGAAACTTTTTTTGGAATGAAATTTGGTTGAGAATTAACCGAGCAGAGATGCAAAACGTCCATTGAAGTTTATTTTGATAGAGCACTGTCAGTAGTTTATAAAATGACATTTTTGCGAGCTGACCGATCGCCAAAAAAAGGGTCGTACGGCGAAAAAAAACAACGACGGACAAAGACTGACTAGTGTAGTCAATAGACCTGGTTACCGGGTACCTGAAACATTTTTCTGAATGAGAATTGACCGAGCAGAGAGGCAAAACGTCCATGGAAGTTTATTTTGATACAGCAGTTTGTAAAATGACATTTTTGTGATCCCATTTGTTTCCTCACAGTCCTCATTCTTGTATAGGTATTAATGGAGCTGCAGAACTGCAGAATTCTGCAGTTTCCTACAGAACTGCAGAATTTATTGCAGAACTGCAGAATTCTGCAGAAAACTGCAGAAAACTGCAGAATTCTGCAGTTTCCAACAGAACTGCAGAATTTATTGCAGAACTGCAGAATTCTGCAGCTTCCTGCAGAATTCTGCAGTTTCCTTCAGAACTGCAGAATTTTTTGCAGAACTGCAGAATTCTGCAGTTTTCTGCAGTTTTCTGCAGTTTTCTGCAGAATTCTGCAGTTTCCTACAGAACTGCAGAATTTTTTTGCAGAACTACAGAATTCTGCAGTTTCTATTGCAGAATATGCAGCTGCAGGAAGAAATTTAAGTGTACTGTAATGTTGTCGTAGTAGTTGTTCTGTTTTCCCTGGACTCCTACTCCCATTATACCCATTATCACGGGTACTATGCTAGTGGGTATAAAAATGTGTTCTGAGAATGCAGGATGTAGTCTTGCAAGTTTGTAACACCTTCTGAATATACAGTACAAATTTCTAAAAGTGGCTCGTCATTTAAAATCTAGCCTTAGCTATCTATCCATAACCATTCCAAGCTAAACTAAACTACACTTATCCACAGCTAGCCATAGCTATCCACAATTACTATTGTTTAAACAAGGGGTAAAGAGATTCCAGTGTATACAAAAGAATACAAATGGATAGCTACGAATAGATATAGATAAGACTAGTAATGAATAGCTACAGACAGCTAAGTTGAGCAACACTTAGAAATGTGTACTGTATTCCTTTAAAATCCACTAAATCATAATTATGAATTTGTTTAACCAGTAATATAAGCACCAGGGTGGTCACAGAAAGAATTTCTACGTTCAACTCATTCTAATAGATTGTTTTCAAAATTCTGTTATGGATATTTTGCATGCTGCAAGGGTGTGCAAAACCAACATTTTTAAATTTCGATTTTCTCAAAATTTTCCGAACAGATGTTTTTGATCTTTACATCAAATCGAAGCTGAGACCACATACTACAATGCTGCGTTGACAGATTCTTTTTACATTTTTTTTAACCCTAAACTTTGTTCAAGGACACTGTGCCAAGACATGTGTGTTAAGATATATTTGTCACAGATTCCATCCAATTTGACAGTTGATTATAAAAAACATTTTCACAAAACTTACAGTTATTGTTGGGTGTTGATGGCTCCATATGTTGTAGATTCTTATTTACTTATATTCTATGTCTAACTGCTAAAAGCACAAATAGTAACAAACAATGTATATTTTGTGATCACTCCTGTTGATGTATGTTAAATAGAATTTGTCGGGTGATTTTGGAATAGGCTCCCATTAGTTATGAATTTCTTCAAAATATGCAAATACTATAAAGGAAAAAAATGATTTGCATGCCACAACATTATCAAAATAAGTGAGATGTACAAAGTCTACTAAAATATTGCATTTGCGTCATATCTGTAATTCTGTATGTTATTTGCAAAATGACCCTGCTTCTGCAATCTCCAAATTCGAATTTCATACGCTTGTATTGTCTTATAGGTTATTATTGGTATGCATGCCGCATGCGCGTGAGAACTGCGTATTGCAAAAATCGTCTCAAATTAGCAAAAACGACTGAACTTCAAGGCTCTTGAGGCATGGGTTAATCATGTTCAAAAGCTTTAGGGATGTCCCATAAAAATTAAAGACATCCTACTCTTGACCCACACATCTGGGCTGAGAAAGATATGAAATGGCATATTATTTGAGTATCATATTACATTTTTATAACAATGTCTTAGCCTGGAAGTAAAAGGTTCATGTAAACGTTTTTACTTTACAATATACTGCTTCACATAGATTCCCATTCTGTATTGTACAGAACAGAGCGCGTAAAGCATCATCAAAAAGTGTATTTTCATAATTGATATTTCCCGTTTCATTATAAAAGTCATATATTTTTACGAAATGGACCTATTACCATATTTCAGTCTTCCAGTTACTCGTTTTATCCAACTTGGAAGAGAAAGAAATGTAGTTGCATTCTATTTGATATCATAATTGGATTTTTGCGAATTGTTTTCTTATGTGTGCTTATAGTCAGAACTCATCTCCTGTTGGCAGGAGTCCATTAAAGTGATGCACGTGACATCCTGTACATTAGGTATATCCAATCCCCCATTTGGCTCAATGATTGTGTGTCTAAAGATGCTTTATCACTCGGTTGGCTGCCAATGTCATAATCTCAAGCCTAAATATCATGGCCTCTGACATGCTACCGTAGGATTGTAACTTTGGGCACAGGTAAAATAGGTTTGGACGACTGGACAGGGGGGCAACAGCTGATCCAAAGAGAAATCACAATATGCTGGCTAAAATTCTTTCAGAAGGAATGCAAAAGAATATGCTAGTTGACAAGAACTTTAAAATTTAATAAGCATAAGTTTAAAAAAAAGGGATAACCAAGGCAATTTTAAATTCAATTGCTTTCCCTGACAAACAGTATCTTACATTAAAGAAAACACAAGTGTCATCAACCCTTTACAATCAACTTAAAAATCCAACCTCAACACTTATTAATATTTTGAAAAAAGAAACAAAAACAATCCATGCTGCTAAAAAACTATACTATCACAGTCAGTTCGAGCAGTTCAAAAATGACATAAAGAATGGTACGGTAAAATTTTAATTCAAGTTGTATTGAATCATGTGCAACGCAGTGCCCAAGCAAAAAGCTTCTGTACGACACAGGGGGGGATCCAGAAAATTCCGGTGGGAGGGTCTATCGGGCTTTTGCGTCGCGGAACGCACAATTCGCGACATTCCGCGACTGCGCGCGGATAAAATTAACATGTAAAAATATATAAATTTTGGTCTGGTGGGGGGGGATGCATCCCCCCATCCCCCCCCCCCTGCGTCCGTCCCTGGTACGACATACAATCGGAACAGAGTATTACAAATTATATATAATTTTGTTGAACATATAGAAACTATTACAGATGATTTCATATTTGTAGACATAAGGACTGAACGTGATTTTTTTTTTCTGGAACATGTATTCAATTGGGAAAAGTGATTTAAAAAAAAAATCATGTTTTGGCATCACTTTTCCCCATAGGATTACATGTCCTAGAAAAAAAATCACATTCATCTGTAAGGAAATAGTCAATCGAACGAAACATAAACATAAAGTATTTGAAATATGGACAAATAAATACAAAGGCACACTGAACTTAGTATGCGGCCTCTAATGTTTCATATTGTTACTCAAAGTTTTAAGAATAAAATTCTAAGGTAAACTAAAGCAATTTGAATCAATACAAGGCATGTTTGAGGTTAAAGAGAGCAAGAAAATGTGATAAACTGGACATAATGTTTATCTCCAATATTTATCCTAATTTTCTCAATTGATGGTCACACCTGTCATTCTATGCAGTCATAATTGTCCCCAGGTAGTTTATGATCATTATTTTGATATAAATACAAACAAATAATAGTAAATACATGTAGTTCACTTTCCATAACATTGTGAAAGTGTCTGAATAATTTTTGGTTCATGGAGTTAACAAACGTAGCTTTTTTCACCACATTTCTTTCCAATTTGCAATAAATTTGTTTTGTGCAGGTAACATGTAATGCCAAGGATTTTTTTGATTACATGTTTCATTGGTTTACTTGGTAATTCCTTAAATCAACAACAAAACAGCAAGCGTCTGAATAATTCTTGGTCTGACTGTACCTACCATTTCAAAAATATTCGAAAAGGTTCTGTTTGTTCAAATGCATGATGATTATTTTAGAAGTAAAGATCTTTATTATGTTAGTCAATATGGTTTTAGAAAACTTTATTCCACAGAACTTGCTACCTTAGAATTAACTGATCGTATTGTAATTGAAATGGATTCAGGAAATGTACCACTAACAGCTTTTAAGGAATTGTCAAAAGCATTTGATACTATTAATCATGCAATTCTCCTTGAAAAACTTCATTACTATGGTTTTAGTGGCACCACATGGACCCTCCTGTCCAGTTACTTCAGTAATCGCGTGCAATATGTTGAATATCAAAACTTTTCCTCCTCTCATTTAAATATTTCTACTGGTGTCCCACAGCGTTCAATCATATGTACATTGCTGTTCCTCATCTATGTAAATGATGTTTTCAGATCAAGCAGTTTTTTCAAATTTTATTTGTTTCTCTCGATTCCTCTCAAGACAATGTTCAGATCTTGAACACTGAATTAGCGAATGTATTGTCTTGCCTTAAAGTTAATAAGCTATCTTTGAATGTATATTTTTTAAAAACTGTATGATTTTCCACATACTGGGTAAAGTTATCAATTACCCAGCTTTATCTATTGATGGTAAAATCCTCAGGCTGGAATACATTGGTATCTTTAATTTTCTAGTTATAACTATTAATGATCATGTCAAGTGGAATGATCACCTTGATAAAATAAGTAAAACAAGTAGCTTAGTGTACTTGTATTTTGAATAGATTGAAGAAATTCCTTCCTCGGGATACATTAAAAACTACATATTTTGCCCTACAAAGCAAATTCCATATTTAAATTACAAAAAAGGGCAATTCGAGCTGTAGCCAATAGTAGATATAATGTCCACACACAGCCCTTATTCAAAAAATTGCGTTTGCTTACTGTTCATGATATTTTGAAAATAAAATTATATAAGTTATAGATTAGAAAATAATCATATTGCCAAATATCTTTTAGTGACAAATATCTTAATAAAACCGCAAAATGATTATCCATACAATAGATGAAATAAGAATTTTAGATTACCTCACCTATATCATGCCTATGCCGAAAATAGTGTCAGATACCAGCTGCTCAAGTTAATAGATAGTACTTCAAATTCCATTCTGTAAAATGCCACAACTCATAGTGAGTTTGGCTTCACCTTATATATCAAAAATTCATTGATCCATGAGTACCAGGAACAATGTTCCATAAAAATTGCTTTATATATCAATCCTCAAATATATAGTTTTGTCCCTTTTCTTTTGTTGACCAATTCATTTCATCCCGTCGACCCTAATACCATTTTTATTTATCCCCCTTCACCTTCATTTATCATTTCACCTTCCACCAGTTATTTTTAAGAAAATCGTCATTTCAATTTATTTGACATAATATGAAAACTTGTGGTAATTAATTAATAATGTAATCAGATTTTTTTTCTAATAAGTGGCGTTTACAATAACGGTAGTGTCATATTCATGTCAAAGTGAATGTCTCCTGACATTAAAATAATAGAACTATGTTTTTTATTCATTGTAATTGTATTTTAATTCATGTCAAATAAATATTTCTGTCTGTCTGTCTAGCTGTCTTTAAGCTGTTAAGTGGAGAGGCAACCGACACATGCTGGGGCCCCAAGGAAAATCTTCTTTTAGTCTCCAGGACTTTGTCAAGATGCCTTGAGTTTTTATGATACGGCTGGTTTGTGAGTTACTTATTACATATGTACATGTATATAATACAAATGTTACCACAGTTATTATGGACTATGTATCAGGAGTTTGGGGATTTGAAGACTTTGTTTTTGAATGGGGTTTTGATATTGGTAAAAATAATTGCAAGCTCTGAGAGGAAAGAACTTTTATATTCTATAAATATACCACAGCAGTTTGACAGAAAAGAAGTAACAAACATTAACATAGAATTACTGGCTTTGAAAACGAAACAGGAAAATTAATGGTTTCATAATGATCTTTCTGTACAAGATACAAGATACAAGTTACAAATCTTTATTTAAACTCGGGGATAGTTTACAAAATACATTAGCACCTGGCTATTCGGTCCTAGTATATGACAACTTGACAAGTTAAAATAAATATGACAATAAGTTGAGTAATTAAAACTGGACATAGCAAATTTGAAATGTAAAATATCTTTGGTAGAATGTGTGTATATGTTTGTAAATTTAAGTTATATATAAATGTTAAAAACGTCTTTAAAACCACAATTTTCGAAAAAAAATCAAGTCAACGAAAGTGTGTGACTCATTACACAATATTTATGTGCTGTTAGAAATAATATACAATTCTTGTTGTTGCCAATTGTTGCAACATGGCCTCATCGCATCTGCCAAAATATCTTATAACAGGAAATCTAAAAGTAAACGGATTTAAAAACCTCCCTTTATCAACTGAGAACCTGTCTCTCTGCCAACAATAGCCACCTTTTTAAAAAGAGAAGAGAAAAGCATGAAAGAGAGGCATGCATTATGTCATTTCAAACAAAATGAAATGTAAGGCGAATGCAATCCATTCAAATTCACACATTAGCATCAACTTTCTCATATTTCTTGAATTTTCCCTTTTAATCTTTATGGACTTTTATCCAGAGATTGAAGAAAATGCCTTTGTTTCTGTTATTATGGGTTCTTTGTCTGATATGACTATGCACTGCTTCTGCTTTTATTTGTGCTCGAAGATATATTTGTCAAGTCTGAAAAGTGCAATGAATCTGATGCTTTGCAAGCTTGTCCATGAATAAATTATTTGCAGCACTGATGAGGAAATAAGGGTGTGACCATTTAATTTCCAGGGGGGACCTGGGATTTTCCTAGGCGGGAAATCATTTATTTCACGGCAACAGCTGCAGTAATTATTTATTTCACGCATGCGAAGTCCCCGAATATTCATTCCTAAATCAAGCAAAACCTGGGTGAGTTGCGCCTATGGTATAACATACGATTTAGATTTTATTTAACTATTTTGGTCTGAATGTACGTAAAGCCTAAAAATGTTGTGAAGTAACTTATACCGAGAAGAAGATGTGTTGAAAGTGTAATACCACCCTCTATATAATAAATAATTTTAGTGTTTGTGGTGTTTTCAATTTTTGTACAAAATTGCTTATAAATGTTTTATAAGTTCAAGTGAAGTATCAGCCACATGCTAGACACATAATACAAATGGTCTATCTGAAGAACCAGGTGAAATACAAGGTTTTCAAAAAATAATAAACTTAGCAGAACAACTTGCCCCGACATGCCGCACAACCAACCCCGTTACCGGGGCAAGTCGTGTCACTTGACCTACTTTTTTTCAAATGCTTATCCAATGGTCCAGTTGCCCTGAAACTTGGCTCGATTCTGGCTGAGGTATTATATTTTGAAATCTGATTTTCAGATTACATGATTAAGCTTCGGTTTTTTGGAAAATCACCTTGAAGCAAAAAATTACACAACTTATCCCGGTCTCCCCTACCAGGGGCGGATCCAGGATTTTTCGAAAGGGGGGGCGCGGCAATACTTAAAACATTGGAGTCTCTAAAAAAAGTTTTTTTTCCAAAAAGCAATATGAAGGATTTATCTGACAAAAGGGGGGGCGCGCGCCCCTTGTGCCCCCCCCCCTGGATCCGCCTATGCCTACAGCATGATATATGTGCAATATCAAATTACGAATGTAAATTAATTTTCACATTGCACGATAATAAACGACCCATTTGTTTATTTGCATGATCACTTTGCTTCCTGTCTGTCCTGCTGCAGCAATGGAACTCATATTGCACTCTGACTGTGCAATATGAGTTTTGTTTTATGTCATCATGTAACTGATTCTGGCCATTCAACTCTACTCTTGCGCAATGGTCATATTCTTTTATCTGTGACCTTTCGCATTTAAAATGTGATATTTATAAGGTTTCTTCTAAAGACTCGTCTTACATTCTACACCTAAAAGGCAGTTTCAATATAATATAACCATTGAATGTATAATATTAATCTGTGTCAATTTTCAGATCATGTCTGGCTTGCTTCTGTTCTCTCTTTTTTTTTTTTTTTACTGATGAATTATTTATCAAAGCTGTTGTCAACACTGTCAGATATTTGTATGACAATTTCTTGTCATATTAGTGAGGTTTTTTTCAATTATTGCAGGGACTTGGCCCATTTTACTGGACCGTATCTTGGTTAAGCCAATTTCATCACAGCCATATTTCTACAGCCTTGAGGAAACTATGTCTGTCTGAAAATGACTGGAGGAGAAATCCTGTTGGCTTCTTCTTAGAAATCCAATATTTTTCACTTTTGACCTGTCAAATAAGAAGCATAACCAGCAGGTGTTAGTACAGCGACACCTGTGTTATGAGACCCCCTGTTGTAAGACCGACTTGCCTTATTTGACCGCCTTTCTCCGCACTAAGTAATAATTTTAGTGCATTTTGCACCCTGAGGAGAGATCGCACCCCCTTGAGAGACCACTTCATGACTGCAGAAGGGGCGGTCTTACAATGCAGGGACCACTGTAGGGGGAACTGGGACACAATGGGACTCTTTTAACGTCTACTAATTTTGCTCAATGCTGAAAGCACTGAGCAACTCAGAAGTTTGCATGAATATCACCGACACTTTTGGGCATTTTTAAATGCAAGGCATAATAAATTAGACTGTACCTACCCTTTTGCAGCCAGACAGCAAAATGACTGTCCCAATGTGCCCCGGGACATCAATCAAAAAATAATTTAAACACTCCATGTGCAATATATATCACATATAAGTAGTGCGGGAGACAATATACAGTGCATTAACACCTTGTAGTGCCAATAGTTAATCACTTTAAAGAGTTTTAAACATTTAACATAAACTGTCCTGGTTGCGGACATCTATGTAAGTAACACACAGTGCTTTGTGATAAATGTGTTCGCAAGCATGGTAATCCACTATGCCTCTATTCACTGTGGCCTGAATACCTATTGTGTGCTGTCCCAGGTCATTCAGTTGACTTGGCCACTTAAATTCTGCCATATTAAGTGCGTCCCAATGTGCCCCGAATTCACTGTCCCAATGAGCCTCGATAAGACTTTTACACCAAAATGCTAATTTATCAGGCACCAGTGAGAGTGTTTATGAGGATAGCAATTCATAACTGTTCATTACGAATATCAAATTCATACAAGCACTGAGAAAGCCTCATTGTTCTCGGTTTGTCTACGGAATGGTTTGAATTGAACCCCTCCATGTTTACTTTAGTAGTACAAAAACCAACTTTTCTGCGCCATACTTCTGCATGTGGTTGTAATTTGTCATTAAAATGATAGAAACATCAGGATGTGAAATTACAAGATATGATGGCACTACCGTATCATATGCCTTGCCAGGAACCATCTGGCATAATGAGAAAAAAGCCAGCCTGTAAATCAAATTTATTAGTCATTAGACATACAGAAAAAAACTCTAGAGACCTATCTTAATTGCTAGCAAATATACAACATTGAAATTACGGATGTGTTGGCATACTGACTATATTAGTTTCGGTTTTGTCAAAAAATTTTACTTAGAAAATTGTTCGTATTCATGATCATGAATGCATTCATGAATATTTTGCAAAGTAATCATATTTGTAATCGAATACTCTCTCAATGTGCTTTATTCGTATTCGCATTCATATTCATTGAAGAACAGAGTATTCGCATTCGTATTCGATTACTTATGTGCTGTATTTGCCCCAGGTCTGATCAGGAGGCTTTTTTTCCACTTTGTCAAATGTTTGACCAAAATAAATTATTGGAAACTTAGTGTGGGCGGTTTATTTTCTTTGAAATTCAATATATCACTGCAGTTTTATAATCAATGATTATTTATAAAGCTTGAGCTGCTCAAAGAATAAAGTTGATTAGAGTGTGACTAAAAGGCTTGGGATCTACAAAGTATAATTTCCAAGCATATATATTATATGCACTGCCAGACACTTTGCATCTCTGCTGGTTCATTGATTCTGTTGTAGCACGAAGAGAAAGAAAAACATCTTTGAACGGAAAGTGGCCAGTCAGCTGAGAAGTTCTCAGGATGACAACATAGTCCATTAGTCGCTGAGAAGACTGGTTCCCAGACTATTCATCAGGCTGCCACTGTTGATGGTATCTTTTGATGCTACCCAGGAACATGCAATAAAGAAGCAGGTGATGGTACAAAAGAACTAGCATGATAGACACGATTGGACTACTGCTGCCTGCATCAAACCATTGTTAGAAGAATTTGTTAGTGGGCTGCTAATTGCAGAATCAGCTGCAATGACTCAGTGGTCACACTACACACTGTGCGGGAGACCAGGGCTAAGTTGTGCCATTTTTTGTTTCAGGGTGATTTTCGAGAAAAGCAAACATAATAGTGCAATTTGAAAACCAAGCGTCAATCATGCAATCTGAAAATCGCTGACAAAATTCTTCTATTTCAGTGTATGTTATTTCGCTATATATTCAGGTTTTGTGCAAAATGCAGACTAAACAGATGAATGCTATTTAAATCCTATATGTTATACTGTTGGCAAAACTCATCCCGATGAAAATGGCACGACTTACCCAAATTGATTTTCTGGAGAAAACTGGATGTCAAAAATAAACCAACAATGCACGATTAAGTCTAACACAGATGGCTAGATATATACATTCTACTAGAGGGTCATCATCTTATTACGATTGCCAATTGACCTAAAAACAAGAATGTCAATCTTCGTAACTTTTATGTTTCAACTACAAAATTTAATTCATGACTGTCGCTTTTGATAGCATAGAATTTGGCTTCTTTTTTTCATGGTGCACGATGATGTTGACCAAGTGTGTATACATGGGTTCTTTCAGCTCTTCATTTCACCCCAACAGTGGGCGGCACAACTTACCCCATGCGAAACTTACCTCAGTCTCCCCTATATGTAGGTCTTCAAAAAAAATGTGTTGTACATAACATTAAGTGATTAGTGGGAGTTTTGAGTTGTGGTAAACACAGGAGAGACGTACACTGAGCAAAAAAAGAAACATCCCATTTTCAACATACTGTTAACTTATGGTCATGGTTATGGATTATAAGGATTACCCCTGAAAAATTGACATCAGAATTTGTATATTTGTCCAGAGAGCTAATGAAAATTTTGTTTGGATAAAATCATTCAAGCGGAACATGAGCAGTGGTCAAAATGTCCCAAGCACTAATTCGGTCTATGGAGACCACCAAATTGTTTGAAAAATCTGAAACTCTGAGGCCTGTCTCTTTTAATGTTCTGAATAAAGAAAAACGGCCTTAAATGATCAGAACATCCCCATTTATTGAAGAAACACCATGCCGAGACTGCCATCTGAGTATCAAGAATGAGCCATAGGTGTGCTCCAAGTTGCATGACCAGTGAGCAAGTTGCAGGACTCACTCTTGATTTCGAACCGGATTGCTATGACCACTGACCGGTACCACTAGTTCACGACCCCGTACTGGACCACCGTCCGTTTAAAAACAACGGTCCATACGTTGTCTGTACCAGTACCGACAGGGTCAATAGAAAGTTGTAAAAATGCAAAAACGAAGAAGAAAGACGAAAGTTCTTTATTTCTCACACCTTTGTTGAAAATTTTGGGTGAATCAGAAACCAATGGGTAACAGTATACCGGACCGCTATCACCCTGGACTGGTCCAACTTATCCCTGCTTCTGCTTACCCCTGCTTCTGGACTGGATGTGGGTGGTTGGGTCCAGTCTGCAACATTAGCTCACTCAGGGCTTTCTTCTAACCAGTTAGGCGGATATCCTGCCATAGCCAGCCATAAGTCCCAACATAACATGTCTCGGATGGCCTTGACAGAAAAGCCAGGAATAGAGATCCCAATCCTGGAAATTCCAAGAAATGACTGATGCTCTGGTGAAATAACGAAACAACATGCCCAATGGAAGTTCTGATCAAGCAGCTGGTGAAGTTCACATGCAGCCACTGTCAAGCTGTATAGCATGCAAAGGGTGGCCACACTAAGCAAAGACATGATATGATTTTTCGAATGCACCCCTTGTTGACTTTTATTGTTACTGTGAAATTACTGTGAAGTCCATATCAATGAAAGTCTTTCATGTTGTTGCAATGATATTAATATGGAAAAAGATAGTGGTTGTGAGGTTAGCCATAGCTGAGATCACACAAAACAAAGAAATGTGGGCTACTGCTTTACATTATATAGTCTGTAGATATATATAGAATATTATATATACCTAGATTCAGATTATGACTGGTATTCCTGTCTGAGTACAGCTAATGAAACTAAAGATCTAGCCACTCAGGCAATTGTTGCAGCCCTTTCCCACTCCTCATTAATTTTCTTTTCTTTTTCAGGATGCCTAATTTTCCATCGTTCTTCAAATGGAATATCAATTTTGAATCTAAGCTATGTGATAATGGCATGTAATAAATGTCTCATTAATATTTGAAGAAATGACAAATTGGACTTATTATTGGAAAGACCATTTAAGCTACGTCGTGACAAATTCAAGTGGGACCTTAATCTGAGACAAGTGATGTTTTGTTTAGATTTTGTAAGCTGCATAACTGTATTCTATTTTCTCTTAAACTAGATTTGAGCAAACGATACTGTTACCCCTGTAAGTAAACATTAATAATTATGCAAGTGATATGCGTTATTTTGGACTGAAAACATTATGAATTGCTGAGGGGGCCACCATTTAATCCTAAGGGGGCTTGGAGTTTTTTTTAAAATAAATAGTTTCTTGCTCAGTTTGGTGAAATCAATAAATTCTTTTTTGGCAGTCTAGAAATAAATAATTTCTGGAGGGGTGTTTCTTAATGAGGCAATGCTTGATTTGAGATTCAACATTCAGGGAATTTGCGCGCTTGAAATAAATAATTATGGCTGCCATTACTGTGAAATGAATAATTTCCCACCAAGGAAAACTCCAAGCCCCCGATTATCAAATGTTCATCCCCTAATTTCATTACTTTTTCTTTAAAAAGCCACGCAAATATATTCAAATGAAAATTTGTAGGGTTATTTCATATTTTATTCTTTTTGTACCTTCATTTTTATCCCATCATTTCTTGTTAAGTTCAGTCATGAATGCAGGTTTACCACATTTTTCAGGAATATAGATCGAAGTTGAATTATCGAACCTTTATTTATCAATTCCAGAACAATACGGGGATTACCATTTCCTTCCAAAATAGGCAAAAAGCGATATCATGAAAGTGTTGTGCCAGTGTTTATTCTTTTTGTAAAATAAGCAAAGATTTTACCCGCTTGAGAGAATTAATTTTCTTGAGAAACCAGTTTCAGGTTTAGTGCATGGAATCCATGGATCACAAGACCGGGCTGTGCACATGTCATTATCTAATTTGACCTGGAAGTTTTTCCCATGCACATCTGCCTATTCTGCGCTTAAAATATGATGGATGGACCTGTATAATTAATAGCAGATTTTGCATGCTTCAATTTTGGCAGTAATCAAATTTTAGGAAAATGATCATTCAGATTTTTTTTAAAATTTGCATATATGCCATAAGCAAGTTATTGTCAAACAAATGGCAAAAAATAAAAAAAATTCACCTAGTCATTTTTTTACTGCAGTACCATGACTGTGCCAATGTCAATTTAGATAAATAAAGTTATTTTTTGACACAGTGGACTGAAATTAACCGGGACAATTTTTTGGGTAAGGCTGAGAAGCTGAAACTTAGAACTAGCATAGAATAGATGTTACTGCATTCAATAAAAAAATAATTATGCTTCTAGCTGCATTAGATCTAATTTAAATAGGAAATTAATGGCTGCCATGCTGTTAAAAAAAAAGAGAACAGAAAATGGTAACGTCACAACTTTTTCAGGGCCTGCAGCAGTTGTGACGCTATGTTGCTAGGCAACCAGGCTGCTCAGAAGTATGTGCAGTGTACCACGCTTGAGTCACGTTAAGCACACTATTCTGCATTAATTGAGTTCGCTTCTCATGAAGGAATCCTATATTCACTGCAGTTTAAAAATGTTTGAACGCAAGATTTGCTGCAACGCAGCCTCTGTTTAATATCACCATCAAATTTTGCTCTGATGCTTCTGTCGATCATTGTCTTTGTCCTGATGATAAATCAACATGCTCAAATAATGGTTATTGTTGGAAAGCTAAGCAACTAAAGAGCAATCGAAACTTTGATATTGCATTATAAGAGTCAAGACGACTAAATTGAATGCTACCCTGCTGTGAATATAATAGCATCCTGGGAGTGGGAAGAGATTGATCTCCAAGGAGTTTTAGTGGTCCTCCACTTACAAACTTCTGGAAAATTTAATTGGAAATGTTTTCTTGAGAGTTCTGATTTAATGCAAAATAATATGCCTACATTTTAGATGTCCCTCCAGAAATTTTTGTAATGCTTTGACTCCCAAGACAGCTAAAGAAAAGTCCCATATTCATTATCCTCTCATCAATGATCCATCGAATTACTGAGAAATGTGACTGTGGTTGCTGCTCATTCGGAAGATAGAACACATCACATGCAATCAGGCATCTAATTAGAATATGCTAGTGGTCTACCAAATGACCTTGAGGGCAGGGAGGGCATTATGACTTTGGTGAAAGAAAAAGATAGTTCGCCATCTTATGTGGAAAAAAAGTCTGTCTGGAACTCAATTGGAGTGAGTTGGTTGCGGCTGTGGCCAGGGAGGGTGGCCACTTGTGTCGGCAGGAGTTCACCCTCCTGTCAGGTGTGAGCAGCAACACCTCCAGCCAGGCTCCTCTGGACTGGATGGCTTGACAAGCAATGTGAAGAGAAAACCACAACAAGGAAGCTGTCACCAGGGGCACTGAAGATCTCCAGTCATCACAAATTGTGAATTTCATTGTAAACCGCACTACATCAATCTGGAAGATTATAAGGTAACAGTATGTAAATGTACAAATAAAAATAATAATAACAACAAAGAGTGCTGCATATCTCTCCCTGTCAGCATAAATGGTAAACATCGGAGACAAGAATCATCAGGTTTAGCAAGTTTTGACCCGCAAAAAAATTATCTACAACTAGTAATCATTAACTTTTGGCGTCAGTGCCACACATTTCTGAAATTATCATGATTGATTGGTTGGCTGATTATTTCATACTTCACCTGATTCCTGTGTCTTCCTCCTGCCCAAATTAGCCAGGCGAATAAATACGGCACATAAAGCCCCAATCATCCATCAATTATCCTAATGGAACTTTTTGTTAAAACATTCCATAATCCATCATTTCTTCAATATTTTAAGAACCTCAAATGTTCTCCATGCATCCATCTTCCATGCAGGGAATCATGTGTCTTTCAATTATCTTTTGTCATTCGTTGGTTCATTGAACCGTCTAATTCTTCGTCAACAGGGTTACAAATTCCCAGATGATTTCATAATTGTAGATGCAGAGACTGAATGTGATTTTTTTCTAAAAACCTTATGAAATCACTTTTCCCAATAGAATAGTAGTAGAAAAAAGGTGATTACAATATGAAATTTTCTGTAAACTAGTCAAAAAGCTTTTGTAATTGAAAATGCAGCATTATGAATGATTCTAAAGGCAATTTTGGCAAAACTCAATAATTAATTTTTGTTTACTGAACTGCTTTTAAAAGTAGTATTTGGATAAATTCAGAGTATCAGTTTCATTTACGAGCTCTTGTTTCTGCCATGGATTCTGTAGCCTTTCATAATAAACTTAATGGGATCTTACCCTGGAGAAAAATAGATTTGTTTGGTTCATCAACTCATTGCACTTCTGCGAGATGGATTCATGTTTCCTCTTGAAACCTTTGAGTTGTGGGATGGATTGCATCAGAATACTGGTGCCAAAAACTGTCCATCTATACAATGCTGGAAAGCAATGATTGGAGATACTCCGAAGACAAACTTTACAGCTTCAGGAGTCATCTCTCTAAGTCATGGACTCGAGGTTATTCGCTAAAACTCATATTGGACCATGTGCCAGGGTTACCTCTGGAAACGCAACTTCACTAAAAGAACAACATTTAGACAAAGTATTTTCAAACTCCCTACCTGAAGACATAACCTCAGTAGTAGGGGGGCTTAGTCAGAAAATCGTTCACTTTATTACAATTTTATGAGGTTTTGGTTGTGGGTAGACATGACCAAGACCTTCCAAAATCCACCGACTGCCAAGCTGATTTCACCCCCTGGTGGCCGTATTAGGCAAATCCAATATGGCCGCCATCAGATTTTGCCAATTTTGTAACTTTTCAACCGGGCATCATAAATACTTGTGTGATACCTCTGGTTCAGGGTTTTCTTGACTGCGGAATTCATTTTTGGCATCAGTTTGGTCTTTTGAGTAATTCGGTGGCCATATTGCACAAATTCAAGATGGCCGCGCTCATATTTGGCAGACTTATAACTTTTTAACTAAGCGTCATATATTCTCATATGATACCTCTATTTTGGGGTTTTAATGAGCAAGGAATTAATTTTTTGCATTCTTCCTTTGATTGGATCACCCCTGGTAGCCCAATTAGATTCTAACAATTTTTTTTTTGAGTCAATCGAAACCAGTACATGTATTTTGTAGCACTCAACAAAGTATTGTAGACCTCAAGATTTTTGAATTGAGACCCTTTTTTATGTATTTTTATCTTGGAGTATATTTATTATTTTATTTGCCTTGCAAGATCAATTAATTAATAGGGAGTATTGGTGGAACTCTTTACTTTTTAGCTATCTGGCATCTTTCCACACAAAGAACAGCTTCTTGGGACTTGGCACAATGGAGGGACGATGCAATGTCAATGAACATCAGACATAAATATTATTCATTTTAGCACAAAACCTTATCCATTTTAGCAACCAGATATCCATTGCAGACTATCACTGGAGCTGTAGGCACTGCTTGGATTTCAACCTTCAAACTGATAATTGAAGAAATCAATATTCCATCAAATAAGATGCAGTGGGACATTATGTGGGAGGGCCGTCCACTTGCAATTGTGTCTCTCACCGATAAAAAAAATGATGAAATACTTGCATTCACCCTTCTGGAAAACAAAATGTAATCCAATCCATGCATTCTATTACCCTTGGAGTCGAAAGTCCAGAGTGATTACTTGGACTAAAAAATGCGATGTCTTACATATATAGCATTGATATAGCGCCTAGCTCCCAGAATTGCAACAGTGGCTTTCGTAATTTGACTATGGTAGGGACACAGACTAAAAAAAATGCTAGGATTTGTGGCAGCATGTTATTGAAAAAGCAGGTGCTATGTGGACAAGATTAGGGCTAGATACTTCAGTGATATATAACAGAAAAAGCTTGACTTCTCTGAAAAGGAGGGAGAAATTGAAGCAAGCCAACCTTAATTCTACCCTTTACAAAAATATATCAAAAAGTCTCCACAAAGCAGGTGTGTTTTGTCTGACTCACATGGTGACTTTCTCGTTCCATCACCGAAACAATCAGATTAATGTTTATCAATGAATTAATGTTATAATCTTGAAAAAGAGGAACATGATTCAGATGTTTTCAGTATATTTTGAATGGCCATCGTACACAAAATCAGTGCTTGAAGTTGGGACTAAACAAAGAAGTTGAACAAGCAATTTTGAAATTCTCCTTATGCACAAGCCGATGTGAGTTGCATGAAAACTCTCATCATATCAATAATCAGTTGGCTGTCAATCTGATTTGTGCAATGGAATAATGTATGTTATTCATTTGCCAACTGACAGGAAAAAGCAATGAAATTATTATTCTGCTTTTGGCATTATCCAAGAAAATCACTGTCAACAATGACCCAACCAATCTGCCATTTTCAGAGATCAAGATACTTCAGAGTTTGGGACACTTAGCAGCTGACACACTAAAGGCCAAATTTGTTGTCATGTCTCAATGTCCTGCTTACCAAGGAAATGTGGGCCCTTACATGTCAGCATTAAGTGATTCAAGAGTAGGCTTATCTCTATCAAATATCAACAATGGCGAATTTCAGAAAAAAAAGTGGCAAAAATCTACATTACTTGAATTATGGTGTTAGCAGCTTTCCGGATACATATTATGGATTGAGTGAACTTGTACTTAATATACATAATATCATACAATAACACTGACAGTTTTGTCTAGTTAAGCAGGTTCCTCCCGTCTTTTCAGTCGCAACCCTGTAAACACAGGGTCATGTTTGTGGCTACTGGTCAATGAATAATACTCAACTGATAAGTTTGCCACAGCATTATGCAACTCCTAGAGCACTTGGTTCATGCCATTGTCTTCAAGATTTTTGTCCTTCTTCTGTAAATTACGGATGAAGCAGGTTAGAGCTGTGTGCATGGTTGTTTGAGAGAGTGGAAATTGGAGGTAGGACCATCGCATCTTTTGTGGGTGCTTCATCTTTTTCTCTCCCTGTCGCTTCTGTGGCTTTACAGTGAATTGGAGAGTGTTGACAGGAATCCAGATGATTGCTTCGATCTTTGATGCCAACCAGCAATATTGTTTGACTTGTTCTGTACTTTCAAGATGCAGGACTAATCAAGCAATCATCTTGAAATGATCCTTCTTAAGATCTTGTTTGTTGAGAAATTGTCTCCTGTTTTAGAGCAGAGTATCATCTTCATTCTTCACGAGATTTATCAGGAGCATTGTGAACAGACAATCTTTGAGAGTAAATATATTCAATCCACAAGCTGATTTCAGAGTGTCTTAAATGTTTCACTCCAAATATTCTAAAGAACTAGGAACTCAAATTGTGCAGCCAAATGAAGGTGGTCCTTTCATAGTTCAAGCATGAAAACCACATTTAACAGATAATCTTGACAGTCAGTAGAAATAAATATCAAAGAACATTAATCATCTTAACGTTGTAAACTGGAGGAATAAAAGGGAAATTTTGGAGGTTTTTGCTGATACTGCTAGAATACATATAATTCTAAAAATGTGCATATGTTCTAGTTAAACCAAAGAGAAACAGACCAGCTTGTCATGAAAATGACACTGTTGATTTATTATCAATCAGCCATAACATAAGTGTGAGCGGCTTCTGATTGCTTAAAACTTAACTCAATTCTGCGATTTTATTTCTGGTCAGTCTATGAAAGTGACAAGACTTCGTCTCAGCAGAAACATTTTGTTCTGTTATAAAACAATAATAAGAAATCAATGAATGAAAATTTAGCAACTTTTGGTGACTTAAGCATGTTGTAGGAGGTTCTACCTTTCATATGAGCTTTCTCTGATACAAGTTATCAGACAATGTTTCTTTGCGCATGATCGAGGAAAGTGACTTAATACTCATTGGTGTCATTTGCAATGACTTAAACATGTTATTGAAATCCCATATGACCATGAGGGGATAGTCCAATCAAAAAAATAATGCAAAAAAATGAAATTTTCACCTATTAAAACCCCAATATAGAGGTATCACATGAGAATATGCGACGCTTAGTCAAAAAGTTATGTCAGTCCGCCAATTATCAGCGCGGCCATCTTGAATTTGGGCAATATGGCCACCAGGATTGCTAATTTCACTAAATAGATGCCAAAAAAGAATTCCTCAGTCAGCAAAACCCCAAACTAGAGGTATCACACAAGTATTTATGATGCCCGGTTGAAAAGTTACGAAATTGGCAAAATCCGATGGCGGCCATATTGGATTTGCCAAATATGGCCACCAGGGGGCGAAATCAGCTTGGCAGTCGGTGGATTTTGAAAGGTCTTGGTCATGTCTACCCACAACCAAAACTTCATAAAATTGTAATAAAGTGAACGATTCCACCAAATATTGAGGCTAAGCCACCCTACTATTAGTGTTTTGGTGCCCTTTGAGCTCTTACAGAAAAAAATATTTTAACCTTTTTCTTAAAATTTATGGCAAATGTTTTGGTGTAAATCCTTGGGAAGACATTTCTGACGTTTTTGTGTAACAAATGCATGTAACGCTTTATTCTGTGGTACATAACCAAAAACTCAATTTATGACTTTTAAGCAGTCATCGGGCAAAACATGCCGTTACCATGGCAACCAAACGAGTTGGTGAAATATTTTTGTCTTTCATTTTTGAAATATATGGGTCCCATAGAGTACCTGTGCAAATTTTTAGAAAAATCTGTATGATCAAACCACCATGCTCGAGTCACCTTAATAGGCCATATAGCCTGTTGCAAAGCCACTTATACGTATAACGTTAGATAATTTGTTCCCGTTCTATATTGGTCTTAAGAATATACGAACTAAAAAATTAGCAAGACAATAAAACCGTTATTAACATTTTGGAAAAATAATATGAAGATATATATAGGCCTAGTTTTCAAATATGACCCTGAAAATCTTTTTGGTACCATAGGAAGGCCCTTATGATAATACATGTGCTAAAAAAATTAGGACTCCCAAATCAAAAATAAACTCTTCAAAACCTCAACTCAAGTTTCGCACAAATGGCCTAAGTCCTGTTGACTTAGGCCATTTGGACTTAGGCGAATTTCGTTATCACCAATTTTAGCGGATATCACCAATATTTTTCGGTCATAATTGTGAGTATTAATTTTATTGAAGTTGTTTCCTCGCAATTCATTCACAAATTTTATGGAGAATTGCTTAATAACACAGCTACACATCAAAGGAATTTTGGTTAAAAAAAAATTGGCCTAAGTCAGTTTTTGGCTGTTCGCCAAAAATTGCCAAAAATGACTTAGGCCAATTTTGCTTTAGGCTGACGAATAATTAGGTAGAAGGCAAAGGCATTAAATTGCAGGAGTTAAACGCATTTAATAACTACAGTTTCAAAATTTATTTCAGTGTAATATAGGCCTAATGAAATCATACTGTATAACAAAAACCATGGAAAGGCATGACGACTAGACTACTCTTTAAAAATACATTGTGTGTGTTATGGGCAGTTTCATAGATGTCCATATTTTGACATTGTTGCTATGTTGTATTAAGACTTTACAATATAACAGTAGATACCTGTGCAGAATAATTATATGCACGGTAAGTCTGTAACGCACATTTGAGTTTATATCCTGTTTCAGACAAAAGCATCCTGAGTTTCTCTATAGGTCTACAACAAACAACACCAATACATTCATGATTCCATACGAATGGTCAAACCTTAGGTAATTTTCTCATATCCTATGGCCATGGGCGCTGGTCTTGTGGCTGCCCTGAGCCCAGTTAGTTCTGCCATGAGCTGTTATCAGTGGAAGGCTCACCACAAATTTCCCACACCAGGGGAGAGGGGACACAGAACTTCTACAACAAAAATACAAATAAGCCAACTGAACACTGCTGAAATAGGCGTTGTACTGCAGTTATGTCCTGTTTCACGTTTCCAATATGCATGTTGATGTTTTATATCTGTTGATGTTTTATGTGATTTGGGAACGTTCAACCAAACTCAGTTGGTAATTACATCAATCATAACAAACAACAACCCAATGCTTTGTAGCAGTTATAAACACTAAACGCATGGCCATCCTCACTCTCAGTGTAAGCTTGTTGAGCCTACCCTGACCACAAGATACATTGTTTTGTGAAGTTGTAATAAAAAGATTACCTCTCCTCTGGCGAGAAAGACATAATTAACAGTTTGAGATCTTTTAAAGCAATTGAATGGATTGTTGAGTGAGTCTTTGTTGCTGTTGGTTGTTTCAATGAGTTTCTTTGTAGAAAACCGTGAATGATTATTTAAATCAGGACAGTAAAAAACTGTTAATTAATTGAATGATTTGGAAACTTCAGAATTTTATAGTACTAGCTTGTTGGCAGGGTGAATGAAAATGAGCCCTGCAATGGGAGGATGGGTATGGCCCACCTTCCTGAAACATCGATGCAACTATTCTTATCAACTAGGACTAGCTATAAACCAAAACTGCAAGCTACCCCAAAGTTTCTCAAACTGGAAATCATCTTTCTGTTTGCTAATCTACTTCCGGTGTTGATTCTTTTCATGGGAAGCTTACGTCCTACTTTCACCAGCAAAGAATATGGATTTTCAGTTCAAGCTGGCATGTTGTCTTATTCCAGTTGGAGCAAATTACAAAGAAGATTAACAATTATTTCATGTAATGACAATTGTGAGATAGAGTAATTCACTTCTGGTGTTTTTCTCTTGTGGTCTGGTTCATAATAATAAGACATTAGAACATCCCCAACTTAACAATTTTTGAAGCTGTATGTGATCCATTGCATTTCAGTATGTAAATGTGCGTTAGTGTCTGTGAGTCGATCCCTGCAAAAACTACTGGATGGATTTAGATTTCCTTTGGCATGATGTGTTCATTTGTACTTCACAATATCCTATTAAATGTTGGCGACTAACTGACTATTGGAGCTTTTTTGGGCCTACAGTTAAAGAAGCTAAAAAAGGCCTCTACCGTGCTGCATGCGTCATCATTTTTTGCTGTAGGACTAGCAGCCAAAAGGTGTACATTTCTACATTCTCTCTGCAAAAACGGCCATTAAAGATCCGCAGAAGGTGGTGGGCGGAGCCAAAGCACCAAATTAGCAACTTTTCAACATCATTTTATGAAGATCCGACCGAGATGGCAAAATTAGCTGGGTATTTTATCATCAGTCTTGCTATTTATCACAATTAGTTTTCTTTTAAAGTTCTACGACGTGTCGATAACATTTAGGCCTATGTCTTATACCCAGTTACTGTTGTGTGTTTAATTTTAAATTGAATTTTAAATGGCCGACGAAGCTATGTGCTCTCCGAGTGCCAGTTCTAGTTTAAAATTATAGTTTATGCAAAACAAGAATTAGTATATGTATTCATAATCTATTGAAGTACAGTGTAACTAAATTCACGTTAAGGTCAAAGAATGTAAAATGCTTACAGAATTGGACTGAAATGTTCCTGTTAGGTCATATATGCCTATTCATGTAATTTTGTTATCTTCGACTCATAAGGGAGGTCATATCGTATACTTCCAATGTTTTCAAAGTCACATTCTTAGTATCAATGAGGTCACAAGTTTCTTAAATTGACAGTCCATTTGAGGGCAATGGATAGGGCCTGTTGTGAGGTCATTGGTGTCCACTAGCAACTGAAAGCAAGTACTTATCTTTTGTCGACTCTGAATCAATGAGGTACCACTATTGCATTGAATTTAAATGAATTGTCTATTTTTTTTAACTAAAGAGCCCGGGTGATAAATCACATATTCCCTCTCCCTAGGTGAATAACCAATACAAATTAACAAAATCATTAGCGTTTCTCACATTTGATTTGATAATTGAATTTCTTGAAATGCAAGAAATTGAGGAGGAAGCATCTGCCAATTAGTAAGATCACTTAAGTTGTCAATTAGAAGTTTCCAGAAATCATTTATATATATTCATAGAACAAAAATATAGACAATGCCGAACAAAAGCTTCATTTTGACTGGAAGGTTTATGAATTGATATTAATTATGAAATATCTGCCGATTCCATCTAAATTTCAACTTGCAGTTATCATAAATTGATACATTTAAAGTGTAGTAGGCCTATGCACTCCCAATAATTGAACTTTTAGGTATTTCAATTGATTTATTACTCCAAGAGAGCCCTGCAATGCCCTAAATGTGAGGAATGAAGAGGGGGAATAAAATGGGGAAATGAAGTGGGGGAATAAAATTAGGGAATAAAGTGGGGGAATGGAGGTGGGGGAATAAAATGGGGGAATGAAGTGCATGGAGGAATGAAGGGAGAAAGCTGAAAGGACGGGTGCAAGGGAGGTGGGGAGTAATTGAGATAGATAGATAGATAGATAGATAGATAGATAGATAGATAGATAGATAGATAGATAGATAGATAGATAGATAGATAGGCTATGTTTGCAATGATTTCAAGTGCGTTCTGCCATGGTATGAAAGCCGCCTTCCGGTTGGTTGAAACCACTGGGCATGGCTGATATAAATTAGACTAATACCACAGGAAAAACGATCAACAGCGTCAACAGCTCGGACAAGAGGCTTTGACAATGTGAAACATGGCTAGATATATCTGCGTTTGGGTCCTCTTGCAGGGATTGATTGAAAGAGAAAAAGTCTTCAGTATTTCACACATTTTAACTATGTGATGGATATCCTTCTGTTGATAAGACCAGGGGCGTCAGTTTCTTTTTAAAGTGGTGGGTGCCCATGGTGGAGCCACTTGAGCGTTTCCTGGTTCATCAAAAGGTTAGCAAGGAGAAAGCAAATTTCTAAATAAATTAATTTATTAAAAAATCAAATTGCTATCAGCTATATATAAAAGATGTTAGGAACTGTGTACGAAATCAGTGTGGGCCAAAGCTATGAAAAGTAGAAAATTGAGGTATCTTTGATATTTAAAACTACCTCCACAGTTTCGATATGAAAAATTTGTGTTGACATCGTCATTGGAAAATTTTGCTTATAAATCTTGTCTTATAAATCATATTTCTCAGAGTATTCCAGTTATGCATTCCAATGGAAGCTCCCATGCAATGTAACTGTACTAAATAAACAGTTCCACACGTTTTGAGACAGAATCATGACATCCACTCTTGGATTTGCCAAATATGGCCACCAGGGGGCGAAATCAGCTTGGCAGTCGGTGGATTTTGAAAGGTCTTGGTCATGTCTACCCACAACCAAAACTTCATAAAATTGTAATAAAGTGAACGATTCCACCAAATATTGAGGCTAAGCCACCCTACTATTAGTGTTTTGGTGCCCTTTGAGCTCTTACAGAAAAAAATATTTTAACCTTTTTCTTAAAATTTATGGCAAATGTTTTGGTGTAAATCCTTGGGAAGACATTTCTGACGTTTTTGTGTAACAAATGCATGTAACGCTTTATTCTGTGGTACATAACCAAAAACTCAATTTATGACTTTTAAGCAGTCATCGGGCAAAACATGCCGTTACCATGGCAACCAAACGAGTTGGTGAAATATTTTTGTCTTTCATTTTTGAAATATATGGGTCCCATAGAGTACCTGTGCAAATTTTTAGAAAAATCTGTATGATCAAACCACCATGCTCGAGTCACCTTAATAGGCCATATAGCCTGTTGCAAAGCCACTTATACGTATAACGTTAGATAATTTGTTCCCGTTCTATATTGGTCTTAAGAATATACGAACTAAAAAATTAGCAAGACAATAAAACCGTTATTAACATTTTGGAAAAATAATATGAAGATATATATAGGCCTAGTTTTCAAATATGACCCTGAAAATCTTTTTGGTACCATAGGAAGGCCCTTATGATAATACATGTGCTAAAAAAATTAGGACTCCCAAATCAAAAATAAACTCTTCAAAACCTCAACTCAAGTTTCGCACAAATGGCCTAAGTCCTGTTGACTTAGGCCATTTGGACTTAGGCGAATTTCGTTATCACCAATTTTAGCGGATATCACCAATATTTTTCGGTCATAATTGTGAGTATTAATTTTATTGAAGTTGTTTCCTCGCAATTCATTCACAAATTTTATGGAGAATTGCTTAATAACACAGCTACACATCAAAGGAATTTTGGTTAAAAAAAAATTGGCCTAAGTCAGTTTTTGGCTGTTCGCCAAAAATTGCCAAAAATGACTTAGGCCAATTTTGCTTTAGGCTGACGAATAATTAGGTAGAAGGCAAAGGCATTAAATTGCAGGAGTTAAACGCATTTAATAACTACAGTTTCAAAATTTATTTCAGTGTAATATAGGCCTAATGAAATCATACTGTATAACAAAAACCATGGAAAGGCATGACGACTAGACTACTCTTTAAAAATACATTGTGTGTGTTATGGGCAGTTTCATAGATGTCCATATTTTGACATTGTTGCTATGTTGTATTAAGACTTTACAATATAACAGTAGATACCTGTGCAGAATAATTATATGCACGGTAAGTCTGTAACGCACATTTGAGTTTATATCCTGTTTCAGACAAAAGCATCCTGAGTTTCTCTATAGGTCTACAACAAACAACACCAATACATTCATGATTCCATACGAATGGTCAAACCTTAGGTAATTTTCTCATATCCTATGGCCATGGGCGCTGGTCTTGTGGCTGCCCTGAGCCCAGTTAGTTCTGCCATGAGCTGTTATCAGTGGAAGGCTCACCACAAATTTCCCACACCAGGGGAGAGGGGACACAGAACTTCTACAACAAAAATACAAATAAGCCAACTGAACACTGCTGAAATAGGCGTTGTACTGCAGTTATGTCCTGTTTCACGTTTCCAATATGCATGTTGATGTTTTATATCTGTTGATGTTTTATGTGATTTGGGAACGTTCAACCAAACTCAGTTGGTAATTACATCAATCATAACAAACAACAACCCAATGCTTTGTAGCAGTTATAAACACTAAACGCATGGCCATCCTCACTCTCAGTGTAAGCTTGTTGAGCCTACCCTGACCACAAGATACATTGTTTTGTGAAGTTGTAATAAAAAGATTACCTCTCCTCTGGCGAGAAAGACATAATTAACAGTTTGAGATCTTTTAAAGCAATTGAATGGATTGTTGAGTGAGTCTTTGTTGCTGTTGGTTGTTTCAATGAGTTTCTTTGTAGAAAACCGTGAATGATTATTTAAATCAGGACAGTAAAAAACTGTTAATTAATTGAATGATTTGGAAACTTCAGAATTTTATAGTACTAGCTTGTTGGCAGGGTGAATGAAAATGAGCCCTGCAATGGGAGGATGGGTATGGCCCACCTTCCTGAAACATCGATGCAACTATTCTTATCAACTAGGACTAGCTATAAACCAAAACTGCAAGCTACCCCAAAGTTTCTCAAACTGGAAATCATCTTTCTGTTTGCTAATCTACTTCCGGTGTTGATTCTTTTCATGGGAAGCTTACGTCCTACTTTCACCAGCAAAGAATATGGATTTTCAGTTCAAGCTGGCATGTTGTCTTATTCCAGTTGGAGCAAATTACAAAGAAGATTAACAATTATTTCATGTAATGACAATTGTGAGATAGAGTAATTCACTTCTGGTGTTTTTCTCTTGTGGTCTGGTTCATAATAATAAGACATTAGAACATCCCCAACTTAACAATTTTTGAAGCTGTATGTGATCCATTGCATTTCAGTATGTAAATGTGCGTTAGTGTCTGTGAGTCGATCCCTGCAAAAACTACTGGATGGATTTAGATTTCCTTTGGCATGATGTGTTCATTTGTACTTCACAATATCCTATTAAATGTTGGCGACTAACTGACTATTGGAGCTTTTTTGGGCCTACAGTTAAAGAAGCTAAAAAAGGCCTCTACCGTGCTGCATGCGTCATCATTTTTTGCTGTAGGACTAGCAGCCAAAAGGTGTACATTTCTACATTCTCTCTGCAAAAACGGCCATTAAAGATCCGCAGAAGGTGGTGGGCGGAGCCAAAGCACCAAATTAGCAACTTTTCAACATCATTTTATGAAGATCCGACCGAGATGGCAAAATTAGCTGGGTATTTTATCATCAGTCTTGCTATTTATCACAATTAGTTTTCTTTTAAAGTTCTACGACGTGTCGATAACATTTAGGCCTAT
The DNA here is from genome assembly GCA_026936325.1 of Platynereis dumerilii. Taxonomy (NCBI): domain Eukaryota; kingdom Metazoa; phylum Annelida; class Polychaeta; order Phyllodocida; family Nereididae; genus Platynereis; species Platynereis dumerilii. The sequence goes on from JAPTHN010000001.1 coordinate 160,779,891, forward strand.
GTCTTATACCCAGTTACTGTTGTGTGTTTAATTTTAAATTGAATTTTAAATGGCCGACGAAGCTATGTGCTCTCCGAGTGCCAGTTCTAGTTTAAAATTATAGTTTATGCAAAACAAGAATTAGTATATGTATTCATAATCTATTGAAGTACAGTGTAACTAAATTCACGTTAAGGTCAAAGAATGTAAAATGCTTACAGAATTGGACTGAAATGTTCCTGTTAGGTCATATATGCCTATTCATGTAATTTTGTTATCTTCGACTCATAAGGGAGGTCATATCGTATACTTCCAATGTTTTCAAAGTCACATTCTTAGTATCAATGAGGTCACAAGTTTCTTAAATTGACAGTCCATTTGAGGGCAATGGATAGGGCCTGTTGTGAGGTCATTGGTGTCCACTAGCAACTGAAAGCAAGTACTTATCTTTTGTCGACTCTGAATCAATGAGGTACCACTATTGCATTGAATTTAAATGAATTGTCTATTTTTTTTAACTAAAGAGCCCGGGTGATAAATCACATATTCCCTCTCCCTAGGTGAATAACCAATACAAATTAACAAAATCATTAGCGTTTCTCACATTTGATTTGATAATTGAATTTCTTGAAATGCAAGAAATTGAGGAGGAAGCATCTGCCAATTAGTAAGATCACTTAAGTTGTCAATTAGAAGTTTCCAGAAATCATTTATATATATTCATAGAACAAAAATATAGACAATGTCGAACAAAAGCTTCATTTTGACTGGAAGGTTTATGAATTGATATTAATTATGAAATATCTGCCGATTCCATCTAAATTTCAACTTGCAGTTATCATAAATTGATACATTTAAAGTGTAGTAGGCCTATGCACTCCCAATAATTGAACTTTTAGGTATTTCAATTGATTTATTACTCCAAGAGAGCCCTGCAATGCCCTAAATGTGAGGAATGAAGAGGGGGAATAAAATGGGGAAATGAAGTGGGGGAATAAAATTAGGGAATAAAGTGGGGGAATGGAGGTGGGGGAATAAAATGGGGGAATGAAGTGCATGGAGGAATGAAGGGAGAAAGCTGAAAGGACGGGTGCAAGGGAGGTGGGGAGTAATTGAGATAGATAGATAGATAGATAGATAGATAGATAGATAGATAGATAGATAGATAGATAGATAGATAGATAGATAGGCTATGTTTGCAATGATTTCAAGTGCGTTCTGCCATGGTATGAAAGCCGCCTTCCGGTTGGTTGAAACCACTGGGCATGGCTGATATAAATTAGACTAATACCACAGGAAAAACGATCAACAGCGTCAACAGCTCGGACAAGAGGCTTTGACAATGTGAAACATGGCTAGATATATCTGCGTTTGGGTCCTCTTGCAGGGATTGATTGAAAGAGAAAAAGTCTTCAGTATTTCACACATTTTAACTATGTGATGGATATCCTTCTGTTGATAAGACCAGGGGCGTCAGTTTCTTTTTAAAGTGGTGGGTGCCCATGGTGGAGCCACTTGAGCGTTTCCTGGTTCATCAAAAGGTTAGCAAGGAGAAAGCAAATTTCTAAATAAATTAATTTATTAAAAAATCAAATTGCTATCAGCTATATATAAAAGATGTTAGGAACTGTGTACGAAATCAGTGTGGGCCAAAGCTATGAAAAGTAGAAAATTGAGGTATCTTTGATATTTAAAACTACCTCCACAGTTTCGATATGAAAAATTTGTGTTGACATCGTCATTGGAAAATTTTGCTTATAAATCTTGTCTTATAAATCATATTTCTCAGAGTATTCCAGTTATGCATTCCAATGGAAGCTCCCATGCAATGTAACTGTACTAAATAAACAGTTCCACACGTTTTGGGACAGAATCATGACATCCACTCTTTTAGAAAAATATATTTTCTTCACTGTAAAATTTGAAATTTTGCGTTAGCTCAAATGATTGAGTGAGATGGTTGCACAAATTGTTTGAGCCATGATAGCTTGCCGTTTTGAGTTGTGATAATCTTTATGTTGTTATAACTTGCAAACAACAAGCTATCTTGGCTCAGATGAATTGTGCAACCATCTCACTCAATCAATTAAGCTAACTCAAAATTAGAAATTTACAGTGTTTGTCACATTTGTAGTCAGGAATTGTTTTCACGTCTGAGATCGTTGCACAATTCCTTTGAGCTATTATGGCTTGTTGTCTTAAGTTATGACAACAGAAAGGTTATCATAACTCAAAACAACTAGCCATGTTAGCTCAAACAAATTGTGCAACCATTTCACTCAATCATTTGAGCTGACTCAGAATATCAAATTTTACAGTGTGTCTTTCCATTAAATTTTTTTGGTGGCCAGCCACCTTAAATGTTCATTGCTTTGAAATTCCGTGTATGTGTCTGTCTGGTTTAAACAGTCATGGCATGTAACATTTGGACTTTACAAATGTAGAATATTGAAGACTTTATGTCATAGGATAAAACACTTCCCTGATAACAGCGACGATCAAGAAGTTAGCTTTACCCCAACATCATTCACTCTGACTATTGATTTCTGGCCATACTTTATTGTAAGCATTTGAGGAGGTCCATTTATTGCCCAGTGAGTTACTGTGACATCTAAGCTTCTTGATCTTAAGCATCTTAGTGTCTGATAAAGCAAGCCAATAGTGCATGGTCTAGCAAATGCCCCATTCTCACGGGGGATGACGGTAAGCTTTTTATCGACGGGGGCGCAGAGCCAGACGAATTCTTGCAAGATTTTCAGTTAGGACGGCGCGAAGGGCAATTATGTAATCAATTAAGGCTAATCGATAACCATGCAGCGAAAGCCACGGCGGGGATCTTTTTGTTCCCTGCGGGGCAGAAAAGTTGTACGCCGTCATCAAAAGTTCGCCGGGGGGAAAGAAATTTCCTCCTCCTGCGGGATACTTTTATATCGCCCCGTGATATAAAAAGTACCCCGCAGGGAACCTATAACTGCCCCTCAGTGAACCTATTTCACCGCGGCGGACTATATTTTCACAACGCCGGGGATTGCTTTTACGACTGCGGGAATGGTTTTGTTCTCCACGGGGATGTCTGTAGGCCCGATGGCACAACGCCGGGAATGAAAAGCATGACGCCGTTGTCAAGGGCACCGCGGCGGAGGAGGGCGCTGCGAAAGCCAATAAAAAGGGCCGCAGAGGGCCGCCTTGCTTCACTTGCTGCTTGACCTTTGAAGGGGACACTCCTGGATGCTGGACAGACATGATGGCTGATGATGAAGATGCTGGGGAAGACCTTGACGTTGCTGTTGTTGCTGCTGTTGCTGGTGCTTATTATCTAAGAAGAATACGGAGAAGGAGGAAGATGAAGAGATGGTGGATTCGGAATTGGCTGCTGCAGAGGGAACAACATGGCCATTTCTACCAGCTGCTGCCTGAATTGGCCAACAATGATGTCTCTGGCTACTACAACTTCTGCAGAATGCCTCCTGACATTTTTGCTGAAATCCTGGCTGCTGTGGCTCCTGCAATTACAAAACAAGACACCAACATGAGGAGGGCTCTGGAACCTGGATTGAAGTTGGCAGTCACCCTACGGTACATGGCGACAGGAGAGAGCTACAAGTCCTTGGCCTACGGTTTCAGAGTGGCTCCCAACACCATCTGCAATTTTATCCCCAGTGTCTGCATTGCCATCATGCGAGCTTACGAACATCTGCTGGCCCTGCCAATGGATCCAGCATCCTGGAAGGAAGTTGCCAAGGGCTTCGAGAAGAGGTGGAACATGCCCCATTGCATCGGAGCACTGGATGGGAAGCATGTTGGCATCAGATGTCCTCGGAAAGCTGGGTCAATCTACTTCAACTACAAGGGCTTCCATTCCATTGTGCTTATGGCTTTGGTGGATTCTGACTACAAGTTCCTGTACGTGCAGGCTGGATGCCAAGGAAGCTCATCGGATGGAGGAGTCTTCCTGGACACAAGGCTGAGGGACCTGCTGGAAGAAGAACGACTTGGGCTACCCCCTGCTGAACCTCTACCTGGCACAGTTGGGAATCCTTTTCCATACTTCATCGTTGGAGATGAGGCCTTCCCCCTGAAGACCTGGTTGCTGAAGCCTGTTCCAAGAAGAAACCTTGACATCCCCTCCAGAGTCTACAACTACAGAATTTCAAGAGCCAGGAGAGTGGTGGAGAATGCCTTCGGTATCCTGTCCCACAGGTTCAGATGCTTCCTAACTACGATGCCCCAGAAACCCGGCAGAGTGGCAGCCATCACTCTGGCAGGCTGCACTCTACACAATCTTCTGCGAGACAGAATAGGAATTCATCGAGCCATGGACAACGACGTAATGGACAGAGAAGATCCTGCAACCCATGAAGTCACTGAAGGACTGTGGAGAGGAGACCCCTTGCATGACCTTGGATTCGCTCCAGCATATGGAAATGCCACAAGACAAGCCAAACAGTACCGAGACTACCTACGAGACTACGTGAACAGCCCAGCAGGAAGTGTCCCCTGGCAGATGGACAGAATTTGAAGATGAAGCAGAGCAGCAGCAGCAGCAGCAACAGCAACAGCAATTCAATGCCCCCCTTTAAAAACCACAAATTAACCCAGCCCTTGTAAGGGCTTACCACTTCCTCCAGAAAGAGCAGGCCTTGTACACATCTTTATGTTGACAAACCCCCCCCCCCCCAAAAAAAAAAAGCCCTCCCTGCAACAACTACATATTTTGTGACGTACACTCTAAAAAAGTTCAGACAAAATTGGTTTTTTAGATTCAAAATGGTTTTTTGAAAAACCAAATTTCAATGCAAAACCAACATGGATTTTGAAAAAAATCCATGTTGGTTTTTTGCATTGAAATTTGGTTTTTCAAAAAACCATTTTGAATCTAAAAAACCAATTTTGTCTGAACTTTTTTAGAGTGTACATAAAATGGTAAATTTTTAGCTTTGTATCTATCTGTACAACCCATTTAAATCACTTTCACTTCCTCTCTATCTGCCTATCTATCTAGCTATATATCTGGCTATCTATCTGTCTATCTATCTGCCTATCTATCTATCTATCTATCTATCTATCTGTCTATCTATCCAAGTGCAATCCCTGCAAAGTGACGATAACTGCTTTTGTTTTCTGCAGTGTATATATGTAACGAGCATTGTGTTCCATCTATCTATCTATCTATCTGTCTTTCTATCTGCCTATCTATCTATCTATCTATCTATCTATCTATCTATCTATCTATCTATCTATCTATCTATCTATCTATCTATCTATCTATCTATCTATCTATCTATCCAAGTGTCATCACTGCAAAATGACGATCACTCGTTTTTCTTTGCTGCAGTGTATATGCGACGTCCAAATATTTTCTTCTATATAGCTATCTATCTGCCTATCTATCTGCCTATCTATCTGCCTATCTATCTATCTATCTATCTATCTATCTATCTATCTATCTATCTATCTATCTGCCTATCTATTCATCTATCTATCTATCTGACTATCTGTCTGACTATCTATCTATCTATCTATCTATCTATCTATCTATCTATCTATCTATCTATCTATCTATATTAATTAAAGTGGTGAAAAAACTTTAATTAAGAAAGCAGAAATGCCACCTGTACTGGTTAAGCAGAAAGTGAAAATGGGCCAAAAAAAAAAGAAGGGAAATAGCACCTTGCTTTTATGAAGGTGTTTAAAATTTACAAGGGCCAGGACCGGATTTTTTTTTGGGGGAATTTGTCAACTTTTTTTTTTGGGGCTCTTTTCATTTTTGCTCTTGTTTGTCATCGCAAGAGTTTTTTTAGTCAACATAAGATGTGTACGTGGCCAGCTCTTTTGGGAGGATTTGGTGGCCCTTAAAAGGGCCTGTAGTTTTTTTTTTCTTTTTTCAGACGACTTGAACAGGCATCACTTCCTTGGAGAGGGCATGTTGACTTGGCTCCACTGGAACGACAATGGAGTTTGCCGCTGGTGGACAACTGTCGGCTGCTGCTGCTGCTGTAGAGACTGCTGCTGCTGCTGTAGAGACTGCTGCTGCTGCTGTAGAGACTGCTGCTGCTGCTGTAGAGACTGCTGCTGCTGCTGTAGTGGTGGCTGCTGCTGCTGTAGTGGTGGCTGCTGCTGCTGTAGAGACTGCTGCTGCTGTTGTGGCTGATGCTGCTGTAGAGGCTGGTGCTGCTGCTGCTGTAGTGGCTGCTGCTGTACTGGCTGCTGCTGCTGCCCAAAAGAGGGTCCGGGGAAGCCAAGCTTCTGGGGGCTGTCAAGCATCAGCTGGCTGAAGCTTAAAGATGACTGCTGCAGGGCTGGAGTCTGGCTTCGAATTGGCTGCAGGGACTGGAACTGGCTGCTGCTGCTTGGCTGGGACTGCAACTGCTGGCGTGGAGGCTGGGACTGCATCTGAAGACTTGGCTGCTGGGGCTGCTGGGGCTGATGCTGAGTTGTTGGAGGCTGCTGCAAGTCCTCGTTGACAAAGGATGGAGCTGGACCAGGAGGAGGGATGTATTGGTGCTGCTGCTGCCCTAGGATCATCTCCACATTCTCTTGCTGCATCATCAGGATTTTATCTTGGACGGCCGCCTGTACGAAGTAGTTGTCCGTCTGGCTCAAGGAGTGCAGGAGGCGAAGTCTCAGGGCACGGTTCATGTTCTTCCCAGATGTGAAGATACTCCTGCACATGTTCTGCAACTGGTGTACTTCTGGATCCAGCCTGTGAGAAGTTTGTGGGCACATGTCACAGAATGGTCCTGCCGGCTGAGGTGGTGCTGCTTTCCTGGGCCTGTCTGAAGTGTAGTGACCAGCAATTGAAGTCAGGGCAGTGGCCATCTCCTGGTCTGTGTCCTTCCTCTTCTTGGATGGCTTTCGTCCTGGGAAGACCTGCGACTGCTGCTGGGATGGCTGGAGGGACTGCTGGGACATCTCCTGGGAGGACTGCTGCTGGCTGGCTGGGATGCTGTCATCAAGGTCGGGCATAGGATTGTAGTCCATGGGGGCATCAGAATCGGACGACAGGCGGTTACTTCCTCCTGGTCCAGTGAAGCTGGAGACTTCCATGGCACCCTTCGGAGTGATGGAGGACCTCAAGAATTCACACTTCGCCAGGATGTACTTGTCTCGGTCGGACATCTTCTTTCTGCCAGCTCCAGAAGGTTGAGGTCTGATGCACTTTGAGAAGGTAGTCCTGAGGTTGCCCCTCCATTTGGTGACTTTAGCTGCTGTGATTTCCTTCCCCACTAGCAATGTAAGTTCTGCTGCTTTCTCTGCATCAAGTCTGTCCTTCTGTGCACTCTTGAAGGTGGAGGAGCCCTTGGAGTACAGCTGCTTGTTTTCCCGGTACCAGTCGATCAGCTCATCCTCCTGCTCTTCTGTGATGCCCAGTAGGTCCCTGGAGTTTGCCTTTCTGTAGCCCTTCTTCTTCTCCTTGTGGACAAACTGTCCATCGGCCTCCTGGATCAGCTCAACCTCAGATCCAGTGTTGTCAGAATCTTCCTTTGGCTGGTTCTTCCCCTTGCTGCCCTTGGACTTGGCACCCGTCTTCTTGGGAGTATCTTCCTCTGTGGTGGCATCGTAGTCGGAGTCCAGGGTCTGCTGGTGGATCATTGCAGCTGTCAGAACACAGTCATCATCTTCATCATCAGCAGGAGTATCATCTGGAGGTGGAGGTGGAGGCTGGACTGCAGTCTTGGCTCGGGTCTGGGCTGGAGTGACAGGCTTGACTGGAGGCTTGACTGGAGGCTTGACTGGAGACTTGGCTGGAGGCTTGACTGGAGACTTGGCTGGAGGCTTGACTGGAGACTTGGCTGGAGACTTGGAGGTGGCTTGACGCTTGGCTGAAGGAGACTTGCCAGGAGTGCGAGGCCTTCCCCTTGGAGCAGTCTTGGTGGGAGTCTTGAAGACAGCAGCATCAGCCGACTGGGTGCGCTTGGTGGGAGACTTGACAGAAGCAGCAGCATCAGCATCAGCAGACTTGGGACGCTTCTTCTTGGCTGCAGCAGCAGTGGCAGGCCTGCCACGCTTGGTTGGAGACTTGACAGCAGCAGCAAGCTTGGCCAGGACTTGATCTTCAGCTTCTTCATCATCATCTTCATCCTCCTCATCAGGTTGTTGCAGCACTTTGGGTGGTGGCGGGCCCTCGAAGATGGTCTCACTGGTCACTGTTGATGTAGCAGTGGTCACTGCCACGATGCTGTCTTGCAAGCTGAACATGCTTGGAGACAATGTAACAGCTGCGTAGTCTATGAAAGGAGCTGGTGAACCAACTGGAGTTGAAGATGGAGTGGTCAGTGGAGTGTTGGCTGGATTGTTGCCCTTGCTTGGTGCCCTCAAGGTCTTCTTCCCTCTTCCTTTGGGTCCCATCTTGAAGCAGGATCAATCAGAAATGAAGCAGGATGAATCAGCAATGAAGCAGGATCAATCAGCAATGAAGCAGGGATTCAGCAATGAAGCAGCAATTCAGTAGGCTGTGAAGCAGAGTGTCATGGAGTATAGATGCGTTCGTCTTGAAGTTCAGAGTGGTTATGGTGCTCTAGTGGCTGCTCTTCTATTTATATGCGAGGCGCGCGCCAGTGCGTCTCCATGGCAGACCCCCCTTTCCCGCCGTGGCACAAAAGGTCGACCCCGTGATGGTTTCAGTACCCCGCGGACAAAGGATTTTGCTAAAAATAGCCCCTCTGGCGCCACTCTGTCTGCTCCGGGAGGGGGTCCAGACGACGGCGCGAAGGTTTTGCACACGTCCCGGAGCATTTTCCTTGACGGCGGAGTGCAGAAGAACCCCGGGGTCGACCTTTTTGGCGCCACGCAGAGAATCCCGCTTGTTTTCCTAAACGGCGGGAAACTTTTTGCCCCTCAGTGGCGCGAAAACTTCGACCCAGTCTTACTTTTCTGATCGCGGCGTCGAACTATTTATCTGGTCTGCTCCCCCGTCGATTTTAATAAAATTTGTACTGGTTGAAACTTTTTTTCTGCGACCTCGCGATTTGAAGTGACGGTAAGAAGCAGGATTCTCGACGGCGTGCAACCAAAAGATGTCCGGCGGGAAGCTAAAATGCCCCTGCGCGATACGTAAAAAGAGGAAATATTTTTCCGTCTCTCCTGAAAATACTTCGCCCCCGTTTCAAAAAGATCTCCGGGAGCTGCCGTGAGAATGAAGCAAAAGAGATCTATGAATGAGAGGCTCTGCTAGTTACAAGTGATTTATTCCTGTATTCAGATAATGTGACTCTGAGGCTGAATGGGAGCTGATATCAGAAAGACAGATGAAGTGGTCTTCTACTACAAGTTTGACCTCCTTGTAGTTACTTACTTTACACACTACATCTTACACTAGCAAAGGTGGCACCTATATGTCATGCAATATAAGGAAACAGCAAAGAATAATATGTAGAAAAGTCAACTTCAACAACATTCCCTGTAAAATTGTAAGATTCTCGTTGAAAGTGACTTGGGGGCAAACATTTAATATCATGCAGGAGGCTTGGAGTTTTCTTCAGAGAGAAATTATTTATATCACGTTGGTCGCGGAACTAATTATTTATTTCAACCGCGCGAAATCCCCAAATATTTATTCCAAAATCAAGCAACGTCTTCTTAAGAAATAGTGGTATACCCCATGCAAATTTTTGTTTTCAAGACTGCCCAAAAATAATTCATTTATTTCACTATAATTGAGCAAGAAAGTATGTGTTTAAAAACGACTCCAAGCCCCCCAGTAACGGATGCAGGGGGGGGATGGGGGGGATGCATCCCCCCACCGGACCAAAATTTATATATTTTTACATGTTAATTTTATCCGTGCACAGTCGCGTTATGTCGCGATTTATGCGTTCCGCGACGCGACAGGCCGATAGACCCCCCCACCGGAATTTTCTGGATCCTCCCCTGAAGCCCCCGCCATACTGTTTATTAATGGTCGCCCCAATATATTATATCTAAGGCTGTAAGACAAGCAGGAAATCGCTATACTTTGAGAGAATCATTTGAAATGGATACAAACTTAGTAATGAGTTCCAAAGTAAAGAAAGCGAAGTGAGAAAGAAATTGAACCAGATCTGAAAACATGAAAGTCACCATGCAGTTGATTTTTTTTAAAATAATTTCTTCAGGAATAAGGAAATGAAGATCACATTATAGGCCTAGATGTAACCTGTTCTCATGTTGCCAGCCTGCCATAATTATTGTTTGGCCAACTTTAATGAATTACATACCAAGAGGAAAGTAAGCGAAAGTTGTTTTGTGTTTGACAATAGATATTATTTATTCCATGACCATTGACCAACCATGTATTGTCCCCAATAACACTAAACATGCCCATGCAAATAACAACGTCATTTCAGGGAAATACAAGTTATTTCCCTCAAAAGACATTGTTATTTCCCTCGGATGACGTTACCAACAGAGCCCTCTTGTGTTAATTCACAAATTACATGTTGGCTTCTAAAGAGTTATTTAGCCTAAATGGGGATAATGATACCAATGTTACTACCGATATTTTGGCTTGTTGTTGAGAAACAGGTCATGGAATAAAAACATTATTAAATGGATTGTTTTTTAATTGACGAGTATTCTCCCTGCCAGCTATATGGACTGGCAGGGATACAATACGAACAATGTAACAATATATAAATGTTTCACCAGAAACGAGCTACAGCCAGAAAATATCAGGTGAATGCAATTGTCTCAGTAAATGTAATCACTGATCACATGCATGGAGGCACAAGGGAATGGTCTTGTTACCTCCCTGGGGTGGTGTCTCTGTCTGGAGGTGGTCACAACAATCTTTCCATCCTCATAATGTCCACATACGATGTTACTCAGCTAATAATGGCAACACAGCATTAGGATCTACATGTAGCAGCTGGCTCTGTTTAGGAATAAAAAAAAAAGTCAATGTTATATCGTCGTAAAAGTCTCACATATTACTGTCTTATTAGCATAGGCGAACGGGACAGGTGTTTTGCGGGGGGCTGTCGCTATTTTGCCCTGAAATTTTAACATGGCATGGATGTGATCAGGGCAGCGAATCTGCCCTGATTGGTCAGGATTTGCCCTGATATATGCCATTTGCCGTGATACCGGGGGGGGGGGTGCTGCAGCCCCCCTGACCCCCTGCGAAATACACCTATGCTTATTAGTTGCAATTATTTCTTTTTTAAAATTTAAGATTGTCATCTGCTAGTTACATGGTCACACTACCCTTCGAATGAGACATTTTTCAGAAAAGCTTGCCTCCAAGCTAAACGGAGGAAGATATGGGAATGATGAATATCCATGTGCACCGGGAAACAGATTGTTCAATTATATGGAGAAACTCACGTTCTCTGTTGGATAGTTTTTACCCCAGATGGCATGAAACGGGGTCATGTCAACCATATCAACTAACCCACCTGGTAAGGTTAGTGGATACACCCAAACAGGTTAGTCGACAAACATAACCCTGATCGATAATGTAAAGAAATAGTCACCAACTTTGGCCTTGGTAGGACACTATAAAGCATATTTATTTCAATTGCGTTGTGCAGCTGCATTGTGAGCCTGATTTGATGGTCGACCTGTTGGGAGGAAGAGATTTCAAGACATGTTCAACATAATATTTATCTATAGAGCTACTTCATGTAAATTCCTGGGTAACACTTAGTAGTATCTGATCGTACCAATAGGTCAGGGTTGTTATTATGTCCAGCTAGCCAACAAAGCTTTTAGTAAAATCAACCTCCTGTGTCAACAAACCCATCCACTTGATTATTTCAGAAAACAGCAGGGCAGTGGACCAAAGGTTAAACTACCATAAAAAACACCATTTTCACACAGCTTATCCATACACTAAGGCAGATTTCACGAAAAGTGCTCATGAAAGGTATCTTAAACTTTCCAACCCTTTTGTTATCTCTCTGTTGCTTCCTGAAGCAAGTAAACCTTTTACTTAGTACATCTGTGAGGTAATGAATAAATATCAATAAAATTTTCCTCAAATATGTAGCTTTTTCCTCTTAAAAAGATAACTTTTTATGCCTCATGAGGACAATTTTGGACGACCAAACTTACTGGTGATCAGACATGCTTACTTTGGCACTCTGTGGAATCTACTAAAACCAATTGAGGAAAATGTAATGGTATGTGATTGATAAAAAAAATCTTGAAAATTATTTTGACACCATTTTTAATTGTCTTGGTCATCACAAAACTTGAAAAAAATAAAAAGAGACTGCTAATGTAACTCAATTCCGTCACAGGACACTGAGGTTACATTAGCAACTTTTACATGGAAATTTTTCTGTGTTCTCGCTACTTATGCCAATTTCAAACATGAAATTATGATATTTTATTGAAAAGCGTGTCTTATTTGCCTATGTACATCACCAAAAACATAAACGACTGGGTGTGGTACCTGTTTCTTTATTGCTAATGTAACTGCAATTTTGCATCTGTCCATTTCATAGTGTTACGTTAGCAAAATGTGTACATAAAAATTTCGTTAAAAAACACATGATTAGATCTCAAATTTTTTCTGAACTGAAAGGCAGGTCTCCCAAGAGCAGGCCAGGGGTGGTACCCTGCTGGTGACTTCATTTATATTGCAGTAAAATCAGCATAAAAAATTCCGTCCTTCATCATTCATCGTTGTTACATTAGCACAAGGCCATATTTTTAGCTACTCTGACCTACCAATCCAACAGAAAAGATTGTTTAACCATGATTTTATTTAATGGATTGACACAATAAACCATTTAGATTTCAGCTTCTTTTTGTCATGCCAGCTATACTCAAAAGAAGCACCCTTAGAAAATCTTAGAATCTACTAATCGATTATGTCTGGCCTTATCAGTATTGTGCTAATGTAACTTGTAGACAAGTTGTGGTAAGTCATTTTGCAGCTTTTTCGTGAAATCTGCCCTAAGTTACTATGAATCATCCTTCACTTATAGCGAGAAAGAAAAACATGTAAGCTCGTGGAAGAGTGATTTTTTGTATTTCCTTATTTTTCTCCTAAATCTTGATTTTGATTCTACATTGACCTTGATGTGTCTTTTTATTCTGCTTCTTACAAATGACAACCCTTTCTCAAACGATAAGCTCTATACCAGGAGGTAGGGCATATCAACTAACCTGCCTCCCCTACTTCTTTGCAGGAAGGGGGTAGCTCACCAGCAACAAGTGCTTGTCTAAATGAAATTTTCCTTCTTTTCTGTAGTCAGAAAAGAATAAAAAATATCTTGAGTCTGAAGTCAATATATCCTGTTGAATAAACCTGACATTCGACAAACATCAAGAACTTATATATAGAGGCAGCTATACATTTATGGTAAACATATTATATATAAAGGCAGCATTGAAAAGTTATTTCGGCATCTGACAGCCATTAAATCAGCATCTAGTAAGGCCTACCCAAACTCAAGGGACTGACCATATTAAGCCACATCCAAACTATTACTTGCCAGGACGTTATTCATTTTAATAGGCATACCATACCAATTTAAAACATTCCCAATGACCTTCTAAATATATCTTGTTTAGTAAAAATTCAATTATACTAACTGCTTTAGTTGTATTTGCATGAATGTCAAACTTACACGACAAACTTTTTGAAGTTTTTTGACGACTTTGCCAGAGTTTCACATGAAACTTTAAGAAGTAACTCTTGAATAGGAAGACACTCAGAATAAGTCTCTAAGCATGCAAAACGAAGTAAAGAAGATGCTGAATCAGGAAAGAAAAAACATACAGCTGCCTGATGTTTTTCCTTGGGTGCTCTTCTTTGAATTTTTTCCATTTGGCATTCCATAATTGCTCCTTGATGTTCCATGCTTTATACTGAGATTAAAATAGCCTGTGTAGGCCTTTCAAAGAAAGCGTTGATTCAGAAAGTCTGTCTGAAATGCCCTTCTTTGGGCAAGTATTTGTAAAATGAGAAATTCATGTCTCTGGTTTTTACAAGGACAACCCAATCAGCAAAGCTGTTTTTCCTAATAGGGCACTGTCTTGAGCTTTTTTGGACAGGAAGCGTGACAGTGGCTGCCCTCAAATGTGAGCAATTGAGGACTTACAAATATATATTTATATTTTTTATCAGGCGGTAATCCACAGCTTAGAAGGTGTGTTATATCGGGGCGTCCCAAAAGTTCTTACCAATTTTACTGGCAGACATTTCTATTTTGGCAAAGCTGAATGAAATTTTCTTTGCTGGAAGGGGGTAGCTCACCAGCAACAAGTGCTTCCCTAAATGACATTTTCCCTCTTTTCTGCAAAAAAAAAAAATTGACTCAGAAAGGAATAAAAATATCTTGCATCTGAAGTCAATATATCCTGTTGAATAAATCTGACGTTCGACAAACATCAAGAACTTATATATAGAGGCAGCTATAAATTTGTGGTAAACATATTATATATAAAGGCAGCGTTGAAAAGTTATTTTGGCATCTGCCAGCCATTCATTAAATCAGCATCTAGTTAGGCCTACTCAAACTCAAGGGACTGACCATACTGCAGTTTTTCAGGATCAGGGAACTTAGCTGGCTACTAAGAACTTATGTCCATTAAGGCTTAGTGGAGGTCACTAAGAGGGGGTAATCGAACCGTTTTAATGCGATTTTTAAAAATAACCTTATTGAATATGTGTGCAAACATATGTTTCACTTGAAAAAACCTGCAGTGTGATTATTATGTAACGCATTACAGAAATCACAACATAAGCATTTAAGGGGACATTATTAGTAGCCATCTTAATTCCCTTATCCTGAAAAGCTTCATTAAGTCACATCCAAACTACTACTTGCCAGGACGTTATTCATTTTAATAGGCATACCATACCAATTTAAAACATTCCCTTTGACCTTCTAAATATATCTTGTTCAGTAAAAATTCAATCATACCAACTGCTTTAGTTGTATTTACATGTAAGTCAAACTTACGCGACAAACTTTTTGAAGTTTTTTGACAACTTCGACAGAGTTTCACATGAAACTTTAAGAAGTAACTCTTGAATAGGAAGACACTCAGAATAAGTCTCTAAGCATGCAAAACGAAGTAAAGAAGATGCTGAACAGGAAAGAAAAAACATACAGCTGTGTGATTTTTTTCCTTGGATGCTCTTCTTTGATTTTTCTCCATTTGGCATTCCATAATTGCTCCTTGATGTTCCATGCTTTATACTGAGATTAAAATAGCCTGTGTAGGCCTTTCAAAGAAAGCGTTGATTCAGAAAGTCTGTCTGAAATGCCCTTCTTTGGGCAAGTATTTGTAAAATGAGAAATTCATGTCTCTGGTTTTTACAAGGACAACCCAATCAGCAAAGCTGTTTTTCCTAATAGGGCACTGTCTTGAGCTTTTTTGGACAGGAAGCGTGACAGTGGCTGCCCTCAAATGTGAGCAATTGAGGACTTACAAATATATATTTATATTTTTTATCAGTCGGTAATCCACAGCTTAGAAGGTGTGTTATATCGGGGGGTCCCAAAAGTTCTTACCAATTTTACTGGCAGACATTTCTATTTGGCAAAGCTGAATGAAATTTTCACAGAACTTATTTCAGGTAGTTAACTATCTATTTTGAAAAAAAAATCAAACCTATAGGAAATACGAGGTGCATTCAGAGGAAAGTTCACTGCTTTTTTTTTTATGTGGACACTAATATTCGATCCAGAAGGCAGAACTTTGAATTTTTTACAGGATAAATTCAGCAGTTTTGGAATGAATTCCCAAAATTTTGAACAATTTGGGCGTCTGTTAGTCGTCCTGTGGTTGCCATGGAAACAGATAGTGGGGCAGGTACCCAGGGGGCCAGTGAGATCCACCAGGAATGGGCTGCTGTAAAAGGTTGTGGCTGTGGGGTATGGTTGGATTCCAAAGACCCTCAACTATCACCTCCAGGTTCACACCAGCTGCTCAATCGCAGCTATTCAAGATGGCGTCCAAGACTGCAGCCATTCCTTGAAATCTCTCTATCTCGATTAATAATGATCGAATGTGAGAGTGTGATAGGTCTATTCTGGGGTTTTTGGGGTCACAGAATTGCAGCACTGTCCTGGCAACCTAACATCATGTATTAGGCGTATTGGGCATTTTATTAAGATAATTATCAGTATACGGGAAACTGATGTTTCAATTGCATATATGAAATGCAATAAAAGGTGTCATTTATTCATTAGCTCAATAGTGAGTTCTGTTCAGATGGTCAGTAACAGAATTGGCACACAAAACAAATATCTGTCTATCTGTCTATTATGTAACAGTATAACTGACATTGTCCCACATTACAAACATGTTCTGCATGTAAAGTGCAGTTCATTGATAGCAATCTTTATTTTCTAGAGGCAGATAGACAATGACCTAGAATAATGCGGGGAACCGCACTATATCATTCTAAAACATTTTAGACAAAGTTGGTTTTTATAAATACCTCATGGTATCTGCACAGCCATGGTTGTTTTTGCATAAACATTTGATTTTTCATTCCATTTGTGACTAAACATTTTGGTATTTCCACAAACACTTATAGGCATGATATGGAAGGTAAACCAAGATTATAACAAAAAAAAAAACAGTCAGGGTTTTTGTAAGAGACTTCATATATGTAGTGTATAATGAAGTGGTGTGTTTATGTGCAACATGGAAAAGTATTTTCTGCATCAAGATCTACAACATCAACATGAAGCATCCCTGATGAACATTTCCTGAACCTTTCATAACATTTTGCAATGAAAGCCAAGAAATGTCTGAACTGTCAAATACATTCTATGCTTTGTGAGACCAGATAGCCATTGTGAATTATCTCCACACAAACAAAACAAATTTATTTATGCCATATGCTGGAAAGGTGATGAGTAACAGCAATATGAAGCATTTAGGAACTTGCAAGTAACGTGGTCACACACATTTTTTTTGCCTATGAGGGGTGCTCAGAAAGTTGGAGGCTTTTTTTTTCATACGGATACTTATTTTCAGTCTAGAACTATGAATTTTTCACAGGATAAAATTCAGCATATTAGGAATGGATTTCCAAAATTTTGGACAATTTGGACATTTTAAGTCATTCTTTGGTTGCCATGGTAACTGAAAGTTCAGCTTCTTGGGGCAGGTAATACTGAAACCAAGAACGCCAAGAAATTGTGACTGTGAGAGACTTCTCTCTGTCACTTGTATTAGTGAGATTGACCTTATTTGACACAAGAACTATGGTATTAGCTACTAAATATGCTTTCAAGCACACCAAATGTGTGTATTCTTACACTGAACTCATGTAGGAAAGCACTCCTGCATGCCAGATTTGGCGAGGGAAATTCAGGAGGCAAAGGTGTGTTTCCCTGACTACATGACTTGTGAAAGCATGGATTCACTAGTATGAACAAGAGACCAAAATGGACAGCATTATCCATCCTAGTTATTCCTGTGACATGTTGCTTTGCATGAGTCCTGGTTTTCCCTTACTTTAGTACATGGAGGCTATAGTGTCAGGCACTGGAGGCGAAAAGGCTTTGGATGACCGGAATTCTTTCACAGAACTTTGTTTGGAGGACTTCAAGGAACATTTACTTAAATGGGTCAGGTGTATGACTCTATGCTTTTGGTGACCTTGAGAGTATTTTGTAAGGCTAATATTATATTCTTGTGTCAAATATTGTCAATCTCACTAATGCATGTGATAGAGAGAGGTCTCTCACAGCCAAAATTCATTGGCTTTAGTGGTTTCAGTATTACCTGCTCCAGGAAGCTGAACTTTCAGTTTCCATGGCCACCACAGAATGACTTAAAAATGTATGTCCAAACTGTCCAAAATTTTGGAAATCCATTCCAAATATGCTGAATTTTATCCTGTGAAAAATTCATAGTTCTAGATTGAAAATAAGTGTCCATATCAAAAAAAGCCTCAAACTTTCTGAATGCCCCTCGTATGTGCACTATTATTTAAACCAACAAATATGAGATTTGTAAATGCATACCTTTCTGCAAAGATTTATGTAGGATACTGCCTCAGTCTGATTTCTATCAATGTTCAGCTTGCTCAGTGTACCAGGGGGAGATTACAAGCATTGTAACACAAACTTGGTCGCCAAAATGTATTGCAAACTGCCCCTTTACCATGACAGATGAATATTTTTATGACTTTACTTGCCAAACTTAATCTGTCAAAGATCCTGTGTCAATCCTGTAATGAGAACCTGGTCTTCAACAAACAGGTTTGTGTCTAGTTGTTGGATTGGCAGTTCATATGCTGAATTATAGAATCGGTCTCTTATTTTGCAGGCTGGGAGTCATGTCAGCTTTGAAATTATTCATACATGGGGACCGTGTAGTAACCAACACATCATTATTTGCAATATCTACCTGCACTTACCAAGTCTACACTTATTATAAATCGACTCTAAGGAGATTTATATTGTTTTCTTTGATATTATTATTATTATTATAAATCGACTCTAAGGAGATTTATATTGTTTTCTTTGATATTATTATTAAACTTCACCTATACCATAGGTGAAGTTTCTTATTTTCGTAAGTATTATTATTTTTCTTCCCGAGAAATTTCTTCAAAAAAATTTCAAAAAATTCATGTATGTAGTACTACATGACCTAATTACATTGACCCAGTTTCAGCAACCTTGACTCATTTTTCAAGGTCACACATCATTTCAAAGTTCCGTTTTCAGTTATTTCATCTCATAATTCCATGCTTAATTACAAGCAAATTTAGTTTTCCAATTACATGGCTTGTACTACATAGAAATTACATAACTTGACCTAATTTCAAGAATGTAGGTCAAGGTCACGGTCCTACAGGTCAATTTTTAGTGCTGGAGATTTGCGCGCATGATCTCAAGATCTGTGAGCCACACGGTATCAAAATTGATGCAAAGTGATGCCCAAATGTCTGGCCCATGGTAAGAAGTAATTTTTGTGATGATGTCATACTTTGTTTTTGAGTTATATAATTTTGAGTAACAACTGCGTCATCGAAACCAGTGACCTTGGTAATTTCACCCTGAAATATTGATTTTAGGCCATAACAATGTACAGTGAACCCCCCCAAAGATACCCCTAAAACCCCCGTATCCACCTTCAAATTTGACCTTGACCTCATTTTTCAAGGTCATTTGGCTCTTCAAAGTGCAAAAAGTGCTTATTTTCAAAAATTCTGAAAATTATGTTTTTTTCATGATATCACCTTGATATATTATCTCTAGACAGACAAAAATATGGGCATTTAGAATATGCAACCCAAATTCCTCTAACATTTTACCTTAAATTTCTACAAAATTCCAAATATTGCAAACCGGAGAATGTTAAAAAATGACAAATTATTGCGTTTTGGACATGGAAATATCGATCAGAGAGAGTTACAATAATTAATTGATCCCCCCATTTTCACATGCTGATTCTGAAAATCATATTTGTTTTGACCTAGAAACTTATTTTCAAGGTCAAATTCAAGGTCAAACATGATGAAAAATTTTACTTTTTTGACATTAGATTTTTTTACACAGGCAAGGAATCAAAATATTGTTACAAAAATGTCACACATACTTGCTAAAATAGTCTAGAGGCACTGTAAAAATTTTCAAGGTCCTCGGATTAACCTACGTTAGACCGTAAAGGTCACAAGGTAAAAAAATTAGGGAAAAATTTACGATATTTTTTCACATTTCTCAATGATAGCGTTATTTCAATCGGCTGTAGCTCCGGTCTTAATTAAGTTACAGAGAATCTGAAACAAGATTTGGAAAGGCAAAATTCTCCCCTAGGTTTCGTATATGAATATTTTGTCGTATCTCTGACGGTTTAAAAGATCGCCGGACCCTGAAAATTTCATGTTTTTTGTCAAATTTTCACAATTTATCATCATTTTGACAAGGAAATAATCATTTTATTTTAATGAAGCTATTTGAGCATACTTTCATCTTTCGTTCACATAATCCTGCCAAGTTATATATGTTTTCATTGAACCGTTTTGGTTCTAGAGTAATTTTAAGGGAAAAACTACTTTTTTTCAGAAATTTCTGAAGTCCACATTTCTGAATTGTACCATAATTGCAATCGGCCGTATCTCCGGCCCTAATAAAGTTACGGAGAATCTGAAAATAGATTTGGAAAGCACAAATTCTCCTCTAGTTTTTATATTTAACAATTTCTTGTATCACTGACGGTTAAAAAGATCGCCGGACCCTGAAAAATGTATGTTTTTCAGAAATTGAAGTCAATTCGATGTTTTCAGGACTAGAAGTATCTTAGCCAATGCATTCCTAAAATTCCAAGGTTGATGTACTGTTGATGTACTGATTGATGTTCCGGTTGATGCACTGGTTGATGTACAGGTTGACGCATGGTCAATGCGCTGTTCAATGCGCTGTTCAATGCGCTGTTCAATGTACTGTTCAATGTACTGTTCAATGTACTGTTCAATGTACTGTTCAATGTACTGTTCAATGTACTGTTCAATGTACTGGTCCATATACTGGTCCATATACTGGTCCATGTACTGGTCCATGTACTGTTCCATGTACTGGTCCATGTACTGGTCCAAGTACTGGTCCATGTTATTTTCTGTATATAATATTTGGCAAGCTCAAATTTTCCTCCAGTTTTCAATCTCTGAATGTTTTCTTGTAACTCTGATGGTTTAAAAGAACGCCCAACCCTCAAAATTACATGTTTTCGGTCAAATATTTTTGTATCAGTCATTGTATCAGTCAGTGTATCAGACAGTGTATCAGACAGTGTATCAGACAGTGTATCAGACAGTGTATCAGACAGTGTATCATAAGCATCAGTCAGTGTATCAGTCAGTGTATCAGTCAGCGAATCAGTCAGTGTATGGCCACAAACCGATTGACATGTTACAGTAAGGGTTTATCTGTCTGCTGACTATATATCACATCACAACTAGTCCAGGGACGGATAGTTTGTAAGTACTTCCATATATCTGTGCACACTATGTACATTCTAAGTAACATGCAAAATTACAGGCGATAAATTAATATCACATGTGATACGATTTTGCATGATATTGCAAGTGATATTGTATGTTTAATACATTAAATGTAACTTTACATTTGATATTGCATAATATTACATGTGATATTGTGTGTGATATTGCATGCAATGTTACATGTGCAAGACGCATGCAACTGCATGTACAAGTTTATGTACAAGTTTATGTGCAAGTACATGTGCAAGTTCATGTCCGAGTTCATGTTCATGTTCAAGGTCATGTCCTATGTCATTTACAATATCATTTAGAACTGTGTTTTCTCACATTAATTTCACTGCCAATAATTATATGATTGGTGAAGTTTTGTCACCGCATCGCGGTTACCCGATTTCTAGTTATGATTC
Source organism: Platynereis dumerilii (assembly GCA_026936325.1). NCBI lineage: Eukaryota > Metazoa > Annelida > Polychaeta > Phyllodocida > Nereididae > Platynereis > Platynereis dumerilii. Next base: position 160,801,185 of record JAPTHN010000001.1, read on the forward strand.
GACATAAATGGAGAATCATCTTATTTTCTTTTATTAGCATTCACCAATACTTGGTGAATGGTATTGTTTTTGCTCTTATTATTATTCTTCACCCCACCTAAAATTGGAGAAATTTAATGAAAGTTGGTGGATAAGTAGTCCTAAGTGAGAGGAGAAGTTGTGCAAAATTTTTTTGACCTTGACCTATTTTTGGAGGTCAGAGGTCACCTCAAAGTCAAATTTTCCAAAATTTCAAAGTGGATTATCTCTTTTAATATCATTGTTAGAAAATTAGGACTTAGGAACCTTTATATAAACATGTGTTGCTACATTTTTGGCCTATATCGTTTATTGGGAGATGAGGGTAAAGGGGTATTTACCCCCTTTTGACAAAAACCAGTTGCCCATGTTTTCAGAGAAAACTATAATGGCTAGAGGCTCAGTTTTTGCTGTAATTGATAGCCTGACTACTCTTCCAGGGTAAGACACCTTTTATATTTTGATCAAACAAGGGGTTTTTGAGTTATGGGACTTTCAAAAATGGGTGTTTTGTCCAAAAAGTGAAAACATTTTTTAACTTTGGTTTCAATGGAGGGAATTTCATGAAACTTGGTGTGTATATAGTATTCATGAATTACAGACACATTATAAAATAAAAATGACGTTTTGGGGGTAATTACCCCCAAAGGGGTGATTGACTCTAACTTGTGATTAAAATGGACGAATTTCTCCAAATTTTGCACAAGTCCAGTATATTGAAATGGGGACATAATGCAAGTATGATTTTGATGTCAAGGGGTAATTTACCCCCTTATTCTGGATCGAAAGGGGTGAATATGTGTTTTGAGCAGTTATTGTGTATTGAATGATACAATAGGCATCGTTTGACACTTTCCTTCGTGCTGTGGATGTTCCTGGATAAAAATTGTCGTTTTTAGGTAATTACCCCAAAAAGGGGTAAAAAGTCATAACTTTTGATTGACTTGGACGATTTTCTCCAAATTTTGCACAGGGTTAGTATCTTGACATTGGGACATAACGCAAGTACGATTTTGATGTCATGGGGTAATTTACCCCCGTATTCAAGATCGAAAGGGGTGAATATGTGTTTTGAGCAGTTCTTATCTTTGCAATGGTATAATAGGCATCGGTTGGGACTTTACTTCACAATACAGATGTCTTTAGGTGAAAATTGTCATTTTAAGGTAATTACCCCAAAAAGGGGGTAAATATTGATAACTTTTGATTGACTTGGACGATTTTCTTCAAATTTTGCACAGGTTTAGTATCTTGACATTGGGATATAATGCAAGTATGATTTTGATGTCATGGGGTAATTTACCCCCATATTCAAGATCGAAAGGGGTGAATATGTATTTTGAGCAGTTCTTGTCTTTCCAATTGTACAATTGGCATCAGTTGGGACTTTACTTCACACCATTGATGTTTTTGGGTTAAAATTGCTGTTTTTAGGTAAAAACCCCCAAAAAGGGGTAAATATTCATAACTTTTGACTGACTTGGACGATTTCCTTCAAATTTTGCAAAGGTTTAGTATCTTGGCATGGGCACATAATGCAAGTATGATTTTGATGTCATGGGTTAATTTACCCCCATATTCAGGATCGAAAGGGGCGAATATGTGTTTTGAGCAGTTCTTATCTTTGCAATGGTATAACAGGCATCGGTTAGGACTTTACTTCACACCATTGATGTTTTTGGGTTAAAATTGCCGTTTTTAGGTAACTACCCCAAAAAAGGGGTAAATATTCATAACTTTTGATTGACTTGGACGATTTTCTTTAAATTTTGCACAGGTTTAGTATCTTGACATGGGGACATAATGTAAGTACGATATGGATATCATGGGGTTATTTACCCATATTCCGGATCAAAAGGGGTGAATATGTGTTTTGAGCAGTTCCTATCTTTGCAATGGTATAACAGGCATCGGTTGGGACTTTACTTCACACCATTGATGTGTTTGGGTTAAAATTGCTGTTTTTAGGTAATTACCCCAAAAAGGGGTAGATATTCATAACTTTTGATTGACTTGGACGATTTCCTTCAAATTTTGCACAAGTTTAGTATCTTGAGATGGGCACATTATGCAAGTATGATTTTGATGTCATGGGTTAATTTACCCCCATATTCAGGATCGAAAGGGGCGAATATGTGTTTTGAATGGTTCTTATATTTGCAATGGTATAACAGGCATCGGTTGGGACTTTACTTCACACCATTGATGTTTTTGGGTTAAAATTGCCGTTTTTAGGTAATTACCCGAAAAAAGGGGTAAATATTCATAACTTTTGATTGACTTGGACGATTTTCTTCAAATTTTGCACAGGTTTAGTATCTTGACATTGGGACATAACGCAAGTACGATATGGATGTCATGGGGTAATTTACCCCCATATTCAAGATCGAAAGGGGTGAATATGTGTTTTGAGCAGTTCTTATCTTTGCAATGGTATAATAGGCATCGGTTGGGACTTTACTTCACAATACAGATGTCTTTAGGTGAAAATTGTCATTTTAAGGTAATTACCCCAAAAAGGGGGTAAATATTGATAAATTTTGATTAACTTGGACGATTTTCTTCAAATTTTGCACAGGCTTAGTATCTTGACATCTGGACATAATGCAAGTATGATTTTGATGTCATGGGGTAATTTACCCCCATATTCAAGATCGAAAGGGGTGAATATGTATTTTGAGCAGTTCTTGTCTTTCCAATTGTACAATTGGCATCGGTTGGGACTTTACTTCACACCATTGATGTTTTTGGGTTAAAATTGCTGTTTTTAGGTAATTACCCCAAAATGGGGTAGATATTCATAACTTTTGATTGACTTGGACGATTTCCTTCAAATTTTGTGCAAGTTTAGTATCTTGACATGGGCACATTATGCAAGTATGATTTTGATGTCATGGGTTAATTTACCCCCATATTCCGGATCGAAAGGGGCGAATATGTGTTTTGAGTGGTTCTTATATTTGCAATGGTATAACAGGCATCGGTTGGGACTTTACTTCACACCATTGATGTTTTTGGGTTAAAATTGCCGTTTTTAGGTAATTACCCCAAAAAAGGGTAAATATTCATAACTTTTGATTGACTTGGACGATTTTCTTCAAATTTTGCACAGGTTTATTATCTTGACATGGGGACATAATGCAAGTACGATATGGATGTCATGGGGTTATTTACCCCCATATTCCGGATCGAAAAGGGTGAATATGTGTTTTGAGCAGTTCTTATCTTTGCAATGGTATAACAGGCATCGGTTGGGACTTTACTTCACACCATTGATGTGTTTGGGTTAAAATTGCTGTTTTTAGGTAATTACCCCAAAATGGGGTAGATATTCATAACTTTTGATTGACTTGGACGATTTCCTTCAAATTTTGCGCAAGTTTAGTATCTTGACATGGGCACATTATGCAAGTATGATTTTGATGTCATGGGTTAATTTACCCCCATATTCCGGATCGAAAGGGGCGAATATGTGTTTTGAGTGGTTCTTATATTTGCAATGGTATAACAGGCATCGGTTGGGACTTTACTTCACACCATTGATGTTTTTGGGTTAAAATTGCCGTTTTTAGGTAATTACCCCAAAAAAGGGTAAATATTCATAACTTTTGATTGACTTGGACGATTTTCTTCAAATTTTGCGCAGGTTTAGTATCTTGACATGGGGACATAATTCAAGTTTGACTTTGATGTCACGGGGTAATTTACCCTCAAAATCAATGCCGAAAGGGATGAACAAGTATTTTGAGCAGTTTTTGTGTTTTCAATGGTATATTTGGTTATGTGTTTCCATTGATTTTTCGTGTGAATTGTTCAATCTTTTGCCTGCAAGCCCACGTATTCGATGTCGAATCATTTCCTACCTTTTCAAAGGTTGCCTGCTAGTTACCATTAGCTTCTACAACTCCCACTAACTGGCCATGTTAATAGTTGTTAACGTTAGATGTCTTTCTTAGTCTAAGTCCTGAAAGTTTAAATATAGGAAGCACCAGTCTACAATTTGTCCCGTTTACCTTACTATTTAATCATAGATGAAAGGTGATGTCATAATCTTAAAAAATTAGACTTCTAATTTCCAGGTAAAGTCTGGTGAATGCTCATTCCCGATAAATTTATTGGGAATAATTGAGAACTAGTTTTATTATTATTATTATTTTTCTTGTCCAGTTAACTTTGAAGCTAGAGCTTTGAAACTTTGTACATATATAGTCCATTGTTAGTACTTCATTCTGGTAGAAAAGATTTGACCTTGACCTTGAACTCAAGGTCACAGGTCATCTCAAAGTCAAAATTTTCAAATATTCAAAGTTGATTAATTCATTTAATTTTATAGTTACAGACATGAGATTGAAATATATGTGTACAATAGTGGTTCTCCTCAAATTTGGGTAGAATTTTTTTTTCAGATGTGACGAAAAAGGGGTGTTTACCCCATTTTGATAAAAACCAATTGCTCCTGTTTTTAGAGAAAACTACTTCACTTAGACACCCACTTTTTGCTGTGATTGGTAGCCTGACTAAATATCCATGGTAAGAAACCTTTTATATTTTGATCGAATAAGGGGTTGCTGAGTAATAGGACTTTCAAAAATGGGTGTTTTGACCAAAAAGTTAAAACATTTTTTAACTTTGGTTTGAATGGAGGGAATTTGATGAAACTTGGAGTGTATATGGTATTTATGAATTAGAGTCATATCATAAGATAAAAATGACGTTTTGGGGTAGTTACCCCAAAAAGGGGTACATGATTATAACTTGTGATTGACATTGACGATTTACTTCAAATTTTGCAAGAGTTTACTCTTTTGACTTGAGGACCTAATGAAAGAGTAAATTTGAAGTCATGGGGTAATTTACCCTCGTAACCAAAGTCGAAAGGGGTAAATATGTATTTTGAACAGTTCTTAAGTTTTTAATGGTGTATTAGACATCGATTGAGTCTTGCCTTTTCATCACTGATGTTACTGGATAAAATTTGTCAGTTTTAAGTAATTACCCCAAAAAGGGGTAAATAGCTATAACTTGTGATTGACATTGACGATTTTCTTCAAATTTTGCACAGGTTTACCATTTGGACATGGGGACATGATGAAAGTGTAAATTTGATTTCATGGGGTATTTTACCCTCGTAATCAGGGTCGAAAGGGGTGAATGTGTATTATGAACAGTTCTTAAGTTTTTAATGGTGTATTTCACATCGATTGGTTTTTGCCTTTTCATTACTGATGTTTGAGGATAAAATTTGTCAGTTTTAAGTAATTACCCCAAAAAGGGGTAAATAGCTATAAATTTTGATTGTTTTGAACGATTTTCTTCATTTCTTTCAAATGCTTAATATCATGGTTTTGGGACATAATGAAAGAGCATATTTGATTTAATGGGGCAATTTACCCATATAATCAGGAACGAAGGGGGTAATTATGGTTTTTGAGCAATACTTGTTTTTAAAAGGTGCATTTGGCATCGGTTACTTCTTGCCTCTACACTTGGGATGTTAGGGATGAAAATATGCTTTTCTAGGTAATCACCCCAAAAAAGGGGTAAATGACTATAACTGCTGATTGACTTAGATGATTGTCTTCAAATATTACATAGGTTTATTATGTGGTCCTGCGGACATAATGTAAGTAAATTTTTGATGTTAGAGGATGGTTTACGGTTTACCCCATCAATCTCAGTCGTAAGGCATTAACAGAACATTGTGTTAAAAATGGATTATTAGGTGCCCCACCTTATTCTACGCATATTATCGAATGTTTTAATGTCGAATCATCCCTTTGACCTTTTAAGGTTGAAGTCCCCTGGGACCCTAGTTATTATTATTATAAATCGACTCTAAGGAGATTTATATTGTTTTCTTTGATATTATTATTATTATTATTATTATTATTAGCATTCACCAATACTTGGTGAATGGTATTGTTTTCGCTCTTATTAGCATTCACCAATACTTGGTGAATGGTATTGTTTTCGCTCTTATTATTATAAATCGACTCTAAGGAGATTTATATTGTTTTCTTTGATATTATTATTATTATTATTATTATTATTATTATTATTATTTGGCCACTTTTTGCCAGTTAGTTTTTGTGCTAGAGACTTGAAATTTTGTACATAGGTAGTCCTTGGTCAGTACTTTCATTTTTTGTGAAAATGGTTGACCTTGACCTTGAACTCAAGGTCACAGGTCATCTCAAAGTCAAATTTTCCAAAATTTCAAAGTGGATTATCTCTTTTAATATCATTGTTAGATTATTAGGACTTAGGAACCTTTATATAAACATGTGTTGCTACAATTTTGGCCTGTATCGTTTATTGGGAGATGAGGGTAAAGGGGTATTTACCCCCTTTTGACAAAAACCAGTTGCTCATGTTTTCAGAGAAAACTATAATGGCTAGAGGCTCAGTTTTTGCTGTAATTGATAGCCTGACTGCTCATCCATGGTAAGACACTTTTTATATTTTGATCAAACTTGGGGTTTCTGAGTTATTGGACTTTCAAAAATGGGTGTTTTGTCCAAAAAGTGAAAACATTTTTTAACTTTGGTTTGAATGGAGGGAAATTAATGAAACTTGGTGTGTATATAGTATTCATGAATTACAGTCACATTATAAAATAAAAATAACGTTTTGGGGGTAATTACCCCAAAAGGGGTAATTGACTCTAACTTTTGATTAACATGGACGATTTTCTCCAAATTTTGCACAAGTCCAGTATATTGACATGGGGAGATAATGCAAGTATGATTTTGATGTCAAGGGGAAATTTACCCCCTTATTCTGGATCGAAAGGGGTGAATATGTGTTTTGAGCAGTTATTGTGTATTGAATGATACAATAGGCATCGTTTGAGACTTACCTTTGTGCTGTGGATGTTCCTGGATAAAAATTGTCGTTTTTAGGTAATTACCCCAAAAAGGGGTAAAAAGTCATAACTTTTGATTGACTTGGACGATTTTCTCCAAATTTTGCACATGTTTACTATCTTGACATGTGGACATAATGCAAGTACGATTTTGATGTAATGGGGTAATTTACCCCCATATTCAAGATCGAAAGGGGTGAATATGTATTTTGAGCAGTTCTTGTCTTTCCAATGGTACAATTGGCATCGGTTGGGACTTTACTTCACACCATTGATGTTTTTTGGTTAAAATTGCCATTTTTAGGTAATTACCCCCAAAAAGGGGTAAATATTCATATCTTTTGACTGACTTGGACGATTTCCTTCAAGTTTTGCACAAGTTTAGTATCTTGACATGGGCACATAATGCAAGTATGATTTTGATGTCATGGGTTAATTTACCCCCATATTCAGGATCGAAAGGGGCGAATATGTGTTTTGAGCAGTTCTTAGCTTTGCAATGATATAACAGGCATCCGTTGGGACTTTACTTCACACCATTGATGTTTTTGTGTTAAAATTGCCGTTTTTAGGTAATTACCCCAAAAAAGGGGTAAATATTCATAACTTTTGATTGACTTGGACGATTTTGTTCAAATTTTGCACAAGTTTAGTATCTTGACATGGGGGCATAATGCAAGTATGATTTTGATGTCAAGGGGTAATTTACCCCCTTATTCTGGATCGAAAGGGGTGAATATGTGTTTTGACCAGTTATTGTGTATTGAATGATACAATAGGCATCGTTTGAGACTTTCCTTCGTGCTGTGGATGTTCCTGGATAAAAATTGTCGTTTTTAGGTAATTACCCCAAAAAGGGGTAAAAAGTTATAACTTTTGATTGACTTGGACGATTTTCTCCAAATTTTGCACATGTTTAGTATCTTGACATGTGGACATAATGCAAGTACGATTTTGATGTCATGGGGTAATTTACCCCCATATTCAAGATCGAAAGGGGTGAATATGTGTTTTGAGCAGTTCTTATCTTTGCAATGGTATAATAGGCATCGGTTGGGACTTTACTTCACAATACAGATGTCCTTAGGTGAAAATTGTCATTTTAAGGTAATTACCCCCAAAAAGGGGTAAATATTCATAACTTTTGACTGGCTTGGACGATTTTCTTCAAATTTTGCACAAGTTTAGTATCTTGACATGGGCACATAATGCAAGTATGATTTTGATGTCATGGGTTAATTTACCCCCATATTCTGGATTGAAAGGGCGAATATGTGTTTTGAGCAGTTCTTATCTTTGCAATGGTATAATAGGCATCGGTTGGGACTTTACTTCACACCATTTTTGTTTTTGGGTTAAAATTGCCGTTTTTAGATAATTACCCCCAAAAAGAGGTAAATATTCATAACTTTTGATTGACTTGGACGATTTTCTTCAAATTTTGCACAGGTTTAGTATCTTGACATGGGGACATAATGCAAGTACGATATGGATGTCATGGGGTTATTTACCCCCATATTCCAGATCGAAGGGGGTGAATATGTGTTTTGAGCAGTTCTTATCTTTGCAATGGTATAACAGGCATCGGTTGGGACTTTACTTCACACCATTGATGTTTTTGAGTTAAAATGGCCGTTTTTAGTTAATTACCCCAAAAAAGGGGTAAATATTCATAACTTTTGATTGACTTGGATGATTTTCTTCAAATTTTGCACAGGTTTAGTATCTTGACATGGGGACATAATTCAAGTTTGACTTTGATGTCACCGGGTAATTTACCCTGAAAATCAATGCCAAAAGGGATGAACAAGTATTTTGAGCAGTTTTTGTGTTTTCAATGGTATATTTGGTTATGTGTTTCCATTGATTTTTCGTATGAATTGTTCAATCTTTTGCCTGCAAGCCCACGTATTCCATGTCGATTTATATCCTACCTTTTCAAAGGTTGACTGCTAGTTATTATTATTATTATTATTTGGCCACCTAAAATTGGAGAAAGTTAATGAAAGTTGGTGGATAGGTAGTCCTAAGTGAGAGGAGAAGTTGTGCAAAATTTTTTTGACATTGACCTATTTTTCAAGGTCAGAGGTCACCTCAAAGTCAAATTTTCCAAAATTTCAAAGTGGATTATCTCTTTTAATATCATTGTTAGAAAATTAGGACTTAGGAACCTTTATATAAACATGTGTTGCTACATTTTTGGCCTATATCGTTTATTGGGAGATGAGGGTAAAGGGGTATTTACCCCCTTTTGACAAAAACCAGTTGCCCATGTTTTCAGAAAAAACTATAATGGCTAGAGGCTTGGTTTTTGTTGTAATTGATAGCCTGACTACTCATCCAGTGCAAGACACCTTTTATATTTTGATCAAAGAAGGGGTTTTTGAGTTATGGGACTTTCAAAAATGGGTGTTTTGTCCAAAAAGTGAAAACATTTTTTAACTTTGGTTTGAATGGAGGGAATTTCATGAAACTTGGTGTGTATATAGTATTCATGAATTACAGTCACATTATAAAATAAAAATGACGTTTTGTGGGTAATTACCCCAAAAGGGGTGATTGACTCTAACTTGTGATTAAAATGGACGAATTTCTCCAAATTTTGCGCAATTCCAGTATATTGACATGGGGACATAATGCAAGTATGAATTTTATGTCAAGGGGTAATTTACCCCCTTATTCTGGATCGAAAGGGGTGAATATGTGTTTTGAGCAGTTATTGTGTATTGAATGATACAATAGGCATCGTTTGAGACTTTCCTTCGTGCTGTGGATGTTCCTGGATAAAAATTGTCGTTTTTAGGTAATTACCCCAAAAAGGGGTAAAAAGTCATAACTTTTGATTGACTTGGACGATTTTCTCCAAATTTTGCACAGGTTTAGTATCTTGACATTGGGACATAATGCAAGTACGATTTTGATGTCATGGGGTAATTTACCCCCATATTCAAGATCGAAAGGGGTGAATATGTGTTTTGAGCAGTTCTTATCTTTGCAATGGTATAATAGGCATCGGTTGGGACATTACTTCACAATACAGATGTCTTTAGGTGAAAATTGTCATTTTAAGGTAATTACCCCAAAAAGGGGGTAAATATTGATAACTTTTGATTGACTTCGACGATTTTCTTCAAATTTTGCGCAGGTTTAGTATCTTGACATTGGGACGTAATGCAAGTATGATTTTGATGTCATGGGGTAATTTACCCCCATATTCAAGAGCGAAAGGGGTGAATATGTATTTTGAGCAGTTCTTGTCTTTCCAATTGTACAATTGGCATCGGTTGGGACTTTACTTCACACCATTGATGTCTTTGGGTTAAAATTGCCATTTTTAGGTAAAAACCCCGAAAAAGGGGTAAATATTCATAACTTTTGACTTACTTGGACGATTTCCTTCAAATTTTGCACAAGTTTAGTATCTTGGCATTGGGACATAATGCAAGTACGATTTTGATGTCATGGGGTAATTTACCCCCATATTCTGGATCGAAAGGGGCGAATATGTGTTTTGAGCAGTTCTTATCTTTGCAATGGTATAACAGGCATGGGTTGGGACTTTACTTCACACCATTGATGTTTTTGGGTTAAAATTGCCGTTTTTAGGTAATTACCCCAAAAAAGGGGTAAATATTCATAACTTTGATTGACTTGGACGATTTTCTTCGAATTTTGCACATGTTTAGTATCTTGACATGGGGACATAATGCAAGTACGATATGGATGTCATGGGGTTATTTACCCCCACATTCCGGATCGAAAGGGGTGAATATGTGTGTTGAGCAGTTCTTATCTTTGCAATGGTATAACAGGCATCGGTTGGGACTTTACTTCACACCATTGATGTTTTTGGGTTAAAATTGCCGTTTTTAGGTAATTACCCCAAAAAAGGGGTAAATATTCATAACTTTTGATTGACTTGGACGATTTTCTTCAAATTTTGCACAGGTTTAGTATCTTGACATAAGGACATAATGCAAGTACGATATGGATGTCATGGGGTTATTTACCCCCATATTCTGGATCGAAAGGGGCGAATATGTGTTTTGAGCAGTTCTTATCTTTGCAATGGTATAACAGGCATCGGTTGGGACTTTACTTCACACCATTGATGTTTTTGGGTTAAAATTGCCGTTTTTAGGTAATTACCCCAAAAAAGGGGTAAATATTCATAACTTTTGATTGACTTGGACGATTTTCTTCAAATTTTGCACAGGTTTAGTATCTTGACATGGGGACATAATGCAAGTACGATATGGATGTCATAGGGTTATTTACCCCCATATTCAGGATCAAAAGGGGCGAATATGTGTTTTGAGTGGTTCTTATCTTTGCAATGGTATAACAGGCATCGGTTGAGACTTTACTTCACACCATTGATGTGTTTGTGTTAAAATTGCTGTTTTTAGGTAATTACCCCAAAAAGGGGTAGATATTCATAACTTTTGATTGACTTGGACGATTTCCTTCAAATTTTGCACAAGTTTAGTATCTTGACATGGGCACATTATGCAAGTATGATTTTGATGTCATGGGTTAATTTACCCCCATATTCAGGATCGAAAGGGGCGAATATGTGTTTTGAGTGGTTCTTATATTTGCATTGGTTTAACAGGCATCGGTTGGGACTTTACTTCACACCATTGATGTTTTTGGGTTAAAGTTGCCGTTTGTAGGTAATCACCCCAAAAAAGGGGTAAATATTCATAACTTTTGATTGACTTGGACGATTTTCTTCAAATTCTGCACAGGTTTAGTATCTTGACATAGGGACATAATTCAAGTTTGACTTTGATGTCACGGGGTAATTTACCCTCAAAATCAATGCCGAAAGGGATGAACAAGTATTTTGAGCAGTTTTTGTGTTTTCAATGGTATATTCCGTTATGTGTTTCCATTGATTTTTCGTATGAATTGTTCAATCTTTTGCCTGCAAGCCCACGTATTCCATGTCGAATCATTTCCTACCTTTTCAAAGGTTGCCTGCAAGTTACCATTAGCTTCTACAACTCCCACTAACTGGCCATGTTAATAGTTGTTAACGTTAGATGTCTTTCTTAGTCTAAGTCCTGAAAGTTTAAATATAGGAAGCACTAGTCTACAATTTGTCCCGTTTACCTTACTATTTAATCATAGATGAAAGGTGATGTCATAATCTTAAAAAAATTAGACTTCTAAATTCCAGGTAAAGTCTGGTGAATGCTCATTCCCGATAAATTTATTGGGAATAATTGAGAACTAGTTATTATTATTATTATTATTATTTGGCCACCTAAAATTGGAGAAAGTTAATGAAAGTTGGTGGATAGGTAGTCCTAAGTGAGAGGAGAAGTTGTGCAAAATTTTTTTGACATTGACCTATTTTTCAAGGTCAGAGGTCACCTCAAAGTCAAATTTTCCAAAATTTCAAAGTGGATTATCTCTTTTAATATCATTGTTAGAAAATTAGGACTTAGGAACCTTTATATAAACATGTGTTGCTACATTTTTGGCCTATATCGTTTATTGGGAGATGAGGGTAAAGGGGTATTTACCCCCTTTTGACAAAAACCAGTTGCCCATGTTTTCAGAAAAAACTATAATGGCCAGAGGCTTGGTTTTTGCTGTAATTGATAGCCTGACTACTCATCCAGTGCAAGACACCTTTTATATTTTGATCAAAGAAGGGGTTTTTGAGTTATGGGACTTTCAAAAATGGGTGTTTTGTCCAAAAAGTGAAAACATTTTTTAACTTTGGTTTGAATGGAGGGAATTTCATGAAACTTGGTGTGTATATAGTATTCATGAATTACAGACACATTATAAAATAAAAATGACGTTTTGTGGGTAATTACCCCAAAAGGGGTGATTGACTCTAACTTGTGATTAAAATGGACGAATTTCTCCAAATTTTGCACAAGTCCAGTATATTGAAATGGGGACATAATGCAAGTATGAATTTTATGTCAAGGGGTAATTCACCCCCTTATTCTGGATCGAAAGGGGTGAATATGTGTTTTGAGCAGTTATTGTGTATTGAATGATACAATAGGCATCGTTTGAGACTTTCCTTCGTGCTGTGGATGTTCCTGGATAAAAATTGTCGTTTTTAGGTAATTACCCCAAAAAGGGGTAAAAAGTCATAACTTTTGATTGACTTGGACGATTTTCTCCAAATTTTGCACAGGTTTAGTATCTTGACATTGGGACATAATGCAAGTACGATTTTGATGTCATGGGGTAATTTACCCCCATATTCAAGATCGAAAGGGGTGAATATGTGTTTTGAGCAGTTCTTATCTTTGCAATGGTATAATAGGCATCGGTTGGGACATTACTTCACAATACAGATGTCTTTAGGTGAAAATTGTCATTTTAAGGTAATTACCCCAAAAAGGGGGTAAATATTGATAACTTTTGATTGACTTCGACGATTTTCTTCAAATTTTGCGCAGGTTTAGTATCTTGACATTGGGACGTAATGCAAGTATGATTTTGATGTCATGGGGTAATTTACCCCCATATTCAAGAGCGAAAGGGGTGAATATGTATTTTGAGCAGTTCTTGTCTTTCCAATTGTACAATTGGCATCGGTTGGGACTTTACTTCACACCATTGATGTCTTTGGGTTAAAATTGCCATTTTTAGGTAAAAACCCCGAAAAAGGGGTAAATATTCATAACTTTTGACTTACTTGGACGATTTCCTTCAAATTTTGCACAAGTTTAGTATCTTGGCATTGGGACATAATGCAAGTACGATTTTGATGTCATGGGGTAATTTACCCCCATATTCTGGATCGAAAGGGGCGAATATGTGTTTTGAGCAGTTCTTATCTTTGCAATGGTATAACAGGCATCGGTTGGGACTTTACTTCACACCATTGATGTTTTTGGGTTAAAATTGCCGTTTTTAGGTAATTACCCCAAAAAAGGGGTAAATATTCATAACTTTGATTGACTTGGACGATTTTCTTCGAATTTTGCACAGGTTTAGTATCTTGACATGGGGACATAATGCAAGTACGATATGGATGTCATGGGGTTATTTACCCCCACATTCCGGATCGAAAGGGGTGAATATGTGTGTTGAGCAGTTCTTATCTTTGCAATGGTATAACAGGCATCGGTTGGGACTTTACTTCACACCATTGATGTTTTTGGGTTAAAATTGCCGTTTTTAGGTAATTACCCCAAAAAAGGGGTAAATATTCATAACTTTTGATTGACTTGGACGATTTTCTTCAAATTTTGCACAGGTTTAGTATCTTGACATGGGGACATAATGCAAGTACGATATGGATGTCATGGGGTTATTTACCCCCATATTCAGGATCGAAAGGGGCGAATATGTGTTTTGAGTGGTTCTTATCTTTGCAATGGTATAACAGGCATCGGTTGGGACTTTACTTCACACCATTGATGTGTTTGTGTTAAAATTGCTGTTTTTAGGTAATTACCCCAAAAAAGGGGTAGATATTCATAACTTTTGATTGACTTGGACGATTTCCTTCAAATTTTGCACAAGTTTAGTATCTTGACATGGGCACATTATGCAAGTATGATTTTGATGTCATGGGTTAATTTACCCCCATATTCAGGATCGAAAGGGGCGAATATGTGTTTTGAGGGGTTCTTATATTTGCATTGGTTTAACAGGCATCGGTTGGGACTTTACTTCACACCATTGATGTTTTTGGGTTAAAATTGCCGTTTGTAGGTAATCACCCCAAAAAAGGGGTAAATATTCATAACTTTTGATTGACTTGGACGATTTTCTTCAAATTTTGCACAGGTTTAGTATCTTGACATGGGGACATAATTCAAGTTTGACTTTGATGTCACGGGGTAATTTACCCTCAAAATCAATGCCGAAAGGGATGAACAAGTATTTTGAGCAGTTTTTGTGTTTTCAATGGTATATTCCGTTATGTGTTTCCATTGATTTTTCGTATGAATTGTTCAATCTTTTGCCTGCAAGCCCACGTATTCCATGTCGAATCATTTCCTACCTTTTCAAAGGTTGCCTGCAAGTTACCATTAGCTTCTACAACTCCCACTAACTGGCCATGTTAATAGTTGTTAACATTAGATGTCTTTCTTAGTCTAAGTCCTGAAAGTTTAAATATAGGAAGCACTAGTCTACAATTTGTCCCGTTTACCTTACTATTTAATCATAGATGAAAGGTGATGTCATAATCTTAAAAAAATTAGACTTCTAAATTCCAGGTAAAGTCTGGTGAATGCTCATTCCCGATAAATTTATTGGGAATAATTGAGAACTAGTTATTATTATTATTTGGCCATTTTTATCCAGTCAGTTTTTGTCATAGAGACTTGAAATTTTGTACATAGGTAGTCCTTGGTAAGTACTTTCATTTTTTGTGAAAATGGTTGACCTTGACCTTGAACTCAAGGTCACAGGTCATCTCAAAGTCAAATTTTTCAAAATTTCAAAGTGGATTATCTCTTTTAATATCATTGTTAGAATATTAAGACTTGGTAATCTTTATATGAACATGTGTTGCTACATTTTTGGCCTATATCGTTTATTGGGAGATGAGGGTAAAGGGGTATTTACCCCCTTCTGACAAAAACCAGTTGCTCATGTTTTCAGAGAAAACTATAATGGCTAGAGGCTCAGTTTTTGCTGTAATTGATAGCCTGACTACTCATCCATGGTAAGACACCTTTTATATTTTGATCAAACAAGGGGTTTTTGAGTTATGGGACTTTCAAAAATGGGTGTTTTGTCCAAAAAGTGAAAACATTTTTTAACTTTGGTTTGAATGGAGGGAATTTCATGAAACTTGGTGTGTATATAGTATTCATGAATTACAGTCACATTATCGAATAAAAATGACGTTTTGGGGGAAATTACCCCAAAAGGGGTAATTGACTCTAACTTGTGATTAACATGGGCGAATTTCTCCAAATTTTGCAGAAGTCCAGTATATTGACATGGGGACATAATGCAAGTATGATTTTGATGTCAAGGGGTAATTTACCCCCTTATTCTGGATCGAAAGGGGTGAATATGTGTTTTGACCAGTTATTGTGTATTGAATGATACAATAGGCATCGTTTGAGACTTTCCTTCGTGCTGTGGATGTTCCTGGATAAAAATTGTCGTTTTTAGGTAATTACCCCAAAAAGGGGTAAAAAGTCATAACTTTTGATTGACTTGGACGATTTTCTCCAAATTTTGCACATGTTTAGTATCTTGACATGTGGACATAATGCAAGTACGATTTTGATGTCATGGGGTAATTTACCCCCATATTCAAGATCGAAAGGGGTGAATATGTGTTTTGAGCAGTTCTTATCTTTGCAATGGTATAATAGGCATCGGTTGGGACTTTACTTCACAATACAGATGTCCTTAGGTGAAAATTGTCATTTTAAGGTAATTACCCCCAAAAAGGGGTAAATATTCATAACTTTTGACTGGCTTGGACGATTTCCTTCAAATTTTGCACAAGTTTAGTATCTTGACATGGGCACATAATGCAAGTATGATTTTGATGTCATGGGTTAATTTACCCCAATATTCTGGATTGAAAGGGCGAATATGTGTTTTGAGCAGTTCTTATCTTTGCAATGGTATAATAGGCATCGGTTGGGACTTTACTTCACACCATTTTTGTTTTTGGGTTAAAATTGCCGTTTTTAGATAATTACCCCCAAAAAGAGGTAAATATTCATAACTTTTGATTGACTTGGACGATTTTCTTCAAATTTTGCACAGGTTTAGTGTCTTGACATGGGGACATAATGCAAGTACGATATGGATGTCATGGGGTTATTTACCCCCATATTCCAGATCGAAAGGGGTGAATATGTGTTTTGAGCAGTTCTTATCTTTGCAATGGTACAACAGGCATCGGTTGGGACTTTACTTCACAACATTGATGTTTTTGGGTTAAAATTGCCGTTTTTCGGTGTTTACCCCAAAAAAGGGGTAAATATTCATAACTTTTGATTGACTTGGACGATTTTCTTCAAATTTTGCACAGGTTTAGTATCTTGACATGGGGACATAATTCAAGTTTGACTTTGATGTCATGGGGTAATTTACCCTCAAAATCAATGCCAAAAGGGATGAACAAGTATTTTGAGCAGTTTTTGTGTTTTCAATGGTATATTTGGTTATGTGTTTCCATTGATTTTTCGTATGAATTGTTCAATCTTTTGCCTGCAAGCCCACGTATTCCATGTCGATTTATTCCCTACCTTTTCAAAGGTTGACTGCTAGTTATTATAAATTCCCCCGTTAGGGGAATTTATATTGTTTTTGTTCGTTTTTTTTTTTTCAGCTTTTTTCCTCCTCCTCCTCTTCTTATTTTTCATCACCATTTTGAACAACTATATTTCTGAAACTGCCCCCAGAAATTCCCTAAAAAATGCAACAGAACATTGCTTTTGGCTAATAATTTTATGTACAGGAATTACAACGCGTAATTACCAGTAGTCTGGAAATTACGTGCAAAATTCCTAAAAATATTCTGTCAACGGTTCTGGAATAACTGCAATACGAAATTACACTAAATTTTAACACAATAATCTCTAAAGATATACGCAGTGCGGAAAGGCGGCTTTTGGCAATATCTCTAAAAGTTTTTTTTATATGAATTTTTCAAATAAGGGAATTCCCAAAATTGCTACTAAAATTTTCTGAAAACTAGGAAGAAATGCTCCAATCAAGCTGAAATTGTATGCAGTTACAGCCATACTATAGTGTAACAATCCACTAGAATTTCAACTTTCTAGCGTTAACGGTATCGGCGCAATAGCACCACAAAAACGCTATTTTCAAGCGCCGATATCTCGGCTCCTATTAAAGCTACAGAAAAATAAAAAACACCACCAGAAAGCTCTGTTTCTTAGCTTTCACATGGTATATAGCATTCTACTGTAGCGCTGTCCGTTACAAATCGCGGTGGACCCTGAAAATGTTATCTCACTTTTTCCCTCCCCAAATGCTTCTTATGGCTGGAATCACTTTTTCCTGGCCATATGCCTATTTCATCGCTTCTCATACTTCAATGGCTGCACATTTTCTTTTGTTGAAATAAATGCTGACACAATTACATTTCTGTGTGAATCATCGGATGGGGAAGGTAGAAGGGAAGGGGCAGGGGGATGTAAGGGGCAGGGGGATGTAAGGGGGCAGGGGAGAGGAAGGGAAGGGGGAATTTATCTTTGTAATTGTGCACAATTACAGGTGTACTAGTTATTATTATTATTATTTGGCCACTTTTTGCCAGTTAGTTTTTGTGCTAGAGACTTGAAATTTTGTACATAGGTAGTCCTTGGTCAGTACTTTCATTTTTTGTGAAAATGGTTGACCTTGACCTTGAACTCAAGGTCACAGGTCATCTCAAAGTCAAATTTTCCAAAATTTCAAAGTGGATTATCTCTTTTAATATCATTGTTAGATTATTAGGACTTAGGAACCTTTATATAAACATGTGTTGCTACAATTTTGGCCTATATCGTTTATTGGGAGATGAGGGTAAAGGGGTATTTACCCCCTTTTGACAAAAACCAGTTGCTCATGTTTTCAGAGAAAACTATAATGGCTAGAGGCTCAGTTTTTGCTGTAATTGATAGCCTGACTGCTCATCCATGGTAAGACACTTTTTATATTTTGATCAAACTTGGGGTTTCTGAGTTATTGGACTTTCAAAAATGGGTGTTTTGTCCAAAAAGTGAAAACATTTTTTAACTTTGGTTTGAATGGAGGGAAATTAATGAAACTTGGTGTGTATATAGTATTCATGAATTACAGTCACATTATAAAATAAAAATAACGTTTTGGGGGTAATTACCCCAAAAGGGGTAATTGACTCTAACTTTTGATTAACATGGACGATTTTCTCCAAATTTTGCACAAGTCCAGTATATTGACATGGGGAGATAATGCAAGTATGATTTTGATGTCAAGGGGAAATCTACCCCCTTATTCTGGATCGAAAGGGGTGAATATGTGTTTTGAGCAGTTATTGTGTATTGAATGATACAATAGGCATCGTTTGAGACTTACCTTTGTGCTGTGGATGTTCCTGGATAAAAATTGTCGTTTTTAGGTAATTACCCCAAAAAGGGGTAAAAAGTCATAACTTTTGATTGACTTGGACGATTTTCTCCAAATTTTGCACATGTTTAGTATCTTGACATGTGGACATAATGCAAGTACGATTTTGATGTAATGGGGTAATTTACCCCCATATTCAAGATCGAAAGGGGTGAATATGTATTTGGGCAGTTATTGTCTTTCCAATGGTACAATTGGCATCGGTTGGGACTTTACTTCACACCATTGATGTTTTTTGGTTAAAATTGCCATTTTTAGGTAATTACCCCCAAAAAGGGGTAAATATTCATATCTTTTGACTGACTTGGACGATTTCCTTCAAGTTTTGCACAAGTTTAGTATCTTGACATGGGCACATAATGCAAGTATGATTTTGATGTCATGGGTTAATTTACCCCCATATTCAGGATCGATAGGGGCGAATATGTGTTTTGAGCAGTTCTTAGCTTTGCAATGATATAACAGGCATCGGTTGGGACTTTACTTCACACCATTGATGTTTTTGTGTTAAAATTGCCGTTTTTAGGTAATTACCCCAAAAAAGGGGTAAATATTCATAACTTTTGATTGACTTGGACGATTTTGTTCAAATTTTGCACAAGTTTAGTATCTTGACATGGGGGCATAATGCAAATATGATTTTGATGTCAAGGGGTAATTTACCCCCTTATTCTGGATCGAAAGGGGTGAATATGTGTTTTGACCAGTTATTGTGTATTGAATGATACAATAGGCATCGTTTGAGACTTTCCTTCGTGCTGTGGATGTTCCTGGATAAAAATTGTCGTTTTTAGGTAATTACCCCAAAAAGGGGTAAAAAGTCGTAACTTTTGACTGGCTTGGACGATTTCCTTCAAATTTTGCACAAGTTTAGTATCTTGACATGGGCACATAATGCAAGTACGATATGGATGTCATGGGGTTATTTACCCCCATATTCCAGATCGAAGGGGGTGAATATGTGTTTTGAGCAGTTCTTATCTTTGCAATTGTATAACAGGCATCGGTTGGGACTTTACTTCACACCATTGATGTTTTTGAGTTAAAATGGCCGTTTTTAGTTAATTACCCCAAAAAAGGGGTAAATATTCATAACTTTTGATTGACTTGGATGATTTTCTTCAAATTTTGCACACGTTTAGTATCTTGACATGGGGACATAATGCAAGTACGATATGGATGTCATGGGGTTATTTACCCCCATATTCCAGATCGAAGGGGGTGAATATGTGTTTTGAGCAGTTCTTATCTTTGCAATGGTATAACAGGCATCGGTTGGGACTTTACTTCACACCATTGATGTTTTTGAGTTAAAATGGCCGTTTTTAGTTAATTACCCCAAAAAAGGGGTAAATATTCATAAATTTTGATTGACTTGGATGATTTTCTTCAAATTTTGCACAGGTTTAGTATCTTGACATGGGGACATAATTCAAGTTTGACTTTGATGTCACCGGGTAATTTACCCTGAAAATCAATGCCAAAAGGGATGAACAAGTATTTTGAGCAGTTTTTGTGTTTTCAATGGTATATTTGGTTATGTGTTTCCATTGATTTTTCGTATGAATTGTTCAATCTTTTGCCTGCAAGCCCACGTATTCCATGTCGATTTATATCCTACCTTTTCAAAGGTTGACTGCTAGTTATTATTATTTGGCCACTTTTTGCCAGTTAGTTTTTGTGCTAGAGACTTGAAATTTTGTACATAGGTAGTCCTTGGTCAGTACTTTCATTTTTTGTGAAAATGGTTGACCTTGACCTTGAACTCAAGGTCACAGGTCATCTCAAAGTCAAATTTTCCAAAATTTCAAAGTGGATTATCTCTTTTAATATCATTGTTAGATTATTAGGACTTAGGAACCTTTATATAAACATGTGTTGCTACAATTTTGGCCTGTATCGTTTATTGGGAGATGAGGGTAAAGGGGTATTTACCCCCTTTTGACAAAAACCAGTTGCTCATGTTTTCAGAGAAAACTATAATGGCTAGAGGCTCAGTTTTTGCTGTAATTGATAGCCTGACTGCTCATCCATGGTAAGACACTTTTTATATTTTGATCAAACTTGGGGTTTCTGAGTTATTGGACTTTCAAAAATGGGTGTTTTGTCCAAAAAGTGAAAACATTTTTTAACTTTGGTTTGAATGGAGGGAAATTAATGAAACTTGGTGTGTATATAGTATTCATGAATTACAGTCACATTATAAAATAAAAATAATGTTTTGGGGGTAATTACCCCAAAAGGGGTAATTGACTCTAACTTTTGATTAACATGGACGATTTTCTCCAAATTTTGCACAAGTCCAGTATATTGACATGGGGAGATAATGCAAGTATGATTTTGATGTCAAGGGGAAATTTACCCCCTTATTCTGGATCGAAAGGGGTGAATATGTGTTTTGAGCAGTTATTGTGTATTGAATGATACAATAGGCATCGTTTGAGACTTTCCTTTGTGCTGTGGATGTTCCTGGATAAAAATTGTCGTTTTTAGGTAATTACCCCAAAAAGGGGTAAAAAGTCATAACTTTTGATTGACTTGGACGATTTTCTCCAAATTTTGCACATGTTTAGTATCTTGACATGTGGACATAATGCAAGTACGATTTTGATGTAATGGGGTAATTTACCCCCATATTCAAGATCGAAAGGGGTGAATATGTATTTTGAGCAGTTCTTGTCTTTCCAATGGTACAATTGGCATCGGTTGGGACTTTACTTCACACCATTGATGTTTTTTGGTTAAAATTGCCATTTTAAGGTAATTACCCCCAAAAAGGGGTAAATATTCATATCTTTTGACTGACTTGGACGATTTCCTTCAAGTTTTGCACAAGTTTAGTATCTTGACATGGGCACATAATGCAAGTATGATTTTGATGTCATGGGTTAATTTACCCCCATATTCAGGATCGAAAGGGGCGAATATGTGTTTTGAGCAGTTCTTAGCTTTGCAATGATATAACAGGCATCGGTTGGGACTTTACTTCACACCATTGATGTTTTTGTGTTAAAATTGCCGTTTTTAGGTAATTACCCCAAAAAAGGGGTAAATATTCATAACTTTTGATTGACTTGGACGATTTTGTGCAAATTTTGCACAAGTTTAGTATCTTGACATGGGGGCATAATGCAAGTATGATTTTGATGTCAAGGGGTAATTTACCCCCTTATTCTGGATCGAAAGGGGTGAATATGTGTTTTGACCAGTTATTGTGTATTGAATGATACAATAGGCATCGTTTGAGACTTTCCTTCGTGCTGTGGATGTTCCTGGATAAAAATTGTCGTTTTTAGGTAATTACCCCAAAAAAGGGTAAAAAGTCATAACTTTTGATTGACTTGGACGATTTTCTCCAAATTTTGCACATGTTTAGTATCTTGACATGTGGACATAATGCAAGTACGATTTTGATGTCATGGGGTAATTTACCCCCATATTCAAGATCGAAAGGGGTGAATATGTGTTTTGAGCAGTTCTTATATTTGCAATGGTATAATAGGCATCGGTTGGGACTTTACTTCACAATACAGATGTCCTTAGGTGAAAATTGTCATTTTAAGGTAATTACCCCCAAAAAGGGGTAAATATTCATAACTTTTGACTGGCTTGGACGATTTCCTTCAAATTTTGCACAAGTTTAGTATCTTGACATGGGCACATAATGCAAGTATGATTTTGATGTCATGGGTTAATTTACCCCCATATTCTGGATTGAAAGGGCGAATATGTGTTTTGAGCAGTTCTTATCTTTGCAATGGTATAATAGGCATCGGTTGGGACTTTACTTCACACCATTTTTGTTTTTGGGTTAAAATTGCCGTTTTTAGATAATTACCCCCAAAAAGAGGTAAATATTCATAACTTTTGATTGACTTGGACGATTTTCTTCAAATTTTGCACAGGTTTAGTATCTTGACATGGGGACATAATGCAAGTACGATATGGATGTCATGGGGTTATTTACCCCCATATTCCAGATCGAAGGGGGTGAATATGTGTTTTGAGCAGTTCTTATCTTTGCAATGGTATAACAGGCATCGGTTGGGACTTTACTTCACACCATTGATGTTTTTGAGTTAAAATGGCCGTTTTTAGTTAATTACCCCAAAAAAGGGGTAAATATTCATAACTTTTGATTGACTTGGATGATTTTCTTCAAATTTTGCACAGGTTTAGTATCTTGACATGGGGACATAATTCAAGTTTGACTTTGATGTCACCGGGTAATTTACCCTGAAAATCAATGCCAAAAGGGATGAACAAGTATTTTGAGCAGTTTTTGTGTTTTCAATGGTATATTTGGTTATGTGTTTCCATTGATTTTTCGTATGAATTGTTCAATCTTTTGCCTGCAAGCCCACGTATTCCATGTCGATTTATATCCTACCTTTTCAAAGGTTGACTGCTAGTTATTATTATTATTATTATTATTATTATTTGGCCATTTTTATCCAGTCAGTTTTTGTCATAGAGACTTGAAATTTTGTACATAGGTAGTCCTTGGTAAGTACTTTAATTTTTTGTGAAAATGGTTGACCTTGACCTTGAACTCAAGGTCACAGGTCATCTCAAAGTCAAATTTTCCAAAATTTCAAAGTGGATTATCTCTTTTAATATCATTGTTAGAAAATTAGGACTTAGGAACCTTTATATAAACATGTGTTTCTACATTTTTGGCCTATATCGTTTATTGGGAGATGAGGGTAAAGGGGTATTTACCCCCTTTTGACAAAAACCAGTTGCTCATGTTTTCAGAGAAAACTATAATGGCTAGAGGCTCAGTTTTTGCTGTAATTGATAGCCTTACTACTCATCCATGGTAAGACACCTTTTATATTTTGATCAAGCTTGGGGTTTCTGAGTTATTGGACTTTCAAAAATGCGTGTTTTGTCCAAAAAGTGAAAACATTTTTTAACTTTGGTTTGAATGGAAGGAAATTAATGAAACTTGGTGTGTATATAGTATTCATGAATTACAGTCACATTATGGAATAAAAATGACGTTTTGGGGTAATTACCCCAAAAAGGGGTAAATGTCTCTAACTTGTGATAGACATGCATGATTTTCTCCCAAATTTGCACATGTCTAGTATCTAGACATGGGGATGTACTTGCATTATGATTTTGATGTCAGTTGGTAATTTACCCCCATATTCTAGATCGAAAGGGGTGAATATGTGTTTTGAACAGTTATTGAGTTTTTAATGGTATATTAGGCATCGATTAGGAGTTTCCTTAACACCATTGATGTTTCTGGTTGAAAATTGTCGTTTTTTGGTAAATACCCCCAAAAAGGGGTAAATAGTCATAACTTTTGATTGACTTGGACGATTTTCTTCAAATTTTGCACAGGTTTAGTATCTTGACATTAGGACATAATGCAAGTATGATTTTGATATCATGGGGTAATTTACCCCCATATTCAAGATCGAAAGGGGTGAATATGTATTTTGAGCAGTTCTTGTCTTTCCAATGGTACAATTGGCATCGGTTGGGACTTTACTTCACACCATTGATGTTTTTGGGTTAAAATTGCCATTTTTAGGTAATTACCCCCAAAAAGGGGTAAATATTCATAACTTTTGACTGACTTGGACGATTTCCTTCAAATTTTGCACAATTTTAGTATCTTGACATGGGCACATAATACAAGTATGATTTTGATGTCATGGGTTAATTTACCCCCATATTCTGGATTGAAAGGGGCGAATATGTGTTTTGAGCAGTTCTTATCTTTGCAATGGTATAATAGGCATCGGTTGGGACTTTACTTCACACCATATTTGTTTTTGGGTTAAAATTGCCGTTTTTAGATAATTACCCCCAAAAAGAGGTAAATATTCATAACTTTTGATTGACTTTTACGATTTTCTTCAAATTTTGCACAGGTTTAGTATCTTGACATGGGGACATAATGCAAGTACGATATGGATGTCATGGGGTTATTTACCCCCATATTCAAGATCGAAGGGGGTGAATATGTGTTTTGAGCAGTTCTTATCTTTGCAATGGTATAACAGGCATCGGTTGGGACTTTCCTTCACACCATTGATGTTTTTGAGTTAAAATGGCCGTTTTTAGTTAATTACCCCAAAAAAGGGGTAAATATTCATAACTTTTGATTGACTTGGACGATTTTCTTCAAATTTTGCACAGGTTTAGTATCTTGACGTGGGGACATAATTCAAGTTTGACTTTGATGTCACGGGGTAATTTACCCTCAAAATCAATGCCAAAAGGGATGAACAAGTATTTTGAGCAGTTTTTGTGTTTTCAATGGTATATTTGGTTATGTGTTTCATTGATTTTTCGTATGAATTGTTCAATCTTTTGCCTGCAAGCCCACGTATTCCCAGTCGATTTATGTCCTACCTTTTCAAAGGTTGACTGCTAGTTTTAGTTGTTTGATGAGATTTATCATAACCTCTATACCAATTTCTGTGACAACTTAACAATTAAGCCTTTCACCTAAGTCCCATATCTTTTGTAAATGTGTCGCAGTTGAATTCCTTGTTATGATGTAGATCAGTCGCTAATCTTCCTGGTATAGGGGACTTGACTTGGACTCAATCAACAAGAATTCAGGCTGTTGCCAAGTTTAGGGGCCTTATCATATCAGAAATTAAAGGTACCAATTTCTGGGGAACTTTTCTGTCGTAACACGAGCACCTAGGACAATTCTATTCCTAAAATTAAATTTTTCCTGGTATGCATATAATTAAGATTATACATAATCCTGAAATTAGTATATTTTACTGCACTTCTGTTTCATGAGTATGACTTCTACTGATAATTAACTTAGTCGGGGAATTTTCATCATCATGAGACTATTATAGCTAATTTCTTGAGACTTCAATAGACAAATAATCAATAAAAAGGCAAAATTTACTTATGTAATGGCCTTTTTAGCAGAGGCATGTATATATTTTTCATTATTTGACATATTCACGAATTCGTGGAGGTGTAAAAACGAGCATGCACGAATTTGTGGACCTGAAAAAACGAGCATAGGTGCTCGTGTACATGTAACAACTAACATTCGTGAATGTGCTTTATTATTCATTCGTGGATATGCTAAAACTAGCATTCGTGGAAGTGCTATATCATTAGGGTTTAGTGCTAAAATTAGGTTTAAGCAGGTTTTAGCCAATTTTCTGATTGAAATGTTCGTAATAACACATACACAAATTCGTGAAAAGCAATATTTTGCATGTACACAAATGCCCTGGTCGTGTATATGTTCGTTTTTACAGGTTAACAAATTCGTCTACATGCCAAATA
The DNA here is from genome assembly GCA_026936325.1 of Platynereis dumerilii. Lineage (NCBI taxonomy): Eukaryota > Metazoa > Annelida > Polychaeta > Phyllodocida > Nereididae > Platynereis > Platynereis dumerilii. Next base: position 160,827,427 of record JAPTHN010000001.1, read on the forward strand.
GTGAAAAATATATACCTTGCAGAGGCTGTGCCTAACAATTTACAGCTGCTTTTTGCCAATCCTGTATGCTCAGTGCAGATGGTCTAGTCGCAGTTGTAAAATCATCTTGTCAACATTTCGTATAGGAAAAAATGAATTTTCATAGAAACACAGATTCTGATCATTTTTCCTACCATATAGAAACATCCTTTGATAACCAATCTGTGTTCACTTTACTCTTCAAGCTAACTACTACAGCATCTTGTGTATTCCATGATGTCTGGAAGTTGTTTGGTGGTGCTTGGCAAAGCATAGTTATCAGAGTTCATGGTTTTTTCATCAGCCTCTTCCAGTAGACTGCACAGAAGCGCTTAAACTTTTTGTTTAATCTTGTCAATTTTCTGCATGATCCAAAAAAGAGAAAAACAATTTGGATTCACTGTTTTATCATCAGCCTCGTCCAGTAGACTGCCCAGAAGCACTTGAACCTTTTTTTTAATCCTTGATAAGTTCTTAAGCTGTTGTTGAACATTTCATACCTTTTATAATCTGGCATAATCATAATTATGCAATTAAAACACTGTTTTCTGGTGTTCCGATAATTATCTCAATAAAATGCCTTATCAAAATACATTATCAATTCAATTGCGCAAATTAAAACAGAAAAGATTTACAGCCAAACACTTTGATATAGAATTAGAGTGGACTGTGGCACTGTGAAAATGACACTTTGTGACTCATGATAGCCGATGAAGTGTCATCTTCTCTACTTTCAACATGGGAAACATAGAGGCTGTTTGATTCATGATCAAGAAAAAGCCATTTGACTTCTCATAAAGGATTTTAGAGTGAAAATCAGATGCATAATCCTTTCGTTTGGCTGTCACCAACAAGTGGGATAAGTCTCCTTCAATCAAATTAACATTGAAAGTATTGGGTTTGATCATGATAAATCATCAGCATGATTACACACAAAGTGCCATTTTCACAGTGCCACAGTCCAATCTAATTCTATATCAAAGTGTTTGGCAGTAATATGTTGGATAAATAACAAGACAATGATTAAATGTACTGTTACATTTATCAAATAGGCCTATTGGAAGACATTTCCAAAGAGAACATCACCGCACCAGATTATCAGTGCAGCTAGGAATGTGCACATGGGTGTACATTGTACAAAAAAACACCAAATTAACAAACACAGCAAAGAATCTGTCAATGTTATTTCCTGTTGATATGTTACATCCTTTCAGCTATTTGCTACAGCTTTGTCTGTTTATTAAAGTAGATTACAACTAAAAAACAGAGTGTGGAATTGTGCATAGCTTTTCTGTGCTTTTCTATGCTGATTTTGCAGAGAGATACATATTTTCATTCAGGTATGCTGGCAAGCATGCCATCATCGTAGAGAAAGAAGTTCGCAAAAATGAAAAAATATATGCGCCTAATATAGAATCTGTCTATAGTCAATAAATCAGTCAATCAATAAATAAATCAACCATCCATCCATCCAATAATTCATTAATGCAATAATTCATTAATCAAATAATTCATTAATCTATCTATCTATCTATCTATCTATCTATCTATCTATCTATCTATCTATCTATCTATCTATCTATCTATCTATCTATCTATCTATCTATCCATCTATCTATCCATCTATCTATCTATCCATGAAACCTGATTAAAGAATTAGCAAATTGAAATGACATGACAGGCTCAATTTATTTGAAAACATATTTGCTGAAGCTACAGGCCTATTTTGCGTTTAATAGCGTTATAACAATGACAATTATTCGAAATGTCTAGGCATTTGATATTTGATAGCATTATAATAATGACAATGATTTTAAATGTTTAGGCTTAAATAACATCATTTGGATTATTTGTTTCGCAAAGGTCACCAGAAAAGCATCCCTCAACGTGTTGTGCGATGCAGAAAAGTTGACAGACCAAGACATGCCGGAAGGTGTGGCTCTTAATTGGATCAGTGAATGGATGGATGGAAAAAAGTGAACATAGGCATGGATGGAAATTAGGGTGGTCCACATTTAAATGGGAAAAATCAATTCTCCTAAAACCCTCAATTTGAAAGTACAAATTTATGACCACATAAGTTAAACATCATTATATTAAAAATGTCAGCCGAAACAGTTAAGATTAAGAGGTTGCACAAAGCCTATATATAATTAAGTTTATAATGTAGAGTAGGTCGGGGCATGCAGCCCCCCTCATGCCCAATGCACACTGGCATCGCATAAGAGGGCATCGCATACGATGCTGTGGCAACCCCTTTCTGTTGCAAGCCCTGGTTAAAAGTAGGGTATTTTAAAGGATAAACAAGGCCCCCACCCCAGTTTACCCCTGGTTTAGTCTGCGATGACGTCGCAAGTCAGTGCACACCAGAGAAAATTCCGAAAACCCGTCAAATACCTATTAAGACCTGCAATCCTGTCGCAGAATATCTAGCACTGCTAGATATTCTGCGACAGGATCGCAAGTCAATTAAATACCAGCGCAAGTTGGTGCACACTGGAGAAAAAGGGGTTGCAACATCATCGCATACGATCTCATTGCAGATATAATACAAGTGTAATTATGCTATCAGGGGTGAATCGGGACAGAACAGGGAAACATTTTACTTGCCTTACGAATTTGGCAATGAAGAGCTGCAGGACCTTAAACTTGGTGCTGCAGAAATGATATTTTTACAGGCTGGTCAAAACTTTGCCAGTACCAAACAAAGTATAAATACTGGACTCATAAAACTTGCAGCAAACCTTAAAATCAGTCTAATATGGTTTTAGGGGACCATAATTAAAGACTGGATTTGGAATTGTTTGTGTTTGGTCCCGGGTTCAGATCCAGGTCAATGGCAAAGTTTCGGGATTTCACCAAAATAGCCACACTCATTTTCATTAGAGAGTACTGGCGTGACCTTTTGATAAATATTATTGAACTTGGTATCATTTACAGTAGATTTTTTAGTCCAGAATTGTCAATAACTAGAAAAATTAGAAAAAAAAAAACGAATTTTAAATAGTTTTCTGTCATTTATCAAATATTTGTAAATATGCATATTATCAATGAAATTGATTTCAGATTTTCCTGAAATTTTTTTGTTGGCATGTTGAACATGTATTCTAATGTTAATCCACAAGTAGCAATCATTCAAAGAAGGTAGGGAGTATTGATTGAGGAAATAATGGAGTGTCCCGATTCACCCCAAAGTATGGGGTGAATTGGCACAGTGGTTTTCTGGGCCCTGCGCAGTGGGGATTTTAGTTATTATATCAAGCTCCTAGGGGTACTTTGACCTCGTGCTCAGACACAATTTGACACCAAATTTTGATTTCTAAATCGATTTTTGTCCAGGCTGTGACTGAAAAATGGCCAATTGTGTCCCGATTCACCCCATATTACGGTAGCTATTCTATCAATATTAAAGGCAAAGTACACATTATTAAATGGTTCCTGAAGCAGCTTCGAGGCCCCAGTGAAGGGGGCCTCATGGCCCATACCATGTGGGGCCTCTCGCCCCAGACCCACATATTTTAATTTGACCTATATATTTTGAGCTAAAATGCAAAACACATGAAGGATTTTCGACTGGGAGACCAACGTAATTTTGTAGCGTCATGATGCGCGACATTTATAGATCAGCAGCTGTAGATGTACATCCATCACAACATAATTGATGATTTGCTTGGCAAAGGATTTAAGCTGACTGCTAATTTAGGAGTTTCGCTGATTGCCACAAAAAAGGAGTCTTGACAAATTTCTTTTTTAATCGGAAACCAGAGAGATGAGCAGATGTAGAGTAGCGCGGGGCATGCAGCCCCCCTTAACTTCGAGGAGCGATTTGACCTACTTTTTGTGGACGATTATTTGAAAACTTATGCTGTCAGGAAGGGATCACTTAACTCTACTTATGACTGGTGAAACGAATGTCTATCGATTTTAATAAAGGAGTTAAGGCCCTTTTTGTAAAAAAATTAAAATGGCCTTCTTACCCCACCCATCGGGCAAGAAGCCCCCCTATTATAATCCTATGGAATTTTTTTTTGCGAGCGCATTCAGCCTGAAAGTTATTTCTGGGGTTCTTCTATCATTTTTAAGGCATTCTATTCACTTTCTCTGAATTTCAGAATTTTTCTGTTCATACATTTATTTTTTAATATTTTTTGCCCTTTTTCAATTTCGGCCAAAATTTTTTCTATTTAAATTAGTTATTCTATCAAGATTTAAGGTAAAGTACACATTATTAAATGGTTCCTGAAGCAGTTTTAAGGCCTCAGTGAAGGGGGCCCCATGCCCCATACCATGTGGGGCCTCTCGCCCCAAACCCACATATTTTAATTTTACCTGTATATTTTGAGCTAAAATGCAAAAAACATGATCCAAATCATATTTATGTGATGGTCATAAAGTGAAGCAATGCAGATATCCATTATATTTTTTAAAATTTCCAAAGTTATTTCTGACAACCACTTTCAAAGAATTAATCAAAGTTACAAAAACCATGCACCTTTTTTTGTTTCTTTAATCACGACTATGGTTTGGTGCTGAATGCCTTGAAAATTTGTGACGTCACCTATAAAGCCTCTAGCTTCAATCCTATCAATAAGAAAAAGCCAAAAATGTAAGTTAAGAAATAACCCTGGGGGGGCTTCTCACCTAACCCGGGCTTCTTGCCCCGACCCACTCTATATATTGTAGATATAGTGATGAATATTTTTGATATGAGAAGCAGAAGCCTTGGTTTCAAAATTAAAATGCAACCAAGACCTACAAATTAAGGCAACCAAATGAGAAATTGATGAGGGTTTCTGGAAAAGTTGGTCTCCCAGTGATGCCAATTTGGCAATGACTGGGAGACCAAATCTGTGCACTGGAAGACAATTTGGTCTCCCAGTTACTATGTTAAAAAATGCGCTGGTTTCCCCTGAAAATTTGTGACATCACCTAAAAGCCTCTCGCTTCAATCCTATCAATAAGAAAACGCACCAAAAATGTAAGTTTACAGTGCTGCCTGTAAGTAAGTGAAACGCATGATATTGTGCCATTGCATCAATGTTAAACATCCTTAACCAAAATGCTTGTGGAAGGACGAATTCTCATCCGATGAGAGGAAAACATTTTGGGCTGCTATTTTTATCCCACTTGCCTCACACATCGGCCTTTATGACCCACTTTGTTTCCCTTTCATCCGATGAGAATTCATGCCTCCACAAGCAGTTTGGCTGAGGATGTTTAGCATTGATGCAATGGCACAATGTCATGCGTTTCACTTACTTACAGGCGGGACTGTAGGTATAACCCTGGGGGAGCCTCTCACCTAACCTGGGCTTCTTGCCCCATCCTGCTCCAATTCCCTAGATTATAGCGCTGCTTGGCGCAACTGAAAAATTGGTCAATTTCTATGATCTTTTTTCGGAAATGATTATTTTTTGGTGTTATTTTTGATAATAAGAATATCAGGACAAGATTGGTCTTTCTGGACATTCTAAAAAATCATGATTGATCAAGTAATTGGAAGTTATTGCAAGGTTGTAAGATATGAGTTTATAAAGACCAAATATGCATAACAGTCTGTCTACCTGTACTATGTTTGCAATGGACAAGCTGAGACGAAATATTTTCTCTAATTGCATCAATCTACTTTGGCAAATTGGCATCCCTGGATCTGGATGCAGTTGTCCTAATAAGCGAAGTTACCAGCAACGTGCATGCAAGCAAAAGAGTTTGTCACGATATATCCACTGGCATGCACTATGTGACCTTATTATTATGATCCTTGATTTTCTTAAGCATAATCAATATCATTTCTTGGCTTTTAACAATAGACTGTTGAGGGCAGCAATTAAAGAATTTGGCACTGATATGGAAAATCACCCCAGGGAGATCATCATTCAACTTCAAAATGCTGCCACCATGCATGATTTGTGAGATAGATTTTGGACTGTATTTGACATCAGTGGAGTGATGGAGGCATCAGTTGACAGTCATTTATTATCAAAAATATATATGGTCTGTTTATCAATGTGTCAAATGTCAATGATTTTTCAACATGATTTTTTATCATTAAATCTGCAAGGAACAATCTGATAGCGTAGAGGCAGTTTGATGGAATAGTATCCTAACAGGAGTATGACTCTGAAAATTAGGTAGATTACCATATATGCAGCAGCTCAGGGGCGTAGATTTTTCATTTTTGTAGGGGGGGATGATTTTGGCATATGCGTTCTGCATGCGAGACCCAACGCACGGAAAATCGCCCGGCGTACGCCAATGTGGGCCAGAATATACTCCTTTGACTCATAGGACATTTTGGGACTATAATATTTGAGTGTGTTTGCTAAAAAAATATCTGTGTTCGAAAGCATACCAGGTCTTTTGATCAAGATTCTCTTACCTGAGTCAAATGTTGCGCATTCACTCTCTCTTGTATGTGTCAAATGTTGCACTTTCGCTCACTCTTGTATGTGTCAAATGTTTCAAAATTCACTCACTCTTGTATTGCAAATGTTGCACATTCGCCCACTCTTGCATGTGTCCAATGTTTCACATTCACTTGTGTATGTGTCACATTTTTCACATTCACTCACTCTTGTATGTGTAAAAACTAACACAATATATATATTGAGTCAAGGGACATTACCTCAATAATATTAGGATCATTTTTATCTAACCCAGGGCAAATATATTCAAAATAGATTAATTTAGGAAAAATCATTGAGTGTGAAGAATAATAGTATTTCATAGGTAAACAGTAAAATTTCTTCCAAATAAACAAGCACATACCATGAGACCTGTTTTATATTTTTCAATTCGACATTGGTTCTAAGACAGAGAAAAAGAGAGAACATTTTCATTCATTTGCCATTTCTGCGAGAAAACTGCGGGACAGTGATCACATGCATATTTGCATTTTTTTTATGCCATCCTTAGCGACTACAAGCAATATCATGTTCCGTTATGTTGCGTAAGCTTATTTTAAGAATGTCAGAGATTGTAAAATGATAGTATCCGATTCACAATGGCTCCGTATTGATATGGAGAAATATGCAAGCAACAACAAGTTTGACTCTGTTTTTAGAGCAACGTATCCAACACATATCTGTTTGCTGATCTTGTTATACCATCCCCCTTCTGCATATCATCAATGGGAAGCAACAGCAAAGAAATAACAGGCTGATTTGTGAATGTCCGGTAATTCCACGAGGCTTGACATCCATTTTTTTGGCGATTTCAGTGTATTTTGGCCTAATTTATTTTCAATTTTAGAGTGAAAATCAGATGCATGATCCTTTCGCTTGGCTGTCACCAACAAGTGGGATAAGTCTCCTTCAATCAAATTAACATTGAAAGTATTGGGTTCGATCACAATTATTTTCGCATGTGCACTCGCGACCAACTTTTTTATCAGAATTTCAACATTACGGTGCCCTAGTTACAGGTGGAAACATTTTTTTTTAATTTCCGTGTGCTGAACAAACTTTTTTTTGCAGGGTCAATTAGGAAACAATCTTTTTTTCACCAAAAGTCCATAGCCTGCTATGTGGAATATCCAACGTGTCAAGCACATTTGATCAGTTTTGACCAAAGAAACATGTGACATGCTGGTTCTTGGCATGGTCATATCACAAAACTAACTTTGGATTATGTCAGTTGATGTCTTTGAAGGACTCCCAGAATGTGACAGTTGAAGGCTCCTGCGTGTTCAGACTATAGCTGCCAAACTTGTTCTCAACGATGGTGACTATTCTCATAACGGTTTTAAACAATTACACTGGCTTCAATTCAGACTGTGAGTACAACATAAAGTGCTGACACTCATATGCAAGTGTTTTGAGGATCAAACACCAAAATACCTGCAAGACCTTATCAATGCGCTCCAGTGACAATATTTTGCCATAGCGTGTCCCTTTCACTAAAAGAAAGACTTTTGCTTTCAGGTGTGATCGGACCTCATGGTGGAATGCACTTCCAAATAACATCAAAATGCAAGAAAATGCAGAAATTTATTGAAAAACTATTAAAGACAAATTTATATGCTCATTTTTAACATTACCTTCCTGTCAGCGTGCCTCTGCCGCCCGGTGTCAGTCCGATGTCAGCAGCATCGGACCCGCTTTGGGCCGACGTTGGGCCGCCGAGGCACGCTGATAGGGCTTTTATGAAGTTATATACATGTTTATTATGTTTTTTTACATTTTGAATATTTTATTTGTTTTTTCGATTTTACTTCTATTTGATATTATTGTATCTGTGAAGTGCATCTGACAATTTGTTCTTTCAAAGACAGCGATATATCAAAATTAATAAACTATATAGGGGAAGCTTGGGAGAGTTGGGCCACAGGGAGGGTTGGGCCACCCTGATTTATGAGGAAACTAAAAATTTTTAGAGAAAGCTGCAGCCACCAAATTTTATAAAAATAAAAATCTTTCAATGGATGCAACATTTCTGGCTAATTTGCTTGTCACGATCTTTAGAGAGAATAAAATTCCAATTTGGATGAAAAACGGAAAAACTGAGCCATGTTACAAGTTTTTAATTGTCTGTCAGACAACAAGGACTGAGAAAATTTTCTATGGCATGTTTGGTAGGCTTGACTATTCAGTTTTTATTAACATATTTTGGAAAAATTATTAGACAACCGGTTTTGTCATAATTGGGATTTAGAGAAAAATGATCGAATGGGGGAGAGTAGGGACAGTGCCAATACTCTCCCCACACGTTTTGCATTTACCACATGTTTTGCATTTACCCAGATTTATTTTTATCAAGACAGAAGAACTTGTCTAGAGCAATTTTCAACAGAGATTGTATACTTTTAGGCCTTAATAATTATTCATGGTCAAATAAAATTAGATATCAGGAAATCTAGATGGGGAGAGTTGGGCCATTAGGCCGAGGCTTAAGTCTGACAGCAAACTAGAGTTGCAAGAGGCCTCAATTCAGGATTAATGACTTCTATGACCACCACACTACAGGTTAAAAATACTATGGCCTCAAGTACAGCTTTACCAAACCTGATATATTGCAATGGCCCAAGTCTCCCCCTGATTGGCCCAAGTCTCCCACTTGATGGGGAGAGTTGGGCCAATTTTTTTCCAATTTTCATAGGGCTGTAGCTCGCGCGTATGTTCTTGGGAAAATATCAATGCAAACCTAAAGATATTTTTCTGAAATATTTCAAGATACAATACATGCATTAAGCATGTTTATATAATCATTACTGTTAACAGGATGTGCAAGAATTAAAAAAGTGGCCCAACTCTCCCAAGCTTCCTATTTTACTATTTTCTATTTACAGTGTGAAATATAAAGAGACGTCAATTATTTTTTATTTTTGACCAATGTTGCAAAGAGTGGCTTTGGGACGTAAAACTAAAATGGAAACATTTTTAGTCATAGCTACGTTTTGACATGTCATTAGCCTACTCCAATGTGATTGCAGAATGACTATCGGATTTAATGAAAATTCAATAATTTACTGTACAGGTGGTGGTAATAAGATGCCACCTCCCTCTAGTCATGCATGCTCATCTGCATGGAGTGTGTCACACCTACAGTGTATATAATATACATTGAAAATGCTTTGCAGACCTCACCTCCGAAGCTTGAGAGTTTTTCAATTATTATCTCAAATATTGCGAATACCCATCAAATATCCTATCTATTTTCTTTGAAAAAAAAGATTAATTGTCTGTCCAATTCTTTTCCAAGCCAAGAGTGATAAGCTGCTGTGTGATGCTTTATCAGGTTCCTACATATTTAATCTTGGAGAGAAGGTGTGCGAACATCATGCATCTTGAGTCTTGCAGAGTAACGCCATACTCAACATTACTTCATGTAATGTCAATTTGGATATTTTGAAACGTCACCCAGACTGGGTGACCCAGTACATGTAAAGCCTTACAACCATACATTGACTGGTATTTTCATATGATTATTTTATAGTCTTATTAAAATCATGGTCAGAGATTTTGGTGTGTTCAGAGCTTAAAAATCTGGAAAGGACTTGTCAAATGCAAAGAGCAATCAACAGTTTGGGTCTTGTCGAGGCTTTGGGAAAAAACTTGTCAATGCTCAATAGGCCTGGTAAAGGACTCTTAAGTTAACACGATCGCAAATATCAGGCAGTCAATCCTTTGGTCTGTATTAGCAGGTTTTCTTACAAATTCCTTTTCAGTGACAATAACTAATCATTCCGACCAAACGACAATATAAATCAATATTCCATGATATTCATACATTACATGAATAAATAGCCGATGGCAGGTTTTTCTTGCCCTTTTTGCAGATCCAGGTCCTCATATTTGAAGTGAGACATCTGCTCCCAAAAGGAAGACTGCAAATTCACTCTGATAAGTAGTGGATATATGAGATAAACCATGAGGAAATGCTGAACAACAACTGCAGTCGCTGCATGTAATGCGTTCATGATGACATGAAATCTGGAGGCTGCAGATGTTTATTCTCTTGTGCTCTGGCACTACATCAAGATAAGTAGGATGCTCTGGCATTGCCTATGGAAATTAAATCCCATGGATTGCAGGTCGATTGGGTTATCTAATAGCTATCATAATGGATATATTTCCTGGGGCTGTTTATGCAATATGGAAATTGACTTTCAAGGACAAGCCAGATTTTCTGCTGAAACAAACTCCTTTTCAAGAGAAATATATCTTTCTGACAAACAAATGAATATAGTTTAAAGACATAGTCAATTTGTCATAGACATAGACTGGCCCTGCATCTAACATCGCACTTAAAAACACGTGCCACGTATAACTTCTGCCTGCTAACAGAAAAAGGCACTCCATGCATGATTTTACTCAAATAACAAATTTAAAAGAGGAATGTCTCAAAACATTCCAAGACCATACATTTTTATATGACTTTTGAATTGTAATAATTGTTCTTTTGATAGTCAACATTATATTTTTTACATACATGTGGCCTGTAGGTTTCTAAATTACACGCTTTCAATACAATGTCAGAGTGAAAATTGGGTCGGGAAAGCCCATGCAAGTGCCCCATCATTGCATAATATGGGATGCATGACCACTGAATGGCAGGGAAAACTTCACAGTTAAAACGTTAAGAAAAAAAATTGAGTTTTTCAGGTTTGTGTGGAATGACTTTCTTGTGCATAACCTGAAATATTTTGAAAAAAAGGCTGGTTGTGAGCACTTTTTTTTACATATCCTTGCTATAAACTATATTTTGGATCATTCTAAACTATTTTTAAGAAATCCTATCTTGGACAGTTCACGAGTATCGAGCCACCTTAAATGGATTAGATTGGGGATTGTACATAATTGAAATCACACCAACGCTTTTGTTCTGATAATAAATAAAATGTAATGCTTCCTTCAATATATCAATATTGACACTGACGCATAGTTGTAATGTCAAACAAGAAGATTACACGTTGTGTTGTTCAAAATAAAACTGTTGGAACCAACTAACTGTGTATTCAAACAATTAGACACCTGTAAAATGCAACAAATATGATGTGGTGTGTAGGCCTGAGCATTTGCTATTTTGGAAATAAAAACATATATTTGTTGTCCAATGTCCATGGCAACCAAATAATTCTCAAAATTATTTAAAGAAACACTCTGTTTAGACCTTGTATCTATAAGTCATCTTGACAGCTGTGGTTCATCGTTTTTTTTACATACATGTATATATGTCTTATGGGTAGGCCAATAAACCTTCTTTGAGACAAGAGAATTGGATAGTTGATAAGACGGTTTTTAGTAACCATGGCAATGACAAACGCCTGCTACATGTATCATGCATTTTGTGTCCAACAATGAACGGAATTGCATGTGACATCACCACAATTACATAGATGGTTACACAAGATATTGCAATTAACATTTCTTCTGTTTGTAGGGGAGAGGGGCTAAATATAGCTCATAATATTATAGTCTGTGATGGAGGTTGGAATGAGACCAATGTCAAAAAGTTGATCGGCCAAAGGTCCTTTTCTGAGAAGTTTATGACACCTAGAGTCAGCCGGGCTTATGATGGCTCATTGTAACCAGGACATTCTGAAGTTTTTAGATGTAGTAGAAGGTGCACAACTTCGCAGTTTAGTTGCCATGGTTACTATTTGATAATAAATTGAAATACTCCGAAAATACACATTTTACTGCATAGTGCCCAGACAGTTTTCGTGATTTTTCTTCTAATTTGGTACATAAAGTCTCTGGTGAGGAATTTATAGTTATGTTGTCAAATAATATTTTGTCAGAAACTAAAACAACCTGCTGGGAGAGTCCATGCCTGCAGAAAACAGGAAGTGGAATTTCAACTGAGTGAATCGCTCAAAGTTTTTACTGCTACGGAATTAGAAAAAAAAAAATGATGCACCAATCTTCATTTTTTGACCATAACCAACTTACTGTACCATTGGCATTTTGAAATTTCAAAAAAAAGTTTTTTTCAGCCCACCCTATAATCCCCACGCAGAGTTCAAACGCATGCAGCCACATCTTAAAAGATCTTCGGTGGAACAGGCCATAACCAAAACCACTCAGCCTCCCAGCAGCCCAACGGAAGTCCAGTGATCAAGAAGAAGGCACCCGAAGCAAACGGTCCGCCAACGTAACCGAGACTCCCCAAGCAAACCTATCAGCATGGTATACGAACGCCCACTCCCTATTCAACAAAATAGAAGAGCTGAGACTCCGCATCTCTGAAGCCCCAACCCCTCCAGATATAATTGCAATAACAGAAGCCAAGCCCAAATCATCAAGATATGAGACCACTCTTGCAGAAATTTCAATCAATGGCTACGAATCATACACAAAAAACCTATAAACCACAACAGGAAGAGGAATAGTAATATATGTAAGCAATAAGCTGAACTCCAGTGAAATCCAAAGTCAGCAGTCCTTCAGTGAATTCCTTGGAGTGGACGTCCAAAGTAACAGGGAAAAACTGCAAGTACTTGTGATCTACAGAAGCCCCAGCTCAAGTGAAGCAAACAACAACAGCCTCATGGACCTGATGCAAGAAATCTCTGATCAAGAACCAGGAAACCTACTCATCCTCGGGGACTTCAATTACCCAGAAATAAAATGGAACCAACTAGTAAGTACAGGCCCACCGTCAGCATCCTCACACAGCCTACTAGAAACTATCCAGGACGCCTTCTGGCAGCAACTTGTGGACAGGCCAACAAGAAAGAGAGGTACAGACACGCCAGCGATCCTCGACCTAATCATTACAAACAACCCTGAGCTAGTCGATGAGATCCAGTATGATGAACCACTAGGACACAGCGACCATTCACTTCTGAAGATCATGACAAACAATAAACACCAGTTGTAACCAATATATCGGGGGACCCAGATACAACATGAAAAAGGCAAATTTCGAGGGAATGAGAAGAGATATGCAGTGCAACTTTCACCAAATATTGACGAGAGACCATCCTGACGACGTACACCAACAATGGAATCTATTCTTCAACTCATTTCATAAAGCACAGTAGACCAACATCCCAATGAAGCGTACTGGCAAACAAAGGAAGAAACACCAACAAATACCTCTAGAAAGAAGCCTCGTCCAAAAGATAAAGAAGAAACATCGCCTCTGGAACAGATACTTCGAAACGAGGGACCAGACTAAATACGAAGAATACAAAAGAGCCAGAAACCAGGTCAAGGGCCTGATTAGAAAAGCAAAACTGAACCATGAGAAGCAGTTTGCCAAGCACGTTAAAGAAAACCCCAAGATATTCTGGACCTACGTAAACCGAAAGTTTCAGACCAAAACCTCCATCCCAGAACTGAAAGTGCCATCAGAAGAAGGTGTCTGCATAGCCAGCACTGACAAAGAAAAAGCTGAAGTGCTCAACACATATTTCGCCTCTGTCATGACTGCTGAACCAAGCGGCGACTCCCCTCAACTTCCACCTCCCCCCATCCAAATCCCTTCGATCGACCATATCATCTTCACCTCATCAAGTATTAAGAAGAAAATTGACATGCTGAAGGCCAACAAATCGCCAGGTCCGGACGACATAGTCCCCAGAGTACTAAAGGAAATCGCAAATGAAGCCGTGGAGCCAATTAAGATCATATACGAAACATCAATCCGCATGGGAAAGATACCAACAATATGGAGAACGAACAATATATGTGTCATCCACAAGAAAGGAAGCAAAAGTGCATGTGACAATTACAGACCCATAAGTCTTACATTGTACTAGCATAATATGTAAAATCATGGAGTCCTTAATACCTGATGTGATAATGAACCACATGCTGACGAACAACTTATTCAGTGATAAACAATACGGCTTTCTACCGGGCAGAACAACGACTCTCCAATTACTCACAGTCCTGGACGTATGGACGGAAGCACTTGATAAAGGCCAGATCATCGAGATAGTATATATGGACTTTAAAAAGGCATTCGATTCAGTTCAGCATAAAAGACTACTATATAAATTAGAATACTATGGAATTAATGGCAAATTACTAAATTGGATCAAAGGTTTTCTCACCGAAAGGACCCAAAGAGTGATCATCAACGGCAAAACCTCCTCTCCCACCAACACCACAAGTGGCATTCCTCAAGGATCGGTGCTAGGACCGCTGCTGTTTGTTATATTCATCAATGACCTCCCCACCAAACTAGAGTCCCCAACCCTTCTCTTTGCCGATGACACAAAAATCTTTGCAAATTATTCACCATCCGCAGCCAACAATAACAACGGAATACAAGACGACTTGCACACTCTCGACGAATGGTCAAAAACATGGTTGCTCCAGTTCAACGCTCAGAAATGCAAACAGATGTACCTCTGTAAACCGCGTCAGACAGTCACCAGAAAACCAAGGTACACTGTATCTCCAGGATCAGACTGGGACACCGGTTCAACTTGAGCAAGTGGAAAGCGAGAAGGACCTTGGGATAACAATAGATCATCATCTAAATTTCAAAAGTCACATAACAAACATCATATCGAAGGCGAACAGAAATATGGCAATCATAAGAAGATCATTGGATTATCTCAACCCTGACATCTTTACTCCTATATATACAACAATGGTTAGATCTCACCTTGACTATGGTCATTCAATATGGTCCCCATACCAAGTACAGGAAATCAAAAGAATTGAAAGGGTACAGAGAAGCGCCACTAAAAAAGTCAACGGATTCAAACATCTTGCATATGAGGAAAGACTGAGGAAACTGGGTCTCACCACTCATAGCATTCAGAAGACAACGGGGGGATATGATTGAGACCTACAAGCTGCTGCAAGAAATATACGACCCTCAAGTATTGATCACTCTGCATAGAGATTTAGGAGGCAGAAGAGGCCATGATCTAAAGCTATACGTCCCAGGAGGTTTTGCCACCGACACCAGGAAGCACTTCTTCAGCAACCGAATCATCAAGTTATGGAACAGCCTGCCCAACCATGTGGTAACATCAAAAAGCACAAATAGCTTCAAAAACCAGCTGGACAAACATTGGAGGAACCACCCCCTGAAATATTCCCTGGACGAACTCCACTCCTAGGACTGAGCCGTATGGAGTGAATAATGTTAAAAATACGGGCGGCACAAGCAGTCTGTATCAAGCATGTTCACAGTAAACTGTTAACCAATAAGGCCTATGTATACGGGCGGCACAAGCAGCCTGTATCAGACTATTCGGGCGGCACCAGCAGCCTGTATTCTTAGTCTATCCATTTTCGGAAACTAATAAACTAAACAGAACATAATAACGTATAAATTGTAACTATAAACAATGTACATAATTGTCAAGTTTTTGTCCAGGAAGTTTGTTGGATCCAAGTAAGGCACTTCCAATAACGGGCGGCACAAGCAGCCTGTTTTTATCCTGTTTTTATCAAGTTTTTAGCGAATTACTGCACAATGTAAATAATTAACACTAAAGTGCAGTCTAATGAGCAATCTAGCAAGTTTGAAAACTACGGGCGGCACAAGCAGCCTGTAACAAAAATAATAAGTTATATTTCTGTTTTTAATCGAACCTGCCTATTACACGACATGTACGCCATCAGGAAGAAGATCTGGATACAGAGGCACCGTTGCCTGCTTCCAGTATTACCTACTGAACTGAACTGAACTGATACATGTGTCCTTTCTGAACTCATATCTTTTTGGACTGCTTTCATTTTGCAAGCCAATGTGCCACAACTTTGTTATGAATTGCTCAGACAAAATGACCGAGACCTTTCACTTTGTTATGTTTCCCTATTCAGACATCTTAGCAGTCTTGAAGTCAAACAAGACCAACACCTCTGTAAAGCTCTGTTGTTGTCTCTGCCTCCATTCCACTCATCAGAGACATCAGGGATACAGATCGGTGAAGAAGCATCTCGTGAAACTTGGTGGCTGATGAAGGTGAAATGCTGCGAAAGCTGATATGTTCTAAGATATTGTTATTTTTGTCTGGAATTGCTATCAACATCAGCAGCTGCATCAGTAGAGTTCACAAGAAAATTCTCTGACAAAACAATATCTTGTTGGTGGAGAATACATTTTCAAAACAATTTGAAAGGAATCTTCAGTGCATGTATGTTTTTCTGTGTTTTTTGGCCGTTTTGGACTGAGTTACCGTCTACGAATGACGAGTACTTATATTTGACTGCAGGTGGACATCAATGACCTCCCAGCAGCTAGGCCCTATATCCGCAGCACTAAATTAAGCTGCTAACCTGCCATTCAGCAACTTGTGACCTCATTGCTACTCACTTGGTCTCCATAGTTTTATAGCATTGCAAGTATGGGATATGATCGCTCTTCTAACTCATACAGAATAACATGGCATGGGTAGGGCTATGACCTCCCAAGGAACATTCCAGTGCAATTCTGCAAGCACTTGACATTCATCTGCTGCAAATTGAAATCAGTGTCAGTAGCAGTGGCGTATTTAGGAGGGATAGGAAAAGCTACGGAGCAACCGGTATTCACTCCATGTATTGCCCCCCCTCAGTCCGGCCATTTCTAGATACGCCCATGGTCAGTAGATTTTAGTAATATACGTATATCTTTTCTTTAACTTGAATGTATTTCTGACTTTTTGTTCTTGTTGATGGTTTACACATAGATGTAGGCCCATTGTGAATACTGACACTCCTGCAGTTTTATTTCCTTGTGAAAATAACATCATCTTGTCTAATAGATTAATATCGTGACCTTCATAATTGAATTAATCATCCCCAGTTGACGCATGCAGCAGCTCGTTATACTTTAATCAGGAACATCGAGGGACGTCACGTTCTTGGTTAAAATCTAACAATTTGTCACAGTTTCTACATAAGCTAACATAATAATTCATAGAATGCCCTACAGGAATTGTATAGACTGCGAGTCTGACTGAAAATTTTCCTCTCTTTATGAGGCAATCAAACCAAGACAGGATGTCAAATTGCCGCACTCTGATACCTTGGGGCTCATTGATGTCACAAACTGATGGCTTGCTGTCATGAGAAATGAAGAGGATCATCCATAAATGATTTTAGGACACCGCATCTCAATCTTCATCCCACTGACCGTAGATCCCAATGGAGTAGGATGATGAATCTCTTTCTTCACAGCTCAGTTTATGGTGCCCAAATACGTTTGTATGGTGTATATGATATATTTCAAAGGAAATGGTATACACTATTTAAACACAGGTTAAGGTTAATTTAATTTTACATGAAATACAGGGCATTATAGGCCTATACGCTTTAACGTCGTTGGAGCCAACGTACGTCATACTTTGGCGTCTTGATATATACTGATATGAGCAGACATAACAATTCACAGAATAATTTTGAAAACAGCAGGAAGCCTATATCATTAAAGGTTGCCAGAATGAGTTTCAGTGCAACAATTTATTTCAAAGTATGGCAATTAGTTTCTGCAATACAGAATGATTTAGAAAGTTATTAAATACACAAATTTTAATAAGGCACAGATATAGGAGACAGGAGTGGGGAATTGCAATGGTGAAGAAGTGCTTTTGTTCACCATCACAATAGGCCCTCAATATTACCACAATGTTGGCAATTGTTGGAGCATCACAGATGGCTCGTCTTTTGTGACAGAAATTATGTTGCCCGTTGCCACAATGTGAATACAACATTGAGATATTTTCACAATGTTGTGACAACGTTAGATGATAAATGATAGCAGGGGCATTTCTAGAAATGGCCTGGGGGGGGGCATCACATGGGATGAATACGGGGCGCTCCACGGCTTTTCCCATCTCTTCCATGTGAATTTTTGGCCGGGGGGGGGGGCATGGTCCGATGGCCCTGCCTAAATACGCCACTGCATGCCAGCACAATATCTTTCTATCTGCTTCATGCACTAAGTTGTAACAATGCCATTTCTACCATACAATTCAATATAATTTTCACAATGGTTGCAATATTTCTCTACATTGCTAAAACGTATAGTCATACATTTACCAATTGGAATGATACATCGTGAAATTATGCATCCAAACCTGGTCAAAGGTGGAATTCAAGTATATTGTACATTCAACTTTGTGTTGCAAGACTGCTCCTTTTGTGTACAATCCCTCTATTTAATATTATGTATCTATTGTTCCATCTTGAATTCTTGATCTATTTCCCAATGCTCTGTCGTACCTCATTGACCAACACTACAAATACATTGGCGATGCTGACCTTAATCCAACGAAAGTAACATTTATCTAACTTGAGAGAGGAGACCAGATACTGGCAGACAGCCCGTTGGGATAATCATGCTGAATTATAGATACAGGTTTCAGGGCACTGGTGTAGGAGAGAGTGGGGCACAGGGAGACAGCAGGCACAGTGAGACAAAGCCCATATTGTCTACCTGGTACTGTTTACATAACAACCCTCTTTTGTATAGTATCAGAAGTTAGTAAGTGACAGACTGTCCTATATCCTAAATGCTTGCATAGCATATATGGTGAGTGGAATTTCACAGTTATGGTTTTTAGCCAGTAAAAGTAAATAATTTTGCCAAATGACATTTTGTTACCATTACCAAGAAAAATGGACTATGAAAACCAGTCACTAGGGATTATAACCTTGTGTTTTTGTTTTTTTAATTTTTTTATTTTAGTGAGGTGATGATCTACAAACGACCTGAATTTATTGTAGGCTACAGCTTACAATTCACAATGAAAAACGAAATGCTGAAAAACTTTTAGTGCACCAAAACTGAAGAGAAGCATCAGAAAAGAATTGTGATTAGTATGTAACAGGTGCGGCAGGTTAAATAAGTCGTGCATGTGTCCTGAGTGATGACTTTTCCAAACATGCCCAAAAAAGGACCTAAAATCACCTAGCCAGCTGCTTTTATTAGAGCATAGTGGTTTTTGTTACAATAATTTATTCAGAAGCTCAGGGGGGTTGGCAGTTATGGTAACAGATGCCCTGTCTCATTGTGCCCCGCCTGCTGTCTCTTGATGAGCATGGATGTAACTCAAAGTTTCTCAAAACCTGTAAAAGTTAGGAACCTGAAACTACTGGACAATATACCCAACTTCATTATCTATAATGTGGGCCTGAACTTATTTTACTGGCAACTGCCAACATTTTGGAACACTTGAAAATAAAAAAAGTGTCTCACTGTGCCCCGCTCTCCCCTATAGGCAAACGATTCTTAATTGAAAGCTGTGATTTCTTGGACCCCAGAGTCCAAGGATGTTGGACCATTGTTGGTAAATTATTCAAAGCCTTGTAACGTATCACGTTGTACCCCATGTGACCATAAGATGATCTATCAACCTTTATCTTGATTTCTGGAGGATGAGGATATTCTGAACCCAGAAGGATATATATGGTTGCTCTCAGCCCAGAACTATAGTGGGGTCGACAAATCGAGCATTCTTGACACATACCTGATGAATTATATGAATTGAAAGTAAGTGATCATCGCAGTATACACCGTGTACCATTTGCTCTATGCAAAGCGACCCAGTTAATCATAAAATCTTATATTTTTTACCAGAAGCCAAATCGACAAGAGCAGGTTTACTCCCTCCATATCCCCCATGCCCTACACATCTAGGGGAACGAGGGGCAAAACGGGCCGCCTAACTTCGAAAGCTCGCAGCACGAAGGTGGTATATCATGCGAATGCCAAATAAGGTCTGATCAATGAAGAAGTACCAATACCACTTGCTCACACACAGAAAAGTGCTTTTTTAATAGTTCCAATAAAATTTTTCCCTATTTTCAAAAATGCAACTTTATCCCGTTTTGCCCCATGCTTGGGGCAAAATGGAATTTCATATGGGGCAAAATGGGAAGAAATAAAGTTGCAAAAGTTCTGCAATAAATCAGCTGTTTTGATAATAGCCTAATTAAACAGCATGTTGACAAACAAAAATGCATTAATTCATGTCATTGCGATGTGAGAATATTGCAGAATACTAAGAGTAAACATTGCAATAAATTATGAAATCAACATCTCAATACAGGATGCACTTATAGCTGGGAAGTGGGAAGTGATGCTACCAATTCTACATTCTACACTGTAAATTTTGAATTTTGAGTTAACTTAATTGATTGAGTGAGATGGTTGCAAAATTCCTTTGAGCCAAGATAGCTTGTTGTTTGCAAGTTATAACAACATAAAGATTATCATAACTCAAAACAGCAAGCTATCATGGCTCAAAAAAATTGTGCAACCGTCTGACTCAATCATTTGAGCTAACTCAAAATTTCAGAATTTACAGTGTATGTAATTATTTGACAAATTATTTAACCATAAACATTAGGTTACAAAAGAAACAAAATTAGTTAAATTTTGTGGAAATGTGACATTTTGATGAATATTCACATAACTCTGATTTCTGAGTTTTCTTAATAATTTAACAATTTAAACTGGTATTGGATTTGACTATGCTTTTTGAAAGGCAGTTACATTCGTTTCAGTTTCAACAATACAGGGTTTTACCACTAAGCCTAAATCCTCAAGGTATTACTGATGGCATGGATTAGATCCACAAATCTCTTGTGTTTTTTTCAAATTTTGCCCGTTATGTGACCAGAAAGTGTATCAAATGTCTCAAATGTCATGGATGAATTGACCCAATATCAAGCTTCAACCTTTTCTAGGCTGGGATTGCTTTTTTGTGTTTCCCATTTTGCCGCCGCAGGAGGACTGCATCTTGCCCCAACCATGCAGGGTAGATTAATAATGACCTACTTACACATGACTAAGCACCAGACTAAATTTTTTTGCTTAATACGCAAGCTTAGTAGTCCTCTAATAACATTGACTATCAATTATTTGGCTGGGAACATCATTGGAGGTATTACACCATTTCCAAAAATTATGATTTTTTTAAGAAAATCGATTAAAAACTTCAAATTAACATAGCTGCATATCTGTAACGTTCTCATCAACGAAACTCTCAGGAAAAGTTGTTCATGTATCCAATTTTATTTTCAAACCCAAAAATTAGAAGGCAGGTCAAAACGTTCCAAGAAAACTTAAAAAACCATTTTGCCCCGCCGCTCCATTTTGCCCCTCGTTCCCCTACCTATACCCATCAGAATTCAAATTTTAGTACCGTAATATGGGGTGAATTGGGACACTGGGGTGAATCGGGACAGAACAGGGAAACATTTTATTTGCTCAAAAAGCACCAATTTCTACTTGCCTTAGGAATTTGATTTTTGGCACATGTTTAGTAAACATACAAGCGCATAATGTGTTAGAATTACGTACTCCTATCTGCAGGCAGTGAGGAGCTGCAGGACCTTAAACTTGGCGCTGCCGGAATGCTTTTTTACAACCTGGTCAAAACTTTGCTTGTATCATATAAAGTATAAATACTATAGCCACCAAATTTGCAGCAAACTTTAAAATCTGTCTAATTTGTTTTAAGAGACCATAATTAAAGACTGGATATGGGATTGTGCTTGTTTGGTCCTGGGTTCAGATCCAGGTCTATGGCAAAGTTTCGGGATTGAACAAAATAAACCTACTTATTTTCATTTGAGTGTTCTAGCGTGGCTTTTTGATGAATATTATTGAACTTGGCATCATCTATAGTGGATTTAGTCCAGAATTATCAATCACCAGCAAAATTTGAAGAAAATTAGAGTTTTCAAATGTTTTCTGTCATTTATCACATTTTTGTAAATCTGCACATTATCAATGATATTGATTTCAGATTTTCTTCAATTTTTTTTTGTGCATATTTAACTTGTTTTCTAATGTATATTCACAACTTGCAATCACTCAAAGAAGGTGAGGAGTTTTTATTGTGGAAATAATGGAGTGTCCCGATTCACCCCAAAGTGAGGGGTGAATTTGGACAGTGGTTTTCTAGGCCTTGAGCATTGGAAATTTAAGATATCACTTGATGCTCCAGGGGATAGTTAGACCTTTTGCTTGGACACAATTTGACACCATATTTCGATTCTTGGGTTGATTTGTGGCCATTCTATAACAGAAAAACAGCCAAAACTGTCCCGATTCACCCCATATTACGGTACTTCGCTTTTCAAAATAAACATGGCTGCAGGCCAAAGCACAGCAACCCAGCTGAAAAAGTATTTGGGATGTGGAAATGGTTATGATATTTATTGATTTATGGTAACATTTGACAAGTTTAGGGGGGTCTTTGAATGTTGGGAAATGATGAGCATTGTACATGGTGTGGTACACATTTTTAAATACGAGGGGCGTTCAGAAAGTTCACGGCTTTTTTTTATATGGACACTTATTTTCAATCCAGAACAATGAATTTTTTACAGGATAAAATTCAGCAGTTTTGAAATGGGTTTCCAAAATTTTGGAACATTCTGACATTTTTAAGTCATTCTGTGGTTGCCATGGAAACAGGAAGTTTGGCTAGGTGGAGCAGGTATTACGGAGATCAAGAAAATCGATGAATTGCGGCTGAGAAAGACTTCTCTTTGTCACTTATATTAGTAAGATTGACAATATTTGACACAAGAAATATGATATTAGCTTCTAAATAAACTTTCAAGCATACCAAATGTTTGTATTCTTACAGCGAACCAATGTGGGAAAGCACTCCTGCATGCCCGATTTGGCAAGAGTGATTCAGGCGCCATAATGCAAGTCCTTAACTACATCAGGACTTATGACAAAGCATGGATTCACTGGTATGAGCAAGAGACCTAAAGGGACAGCATCATCCATCCAAGCCATTCCTTTGACATATAGCTTTACATAAGACCTGGTTTGCCATTAGCTTAATCACTAGGGGCAATAGTTTCAGGCACTGGAGGAGAAAAGGCTTTGGATGACTGAAATGCTTTCACATAAACTTTTCCTGGAATGCTTCAAGGAACATTTATTTAAACGTGTCATGTGTTTGAATTAATGCTTTGTAGTACTTGCGAGTATTTCTAAAAGGTAATATTATATTTCTTGTGTTAAATATGGTCAATCTTACTAATACAAGTGGCAGAGTGAGGTCTCTCTCAGCCGCAATTCATTAATTTTCTTGATCTCCGTACTACCTGCTCCACCTAGCCAAACTTTCTGTTTCCATGGCAACCACAGAATGACTTAAAAAGGTCCAAATTGTCCAAAATTTTGGAAATCCATTCCAAAACTGCTGAATTTTATCTTGTAAAAAATTCGTAGTTCTAGATTGAAAATAAGTGTCCATATAAAAAAAAGCCGTGAACTTTCTGAACGCCCCTCGTAATATATATTACATATGATTTCACAATTGCAGACACTGAGACTGAATGCAAATTTTTTTCAAGGAAATGGGGAAAAGTGATATCAATAATTTTATTGTTGTCACTTTTCCCTATAGAATAAATGTTCTAGAAAAAAATTCACATTCAATCTCAGTGTCTAAAAATATGAAATCATCTGTTAATGGCTGATAAGAGAATGAAAAAAGGTGTGTCAGATGTGCTTTGATCTTGATCCATTTTCACTATGACTCAAGCTTTTGCAACTGTTCATCTGCCTTGATTTTCAAGAATACCATTCAGCAGTGCATGTGGCCTTTTCACACTTTTTTATCTCTTTGACTTTCTGCCTTTTCTTTCATGAAAATAATTTGTTGGAAACTCATGAGAACAAAGACCCCAAGAACTTTGCAGTATTCGCATATTGAGCCATCTAAAAGCTTTAAGAAGCCAGGGCATGCAGGAAGTCCAACAAGATCAGACACCTTCCTGTGCAAATCCCAAGCTCTCACAGCATTCATTCACACATCAAAGAATACATATGAACATATGAAAGAGAAATCTTGTGAAAACTGATGCCTTGAAATATTTTGTCACCTTCAATCAGGATTTCTTATGAAGCCTCCTGGGAAGAACAAGG
Organism: Platynereis dumerilii; assembly: GCA_026936325.1. Classification (NCBI taxonomy): domain Eukaryota; kingdom Metazoa; phylum Annelida; class Polychaeta; order Phyllodocida; family Nereididae; genus Platynereis; species Platynereis dumerilii. The sequence goes on from JAPTHN010000001.1 coordinate 160,851,742, forward strand.
TAGTTTTGTCCTCGAAAAACAAATCTTGTTGGTGGAGGAAAGAGCCTTTTTTACAACCCACACACCATGCATTGTATGCAGATTAATAACACAATTTATTAATGCTAAGATATTAGCACTGCCCTGGCTACAGTAATATGTAAAACAAATTTGGTCAACGGAGTTACATGAATCTTCTGCAGTAGCCTGTATTTTTCATTTGTATACATTATCATAATGCAGGTCAACTTTAGGACTCAATGAGGAAGAGGACAACTCGCACACTCCGAGTCAGCTGGTAGCCCAATGTTCCTATTACCGAGTCTCAGATTTATTTAATTCAAGTTCTGCCTGAGCCATCTGTTTTCCCATTTTTTCTCAAAGCACTGTATTTGCTTTTAATAACATTTCTATTCATTAACCGTGCAATAAAATTTTTGCTATGGAACTTGAAGCACCATTGACACCTTATCCAAGGGCCCATTTGCCCTGTTACATGAAGGGTCCTCCGACTGCCCTCAAATACATTTATCAGTTTTACTTGGTTGTTTTGAACAGAAAAAAACACAATCCAAATCATATTGGTTCTGGTCGTCAGTTCAGCAATGTAGGGGAGAGTTAGGCCAGTTGAACCGGCAGGCCAGTTGAACCACCCTTGATTTTTCACCGGGTGGAGCAGGCATTGAAATATACATACAACCTTGTGTTAGGCCTTATTAGGCTAATCTTTTCCATGTGGATCTTTTGGCTCTGAGACACATGGTAATGAAACTATCACACTTTTTTAGTTTTTCGCATGAAAAACTGAGTTTGTCACTTTGAGATTGGATCTTTCATGGCATTTAAATTACCTGGTCTGCAGGGATGTAAAATCATCATAAGATAATGGGTTATGTGTAGATGGAAACCCACCTTCTTAAAATAGTTTCCGACAAAAAGGGTGCAGCCAGGCTGTATATAGATACATGGGGGTCCAGGTAGGGCCAGTTGAACCGGGGGTGTTTATGGCAATTAATTAATTATTTTTTTTAATCAAATTTTTAACAAAATACACTTACAATGAGAGGTACTATTCAGTAAAACAGTTTTTTATAATAGACCCATTAAAATGGATTGAAATAAATAAATAAATTTATTATTAATGTTTAACCGTCGACTGGTTCAACTGGCCCCAGGCTATTCTTTGAACAGAAAGAAATGAGTGAGACATGTCAAATTTAGCCAAAACATGCTATGGTCCTAGCTGAACTTGTTAGCAAAAATAAAGGACTGCAGCCCTATACTTCACTCACCATCTTTCCGATGGTTCAACTGGCCCCAATGGATGGTTCAACTGGCCCCAAAGGTGGGGCCAGTTGAACCAATTTTTTTATATTTTTTGGAAGCTCATGTGTCGACCGCGGTAAGATATACGCCAAAACCTAAAGTTGGGATGTTTAGACAACTTTTCAAAATAACTTCTCCATCTTTGTTCTCCTTGAAAGCTGTAAAGGTATGCGCACAGAAGAGCAATTTCAAAAATTCGGTTCAACTGGCCCCGCTCTCCCCTACATATCCATTACTGTTTATTTCTAAAGGTATTTCAGACAACTGCATTCAAAGATTTTAATAATCAAAATCATAAGATATGTGAATTTTATGAATTATTTCTGTGTTTTGGTGTTGTTCGTTTTCAAATTTGTGAGTCACAAATTGTGACATCAGCTTAAGAGCCTCTACAGCGTCAATGCTATGCACATGGAAAAGTGCTAGAATTATTAATCTAATGCCAGGGACCTTTCATCTAACCGGAGCTTCTTGTCTGAGTTGTCTCATGTTGCTCTCCATACTTCCACCCTCCTCTGGACTTTGCATGACAACAGGAATAGCACTACAAGCACAGCAAAATATCGTCATCCGTCTTTGCTCTTTGACTACCTTCTTAAATCAAATTATGGTGGGTCCAGAACGTGAGTAATGTTCAGATGTTGTCTACCTCTTGGGTATATGGAAGCTCATGAAATATTTCATGATTCAATTTGGCAGAAGAAAATGAGAAATTGACTAATTTCCTTCCTCTAAGCCTCCCTCAATATCACCATGTATTACTCCATGTATTTGGTGATGTCCTACATGTACTGCCAACAAAAATGGAGAGGTTCATGCGTAAATAATTTGGAGGTGCTGCCATCTCCATCTTCTTCCTTCATCCGAATACATGGATCCTAATAGAGAGGCTGATAAATCTTGCCAGACGCCACTGCTGAGGCGACGTCACATGTGTTATATATATTATATGAGACGATGGTGCGTGCATGTGATTCATATTTTATTGTGATTTGTGAATTGCAATGAAGGCCTGGATTATGAATATAGGTCGCAACATCGGGTGTTTCACGTCCCAAATGATATCGTAGCACTGATTCAACGTGACAGAATATTTTATTCACGTGCTTCAAAACCCCTCTATCCTTAGGGTGAGGCTAGATTCCTAGATGCACATCTGCAGGGCGCTCGGCATTGTTACTGACCATCGTGCTGACAAATTTGGCCTTCAAACTTTTTTGTTTTTGCAATAATCGTTTTATGTAACAACAATTTTTCTAATTATGTCCAGTGGTCAAAATAGTTATTTGGGGGAGTCTCTCAAATTCCCAGGCCTAAAGAGTTGAAGCCCTTGTAGCTGGAATTCTACAGGACGCCAGAAGCGCTTTAAAGCCGGAGTGTTTCATGCTCTAAATATGAATTTCGAGCACTTTATAGGCATGTTTTATTTCAGAAAATTAGTTTTGAAAACCCTATTGGTGATGTATATAAATCACAAGAGGTTCTAGTGAAGCTTTTCAGGACAAGGGAACTAAGGTGGCTACTAAGAATGTCCCCTGAAATGCTTATGTTATGATCTCTGTAATGCATTACATAATAATCACACGGCAGCTTTGCTCAAGCGAAACATATGTTTGCACACATATTCAATAAGATTATAAAAAATATTTGCATAAAACAGTTCGATTACCCCCTCTTAGTGACCTCCACTAGGCCTTAATGGACATAAGTTCTTAGTAGCCAGCTAAGTTCCCTTATCCTGAAAAACTTCAGTAAGCTGATTAATCTTTACTTGCTGGATCATGCTTATTCTTCCTAACAAATTCACTATTTGGGGGGGAGGGGGTTTTCAGGACCCCATCTGGGTCCTTCTAAAAATGCATTTGCAGGTTTTTAAATTTTGAAAATCGGATGTTTATTAAGGTTTTTAGGCCAAGTTTTGCATTGAAAATGATGTACACAATCTTTGGTGACGTTTTACACGCAAAAAATATCGCCAGTAGATTTTCCTCACCTTGATGAATCGATGTACTGTTAAGAATACTTATATAAGTTTTTTTTATAGGTTGAGACATCGATACAAAAAACAAAGTTGTAAAACAAGCACCAATTGTAATTTCCTACAATTACATCATGCAGTGTCATTTTACATTTTAGATCTATAGGAGTTGAGAGACAATTACAGACTGAACCAAGGGTTTAATTGTACATCCATTTGTTTGATGTCACAAGCTTCACTGGCTCTTCATGATTCCATTATCCAGCAATAAAAGGAAATGTGATGGGAATACAATTAAATTCAGTATATGCTTACTTTCAGATATTTTAAGCATACACAATAAAAGCAGTAACTGATAATTTTCATTTTACAATAAAAATAACTTCTTTACAAAAGGGAAAAGATATCCGATTTCAAACAAAATCAATTTTTTTTGCTTTTACTGAAAACAGCTTGAGCGAGACAAAAATTCCATGCTCACCTCTCAGGTTGGCCAGTGTGAGACCACCCTGACCATAAGTGCTGCATTTTTGTGAAGTTGTAACAAAACAATTTAACCATTCTCCAGTGTGACAGACATAATTCACAGTCTGAGATGATTCAAAGCAATTGGATGCATGTTTGAATGCTTTATTGTTGTCCTTTTGTTGTTTCAAAATATTTTCTTTGAGGAAAACCACAAACAATTATTTAAATTGTGTAAATTGTGTAGTCTTCAGCCAGAAAAAAAACTGTGAATTATTAGAATACTTCAGAATTTTATTGGACTTGGCAGGGCAAGTGTAAACGAGCCCTGCTATGGGAGGATGCAAAAATCTCAGTTATTGTGGAATGACCCACTCATATTCATGGCCTTCTCATAGCTCCATTGACTTAGAAGTGTTTGAATGATTTGTCTGAGTCAGTTAAGGTTTTATATTGGTTTAAATAGTTAACATGTGATATACCTATCAGCATAGGTGTTGATAAACAAACCATTAAATATTTTTGCAAGATGTGGTCATGATAAGAGGATTAGAAGACCAACAGGTAACCAAAGAACAACAACAACAACAAAAAAGATTGCAACCTCTGATTGACCTTCTGTCTTTTATATGTGCCAAATATTTTGTAAACACGACTGCACCAATGGATTAAAGGCATATAACACATACATTTCTTCTTTCAGATAAAATTCAAAGAATGTATTTTTTTTAAATGCCACAACTTTCCACCAACAATACTGAAAAATAAGGAAAGGTGAAGCTCCTGATGTTGCCCGTTCCACCAAATGTCAAAAGTTTATTTCTATTTTAGAATGTTGTTGGAATTGCTTTACCACAAGGAGAAAAAGCCCATACTATTTACAATAATACCCTCTTTTGTAGTACACAGCATATTGTGAGTGAAGTTACAAAATTGTGGTTTTAAGCCATTAAAATAAATAATGTGAGGAGATGACTTTTTGTTATGATTCCCAAGAAAATTGGGATAATGCTAATCAATTGCTAGGGATTCAAGCCATGGTTGTTTGTCTTAGTTTGGTGAAATGATGATCCACAATGCAGGCGTTTGGTGCGCAGGATTACAACACTTTATAAAGAAAGCTGTGTGAGGCACAGTGAGACAGTTTGAGGCAGGGCAGAGTGATCTCAAGAAATCACAAAAAAACACTACAAATAACCTGAATGTAATGTACATCTCACTATTCACAATTAAAAAAAAAGCCTGCATAAACCTCTGATTTTAGTGAGCAATACACCAGAGAAGAATTGTGATTAGTATGTAACAGGAACACCAGGTTTAATTAGTGTGTCCTGTGTGATGAATTTTCCAAACATGCTCCGAAAAAGATCTAAAAAATCACCTAGCCAGCTGCTTTTAGCATAGTAGTTTTCATAGCAACAATAATTATTGATAGGACTATTCATCAGGTTCAGAGGGTTGGCTGTTATGGTAGCAGATGCCCTTTCTCACTGTACCTTGCCTGCTGTCTCACAGGGCACAGTGAGACACTTGACCAGTGTGGATGTAACACAAAGTTTCTACGAACCTGTAAAAGTAAGGAACCTGAAACTATATATATACTTGACAATATACCCAACTTCATCATCTATAATGTGAGCCTATAATCTAATTTTACTGTTAACTGTTAACTGCCAACATTTTGGAACACTAGACAACAAAATTAATACACTCTACAACCGTAAGCTTAGTTTTCCCACCTGTACTATCCCGATGATTTGACACCCTTCATATTGTGGAATTGGGGACACGTTGAATTGAATTGAGAATGTATCGTGTGAATTTTTGTTTTTAAAAGGATTCATTTAAGCTTGGATTAAACAGCATGGATTACCTCTAATTGGTGTAGATCAACTGCAAATAATGTGTTTTCTAAAAACAGCCGTCTGTCAGCCATTTTATAAAGCAAACATTTCCTGGGTTCAGTGATTTCTTGGGCAATTAGTCCCTGGTTCTGCCACATATTCTTATGTTCTGACAGAGTTTTAAGGGGCATTGTTTCCCAAATAGCAAGCTGGATTATCTTGTGTAACATTGTTTGGCATTGACATTTTGTTGTAATCACCGATTTGAAAGCTGTGAGTTATCTACCCTTGTAAACTCCCAGAGGGCTGCACTTACCATATGTATCTATCTATCTACAATGTATAAAACATATCAACTTGTACATGTTGTAGGTGACCCTAAGAAGTTCTGTCCATTCTTATCCAGACTTTTGGGGGAAGGTGACATTGTGGAAAACTACAATAGTGGTGTTCAGCCTGGAGCTCATAGAGCAAAACAACTGCTGCATTCCCGGAACACCGGGAACAACTATATTGCATAGCAAATTCTTAAAAGCTTATATATGCGAACTGATGGATTGGTTTTCACAGTTAATCTGTTTTTAAAATACAATGGTGTCAAATGGTATACACAGCGAGACAATTTAACCAAAAAAGCTATGTGATTTAATTATGAAAAAATAAGGCAGCCTTCTTCTTCTTGTCTTCAATATGTTCCGCCTAAATGCCTAAATCACTGAGAAATTTTACAAGCACTGCTTAAAGTGTTAGCTTGATTGTTTTGCTAAGTAATTCGGTGTTATATCCAATAACATGAACTTAATTTGCCACATTTTAATATTCCCTCAGCGAAACGGCCAAAGGCCGTTTCGCAAAGCGAATTTAGCACAAGAGAGGTTTCAAAAATCTGTGCAGTGATGGTCTCAACATCAATGGTCGACAGCAGGAAATTAGGTCAAGTAGTTTTGAATTTAACAAAACATGACATATTCATATTCAAAAGTGTCTTAAAAATTCAAGTTCCTCCATTAATATTCCCTGTACCTATAATTTTTGTTGAATAGTAAATTATTAGCCTTGACAAGCTAAATTAATTGTTAACATGTGATTCATTTCATTTGAAAACAGATAAGAAGAAAACATAACAAAATTAAAGTTACATAACCTTTGTCAAATGATGATTATGGAACAGTGAGCAATTAGTCTACATGCTGATCATGTTATTGGTTTTTATTATTAGGACATTCTGCCCTATTGTTACTGCCCATCTCTGGAATCTTGTGGATCAATTTTGAGACAAAATACTGCACCAATTTCATTCAAACTTTGCACATTATTTTTTATCATTAGGCTACTATGTAACATCAACAATCTAGTATAGACATAAATTCGGCAGCTTTCAGTGTTGTCTTCCTACTATTTAGCTGATTATCTATCAATTCTATTTCATTCTTAATCCTATTTATTTATTATCCTATTTATCTATCTATCTAACTATCTGTCCATCTAGTATCTATCCATCTATCTATCTATTCTATTTTTGATCTATTTTACCTTTCTAGTCTAAATTTCTCTCAGTTTTTTTTATGTATTTGTCTTTCAAATTTTTTGAAACAGTGACATAGTTGCCTTTCATAGATTGAATACAGGGGCGTATCTAGAAATGGCCTAAGAGGCTGGCCATAACATGGAGTCAATACAGGACGTGTAGCGGCCTTTCCTTTCTTTCCCATGTTAATTTTTGGGCCGGGGGGGGGGGCATCGCCCAATGGCCCTCCCCCCGTTAATACGCCACTGATTGAATATGAAATAAATTTAATGAAGGTTATGGTAATACTGTATGTCCTACAAAACTTTTTAGGCGCAGCGCGAATTTCATGGCTGTGCCATTTACATATGGTAGGCCTACCAGTATGTGTGTCATGTCGTGCCCTAATACAAAACTTAAACTAATGAAAAAAAGCCATACGTTATGTTGAAACAATCATTTAAATGATTTTCTATGGGTTCATTTATACATAACATGTAATGGGGCTTCAGACTCACAAAGACAGGATGTCTGACACGCTTTAATTTTGTTCTACTTCACTTGGCTCAATATTACAAGCACTTCTAGATCTTCAATGCAATACTTAGGCTGCCCTCATTTCCAAGAAGTCTAGTCAATGGCACATGCAAGTCATTACTGAGCTCCTTTTCCTTTGCCTTTTTTCCTTTTTAATGAGACCTATAAGAACTTTTTTGGAACTCATCACAACAAAGACCAAGAACTTAGTGGTGTTCAGATATTGAGCCATCTAAAAGCTTTAAGAAGCCAGAGCATGCAGGAAGACCAACAAGGCCAGACACCTCCCTTGAGTCTGCTTGCATCTTTCATGACACCTGCTGCATTACACCTTAAATAATACAGACATATAAGGAAGGCAGATCTTGTGAAAACTGATGCCTTGATAAAATTTGTTGTCTCAGATCAGAATTTCGTGGGGTATGCTTAATAATTGCTTATGCAACGGATAGTTTACTACAGTCAACACAGACATTATTTGCACACTTTGATTTTTCATCATATTTCACAGAAAAATGGCAGTATGATAAAAACAACTGCCCTATGTTTCAGAGTAGTGTTAGTAGGTTAGGATCCCATGCATTTCATTTTTACCAAAATTCATTTTCTTGGAAAATGTGAAAAAAACTGAATTTTGAAGACAAAAAAATATTTGCACACTTCAGCCAACTGCCAAAAATTGAATTTTTAATGATGATACTCATTTTTTTTCTTTGGAACTACTGTTGTTTATTGCATCTTTAGCTCATTTACATCAATCAGACATTATTTGGGGTTCACAGGTGGGATAACAGGTGTTACCAAGGGAAAGCACTCAATCCCATGGTGTTTTCTGTGTATGGCTATAGAAATTTGGCTAGAAACAAGCAACTCACATGAGACTGATTAGCAAACTCCATAATTGTGTCTATTTGTCTAAAAAAAGTAATTTGGCAGGTATTGGTAGGTAATTGTGTTCTACATGCAACCACTAATGCCGGAAAACAGTAATACGAGTAGAATCAAACTGAAAAAGCAAAATCTTAATTACAGGACTCAATTTTGCCTCTGGGGACTATTTTGACTGTGAGCTGTGAACAATAGATGGTAATAATTTTGGAGAAAGTCAGCTGAGATAATTAAGACAAGTCATTTTCGAATTTTGCATTACATCATTACTATTATGCAGCCTACAACAAGTGTTGCTCATATAGGGTACCTCCATGGAGGACCTCAATGGATGAAAATTTCACAAAAATGGGGTTTCTTTGTAAAAATAAGCTTTGAACAATGAAAACTATTCACTGTCATAATATTTTAGGCCATAATTATTCTATAGACAAGCTTGAGTGGATCTTAATAATCGATGCATGACAATTAATGCATTCAATATGCTACACTTACATATATGCTAAAATCGGAAAATAGCCTAATTTGAGCAAATATTAATAAAAACAACTCTAAATATTCTTTCTTAATAACTATTGATAAGGCAGTGGTTAAATAACTCGTCACAGGCAAATCATCAGTTGTATCTCAGCACAAAATCACCAAGAGCCTTTTTTGGACATTTTCTGACGAGATATTGAACATAGTTCTTCACAAAAACCTGCATAGTTTATCTTTTGCTCGCAATTTGACTATTTTAAAGGACTTCACAGACCAATTTCATGACAATTGCTATTTTAAAGTAATTTTTATACCTAAATGTAGGAGAAAAACATGGGAATGGGTGTACTCCTTGAGGAACACCTGTAATCCCACCCGTGAACCCCAAATAATGTCTGATTGATGTAAATAGGCTAAAGAACCATAAACAACAGTAGTTCCAAAGAAAAAAATGAGTATCATCATTAAAAATTCAGTTTTTGGCAGTTGGCTGAAGTGTGCAAATATTGTTTTGTCTTCAAAATTCAGTTTTTTCACATTTTCCAAGAAAATGAATTTTGGTAAAAAATGAAATGCATGGGATCCTAACCTACTAACACTGTCTACTCCGTTGTTTTTATCATACTGCCATTTTTCTGTGAAATATGATGAAAAAAAAATCAAAGTGTGCGAATAATTTCTGTGTTGACTGTAGGTAGGTTATTCCTTCTTTGAAAGGAGAGAAGATTTTTGTTCATCCTGACTGGTAACAGTCACAGAAAGAGATGTGATCGCTTCAATGCTCTTGTAGGATTTTATGAAGTGATTCTTGCCGTTCTTGTTACACACACAAGGGAACCCAAACTACTCAGTTCCAAGCAGCCACACGAAGAGCGATGTGCATTTTACATGAAAAATCAAGACTGATCAGGCAAATAATATAGATATAGCAAAGCAAGCAAGGCTTGTAGCACGGGAATGTATACAATATATACATGTATACTATACATTCACCCTCAGTGTGCTTCAAGAGCTTATATGTTCTTCAATATTTATCTTTATTTCTTGGAAATTGCATCAGTTGATATTAGCTTGTTTAATAATGGTCAATTTGATATATAGTTTAAGGGTCCTATTGTTCTTTGGATCCACTTGGCAATTTAGAGCAAAAAACAGGGAGAATTTTATATTTTATAGGGACACACCACTAAAAGGGGATCAAAGAAGTGACTGGGAAATATTTTCAAGCAGACCAGCTACTTGGAATTATTCTCAATAAAACAGAAATACATGCTAGTCTATGTGCAAAAAGCAATGATAAAGAAGCTATGTATATTTGGTGCCAATACATCTCTACATTTATCCTTTCATTGAATACTTTTTTTTTTTCAAAGTTTTAAAAATGGTCTATGATACATTGTTACCAAATACAAACAAGTTATTTGTTGAACTGTTTAAATATTGTTTTGAAATAGCCATATAGTGTATAGCAGAACTACACTGCTAAAAAAACACCTCTTTCAAGGATATTTTTAGGAACTTGGAGCGACGAAAATGAATTTCAATAAATAGGTTATCTTCTTTATCATTTTGAAGGGTTCATCAAATCACAGCTAAACAGATTGAAGGGATATTGTCTGTACAGGGATACTGAAACTTTGGTGACCCCCAAAACAGATGTGAAAACACAATATGCCCAAATCTAAAATTTTGTTCAATTCTCTGTCTACTGCTTCCAAACCTACCTCAAAACTGTTAGTCCAGGATCATTAGATTTAACCCGGAACAAATTAGTAACAAGCTGAAATTTTCAGGAAGCGTTCAGAAAATTGTCTAGAATAACATACTAAAAGTCCTCGAAAATCCTCCTATTGGCACCTCGGGAATTCAAGACGCGTCCAAGATGGATGACTTGAGCGTTTTTGTTGCTTCTTTGGCTTAAAATATGCTACAAATGTTATTGAAGTGTTGGAAATTAATATTCAAAGCTAGAGAATTGACTAGAAGCATGTATTATGTAATTTGGAATTCAAGATGGTATCCAAGATTGCGGAATTTATGTAGTCAGGCAGCCAAACTTGATTTTTTACCTGAACCCTGCACCGACAGATAAGGTTTTTTTCTCAATGGATTTGTAGTCCTTAGACCCTCCATAAAACATAAATGGGGTAACGAGAGCGTATCCATGAGCATTTTGAGAAAATGGCCGAATTCAAAATGGCCACCAAAACAAGCATCGGTCAGCATAACTTTCTTAATTTTGGGTCTAGAAAGATGTACAATACATCTATTTCAGGTAAAATAGACATGGGGAACTCATTTTTCAGGTTTTTAGATACATTTGTAGTTATAACCTCTGCATTAACGAGTATAAAATTAATCAAATTAAAATAATGGTTCTTCATGCCAGATCAGGTACCACAAATTCGCATTCCTAATTATGTCATCAAGAAAAGAACTGCTGAGATGAAGAAATCTGATTTTTCTCCTGCACCTAAAAACAGGACTATCCTTTGTGTTGGACCTCCTTGTGACTCAATAAGTCAATGTAAGTGTTTTTGCTTTTGCTAAATCTGCCAATCAGTTGCATTTTCGTTCATTGCAAACCAGAATATTTGATCCACAAAACTGAGAATCAAAGTAGAAGTTGGAAATGGCCTTGCAACAAATCAAGGAAAATGCAATGAAAGGAATGACAATTAGGCTGGAGGAGTGCAAGATACTGGACATAATAACAGTCCACCTCCAAGCAACCAATTTGTGGTACCACAAACTATGTTATTCCGGATTCTTCTGTAATAGGGCACATTGAGAGAGTTAATGAGAGAATATCTGCTCCATTATTTTGTTCACAGAAAGCTCTAATGTTACCCTAAATATAAACGATGAATATTAAGAGGAGAGTCTGGAGACTACAACAACGGATTTTGCTGTCAGACAGATAAGAAGGGAGCTCTATGGCTTGAAAACAATCATTAGTATGATGAAGTCCCAAATGATGTTGAATATCTTCTGAAGAACCGATGCTCCTGTCCGAACAATCTCTTCATACCTGCCAATGGGAAGAGGCATCACTATTTTTGTGACAAGGTTTTTGGTGTGAAGAAATGCAGTTCAAACAGCAGTAACCAATGGCTGCAACAACTGATGAAATTGTTTGTAAATCAAAGTATCATAGTCCACAACCAAACTTCTTGGCATTGATATTTCATCTTTTTATATTCTCGGGGAGTCTCTGCCATGGAACTGCTTCTGCTGGTCAGATTGACCACTGCAGTGACTCAGTTACAGCCATAACATGATGGAAAACGGTTCCACAGCAGGTGAGAACTTCGTCAAAATTGTATACTATGAATTAAATAATTTCAAGTGTTTGTTAAAATTGAATTTTGCTCTGAATGCCATCATCATTATGTGGAACTTTTCATCCAACATGAACCAGGAACATCCTTTGATATTGTTGTCTGATCCCAATAATGGTTGCTTTCTGGCCACCAATTCCTCAGATGCCATAAAAAAGCAATTATAGTATTTATGATCGCCATGGCCTCTCCTAGACCTGTGTCTTCCTCCTTTCAAAAATTTAGTCCTTCTGTGAAGAAAATAATGGCACAATCGCTGGTGCTAGAAAAATATCCAAATCCTGGAGTCACAAAGCTAATTTTAAAAAGTTTAGGAAGGTAACCATCTCATTCCTCTACCTCTAAGTTCAAAGTACCATTGTTTCAACTGGACGAAGTCCCATTTCTTGTGGTATCGCACTTGTTTGTTCTCCTTGAGGATCTCATGCCTTTCTTAACACTGCTCTCAGATTCAGAAACATTCTGCACGAGAATCTCTGTATCTACCCAATTACTGAAGAATCTGGAATAATACCATTTGTGGTACCATAAATGATGTTGCATGGAGACTTGCTGTCTGGACTATTAACATGTTCAGTCGCTCTTGCGCTCCTCCAGCCTAATAGTCATTCCTATCAATGCATTTTTCCTTGATTTGTTGCAAACCCATTTCCAACTTTAAAACTTCTCAGGAGTTCTTTTCTTGATAAAATAATTGAAAATGCGAATTTGTGGTATCTTATCTGGTATGAAGAACCATTATTTCAATTTAATTTATGTCAAGTAGTTCCTTATGCAGAGCATACCCATGTATTTTATGTTTTTGATTACATTGGGCCTTTTCCCTTGACAGATTGAAGTCTGTATGAACTGAAACAGCCATTTGCAAGTTAAAGAATGCAAATTGTGTCAGAGATTATTGTGACGATGTCTATACACCAATTCAATCTTAAATCACATGTTAGTCAATGTTATAACCTTAAATGCATCAGCATTATCCAGAATAACACCATTTGATAATCCATTGAAAATATATGTTACAGAAATATATAAGTGTCAAAAACAAATTTGAGAGATAAAAATTATGTTTTTCCGAATAATATCCAAAAGGTTGGTCTTAACCACCTAAAAACCTGACAAATGTGTTATCCATGTCTATTTTACCTGAAATAAAAGTATTTCTAGACCCAAAATTAAGAAAGTTATGCTGACCGATGCACGTTTTGGCGACCATTTTGAATTCGGCCATTTTCCCAAAATGCTCAAGGATACGCTCTCGTTTCCCGCCATTTATGTTTTATGGAGGATCTAAGGACCCCAAATCCATTGAGAAAAAAACTTCATCCGTCGGTGCAGGGTATAACCCTCTGGCTACCTGACTATAGCAGAAACATAAAGTCGGCCATCTTGGATGCCATCTTGAATTTCTGATTACATAATAACTTCTTCTAGGTCATTCTATGGTCTTGCAAATCAAATCCATGACACTTTGATTGCATTTGTAGAGTATTTTGAGCCGAAAAATGGTATAATCGCTCAAGTCAGCCATCTTGGACGCCATCTTGAATTCCCAAGGTGCCAATAGGAGGATTTTCGAGGATTTTTAGTATGCTATTCTAGACAATTTTCTGAATGTTTCCTTGTTACTAATTTGTTCCGGGTACATGCCAATATGGAGCTAATGCTACTGGACTATGTATAGGGCCAAGACGAGCATGAACACACTCTTTAAAAGGGATTTGCAGTGCTTTTGATGAAGCTTTGGGTGATCACTGTGGGAAAGAGGGCAAACTCTCGAATGTGGTTTTGTTCATGTTCCTGTTGGGTCCAAGGAGGGTGTTACTGTGCATTTTCATGCATGAGCAAAAAAATTTTTTTTAGTGAAATAAAACCTTCTTTCAGGTAATTCCTGAAATAAATAATTTCTGGTGGTGGTATTCCTCAAGGGTGCCGGAATAGGGGGGCAGGGGGGGCAAGGTTGCCTTTTAATATCAAAGAAAAAACATTTTTAGGCCTTGATTTATAGCGAATTTAAGCTAAAATATATTCAAAATTATTATCACCGCTACATTTTGTCGGCCGAATTAGATTTGCCCTTTATCGACCGACTGCCCCTGCCGCCCTAGTTTCCTTCCGGCATCCCTGGTATTCCTCAACATGCTGTTGTATGATTCAGAAATGAATGTTCTTATAAATGTTCGCCCCCTAATCGTTTCTTCATCAGCTTATTTTAACAACCATCTATCTCATAGGAATGTCAATATGGCCACTCATTGATAAAGAAAATTCAATTTCAGATTACTGATATGGCAAATCTCAGGAGATTATCTTCAAAGGATAAATTTCCTCCAAAACATATATGATATATTTTGTATCATCAGGCGTGGGTGTAATCCCATTTTTGCAGGAGGAGATGTTTTCTTGTTGGATAACTAGAGTGCTCACATAGCTTCTTTCCTATATTTGATTTCCCCTTAATTGGAGACAAGCAAGCAAAATGGGTTGGTGACTACAACCTTTATTTGGTCAATATTTACAGTGGACGAAAAGCGAGTGCTTACAGAAAAGCACTGGAATGTTTCTTGTGAGGTCATATCCCTATCCCTGTCATGTTCTGTCCCTGTCAGCATGCCTTGGCGGTCCAACGTCGGCCCAGCGTCAGTCCGATGTCAGTAGCATCGGACCAGCTTCGGGCCGACGTTGAACCGCCAAGGCACGCTGATAGGGGTGTGACTCATTAGCAGTTTGTGAGATCATTTCTCATCATTGCAATGCTAGCCGGGAAAGCCATATGACTTGTCACACCACTCCAGGGACGGACGCAGGGGGGGGGGATGGGGAGGATGCATCCCCCCCCCCACCAGACCAAAATTTTATTATTTTTACATGTTAATTTTATCATTGTGTGGTCGCGTAATTTCGCGAACTATGCGTTCCGCGACGTGATAACCCAATGGACTCCCCCAACGGAATTTTCTGGATCCCCCCCCCTGCACCACTCATCAGTGAGGTCAAAAGATACTAAATGACAAATTGACATTTCACCTCAATGTAGGCCTATTTGATAGGGCATGTTCTGAGGTCATTGATGACCACCAACAGCTTTTTCTCTAAGCACTCGTTTTCGTCTACTGTAAAACTTTGACACAATTTTATGTAGCGCCCAACGCCGCCCATTCCAAATAAATCTCAGTGCTCACCGGCGCTCACCACTGTAGCGAACCCAGGGGAAATTTCTTAAACTTTTCTTTTTTGCGTTTTAAGTAAATGACTTGGCAAATGTATCAAACATGCTTTTCCCACTTTTGAATTATGGCAGACGGTCATGCGAATCTATATATTTGTTTCAGGAAAAGACAATTATATGATGAACACTATGAATAATGGAATTAGGAAGCTCACATTAAAGTTGCAGCATGACAGATGTAAATTAAAACAATGTGTTTGCAATACACTATTGGCCAGTTATTAATGTAATATGAGAGAGACTAACTTCACCTACGTCTGCGGGGATGCATCCCCCCTCTACACCAAATGTCATATATTAATGAAGGCTTGTCTGGGGGAATTTTTTTCGGACCAATCTAAGGTGGTTGAGAAGGAAACTTGTCCGAAATTTGCCAAATTGGCATGGAATGACCCTAAGGCATATTAAGAAACATTCATTTGCTTCAAATTGCTTGTAACTATTTCAAATTTATCAATTTTAACTTTGTGGCTTAAATCTTGCCTCAGTGATGTACATTAAATAAAATTAAATAAAGTAAGCCTACTTTTATTTAGATATATGTCATTTCAGTTCCCATAATTTACCCATAGAATTAGGAGGACACAAGTGACCGTATGTATAACCAGAAGACAGAAAGTGCAAAAGATGTGATATGAATGTGCTAGAAGATGCAGAGCATTTCTTAATGGCGTGTCCCAAATGGACATGTCATCGACTTAAATTAATGGACATTGCGATGACACATATCTCTGGCTTTTTAGTTTGCAGCAGGTATCAGCAGCTCCTAGCGATTGTGAAACTAAAATTTGGAAAATATATACACTGCGTTCCCAATTATTATGCAACTATATTTTTTTCATAATGACATGTGTGCCATGAAGCAAATATTCTGTGACTTTCGTCCAATTCTGTTGTTTCAGTGAGGAGTTATGCTATATAATCATGTTTTTGGGGTGTTCCCAATTATTATGCAATTTCTTGAAAAGCTTCCATTGCCACCCAAAATCAATGAAGACATTAGAATATACCTCATAACACTAAACAAAAAATAGAACCATCATTTCAAATGTGGAGGCCTTCATGACCAAGAAATCAATATAATTCGACTGCATTGAAAAACCATTGAAATTGGCTTTTTTTTCTCAATAAAGAAGCCTCCCATGCTCTTAAAAAATTTAATATCAATAAAATTCCAGCTTAGAATATATCTATAGCACACCACGGTCATAGAGATGAAACACCAAATCCGGTATCTCTAAAAAATATGACACCAAATCAAAAACTCAAACTTCTGTGTCCCATTGGAATAGCATTGGCAATTGGATGCGTTTGATTCATTTCAAGATATTTGTCAAATATAGTGGTGCAACTTAATTGCCATTGGTTTACAGCAGAGTTCTAAACCTAAGGAAAGTGGTAAATGAGTTAGGTAATGATTTTTCATTTTGTCTGGCTATCAGAGGGTTTTTATTGCAATAAAACTGTAATTTCAATGCTATTTCAATGCAGTAAAATAACACGCATTTCTTGGCTATGAATGCTTCTATGTTTGAAATGATGGTTATACTTTTTCTTTTGTGCTTTTCCAAGAATTTGCATAATAATTGGGAACACCACAAACCATCATTATGTGGCATAACTCCCAATTGAGTCAATGGAATTGGACAAAATTGGCAGGATATCAGCTCCATGGTACACTTATCATTACGTGTAAAGGATATTCAAATAGTGTTATTTCTTTTTGAGATAATGCAAAAAAGCATAGTTGCATAATAATTGGGAACGCAATGTATAGCCCTGGGACAATTCCTGTATTGTTCACTTGATGATAGTGCATACGTAGACCTCCTTATCTGACATGTCCTTAGCTCTTCTTGGAGACAATTGGCAAATTATAGGTAGCCTATTGTTCTTATAAATGCATGTATCATATTCCTTTTGTATCCAGTTATGTGACCTTAGGCTGTGGTGCTACAGAAAATGTTCTTTGTTTTAAACCTCTATATATACATTGTATATAGTTAATGTTGCTCTAATTTGACAGTTATTAACGTATTGTATATTCTGCTATTAACTTACATTTCCAGCTTGTATATACATTTTTGATGTGTAATTGGGTGCTAAGGTAAAGGTGCGCGAACTGTTCGTTGTCCTCAAATTGAAATCCTATGTATAAATTATATTGTTATGTGTACTATGTGCATGGACATTATGGACAATGAAAGTAGACTGTGAGAGCTGCGTGGTGCGGCCTCATAGCGTTTGCTGCTGGCTCCGTGCTTCGGGGCTCTCACGCCAACTTAAATTAAGTGGTTTCAAACTTTAAATTTTTCACATCTATAATCATTACATTCTATATTTCATATCAAATGTTCAGTATTAATGCAATTGAACTGTACATTTGTAGATGTGTGTGCTTATGACCAGGGTTGCTTGATTTAAATCATTGGATTTAAATCATTGGATTTAAATCATGATTTAAATCAGTGATTTTTATCAATGATTTTTATTGAAAATCACTATATGTTAGAAAACTGCAAATAGTTTGCGTATAAATGCCATAATGGATCAGTTGGCGCCTTCACACTTGAATTGGTGACGAATCACAGCTACGATTCAGATGCTAGGGTAGTTTTCGGCTTACTTTAATCCAGTTTAAGATGCCATTCATTATGTCCTCTGTCCTGCACCAAATTCTTAATCTCATGCCAAAAGTAGCACTCATTAAACAAGAAAACAACAATAACAAACAATAGTAATTATAAAATACTGATTCTGTGGTCATCGTTGCTAATTTCAATCATTCCTTTGATCCAAAGTATGATATTCTATGGAAAATCTTGTCTTTGGATAGGATCAAACTCTGTTAAGTCTCTTTTGGAAGCCAAGTAAAACTTTTCATATGTCATTGGTCATTCCTAGCAATAGTAGCTCCAAAAAGTTGACAAAATTCCACACTTGAATTGATGTAAAATACATATTCTCAGGGCATTTCCTGCAGCTGAAAAAAAAGTAAAAAAATATGATCGATCTAGAACCTCAAATTTCAACTCGATTACATGACTTTTGTTTTGGGCAGTGAAATAAGTTTTCCCATTACAGAAGACCTGTTGAAGTTTTTCAGGATAAGGGAACTTAGCTGGCTACTAAGAAGTTATGTCCATTAAGGCTTAGTGGAGGTCACTAAGTAATTGAACCATTTCGCAAATTTTTTTAATAATCTTATTGAATATGTGTGCAAACATATGTTTCGCTTGAGCAAACCTGCAGTGTGATTATTATGTAATGCATTACAGAAATCATAACATAAGCATTTAAGGGGACATTCTTAGTAGCCACCTTAGTTCCCTTATCCTGAAAAGCTTCAATAAACAACTGTTAATCATTCATTGTGACTTCAAGTTCCTTGAAAACCAATATATTTGAAAAAATACGACAGCTTGATTTAAACCGATTTAAGTCAACAAAATCTGATTTAAATCAAATAAATCCGATTTATTATTATTTTTTAAATTTAAATCCGATTTTTTTGCAACCCTGCTTATGACTGTATAGCATATCCCATAAGATAGTAGAACTTTGTTTTTATGCTGTATATCCAAATATTTTATTATGACATATATATCTGTTTTATGCTCTTAAATGTCGTCAATAAAATTATTTATACCATTCGACACCTCTGTGAGCCAATCATGAGCCAGTATTTCACTGCAATAAAACCCATATTCTTTGTTGTCCAGTTATCCTCCCATGGGAGAATAATAAGTGAAGCTGTGAAAAAACCACAGCAACAAATCACAAGTTTCACTTTTGTCTTATGGTATAAGCCGTTTTTTGACCATCATAAAAATCATGCCTGTAACTAAACCATCCTGAGCAGAGCACTTAGGGCTAAATAATCAATTACCCATGATTAGGCAAGTGGCTTGCACATTTTGGGCCAAGTTTCAGGTCACTAGTGCCAATTATTTGTGAGATACTGGATTTTTGTCAATTAAAATACGAAATATGTGTGTCACTAGCATCACACTTATAACTTAAAATCCGCCCCACTTAGAGCTGAACAATGTATTACCAACGTATGGGAAAGTGGCTATTCTGCACACAATAAACTTTATTTCAGATCTCTATGACCGATAGTTATTGAGATAGATAATTTTCTTGAACCAGAAATTTACGAACAGAAACCAAAATACTCTTTTCATCATTAATTTGGATTCTGAATAACAAAGATGATCTCCACTACTCCCTCAAGTGCCCAATGTCACTGCTGAACCATATTTCAGATGATAGAAAAGATAAATGTCATTGGCACCCAATATTTGATTAGTAGCTTCAAAAAAGCATCAAATTCATGCTAAGTATGTCAGATGCCGGGAAAATGCAAAAACGTTATGTAATATTCTGTTGAAACATTTATTGATAATATATATTCAACTGATTTCAACTCCAGTCACCTGCAACAAAATTTTAGTGTGGTAAAGTCATTTTTGTCGTGATGCCAATGACAGCGTGATGCTAATGACAATTTGGGAAAAAAATATTTGTAGGGATCAGTGCAAAACTGGCAGTCTGGGAAAATGTGCATGCAATGGACTCTTTATTTTACTTCATAAGTGATAAACTGCATTTTATTTGGTTATTAGTGACTGCTAATCTGAATCATAATACATTGAAATTCTTGTCTAAAATTTAAGATTTTATGATTAACTGGGTCGCTTCGCATAGAGCAAAGGTACACACAACACAGTGATTATGTTGTTTGTAGAGTGTGAATGCATGCATGGTATACTTTCTCAGATTGTTTTGGTAAGAATGGAAATATAAACTCTAAAGATTTGATTGAACAAGCATAATAAAAGATGAAAAGGTATTCGGAAATGATTTATTAATACCTTCTTCAAAGTAATTCAAAGATTAACTCGTGCTTCAAAAAATTATTTTTATTGAAATTTTCACGCACATAGTGTGCCAAAAGAGTGGTGCAATTGCAGTGCCACCATGCTGTCCATGCACCATCGGTCTCAGGGTCAGATGACTAAAGCAAGCAGACTGCGGACAATAACGGCAATACAACCTTGAAGTAACTAGCACAGGAGGCGAAAGATATAGTTTTATGATGTTCCATGTTCGTCACTATGAGGTCCTAATGACCAGATAACCCCACTCATTCTCTCTCATCTCCCGGGTTATTCTCCCCCTTTGTTCTTCTCAAGAATTGTACCCCCTTCCAGAAAAGTATCCATGGAATTCGTATCTTAACAGGAGTTTTAATTTCACCTTTTTGGCTAATTTAAGGCATAAGTTCCCCTTTTGAAGACAATATTGTAGGGGAAGCTTGGGAGAGTTGGGCCGCAGGGAGGGTTGGGCCACCCTGATTTTTGAAGAAACTAATCATTTTTTGAGGAAGCTGCAGCCACCAAAATTTTATAAAAATAAAAATCTTTCAATGGATGTAACATTTCTGGCTAATTTGCTTGTCACGATCTTTGGAGAGAAGAAAATTCAAATTTGGATGAAAAGCGGAAAATCTGAGCTATGTTACGAGTTTTTATTTGTCTGTCAGACAACAAGGACTGAGAAAATTGTCTATGGCATGCTTGGTAGGCTTGACTATTCAGTTGTTATCAACATATTTTGGAAAATTATCAGACAACCGGTTTTGTCATAATTGGGATTTAGAGAAAAATGGTCGAATGGGGGAGAGTTGGGACAGTGCCAATACTGTCCCCACATGTGTTGCATTTACCAAGATTTATTTTTATTAAGAGAGAAGAACCTGTCTAGAGCAATTTTCAACAGAGATTGAATATTTTTAGGCCTTAATAATTATTCATGGACAAATAAAATTAGATATCAGGAAATCTAGATGGGGAGAGTTGGGTCATCAGGCTGAAGTTTAAGTCTGATAGCAAGCTAGAGTTGCAAGAGGCCTCAATTCAGGATTAATGACTTCTATGACAACCACACTACAAGTTAAAAATATTATGGCCTCAAGTACAGCTTTACCGAACCTGATGTATTGCAATGGCCCAAGTCTCCCCCCTGATTGGCCCAAGTCTCCCACTTGATGGGGAGAGTTGGGCCAAATTTTTTCCAATTTTCATAGGGCTGTAGCTCTTATGTTCTTGGGGAAATATCAATGCAAACCTAAAGATATTTTTCTGAAATATTTCAAAATACAATACATGCATTAAGCATGTTTATATAATCATTCCTGTTAGCAGGAGGTGCAAGAATGTAAAAAGTGGCCCAACTCTCCCAAGCTTCCCCTACTGTTTGCACTAATAACACCTTAATATGATCCACCTTACAAATTTTCAAGGTGTAGATATGACTCTAAATGTAATTTTTAGGGGAATTAATCACAAAGTAATTTCCGCTAAAATAGACCATATTTAACTGCATATTTAGGTCTTTGGAACACTTTGGAACAAAATAAAATCCATACTTTGCTTAAGATGACATTTAGACCAGATACTATGCAAATTGTCATCACTGCCAAATGTGGGGAAGTTAGTAAAATTTGATGTTTAAAATGCTATGTTTTTTTACTTTTATAATATAATATCTGATGTAACTTCATGAAAAATTGTCACATTTTCACAGGAAAAAGACTGTCATGTATTATTTTTAAAAATGCACATAGTGATAGTGATAAGTTAGATCAATATTTGGTCAACAAAAAGATGGATGATCTTGTGAGTTGGGGATTTCCAAAAATCTTCAATTAGAGGGGTATAGCTTAATGAGCGGTAGTGCGACGTAATAATAATAATAATATAATAATAGGAATTTATAGAGCGCCCAAATCCAAAATTTAATTTGCTCATCGGCGCTGGATTGGTTAAGTGTAGTGGATTTTAAACAGATGTGTTTTTAGGTTTCGTTTAAACCCATCAACAGTTGCCTGATTTCGAATGGACACCGGTAGTTTATTCCAGAGGTTTGGGCCCACTCTTGCAAAGGCTCTAGTTCCAAAGTTTGTCTGATTTATGAGTTGTGGGACCTCTAAGTATTTGGAACAATGGTTTCTTAGGTTGTGTGATGAAGTCCTGGCTTTGAGTAGGTCTTTAATGTAGCATGGGGCCATGTTGTTGAGGGCCTTCCATACATTCAATAGAATTTTGTAGTCAATCCTTGCTGGAATTGGCAGCCAGTGAAGATTTTTGCGATGTTCGGTGATGTGGTCATATTTTCTTAGTTTCATGATGAGTCTTACAGCAGAGTTTTGGGCAGTCTGGAGTTTATTTATCAGGCGTTTCGATATTCCATATATCATGGCATTTCCATAATCGAGGTGGGGGGTGACCAGGGCATTGACTAGGGTTTTCGTGTCATCTTTGGTGAGACTTTTGCGTAGGTGAGAAACGTTTCGGATGTTAAAGTAGGCATTTCGACACATTTTGTTGATTTGTTTATCCATTGTCATGTGACTGTCAAATATTATGCCGAGGTTTCTAACATTGTCTTGATTTATTACATTTACACCATCAATTTCAATGGACTCTATGCAGAGTTTCTTTTGGTTTCCTTGTGAAGAAATTAGAAGCAATTCAGTTTTTTCACTATTGCAACACAGTTTGTTGTCCAGAAGAAAGCGTCTGATGGCGGCGATACAGTTCTCCATTTTGCTGGTTGCGTCAATTTGGTTGGAGCTAGGGTTTGGTTTGAAAGAGAGCACTAGCTGTTGGTCATCAGCATATTTATGGTCCTCAATCGCAAATTGTTGAGCAATCTGGCTCACTGGAGCTATGTAGGAGTTGAATAGTATTGGCCCCAGTTTCGATCCCTGTGGCACACCATATTTTAGTGTTACTCTGTTTGAAATGTTTTGATCTATCACAACAGATGATGAGCGGTCGTGGAGGTAAGATTTGAACCAGCTTAGAGCAGTATCCTTGATACCATACATGTTTTCAAGTCTACTGAGTAAAATATTGTGATCAATGGTGTCAAAAGCAGCTGAGAGGTCTAGTAGGACCAGCATAGTTACTTCGCCTTTGTCCAGGTTTAACATTATATCATTGTGGATTTTAGTGAGTAGTGTTTCTGTGCTATGAAACTTTTTGTAAGCTGACTGTCTTGAATCATGCAAGCTATTTGAATCAAGATGTTCAGTGTATTGCTTAATGACAGCACTTTCGATCAACTTGCTGAGGAATGATAGGTTAGATACAGGTCTAAAGTTTTTAAAGGTGAGTTCTAGGTTCGGTTTTTTGAGGAGTGGTCTGATGATGGCATGCTTTAGGCTTGATGGCATTTCCCCAGATTGGAGTGATTTGTTGACAATTTCAGTGATAAGCGGAAGTATTTCTGTCAGGCTGTTTTTGAGGAGCCAAGTTGGTAGAGGGTCAAGTTTGCAGTGTTTGCTAGGCATAGCATGGATG
Organism: Platynereis dumerilii; assembly: GCA_026936325.1. Taxonomy (NCBI): domain Eukaryota; kingdom Metazoa; phylum Annelida; class Polychaeta; order Phyllodocida; family Nereididae; genus Platynereis; species Platynereis dumerilii. The sequence continues at coordinate 160,875,685 of JAPTHN010000001.1, forward strand.
AGTTTTTTAACTTCTTCCATGGTTAATTTGGTAAATGTGCCCATTTCATTCGCTAAGAATGTATGGTTGTTCGGTACATCGTTGTTCTCACTCATTTTTGACCTAATGGTTTCAATTTTTTCATCGAAGAATTTAGCAAAATCATTTGCCAGAAGGGAGGTTGTTTCGTGGGGTGGTAGAGGTGATTCCTGATTCCTATTTAGGCAAGAGTTGATGATCTTGAACAGAGCTTTAGAATTGCCTCTGTTTGAGTTTACTTTGGCTTCAATGTCCTTAGCTCGGAGATCAGCCAGTAGCTTATTGTGCGCATTTCTTTTGTCACGAAAAACAATGTAGTCGTCAGGATTTTTACTTTTCCTCCATTTGTTTTCGGCTTGTCTTTTAGCTAATTTGCTTTCTTTGATATCACTGTTGTTCCATGGGGTGGGTTTTCTGTCAGTCACTTTACATTTAATTAGCGGGGCAAACTTGTCTAACACTGAGACAGTTGAAGAGTAGATGTCAACCAGTTCATTCAAGTTAATATCACTTAGGCGCCTGTGATTAGATTTAACCTGGATGTGCTCTTTGAGATGGTGAGCAAAAGTCTGTTTATTTATTTTCTTAGTGCGTCTAAACTCAATATTTTTTGTTGCTTTGGATTTGGTCGTTTTAAGTTCGAGAATTATCGCAGCATGATCAGACAGGAATTCATCAACCGCACAGTTCTTAAGGATTGAGTGTTTGCGTGTTATGACTAGGTCAAGAGTATTTCCATTTTTATGTGTGGGTTCAGTTACATGTTGTTCCAGGCCATAGATATCTAGTAGTTCATTGAGCTTACGGACGTGAACATTTGATGGTTTGTTGAAATGAAAATTAAAGTCACCAATGATGATCAATTCACTACTGTCCTGGTGAAGTGAAAGAAGATTCGAGAATTCATCGAAGAAGTCAGAGAGACAATATCTGTGTTTGCTACTGGGTTCAGGCCTGTAGATTGTGATCACTTTGATGCTCTTACCATTACAGATGGTAGATACAGCGATGTGTTCAAAAGTTACTGTTGGGTTTGATTGGAGTTTGGTGATTTGAATGCTAGATTTGAAGAGACAACCTACGCCACCACCGGCCCTGCCCTGACGTGGATTGGTGATAAAATGACAATCACCTTGGTTTTCGAGCAGACCGATCTCAAAGCTATCGTCAGACTTCAGCCAACTTTCAGTGAAAAAGAAAACGTCCAGGTCATTGTCTTTTCTGTAGTCAGTAATGAGTTGGGTTTTATTGCGCAGACTTTGGGCATTTAGCAAGCCTACTCTCAGAAACTTCTGAGGCACTGTGCCAGTAGGCTTAGGCTTTCTAGAATTTGATTTGTTGTTACATACATTCAAATGGGTGTCCGCAGGGACAGTACGATTGTTTGAAAAGCCAGATTCACAACAGACAAATCGATTTGTTTTGCTTGCAATTTTATTGATAGATTGGTACAAATAAAGAGATCGGTATCGTTTTGGCTTGAAATTTTGTCCCTGCGACCCTGGCCATCAGAACTTGAATTTTTTGACAGTGGGTTCTGGAGTGGGGGTTGAGTCACTGGTCAATTTGTCTACTCGGTGTGCAGCAAGCCTGACTTGGTCAGCTCTGCCTGAGATAATGACGGCATCACACTTGTCGATGTATTCAACCGTACTTCCCTTGGTTCGTTCCATCCATTTGCCAATTGACATTGTCACTTTGTGAGATTCAGTGAGATCACGAATGGTGTGGCCTTTCTTGCCAATGACATTTCCTATTTTCTCATTTGGGATAGCGACCAGTTCAGTGACATTTTCATAGGATGTAGTGGACACTGATAGGGAGGAGGCTGCTATTGACGTTGGCGGCTTGGGGTTTGAAGGGATGGTGAATTGGTTGGCAATGGCATTTGACCAGAGATTCAGTCCGGCTTGTGACAAGAGTATGCCATCCTGACTCAAGAGCTCATTCCTCGGAAGGTTGTATTCAGGGTTGATAAGACGAGCATCTAGTTTAGGGGATGAATCTTCATTATTCAGACAAAAGTTGAAGAGGTTCACCTGAATCAGGTAAGGGAGGTTGAGCGGTGGTAAGCATACAACAGTGACGTTAGTTGAGCTTTTAATCAATTCAACAACAATATTCAGATTGTCATATAGTTTGACGCCACTGCATCCAGAACGAATTACATCACAGCCTGAGCAAACGAGGACGATATCAACTGATCGAAGATTTTCAAGAAGCGAGTTGTTAGATGGGATGTCACGGATGTTCACTACAATGGTTTCCCATTCAACTGTTGTGGGTAGATCAGAGCTGAGATGTTCAGTAGTTTTGTCCGCCAAGAAAATTCCACGAAATTTTGGTTTAGGTGCTTCCGGGGAGCGATCATTTGAGTGATTGATGATTTGTTTCATGAGTTCCTCGTTTTCAGCAGATTTATCACTAAGTTGTCTTGCGGCAACAAGCAGTTCGTCACGGCGGTCTTTAAGTTGTCTTTCTTTATTGAGGAGCTCTTTCTGTAGCTCTGTCAGATCGCTTTTCGACACCTTGACAATTTGATGAAGTCTTTCCAGTTCATCGTCTTTCACTCTGGTGTCACTTTCGTATTTCAGCAGGCGAGCTTGTAGTTTAGTGATGTCCTCCTCATCTTTTTTGAGTTGCTTTATGAGATCGGCTTTCAAGGGAGCACCATTTCTTTTCTTCGGATCGTCTGCGTTTTCTTTGTCATCGATATCCGCCTCGGGGTTATTGAGTTCAGGAGCATTGCGCAATATATCGTCTTCTCTGCTCATTCTGTAGTATAAAAGAAATACTGTTGAAGTTGGAAGTAGGTATTGGCAGATAAAACAGGATATATATATTATATAATCTTGGGTAGAATAGTGCTGGGTTTGTGTGGTGAGTGAAGGTAAAGAGTGGAGTGAAGAAATCGATCTGTGTACCGCGGTCGACTTGAAAATTTAAACAGGTCTAGTAGCCAAAATTGGTGCACTGGTGAGCAGCGAGTCTAGCGAGGCGACACAAGAAAGCGTACCTTTGTTCAGAGAAGATGCGAGAAACGTTTGCAGATCGCTGCGGGCAATTGACGGAGCGGTGTGTCTTTATTGAGTGAAGATGTGAAAAACTGTTGCAGGTCAGTGCAGGTAATTGATAGTGAATACACAGGGCGGTGTGCCTTTATTGAGTGAAGATGTGAAAAACTGTTGCAGCTCAGTGCAGGTGATTGATAGAGTCAATACACAGGGCGGTGTGTCTTTATTGAGTGAAGATGTGAAGAACTGTTGTAGGTCAGTGCAGGTAATTGATAGTGAATACACAGGGCGGTGTGCCTTTGTTGAGTGAAGATGCAAAGAACTATGGCAGGTCGGTGCAGGGAATTGATGGAGTCAATACACAGGGCGGTGTGTCTTTATTAAGTGAAGATATGAAAACTGTTGCAGGTTGTTGCAGGTAATTGATAGTGAATACACGGGGCGGTGTGTCTTTATTGAGTGAAGATGTGAAAAACTGTTGCAGATCAGTGCATGTAATTGATAGTGAATACTGTCAGGCTGTCTTTGAGGAGCCAAGTTGGTAGAGGGTCAAGTTTGCAGTGTTTGCTGGGCATAGCATGGATGAGTTTTTTAACTTCTTCCATGGTTAATTTGGTAAATGTGCCCATTTCATTCGCTAAGAATGTATGGTTGTTCGGTACATCGTTGTTCTCACTCATTTTTGACCTAATGGTTTCAATTTTTTCATCGAAGAATTTAGCAAAATCATTTGCCAGAAGGGAGGTTGTTTCGTGGGGTGGTAGAGGTGATTCCTGATTCCTATTTAGGCAAGAGTTGATGATCTTGAACAGAGCTTTAGAATTGCCTCTGTTTGAGTTTACTTTGGCTTCAATGTCCTTAGCTCGGAGATCAGCCAGTAGCTTATTGTGCGCATTTCTTTTGTCACGAAAAACAATGTAGTCGTCAGGATTTTTACTTTTCCTCCATTTGTTTTTGGCTTGTCTTTTAGCTAATTTGCTTTCTTTGATATCACTGTTGTTCCATGGGGTGGGTTTTCTGTCAGTCACTTTACATTTAATTAGCGGGGCAAACTTGTCTAACACTGAGACAGTTGAAGAGTAGATGTCAACCAGTTCATTCAAGTTAATATCACTTAGGCGCCTGTGATTAGATTTAACCTGGATGTGCTCTGTGAGATGGTGAGCAAAAGTCTGTTTATTTATTTTCTTAGTGTGTCTAAACTCAATATTTTTTGTTGCTTTGGATTTGGTCGTTTTAAGTTCGAGAATTATCGCAGCATGATCAGACAGGAATTCATCAACCACACAGTTCTTAAGGATTGAGTGTTTGCGTGTTATGACTAGGTCAAGAGTATTTCCATTTTTATGTGTGGGTTCAGTTACATGTTGTTCCAGGCCATAGATATCTAGTAGTTCATTGAGCTTACGGACGTGAACATTTGATGGTTTGTTGAAATGAAAATTAAAGTCACCAATGATGATCAATTCACTACTGTCCTGGTGAAGTGAAAGAAGATTGGAGAATTCATCGAAGAAGTCAGAGAGACAATATCTGTGTTTGCTACTGGGTTCAGGCCTGTAGATTGTGATCACTTTGATGCTCTTACCATTACAGATGGTAGATACAGCGATGTGTTCAAAAGTTACTGTTGGGTTTGATTGGAGTTTGGTGATTTGAATGCTAGATTTGAAGAGACAACCTACGCCACCACCGGCCCTGCCCTGACGTGGATTGGTGATAAAATGACAATCACCTTGGTTTTCGAGCAGACCGATCTCAAAGCTATCGTCAGACTTCAGCCAACTTTCAGTGAAAAAGAAAACGTCCAGGTCATTGTCTTTTCTGTAGTCAGTAATGAGTTGGGTTTTATTGCGCAGACTTTGGGCATTTAGCAAGCCTACTCTCAGAAACTTCTGAGGCACTGTGCCAGTAGGCTTAGGCTTTCTAGAATTTGATTTGTTGTTACATACATTCAAATGGGTGTCCGCAGGGACAGTACGATTGTTTGAAAAGCCAGATTCACAACAGACAAATCGATTTGTTTTGCTTGCAATTTTATTGATAGATTGGTACAAATAAAGAGATCGGTATCGTTTTGGCTTGAAATTTTGTCCCTGCGACCCTGGCCATCAGAACTTGAATTTTTTGACAGTGGGTTCTGGAGTGGGGGTTGAGTCACTGGTCAATTTGTCTACTCGGTGTGCAGCAAGCCTGACTTGGTCAGCTCTGCCTGAGATAATGACGGCATCACACTTGTCGATGTATTCAACCGTACTTCCCTTGGTTCGTTCCATCCATTTGCCAATTGACATTGTCACTTTGTGAGATTCAGTGAGATCACGAATGGTGTGGCCTTTCTTGCCAATGACATTTCCTATTTTCTCATTTGGGATAGCGACCAGTTCAGTGACATTTTCATAGGATGTAGTGGACACTGATAGGGAGGAGGCTGCTATTGACGTTGGCGGCTTGGGGTTTGAAGGGATGGTGAATTGGTTGGCAATGGCATTTGACCAGAGATTCAGTCCGGCTTGTGACAAGAGTATGCCATCCTGACTCAAGAGCTCATTCCTCGGAAGGTTGTATTCAGGGTTGATAAGACGAGCATCTAGTTTAGGGGATGAATCTTCATTATTCAGACAAAAGTTGAAGAGGTTCACCTGAATCAGGTAAGGGAGGTTGAGCGGTGGTAAGCATACAACAGTGACGTTAGTTGAGCTTTTAATCAATTCAACAACAATATTCAGATTGTCATATAGTTTGACGCCACTGCATCCAGAACGAATTACATCACAGCCTGAGCAAACGAGGACGATATCAACTGATCGAAGATTTTCAAGAAGCGAGTTGTTAGATGGGATGTCACGGATGTTCACTACAATGTTTTCCCATTCAACTGTTGTGGGTAGATCAGAGCTGAGATGTTCAGTAGTTTTGTCCGCCAAGAAAATTCCACGAAATTTTGGTTTAGGTGCTTCCGGGGAGCGATCATTTGAGTGATTGATGATTTGTTTCATGAGTTCCTCGTTTTCAGCAGATTTATCACTAAGTTGTCTTGCGGCAACAAGCAGTTCGTCACGGCGGTCTTTAAGTTGTCTTTCTTTATTGAGGAGCTCTTTCTGTAGCTCTGTCAGATCGCTTTTCGACACCTTGACAATTTGATGAAGTCTTTCCAGTTCATCGTCTTTCACTCTGGTGTCACTTTCGTATTTCAGCAGGCGAGCTTGTAGTTTAGTGATGTCCTCCTCAGCTTTTTTGAGTTGCTTTATGAGATCGGCTTTCAAGGGAGCACCATTTCTTTTCTTCGGATCGTCTGCGTTTTCTTTGTCATCGATATCCGCCTCGGGGTTATTGAGTTCAGGAGCATTGCGCAATATATCGTCTTCTCTGCTCATTCCGTAGTATAAAAGAAATACTGTTGAAGTTGGAAGTAGGTATTGGCAGATAAAACAGGATATATATATTATATAATCTTGGGTAGAATAGTGCTGGGTTTGTGTGGTGAGTGAAGGTAAAGAGTGGAGTGAAGAAATCGATCTGTGTACCGCGGTCGACTTGAAAATTTAAACAGGTCTAGTAGCCAAAATTGGTGCACTGGTGAGCAGCGAGTCTAGCGAGGCGACACAAGAAAGCGTACCTTTGTTCAGAGAAGATGCGAGAAACGTTTGCAGATCGCTGCGGGCAATTGACGGAGCGGTGTGTCTTTATTGAGTGAAGATGTGAAAAACTGTTGCAGGTCAGTGCAGGTAATTGATAGTGAATACACAGGGCTGTGTGCCTTTATTGAGTGAAGATGTGAAAAACTGTTGCAGCTCAGTGCAGGTGATTGATAGAGTCAATACACAGGGCGGTGTGTCTTTATTGAGTGAAGATGTGAAGAACTGTTGTAGGTCAGTGCAGGTAATTGATAGTGAATACACAGGGCGGTGTGCCTTTGTTGAGTGAAGATGCAAAGAACTATGGCAGGTCGGTGCAGGGAATTGATGGAGTCAATACACAGGGCGGTGTGTCTTTATTAAGTGAAGATATGAAAACTGTTGCAGGTTGTTGCAGGTAATTGATAGTGAATACACGGGGCGGTGTGTCTTTATTGAGTGAATATGTGAAAAACTGTTGCAGATCAGTGCATGTAATTGATAGTGAATACACAGGGCAGTGTGCCTTTATTGAATGAAGATGTGAAAAACTGTTGCAGGTCGGTGCAGGTAATTGATAGAGTCAATACACAGGGTGGTGTCTTTATTGAGTGAAGATGTGAAAAACTGTTGCAGGTCAGTGCAGGTAATTGATAGTGAATACACGGGGCGGTGTGCCTTTATTAAGTGAGGATGTGAAAAACTATGGCTGGTTGGTGCAGGTAATTGATGGAATGAATACACAGGGAGGTGTGTCTTTATTAAGTGAAGATGTGAAAACTGTTGCAGGTCGGTGCAGGTAATCGATAGTGAATACACAGGGCGGTGGGCTTTTATTGAGTGAAGATGTGAAAAACTGTTGCAGGTCGTGCAGGTAATTGACAGTGAATACACGGGGCGGTGTGCCGTTATTGAGTGAAGATGTGAAAAACTGTTACAGGTCGGTGCAGGTAATTGACAGTGAATACAAGGGGCGGTGGACCTTTATTGAGTGAAGATGTGGAAAACTGTTACAGGTCGGTGCAGGTAATTGATAGTGAATACACAGGGCGGTGTGCCTTTATTGAATGAAGATGCGAAAAACTGTTGCAGATCAGTGCAGGTAATTTATAGTGAAAACACAGGGCGGTGGGCTTTTATTGAGTGAAGATGTGAAAAACTGTTGCAGGTCGGTGCAGGTAATTGACAGTGAATACACGGGGCGGTGTGCCGTTATTGAGTGAAGATGTGAAAAACTGTTACAGGTCGGTGCAGGTAATTGACAGTGAATACACGGGGCGGTGGGCCTTTATTGAGTGAAGATGTGGAAAACTGTTACAGGTCGGTGCAGGTAATCGATAGTGAATACACAGGGCGGTGTGCCTTTATTGAATGAAGATGCGAAAAACTGTTGCAGATCAGTGCAGGTAATTTATAGTGAAAACACAGGGCGATGGGCTTTTATTGAGTGAAGATGTGAAAAACTGTTGCAGGTCGGTGCAGGTAATTGACAGTGAATACACGGGGCGGTGTGCCGTTATTGAGTGAAGATGTGAAAAACTGTTACAGGTCGGTGCAGGTAATTGACAGTGAATACAAGGGGCGGTGGACCTTTATTGAGTGAAGATGTGGAAAACTGTTACAGGTCGGTGCAGGTAATTGATAGTGAATACACAGGGCGGTGTGCCTTTATTGAGTGAAGATGTGAAAAACAGTTGCTGGTCGGTGAAGGTAGTTGACAGGAAATACACAGGGCGGTGTGCCTTTATTTAATGAAGATGTGAAAAACTGTTGCAGGTCGGTGCAGGTGATTGATAGAGTCAATACACAGGGCGGTGTGTCTTTATTGAATGAAGATGTGAAGAACTGTTGCAGGTCAGTGCAGGTAATTGATAGTGAATACACAGGGCGGTGTGCCTTTGTTGAGTGAAGATGCAAAGAACTATGGCAGGTCGGTGCAGGGAATTGATGGAGTCAATACACAGGGCGGTGTGTCTTTATTAAGTGAAGATATGAAAACTGTTGCAGGTTGTTGCAGGTAATTGATAGTGAATACACAGGGCGGTATGTCTTTATTGAGTGAAGATGTGAAAAACGGTTGCAGATCAGTGCAGGTAATTGATAGTGAATACACAGGGCAGTGTGCCTTTATTGAGTGAAAATGTGAAAAATTGTTGCAGGTCGGTGCAGGTAATTGGCAGGAAATACACAGGGCGGTGTGCCTTTATTTAATGAAGATGTGAAAAACTGTTGCAGGTCGGTGCAGGTAATTGATTGTGAATACACAGGGCGGTGTGCCTTTATTATTAAGTGAAGAAATAGCTGAGATGCTGTGCTTAAGTTACTGCAGGTCGGTGCAGTCTAGGTCTGGAAACACAGGTCTGGGCCAGCGCCATCTTTGCTTGGGTGAAATAACAGAATCTTTGGGGCTTGGTTTTGGGGTGATTTGTGGCTTTGAAAAATCTGAAAAAAATACAGACATGTACCTTTTGTCTTTAGAAAACACGTTGGATACTTGAAATATTTTTATTAGGCCGATTTATGGAGAAATGACATGAAACATAGCATGTAAACAAACCTTCGGACGTCAACCTTGAGTGCTTCGGACGCACTTTTAAAATAGAAAGAATGGTCGTACAGAGCCGAAATTTAGGTCAAAATGTAGGAAATTAAATTTCCTAAACATTGGTATCACTAAGAAGGTGCTGCGCCCGATATTACCCCCCTAGCGTGCTGCGTCATTGACGCAGCAATTGCACAAGAAAAGATTGGATGGATACTGAGCTCTGCTCTGCTGATCTAGGTGCAGTCAATCTCTACTAGACTAGAATGAGTCGGGTGATCAAAGAGTGGATTTTGATGAGCTTCCTGCAGGTCGGTGCAGTCAGCAGAGGTGATAATTTTGTGAAGTTGATAGTCTAAAAGCAGAGGAGAGAACTGCAGACAGGTGTGGTCTGGAGTGAAATTTTAATTGTGATTGGAGAGAGTAGTAGTCTATAGGGATGATGTATATACCTGGTGGTTCTGTGAAGCTTCTTAACAGGAGAGGAGAGTATGACTGGTGATGGTCTGAGCTGCTGATGGTGCTCCAAGATGATGCTGGGTTCGTAGTTACAATGATGTTCTGATAAGCTGAAGCCAGGCAGACTGTAAATAGAATTAGACAAGTATGAAAAAAGTCCAGGAGTGATGTATGAAAATAAACTTGGGTCAAATTTGATAAGTTGGTTAGGTGAAGTTTGTTAAGTTGATTGAGAGTCAAAAAATATGAATAAACAGATGTTTGAAGTTGGAAGTTGAAATGTACAGTAGGAGAAGATTTAAATAGAGTTGATTTAGGATGAAGAGTTTAGATCAATCGGATAAATAATGAAACATTTGGGAGTGAAATTGTGTAGAGCTGATGTGTATTGAGAGCTATTGAAGAGAAGAGGTTGAGTAGATGGAGTTAATTGTAGGAGGAAGAATAATTGGGAAGAGTTTGGTTTAGACCCTAATTAATTAATAATTTATTTTGATAACCCCCACAAAGTGAGGAATGATTAAGAACATGTATATAAACAATAAACCAGAACATGTACATCAGTGAATAAAAACAATACAATGTATTGTTAAAAAGTTGAGCTGAATTGGATAGGGTTGATTAGGTCGATTATAAGTTATTGAGTTGATTGAAATTAGCAGATAGAAGTGTGTATTGGTAAGAATAAGATTATTAAAGTTGGAATTAGGTGTAAATAGAGTAAATTGGAATTGGTTTTGATATGATTTAGGAAGGTAATTGAAGAAGTAACTAAATGTATAGACCTAGGGCTTAAGTGTAATTAAGTGTAATTAAGTTATATGAAGTTGAAGTATTGATTGAGAAAATTTAAATGGCGGCAATTAGGGATAGAATGACAATGTAATTAGAGTTAATAATTGACAATTATTAATATGATTTGGTAATTATTTATACAGGGAAGGTGAGGTAAAAGGTCGTGAAGAGAGAGAGAGAGAATGAGAGAGTAAATAATAATAATAATCAAGGATAGGAAATTAGGATTTGACAGGTGAGTGAATGAGTGTGCAGAATGAGGAAGGAGGCCGTAATGGCGAATTTGAAGATCGTTGATAGAAGAAAATAAGTTTGAAAAATCGAAAAAAATTAGAAAAAGTCACATAAAGTACGCAAATAACGCACAGGTAAACTGCCAGTAGGATAGAGGTAAGATAGAAGTAGAACAACGGTGGTAGAAAGTAGAAAATAGATAATTAACTGCTTATTTACCGGAGCTCTGCTGCATACGTCTGGTCCCTCTGAATTCTTAACATGGTACATCAAAGAGGAGCTGCTCTCCAGGGGTGCTGGGCTACATTTGACACCATTTTCAGCTATTAAGTTGTAAAAATTAGTGGTGTCATATCACTGTTAATGATGTTTCTTCTCCTGGGCTAGTTACTTCGAGATACATCAGCGTTGTACGCTAACATTCGACCTGCTTACCATTCTCTCTCTCCTGATTTGGATTGAAGCAGAAGTGCCGGGAGAAAACGAGAGCGGCAGGGGCGGTCGATTGAGAAAGGGCATATCTAATTTACGTGACAAAAATTTAATGTAGGGGCAATAATAATTTTGAATTTATCCTTATATATTTTTTTAATTCACTGTAAATTAAGGCTAAATAATGTTTTTTCTTTGAGATGAAAAGGGCAACCTTGCCCCCCCCTGCCCCACCTGGCCAAGGGCAGGAGGGGCAATTGCTCCCCCCTGCCCCCCCCCCTGTTCCGGCACCCTTGAATTGGAAACGAAAACAACATTGAACCATGAGATGTAAATGATATGATGATGTCAAAGAGCATATTGAGACCATAGGACCTGCATGTAAACTTAATGCAAGCATTTGAAATATGCCTATAATCTGCATTACTGTGATTGTTAAAATAGATAGATAGATAGATAGATAGATAGATAGATGGATAGATGGATAGATAGATAGATAGATAGATAGATAGATAGATAGATAGATAGATAGATAGATAGATTGATTGATTGATTGATTGATTGATTGACAGATAGACAGAATTCCTACCCTGAGGATTATAGTATACATGTATGTCACTATTATATTGTGTTCACCTGTTCTTGGGACAATTCTGTGTCACGTAAATATATAAAAGCTAAAAAGCTGCCCTTCCTGTTATCACATGGAGATAATGAAATCACATAAGCTGTGCAAGAATTGCTTTCACATGCACTTACAATAAATCTTGCATATTGGCATCATGATAATAAATGGAGAAGAGTTATATACCAACTCAGAGTCTCGTGTGTGAAGGCAATCTACACTCTTGATCAAAATGCTGGAATGATTTGGATTTTTAAGGTCCATCTCAGGCAATATATCATGATACATGTTTCACAGGGCTCATGGAAATTTTTTTGTGCTGTATGGAAACCTCGCTGCTATCTCATATCTACTCTTGTTTGAAGAGGAAATGGTGCTTAATGATAGGAAACACTTCAGTTTAGACTTTTTGTTTGTTAGTGAAAATGCCCAAGCCTGCAGAGTACCGCAACTCCTCGGAAAATTGAGGAAATTGAGCATTTGCAGTCGTCAACTTCACCTGACTTGTATAATACTATAAGGATACTTCGGGCCATTCTATGAACATGGCAGAGGTTCGGCTAACTGGTTGAACCATGTGCTAGTAACCTTCGCTGAAGAATGGTCATACCTGTCAAAAATTGGCAAAACCAAGTCGGCGGAATCCATGTTAGGACAAATGAAGACTAATGCTAAGTTCTCACGGGACATGACGGAGAACTTTTTGTTGCCGGCGGCACAGAGGCAGACGATTTCTTGGAAGATTTTGAGTTAGGATGGCGGGAAGGGCAATTATGTAATCAATTAAGGTTAATCGATAACCATGCAACGAAAGGCCTGCGGGGAAGAAAAGTTTTACACCGTCCCCAAAATTTCCTCCTCCTGCGGGATACTTTTATATCCCCCCGAGATATAAAAAGTACCCCTCAGCTATAACTGCCCCTCAGGGAAGCTATTTTACCGCGGCGGACTATTTTTTCACAGCGCCGGGTATTGCTTTTACGACTGCGGGAATGGTTTTGTACTACACGGGGATGTCTGTAGGACCGAGGGCATATCGCCAGGAATGAAAAGCATCCCGCAGTTGTCAAGGGCACCCCGGCGGAGGAGGGCGCTACGAAAGCCAATAAAAAGGGCCGCAGAGGGCCGCCTTGCTTCACTTGCTGCTTTACCTTTGAAGAGGACACTTCTGATGCTGGACAGACATAATGGCTGATGAAGATGCTGGGGAAGACCTTGACGTTGCTGTTGTTGCTGCTGTTGCTGGTGCTTATTATCTAAGAAGAAGAAGGAGGAGGAGGAGGAGGAATAGATGGTGGATTCGGAATTGGCTGCTGCAGAGGGAACAACATGGCCATTTCTACCAACTGATGCCTGAATTGGCCAACAATGATGTCTCTGGCTACTACAACTTCTGCAGAATGCCTCCTGAAATTTTTGCTGAAATCCTGGCTGCTTTGGCTCCTGCAATTACAAAACAAGACACCAACATGAGGAGGGCTCTGGAACCTGGATTGAAGTTGGCAGTCACCCTACGGTACCTGGAAGTTGCCCCAAGGGCTTCGAGAAGAGGTGGAATATGCCCCATTGCATCGGAGAACTGGATGGGAAGCATATTGCCATCAGATGTCCTCGGAAAGCTGGGTCAATCTACTACAACTACAAGGGCTTCCATTCCATTGTGCTTATGGCTTTGGTGGATTCTGACTGCATGTTCCTCTATGTGCAGACTGGATGCCAAGGAAGCTCATCGGATGGAGGAGTCTTCCTGGACACAAGGCTGAGGGACCTGCTGGAAGAAGAAGGACTTGGGCTACCCCCTGCTGAACCTCTACCTGGCACAGTTAGGAATCCTTTTCCATACTTCATCGTTGGAGATGAGGCTTTCCCCCTGAAGAGCTGGTTGTTGAAGCCTGTTCCAAGAAGAAACCTTGACATCCCCTCCAGAGTCTACAACTACAGAATTTCAAGAGCCAGGAGAGTGGTGGAGAATGCCTTCGGTATCCTGTCCCACAGGTTCAGATGCTTCCTAACTACAATGCCCCAGAAACCCGGCAGAGTGGCAGCCATCACTTTGGCAGCCTGCACTGTAGAGTCTACACAATCTTCTGCGAGACGAAGTAGGAATTCATCGAGCCGTGGACAACGACGTAATGGACAGAGAAGATCCTGCAACCCATGAAGTCATTGAAGGACTGTGGAGAGGAAGACCCTTGCATGACCTTGGATTCGCTCCAGCATATGGAAATGCCGCCAGACAAGCCAAGCAGTACCAAGACTACCTACGAGACTATGTCAACAGCCCAGCAGGAAGTGTCCCCTGGCAGATGGAAAGAATTTGAAGATGAAGCAGAGAAGCAGCAGCAACAGCAATTCAATGCCCCCCCCCCCCCCTGAAAAAACCACAAATTAACCCAGCCCTTGTAAGGGCTTACCACTTCCTCCAGAAAGAGCAGGCCTTGTACACATCTTTATGTTGACAAACCCCCCCCCCCCAAAAAAAACCCTCCCTGCAACAACTAAGTTTTTTGTGACGTACATAAAATAGCACATTTTTAGGTTTGCATCTATCTGTACAACCCATTTAAATCACTTTCACTTTCTGTCTATCAATCTGTCTATTTAGTTATCTATCTGTCTAATGGACAGTGTCTATCTATCTATCTATCTATCTATCTATCTATCTATCTATCTATCTGTCTATCTGTCTATCTATCTATCTATCCAAGTGCAATCCCTGCAAAGTGACGATAACTGCTTTTGTTTTCTGCAGTGTATATATGTAACGAGCATTGTGTTCCATCTATCTATCTATCTATCTATCTATTTATCTGTCTATCTATCTATCTATCTGGCTATCTATCTATCTATCTATCTATCTATCTATCTATCTATCTATCTATATATCCAAGTGTCATCACTGCAACATGACGATCACTTGTTTTTCTTTGCTACAGTGTATATGCGACGTGCAAATTTTTTCTTCTATCTAGCTATCTATCTGCCTATCAATCTAGCTATCTATCTGCCTATCTATCTATCTGCCTATCTATCTATCTATCTATCTGACTATCTATCTTTCTATCTATCTATCTTAATTAAAGTGTTGAAAAAACTTTAATTTAATTAAGAAAGCAGAAATGCCACCTGTACTGGTGGAGCAGAAAGTGAAAATGGGCCAAAAAAATTGAAGGGAAATAGCACCTTGCTTTTATGAAGGTGTTTAAAATTTACAAGGGCCAGGACCGGATTTTTTTTGGAGAGTTTGTCAACTTCTTTTTTGGGGCTCTTTTCATTTTTGCTCTTGTTTGTCAACGTAAGAGTTTTTTTAGTCAACATAAGATGTGTACGTGGCCAGCTCTTTTGGGAGGATTTGGTGGCCCTTAAAAGGGCCTGGGTTGTTTTTTTTTTTCTTTTTTCAGACGACTTGAACAGTCCTCGGAGAGGGCAGGTTGACTTGGCTCCACTGGTACGACAATGGAGTTTGATGTTGCTGCTGGTGGACAAGTGTCGGCTGCTGTGTCTGCTGCTGTACTTGCTGCTGCTGTACTTGCTGCTGCTGCTGTAGAGACTGCTGCTGCTGCTGCTGTAGAGACTGCTGCTGTAGTGGTGGCTGCTGCTGCTGTAGAGACTGCTGCTGCAGTGGTGGCTGCTGCTGTAGAGACTGCTGCTGTGCTGGTTGTGCTGGTTGCTGTAGTGGCTGCTGCTGCTGGCAAAAAGAGGGTCCGGGGAAGCCAAGCTTCTGGGGCTGTCAAACATCAGCTGGCTGAAGCTTAAAGATGACTGCTGCAGGGCTGGAGTCTGGCTTCGAATTGGCAGCAGGGACTGGAACTGGCTGCTGCTGCTTGGCTGGGACTGCAACTGCTGGCGTGGAGGCTGGGACTGCATTTGAAGACTTATAGAAGGCCTTGTTTGCTGGGGCTGCTGCTGAGTTGTTGGAGGCTGCTGCAAGTCCGGGTTGACAAAGGATGGAGCAGGACCAGGAGGAGGGATGTATTGCTGCTGCTGCTGCTGCCCTAAGATCATCTCCACATTCGCTTGCTGCATCATCATGATTTTATCTTGGACGGCTGCCTGTACAAAGTAGTTGTCAATCTTGCTCAAGGAGTCCAGGAGGCGAAGTCTCAGGGCACGGTTCATGTTCTTGCCAGATGTGAAGATACTCCTGCACATGTTCTGCAACTGGTGTACTTCTGGATCCAGCCTGTCAGCAGTTTGTGGGCACATGTCACAGAATGGTCCTGCCGGCTGAGGTGGTGCTGCTTTCCTGGGCCTGTCCGAAGTGTAGTGACCGGCAATTGAAGTGAGGGCAGAGGCCATCTCCTGGTCTGTGTCCTTCCTCTTCTTGGATGGCTTTCGTCCTGGGAAGACCTGCGGCTGGGACGGCTGGCGGGACTGCTGGGACATCTCCTGGGACGACTGCTGCTGGCTGGCTGGCAAGCTCTCATCCAGATTTGGCATAGGAGTGTAGTCCATGCCGACATCAGAATCGGACGACAGGCGGTCACTTCCTCCTGGTCCAGTGAAGCTGGAGATTTCCAAGGCACCCTTCGGAATGATGGAGGCCCTCAGGAATTCGCACTTCTGCAGGATGTACTTGTCTCGCTTGGACATCTTCTTTCTGCCAGACCCAGAAGCTTGAGGTTTGATGATCTTTCCGAAGGTAGTCCTGATGTGTTGCCCTGGGACTTGGTAGCAGTCTTCTTGGGAGTATCTTCCTCTGTGGTGTCATCGTAGTCGGAGTCCATGGTCTGCTGGAGGATTGCAGCTTGTAGATTTGGTACTGAGTCATCATCATCATCAGCAGGAGTATCATCATCTGGAGGTGGAGGTGGAGGCTGGACTGCAGTCTTGGCTCGGGTCTGGGCTGGAGTGACAGGCTTGACTGGAGGCTTGACTGGAGACTTGGTTGGAGACTTGGCTGGAGACTTGGAGGTGGTTTGACGCTTGGCTGAAAGAGACTTGCCAGGAGTGCGAGGCCTTCCCCTTGGAGCAGTCTTGGTGGGAGACTTGAAGACAGCATCAGCCGACTGGGTGCGCTTGGTTGGAGACTTGACATCAGCAGCAGCAGTGGCAGGCCTGCCACGCTTGGTTGGAGACTTGACATCAGCATCAGCAGACTTGGGACGCTTCTTCTTGACTGCAGCAGCAGTGGCAGGCCTGCTACGCTTGGTTGGAGACTTGACAACAGCAGCAAGCTTGGCCAGGACTTGATCTTCATCATCATCATCATCTTCATCCTGCTCATCAGCTTGTTGTTGCACTGTGGATGGTGGGGGGCCCTCGAAGATGGTCTCACTGGTCACTGTTGATGTAGCAGTGGTCACTGCCACGATGCTGTACGGCAAGGTGAACATGCTTGGAGAGAATGTAACAGCTGCATAGTCATCCCCTAGGAATGGAGCTGGTGAACCAACTGGAGTTGAAGATGGAGTAGTCAGTGGAGTGCAGGCTGGAGTGTTGCCCTTGGTTGGTGCCCTCAAGGTCTTCTTCCCTCTTCCTTTGGGTCCCATCTTGAAGCAGGATCAATCAGAAATGAAGCAGGATGAATCAGCAATGAAGCAGGATCAATCAGCAATGAAGCAGCGATTCAGCAATGAAGCAGCAATTCAGTAGGCTGTGAAGCAGAGTGTCATGGAGTATAGATGCGTTTGTCTTGAAGTTCAGAGCGGTTATGGTGCTCTAGTGGCTGCTCTTCTATTTATATGCAGGGCGCGCCAATGCTTCTCCAAGGCTGACCCCCCTAACGCGCCGTGGCATGAAAGGTCTCCGCCGCGATGCTTTCAGTACCCCGCACACAAAGGATTTTGCTAAAAATAGCCCCTGTGGCGCCACTCTGTCTGCTCCTGGAGGGGGTCCAGACAACGGCGCGAAGGTTTTGCACACGTCCCGGAGCATTTTCCTTGACGGCGAAGTGTACAAGAACCGCGGTGTTGACCTTTTTGGCGCCACGCAGGGAATCCCGCTCATTTTACAAATCGGCGGGAAAGTTATTACCCCTCAGTGGCGCAAAAACTTAGACGCCCTCGTGCTTTTCTGATCGCGGCGTCATTCAATTTTTCTGATCTGCTCCGCCGCAGAATTTTTGAAAATTTCAACAGGTTGAAACTTTTATTCTGGTCCGTGGCGATTTCTAGGAACGTCAAGGAGCAGGTTTCTCGACGGCGCGCAATCAAAAAATGTCCGGCGGGAACCCAAATTGTCCCTGCGGGATACTTAAAAAAGGAAATATTTTTCCGACGCCGATTTAAATAGTTCTCCGGTTGCCGCCGTGAGATCTTAGCATTAGCTATAGGTCAAAGCGTAAAACAATCAACATGATATTATTCTTGGAGTATGCTGAAATTTTACATCTGTCTTATGATGACATATTTTATGATTTTTCAATAAAAATTATCGATTTTTGTGAGCCATGCACCAAAGAAAAGTTTCAAATAATGCTCAGCCGCAAAATGATAGTTATATTATTATTTTTACCTAAATCTAATGTCTCAGGAACAAATCATTGCAATTCCATGCATTCAATGGCCAATTTTATAACATTGAAATCCTGCTCCTTGAAAATCCAAATTATTTCAGCATTTCGATAAAGAGTGTATATAAACCGAAGGACAAAAATTATCACCTCTTTTAGGAGACTATGGCATGAAGTCCTGAAGGGAAAATACCTGGATGGCACATGAAAACAGTTTGTAATTCAGTATGTTTTCAGTAAATCAGATCAAATTAGGTCTGGGCTGATCCATTTCACTGTAATAACCAATAAACAAATACTGTAAGCAGGCCTGGCAGCTAGACATCCATGGAATAGGCCTGTTTTGACCGATCTGTGATCATTTGACATGATCATGGGTTATGACTGCAGGTCTGTCTGGCTTTGGAAGATCCTTCATTCAGCCTGGTAGACCAAACTTGGTCATGAGCTTGCAAATGCTGGCTGGGAGCAGCCCCTCTATAGATATAACGTGCAACCTCGTACTGTGACAGTGTGACATGCCAGCCGCCAGCACCCAAACTACTGGTCTTCATTTCTCAATTGAGAGTCTACCCAATGGTAGTCTGTAGGCGTATCCCAATTCAGGAAAGATCAAGGAACTTTTCCGAGCGCTTTTGTGCAGTTAAGCACAACTGATCTCAAGTATTAGCCTATTTACTGCATTTCATGACTTGTGTGAGTGCAGAGGCAATAACCCATGACAAGAATATGTAAACATGACTTATTGGTTGTTGTCAATGTCTATAAAACTGAACACACAATAACTAAGTTTGAAGAATTGTTTTCTTTAAATTATTTCAAAATGGAAAAGTGATAACTTATTTCTGTCCTTCAGTTTATCTAACTAGAACTAGTAAATGAAGTTATACTCCACCGAGACGGTTATCTATTGTCTTTTGCCGTGGTATAACCAACAGATTTGTTAGTTATACCACTGTTGGGGATTAAGTTAGTACTTTTTCTGCAAACAACGCACCTAAAGAAACAACAAAGCAACAAAATTAAGTTACAAATCCTTCAGGAGTCATATATGGAGTATAAGTCGCTTATACAACTTGTTTTCGATGTATAACTAACATTTCAGGAGTTATTTACCTAGGGCTAAAGCCCTCGGTAAATAACCACCTGAAATGTTAGTTATACACCTCAAACTCTTTGTATAACCTATACTCATTTGTTCCATGCCGGATTGGACGTTTAAGTTTATTCATGATTTTTAAAAAATTCTTTGAGAGTTTTTCAGCAGATGATTATTATCCATCTTTCAGCACTGTGTCATGTGCAGCTGAAGAGCATGACAGCATGCTGACATTATAGTGACAAGCAAATTTTTTTGCACCTGAGTTCTGAGTATACAAACAGTTTTAGTTTAGTTACAGTTTCGGGTTCCAGCTGACTGAGCACAGTCTGCTGTACAGTAGGGTGGTCCTTATACAATGCAAAAAAATAAAACTTGAAAATGTCTAGCTCTGACCCCCCAGATATCTTCCTTTTGGTAAAAAAATGAGATTTGCAAAGTTTCACAAAAATCAATGCACATTTAGAGGTAGCTCAAAGGCCTTGAATTTTGTCTCATTTTGGGTTTCAGTCACCAAATCATTGCCAAAGACCAAAAATACTGCCATTAAAAAAGTGACATCTCTGCAGCACCAGTCTCACTTGCATTTTTTCTGGAATAAGTCTTTAGATTTATAACTGTTCTATTTGAAAGGAAAACTAATTTTAAGCCTAACGATGATAATTTACATTATATCAAGGACATCAGTTAAATGCAATGAGAATGTAACATTCAGACCAACTTTGT
This sequence comes from Platynereis dumerilii, assembly GCA_026936325.1. NCBI lineage: Eukaryota > Metazoa > Annelida > Polychaeta > Phyllodocida > Nereididae > Platynereis > Platynereis dumerilii. Next base: position 160,895,700 of record JAPTHN010000001.1, read on the forward strand.
GACAAAGACACATATATATAGTGGCACTTATTACTATGACCTGCACATTCACTGTGTTGATGTTAATTAGAGCTTTTTTCAGAGGCTCTTTCTTATTTGAAGTTTAATATCTTCAACCATTATATCCTATCTTCAACCATTATATTAGGGACTTGGTGTCCTGTGATGCATCTTTAACGAGCATCAGGACATTGAAATTCAGGCAAGTACCGGAGGTGATTTCCCATCTTCTGGTTTTGTCACGTACACTCATACAGTTTGCTTAATTGGTTAGCATATTACTCAACATCTTGGAGAAGACAAAGGTTAATTTGCTGTGCGCACACAGCAAGGATGAAAGTTTCATCAAAATATATTAATATTCAGAAGTAGCTCAACGGCCTTGAAAATTGCTTGATTGAAGCAATTTAGGAGTTCATAGCCAGACTGTGTCAATTTCTCTTAACATCTCTATCCACCATACATGGCCTTAGTCAAGGAACTTTAGTCACATATTAATGTCTTCATGATTCAGAATATCTACAATCAAAACAAAAATTGACTGTGATGAAACAAACTTCTAAGAAGTTGATGGCAGTGTAGTAATTTGACACAGTAGGCCTGTACCATCGGTGAGCTCCCGATTGGTGAATAAAATTGTCAGAGACTTCTCTCTGTCACAAACCTCACACGGATGGCTGTTCTTAACTGTTTCTGTGCCCAAAAGGACATCATAAACAAAAAAACAGTTTTGCTGTCAACACAACATGATATTTGTGGTGCGAAGTTACTTGAAATAGCAAGTTTTTGGTTTCTTTCTCTATCTCCACCTTATCCAAGGAACCTCTCAGGTAAGAAGCAACTCCTACTGTAAAGAAAATTGAAGCAGTTTGGAACAGAGCAAGGTTATCGACAAGATATAGTCAAGATGTTATCAAGAAGGCTGAAAAACTTAAAATATGAAGAGTGACAAGCCTAAGGCAGATTCCACGAAAAGCTGCAAAATGACTTACCAAAACTTTGTCCACAAGTTACATTAGCACAATGCTGATATTGCAGTTACATTAGCAGTTACATTAGCAATAAAAAACAGCTACCACTCCAAGTTGTTTATTTTGTCGGTGATCTATATAGGTAAATAATGCACATTTTTCAATAAGATTTCAGAATTTCATATTTTAGATTTGCCAAGATAGCAAGAACACTGAGAAATTCCGATGTAAAAGTTGCTAATGTAACATCAGAGTCCACTGAGACGGAATTGAGTTACATTAGCAGTCTCTCTTATTTTTCCTTTTTAAAAATAGTTTCTAGTTCTGAAGGTTATTACAAATGGTGCCAAACAAGTATTTTAAATTTATTTTATTAATCACATATCCTTATATTTTTCTATAGTGTTTTCTGTTCATTCTACGAAGTGCCAAAGTTGGAATGTCAAATGACCAGTAAGTTTTGCCGTCCATTTTGTCCTTATGAGAGATAAAAAAAGTATTTTTTAAGAGCAAAAAGTGGCATATTGGTGGATTCTTTTATTGATATTTATTCTTTAGTTTACTGATTTACTTGGTAATGGGTCCACGTGCTTCAGGAAGCAACAGATAGTTAATAAAAAAGGTGGGACAGTTTAAGATACTCTGTGAGCACATTTTCGTGGAATCTGCCCTAAAGAAAAATTCAAAACGAAGATCGCCAAAGCAAATTTCAAAAGAGGACAGTTTCATCTAATATTTCAAAAGGCCAAGGAGGGATGCAATGACTCTTATTGCAATTTCTGACTTCTGAGAATAGAGAATTCCTGATTGCTCAAAGGGAAAAAGTGCAATGAGGTTCAATGGCTGGTGTTGATAAGGTCTTTGACAGAAAAGAAGGGAAAGGGAAGGAAGACAAGGTGAAGTACATTGTAAATGCATTAATGCAACATCAGCAAAAGTCAGAATTAAGCCAATGTAGCTCTGTTCAATGAAAAGGTCACTGAAGAAGTACTTTGCTGTAGATCCACTTACTCTTAATCTGAAGATTCTGACTGTGATGAACCTTTTCCCGGATGCATATGCTTCAAAACCGAAGGAGGGTCATACAGAAACAGTCAGAGCAGAACTGACATCATGGTGTGTCTGATAGTGCTTCTGGATGTTTGTTAGTGCAACTGCTAGAGCACAACCTCACCAATTTTGCTATCAAGAATTCATTAAATTTAATTTTCACTCCAGTTCCCCTGGTAGTAAACTTAGATGCAAAAGCTGCTGGCCGACCTTATTGGTTCCCAGAAAGTTGATGGTCTTCTAGTTTTAGACTCGGGGTAAAGCCTTGTTCAAATGCTCACAGTTCCAAAGCTTGCAACAGGAACATGTGTGACTCAAGCTAATGCTGTGTCTGATACACTGAAGCACTGGGGATTAGAAAAACAAGTTTGTGGTTTTTGTTCTGAAATAAAATGCTCAAATACAGTTTGTCTAACAGTAGTCTGCCTTGTTTTATAGTAGAAACATGGTCGTGAACTTCTGTAAGCTGGTGCGGCCTTGCAGAATGCATGGGACAGTCATCAGGCCCTCAAATTTCAAGAGATTCAGTCCCAAAGGAACAACCTTGACCCAAATGAATATCATCAAGGAATAAGTCACCCATTACCAAAGCTTCTCATTGAAGGTTTCAGACAGGATTTGACCATGTTTGTGTATGAATAGCTTGCTGAGAATCCACCATCGGATAACTATCGTCAGTTCCTGGACCTGGGTTAGGGTGGTCCTTATACAATGGAAAAAAATAAAACTTGAAAATGTCTAGCTTTGACCCCCCAGATATCTTCCTTTTGGTAAAAAAATGAGATTTGCAAAGTTTCACAAAAATCAATGCACATTTAGAGGTAGCTCAAAGGCCTTGAATTTTGTCCCATTTTGGGTTTCAGTCACCAAATCATTGCCAAAGACCAAAAATACTGCCATTAAAAAAGTGACATCTCTGCAGCACCAGTCTCACTTGCATTTTTTCTGGAATAAGTCTTTAGATTTATAACTGTTCTATTTGAAAGGAAAACTAATTTTAAGCCTAACGATGATAATTTACATTATATCAAGGACATCAATTAAATGCAATGAGAATGTAACATTCAGACCAACTTTGTGACAAAGACACATATATATAGTGGCACTTATTACTATGACCTGCACATTCACTGTGTTGATGTTAATTAGAGCTTTTTTCAGAGGCTCTTTCTTATTTGAAGTTTAATATCTTCAACCATTATATCCTATCTTCAACCATTATATTAGGGACTTGGTGTCCTGTGATGCATCTTTAACGAGCATCAGGACATTGAAATTCAGGCAAGTACCAGAGGTGATTTCCCATCTTCTGGCTTTGTCACGTACAGTTTGCTTAATTGGTTAGCATATTACTCAACATCTTGGAGAAGACAAAGGTTAATTTGTGGTGCACACACAGCAAGAGGATACATGAAGCAGGTCTTGACATAGATCTTTGAAGAGACAAAGATCTTGCAGACTCTTTCGCTCACATGCGGAGAGATGGAATTGTCTCCGTAATATCCACACTTTGAAACAATAAATGACTTAACTCATCCAATGAGTCTGATGCATCACCCCGAGAGCGTTGAACTTTTACCAATCCTGATGATTGTGATGAAGAACTCCCACATACACCCAGGTCCAGGAACTGACGATAGTTATCCGATGGTGGGTTCTCAGCAAGCTATTCATACACAAACATGGTCAAATCCTGTCTGATACCTTCAATGAGAAGCTTTGGTAATGGGTGACTTTTTCCTTGATGATATTCGTTTGGGTCAAGATTGTTGGGACTGAATCTCTTGAAATTTGAGGGCCTGATGATGGTCCCATGCATTCTGCAAGGCCGCACCAGCTTACAGAAGTGCACTACCATGTTTCTACTATAAAACAAGGCAGACTACTGTTAGACAAACTGTATTTGAGCATTTTATTTCAGAACAAAAACCACAAACTTGTTTTTCTAATCCCCAGTGCTTCAGTGTAGATAGATATAGATAGATATGGTAAGTGCAGCCCTCTAAGCCCAGTTCTGGGCGCTCACGAGGGTTGATTGATGAGATGAGAGAGAGAGCAGGAGTCCTCAACATGTTACACATTTACCCCATGTGAGGGATCTTTTACTTGCCCAGCACAGACACTGATACAAGGGGCCGCCAATTTAACGTCTCATCCGAACGACATCCAGCTGGGATTTTGCTCATAAAGGTACACTGAAAATTTCGGGTTCCCCAACCGAGAGTCGAACCCATGCAGGCAAAGACCTTCAGCGGAGCAGGCGGGGACCTTAACCACTACACCACCCAGCTGCCAGTGTATCAGACACAGCATTAGCTTGAGTCACACATGTTCCTGTTGCAAGCTTTGGAACTGTGAGCATTTGAACAAGGCTTTACCCCGAGTCTAAAACTAGAAGACCATCAACTTTCTGGGAACCAATAAGGTCGGCCAGCAGCTTTTGCATCTAAGTTTACTACCAGGGGAACTGGAGTGAAAATTAAATTTAATGAATTCTTGATAGCAAAATTGGTGAGGTTGTGCTCTAGCAGTTGCACTAACAAACATCTAGAAGCACTATCAGACACACCATGATGTCAGTTCTGCTCTGACTGTTTCTGTATGACCCTCCTTCGGTTTTGAAGCATATGCATCCGGGAAAAGGTTCATCACAGTCAGAATCTTCAGATTAAGAGTAAGTGGATCTACAGCAAAGTACTTCTTCAGTGACCTTTTCATTGAACAGAGCTACATTGGCTTAATTCTGACTTTTGCTGATGTTGCATTAATGCATTTACAATGTACTTCACCTTGTCTTCCTTCCCTTTCCCTTCTTTTCTGTCAAAGACCTTATCAACACCAGCCATTGAACCTCATTGCACTTTTTCCCTTTGAGCAATCAGGAATTCTCTATTCTCAGAAGTCAGAAATTGCAATAAGAGTCATTGCATCCCTCTTTGGCCTTTTGAAATATTAGATGAAACTATAGCAAAATATAAGGATATGTGATTGATAAAATAAATTTAAAATACTTGTTTGGCACCATTTGTAATAACCTCAGAACTAGAAACTATTTTTAAAAAGGAAAAATAAGAGAGACTGCTAATGTAACTCCATTCCGTCTCAGTGGACTCTGATGTTACATTAGCAACTTTTACATCGGAATTTCTCAGTGTTCTTGCTATCTTGGCAAATCTAAAATTATATTGCTAATGTAACTGCTAATGTAACTGCAATATCAGCAATGTAACTTGAGGACAAAGTTTTGGTTAGTCATTTTGCAGCATTTCATGGAATCTGCCTTAGGCTTGTCACTCTTCATATTTTAAGTTTTTCAGCCTTCTTGATAACATCTTGACTATATCTTGTAGATAACCTTGCTCTGTTCCAAACTGCTTCAATTTTCTTTACAGTAGGAGTTGCTTCTTACCTGAGAGGTTCCTTGGATAAGGTGGAGGTAGAGAAAGCAACCAAAAACTTGCTATTTCAAGTAACTTCGCACCACAAATATCATGTTGTGTTGACAGCAAAACTGTTTTTTTGTTTATGATGTCCTTTTGGGCACAGAAACAGTTAAGAACAACCATCCGTGTGAGGTTTGTGACAGAGAGAAGTCTCTGACAATTTTATTCACCAATCGGGAGCTCACCGATGGTACAGGCCTACTGTGTCAAATTACTACACTGCCATCAACTTCTTAGAAGTTTGTTTCATCACAGACAATTTTTGTTTTGATTGTAGATATTCTGAATCATGAAGACAATAATATGTGACTAAAGTTCCTTGACTAAGGCCATGTATGGTGGATAGAGATGTTAAGAGAAATTGACATTCTGGCTATTAACGCCTAAATTGCTTCAATTAAGCAATTTTCAAGGCCGTTGAGCTACTTCTGAATATTAATATATTTTGATGAAACTTTACAGACCTCATTTTTTAGCCAATTGGTCAGACAATGAGATTTCAAAAGTTTGTAAATAAGGACCACCCTACTGTACAGGCAGGCGAGTAAGTGAGGCTGCAGACTGACGAAATTCAAGTCGAATTGGGTGTCGAATTTGAACCTAGGGCTCTAGAATAGCTGCCTTTCAGGTCCTCCGCAGAAATGAGCTGGGCAGCATCAAAAATTAATGTTAGTGCGGACCTGACAGGCAGCACAATTAGTGAAATGTTGTAGCCTGGGGTTCCTGGTGAATTCATGGTGATACACTCACTGCATTGACCTCCAAGCCGGGATTTGACCACCTTTGATCTTTGAGATATGGTGAAAGTTTTGTTTTGTCTTTTACAGCTAATCACTAAACTCCTTCTCCAGCTGAGTGACATGCATTCAGTTGACACATACTTAGGACAGAAATGGGATCAGATGTTCTCTGTGACATGCAATAATACACCTTCCATTTCTACTTCCCATCTCCTTCCAAGAAGATTCCAAATTTAGCCACCTGGCATCACATGGCATGTTTGACTAATGATAATGACAGTTATGACACTGCAGCCTTGACAATATTAATTCTGCACAGTCTGAGAGCAACTGCCTGACGTCATGTTGCTGACTCTCCTGACCAATGAGCATGTACATATAGCTTGGTAATATAGAAAAAGCCTTGCATGACATTTGTTTTTTTCCTAACGCCTCAACTGACCAATAGCCACCCAGTCTCAGCATGACATCATGCTTTCATTCAATGAAAAAGGATACGTATCCATTGGATGGATAATAAAAGTAACCGAATAGCCTAAATGGGAAATTCAGGTTGTGAATGCTCCTGACATCTGCGGTTTTTGGTCAACACCTCTTAATGTCCTCCACTTATCAATATGTGCTCTGATACGGTTGTTTTATTTACTTTTTGTTTTTCAGATTATGTTTTCTTTACCCGAGGATTGACAGAGGGTGCCAAAAATATATTGTAAGTGTTGCGTAATGAGATTGTACAATTTACCCTCGATTTAGAACCAGAGTCACATATTGGCCAGAATGAACTTGATAGAGCCGGAATGCTTAGCACTCAAGATCGAGCAAAATAGCTGATTCTTAACCATATGCAGGTTGTATATCACCAAACTGCACCCAGCTATATTTGTCAGAATATTAGCCGAACTAGCATAACACCCGTGAAGACATGCATGGGAGAAGGGAGAAAATAAAGGTTGTTTCGTAATGGGCTATAGTTAGATTATGAGAAAACATCATTCCAGCTCCTGGCCAATGAGTAGTTTTGTTGGAGTAGCGTAAGGGGTCCGTGAATTAATAGTATGATACTCCAACGATACAATGCGAGGTACTTGAAAAATAACTTTTTCTTGAACGAACCAATGGGAAGAAAATCATAATTTTAGCTATCAAGGTGTGTCAGCATGGAACTACTTTCCAAATATTGTTAAGACTAAGGATATATTTAGAGGCTAGGTTAAACAATTCTTAAACACAAGCACATTTAAATGAAATTTAAGCTTCAGTTGCTTATTAATTAATTTGTTTACATTGTATATATTTTAACAATTAACAGCTTGGATAGCCTTTATTGCATCTTGATGCCATCTTGTAGCCCGGACGACACTGGAAATAAGTTTTTAACTTTTGTGTGCAGTGCAAACTGCATTGCGACAATTTACTTTTACATCTATGTATTATTTGTATCTGTACCCTCTTTTAATGTGGCTAAATAGAGTCCATATTTCTATCTATCTGTATCAAAACAATAACCTGATACGAGTTAGTCACATAAAACTAAATTATAAGCTTTATTTTCATTGCACTTCTGGCACATACAGTCCTACACTGTAAAAGAAGTTTGCCTCCCTTATCGAATTATCCAAGTTGAACTTCAAGCTGCCATTAGCTGATTAGGGGCACAAGGCAGCAGATTTCAATTCTGGGCCGGGGTAGCCTACAGAGAATCTCAAGGGTCTCCTGTTGGTATAATTTGGCTAATTCAAAAAGTGGTTGCCTGCAATTGGACTATTATCCAGGGGAATTTCTTTGATGTGCTCACTCCTTGACTTTAAGTTAAGACCAAGACCAGGGGCGTATCTACAAATGGCCTGAGAAGGGGGGGGGGGCGCTCCGCAGCTTTTCCTGTCTCTTCCATGTAAATTTTGGGGCTGAGGGGGGGGGGGGCATGGCCCACCTAAATGCGCCACTGTCCAAGACACCATCTGGTGTTTCCTGTAGCCAACACATCCATGGAAGTAGTATCAGACACTTTAAAATTAATTAACAGCATTGACAAAGCATTCCAAGCACACCGAGGCTATTTCGTCACATGTTTTGCATTGGATTTAGTTGATCCTCTTTTTTTTTCAATCTTACTTAATATGTTTCCTCATTACCTTTATAAAGTGTCATGAAATCATTAGTAAATTGAACAATGTATAACAGTCTCTGATCAACACTATTGACGAATAAGCCTAATGACAGGATACACCCCACGGTCTCTTCACTATTCATGTTATATCAACTCCCCCCCCTACTTCCCCCGACTTACCAAAATCTTCTTGGAGAATCCGAGATAAATGTTTCATAATATTAGTAATCACTCACAGGCAGAATAGGTAAATAAATGCATTCTGTAAATAGATAAAACCTCCTTTTTAAAAAATGTTTATGAAATATTCAAAGTAATGTCACATTAACTACTCTTTAGTAATTTTGACTCAAGGAGTGAAAACTATATGGGCTTCTAGTATCATTGGACCTCACTTCTAGAATGCTCTGTCATGAATACAATTTGACATCAACTTACTTTATTGACCTTTCCAAAAGCGGGCTTATTATCGTTTTCATAGCTACATGTTTTTCAAGTTTGCAATTTGCTTCATTCCAAAACTATGATGTCAGAGATTAGTTGAATAATTTTGTTTATTACAAGCACAGATTTCAGGAAACTGTCAAATTGCAGTGACACATGGATGATGTATGTTTCACTATGCACTGTAACTGAACCAAACAGACTACTTAGCCTCAAAGGAGAGTTGCTATTACATACAAAAAAAGTTGTTTGAAAGTGTGATCACTGGTGTCTTGTGAAACACAGCAACACATTTTGTTTGGAAAACAATTAGGTGCAACACTCAGCTTAGACCTTCATTGTTTGTTGTGGTTGTACACAAATAGTAACATTGCCTGGCAGTTTTAAATTCCTTTGTCATTAACTGTGATGTCAAATTCTGAACTGATATGTCACAGATTGAAGATTAGACCAATCACATTGACAGATATCTGATGATGTCACGGTTTAACTGCAATACGAAGTTTTTCAAAAAACACATAGCTATGAAAACGATAATAACTATCTTGTATTCTAAAACTCATCTTGTTTTTATAACGGAGTGTCACATTTTACAGATGATTTCATATTAGTTGTAGGAAATACATCATTTTTCCTGAAATTTTCATTGGTTAAGAGAAGGTATGACACCACTCTCTCCTGAAAAGTGACATAGCGTTTTACATAGATGACCATAGCATTCTATTCCATTGATCTCCTCAATGGAACTGACTCCAGCTATTTAAGGTGATAGTTTCTGTTAGTGTTTAACACATTTTTAGCATGCATGACAGAAGAATTTCATTAATTATGTAACTTTGGTCACACAACAAGCCGGGGGGTCTATTTTTGTAATCTAGAATGATTTGTGACTCATTCACAGATTTCTGAACAAAAAATAAGTATTGACCACACTCTTGTACTGCTGCTGCCTCCTAATTGAGAATAACATAGTGTCAACATACCCCAGTTTTTAGGCCACAAGAAAATAAGATGTGCTACCAGTCATAAAATGTGGCATTTAGAAATATTTTTATCAATTAAATGATATTTCTAATTTTCAATTTTTTGCCTAATTCACCAATGTAAGATTATGTTGTCAAACACACAAACAAATAATCCAAGAAGAAATAGCTTTGTCTAATGCAACGTTAGATGAAAACATATGGTTCGCAGCTTCCTTAGTGGACAGTAGACTACATCATGGCTGTGTTATGCTTGTTAAATGACACAAATTACAGTTATTACATTTGACCATTCTATGGTATATTTCAGCATCTATGCCAGTCAAGATGATTTTCAGAGTCATACACCTGTTTGTCAAATCAAGGTTTATACCTCCTTGATTGCTGTAAACTACAACCTGTTCCAATTCTTCCTAATTGACATTTCTGGTGCATGGTGGCCAAAGTAACCCCGACACCGACTTGGAGATTTGGGGTAACATTGGCCACAGCCGTAGTCTCACCAAATTGCATAACAAAGAAGCATACCTTGTGTAGTTTAAACTGTGATATATAATCTTTAAAAAATTGTCCACGGTTTTTACCGCATAAGCTTGCTGCCCAGTGGAAGCTTCCCTGCCAAATTACGCTTTTTTGCAATTCTGCTTCATTCCAAAATGGCCTCCAAAGGGAGCATTAGTATCATAATAAGGAAAGACAAATTTCTTGAACATTTCAATGCTATACTCACAACGAAAATGGTAAGATGAATAGCTTTCGGAGCTCATCCAAGCTCCTTCTTCAGTTCTTGAGTTTGAAAGATGAGCGGTCACGTGACGGTGTTGATGACGTGGTGTCACGTGATGCTAGTATCTCCCGGTATATTGCAGAAAAATTAATATACATAAAAAGTAAACAAGTAACTCTAGCAGATGCAAAGATTTCCTGGTATCTATATTAGTTAGATAGATACAGAGCTCTGAATCTTTTTCTCATCTGATAGCCAAAGTAATACAGAACGGCTATGTAACCCTGTTTTTCAGTAGTTCCCTTACTTCTGTTTTTCTTGTTTTTAATATGGTTTTTAATTATGTTAATCTGTACCTTATATGTTTTTCTTGGACGAAGGAAGTTTAATAATATTAATAAGCTTAGAAAAGACAGAAATGCAAAGTGAACTACAGCACTGGATGACCTAGCTCAGATCTTGAGAGAAAATTAATTAATCTTCCTGTCTGGCCTCTGTGACATTTGTCAGGTTGTCACTTGAACCAAACTATAACCTTTCTAATCTTAACCAAACATTTCCAGCCCAAGGAACTTGTACACACTCGAACTAAGGGGGCCACCATTTAATCTTAAGACTTTGAGTCCTTTTTTAAATAAATAATTTTTTGCTCAGTGTTGGTGAAATAAATAAATTCCTTCTGGACAGTCTTGAAATAAATAATTTCTGGAGGGAGTTTTTCTTAACAAGGTGTTGTTTAATTTAGGAATGCATTTTCGGGAACTTCATGCACTTGATATAAATAATTACTGCTGCCGTATACCGTGAAATAAATAATTTTGCCGAGGAAAACTCCAAGAATCTCCTGATTATTAAATGGTCGCCCCATAAAGTCACAACAAGAAATGAATGAGTGAGAGAATGAGCAGGAAGCCTTTAGGATCGAGTGATATTAATTCACATAACAGATTGTGAAATTGTTACTTAGAGATGCCAACTTACACGAAGGCTGTTTTTTCATATTAGTTCTGCTTATGCCATCTTTCTGTCTTTCAATTTTCCACTTTCAAAAGTTAGACTTTTTCAAACAGTTCATTTGAAAGCTCTTTTTGCAAGGAATTAGAATATATGTCTGTAACTAATTTTGACATTTATGAATAAGTGGCGTAACCATGCGAAACCACAAAAATGCAGCACTTGATTCAATGGTTCTATTAATTGACTTTAACCTGAAAATAGTCGACTGCCAAAAAAAAAAAATACAGTAATGTTGTGGAAAATGGCTGCCAATAGTAACCTAAGTCAAAGCTGAGGTGGTTCCCTATCTAAATATGTCTGTAAAGATGTTTTTAAAGTGTGTTTCATGCTTCTTTGTAAAAATGCACATTTTTTACGTACCTGAGTCTGGCCTTTCGTGCCTTGCGTTTGAGCTTGTCATTTAGGTCAAAGTACATTGCTTCTTATCTAACTTCATTTTTTTTTTTGTTCCAAAATAAACCTTCGTAATCTCCAAGGGAAGTCTTACAGGAAAATTCTATTTGTCTATGAACATAATTATACGGTGTCTGGGCTTTGAGATTGTGAGATACATAATCTCGTCTTGCTTGTCACATTTCCAACAAAGAGCCAGAGTTTTTGATTTCATCCAAAATTATTGAATGTGAGAATTTACACTCTTGCTCATAAATATGGAATATAGGCACATGTCAAAATGTGAGTAGAAGTTGGGAAACACCATTTCATTATGGGAACTGCAAACAGACTTCCAACAATTTTTCTAGATAAATATGGGTCCATTCAACACCATAAAGTGGAAATTTTATGAATTTGGAGAAAATATGGAAAACTGGGATTAATAATGGAAACAAGGAAAAAACAACAAATATTCCAGATTTTTAAAGGGTTGAAATCACATGAAATATTGTTGATAAATGAAAATATATGACAGCGAAAGAATAATTTGGGTCAAAATTAGTTAGTAACATAGTCCATTTTGGGAAAATACCCACTAGGGGTAATCTAGACTTCGATTTGAATGGGAAACCTATTTTTTCTTGATTTGTGAATATTTTTCTCTCTAAAAGAGCTTTAGCTCTGAAATTTTAAGGGGTAGAAGGCAGACCATACATATGTTGGATGCACAATTTCATTTGTCTCAACGATGCTTGATTTGGACGCAGTCAGGAAATATCTCAATCTGAGAATTTTGACAATGTCTTGAAATTTTGAAACTTTTGGAATGTATGATTATTAGAAACCACTTTTGATGCACCAAAATGTACACTAAAGAAGATATTCTCCAAATGGCAATATCGTTCTGGCTGGAAATTGATCACATCGTTCGCTATTACCTGTTTATCACAACACAACAATGTTTTGCTCGCCATGATAGCCGATCACACACCTAACATTATACAAAGTCTCTTTTAGTCAGGCCTATGTGTGATACACTTGCAAGGATGACCTTTTGCAATATTTCTATGAATCCATTCAGTGATTTATAATTTTTTGGCTGCCATAGATAAGAGTACTAAATTGACAATATTGTGATGTGACAAACAGTCAATAGCGAGCGATCAACATTTTTGTCAGTGGAAACCATGGTACCATTTGGAAGAACTCTTCATGGGTGTACTTTTCAGTGCGTAAAAGTCGTTCCGATGTTTACATAGTCCAAAAATTTTCAAATTTCAAGAAATTGTCAAAATTCTTGAATCAAATTATTTCCTGATTGCATCAAAATCGAGCATCATTGGTGCCAAATGAAATTGTACATCCAAGATATGCATCCTCTACCTTCTATCCCTCAAAATTTCAGAACTTAAGTCCCATTGGAAAGAAAGAAATTTTCAATTCACGACAAAATGGGGTGTGCCATTCAGATCAAGGTCCTGATTACCCCTAGAGGGTATTATTTCCAATATAAATTATGTTACTAACTCATCTTGACCCTAATCATTCTTTTGGTATCAATTATTTTCATGTGTCAGCAATATTTCATGTGATTTCAACCCTTCAAAAATCTGGAATATTTTTTTTTTTTAGTATTTCCATTATTGACCCCCGTTTTCAAGATTTTCTCCAATTTCATAAAATTTCCACTTTGTGATGTTGAATGGACCCATATTTATCAAAAAAAATTGTTGCAAGTCTGTTTGCAGCTCCCATTACGAAATAGTGTCACCAAATTTCTACTCTGTTTTTGACATATGCCTACATTCCATATTTATGAGCAAGAGTGTATGTCTATATGTGATTAGTAATTGTAGATTATCGTTATACACTACCATAGCAACAGGCGTTATTTCCGCAATTTCAATTTTGTTATACATTTAAAATGTTTAACTTCGGCCATATTACAGCACAGATCATCCAAGATCAATAACATTCTTCTCTCATTATATCCGTGCATGGCGCTGAACAAAAACATTAGAACATTGTAGGGAAATACATTAATAACAATCTAGGTGATGCTTTACAAGGGAGTGAAGGGACACAATTTAGTTGATGAAAGCAAAATGCAGGATATACCAAAGATATTCCATAATTTGGAAGGTTATGCTTTGCTGCATCTTGTGGTGATGGTTTCAAATAAGCAGACTACTTCAACAACACCTTATTAATTTGTGACTCTCCTGCATTTCTTTTTCATAACTATGCAAGATTGAAGGCTTCTATTACACAAAAAATGGAGCTTCAATACAATTAGAGATAGTTATGACATGACAATTGGACAACAGAAGAAAATGCTGACAGAGTAACGCCAAAACGACAGTCATGAACTTCAATAATGTCATGTAGGCCTGCACATGCAAAGAGGTGAATATTATACACTGGCGTGTACGATGTTGCCCCCCCCCCCCATATACAAATGAATCCTCATTATATGTCATTCAGTTATCTTACATATTACAGGAATCTGGAAAAAGGCACTCGATAGTAAACAATATGTTGGCATACTAATGTCAGATTTATCTAAGGCATTTGATTGCCTGCCCCATAATATTCTTATTGAAAAACTGAGACGTTATAAATTTAGTGACTCTTCAGCATTGTTGATTGAAAATTATTTGTCAGAAAGATTTCAGAGAGTGAAGATTCAAAGTTCTGTTAGTTCATGTGAACCGTTGTCAAAAGGGGTGCCGCAAGGCAGCATTGTGGGACCGGTTTGTTTTAATTTAGGCCTATATATAAGCGATTTATGGTTATTGCCAGAAAGTAAGAATTTGTTTCCCGGTAATTACACAGATGACAATATACTGTCACCATGCATTCTCGGAAATACCCGGGACAAAGTTATTACCAGATTAGCTCAGATTAAAAATTCACTGTTAAACTACTAGCCGCGTGGTTTAAAGATAACCTTATGAAGGCGAATGTTGAAAAATTTCAACTCCTGTTTCTATCCCCAAACTGTAAAGAGTAGGGAGAATCAATCACTATTCAAGTAGACGGTATTACTCTAACAAGTCAACATAATGCAAAATTGTTAGGAATAGACATAGATCATCAATGTTTCCCATTGGAATAGCATTGCATTGTCAATCAGATGATCTCAATTCATTTCAAGATATTTGCTAGTATGCTCGTGCTACTTGAAACTCTTCAGTTAAGGGGAGAGTTCTAAACCTAAGAGAAGCAAAAAATGAATTTTCATAATTGTTTCATTTTTTTTCCGGATTAATAGAAGCTTTTATTTGCAATAAACTGTAATTTCAATGCTATTTCAATGCAGGGATATAATATTGATATCCTGAATATGAATGCGTCTATGTTTGAGGTGACGGTTCTATTTTTCCTCTAAATAGCCCACACCGGTAGTGATGGTGTGTAAAACACAAACTCGATCAATCATCCACCCAAGAATGTGCATAATAATTGGGAACGCCTCAAAACCATGACATAACTCCAGACTAAAGCAACAGATGGGACAAAAATGACATGATGTCGTCTCCATGGCACATATAAAATTCTTTGTAAAGGATATTAAAATACTGTTAATTCTTTTTGAGAAATCATGAAAAAGCATGGTTATCCGAATCAAAATAAATACGAGTATCTTGTATCTTGTATTTTACTCTAGTTACTACAATACCATCTTCAATCTTTGTTCACATACAGCTATATAGGTGTAAAAACAATTGCAAGGTTTCTCTATAAAATCATAAATTTAATCAGCCAGGTGACAAACCTTTGATTAGGCCTATCCAGTCCTCCAACAAATGCTCTAGATTCTTAAATTACATGACTTTTTATCCAATCAATTATCAGCATAAGCTGAAATCTTACTTGACAGAAATGTGACAGCTCCACGTCAATGCAATCAATATTTTTCACCTGAGAGACAAGTCATTAATTAAACTAATTACAACTTCCTCCACAAGTGCCAGTCAGATGATACAATTTTGTGAGATGCAAAAAAGGCACGCTGCAAAAAAGGGTCCCAAGGTCACACTTTATATCTGTGAGTGATGAAATATTTAAGAAAGATTACACAAGATGAATTATGCCCAATTTGATAAAAAGATGCCAACAAAAAATTCTCCAAAAAAGTTGCATGAAATTTCCTATTAAGGCAGATCAATTTAGTTTTTTCCAATTTCCCTCTCTCAAACACACTACCAAAAAAGAATTGTTGCAAAACTATTGCACTTTGTATCAACGGCGTGACAACATTTAGATTAGTTTATAGAGTTGCAAATACAACCGCTTTCCCGTGACATCAGTGGATATATTTGTTTGTGATATACAAGCATGTGTTGAATCTGTACAGATAAATTTGACAAAGCTATATAAATGTATCTATTCGATAATGTCATTTTTATTTGCAAGCAGAAAAACTCAATTGAGACATGAGACAATATACATTTTCAAGTTTACTAACATTGTCTTACTTGCAGTTAAGGACTATATCCAAATTGAGGCCATTTCTTGACTTTTGTGATTCACCAGCTTCTCTGTTGCCAAGCTTCTGACTCGCCTATGGCCCTACCATATATATATACACTCTAAACAAAAAGGTCGTAAATGGAACCTTTAAGGGTTCTATAAGCTGGTATAGATAAGGAATCAAAAAAGGATCAATAGTCAACTTTTGAAAAGGTTCCAACAGCAACAAAAATTGGAATCACCAAGTATTCATGATAACCGGTGGTAAATACAAGCAACTCCAAATAAGTATAAAGAATCAGAGAAATTCAAAGGGTACTACAGTACTTATAGAAGATCTAGCTCAGATCCGTAAAATTAATGAAACCTACACTGGATCTCAGACTACCTGGCCTGTCTGACATCCGCACTCATGTCAGGTTGTCACTTGATCCAAACTATCATCTTTCTAATCTTAACCAAATATTTCCAGCATGGGAAACTTGCAAACACTTCTCCAAAGAGGTGCTGATCTGGTGTTCCATCATCACAGGTAGAACAATTATAAAACATTCTGGAAAAAATGCAGAAAATTCTCTCGCAGTACTTATTTTACAGCCTTTCACTTTGATAAAGAAAAAAATGAGGACCAGTTCACTGTGAAAAATTCACTATGTGACTCTTCCAAGCTGATGAAGTGTCATCTTCTATGTTTTCAGTATGGGAAACATACAGGAAGTTTGATTAGACACGATCAAGAGAAGGCCATTTGACTTGTCATAACTGATTTTGGATTGAAAATCAGATGCATAATCCTTTTGTTTGGCTGTCACCAACAAGAGGGATGAGTCTCCTTAAATCAAATTAACATTGAAAGTATTTGGTATGATCATGACAATCATCTGTATGATGACGCTAGTATCTCCCGGAATATTGCAGAGAAATTAATACACATAAAAAGTAAACAAGTAACTCTAGCAGATGCAAAGAATTCCTGGTACCTATATTAGTTAGATAGATAGATGGCTCTGAATCTTTTTCTCATCTGATGGCCCTGTTTTACAGTAGTTCCCTTACTTCAGTTTTTCTTGTTTTTAATATGGTTTTTAATTATGTTAATCTGTACCTTTTTGTTTATCTTGGACGAATGAAGTACAATAATAATAAGCTTAGAAAAGACAGAAAAGCAATGTAAACTACAGCACTGGATGACCTAGCTCAGATCTTGAGAGAAAATTAATTAATCTTCCTGTCTGGCCTGTGTGACATTTGTCAGGTTGTCACTTGAACCAAACTATCACCTTTCTAATCTTAACCAAACATTTCCAGCCCAAGGAACTTGTACGCACTCGAACTAGGGGGGCCACCATTTAATCTTAAGGGGGGCTTTGAGTTTTTTTAAAATAAATAATAATTGCTCAGTGTTGGTGAAATAAATAAATTCTTTCTCGGCAGTCTTGAAATAAATAATTTCTGGATGGAGCTTTTCTTAACAAGGTGTTGTTTAATTTAGGAATGCATTTTCGGGAACTTCATGCACTTGATATAAATAATTACTCCCGCCGTCCCTATAGTATAGGGCCTATACAGGGAAATAAATAATTTTGCTGAGGAAAACTCCAAGACCCTCCTGATTATTAAATGGCAAAGAAATGAAGAAGTGAGAGAATGAGCAGGAAGCCTTCGGGATCGAGTGATATTATTTCACATAACAGATTGTGAAATTGTTACTCAGAGACCCCGACTGACACATAGGCTGTTTTGTAATAGTAGTTCTGCTTATGCCATCTTTCTGACCTTCAATTTTCAAAAGTTTTTTCAAACAGTTAATTTGAAAGCTCTTTTTGTAAGGAATTATAAGAAATGTCTGTAACTAATTTTTTCATTTATGAATAAGTGGCGTAACCATGCGGAACCACAAAAATGCAGCACTTGATTCAATGGTTCTACTAAAATTGACTTTAACCTGAAAATAGTCGACTGCCAAAAAACAGATACAGTAATGTTCTGAATGTCCAGAGAAGTGATAAAAGATACTATTGGGTCTATTGGCTTGTATTTTATTTGTAAGAACTATGCAGAATGCAGCAAAATGGAAGAATTTACGTCTGTTTCGGAAAATAGCTGCCAATAGTAACCTAAGTTAAAGCTGAGGTGGCTCCCTATCTAAATATGTCTGTAAAGATGTTTTTAAAGTGTGTTTCATGCTTCTTTGTAAAAATGCACATTTTTTTGCATACCTGCCGCGCTGGCCTGCCCAGCCTACGGGCAGACCCAATAACCCTGTCAGCATGCCTCGGCGGTCCAACGTCGGCCCAGCGTCAGTCCGATGTCTGCAGCGACGGACCAGCTTCAGGCCGATGTTGGACCGCCGAGGCATGCTGATAGGGAATGGTCTAATTAAGGTTGTTCTGACAGTTTCCCAGTTGAAAATTCCTGGAAAATACTGACAAAATATGCAAATTGTCTCAGAATATACATCTTCAAAGAAGTGTCAGGGTATCACAATTTTCCTTTGATGTCTTGTTACCAAGTGAGTCTGGCCTTTCGTGCCTTGCGTTTGAGCTTGTCATTTAGGTCAAAGTACATTGCTTCTTGTCTAACTTCTTTTCTTTTTTGTTTCAAAATAAACCTTCGTAATCTCGAAGGGAAGTCTTACAGGAAAATTCTATATGTCTATGAACATAATTATACGGTGTCTGGGCTTTGAGATTGTGAGATACATAATCTCGTCTTGCTTATCACATTTCCAACAAAGAGCCAGAGTTTTTGATTTCATCCAAAATTATTGAATGTGACAATTTGTGTCTATATGTGATTTGTAATTGCAGATTATCGTTATACACTACCATAGCAACAGGCGTTATTTCCGCAATTTTGATGTTGTTATACATTTAAAATGTTTAACTTCGGCCATATTACAGCACAGATCATCCAAGATCAATAACATTCTTCACTCATTATATCCGTGCATGGCGCTGAGCAAAAGCATTAGAACATCGTTGGGAAATACATTAATAACAATCTAGGTGATGCTTTACAAGGGAGTGAAGGGACACAATTTAGTTGATGAAAGCAAAATGCAGGATATTCCAAAGATATTCCATAATTTGGAAGGTTATGCTTTGCTGCATCTTGTGGTGATGGTTTCAAATAGTCCGACAAAATCTGACTCAAAACTAAGTTTTGAGTCAGATAACAAAGCATTGACTAAATCCTGCACTTTTGCACTGGCCCCCAAGCAGGTTATCACAGCATGAGCCGCAGCTCAGCTGGTATGCAAAAGTTTAATTATGTCCAAAGGTACTTGCCTGCCCACTAAATATCACTTGTCATGTCTTTGCAACTTCATTTCATGACCATTTTCACTTTTGGTCACAGATTGATTCAATCGTGCCATCATGGTGGACTGTTATGTCATGTGATTGGGTACACCTAAAATGCGGGGCAAGCGTGCATGGCGGGACGCGGTAAAATACCAACCTAAACCATCTAAAACTACACCAGATAAGATTGAATGGTCACTGTCACTTAGCTATTGGATCCACAGAAATGGCAGACCCCATTTTAGAAAGCTGAGATGATTTTATGCTTTATCATGATACAATCTGATAGCCTTAAAACTTTATGAAAGACTTAAACTTAAATTTCAGGACCATCTTATATTGTTTTGTTACATTTTTTTTGTGTGTGGATTGCTATTCATGCACATGCACTGAAAGTGGTCAGGGGATTTATTCTCTGATAAAGGGACAAATGGAGCAATGTCAACCTTAACAAGAATCCACGGATTCAATGCCTGAGAAAGCGGAAGACTGGCCAATTAGAGGTGTGCACTAGCTATAACTTGCAAAATATTGTTTTTTCATGAATACCCCTCTGAAGTGACCCCAGCCTAGGAATTTAACCCCTTACTATACTCCATTGGGGGAGTAAAGATCTTAGAGATCAAAAGATAAGCCTTTGAGCTGAGTGTGCAACCGAAACATTGCTGCTGATTGTTTACCAACCTGTAGCTCAACATTTTTGTGGTATAACTTTCTCAGTGGTGATTTTTTTCCTCTGGAAACATTACCAATAGTTCATATTTTGCAAATTAAGTTATGTTTATACCAAACAAATAAGGCCTATCTCAAAAATAATGAAGCCAAAGTGTGACATGACCATCAACATTTTAAAATGTATTTTTGAATGAAATGACCTAAGCATATTGTAAAGAACATATTTAAGTTCCGGAAACTATATTGGCCATGGTGTTTTGATGAGTAGAAATAATTGATAACAGCTGAATATTACAGAATTTTTCAAAGTTTGCTTTTCATGGCAGTGAAACATAACTGGGCTGAATGGTAATTTGTCATGAACTTAAATACGATTTCTTTATTTGACAACAACTGGCACATTTTTAAAAGTCTTCTGGACGATTGTCATTCAAATACACCAAATATATTTTGAGAAACGCCCAATTTTTCGAATTTTTTTTTTCAAAACTTACATATATTAACCCCAGAAGCATATTTTTTCGTTTAAAACGATTTTAACTGCCCTATGTTATGCGTCTATAATTATGTGGGCTTCAAATTGATACCAAATAAGTGCCACCGAAGTGAATGTCTGCTGAGCAAATGATGATAGAAGTGTGATTTTTTGCTCATTTTTCGACATAAAAAGCTGATTTTAAGTACTGGTGTGATATGAATCTTCAGAAAATGTTCAGGTTTGACTCAAATCGATTTTATATTAATTATCAATCATAACTGGGGGTAAAATACAACCATTTACAAAATAAAAAATATTTTGTTACTGTTTATTGCCTTTTTAGACAATTTGGCCCAAAATTTTAAAGAATGCTCCATAAATGTTAAAATTTTTGTAATATTCAATGAAACGTACTCTAACTATTGAAATTAATTGTTAATTTTCACTCCAAGTAATATTAGAATGATCGCTTCACTGTTTGTCAGACAAAAAATTGAATACGATCAAAATTTTTCAGAGCGTTACGTGTGCGACGAACATAACTTTTGAATTTAGTCACCAGAAACCAATCAAAAACTTGGGTTAGTTCATAGATTAATAAAACTTCATAGATGTACTATATTTTGGGCCTATCCAGATTAAAAACAGAGCTTTCATAGCTCTGTACCATTTGAAAGTACTCTCAGTGTTACGCGTGCGACACATTCACCTTTCCAGCTATTCATTGGAATTTTTCCGTGAACTAGATTTTCCAGAATCATAGAAAGCTCCAAAACAACTAAGTAGATGTTATACTAGATCTCAATGGCAAAAAGATTCAACTGAAATATGCTAAAGGGAAACTAGAGGGTTTCTGATCAGGAACATTCAAATTTAACTCAATTTTACAAAGTCAACCTTTGAACCCAAATAACTCAATCATGTCAAAACAAGTGGATGGAAGCGCTTGTTTCAATGGATTTATGAAGCCTGGGGATGTGGAGATTCCAAAAAGTAAAAGGAAATAGCAATGGAACATGTAAAACTTTGTAAAATTGAAAGAATTCATCAGGTGAAAAAGTCTATGTCACGCTAAATAAGTGAAAAAAAGCATGTTTTCTGATATACGTTCATCTCTATCTCAATAACCTTTCGACGAATTGCCATGAAATTTTCAGGATTTTGGCTTAAGAATCTATTTAAGGCAAGACTGTAATATGAAGTTTTTTCATGCAGCTGTTATCAAAATTTGTGACCCTCAGTGAAAACCAGCTGTGTGGCTTCATTATTTTTGAGATATGCCATAAAACCAAATACATATTATTTTGGGAAACTTTTTAAAACTTTCATAAGCACTTCAGCAATGCCCTCAAATGTAATCTGGACAACCAGTTATTTGACAAGCTGCTGAGTATCATTGCATACTCAGTGATATGGCCGCGCCTATTACTCTTCCTGCTGGTATTATACAGTGTTGTAATGATAAAATTCTAACACTAGCACTCTCATACAGTACTGTGCAAAAGAATCACCATTAACATAATCCAGAGACACATCAAGGCTCAGGACACCATTTTGTTCTTTACTAGAGAATCACCTGTTCATAAACTCAAGACACTGACCAGAAAGATCGTGTGAATTGGGATTGTCAAGAAAGCAAAGATTGCTAAGTCCAGCCCTGGTTTGAATCCACAGATTCTTGTTTTCTTAGATGAGTTTTATCTCTTGACCTATTGACTCAGATCTTTACTTTTTTCTCTGCAATTTTATATAATGAGCTAGTTGGTCATCAGTTTTTGTTTTTTTTTGGAAAAAATTTATTTCATCTTGTTTGTTTCAATAAGGCCTAAGCACTAAAACGGATGTTAAAATTGCAAAAACAGCTCTTAATCTGCCATGTGCAAACTGGGCTTTTTCCCAGCTTTCAAAAATGTGGTCTGCCATTTCTGCATCACAATTACTTTTGAAATTGTGACCATTAACAGCTGCACAGTGCCAACCCAAGTGTTCTGGTCTGTTCCGCACGCTCGGTCCGCATTTTAAGTACACGCTGGCAGACGCCATGGCTGGATGCGGTGGATTTAACCCTCGCTTTGTGAGTTGACAGGTCTTGTTTGAAGTCCCTGGGATGTTTTAACAGGTTAGTGGGGGTCCAAGGGTCTGTTTGTAAGTGAAACTCGCAAACTGTGTGAAAATAAGTGTGTGACAAGTTCTTTATTGCCGATTTTTGGGTGCGACAAATTCCAGGTCGCATTTTTGTGAAGATGAGCCATAGGAAAGTCTGCTGTCGTCAAGCAGCCTAGCGGCTGCTTGAATCCCGACAGCATTTTTCGGTCTAGGTTTCAAATAAGCAGACTACTTCAACAACACCTTATTCTATATAGGGGAGACCGGGATAAGTTGTGCCGCGGGGTAAGTTGTGCCGCCCATTGTTGGGGTTAAATGAAGAACTGGGCAAGGAAGGTAATGCCACCCATGTACACCAACTTGGTCAACATCATCAGGCACCAAGAAAAAAACTACCAAATATAATGGTATGAAAAGCTACACTAATAAATTCAATTTTGTTGCTGAAAACTTGAAGTGCCGAGGACTGACATTCTGGTTTCTCAGTCATTTGATATTTGTAATAAGATGATGTCCCTCTGGCAGAATGGAGTTAAGAGGTATATCTAGACATTTCTGTTATTAGATTTCATTTTGCATCGTTTGTTTATTTTTGACAACCAGTTTCATCCAAAAAATCTATTTGGGGTAAGTTGTGCCGTTTTGATAGGGGTGATTTGTGCCAATGGTATGACATAGGAATTAATATTTTATTCGTCTTTTTTTGTCTAAATTTTATGCCAGGCCTAAAAATGTTGTGAAATAACTTACACCGAAAGGAGCACATGTTAAAAGAGTTATAAGACCCCCTTAACAATAAATAATTCTGTTTTTTTCAACATTTTTAATTTGTGTATAAAATGGCTCATAAATGTCTGATTACTTTCATGTAACATGTCAGTCAAACGTTAAAAACATGATACAAATGATCTATCTGAAGAAACGGTGAAATACAAGATTTTTTTTAAATAAATTAGGCGGCACAACTTACCCCGTCACGCGGCACAACTTAGCACGGCACCGGGGCAAGTTGTGCCACTTGACCTACTTTTTTTAAATGCCTGCCATGACCTTCCCAATGGTCGGACTGCCCTGAAACTAAGGTTGATTCTGGCCAACGTATTATATTTTGATGTCTGATTTTCAGATTGCATGATTAAGCTTTGGTTTTTCGGAACATCAGCCTGACGAAAAAAATGGCATGACTTACCCCGGTAGGGTGCATCAGTTGCCCCAACTTTTAGAGGAAACCTCTCCTTTTGCAGGAATGTTCCTTTTATAGTAGAAACACATTGTGTGAAGTTTCAATAAATTTGAAGAATGTCTAGGGGTGGCACACTTGCATTGAAGTTTCTAGGATTTTTGCATTTTCTGTCATTTTATCGGTTACGCGGTTTGTTATATTTCATTGGTTATTGAACATTAAAAATGATACCATGTGGTAGCTCTCATCATGAGCTTTAATTTGAATACCAACATGATGGGTTTATGACTCAGGGAACTATTTCATTGTCACATGAAATTTCGCAACCACATGTGTTAATGTTTAGCAGTAATTAATGAACAAGAATGCTATTTCTTAAATTTTCTTTGCAGATTTCTTACCAACTAAAAGACACATGTAGTTAAGCAAGAGACCATATATGAAACTGTTCATTTCTTGGAATTCAATTACCCATTATCTGTGGTGTGATCATACATGCATGTTATGTCAAACATAATATTCTCTTGAAGTCAAGACACCTCGTCAACCTCCAGTTTCTGTCATGGAGCAGCAGTTAATTGCTAATGAAGATCAACATTAATGCCTCATCAAATCTCCTACTTGTCAGATTGGTTCTGTTCTTAAAGCCCTAAAATACATAATAAGAGAAGCAATGTCAGCTGGTAATATGTTTCTCTACCAAAGTGCTAAGACCGTTTCATATCTTCTTATTTGTATTAGTTTTTTGCTACTTTCAGCGTGTTGGATGATGTTATGCACTTTAAAAAATTGTGAAATGAATGGAATTGATTTCTGTAGAATAAAATAAATCACATTGTCTAGCAACGTTATTGTTGACAATGAAGTGGTAAATGTCATGTGAAACTGGCATAATTTAGGGCAGTTTAAAAAAAAGACGTTGCTAAAATGGTTTCACATTCATTGGCTTATGCCAGCTGTAGGCCTGTACAATATGGGAGAGGTTTGTGATTTTAAAAATTGAACTGCTGCAGGTTAGACTGACAAAGATGAAGAGACCGGTCCTATCAAAAAAATGTCATTCTGTTTATTTGGAACAAATAGCTTATGAGTGAATAAAAAAACACATACATTTTGTAAAAGTTACGAAAACAATGCCATAATATTACAGTTTGAATTCCAGGTACAGAGTAACTATGATATGGTAAAGGAAAATTTGCCATGGTGAGCTTTTAGGATCTTTGGATTAGTATAAATCTATACAGAACGGAAAATTTAATCCCCCTAAGAGAATTTTGGCATTGTTATGCCCATATCACTTTGGATGAGTTTCCTCGATCGGACAACTTAGAAGGATATTTGCTTGTTGCCTTAAGATGAAGCTTTGACCTTAATTGGTACTGTGGCACAATATTTTGTAAATTTTTTGGCAGTTCAAAATCTTACAATTCTCATATAATGGCAGTAGGTCACTTTTTGTGCTGAGTAGTTGAAATGCAAGTTTGGCACACCAAGCCCTCGGAAATTAGTAACATTCACCAAAATGCAACAGATTGTGCAAATATAATGTTTATATAAAACAATGTATCTGAGCTTAAGGTCCCCTTTAACGGATGTATATCTGAATATCCCACTTGACATAATAATAATTATAACAGTATTAGAAATAAATCAACTTTTATTTATTCTAAGGAACTCAACAGTTGCTAATATCAAAATTTGTAATTTATGTATTATTGCGAGATAACTTGGATGGTTGCTTTTAGTACTAGATATGGCTTCCTGGTACTCAAATTAAAGCTCTCTTTCTGCTCTACATCATGGTGTCTATTTGTTTGTTCTTGGATAATTACTAAAGAAGTTATCACATACCGCAGATTCTGTACTGAGATATTTTTGGTCAAAACCAGTTCAACTTTGGGGCATGCGTGCCACCCCTAGACATGGTCCGATTGTTCTGAAACTTCACAAGACATGTTTTTTTAGCAAGAGGAACATAATTGGAGAAGGAGAGGGGAATCAAACAATTTTTTAATTTTTTGGGGGCAACTGATGCACCCTATACCCCGGTCTCCCCTAAATTTGTGACTCTCCTGCATTTCTTTTTCATAACTATGCAAGATTGAAGGCTTCTATTACACAAAAAATGGAGCTTCAATACAATTAGAGATAGTTATGACATGACAATTGGACAACAGAAGAAAATGCTTACAGAGTAACGCCAAAACGACAGTCATGAACTTCAATAATGTCATGTAGGCCTGCACATGCAAAGAGGTGAATATTATACACTGGCGTGTACGATGTTGCCCCCCCCCCCCATTTAAAAATGAATCCACATTATATATGTCATTCAGTTCTCTCACATATTACAGAAATCTGGAAAAAGGCACTCGATAGTAAACAATATGTTGGCATACTAATGTCAGATTTATCTAAGGCATTTGATTGCTTGCCCCATAATATTCTTGTTGAAAAACTGAGACGTATAAATTTAGTGACTCTTCAGCATTGTTGATTGAAAATTATTTGTAAGAAAGATTTTAGAGAGTGAAGGTTCAAAGTTCTGTTAGTTCATGTGAACCGCTGTCAAAAGGGGTGCCGCCAGGCAGCATTGTGGGACCGGTTTGTTTTAATTTAGGCCTATATATAAATGATTTATGGTTATTGCCAGAAAGTAAGAATTTGTTTCCCAGTAATTACACAGATGACAATACTGTCACCATACATTCTCGGAAATACCCGGGACAAAGTTATTACCAGATTAGCTCAGATTAAAAATTCACTGTTAAACTACTAGCCGCGTGATAACCTTATGAAGGCAAATGTTGAAAAATTTCAACTCCTTTTTCTATCCCCAAACTGTAAAGAGTAGGGAGAATCAATCACTATTCAAGAAGATGGTATTACTCTAACAAGTCAACATAATGCAAAATTGTTAGGAATAGACATAGATCAGGATTTAACAAACATGTAAAAACTTTATGTGGCAAAGCCAGCGCGAAACTTAAAATACTTAAGAGATTGTCAACTTAGTCAAGAATATAAATTAGCAATTACTTGTTGTTTTATCATTTCACAATTTGCATATTGCTCTATCCTATTTTTGTTTTGTAAGAAGTTCTTCAAAGACAGGATGGAAAGGATTGTTTACAGAGCATTTAAGGTTGCTTTCAATGATTACAAGTCGAGTTATGAGGAACTTTTAAAAAAGTCAGACACTGACAGTCTGGAACTTCAGAGGCAAAAGCCCTTAATTTGTGAAATTTATAAAAGTGTAAACAAAATTGGGCCAAAGTACATGGAAGATATTTTTTTAATTCGTAGAGAGCAGTCGCGGAGGGGGCTCCAGATGGTGGAATGTCGTGCTAGAACTAGTAATGGCCCAAAATTATTGAATAACTTAGACACTGGTATTAAAGCCAGTGAATCATTACCAGAATTAAAAAATAAACTGAGAAATTACTCAGGAGCAGAGTGCCAATGCACGCTCTGCCGATAATTCCACCACCGGTATAGTCCTCCGTGACTGCTCTCAGCCTCGCTTTTAACATGTCTTTGGCATGTAATTGTTTTTATACTTTTCTATATATATTTTACCTACCGGTTTTAATGTTTATTACTGTTATATTGGTAAATAGCCTATTCGGCTAATGTTTTCCATGTTAAAATACTTCCCGACAATAAAGAAATATTTGACTTTGACTTTGACTTTGACTTATACAACCGCACAGGAAACACCAATGTTTCCCATTGGAATAGCATTGCATTCTCAATCAGATGATCTCAATTCATTTCAAGATATTTGCTAGTATGCTCGTGCTACTTGAAACTCTTCAGTTTAGGGGATAGTTCTAAACCTAAGGGAAGCAAAAATTGAATTTTCATAATTGTTTCATTTTTTTTTCGGGCTGATAGAAGCTTTTATTTGCAATAAACTGTAATTTCAATGCTATTTCAAAGCAGGGATATAATATTGATATCCTGAATATGAATGCGTCTATGTTTGAGGTTATGGTTCTATTTTTCCTCTAAATAGCCCACACCGGTAGTGATGGTGCGTAAAACACAAACTCAATCATGCACCCACCCAAGAATTTGCATAATAATTGGAAACGCCTCAAAACCTGATACCATGGCATAACTCCAGACTAAAACAACAGAGTATCACCTTGGATTAATAAGACTGGGATTGGAAACAAATGCACTTCAAAGGTACACTGTGCGTTTCGGTATAGTCCTAATGACATTTTATTGCCCTGAAATAAGAGCAGTAATTACCTTTATTTCCCTCTCAAGATTCAAAGGAACAATAGGCTGGATGTCAAATTTATTAATTTTTTAAAATTCATATGCTGTTACAATTGTCATAAACTTGCTAAACTATGACAAGGAAACATAACATTTTGAATGATTTCTAAAATGGGGTCTGCCATTTCTGTGGCCTCACTGGTTCTGAAGTTGTAATTTATTGACCTCTGATCAGTTTCACCTGAATGCTCAAATTTACCATATTTAAATGCTTATAACTCAATTCGAGGAAATTCGAAGATTAAGCCAGTATACCCACCAGAAAGATCTAATTCTCAGCTTTCTAATGAATGTGGTCTCATCTACGGCATTTGATGGATTTGATGGTTTATTAAGGTTTAAAAAATGTGTCTTTTTCTTCATATATACCCATTTTGTTGCCTCAGTCGGGAAATTACAGGCCTACAGTCAAAAGAAAAATATGTCTGGAAATGTTAGAACTTGGTGAATATATCAAAGTGAGTGAAAAGTCCAAGGCACAAAAATAAGAAAATATTATTAGCAGCATCTTTTTCAGAATGGGCTGAAGATGAAGATGCTCAGTGTTCACTGAAGCGCAGAGTGAACATCAAACAAAATATGTGATTAACAATTAATTAGTGATTTTGGGCCAGCTCTGGGCCAATATGAAACTTTGTTAATGACCTTGTAATGATAATAGTTTTACAACTTAATGAAGTTTCCATTCCAGGTGCTTATTCTTCCAAGGTATCACAAAAATGACATGATGTCGTCTCCATGGCACTCACGACATTCTGTGTAAAGGATATTACAGGCAATTTCATTAGCATGCGATTCTTGTCATTCACACTTGGCTGTGAGGAATCAATGCTAAACAGGCACTTGCTACGTTTGATATATCAACTGTGTGACGTTCTGTTGGGTCTGAACCAATCAGATCATCCAGAAATGCTATGTATTTTGAGGGTCAAGAACCTAAGAATCGTGTACTAATGAAATCACCTGTAAAATACTGTTAATTCTTTTGGAGATATCATGAAAAAGCATGGTTATCCGAATCGAAATAAATATGTGTATCTTGTATCTTGTATTTGACTCAAGTTACTACAATACCATCTTCGATCTTTGTTCACATAGGTGTAAAAACAATTGCAAGGTTTCCCTGTAAAATCACAAATTTAATCAGGCAGGTGACAAACCTTTGATAACCATAAAATCCAGTCCTCCAACAAATGCTCTAGATTCTTAAATTACATGACTTTTTAACCAATCACTTATCAGCATAAGCTGAAATCTTACTTGTCAGAAATGTGACAGCTTCATGTCAATGCAATCAAGATTTTTCACCTGAGAGACTAGTCATTAATTAAACTAATTACTACTTCCTCCACAAGTGCCAGTCAGATGATAAATATGTTGAGATGCAAAAAAGGTATGCTGCAAAAAAGGGTCTCAAGGTCACACTTGATATCTGTGAGTGATGAAATATTTAAGAAAGAAAACACAAGATGAATTATGCCTGATTAGATAAAAAAAAAAAAGCCAACAAACAATTCTCCAAAAAATGTGCCATGTAATTTCCAATCAAAGCAGATCAAATTAGTTTTTTCCAATTTCCCTCTCTCAAACACACTACCAGAAAAAGAATTGTTGCAAAACTATTGCACCTTAATTGTATCAACGGCGTGACAACATGTAGATTAGTTTATAGAGTTGTAAATACAACCGCTTTCCAGTGACATCAGTGGATATATTCGTTCATGATATACATGCATGTGTTGAATCTGTACAGGTAAAAGTGACTAGGGCAGATTTCACGAAAAGTGCTCTCAGAGGGTACCTTAAACTTTCCAACCCTTTTGTTATCTCTCTTTTGCTTCCTGAAGCAAGTAAACCTATTACAAAGTATATCTGTGAGCTACAGAATAAATATTAATAAAATAATCCTCAAATACGTATCTTTTTGCTCTTAAAAAGATATTTTTTTATCCCTCATGAAGACAATTTTGGACGACAAAACTTACTGGTGATCAGACGTGCTTACTTTGGAACTCCGTGGAATCTGCTAAAAACCGACTCGGTAAAAAGTAATGAGATGTGATTGATAAAACACATCTTAAAATTGTTTTGGAACCATTTTTGATTGTGCTGGTCATTATAAAACTTGAAAAAAATAAAAAAGATTGCTAATGTAACTCAATTCCATCACAGGACACTGAGGTTACATTAGCAACTTTGACATGGGGATTTTTCTGTGTTATTGCTATTTATGCCAATTTTAAATGTGAAATTCTAAACTTTTATGGAAAAACGTGTCTTATCGGCCTATATGCATCATCAAAAACACGAAAGACTGGGTGTGGTAGGTAGTTTTTTATTGCTAATGTAACTACAATTTCGCATCTGTCCATTTCATAGTGTTACATTAGCAGAATTTGTCTATCCAAATTATGTTAACGAACACATGATTAGATCTCGAATTCTTTCTGAACTGGAAGCCAGGTCTCCCAGGAACAGGCCAGGGGTGGTTCCCTGCTGGTGATTTCATGTATGTTGCAGTAGGATCAGCATAAAAAATTCCGTCCTCCATCATTTAACGTTGTTACATTAGCACAAAGGCCATATTTTTAGTTACTCTGATCTACCAAACCAACAGAAAACAGTGTTTACCCATGATTTTATTGAATGGATTGACACAATAAAATATTTAGATTTCAGCTTTTGTTTTGTCGAGCCAGCTATCCTTAGAAATAGCACCCTGAGAAAATATGAAAAGCTACGAATCAGTTATGTCTGGCCTTATCCGTCTTTGTGCTAATAACACAGTGGCATCGCATTTGACCATTTGGCAAACCAGTCAAGTGCCCCTTGCTTTTAATTTTGTCTTTTTAATTTTTACTTTTCACCAGAGTATAGGATTTAGTGATATGACTAACAGTGATTTAAATAAATCAGTCCAAAGAAAGTAAATAAAGAGTTAAAGAACTATGAATCAGTGAACAGTATACATAAGCAGACATCATAGGAATCAGGGGCATGCCCAGAAAATGCTACTTTTTGACAGATAAGTGTACCATGATCATCCCATGTCTCAATCAATGACACATGCAATATCAGTGATGTTATTTTATCCATTGCAGCGGGACATCAGTATTCAGTGCAGACAGATTTGTGTTCAATGTCCTGATGAAGAAATCCAGAATACAGTTGAATCGCATTTGAACCATTTTGAAAACTGGTCAATTATCGTATGATTATTGACTGTAAGCAAATCACATTGGGGAAAAAATACATACCTCTAAAAATTGTGAAAAAGTTGAAAAAGTGTGAGTTTGGCCATTTCAGACCATCAATGCCTGAACATGCTAGAAAATACCCATCTTAAAATAATCTCAAGGCAATCTTAAAACAAAATCAATATTACTGCACAATCAAGACCTAATATTCCAATGACATATAGTAATTTTGATTTATTCAAATCGCTCGAAACTGAGAAAGATCAAGTCTCATTTCCTTCACTGACAATAAACTAATTAGTTTCCAGCAAAGAACAAAAATTTCACTATCTGATCAAGAACATTGAAAATTGGCACTTATCTCACAATAATTTCATTGTGTACGAAGGAAAGCCAATAAAACACCACCACAACTACAATAGTTAAATGTTCCGCTGCAGAACAAGAGTACTCATTTTTATGTTCAGACTATTTCTTCACCTGTCCGATACATAAATCAGACCTGGGCATTGAGAACTCACCCACAGTGATTGAAATAAATCGCTTCAAAGAGAGTAAATGAAAATGTTTCTGACCAACAGAAAAGTTGGTTTAAGAATAAGCTGCAGACTGACAGTGTAGGTACCAGACAGTTCTCACAGATTTAGTGCCCGTGTGTCCCATTGGAGTAAAAATTAAAAACAGCATGCATTTTACCATTTTACGTTGTGGTCAATTGCAAATCTACTGTTTTAAATGCTAAATTTAGTACCTGTCATGCAAATCTCCCATCATATGCACATTAATTAATTTTATACAGTCTGTTATTAAAAGTTTGATTAAAACTGACACTTACACACCAAAAAAAATATTAGAAGTGAGTGATGGCTGGACTTTCAATTTTGTGAGGTCATCTCAAATGAAGCCCCCCAAACAATACCAAATGCTTCTGTTATTTGTTATACGTAAGAAAACATAATTCTAAAAATCATAACAGCACAATACAATTATCATACTATCATCTTGTCCTATTTGTCTGCAGAGTATAAAAAACAAACAATACACGACATAAATCACGTAGCATCCCCCAACCATTGCCAAATGCTTCTGTTATCTGTCATATGGTTGAACTGAATAGGATACCTTGCATTAGAATATATATATATGACTCAAGGTGATATTGCAGGTTAATCAGCATTTGTTGAAAATATTGATTTTGCTAGTTTTTTTCCTCTAACTTTTTTCATATCATATAAATTACCAAATTGATTTGAATTTGCCTGAGTCAATATTGAGAATGTTATATAAATTGAATTATAACATTACATACCTTATAATGAATGAAAATTCCATTGAAACAGCCCTTGGTATCATTTCCACTATAATTTGTGAACTCGAAAGAGCATTGCAAGAATATTATGTTTGCTTATTTCTTAGAAAAACAGCTAGCAACAAGCTGTTAATATGAGTGTAAGTTAGACAATACCTATATTTTTGACAATATGCAGTCTAATCCTTTATTGGCAAGTTTTGAATAAGCATTATACCATACTTGTGACCAACAACTAAAGAAAACTGAGAAAACATAATGCAATCCAGTAAAATCTCATTTGGACTGGGAAAGTAAGGTCCCATTATTGCATCTTCAGTGAATGGGTAAAAAATAATCATGATGGAAGTAACTCAGCTGTAAAACCTTATTGATAACAATGAAATACCAGGTAAGAATTTCTCATTCTTTCTAAAACGTCTGAAAAAAAAAAGTTATGACAATCCAGTAAAATATCAAAAGCAAACCATATTTAGCTCTAATTTGCCTGGCAGTGGTCAACCATGATTAATTAGACAATGTTGCAGAAGAAATAATGTAACATCACAATGAGAATTTATGTGCTCAGCTGCTACTAGGGATGCTACATGATTTATGTGCTGCATTCTTTGTTTTTTACACTCTTTAAACAAATAGGACAGGATGATAGCATGATAATTACATTGTGCTGTTATGACTTTAAGAATTATGTTTTCTTATGTAGGCCTAGGGTAACGTGGGGTAATTCAGGGAATTTCAGGCCCCGTGGGGCAAATACGGCCCCTTGAGGTTAAATGTTTTCTCAAGGCCCTAGTAACAGAGATTATGCTGCAAAATAATTATGATTCGACTTAGAGGGGAATCATATTATTTTCTTTCATTTTATTATTATTAAACTTCACCTATTACATAGGTGAAGTTTCTTGTTTTCGGAAATTTTTTTTTTAAACTTCACCTACACACAGGTGAAGTTTCTTGAATTCGGTATTATTTATTCAGTATTATACTTTCCAGGGTCCCCACCAGACAGGGAAAACAGGGAAAATGGTGAAAAAAAATTCCCTGAAGGGAAAAACTCAGGGAATTTGAAATGTGACCTGAAATTCAGGGAAAACACAGGGAATCTGGTTTTACTTGTGGTATTGCGTGAAAAAAGCCCTGTATTTGAAGCAAAAATCGGCAAAAGTCATTGTTTTTGGTTTTCCGATTAGCGACGATATTGCCGCGATAACACAACGCTAAGCCCGAGTAAGGTCAGGGAAAATGTCCGGTAAAACAGGGAAAATTCAGGGAAAATACAGGGAATTTGCTCGCAAAATTTAAGTGGGTACCCTGCTTTCTGAAAAATGTCTTCGGAAAATTTTATACGTAGTCTACAATGACCTTATTACAAATTCTGAATATTTGTTATATTCTGCACCAAATATTTCAGACCTATACATTTTAGTAATAACTCCCTATAAATTACTGTTTCATATGTAATCTACTTAATTATCCCCCACTATGTAAAATTGGGATATCCATAAAATGATAGACATTTCGTCCTACCCCAAGCTTACCTCTATAATTGACAATTAAGTGCATGGACATACTGGAGACAGCAATGCCAAAAACAAACCAATAACACACCCCACACACCAATATCGTTATGATTAATTTCATGGCATTTGATTGGCTCAGCAATTTTGATTCAGAATATATTTAAACATAGGTAGTCTCATTTTGCCACACTTTTATACTTTTCTTGATTCCTAATAGCATCTTATATTTCTTGCCTTGGAGATGTGTGTGATTCTTGATGTACTTTCTTTAATTTCTTTTGAGTGATTTACTTAAATCGTGTCAGCAAGTTCAGTTTCCAAAAATTGTCATTTGGTGCTGGCAGAGAATGTGTAACAACCAATGCAATTTACGTCATTGTTGAAAGCCCATAGGTTGGATAGTGATTTATTTCAATCAAATTGACCATGTCACCTTAGCATACATGTAACTCCAAATGATACAGGGAAGTGGGAGTGACTGTAGTTCTGATAAAGTATTAGAATGTTAACTTTTTACGGTGCATCTTGAGATGATTTGATGAATCATATTCCCATCTGTATTTTTAAAATGTAGGTAGACTGATATTACCATGCTTTTCAAAATTCTTAACAGCATGTTATGTTTCCTGCCTAGGAGTTACATGCTTTAAATCCTTAGTCTTATGACACACGGTAAGTTTTCCAATCTGTTGCCTTCAAATCCAATGCTTTGAGAGAGAAACTTCATTGTGTATTTTGCATGAAAAGGAGTGATTTAAATAAATCAAAATTAACCAGTGACATGAGATAATGGCATATCCAGTAGCAATGAGAAATAATTGATGACTGACTTGCTGAAGTTCTTCGCCATACAGCAGCTTTGCTTGTATAATTGTAAATCGACTCAGAAAAATGAAAAAAAAGTAAGAAAAATGAAAAACAAGGAGCAACTGACCTTTTGCCGTTATGGTCAAATGCGATGCCACTGTGTTTAATGTAACTTGTGGTAAGTAACTTTGCAGCTTTTTGCTATATAAATATATCAAGCTATATAAATATATCAATTTAATAATGTCGTTTTTACTGGCACGCAGAAAAACTCAATTGAGACATGAGACAATATACATTTCCAAGTTTTACTAACGTTGTCTTACTTGCAGTTGAGGCCATTTCTTGACTTTTGTGATTCACCAGCTGCTCTGTTGCCAAGCTTCTGACTCACTTACACTCTAAACAAACAGGTTTTAAATGGAACCTTTAAGGATTCTATAAGCTGGTATAGATAAGGAACTCATGGGTTCAATATTCAACTTTTAAAAAGGTTCCAACAACAACAAAAACAACACTTAGAAAATCCCGCTGCTCTGAACTCCAACAATGGAACCCCTTTTTTTGAAGTTTGGAGCATTGAGCTACAAAACAGGGCCTTCCCACCAGTATTGAACCTTTTCAATTCAGTTGAACCCTTGACAAACTTTTTCGGTTGTGGGTTCATCAAGAACTTTTGGTGTTTAAACTTGCTTCATCGTTTACATCGACAATCAAAAATACTGAGATAGGATTCCCTCTGGAATCACCAAATTTTCATCATAATTGGCGGTAAATACAAGCAGCTCCAAATAAGTAGCTCCAAATAAGTATAAAGAATCAGAGAAATTCAAAGGGAACTACAGTATAGAAGGTCTAGCTCAGATCCGTAAAATTAATGAAACCTACACTGGATCTCAGACTACCTGGCCTGTCTGACATCTGCGCTCGTGTCAGGTTGTCACTTGATCCAAACTATCATCTTTCTAATCTTAACCAAATATTTCCAGCATGGGAAACTTGCAAACACTTCTCCAAAGAGGTGCTGATCTGGTGTTCCATCATCACAGGTAGAACAACAAAACATTCTGGAAAAAATGCAGAAAATTCTCTCGCAGTACTAATTTACAGCCTTTCACTTTGATAAAGAAAAAAATGAGGACCAGTTCACTGTGAAAAATGCACTATGTGACCCATGGTAGCTGATGAAGTTTCATCTTCTATGTTATCAATATGGGAAACATAGAGGCAGTTTGATTAGACACAATCAAGAGAAGGCCATTTGACTTGAACAACTGATTTTGGATTGAAAATCAGATGCATAATCCTTTCGTTTGGCTGTCACCAACAGGAGGGATGAGTCTCCTCAAATCAAATTAACATTGAAAGTATTGGGTATGATCATGACAAATCATCTGTATGATGACACACAAAGTGCCATTTTCACAGTGCAACAGTACACTCTTTTTCAGTATCAAAGTGAAAGGCTGTAAAAGGAGCTGCACAAGATCAAGAGAGCTACATAATATAACACTGAATTTTAACAATTTTTAAGCTAAAGTATGGCCTTGCAATGCCGGATATAATTGCATTGGTTTATCAATCTGTCGATAGCCCTTGGTTATATTTAGACATACAAAACGCAGTTGTATACATGTATATTCAATTGTAGCATACAAATATTACATATATATATATATCTTAGTTAAAATTCTAAAAATAAAATGAATAGCACATTACATTCAAGATATTCTATATTCTAAAATGTGAAAATAAGATTATAGCTTACTCGTCATAACAATGGTTTCAGCGCTGTATATTATTTCAACAACACCTAATTTGCATCTCATCCCTGTAAGATTCAAAGGTTGTTTACCATTGGCAATAAAAACTGGTGATAAACAAGAAACTCTGATGAAACCAAGTAATATAAACTTCATTATCATGTTTATCTGTCAGAAAGAAATGAATTGGCACGTTTTCTTCAATGATTTTGTTCAATATGTCATTACAAAATGCCAGATTTATAGAACATAGAGCGAGTTTCCCCCAAGAAGGCACTGGAGGCTGCTCTAAAAATTGATAGACTTTTCTTCCTTGTTTTATCAAGCAGTCTACAGTCAATTTACAGACAACTAAGATAATAAAATACACTTACCTTGCATGGAAATGTCACTGCAATGCTACATGTATATTAACTATGGGACATTCCCGAGGCATCAAGAACAACTGTATGTGCTTGACTGTTCAAGTTCTTGGCCAGGATAGTTCTGCTAAGAAACGTTTTGTCTACCTTTTCTTTCAAATTTTAAAAGCTATTAATTTAAGATTTTTTGGAAATGCTGTATCTATAATTATGCTATGCATTTATTCAATTAACATGCCTGTGCATGTAGATTTTTTTATCATTTCACAATTACACACTCAATTTGACTTCAATAGATATAGACGGCTCTCTATTGATCATGATTTTTCTGTTGTGAAATGTTGTGAATTCCATTGACAAACATTAGCTCTAATCTTATTTATTGCACAACCTAGGAATTATTGAATTCAGTTTGCAGAAAGACTACCATAGAATAAGTCAAGGAGAAACCTGTTTTTAAGTCAGCTGTTATCTGTTAGCTAGGATCATAGCATAATTTATGAGATAATATACTGTTTGTTTGTTGTTGCAACTCAGTTATGCTTTTATTGTTGATATACATGTAATAGAATGATTCCTTGCTGATCCTTCACTCACTGGTTCATTTTCCAATTTGAACTTCTGTGTACCACATTAACTTGAACAGAGCCCCTCCCGCCTCCTTTCTCGCAAAACGCAATTGAGAAATCGCTTCCGACGAACTAAGCTCCAGTCCGACTGGGAGAAATTCAGAGCGCAGCGCAACAAGACTACTCAGATACGTCGATCTTCCATCAGAAACTACTTTATTGAGCGCTGTGGCGATGGTCCGAAAAATGAACTATTCTTTAAAACCATCAAGCCCTTCTTATCTGCGAAGTACAGAAATAATTCGATGTAGATGATTCAAGACGGAACCAGTCTTCTAACCAATCCTAATGAAGTTGCAGAATCTATAAACAGTTTCTACACCGATATTGCTTCTAATATCGGAGAGGACAAAGATCTACCTCAAGCCAGCAACTTTAATAATACGGAAGATTTTGTACAGGCTGCTACTACTTACCACTCGAATCATCCTAGCACCCTGAAAATCAAAAATCAATCTGCTAAAACTTCAGACTTTTCCTTTTCCCCTTTCACCCAAGATAAAATGAACAATATTCTCAAGAGCCTTAACATCAAGAAAGAGACAGGTGCAGATTGTATACCAGCTAAGGCTCTAGCAGTCGCAAGTGATATCCTCGCCCTTCCTTTTACACAATTGTACAATCTGTGTCTAACAACGTCCAAATTCCCTGAAGGTGCCAAGGCGGCTGAAATAATACCGATCTACAAGAAAGACAATGCCCTCCTTAAAAAAAGTCATCGACCCGTAAGCATCCTCACGAGCAGCTCCAAGGTCCTAGAGAAAATCCTTGAACAGGACCTGACTACTAACTCTTTAAATTGTATTTACAACGACTATCTGGCTGCTTTTCGGAGAAATTATAGTTGCCAGCATGTACTATTGGAACTGTGTGACAGCTGGAGATTAATCATGGAAAAAAACGCTATTCCTGGTGTTTTGCTGGCAGACCTGTCGAAAGCCTTCGACTGCCTGCCACACTCACTTATAATCTCAAAACTCCAAGCGTATGGATTTAGCTTACCATCAGTAACATTATTAGCAGATTATCTGTCAAATCGTCCCCAACGGGTTAAAAATGGCGGCGTATGTAGCAAGTGGAATACCATCACCAAAGGAGTCCCACAAGGGTCAATCATGGGACCAATTATTTTCAACGTTTTCATGAACGATATCTTCTTGAACAATTTTGACGGAAGCCTCTTCAACTATGCTGACGACAACACTGTTCTTGTGCGTGGTACTACGCAGCATGAGGTTTCCAGTAAATTAGTGTCAGCAGCCCATGAAATTATAGATTGGTGTAAAGTCAATCAAATGGAGGCCAATCCGGCCAAATTCCAGGCAATGATAGCCAAGGAAAGCCAGCGCTCCGAAATCAAGACCACGGAACTAACAACCATCAAAACAGAATCCTCTGTAAAGCTGCTTGGCGTGCACCTGGATAACTGTTTAAATTTCAATGTGCATATCGGTGAAATCCTCCGGAAAAGTTCAAGGCAATTAAATTGCCTGAAAAGGGTAGCCTACCTTTTTTCTACAGGTATCAAGCTCATGCTTTACAAATCTTTCGTCGCATCCAATTTTAATTACTGCCCAGCAGTCTGGTATGCTTGTGGGAAAACCAACGCCCAAAAGCTGGAAAAACTCCAATACAGGGCACTAAAGTTTATTTTCTCGGACTATTCATCAGACTACAGAACTCTGTTAAACAGAGCCAATATGCCGACGCTCGAAGTAGCAAGGATGAGATCTCTAGCGCTCGAGGTTTTCAAGATACATCACGACCTAGCCCCACCATTCTTGAAGAATGGCTTCAACTTGAGCTAATGTTGTACTGTTGTCTAATCCGAGTTGAAATAAATATTTGTATCTTGTATCTTGAAATAGATATTTGTATCTTGTATCTCTATTTCAAGATTATGGACCTTTGCTTCAAGCGGCTTTTATTTATGGCTTAACATTGTACACTATTCCAACTTTTCATAGCTGTATTGACTGTTGAGGACAGATTTTATTTGAGGTAAGGGGGCTTCTATGCTGATGGGTGTAGAAGAGATACATTATTCAAGTATCTATGGCATAACCATTTTTCTGACCACTGGAGTTGGTTGGACTGTTTTCAACCAATTCTAGTGGGTTGGCCTCAACCAGTCAAAATGTTAGCTTCAACCATAAGAATTGGTTGATTTTGCCTCAACCAGTTGAATGGATGGTCTATTCCCAAAACGCAACCAACCTGTTTTACGAGTGTATCATCTTTAAAAATGCTGTTTCTGGTAATTGGTTCAAGCGTGCAAATAATTTTTTGTCATCGGGATTCACATATTTCAAATTTTCCTGAAAAATACATTTAATACTATTAATTCACGGACCTCGTACCAAACTACTGATTGTCCAGTTATGAAAACTTGCAAGCTGCTTTTGTGGATACTCTGCAATGTCATTAGCCAGGTTCAAAGTTAAAATTACAGTCACAGAAACTGAGGTGATGTTTTCCCATCATCTTGACTATAGCCATTAGAAAACACCCTTTATTTTTCCCTTCCCCTCACACACATGCTTTCACGGGTGTTATGCTAGTACTAAGTAATGCAGCTTCAACAGTTGCAAGACTTAGTTACACCTTGTATAGGCCTACCTACCTTTTCTTGATCATCTATACAATCGACCTCATTTTAAAAAGGCTGTGTGCAAAATGCAACAGCAATTCAACTGAAGGGTTAGTTTTTTTTAAACAAATTGGTAGCCTGAGAATTTCTTGGAATAAACGAAGAGCAATTAATTGCTTTCTGCTGATAATTAGGAGGAAAAAGCCAAACCAGACTGGTCTATTTGTCACATCCTCTTAA
Source organism: Platynereis dumerilii (assembly GCA_026936325.1). Taxonomy (NCBI): domain Eukaryota; kingdom Metazoa; phylum Annelida; class Polychaeta; order Phyllodocida; family Nereididae; genus Platynereis; species Platynereis dumerilii. Next base: position 160,936,487 of record JAPTHN010000001.1, read on the forward strand.
GGAAGCTTAAATGTACTGCTTTCTGCAGCAACAGTATTAATGTTGTAGTATATGTAGCTGCTCTCTTGCGATTCACATTGCACAATAACAATATAAGATAGCAGTCCAAAACCTTCGAGCTGTCCTATTATGAATGAAAGGAAATGAGTGAGCTCCTAAGACGATTAGGACTAAGGGTTTGCCCTTCAATTCCAAAAGCATGTTATGTAACATAAGGGCTGCAATAATCTACATTGCCATTGGTACGTGATAGTAGTAGAAAACGCTTTTTGCATGTACGTATTGCATGGTTGCTTTCAGATATCTCTGAAATTTTCGCTTCAGGGGAACTTCAGCGTATGCGCTAAGTTGTGCCTTTATTTTTTGTGTTCTTTCAGCTGATTTGCCAACAACGAATAACTTTGTCAGGCTATCTGAATAGCAGATAGCAAATATAACATCTTGACCAAAATTGAAGCAATTTCCTTACTCAGAGGGCAAGCGTCATAAATACGACAACATTCTGAAGTTGGATTAGATGTTCAAATTATGTCACAGTAAGGTGGATAAAAAAAGCGATGAATTATAATCTTGGGTTGATATCAAAATCTGCTGTGAATGCAACATCATTTCGAGTTACATCTGATGAGCATCTGACTTAAGTATGACATCAGAAGGTCAGTCAAAAACCGGCTGAAGGACAACGTTAATGCAGCATAATTCCTCTACATCACTGTGAGTGTGAGGTTCCTTTCTGACCTCAGTTTGATGTCAGTAGAGGACCAGTCAATGGACAATGTCATGCTGACATTGGCTTTTGACTTCTATGTGTGGGGAAACAAATAACGTCATAATGACTTAATATCTAAGTAAAGGTCAGTCACGACCTAAAATAGCCAAAATGCAACACCAGACTGACGTCACAATGCCAGCTGGGATGATGGTGCTTGTTTGCAGATGAATGCAAACTAATCCTCTTAACTTGAAATGTGAGTACCAATGCTGCTCTTTATATGAAAACATTAACAGAAGTTGTGATAGCTGCAACCCTTTGATGCCTTTATCTCAATAGTTTCGCAGAATCACAGAGCTGAGAGAATCGGGTCAGGTCATCCAGGGTCATATCAGGCTTCGGTAAAAATCTGGCCTGGTTACAGGTGAGCAGTGGTGATGAATTAGACCATGTAAACATGAGCTTGTCCGTACTGCAAAATATACAGACAGGAAGCTATGTCCTGATTAATAAAACCGTTCCTTTTCCATGCCAGGAATATCACATAGAAAATATAATGGTTCCATTTTATGCATTGCAATAGATGTGTGGTTTTCTTGAGGTAAAATAGTAGCTCTAATCCAGCGATCGGATTGGTCCACAGACAAAAAGTGTGCCTTTTTTGTATGTTTGCGCATGCAAGGTCATGGTTTTGCGTGGTATCAGAAGTTTTCTAATTTTTTTTCTGATTTTTTGGTGTAAGTGAAAATCATGACCTTTCACGCGATCTATTATCACTCATTATTTTCTAAGTGAATACGGTGTTGATGCATCATCAGTCATAATGACTCACAAAGTGTACATTTCACAGCGAAGTGCTTGGAACCCATTTTCTAAGAGAATAACAAAACTTCTGTAGACCTAACGGCTGATGTATAATGGACATTTATGTATTTGTATAGGAATCTCCAGTGCTGTCTCTGATTATGCTGATAACAAAAGGATGAGAGTTTCACACACTCGCTCCCTCACAACTTGACAAATATTTCATTGCAATTCACAGTACAAAAAAAAATAAAAAATTTGTTCGATACTTTTGTCGTTACCTGATCATGGCGCAGAGTTAGGGAGGATTCTCAAATAGTTTGTACAATGATAACTTACAGAAAAGTTTTGAAAAACTAGCAGACCTTCCATGAAAAAATAATAGCTTATAACTCTATCCAGCAACATAAAATGTTTTGGCCTCCCAGACCCCCTGCCAAATGGGCTGCGGGCCTCGCCAAGGTCATCTGGATCAAACCCCCCTTTCCTGGTTTCTGGCTACGCCCATGCCTAACGCATTAAGAATTGGAACTATAACAATAATGATATTAAGAAAAAATCAAACATTGTACCAGGTTGGAAGGAGTTTGTAGCTCCCAAAAAAGATATAGCTTTATTTCATCATTGTCAATGGAAAATAGCTGGCAGTCCAAGTAGTGGACCTCTGTTTGAAATGAGAAAGCGTACAAGACATGATTATCATGTAGCCATTAAGAGAGTTAAAAAGAAGGATGATGTAATACGATCTGAGAGAATGGCTGAGGCAATTCGGAAAAGTAATCATCGATATTTGTGGAATGAGGTGAAGAGATTTAAAGGTAAAAATAAGGTATTACCTATGTCAATTGATGGCGTGAAAGGTGAAGAAAATATTGCTAATTTCTTTGCATCTAAATACGATTTATTGTATAATAGTGTAACTTATGATAAGGCTAGGTTGTCTAATGTCAATCATTGTATAAATGACAAGCTTAGCTGTCTGTCGAAAGAAAATTCACTCTCTTGTTTATTTACCATAGATGAAACTGTTAATGCAATTAAAAATCTAGATAAAGGTAAATCTGATGGCAGAATTGGTTTGTTTTCTGATCATGTGATTAATGGAACATCTAAATTGTATGACTTTATAACCAAACTATTTAATGCTATGCTTATTCATGGAATTTCACCTTCAGATATGCTTTCTAGTGTCATGTTACCAATTCCGCAGAACAAACGTTTGAGTAGTAAATGTTCTGCTAACTTTAGAGCTATATGCTTACAGAGTGTTCTTTGTAAAGTTTTAGATATTATGATTTTGAATCGAGAAATTTCAAAACTCAATACGAGTGAATTACAATTTGGTTTTAAGCGTAAGCACTCTACTGCTCTTGCAGCTTCGGTTATGTTAGAAACTATTGATTATTATCTTAACAATGGTGGGACTGTGTATGGTGTGTCATTGGATGGCACTAAGGCGTTTGATAGAGTCGAGTTTTCTAGAATGTTTGAATTACTTATTAACAGGGAAATTAATCCACTCTATGTTAGATTAATTAAAAATATGTATGTCAAACAGAAGATGTGTGTCAGATATGGTGAAGTATATTCTGAATGGTTTACAGCTAGTAATGGAGTTAAGCAAGGAGGAGTTTTGAGCCCTACATTATTCTCGGTGTATTTAGACGGTATGCTTCTACAGTTAGATAAAAGTAATTTTGGTTGCTATGTTGGCAATAAATTTTGTGGTGTTGTAGGATACGCTGACGATGTTATTATATTAGCACCTAGTCGTACTGCGATGTGTCGCATGATTTCTATTTGTGAAGAATATGCAGACAAATTTTTGTATAAAGTTTAATGGCTCCAAGAGTAAATGTATAGTATTTCATAAAAACAAGGTAAACTCAATATATGATCCTGAATTTGTCGTTAACGATCAGAAAGTTCCTTTTGTTACAGAATTAGAATACTTAGGCTATAGAATATATGCAAATCGGGATGAACCCATGGTTGACAATGTGGTTAGGGACTTTAATTGTAAATTTAATTGTTTTATTGGTGATCTTTCCTGTGTCAGCTCTGAAGTTAAAGGGAAACTATTTAACACGTATTGTTCCAGTTTATATGGTGGTATTTTTTCTAGTATGTATGATAAGAGTCTTGATAAACTTGGTGTTGCTTGGAGAAAAGCTCAACGTAGGCTCTATAAGTTGCCATATACCACTCACAGTAGATTATTACCTTTTATCTGTGATATTCTTCCTCATGATGTGATAATTCATAGTAGATTTCTTAATCATGTAATCTCAGGTATGAATCACGATAATTCAATTGTAAAATATTGATTTAGAATGTGCTTAGGTACACAGTTGTCTAGGACTGGCTATAATTTATTGACTTCGTGTGAAGTATATAATTTAGATAGAGAAGCTCTCCACCGAAGAAGTAGGAACTTCATTAATAATATTGTTAAAAACTGTGATATTTCAAATGCTTGTCAGATTAAGGAACTAGTCAGATTCAGAGATCTAGATTTTAATCATGAGTTTTTATTAAATACTGAAGAAATTAATGAGATTATTGGGTACCTTTGTACCAAGTAGTTGTTTTTAAACTTTGTTTTATCACTGTAAATATTTGTAAATATCTGTAAATATTTATTTATTTTGATTGTAATTGTCGTGTTTTTGAAGAATAAAATATTTAATAATAATAGTTCCCCAACACACAAAATACATACATGTATATTAAGCATACTACCGGTAGGAGAGACCGGGGCTAGTTGTCACAGGGGCAATTCCCTATCAGCGTGCCTCGGCGGTCCAACGTCGGCCCGAAGCTGGTCCGATGCTACTGACATCGGACTGACGATGGACCGACGTTGGACTGCCGAGGCATGCTGACAGGGAAGTTGTCACGGTGCTGATTACTCAGCTATGAATGGTAGTAGCTGTGTGATAATTAAATCAATTTTGATATTTTTCAGCATATGAAAATGTTTTGTGATGATATTGCCAAAATGTGTAGCCTGTCATATGGTATGTGAATATTCCGAAAAATGACAGTTTGAAAATATTTTGGGGCCATTTTCAAATTTTTCATTGTCTTCCAATTTTAGACAATTTTTGGGAGATTAAGGCCTCGATTCATGATGGTATTAACTCATAGTCTTCGTGAATAATATGTCTGTGTTTTCTAAATGGCATCAGAATATATTCTCCTTTCATTACTGAGATATTGGATTGACTTTATGATTGTGACGAGGATAGCCGGGGCTAGTTGTCACAGGGGCAAGTTGTCACAATGCTCATAACTCAGCTATAGGTGGCAGCAGTTTTGTCACTATTAAATAAATTTCAAGATTTGTTTGTTTGCAAAGGTTTTTTTATGATGCAGTTGCAAGAAAGTTTAAATCTGTCATGAGATATATGACCTTCTTAAAAATGACTTTTTTTAAACAGAAATTTTACACTCATTTCATTGTCCTCCAATTCGAGACACAATATTCTGGCAGAATTAGGCCCTGATTTATGGTGGTATTTGTCCAAAGTCTTCGCAAAATGTGTGTTTTTTTGTTTTTAAAAGGAATATGATGTAATCTAAGCTTTGAATTACAGAAAATCTGACAGAGATGTTAGATTGGCTGTATGAGTGTGACAACTTGCCCCGGGCTCGGGGCAAGTCGTCACATTTTCACAAAAATGACTTTGAGTTACAACATGACCTACAAGAAAACCCATGGTTGATAAATCAGGAAGAAAGCTGAATAAAAACTTTCTCAAGACTTACAAAAATGTTACAGGGTTGGAAGTTTCAAGACAACCTGAACCTTGAGACCTCTCAGAGACAGTCAAACTTGAGGAAAATAAATTTGTGACATCTAGCCCCGGTCTCCCCTACTCCTGTTATAATGTCTATGATCTATTTGTAAATGATATTTATATGTCAATGCACTTGCAAGATTACGCAAAATCATAGTAATTATAATATTAATAACATGTTGATTTAATCATCACCTTACAGTTGAGGTTAACAAGTCGTTATCTGAGTCAGCCAAGTCTTGTAATATAGCAGTAAGTTATTTGTACAGGGCATAAAAAGGCAAGCTTGCCGAGAAACCTTCGAACATAAGCAATATTTATATCCTGAAGTATATCAGGATAAGACCACTCTGAGAAAAAGCAGGTTACGGAGAGATAATGCACTGATTCATTGCTCTGAAAATAACATAATTGGGGCACTTTTTAAGAGTTTTCAAGCATGCAAGAAGTACTATCTAGAATTATAGATTCATCAATTTATTTAATTTTTAAGATATATTTGCAATTGGTCTCATAAGACAAAAGTTGTGCAAGTTAAAGCGCTTATTTAAACACTCATGCATGTAAGAAACTTTGATTTTCCTTTCTCTTTTGTGTTTGAAGTTGTGTCATAAAGTTCTACTGACATACAGCATCAAGAGTTTTGGGCACTTTGGGAATTGGGACACAGACCTATGCAAAGTATAACCTTTTTAAAACATCTGTGATATTTGATTAACTGCCTCCACAGTTTCGATGTGACTTGGCAAAAAAATTTGTGTTGACATGGCCATAGGAAAATTTGTCTTACCTTCTAATGTAAATTAGTGTGCTCCAAGTTGTCCCGTTTAACATAATATAAATTTAGGAGATATCCCATTCAATACAGCTATAGTCCATGAACAATTCCATGTGGATAAATGGATGCTCAAATGTTTCAATTATCATTTCTTGGGCAAAAAGTGTCTGCCACATATTCTTATGTTATGATAGTGTTTGAAGAGGTCGTTCGGTCGACTCATCGCAGGTGCTCATCTCATGGCAAAACTGTGCATACGCAATATTACACATGCAATTGGCGATCATAGATAGAAATGCTGAGAGTGACGGCAGCTAGCAATGACGAATATGCTTGAATAAAATGGTAAATGTCAAGAGATTAGACCTTGAATTTTAGGGCGGTGATCTTTGGGACTTGTGGAAGCATTGGGGAGGGATTGTTGGGGTATTCATTCCCACGGGGTAATTGTGTCTGTGAAATTATTTTGTGATCATACCAACTTAGGCACTTTGTTGGCTTCCTTGACAACAGGCTACATGCATGACAAAAGGGGCTCAGTGAAGCCCGAGCCCACAAAAACTATTTAAGCATTCCATGTGCACTATTATAATACACAGCGAGATTGAAAATTGTGAACAAACTTAGGGGTGTGAAAAGTTGACCAAGAAAATGGCTAGAGCAGTGATTCAGAGGAAGGTATGGTGAACATTTTAATGTATCAAATGAAAAAGTCTATAGGGATTTTTTTTTTAGATTTGCAGTTTTAAATAGTTTATGACACCCAATTTAAAACACTGTACTTATTGCTTTTGCTGGTTCAGGTTGTTTGTCATTTCAAATTTATCCAACTCCTTTTGAAGTTATTTCAGGATAAGGGAACTCAGCTGGCTACTAAGAACTTATGTCCATTAAGGCTTAGTGGAGGTCACTAAGAGGGGGTAATCGAACCATTTTATTCCATTTTTTAAAATAATCTTGTTGAATATGTGTGCAAACATATGTTTCGCTTGAGAAAACCTGCAGTGTGATTATTATGTAATGCATTACAGAAATCATAACATAAGCATTTAAGGGGACATTCTTAGTAGCCACCTTAGTTCCCTTATCCTGAAAAGCTTCAGTACCTTTCCAAAACATCAACGGATGATTTTTGGCTCACAAATAAGTTTGTATTTCCTTAGAGCTCTTTACACATTGGCAGTCCACTGGAAAAAAAAAATTTCTTCTTTTCTACATGCATTTGCACACTGGCTTTGCCAGGTCATTCATAGTTACCTGTTGGTTTCCTAATCTTCTTATAAGAAGAGTATCTTTAGTTATTTAATTAGTTTGTTTATTGACACCTATGCTGCGAGATATGATTCGCACTGAATCAATTGATTAAACCATAAACTGAAACAAACAAATTGTCAAAACATTTTTAAGCCAGTGACATCACAAGTCCAAGTTGAAAGTTAATTTTGAAACTGTTTGGGCCGCTAATCCGCAAAGATCTATAAGGTAAATTGAACAAAATTTCCCAGATTATACTCATTTGCACCTCTGTTTGTCATACAAATGCACCATGAAACAGTGGAAGGTGACAATTCCATTGTACAGTAAGGAGTCTTTTCTTTATATCACCTTCACTCTCCCCAATGGAATAGATTCAGATTCAGATAAGTTTTATTTTCTCATGCATTCCAAGCATACAATTTAACATTAGCGGGGACGGGGGCACATTGGGACGCAGGGCACTGTGGGACAATGGGGTTTTCTTGGATCCTGGCAAGGTATATGATATGGTAGTGCCATCATATCTTGTAATTTCACATCCTGATGTTTCCATGGTTTTATTGACAAATTACAGCCACATGCAGAAGTATGGCGAGCAAAAGTTTGTTTTCCTACTACTAAAGTAAATATGGACAGGTTCAATTGGAACCATTCTGTGGACAAACCATGAATAATGAGGCTTTCTCAGTGCTTGTATGAATTTTATATATCGTAATGAACAGTTATGAATTGCTATCGTGATAAACACACTCACTGGTGTCCGAGAAATTAGCATTTTGGTGTAAAAGTCATATCGGGGCTCATTGGGACAGTGAATTCGGGGCACATTGGGACGCACTTAATATGGCACAATTTAAGTGTCCAAGGCAACAGAATGACCTGGAACAGCACAAAACAGGTGTTCACGCCACAGTGAATAGAGGTATAGTGGATTACCATGCTTTGTGAACAAATTTTTTGCAAAGTGCTGTGTGTTACTTACATAGATGTCCACACGCAGGACAGTTTATGTTAAATGTTTAAAACTGTTTAAAGTTATGAACTATTGGCACTACAAGGTGTTAATGCACTGTATATTGTCTTACGCACTACTTATATATGATATCTATTGCACATGGAGTGTTAAAATGATTTTTTAATTGATGTCCAAATGTGCCCCGGCTGTTTTAGCCGGGGCACATTGGGACAGTCATTTTTACGACTCTCTGGCTGCAAAAGGGTAGGTGCAGTCTAGTTTATTATGCTTTGCATTTAAGCTCAATAGTATGGGTGATTTCAGCATTGAGCAAAATTAGTAGACGTTAAAAGCGTCCCAATGTGCCCCCGTTCCCCCTATATATACAGGTTCGGTTAACAACATACATAGAGAAGGTGTCCCTCTGTGACATCCAAGATGTCGTTGCCAAGGGACCAACCAACTTCACAGTTGGGAAGTTTTTCGCTGAAGGTTTGCTGCTGTGCAGCCTACATGTTTGTGGTAGGTGCAGTGATGGAATAGGGGGGGAGCTCAGGGGAGCTCAGTGAGCTCCCTTGATAAAAAAACAGGGGGAGCTATGACCTGCTTGAGCTCCCCCAATCATCAGTGGAAATATATAATTATCATGTTTACTTTTTCAGTCCTCCAGGTATTATTAGCCAAAAATAACCCTGATTTCAGAACTTATCTCCTTTTAAAAATTTGGAATGGCGCGCCTCTGCCGAGACAGCGATAATAGCTCTCCTGACAAAAATTTTCCTTTTCCATCACTGGGTAGGTGCTTTTAGAACTGCACCCTTTGGGCCAGACTTTTTTTAATGACGATAGCTAAATAGCTACGACTAAATACTGCACCTGCTTGGTCTTTTCAGGGCAAGGCAACGCCTTGTCATGCTGACCTGGCCCCACACCGTATTGTGGGCACGTATAGATCCTGTGTATTCCTGCATGGCTGTCTCTTCTAGAAGACATATTGGGTCATTGAGTTTCTGACCGTTAGTAATAGGGCAACAGATTGCAGTGATCAATTCTTTTAGTTGACCAAACAAAATCAATGAGGCAAAAAAGATTGCAGTGATGCATGATTTGATCTACCTCAACGAGACTACTGTGCCAAGCCAAAGTGAACCAAATGCTTCAATATGTCTTTCATTAAAAAATGTTTTTAATGGTGAGCATGACTTCACAAGCTTTAAAATGTAAATGAGGTTACAATGGTATACAATGTGTGATCATGGTGTAATTAGTGTATAGTATGCAGTTTATATTATTTAATGAAAACGTTGTAACACATAACATAATTATTATGTGGCAGATATTTTATCCCATAAAAAGTAGCATTGAAGTGGCTGAAGTCAGTGAAAATCATCCTCACCTCTGAGGTTGGTCTGAAAACATCTACTGGATTTTTGTGAAGTTGTAACAAAAAGATTAAAAGGGCCATATTAATAATATAATAATATTAAGTACTTATATAGCGCCAATTCCAGTAAACTGCTCACTGGCGCTTGGTTAGATTAGCTGGTATCACCGTAGAATTGTGCAAAAAGATATGTTTTCAGTCGTTTCTTGAAGTTATCAAGTGTCTTTGATCTTCGCACATTTTCAGGTAAGCCATTCCACAGTATCGGTGAAGAATAGGAAAAGGCTCTATCCTCAAACTTGTTTTGATTTTGTGCGGCAGGTACCTTTAACAGCATTTTTCCATTGCTGCGGAGGCTCAGGTCATTTTCAGGTTTATGTTGAATGAGATTTTTGAGGTACTGAGGAGCTTGATTATTCACTGCTTTCCACGTAGTTGTCATAAGTTTGAATTGGATCCTTGCAGGGATTGGAAGCCAGTGTAACTCTTTCCTGTAATGACTGACTTTATCTTGTTTTTTCAGACCTTCAATCAGTCGTACAGCTGAGTTTTGCGCCACCTGGAGTTTATTTATCACTTGTTTTGACGAACCATAGAGCAATCCGTTGCCATAGTCTAAATGAGGCGTGACTAATGCATTGACAGCTGTTTTGATTGACTCTTTGTTCAGTGACTTACGCAGTTTTGAGATGTTTCGAAGGTTAAAATAAGCATTTTGACACATTTTGTTCACTTGCTTATGCATTGACATGTGTTTATCAAAGAATACACCTAAATTTCTGGCATGATCTGCTGCCTTGATGTCAACATTGTCGACACTGATTGATGACATGTGAAGTTTCTTCAGTTGAAATGGCGAGCCAATGAGAAGTAACTCTGTCTTGTCACCATTGTTACAGAGTTTGTTTTTGTGAAGAAAATTGCGTATTTCTGTGATGCATTTTTCCATTTTTTCCCTTGCATTTTCCTCTTCAAGAAAAGTTGGCTTGAAGGAAAGGATGAGTTGTTCATCATCGGCATATTTTTGATCATCAACCTCATTTTCTTCAGCCACCTGACTTATTGGAGCAATATATGAATTAAATAAGCTAGGACCAAGTTTTGATCCTTGAGGGACGCCATATTTTAGTGGCAGTTTGTTTGATTCTGTGTCATTTATGAGTACAGATTGAGATCTATTGGTGATGTATGATTTGAACCAACCTAAAGCAGAGCCATCAATACCATACTTGTCTCTCAACCTTTTCAAAAGGATGTCATGATCAATTGTGTCAAATGCTGCCGATAAGTCTAAAAGTACCAGCATCGTGACTTCTCCTCGGCTCATGTTCATCATGACATCATTGTGAATTTTTGTCAATAGAGTTTCTGTACTGAAATACTGCTTGTATGCCGACTGTTTTTCATCTTCCAGTTTTACAAGTGCAAGGTGATCAGTGTATTGTTTGATGACAGCACCCTCTATGACTTTACTCAGGAAGGACAAATTTGAAACAGGTCTATAATTCTTCTTAAGGAGATCAAGGCCGTTTTTCTTAAGAAGCGGTTTTACTAGAGCATGTTTCAGTTCATTAGGCATTTTCCCTTCTCTGAGTGATGTATTGACTATTTTAGCTATAATAGGGAGGAATTCATCAATGCATTCCAACAATAACCATGTGGGTATCGGGTCAAGGTTACAGTGCTTCACAGGCATATCAGTGATGATTTTCTTAATTTCCATCTCTGAGAGTTGTTTGAATTGACTTAGTTTCAGACCTGAATAGGTCACATCATCACTTTCCGTGCTTGCGCCATTGGTGTCTAATCTCGATCTAATTGTTTTGATTTTATCATCGAAGAAATTGTTGAAATCATTCGCTAGATCTGCTTCATTTGTGTGATATGGCAGAGGTAGTTCTTGTTTTCTGTTAAGGCTAGAATTGAGGATCTTAAACATAGCCTTTGAGTTACCCTTTGTTTTTTCAATCTTAGTCTTCAGATCATCTGTTTTTAGTTGATTGAGTCTCTCATTTAGCTCATTACGTTTCTCCTTAAATATCTCCCAGTTAGCCAGTAGCCCAGTGCGTCTCCATTTTCTTTCTGCCTTTCTTTTACTGGTCTTTAGATGCTTTATATCAGCATTTGTGAAAGGTGTCGGTTCCCGAAATGTTACTTCTTTGATCTTTAAAGGTGCATGTTTGTCAAGCACCTTTTGGGATGAGTTGTACAGTGACACTAGATTGCTTAGGTCATTAGTCATTCGTTGTTGTGGACAATTCTGGTCAAAATGCAAGCGAATATCTTTCTTGAATTTTGATACATTAATGTCATGAGTTTTTCGGAATGCTACTTTCTTCTTTGGATTTTTTCCTTTTGCCATTTCTATATTGAAAAGGATGCAATTGTGATCGGACAGCAGGTCACCAACCACCCAATCTTTAAGACTAGAATTTTTTCGGGTTATGACTAGGTCAAGAGTGTTCCCGCTTTTGTGAGTTGGAGATGCAACGTGTTGTTCAAGGTTAAACATTTCTAAGATATTTCCAAATTGGATTGCTCTGCTATCCTCCTGCTTGTTCATGTGAAAGTTGAAGTCACCTGTTATGATGAGTTCATTGTGACATGTTTGATAACTTGCGACAAAATTTGTGAATTCTTTGTAGAATTCAGTTAAGCTGTACTTATTTTGGTTAGATGGTTCAGGGCGATACACAAGAAGGATTGTAAGAATTTTTCCACTCAATTTCACTTGGACTTCCATATGCTCAAAAGTCCTTGTCTTTACACTTTCTATTTTAACTGCGCAAAGACCGGATTTGACAATGCAGCCAACTCCACCCCCTTGTCTACCTTCTCTGGGTGAGCTAAGGAAGTAGCATTGTCCATTTCTTTCAAGTTCTCCAATTTCAACTTTATCATCCTCTTTCAGCCATGTCTCAGTGAAAAGAAAGATATCCAAGTTAAATTCATTCCTGAAGTCATTTACAGATTGAGTTTTTTGTCTGAGACTTTGAGCATTCCACACACAAGCTCTTAAGATATTGTTTGAAGTGCTGTGAGGACGGTTGTCTGAGGAGCTGGGATGTGTAACAGAATTAGATAGGATGTCAAATCGGTTCGTAATTTTTACTGAGTTACTGTTACCAGAGTTATTTCTGTTCTGAAACCTTGCCAGCGAGTGTGTCTTAGTTGATTCTTTTAATCCAATACGCAAGACATCAGAGTACAGCCTTGCTTTTTTTGTCATGGTGATGCAACTACAATGCTTCAGAAATCCAGGTGAAACCCTGATTGCAATGATACTCCACAGGTGCTTTGTGAAAGTATCTGAGTGACTGGTTGCTATAACCCCCAGTGGCGTAGCTATGGGGGGGGGGGCCTGGGGGGGCCAAGGCCCCCCCAAATGGATAAGTGGCCTCCCCACTGGCCCCCCCATTTCAGATTTAAGAAATTTGTAAAATTATATGAGCAGAGAACATCCGTCTTTGTTACCTAAGCCGGCGCTCACTTATACCTGATTCTCACCGGAATGGCAGTTCCCTTTAAAACATTCTGAAGCATTTGACAATTCTTCTTTGAAAATATCTGGCAATATGCGCACCTGAATCCGAACTTGTTGGGGAGGCCTAGCGACCTTTTCCCTAATTTTAAAGAATCCAGATTAGATACTATTTCAAAAGATATCTTGTGGAAACCGTTGGTTTTTAATTATGTTTATTTAATTTTCTACGTGAATTTTTTATTTTTCGCCTCGAATCTTAATGTTTCCCAATTTTTACTCCCACTCTCCGGTATACCTATGTATCTAAAGCAGTTCCATGCAACATCAAAACTGTGTAATTTGAGGATATCTTTCTCTTGCTATTGATGAGCTGAAGAAATATTGCACTTTTGAAATACCTCTGGACAGGAATGATTAACCAGAGTGATCAGTACAAACTTCTAAATTTTTAGTGTCCTACGCTGTACATGGAATTTCCCTATATTTTTTTAATTTGTGCCATTTTCAGCTATCACTATTTATTTTTAGGCCTATACGACCAGGTTGATAAAAAATTAGTAATTTCATGACTCATGAGACCATTCAAGTAAGTGTTTAACTTGCATCACGGTAATTATTTTAACATCACATTATTGTATGCACCCTTGAGGTTTTCTTCATTATGTACAGGCTTGATCATTGATGTATCAGGGAATTTTTATCCAGATAGCAGTCGTGCTCTTTCAAAAGTGAGTGCAACCATACCTCGGTATGATATTTAGTGGTTTTTGTACCATATTTAAATTAAATAGTAAAACATTAAGTGTCCGCCACAAAAAAGAGCATCAATGTTCATACATGTTGCTCATAAAAGTGGGCCCCCCTAGTTCACACCCTGCCCCCCCCCTTGGCCCCCCCACTCCTGAATTTCTAGCTACGCCACTGTTAACCCCCCATTCACAATAGCCAAGATATTTTAAAATTGCATTTTTTTGGTATTCAATTTGTTATGTTACGGCCAAGTCTATAGCTGAGGAAATGCTACAAACTTGTGAGAACATCATCCTGACAATGTCTGCTTATGATTTCTCGGATCATACAGTACAAGAAGGGTAGGTGCAGTCTAGTTTATTATGCCTTGCATTTAAGCTCAATAGTATTGGTGATATTTATGCAAACTTGAGTTCTTCAGTGCTTTCAGCATTGAGCAAAATCAGTAGACGTTAAAGGCGTCCCAATGGGCCCCAGTTCCTCCTATTCATCAAATTCACATGCAACTTTTCATAAATTACATGTATATATGAGAAATACAACAGTTCATTGAGACACAGTCCTGCCTCTCTTGTTCTTCTGACTACATCATAATGCAATCAAGGTTTTATCAGATGATTAAGTAGACCATATCCCCACTTTGTAGACTTCTTTAGTTCCCAAAGTCATATTAACATCCTTTTTTTGATTTATTGCACTTCACCCAATAAAAAAGAAAATATGTCCACTCAATTTCGCTTTCTACTCAGTGGAAGCCATTGCTGTTGGTATTCAAATTAACGCTCTCTTTCTAAGGAATCTAACTGTGCCATCCAAAAATCATTTCAATTAAAACTGACAGTATTACTTACTAAAAAGGCCAACAGGGCACATGCACTGTTATATATAGGTCTATATATATTTTTTCATGAAAACTCAGGGGGTAGAACCAAAAAATATTGAAAATGATTCAGTTCAAAAACATTGATGCATAAAGGGAAAGCAAATAAAATTTTGTAATTGCTGAAAGAACTATAAAATTTTAATCCAAGAAGGCAAAAACAGATCTATACACTCTTATGCTGCCACATACTTTCTGTTAATTTCTTTTCCGACACAACAGCTCACTCTGGTGTTAATTCATTAAAATTCACCGAATTTGACAGAAAGCAAGAAAAAAAACTGAATACAGTAATATAAATAGAATAAGTCAGTGTATTATAAGTAATTCCTACACATATAGTAGTTTGGGAGATAAAATTGCAACTAAAATAGGTCTTATTAGCCAAAACACTATTATTATTTTCTCCACTTGGGAGCCACGACGCTAATGAAGTGATCACATGACCATGATGTCATCACCCATAGCAGAGCATATCTCCATGGCGCTCGCTGTCTGCAGGAATGCTGGATGATTGAAACTGATGGAAAAGTGTGGAAACAACAAATTTAGGGCCCCTTGAACCATCAAAAGTAGCTCTATTTCCCCTTTGCGATAATGAAAGTACCTTGTGCGGATTTGGCGGTTGTGGGCCACCCAGATTCCTCAATCTTAAAAGGGAAAGATATGTGGCTCAAGAACATGAACTTTATTAAGTAAGAAGGCAACCGCGAAACACTAAAATATGACCTAATATTAAAATTTCAAGGCAGTTGTGCCACTCTTTGGCATTAGAATTTTTTTTCTAAAATTTTGCAGGGTTTCTTTTATGATACAAAGGAACAATCATATAAAAAGTGTGTGATCTTTTTTTTAGATATAGGGCAGATTTCACGAAAAGTGCTCTCAGAGGGTACATTAAACTTTCTAACCCTTTTGGTATGTCTCTGTTGCTTCCTGAATCAAGTAAACCTATTACTAAGTACATCTGTGATCTAATGAATAAATATCAATAAAATATTCCTCAAATTTATTGCTTTTTGCGCTTAAAAAATATTTTTTTATCCCTCATGAGGACAATTCTGGACGACCAAACTTACTGGTGATCAGATGTGCTTACTTTGGCACTCTGTGGAATCTGCTAAAACCAATTCAGGAAAACGTAGTGATTTGTGATTGATAAAAAACATCTTTAAAATTCTTTTAGAACCATTTTTAATTTTACTGGTCATCTCAAAACTTGAAAAAAATGAAAAAAGACTGCTAATGTAACTTGATTCCGTCACAGGACACTGAGGTTACATTAGCAACTTTTAAATGGGGATTTTTGTGTGTTCCTGCTACTTATGCCAATTTCAAACATGGAATTCAAAAACTATATTGAAAAACGTGTCTTATTTGCCAATATACATCACCAAAATCATAAACGACTGGGTGTGGTAGCTGTTTTTTTATTGCTAATGTAACTGCAATTTCGCATCTGTCCATTTCGTAGTGTTACATTAGCAAAATTTGTCTATGTAAATTATGTTAACAATCACATGATCAGATCACAAAGTTTTTCTGAACTGAAAGCCAGGTCTCCTAGGAGCAGGCCAGGGGTGGTACCCTGCTGTTGATTTCATTCATATTGCAGTAGGATCCCCATAAAAATTCCGTCCTCCATCATTTATCATTGTTACATTAGCACAAGGTCATATTTTTAGTTACTCTGATCTACCAGTCCAACAGAAAATAGTGTTTACCGATGATTTTATTTATTGGATTGGCACAATAAATGATTTAGATTTTTTTTTTGTCCTGCCAACTATCCTTAGAAAAAGTGCTCACCCTGAGAAAATCTAAGAAGCTACGAATCACTTATGTCTGGCCTTATCAGACTTGTGCTAATGTAACTTGTGGTAAGTCATTTAGCAGCTTTGTGTAATCTCCCATAGGGGCAGACGATGTACCCTACTACCCCTGGTATAACCTCATAATCTAGCTTCATTGTAAAACCAGCTGAGTCTTTTTAATGGCAGGTGCCATAATGGACGCAAAATGTTACCATTTTACGGCAGAAAACAATTTCTTGTGACAGGTATCGTTGTTTTAACAGTAACTTCTGTAAAAGTAGCTGGACCTTATTTAACAGGGTTGAGAGTCTTGGGACTGTTTGCTTCATCCTCCTATTGCAGGGTTCATTTTCATTCACCCTGCCAACAAGTACTTCAAAATTCTGAAGTTTCAAATCCTTTAACAGCTTTTTTTCCAGCGTTATTTAAATAATTGTTTATGGTTTTCTACAAAGAATCTCATTGAAACAACCAACAGGTAACACTGAAACACTCAACAATCTATTTAATTGCTTTTAGAGATCTCAAACTGTTAATTAGGCCTATGTCTTTCACACGGGAGCAGAGTTAATCTTTTTATTACAACTTCACAAGACAATGCATCCTGTGGTCAGTCAGGGTAGGCTCAACAAGCTTACACTGAGAATTGAGGATGGTTTTCCTCACTTTTTAAAGACAACTTCTTTTTGCTTTTCACTATGTGAAGTCAACCTCCGTGTGTGTGTTGCTCCTGTGCCAATTGCCCTTTTCAAGATGTGGAAAGGCTTTAATTTGTCAAAGGTCGACAGATGTACTGAAGAATGGTGATGCATTTGTCTTCACACACCAAAAGTCGGAAAGTTCTTCCAAACTTTGCCAATTTCGCTTTTAGCCTACATACACAGAGCAAAAAAAGAAATATCCCATTTTCAACATACTGTTAACTTCTGGAATATAAGGATTACCCCTGTAAGATTGACATCAGAATTTGTTTGGGAGTTAATATACATTTTGTTTAGATAAAATCATTCAAGCAAACGTGAGCAGTGGTCAAAATATCTCAAGCACTAATTCGGTCTATGGAGACCAAACAAACTGTTTGAAAAATCTGAGAACTTGAGGCCTGACTCTTACAGCTCTAGCAATTGATCTGAAGAAATCACTTTTTTTTTTCTCAGTGCCAGATTGGACCTATGATGTCATAGGTGGATACAACATTGCCAAGCACAAGAGGATATGCAAAATTGGTGCAATCAATGATGCCATAGGTCAAACTGGCCAATAGCATCCGTTGTGGACAGTTTCATCATAGCCTTGCAGTTACATCATTGCCAGAGTGGCCAATGATATCACAACAACTCAGGTGCAAGGGGAGGGGGGGCACTTTGCTCAAAATCTGTCAATTGATCCTTATGTCTCCTTATACCACTGTTTGCTTTTTCTGGCCAATCGGAAGGCAGGATTTCGCTCTGATATAATGCATATCACAGCTCATACACCTGACCATGATATTGCATGCTTGGCTGACTACAAGTGGACAAAATTGAAGGAAACACTGAAACAAAACTGACCAACAAAGGATTAAAACTGAACAACACAGACAGTAAACAAGGAGGAAGATTGTTTCAAGTGTAACTGGTCTCAATGAAAAGGCTATATTCACTCTTTTTTATAAATACCATTATCTGAAATAGTGATCAAATTTAAGTTCACTTGATAAAATAGTACATTTGGGATATGTAAGCTGCAAAAAAAATAGCGGAGCAGCAGACCAACAATTTTGGTCCATTTGGCAAGCTCAAAGAATTATTTTTTCTTCTTAATTCGGGGGCTGCCGCCCCCGAACCCCTGCTTCTTCTTATTTCGGGGGCTGCTGCCCCCGAACCCCTGCTCCTTGCTTTCTGTTATTCTTCAGTTGTCTTTCATAATTTAAAAATAACATTTGCTAAGTTACTGTAATAATCTACCTCCCCAAAGTGACCATGGCTGAGATGGCTGCATTATCGACCTACCTATATATGTATCTATCTATCCGTCTATCAATCTATCTGTCTATCCATATCTATCCATAAAATTAATCAATGAAATTAATGTATTGTGTTATTTCCATCTATCTATCGATCTTTCTATCTATCTTTCCATCTATCGTTCTATCTATAAAATTAATGTATTGTATTATTTCCTGAGAACAAAGAATTCTGACCTGTTGCCTTCAGGGCTGCCAACCTTCAAATGAACTGAGGAACATGAATGTGCAACAAATACCATGAAATGTTGTCAAACAAGAAGGATTGAAGGCAAACAAAGGGATTTAAATTAATTTGTTTTGTGCTTAGTGGTATAAGTTAGATAACACCCTTGTTTGAGACAATATGCAATAATCCTCAGGCTAAAGCCCTCGGACATATTGCATATTGTCACAAACGAGGGCGTTATCTATTACATATTAACTCCTGTGAACTGTGGTAAACAATAAAACAATATAGGGTTAAAGTAATTGTTGGTAGTTTTACATTGAAAGGAGCCGCCAACAAAACTGCAAACAGTAAACAAAATGCATGACTTGACAGCTCCATATCAAATCCAATTTAGATCAGAAGATGTTGGTGAACAACTGTGATTAATTTCCAGTTATCCTATTAACCATGCTTGGTTGAATTTCAGGCACTTTTGGTATCACCAAATAATAAACAATCCCCCCTCCCACTTAACACCTGAGTTTTTGCAGTGGTATCATTGGCTCATCTGGCCATGACATAATTGCAAGGCTATGATGTAGTTGTCTACATGAAATGCTATTGGCCAGTTTGACCTATGACATCATAGCTTGCACCAAAGTTGTATAGGTTCCAATGGAGTCTCCAGCTTTGACATCATAGGTCCACACTATGAAAAAAATGTATTTCTTCAGAGCAATTGCAAGAGCTGTAAATAATGCTCTGAAGCAATAAAAGCAAGCTTAAATGATCATAGCATCCCCATTTATTGAAGAAACACCATGCCGAGACTGCCATCTGAGCGTCAAGAATGAGCCACAGGTGTGCTGCAAGTTGCAGGGCCACACGCATGCATACCAATAATACCATATAAGACAATATAAGCGTATGCAATTCAAATTTGGAGATTGCAGAAGCAGGGTCATTTTGCAAATAACATACAGATATGGTGCAAATGCAATAGTTGACCTTGTACATCTCACTTATTTTGATAATGTTGTGGCATGCAAATATTTTTTTCCTTTATACTATTTTCATATTTTGAAGAAGTGCATAACCAGTGGGAGCCTATTCCAAAATCACATGACAAATTCTAATTAACATACATATCAACAGTAGTGATCACAAACTGTTACACATTGTTTGTTACTATTTGTGCTTTTAGCAGTTAGACATAAGATAGAAGTAGATAAGAATCTACAGCTTATAGAACCAACAACACCTAGGATGAAATCTGTGACAAATATATCAAAACACACATGTCTAGGGCATTTCTTTGATTTGTCATATGCTAGTGTATAGGTGGACTGAAGCCATTTGCATGCCCTGATACCTCTTAATTAATTTCTGGTGGGTTTTCTCAACAAGATGTTGCTTGACTAAGGAATGAATATTCGGAGACTTTGTGTGCTTGAAATAAATAATAATAACCGACGCTGCTACTGTGAAATAAATAATTTCCCTCCAAGGAAAACTCCGAGCCCTCCTGATTATTAAGAAGTCACCCTCAAATTTGCAACCGTCAACCGATGTCATTGAGCGGTGTTGTCATACAACAATGCTGCCGCAGGCAAATCAATATAATTTTCTCCTTCTCCTATACTGCTATATGCAGTAATGAGATTAGTGCATCACAGAGCACACTGTCTTGCTTTTGCTTCTGAAGTTGATTGTGACGTGCATTTGTGTTGTGCTGGCTTGTCACGTGGTGTGTAGAAGAAATGAAAGCAATGAGACGGAGCAATCATAGTCATAGAATCAGACAGACTGACTGACCTAGACAGAGAGAGAGAGACAGACCAACAGACTGAGACAACGAGAGACAGAGAAACACACTGAGATAGACAGACGGACTGAGACAGAGAGAGACAAACAAAACCAAACACTGAAAGAGAGAAAGCCAAACACATCAGTCTGACAAAAAGAGAGAAGGACAAACCCACTGAGGCAAACAAACGGAGAGAGACAAAGAGAGACAGAAAAACAAGAATCCGCGGATTCAAAGCCTGGCTCAAGTGGCAGTGATGACGGCAAAATTTGTAGCAGTGATGACGGCAAAATATGTAGCAATGCTGGTGAAGTAGTTAAGTCTACTTTTTTGGAAATGGCCGAGAAAGGTGGTTCTGAATTGCGGCAAGTGAAGTGCTGTTATTGTAGTTGTTCCGTGAACAAAATAATATCAAAATAACCACGAAAAGAATGTGTACGATTTTTTGAAATCTTGAAGTCGGCCAATTTGCTCCTTTGAAAATATTGGCGGAATAGAAAAAAATTCTTTTTTTTAATCTAGGAAAACAATTTTTTTCTTTTTTTTTAATTTAGGAAAAACAATTTTTTTTATTTTTTTTTAATTTAGGAAAGGAGTTGCCCGATTTCCTCTTTTTGAAAAAAAAAATTAGAAAAAAAGTGGAATTTTTTTTTTTTTTTTTTTTTCAAATCTTGGGAAAAAAAATTTGGAAAAAAAAAAAATTTTTGAAATTGAAAAAAAAAGTAATTTCCATACATCTAGCTACCCTAACAAACCAATAAAACACAAAAACAGATATATTGAACCTGTAGTTATTGAACAGTAGAGTTGACAGACAATATTTTCAGACCATTACTCTTGAATTAGCCTGGCGAGCCAGGCTAACAAAGGGAGAAAGAGAAGGACAAACAAACCAACTGAGACAGAGAGAGGCATACCAACATATCGACAAAGAGAGACACAGACAAACAGATTGAGAGAGCGAGAGACAGAGACAGACAAACAGACTGAGACAAAGTCACAATCAGAGACAGACGAACGGGTAGAGGAAAAGAATGACTAGATCAGTTGTCAGATTCCACCAAGGCAACGGAAAGCTGCCCTTGATGCAAAAACGAGTTTGAAAAAACACCTCCATTTAAAACCCAATGGCATAAAGTATATATATCACAGCATGTGGCTGTTTTGTGCCATCCACTATTTCAACGTTTACAACACTTTCTTAACAGCATGCAACAGGAAGCAACGGTGTAATATCCATTCTTACAGACAGAGTAGCGGAAAACGGAAGTAGGCAAGGACTAAAAGTGTAGTTATATATAGATTAATGGGTGATTATACCACCGCCAAGATTAAGGCAGCATCTTCATTCATTTGCCGTTATCTGTTGCTCTAAGATGTTCTGGTCTATACCTCGGTGCTTAATTCAATGAACTCAGGTTGCAGCAGCTTCTTTGGCTCTCATTAAATCTATGCTAAGTCAATTTGTCAGAGAGTCGGCCATACAATGTCATATATACTGTTTCTGCTCCATATGATAGCTGTCTCGAGCATGGCTGTACAGAATTATCCATCAGAGAAAAGCACCCTGCAGAACTCAGATGAGAACTGCTAGAATTCCAAGAGTTACTCTGATCATTCAGCGTAAAGCATTCCTTGTTATCACCAGCAGCTTCCATCAAGATCAATCACCCGAAAGGTAGCTGACCTAGCTGACCCGACTCACCTTATTCCACCCAGTATGTATCATGCTGTTGTAACTGACCAGAACTGTAAGTGGGGTGAATTTTTCCTCAGATATATACAATAATCCATAATCCATATTGCTTATCACTTCACTAAGTTGTTTGTTTTATCTATTGCTGTCTTTTGTGTGTTTCCCCCTTCTTTTTTTTTAATCATTGTTTTCATTTTTGTTGTATTTGGCTCACTGTGTCCACTAACGTATTGAGCGTCAATGCAGGGTGTCCGCTGGATAAAAAAGTGAACATCAGTTGTAAACATCAGTTGAATTCATTCATGTATGTTTTCTTTTTCAAATGCATTCAGGTGCATGAGGCAGATATACTTACTTCGGTGATATAACCAAAGATACAACAAGTCACCTGTGCACCTTTAGTTTGCCCACGCTGTGGGGAGAGATGTGATCACAAATTTAATTGTTTGCAACTCGGTTCAACATATAACATGCTACAGCAGAAAATGATTGGACTTATTACATCCCATATTAGAGGCCTATGTTGCAAATGGAACCCATTAGTAGAAACTGCCTTCGGATAATGAACCCACAAATAAGACATGTTAGGTAATCGTTACACGCAGTGGCGTATTTAGGGCCAAAATCAAGTATAGGTAATACAACGAGTTTAAGTGCTATAACTAAAATTTCAGGTGGTTATTTACCAAGGCTTTAGCGCGAGGTAAATAGCCCCTGAAATGTTAGTTATACACCGAAAACGAGTTGTATTAGCAATGCTAGAACCCACTAGGTGCGCTGTCGTAGTTTTTCTCTCAGCCTGCCCAAAAGTTGATCCTGCCATCCTGAAAAAACTGAAGTCAAATCACGGCTGTTTTTTCACAGAAAAACCTCATAATTTGTCCAGGAAAGATATGGAATGGATAGCTGAGGTTGTTAGGCCGTGGTATAGCACACTTTAGTCACGGTAGACATTTATTTTGTTTGTTAAAGATCGATTTGAATGTTTCGTTTTACCTATTTTGGCCCAAAACCACTCTATACCACCTTCATTGTAGCACATGGATTTAGAGAATATTCTTGGGAACATTTTGCCGTTTAGTTTGTGAAGATACGTGGTGGTAGAGAGGAGAAAATCCACTTTTAGTGAGTGAACGTTGGTGCATGTTGCCATTGGATCAATGCATTCGCACACCCCGACCCCCCATAATAAAATATGCCACTGACCTTGCAGTATACTAAATCATTGAAAATTGGACACTCAAGGGTCTGAACATGCTAAATGGGTTTAAGTATCATGATTGGATGCTTTTGAAAGTGAATTGTAATTCCTGATGTGAATTTTGTCAATTTTCAACCTCAATTTCTGAACTTTAAAATTTTATATCTCGAGTTATATTAACATAATAGACTAAAAAACGACTGGCTTTGATTGAGAACTACTAGGAGAAAATTCCTATACCTTTATTTCAGTGATATATGTCTCATATTAAGGCAGTACAGAGCTGGATCACTTTTTGTCCATTTTTGGCCAAATTGGGAATCCAGCTTTTTGGTAGAGATCCCCATATGGAGACAAACCTGCACAAGAAAGGTCACTTTTGTCACTTGTTTTGTCAATGAGGGACCCGAAGGAAGATATCTACACAAAGAAAAATTAATTTATAATCTTTATTCAAAAAGTGCTATCATTGCTAGTTGTATAACCGACTTATACTCCATATATGACTCCTGAAGGATTTGTAACTGGATTTTGTTGCTTTGTTGTCTCTTCAGGTGTTGTTTGCAGAAAAAGTATTAACTTAATCCCCAACAGTGGTACAACTAACAAATCTTTTGGTTACACTACGGCAAAAGACAATAGAAAACTGTCTTGGTGGAGTAAACATGGAAGATATAGGAATTGCCGCGGAGCGCCGCCTATTTGCCCCATGTTATGCCCCCCCCCCAGACCATTTCTAGATATGCCCCTGGTTAAACGGTAACATAAAAGCTGCAGCAAAATATTAAATGGCCTACCTTGGTAATTTCGTTAACTGTCACTTCAGATTCTCTGGAAGTTAACTGACAGATACAAATGTAGGCCTATATGATACAACACCTGCTTCATTTTCTGCATACTATACAGCAAGGTTAACTGGTAGCTACTGGTATGATTTTTACACACAAAAATATTTAGACTGTGGCTTGGAAATTGCTGTGGCTGGAGAGTTGTACTGCCATGCTGCAGAGCATTGCTGTGCGCTGCTTGATGTGACCAGTGACACACTCCATAAAAACTGGCCTGTGACGCCGCACCACAAGCACCAGCCAACGGCTCAGTGGCGCCTCCCCAGCTTCATTCTTTAAGAGCTCCCATGCAGTGCGCTTTAGCTCATTCACTGAAAGTTCGTCTGGTCGTCAAAGGAGAGCTCCAAAACCTGCCAGAATTTCCACTTTAGCTCATTTTCAAAGCGAGATGGAAGAGTTAACTTCAACTTCTCTCATAAAACTGGTCTCAAGGGATTAATGCCTTCAAAGGCATCACTTTAATCACCACCTGGTAGCTTGAGGCAGCTAATGCCTATGGAAGAATTCGCTCAGTGAAAAAAAGGAGGACATTGAAGCTGTTTAGGTTCATAGGATTTCCCCAATAAACTTCGACATCAAAGAACATGGCTGCATTATGGTAAGTCTCTCTTAATCAATGCACCATTAACATGTGTTTACTAAATGCTGCAGGCCTGAATACTGTGAAATTGATTTTAAATTATTAATAAAGTAAAATTCCTTTAATTTTTGGTGGTCTGTCAGTAAATTATCTCTTTGTCAAAGATAATTATGTGGGTAAGTATATATATAGGCCTATAATGTCTGTAGATGTGCTAAGCTATACCGACGCTTGACATCAATTCTACCTAAAAATTGCTACTTGGGAGTTCACACACGCAACGGGAAATATTAGAAATAATTCTTCTTTTAAAAAAACATACCATTTGACGTAACTGACCATAATAATATAACACAGGCCTACAATTTCGAAGACTGGTGAAATTTGGCAGCAGATACACATATATCTTTTCATTGATTTTTTTTTTTGAAAATAGGCCTATTTCGCCATTACTAAAAACTGCAGATGAATCCTCGTTTCCTTATGTTTTCTTGTTTTGAGAAGTGTATAGGAGTTGATAGTCCAGCTTGACTAACATCTTGAGCGGAGTTAGCCTAACCATGTATGACCAGGTTTCCAAATCTTTCAGCACTGCAATGCATACATCATCTTTCTTCAACAGGTTCCCTGCAAATCAAGGCTTTGAATGTGAAATCATGCCCTGATCATATGATCATGTTGTCAGTGAAAATCTATGTAGCGCCTACAAAGGCCCTACATGTATTATATCTGGGCCTATATACGAAGCCTCCTCATGCTCAAATGCACCCTTTCCCTTGCCACTAAAAACGCCTTCCATGTGCCTTTCCTTAACATATCTAAATCATCAATCAACCTAACCCCTTTCCACCAATCTATCCTGCAGACGCACCATCCTATCCAGGCTGTTCCTTCCTCTCCTATTCACTATTCCCTCTCTCACTGTAATATCCTTTTTGCACACGCAGCCCACTCTTTACTCACCGTTTACTTAACTGCAATCTAAAATGAGTGACCACAGCCCTTTGGCTCTCTTGTTTTCCATCTTCACTCCTCAACCAAAATTGCTCATATTGATTTGTCAAAATCGTCATATATATTTCAAATCTAAGGTTATCATAAATTTAATATATGCACGCCATCTAGTGCATATATTAAGTTTAGTTTACTCAAAGCATTGGTTTCTTCTACCAAATCATATGTGCAGTGTGTAACAGGCAACTGACAAGATCTAGCACTCGCGTAGATGCATTATCTGGCACAATTGCTGCATGCATGTAAGGCATAAATCTGCGTGCAATTAGGATCTGGCACTTGTATTGATTTATTATGAGCATACTTGTCTATATGCAAGATCTCACACTGCATGGTGTAATGCATTATCTGGCACACTTGTCTCCATGGAAGATCTAGCACTTATGTAGATGTATTATCTGGCACTCTTGTATATAGTTTTGAGGGGGGTATGGTCCAATGCTCCCCCCCCCCCAAATACGCCACTGCAAGTTGTCTATACATATGTAAAATCTAACACCCATGTTAGGGTGTCCCAAAAAAAGTGAAAGTCTGAAATTCATTGGGGCTAACCTCTCTCGGCAATGTGTTCTATAGTCCCTCTGTGACTCCCATGTAAAATTTCAGCTCATTTGAAGGTGTTTTAGATGTTGCTCAAGAGCCCCAAAGATAGATGGGGGTTTAGCATTGAATTTTCATGCGAAAATGGCTATTTTAGGTAATAGCGCACAAATAATCAGTTTCAGTCCATCCAAACATATGGATAGTTGATACAAAGATGCATAAATTGTTCTGCACACTTTGGTACCAATTTCATATTTTTAACTTGCTTGGGTATTGAGAAAATTGACTTGCATGGGACATACTTATTTACGTGATTTTCTGTGATTTAAAAAAACTTCTTAGATTGTTTCAATAGTCTGAAAAAAATTCTAAGACATTGGTAGATGTTTTTGTGTCTCTTGTCACACTATGGAACCAACATCTGATTGTCTCATGTTTAAAATTCAAAATTAGACTGCAATTAATCTTCATTAAGAAAGGTGCTTTGCCTTGGCGTCAATTTTTCATGTAAAATAGTATATATTTGCCAATTACACATGAACCAAGTAAGGTACATATGTGAAATTGGTACCATAGTGTGCAGAATAATTCATACATCTTTGTATCAACTATCCAAGTCTTCTGGAAGACTGAATCCGATTATTTGTGAGCTATTACCTGAAATAGCCATTTTCGCATGAAAATTCAATGCTAAACCCCCATCTATCTTTGGGCCTCTTGAGCAACATCTAAAACACCTTCAAATGAGCTGAAATTTTACATGGGAGTCACAGAGGAGCTATAGAACACATTTAGAGGTTAGCCCCAATGAATTTAACACTTTCACTTTTTTTGGGACACCCTAACCCATGTGTGTGTTTCCTTGGTCACTCGTGTGTAACTGCCAATACTCACATTCGCGGTAGTGCTGGATAATATGGGTTTAGGGTTAGAATTAGGGTTTTAGTGTTTATCTTAGACAAGTTCATGGTTAAAATGTTCGCAATTACACCTGTCTAGTTCGTGAAAGTCACTATTTGACCCTTTTATGAATGCCAAATTCGTGTATATATTCTTAATCGCAGGTTGACAAATTAGTCCGTTTGCAAAATATTGAAACCTACATAGCTCAAATATATACTTCACGCTCTAGTACAGCACTTGTGTAGATGCAGTATCAAGCTCACTTGTCTGCAGGCAAGATCTAGCGCTTGCAAGTGTATAGATGACAGATCTTGCATACATGTGGACAAGTGACCAGGATAGGCCTACTGCATCTACAAAACTGCTGGATTTTGCATGTTCGCTAGCAGTTCACCAGCCAAATGTGCTAGGTGGTGCAATAAGTAGCCCGTTATGGTAATAATAAACATGTCAAGACTTAGTAATAACTTTTGTGCGAGCTGAAATATTTGTTTTGGCTTTGCAAGAGCAAATTGCACTCACATTTGAACCATTTCCTTTCACCTTTGTATGGTCATGCCTGTAAAGGATGGCGCTGCGAACGCCGTTTTTCAAAATGGATGTTCTTGTTACATTTGACAATTTTGCAAGGGAAAATGTGGATTTATGGGTTCATGTCAACCTTTGGTGAGTGTTTCAAGGGCTATATCTTAACCCTGATTGCAATTAAGCATCGGCTGCCATCATGACTCTCACACAGTCACTTGATTGATTACAAATTGCAATTATCCATGCTAATTACGACTTTGTAGTCAACTGGATGTTGATACAAGGCAATCGGCCACTTCACAGGCCATTTAATTGCATTTGACATAAAAATCCACTCATGTCATTTAATTGTCCTGTGAGTTGGATAATTCGTCATTCTTATCAATACAGTGGTTAAATAATATTGACAACTCACAAATCATAAATAAATGCCGATTTTCAGGTTGCAAAATCCACATTTTATTAAAAGAGACTCCATCTTGAATTTCACTTAAAACACTGACAACAGCGCCCTCTTTGACCACTGTGTATGGTGTTGAGAATGGTTACGATGAATCAATGTATTTCTTCATCTTTTGACAGCTATATCTGCACAATCTCTATAGAAGTCACTGTTTTTTTTTGTAAGCATGAATGTATATTGGGCACTTGTACCCAGGGGCGTATCTAGAAATGGCCTGAGGGGGGGCCATTACATGGGGTGAATACGGGGAGCTCCTCGGCGTTTCCTATCTCTTCCATGTTAATTTTTGGCCTGGGGGGGGGGGCCATGGCACCATGCCCCCCCCTAAATACGCCACTGCTTGTACCTTTCTCTAAAGCATTTATAATATAAAAATACTAAAATATTTGAAATTTGGCTAAAACAAACTTTGGAAATTCACGAGTCCCTACTCGATCCCCGTATGTTATGCGCACATTCATGCAATCACAAAATTTTATTTTATTCACAAGATACTTTTGCATGAAGTAGATATATATTATATAGGCCTATATATACTGTAATGAATTGGTCTTTATGTAATCTGTGTACCAGATTGGTCTGTAGGCTTCATCTTTGTGAATTTAAAATTCAATTTTTATTCTTTGACAGGTGAGACGATGCCTGGTTATGATATTGGCCAAGAAGAACTGAAGAACAGCCAGGCGCGGGGTTTCCGCGGGAGGATCACAATTAACATCTCCTGCCGTTTGTGCCGCTTTTCGGATTTAATGAACGTTCGAAGCCGCATTTCAGATTGATATACACTGTGTCACAGACAATTGCTCCATGATGGATATAATAAGAAGCGGCATGAACGAAACAGACCAGCTGAGCAACTATAGCATGGGTGATGAGGAGGCCTACGAGGTTCCCAGCTGTGTGCCTTTCCTTTTTGCACTGCGAGGGGTGGTCAGCTGCATCTTCTGCATTGTAGGAATAGCTGGAAATGCCCTTTCATTGGCAGTCTTGAAACACATAGGCCGTTCTTCAATTACCTTCTTTCTACTGAAGATGGTGGCTGTTGTTGACACAATCTATCTCTCGTGTTACTTCCTTTCGACCGTTGTGCCTGCAATTTTGCGTTTCGCTGACGTGGAGGGAGACAGGTACATTTATGTGGTCTGGTACATCCTACCATTAGCTTCTATGGCCCTTACCTGCACTATCTGGATAACCACATTAGTCACTTATCACCGATATAAGGCCATCTCAGGTGCCTTGAGGAGCAATCCATACACTACAATACGCTGGGTCCAAGTTCAAGTTATAATCATCGTCGTTCTAGCTATTATCATAGACATTCCCAGGTATGTGGAAACCAAACTGCATGTGGAGAAATACAACAATGTCACGTATATATCGATGATGTTCACTAAACTATGGTCCGACCAAATATACCAAATATTGTACAAAAACATCACCATGGTAGTCCTGAGGAAACTGCTGCCTCTAATATTTACGGCGTTGTTCACCTACAAATTAGTCAATGCTCTGTACGAAAGGAACAAGATTCGAGCGAAACTGTTCCATCGGAGAGAAAATGAGGCTGGGGGAAAACAGCTCGGCCCAAATCATGGTGAATCTGTCACAACAGTCCTTATTGCCATTGCCGGTGAGTTTGAATGTTACTTTTGATTTATAAATATAATATGATTATATCCTTGGGTGTTGTGTAACAGAATAAATCTCCGCAAACACGTCTGGCAGATTTACTAACTCCCAATTAACCTTTCATATTTCATATATACCGTATTACGAGCTATTACGGGATCATTGTTCGTGAGTGCACCACTGCATGTGTGTGACTGTGTGTCTTTGTACGGCTGACCTGGAAATGTCATTATTGGTAATTGCTATACGTTGCTCTTCACAATCTCTAAAGATATTCTTTAGAGCGGGAAGTGAGAGAAATTGTCATGTACAAACTGGGCTCATTTTGTAGCCCCTACAGACGTCTAGAGGGTCTATAGGTGGCCTGTTTAGGGTCCTCTGAGACGTCTGTAGGGGCTCATATTATTGGATATGTAGACCGTCTGCAAGTGTTCTGTTTAGGGTCCTCTGAGACGTCTGTAAGGGCTAATATTTTGGATATCCAGACTGTCTGTAAGCAACAGATAAGTCTGTGCTACAGAATTAATATAGATCCTAATTAACATTTTTTTGTGGTCCAGAGATGCCTGCATATCATGATTTTCAGTGATTTGTTTGGATGTAACAGGTTTTCATTATTTTGAGACGTCTGTAAAGGTTCTAATACGAGTATGGCATAACATAGACTGAAAGGAATTTTGAGTGTTCCAAACGTCTGTAATTGCTCTGAAATGAACCTCAAATGATCTTCTGGAAGATACAGAAATTAATGAAATCTAGACTGCCTTGATTGTCCAAATATTGTCCATTAACAGACGTCTCAAGACGTTCTAAAAGTGATGGCTGAAGACACTCTATAGACGTCGAATGGCATTGCTTTCTGAGATTGTTTTCGGAAAAAAATGGAACCAAAACTGCTGAAATATTTGATTGAACAAAGATAATTAAAGATGAAAAGGTATGTAAATAGTTTTAAAACATCTACTCTAAAGCTAATTCAGAGATTAAACCACTATAGACGTTACAAAAATTACATTAACCGAATTTTGTTTATCTTTCCACTCAAAGAGGGTGTCGGAAGAGCAGAGCAGCGCAACTACCATCGGCTATAAATTCGAAGGCCCACACTGGTATTACCTCTGCTCTCTCCTGTTTTGGCAGATAAAATATTGTTAATTACCCTTTATGTGAAGAAGAGCAGTTTTAACAGGTTACATATTATTTATTATATATTTTACCCTTTACATGAAAAAGGGTATGTAAGATTTTGAGCTTCAATTTAACCCAGTATTACAAAATAGTCTTTGTATTATTTTTAAGTTACTATTCATGAGGTATTAAATGCATTGTTCTTGAATCTTGAAGAAGTAATTTTTGGCTCATGACTTTGGATTAAGTGGCTCCTTCCACTAGATACCTGATGCTTTATCATGTGGTTCCTCGTTGTATTATTTAGCTTTTGGATGTCATGCTAACATGCTAAGAACAACGTGACAAGGTAAACCGCTTCAGGGGGTCGTAAATAAATCCGATCATGTTTTGGACTTCTTACTGAAACTGATTCTCAATTAGGGACCACCATTGCCAAAGGGCATTAAACATGATAGACAGGGACACTTTTCAAATGGTTGATTCATCATTTTTTAGGTACCATCAGATTGCAATTATAAGTTTGGCCCATCATTTATTCACTCCACAATTGTTACCAACTCTTTCGCTCATGCAGGAAAAAGATTGTTAGTGCAGAAATAAAGAATAGGAAGATTTAGCGACAGCTTTGTACCATTAAGCATAAAATATCTAAATTATGTTAAATCAAATAATTTAAAATGGATCCACCAGCTACAACATTTGTTAATCATGTGTGTTTATATTTAGTAATTATTTAGATGGATTTATTTATATCATTTATATATAATTATGGACTATCCATGCTCATATTTAGGCCTATGTATGTACAAATCATGTTGAGCCTGCTATAATCTGCTATAGCTTGCTATGTGCCAAAGAAAGTTTCCAACTGAATAAAGTATGTCGTTATCATTATCGTTATTACATGTACATTTCGCTGGAAAAAAGCACAGATCGTGTAAACCCAGCTGCCGGCAGTTACTGTTAAAGCAACTGTACATGCCGCAAAAACAATGGCACTTCTATGTATTCATTACATTATTAAGTAATGCAGCAGGTTTTACAGTGCATAGATCTATAGACTCAATAATGTTTAAGCAATTCTGAGTCTGTGCTTTTCACCTCAGCTGTAAACTGGATCTTTGCTCTAGAGGCACGTGATATGTGGTGATAGGGTGGGCTGAAAAAAACTTTTTTTGGAATTTCAATATGCCAGTGGTGTAGAAAGTTGGCTATGGCCAAAAAATGAAAATTTGTGCAAAAAAAATTTTGTGGCATGCGACGTGTGCCGGGCCACTCCGGCTTTTATGAAAATGCATATTTTCAGCCATTTCGCATGCCTTTTTAGACCATTTTTTGGCCTGAGGCAGCTTCCTTGGTTTCAGAAGGCTCAATGGCATACTGAAATCTTCTTTGAAGGCCATTTTGGATATGAAATGCCATAAACAGGTCCCTGATATTTAAGATATAGCCATTTCTGGGTAAATGTTGGGGAACAGAATTTGGCTTTTTTTGCTAAAAATTGCCCAAAAAAATTGAAAATATCGGAATTGACTGCACAAAAATTTATTCAAAGTGAATTGTAATTACCCCGTGTCCTCCCTAATGCCCTAAAAAAACACTTCCGACGCATTACCTGCATCAATTTGTGGTTTCAGTTTCCAGAATAGGGGCAATTCCGTAAAGTCAGATTTACAGATTTGACACTTTGGCAGCTTGTGTAGCCCTACCATTACACCTCAGTTATTTCATTGTTAAATAGGGATGAGGCCAGTTAATAGGGGTATCAGACAAGCCATCAACCAAAGCTCCAAGTGCAATAGGAGCTGAGCTACAAGGCAAAATGTCATCCTGTCGAATGTACTCAACACTACTCATGCGCTGTACGTTCGACACGATGACATTTCACCTTGTAGCTCAGCTCCTATTGCACTTGGAGCTTTGGTTGATGGCTTGTCTGATACCCCTATTACCTGGCCTCATCCTTATTTAACAATGAAATAACTGAGGTGTAATGGTAGGGCTCCACAAGCTGCTTAAGTGTCAAATCTGTAAATCTGACTTTACGGAATTGCCCCTATTCTGGAAACTGAAACCACAAATTGATGCAGGTAATGTTTTTTAGGGCATTAGGGAGGACACGGGGTAA
The DNA here is from genome assembly GCA_026936325.1 of Platynereis dumerilii. Taxonomy (NCBI): domain Eukaryota; kingdom Metazoa; phylum Annelida; class Polychaeta; order Phyllodocida; family Nereididae; genus Platynereis; species Platynereis dumerilii. Next base: position 160,969,738 of record JAPTHN010000001.1, read on the forward strand.
TTACAATTCACTTGGAATATTTTTTGTGCAGTCAATTCCGATATTTTAAATTTTTTCGGGCAATTTTTAGCAAAAAAAGCCAAATTCTGTTCCCCAACATTTACCCAGAAATGGCTATATCTTAAATATCAGGGACCTGTTTATGGCATTTCATATCCAAAATGGTCTTCATAGAAGATTTCAGTATGCCATTGTGCCTTCTGAAACCAAGGAAGCTGACTCAGGCCAAAAGATGGTCTAAAAAGGCATGCGAAATGGCTGAAAATATGCATTTTCATAAAAGCCGGAGTGGCCCGGCACAAGTCACATGCCACAAAATTTTTTTTGCACAAATTTTCATTTTTTGGCCACAACCAACTTTCTATACCACTGGCATATTGAAATTCCAAAAAAAGTTTTTTTCAGCCCACCCTAATGTGGTGAGTAGAAATGAAACTATTAATAAGGTGTACACCAGAAGCAACGTTCCATTAACAGCCAGTAGGTGGGCGAAAGTAAATACCATGATATAGTTGTGTCAATGGAAGTGCATCAATAATGCAATATCACAAATGAATTCAGACGAAGTTTACCTTTGCGACGTCATGCTCCTGCACGTGACACTGTTTTGTCTTCTTTGGAATACAAGAACAGCCCAAAACAGGTGCCCTGGCGATCATTTTGGTATTGAGGTGAATGAACATTAAGTTACCAACAAGGTTATTACTGTAACCAGTGTTACAGACTTGGGCCTTACGGACTTCCTTCCTGATTTGCTGTGAGTTGGTTTGGTCATAAGCCTGTTCGTGTTGCATACACAAGGAACTCCTAATTGGGGTTGCCAGGCATAAGTCCCATACTGTGCGCCGGAAATTGGTTAGTGGAAGACTATAAATCCTATTTCATGAAAGAGGATTTCCTGCCTTGGTTGCTCAAGAACAGGGTAGGGCAGGTTGGGAAGGGCGCTGAAGGTCCCACTTAGTTGCCATGCACTGCCCATGGGAATCACCCATGATGACCCAATCGCCCTATGCTGAGTATGCTCCTCAAATCCTAGTCTGTTTATTTGCTTCTTTCCCATAATCCCAAAATTTTTGTTCATCCTGCATGAGCTTTTTGTTCGTCAAACTGGCCTTGTTGCCTTTTTAGTCTCACTAACTATGGCAATCAATCTCCCCATCAGTGCCGCCTCACACCATGCATTGTCAACCACCAACAACACTTTCAAAATCGATAGGACATCAAGTTGTCCTTCAGCTTCACGCCACATTTGCTCTCTGCTTGCTGATTTATAACCGAATCGCTATAAAAGAGAAAAACAACTTCCCACACCTTTTGGCAACTTGAAATCTGAGACGATTCCACAAAACTTACTTTGGTCCTGTGTTTGCATTTGCCACATATTTTTGTGAAACTATCTTGTTTGTGGCAACGACTGCTGCCTTTGAAGTAATTTTTTGAAAGCTGCTTAGTTGCCCAAAGACTCTATTTCTTCTCCAGTGTGTAGCCGTTCCAATAAATTACATATTTGAAAACAGAGTTGTTACCATATAGACCCACTTCAGGTCTCTGCCTGCATGGGTTTGAACCCTTTATTTTTAAATTTGCAGTGGACCTTCTAGAGCAAAATCGCAGCTGCATGTTGTTCAGATGAGACAATAAACTGCATGGCCGCCCCCAGTACATGTATCAGTGTCTGTGCTGGGCACATGGGAATTCAAGGGTGCCGGAACAGGGGGTGGCTACATTATAATTTTGTCGCGCCCTTTTTCACCCGATCGCCCTCGTTTCCTTCCGGCACTCCTGCATGGGATATATGTGTGATTTGTTGAGGACTCTTGCTCTCACCTAACTATTCAACACCCCATAAACAGATAGTATAGTCTAGTAGTGAGTTTAATGACAGTATATTTTATGAGCTTCCACAAAAATTATTGATGTTACGCCCTTAAAACAACTATTTTGAAACTTTGCGAAGCAACCACCACGTAGCAGCCAGTGGCAGCCACTCTATTTGTATGAGGGTTGAAAAATTCAAGTGCCCCTTTGATTTTCTGTGTGGACTGCATCAAACGTCAATGCCTCTGAACCGCTCCTTCTTTGCACAGGGAATTACCTGGAGACACTGACATGTACGCCGCACATCTAAACATGTGAACCACATGTCTAAACCATGCACAGTGACGTACTACCCAGGTGCGGTGCGCCAAAATCCTGTCAGTTGGTGCTCAAGTCTGATAGAAAAAACGTCACTGCATGCAGAAGGAAAAATCATCACTTCAGAAGTAGAAATCATCACTGCAGAGGACCACTCATTGATCCCTGGAAATTGACTTTTGCTTTCATAGTGAGTCAAAATCCTTGTCGTGAGAACGTAGCATAAGAATTAAGTGACTATGGTGTAGCACTGTAGCATGGGGGGCAAGAAGTCCCATCGAGGTGAAAGGTCCAGGCATCAAATTAAGACCGGTAACAAACATTTTCTAGTGCTTTTCTTTATGGATATTGGATAGAATGCAGACAAGAAAAAATAGCATTGAATTATATAATTGAGGGGTAAGAAGACTTTTTCTGCTTTTGTACAGATACTTCAATACTCCTGTAGGGCTCTTAAATAGATTGACAGTTTTTTTGTAGAAGAGTCCAGTCTTGCCTTTTTAACTGCATAAGCATTTCAATAATGGACCACAAAGAAGTAGGTCAAATGGCACCTGGAAGTCATGGACGTGGGCCTCACATGCACTGCACTACTCTTTTACTTTTTTCTCTCATTTGTATCTAAAAATAGTATGTTGTATTTGTTCCAGCTATCATGCAAATACGAGATAAATGATCTGATGGCAAATTAGCTGGCACATTTGATTCCATTCTTGTTTTGCATCAGTTCATTTGATTTAGAAATGTATTGATCAATCCACATGTGACCCAGCCACCACTCGTAAACGTCAGAATAAAGTAAGAAATATATTGCATAGCAGATGAGTGAGGTCTAAATGTTTCTGTTTTTCTCATGTTTGATCAACGGAGCTTGTGTTTGCCGACTGTCACATCAATGTTGCAGTGTTTGACTTTGTTAAATGTGTGTCAATATATATGTGATAAAACGATACCTTGATTCATTGATATTTCACAATTTTAATTGTATCCTTTATGCCAGGCCGGGGGGGGGGGGTGGGGGGGTACATCGCGGACTTTTGCATAGGGATGCGCCACGGCGATTTTGAAAACCAAAACCATTTTAATCCGAGACGAACGCGCCAAAACCACGAACCATTTTAATCTTTTAGTAAAATATCCAAAACCAATTTAATTTTTATAATTTTTATACCATTTTAATCGTCTTTTGAAGCCGATTCTAACAGTACCAAACATGATAGGGGTGAAAAAAGGGCAACCAAATTAATCTTGATTCTTAAACCAAAACCAAAACCATTTTAATCCTAGAAGGCCAAAAAACCTAAACCATCCAGCGGAGCCTCTATATACACCCTTTCATAGTGAGCACCCCTCCCGAGATGCCAGGGTTTCTTCATCATTTATCCATTGGTGTGTGGTGTTGCAGACGGGACCGCCCCTGCACTCCAGAACCGCCTGGCCCTAGGGTGAGGCAGTCTGGTCTAGATGGGAAATGGTCCTTTATACATGGTTTTCAATTTACCCCCAATTTTCACCGAAAAAATAAAATAAAGGTTTGAAAAATGATGCACTTTTCGGGCTTTCTTACAAATGAATATTGCGCCCATTCAAGCACCCCGTGGACCGGTTTATAGCACTGAAAATGAGGTTGTGCTGGACCTTTCTGGTCCGAAGCGGTCTGATCCATGCTTGGTGTGTTTATATTTGTGATTATGAAGGACAAAGAGAAATCAGATTTTTGAAACATGTCTTTATTTTTTTCCAGTGACTTTCATTGTCTGCCAGGCACCTATGGCAATATACCCGATATTCCGATTGACCCTCCAAGCTGAGACAGCCTTATGCGACTTCTTCACCTATTTCTCGATCATAGCCGATGCCTTGGCTATACTCAATTCGGCCGTCAACTTCTTCATCTATTATCCGTCTATACCGGTGTTTCGCAAGACTATGTCTGACTTGGTAACTCGCAGGATCAAACAATCCAACTACCGTCCACCTGATACCATTGTTTCTCGGTCTCCCTCTCCAAAACGTGAAACTGTCCTCACAGGAATGAGCAAACCCACAGCCGTATGACTATTCCCTTGGGAAGTGAGACTATCGAAAGAAGAACGACTATAGAAAGATGGTATGATATTGCATTTGACTTTACGGAAGGAGTACCTTTAACGTGCTTTATGTATATTACAGTATATATATATGTAATACTATACCTATATAAGATGCCAAGAACTGTTGCTTCGTTACGTATTCCCATCGTTGAATCCATATGTACATAGATATACATAATACATGTAGATGACAACAAATGTTAATTTACAACGAATAGTGACATTACTGCTACTATGACTTCACAGAGGTGCATTTATTCAAGATATTGTTTGCTCGAGCTCAAAGGTGACATTTACGATAATGTGATATGAAGTGCACCTGCGTGATTTTTCCATTACTTTCATCAGTCGCGGGCTGTTGTTTTGATCATGAAGAGTCGATGCACTTTAATCATGAATCAGTTTTATCGCCACAGAATCTGCTTATTTGATTAAATTTCTTGACGTCTTTTATTTGAATATTAGATATGCTAAGCACGCCTTGTCCCAATTTCTAATTTGAAAGTGACTTGATTTAACAATGGACATTACTTGGGATTAATTTGTGGCTGAGGAAGAAATTGAACAAGGACGCTTCAAGTGTAACAATTAACAAGCAGTAATAGGAGAGCAATTGTGACAAAATTTCAGACAACGGTTGACTGCAGATCTATAGATCATACTGCTTACATCCATAATTTGCTGAAAATTATTTAAAATTGCCTTGATTTTGTGAAGTAAATCAAGTATTTATATGCTGGTTTTGTTCATATTGTGATAAGTCCCTGGACCCTGTCGTATTTTGATTATTCAGGTGTTGGCCCATAAGAAGGATGTCATGAGCTAATGAGTTTCAATGGTCTGTTTTACATGGTTATGTGTTTTATCAGTATTCAATAAAGAACATGAAAGAACGACCTTTTTTTTGTTTGTCATGTCAGTTGTGTTACTATAAAATAGTTTGGTTCCGAAATAAATAAACTTGTGTTTGCATTTATTTACCCAACAATGGACACACAACAGAAACACACCAGTGTTACTACAGGGAAACAAGAAGTGTAACGAAATGATCATATGGTTTGATTTTCGAACGAAATGATCATATGGTTTGTTATTCAAGTGGTCTTCTGACAAGCAATACTTCTGAAAACAACAATTGTCTTTATTTAATCCATAGGTTTCTTGAAAATATAAGGGGGCAATTATTAAAGGTAAAGGTGTTCGTATTTAACGTGGGTAGCCAACGAAAGTCCCCACCTTGAGTAGATGGAACAACTTATTTCCAGTTGAGCCCACTGCACGTGTCCTTTACCTCCCCGACATTCAGACTAGGCTAGTACTGCTGGCAACAGTACCCAATTAGGTCTCGGGAGGGTTTTGAAGTTTTTTCGTGCTCAGTTTTGGTGAAGTAGATCATTTCTTTCCGAGCAACCTTAAAACAAATGAACTCTGGTGGGGATATTTCTTAAGAGGTAATATTTGGGGATGTTGCATGCTCGAAATGATTAATTACCAGGAGCTGGATGGCTCCTCTGCAGCCTATTGTGAATGTGCTGCTTCCAGAGTTCCTCCAGCATGGGGTTCTATGTCCAACCAATGTAATGCTTGGAACTGGCCAGGGTCTTCTGCCTTCAGCTGTCCATGGTAACTGCAGCCAGGGTAAAGGAAGATCTGAAATCACTGTCTGGAATTGAAAAGGTGTGCTGCTTCCAGAGTTCCTCCAGCATGGGGTTCTATGTCCAACCAATGTAATGCTTGGAACTGGCCAGGGTCTTCTGCCTTCAGCTGTCCACGGTAACTGCAGCCAGGGTAAAGGAAGATCTGAAATTACTGTCTGGAATTGAAAAGGTGTGCTGCTTCCAGAGTTCCTCCAGCATGGGGTTCTATGTCCAACCAATATAATGCTTGGAACTGGCCAGGGTCTTCTGGCTTCAGCTGTCCACGGTAACTGCAGCCAGGGTAAAGGAAGATCTGAAATCACTGTCTGGAATTGAAAAGGTAGAGAGTAGTAAGAAGAAGTCACAGACACACAGATAAAAAAAAAACAAGATTAAATATAGGATTAGTGAATTAGTAACAAAAGAGAAAGAAAAGTAAAAAGTGAGAGACCAGGTTAGCAAGTTGCCAGGTCACCGGCATTATCAGCTTGTTTTTTTATACAGAAGAGGCCAAGTCTCTCGGGTGATGCTGATGCACTCACCCTTGTTGGGTGTCATGCATTTCCAGGATCAATCTTTGTGGTCAAGGAAGAAAATCTCTCTCAATTTCTGGCTGCCATAAATTCCTTTTTACACACTCTTAAGTGATTGATATCAATACCAATTGACATATTTAGCTAGTTCATAGGCAATTATGCAAAAAAAATTCAGTAAAGCTGTTATCTTTTAATTAATCATACATTTTTACACTCACATGTAGTATACATTTGGAAAAAGCATGGACGAACTGGTGAGTGCTGGCCATGTCAAAGCGAATTGAGCACAAGAAAGGTTTCAAAAATCTGTGCAGTGATGGTCTCAACATCAATGGTCGACAGCAGGAAATTAGGTCAAGTGGGTTCAGCTTCTTATCAATTCTTTAGTTTCGAATTTAACAAAACATGACTAGTTGAGGTATACAAAAGTGTCTTAAAAATTCGATTTTCGCCAGTAATATTCCTGTATCTATAATTTTTATGAAATAGCTGATTATAAGCCTTGACAAGCTAAATCAAATTATTAACATGTGATTCATTTCATTTCATAACAGACAACAAGAAAACATAACAAAATTGAAATTACATAATCTTTGTTAACTTTTATGTAACAGTTAGCAATTAATCTACATGCAGATAAGGGTGCATCGTCTGCCCCTTAAAAATAAAAAAAATGTCTTTTTCATTTGCACTTTTCCCACATTACACCTTTGCCTGTAAAAACACCTCATGCAAAATTTCAATTAGATAGGATGTGGCCTTAGGGTGGCATTCTTGTGTTAAAGTTGAGTCCAAAAGTGACCAAAAAATGATGCTTTGGAAAGTCACGGTTAGAAATATCAAGCTTATGATTTGTTGTATGATTCAAATTCATAAACCATCGTTCTGAGAAGAAAATGTTCTTTAATTCGAATGGTAGAAAGCTATATTTCCGAAAATTTCTCATGTTTTTGTTTTTTGGAAAGTCGAAAGTTTCTGACTATTATGACTAAATATTGTGAAAAATCAACTTAAAAGGTAAACTTCTGCCTAACCTTAGCATAATAATTAGAATAAAACATAAGATACACTTCATTGAAGAAAGTAGGAAATGTAATATGTTTTCTAGATAGTTATTCATCAAATTCAAATATGCAAATTTGCACAAATTACTTGTAAATATGAGAAATACAACTGTTCATTGAGACACTGTTCTGTCTCTCGTTTTCTTCTGACTACATTATAATTCAATGAAGGTTTTATCAGATCATGTAGCAGACCACATTCTCACTTTATACAGACTTTTTTGAGTTCCCAAGGTCATATTAACATCCTGTTTTTTATTTATCAGATTCTTCCTTATAAAAAAAATATCTCGACACAATTGCGACTTCTCCTTAATGGAAACCATTGATGTTGGTATTCAAATTAAAGCTCTCTTTCTAAGGAATCTAACTGTGCCATCCAGAAATCACTATAAAATTGACAATATTATTTATAACCGCGAATCGCTAAAATATGACCTAATACTGAAATTTCAAGGCTATTGTGCCACCCTTTGGCATTAAAATTTTTTCCTAAAATTGTTCAGGTCTTCTTTTATGATACAATGGAACAATAATGCAAAAGTGCATGAAGTTTTGAAGATATAGGGGCAGACGATGCACCTTAATGCAGAACATGTTGTTTTTTTTATCACTATTATGTGATATCAACAATCTAGCATAGACTTAAATTTGGCAGCTTTCAGTGTTGTCTTCCTTTTTACTATATAGCTTATTATCTATCAATTCTATTTATCCTTATCCTATTTATTTGCTATCCTATCTATTTATTCTATTATATTTTTGATCTATTTTATCTTTCTTATAGTTTCTAGTCTAATTTTCTCGCAATTTTTTATATATCCGTCTTTAAAATTTTTGAAACCTTAACATAACTTCCTTTCCTACATTGAATACGAGTGAGAGAGCGATTTTGTGTTTTACGCCCCATCAGCACCGGCGTGGGCTATTTAGAGGCAAACATTGAATATGAAATAAATTTAAAGGGGCTATAAGCCCTCAATTCACTTTTTTTTCTGACATGGTATTTTTATTGATTTTTTTGTTAGTATATACCTACCTGAGTACAAAACTAGAACATTCAGGCAAGCAAATATGTTAATTTGTAATTAATTGGCCTTTAAATATAACTAGGCCGCGGCCAAGTTATTTTAAATTGCATGTTTTCAGAGATTTACTGCGTTATGGCCAAGTCCATAGTTAAAGGAATGCCACAAAATTTAGAGAATTTCATCTTTCATCCTGACAATGCTGCTTAGGGACCGTTCAGAATTTATGACTGGGGGAGCGGGTTGGAGTTTTGCTGGAACTTCCCGTCAAAAATTGATACCCCCCCCCCCTGAGTTTCATGCAGATTTTGAGTACCCCACCCCTAGGTTTCACGCATATTTTTAGTACCCCCCCCCTCGACATTCAAAGCAATACACACGTATATACTGTTATACATGGCCACACGTACAGATTAGCGTAATTTCGCAGACTTTTGCCCGCGAAAAAGTCCTAATAAAATGAGTTTATGCGTGTTTTTTTACATTTTTTCTTTGTTAAAATTTCTTACCCCCCTTGGAAGTGTTGTCAAAAATTAATACCCCCCCTTGAAACACGTGTGAAAAGTTAGAACCCCCTCCAAAACTCCCAGACCCCCAGTCATAAATTTTGAACGGTCCCCTATAGTTTCACAGTGTAATGCATTACTGGAAGTCACGCCTGTGAAGCTACAGTCCATCATGCCATAATTAGTGGTTTATTGCATGTATATATTTTTCATTATTTGGCATGTTCACGAATTCGTGGAGGTGTAAAAACGAGCATGTACGAATTCGTGGACATGAAAAAACGAGCATCGGTGCTCGTGTAATGTAAAAACTAACACTCTTGAATCTGCTTTATTATTCATTCGTGTATCTGCCAATACTAACATTCGTGGAAGTGCTATATAATTAGGGTTTAGTGTTAAAATTAGGTTTAGAGTTAGTTTTAGCCAAGTTTAAGGTTGCAATGTTAGTTATTACACATACACAATTTCGTGAATAGCAATATTTCACACTTACACGAATGCTAAATACGTGTATATGTTCGTTTTTGCAGGTTTACAAATTCGTGTACATGCCAAATAGTGAAAAATATATACCTCTTTATTGGGCTTCTGTCATTTTCCTACAAAAAATGCTATAACCTTAAAATTCCAGACAAATCAGTAAAAAATCAAGTAATACGTCTCAGGTCCATCTATTTGTCTTAGAGGAACATTTTAAGAAAAATATCGTGGTATGGATTTTTGGGCTTATAGCCCCTTTAATGAAAGTTATGGTAACACTATAAGTCCTGAAAAAAACTTTTTAAGTGCTGCGCAAATTTCATGGCCGTGCCATTTACATATTATTAAAACACTCTCAATTACCACTCCATATCAACTAGTATCTCAACCTTACCTCACAGGTGTTAGCCTTTCACAGTTATTGTTTTGGTTTGCAACAGGAGATTATACCTGCATGTACCTAAATATTGACAAAGTGTAGCATAGAGTGGTCCACATTTCAATGGGAAAAATCAAATCTCGTAAAACCCCCAATTTGAAAGTGGAAATTGATGTCCACATAAGTAAAGCAAGCACATGCAAAATTTCAGCCAAATCGGTTAATATTTAGAGGTGGCACAAAGCCCTGGAAGTTTATAATGTTACTAGCTGTTCACCCGTTGGGGTGTCTTGCTTTTCAAAAATGCACCGAGACGCAGGTTCTTCCAGGTTCGCGTAATGTGAAGCCATCTGTTATTTGCAGGTTCCAGGCAACTTGCAATTAGATGAAGTAATGTGGATTGTTTGGAACTACTACAACGGGTTCTACAGCACTACAAACACTGAAAGAGTGGAGTTGTTGGAAAATAAAATGTTTTCGAAATGCATGACGCAACTTAATTTGTGAGAGCTGGGTAGTTATATTGGACATAGAAGTTGAATGAGTGTGGCAAAAGATGCGGAATTTAGTGGGCTGCAATATGATATGCATTACTGGCCTTGATGTGGTAGAGAAATATAACGCTTCCAGATTTGTATGTGGAAAATGTGGTTTTTGTGAAACTCCCAATAGGAATATGTGGTAGGTGGGTAGTTATATTGGCCATAGAAGGTCCGTCAGCATATGGAAAGATAAGGAATTGAATGGCCTATAATATTAAATGCATTACAGCCCTTGCTGAGGCAGATAAATATACAGGTGGGATATATTCAAGTGAAAAAACATGTTTTTTGGCCAAATTCTTAAGAAAAATTTGTGTAACTATGGAAATAATGAATGTTGATAGATAAAAGTTGCCCTATCGGGAACTTCAGATGAATTGACAGGCTTAGGAGTGTAATTGAAGGTCTTATGGGTTGAGAGAAAAAAGCCTTATGAGTGAGATGAGATTCCTGCTATGAGTATTATTATGATTAGATTCCTCATTCGCGCAGCTGAAAAATTGGTCAATTTCCCAGATCTTTCTCAGAAGTGAATATTTATTCCTGATTTTTTAGTATATGATAAAATTGGCATGGCAAAGTAATGTCTGGGGGTTATCTTTTATTTATTGCTCATAGTAAGTGAAATATTTGCCAGTTTTTATGAAAAAAGGCCTGATAGTTGACCTATGTAATATCTATGCTGACCTGCTACGAAACTTTGTAAGTCAGAAAGAATATCAGGACTGGATTGGGCATCCTGGACGTGCAAAAAAATAGTACCTTGATCAAGATCATATGCCGTCATAGCAAGATTTGGAAAGACCTATGATTTTGAGGTCTGCCGATGGGCAATCGCATATTAAACTTCAACGGCTTTGTGCCACCTCTAAATATTAATTTATTTTGCTGAAATTTTTACAAAAAACCTTGTATCCATATAAGATCAGAATGCAAGATTCAAATCAGAGAAATTCAGAAGAAAGTGTTTTTGGACCACCCTAGTGTAGCAGTGCTTAACCAAAAACTAATTGTTCTCTAGTTGTGATCTTATTATGTCAGAACCCAAGATTACCTTTGGCCCCGAAGGCGCTGAAGGGGTTTTCTTGGATTTGATTATAAGAGCATGTTGTTTTCTGTTTTGTTGGCTCCAGTTTGTTGTAATCTTTTTGTGTGAAATAGCAATTTTTTTTAATCCTTTATTGGCAACCTCAAATTCTAAGATTTGCTGGAGCTTGTTTTTGGATGAATGCATATCTATACTCTTATTGCTTATTGCACCTAGGCGTGCCAGTCCACTTTCAAGCACTTGTGACGCTGCATTTGGTCAGGCTTGGTTGATTTCGATAATCTCTATGTTTATATTTCACACCTATTCCAACACATTCATTATCCAGTGGCATACAAACATTTTGGATATTCAATTGGGATTAAAGTTACTGTTATGCACAGAATAAGTAAAGGTTATTCACCACGGGAGAGGGAATATGTGATTTATCACCCGAGGCCTTTAGGCCGAGGTGTGATAAACACATATTCCTGATCCCATGGTGAATAACTGGCTTATACCGTGAGACAAACACTCAAACAGTCAAACATGAGAGGATAACTGGACAACAAAGAATATGGGAATTATTCCCCTGCAATACTGGCATGTGATTGGATGACAGAGGTGTCGAATGGTATAAACAAAATTAAAGCTTGCCCGTTCACAGGTCAGTCCATCATGATGAAGGGATGGACGATTTTGGCTTTGTCCTATATTTACCACCTGGTAGACTTATAATAGGACAGGGAGAGGACAGAGTAGGCCTAATGAGGTGAAGGACGATTGAAACTGCTATCCTACATAGGTCAAGGTGATGCAGCCATAGCTTGATTGGAACCCAAAACTTATACACCAATTGGCAGTCCAGTGGTCTACCAACTGAGCTAACCCCCCAACCTGACAATATTAGGCAACCAGTCACTCAAACTCTTGTCATGAAACCAGTGAGCCAGTCAACCAACCAGTCAGCTATTTGATTGGTAAGTCAGTCCATAAGTCAGTCAGAGTATGAATAAGAGGCCTTGATAGATAGGTAGGTTGCCTATATGGGTAGATGGGTGGATAGTTTTACAGATAGTCAAACAGGCAGATAAACGATTTGGACCCAAATATAGTCCTATAGAGCAAATGCTTTCCCGAGGCATTCATACTTTGTATACTAGTATAGTACCAGCAGTAACATATATTCAGAATTTTTTTTAAAGAATATCTCATAATACTGATTCTTGACTACATTATTTCTTTGTGATCCCCCCCCCCCAAAACTCTCTAATCCAGCTACTCCTCTGAGATTGATAGTTCAATTTCTTAATCCCCAAGTTAGTTTTTGTTTGCAGTGTGGTCAGTCAACTATGCAATTTTGAAGGGTCATAAGAGCCACTTTGCAATAAAGCAATTGAACTGACATGGCACGCCTAGGCGCATGAAGCAATAACTGCAAACATGAACACAAAAGCAGCCCCTTAATCATGTTAATACGAAACATTGTCATAATGGTGCAACCCTTTGAGGCAACCTTTTCAGCGAATCAGAGAAGCTCAGAGAATTGGATCAGGTCAATCTGAGGTTATGCTGGGCTCCTGGAAAACGCAGACCAAATGAGGAGTGAGCAACCTTGTTTCATTTTACTGAAAAAGATATATATCGGCCACAGCCTATGCTTATCTCTTCATTATACAATAATATTACTATTTATTAATATTCTGAGAACGAAATGGGAGTGTTTCCTCAGAAATCTAATGTTAGCATTAGCTACTAATAAGAAGTTATAATATTATCTTAACCTTATCTCCTGATTATGACATAATTTGTCAGAAACTAACATTGTGAAAGAAATAGAGAAGTTTCCTGGAAAAGAATATGCTAATGATTAGCCACTAATAATATCGTAACTTGGCAGCTAATATTGGCATAACCTTTCAGTCACATAAAATCATTTGGTGGGTAATGCTATCTGGTAACATATTTCCTTAAGATCCGTGTCATGTTAATACAACATTATAAAAATATCATTGGTGTCACGTTAGTTAGTAACATCCCGCTCAGAAACTGGTGACTTTACGGAAATGTTAGCTGATTGGTGGGATGATATTGCATTTGACTTAAATGTGACGGAGTACCTTTTACATGCTTTATGTATATTGCGGTATACATATTCACAGAGGTGCATTTTTCAAGATTTTGCTTGCGCAAGCTCAAAGGTGACATTTACGATAATGTGAGATGAAGTGCACCTGCGTGATTTTTCCATTACTTTCATCAGTCACAGGCTGTTGTTTTGATCATGTGGAGTCAATGCGTTGCTCTATAATCATGAATCAGTTTTTTGGCTGCAGAATCTGCTTATTTGATTACATTTTTTGCTGTTTTTAATTGAATATTAGATATGCTGAGCATGACTTGTCCCAATTTCTAATTTGAGAGTGACTTGATTTAACAATGGACATTACTGGGGATTAATTTGTGGCTGAGGAAAAAATTGAACTAGGACGCTTCAAGTGTAACAATTAACAAGCAGTAATGGGAGGGCAATTATGGCAAAATGTCACACAATGGTTGAATACAGATAGATCATACAGCTTATTTCCATAATTTGTTGAAAATCGTTTAAAATTGCCTTGATTTTGTGAAGTTAATCAAATATCCATATGCTGTTTTTGTTCATATTGTGATGAGACCCTGGACCCTGCATGGATAGTCATATTTCGATCTTCAAGTGTTGGCCCATAAGAAGGATGTCATGAGCTAGTGAACTAATGAGTTTCAATGGTCTGTTTTACATGGTTATGTGTTTTATCAGTATAAAGAACATGAAAGAACTACCTTTTTATTGTCATGTCAGTTGTACGACTATAAAATAGTTTGCTTCTGCAATAAATTAACTGTTTTTGCATTTACTTTCCCAACATTGGAATAACAACGGAAACACACCATTGTTACTACAGGAAAACATGAAGTGCAACGAAATGATCATATTGTTTGTTTTTAAAGTGGTCTTGTGACAAGCAATATTTCTGCACACCAGTGAGCACTGGTAAATATTTCCCTTGAAAACAACACTAGTCTTTATATAAACCATAAGTTTCTTGATAATGTGAAAATTATTAGGTCACCGGAAGGCTTGGAAGTTTTTTGAAATAAGTTATTTCTTGCTCAGTTTTAGCAAAATAGATAACTTCTTACCGGGCAATCTTGAAATAAGAAAGTTCTGGCGGGGATATTTCTTAAGAGGGCATTGTTTGAGTTTGAAACAAATCCTTGGGGACGTTGCATGCTCGAAAATAAATAATTACACAACAGGACAAAATGACAATAGACTGGACCATTTCCTAATTTTTGTACACATCTAACCCAGCTATGGGCAGGTCAGCTGGAACTATCTTAGACAACAGTTTACCTGATTGCTGTGTCACTAGGGTTACCTGCCCTAATTTTCCGACCAGAGTGCTCAAATATGTACAGGATATGAAGCCCCAACTAGACGTCAACATGATAGGGCATAAGAGAAGTGTTCGCAACATTCCTGGCCTAATGAACACATATTTACGAAGGTATAAAAACTGCTGGCAGTGTGTGGCATACTGCAGCAGCTGCTTTACATGCCTTTCAAAACCACTGGACTAAACAAAAATACCAGGGGTGCCGGAAGGAATCACGGGCGGCAGGGGCAGTCAGACAAAAAAGGGAAAATCATATTCATGCCAATTTCGCATGACAAAATTTAAATAGAGTCAATAATAGTTTTGAATATATATATATATACTTTGTGTCTTAAATTATTAAAAGGGGGCCTAATAATTTTTTTTCTTAAAGACCTAAAGGGCACCCTTGCCCCCCGGGGCCCTGCCTCCCTTGGACAAGGGCAGGGGGGCAATCGCCCCCCCCACTCCCCTCCAGTTGTGGCCCCCCTGAAAAATAGTGTTGTTTAAATTGGGCTTATAATGGTAATTACAAAACATAACGTGCACAAGGCACTTTAAAGCGTCTCTCAAGCCGCGCAGTGAAAATTCGCCATTAAATAGTAAATAAGCTAATAATAGTGAGAAACTTTGCGATAGGTTCCCCCCTCCCAGGCCAAAAATTAACAAGGGAAAAAGGAAAAGCCAAATATATTCACCCCTTCTCATGCCCCCCCCCCCCAGGCCATTTCTGGATATGCCCCGTCATACGGGAGTTTCTGTTATCAAGGCATATTATTATTTTTTGGTAATAAGTTTAAAAGTAGGAAATTTCAATAAGCAAAAGAAGAAGAAGAAGAAAGTGGAGTCACCTGGTGTAAATAGACAGTACTACTACTGTGGTTGGCATGGATATGTTGGGGAAACCCCTTGCTGGGAGATCCCTATGATGTCATTCATAGCTAGAGCATAGGGGTAGAATGGATTTCCCTTGCTGGAAGCTTTATTATACAATTCACATGCACCAAAAGTTGAATGCCTCATGTGCATGAGTATGACATGATGTACTGTAAGTGGCATTAGGATTGAAGATGGTAGGCAGCAGATAATTCGCCCAAAAGATTTTCAAGGTTGAGAGTAACAATACCGGCTCTCTTGAGAGCCGCTAAAAACTACAGTTAGAAGTTAAATATGACTCTAATTTTGCTCAAAGCAACTTTTAGATTAAAATATATACATACAGCCTCTAAGGATAGATCTTTGGAATTGCAGCCTATAACTTTTTTAATCCCCATTATTTGAACCAAGTGGATCATGTAATCACCTCAGCTGAGCCAAGTTATTGGGGACTGTCTCAAGAGAAAGTCAGAACCAATGTATTGCATAACTATGATACCATATTTTCCTGAAGAGATGGCCCAGAATTATGTTAAGGTCTCTTTCTGCCTATGTTTTTATTGTTTCCAGAACTGTGTTGGCTCTACCTTTTAAATTTCTTGCCAACTTTTTCAAGTTCTTTCAATGAGTAAAAAAAATTCTACCAGTATCAATTCTCAAAATCATTAAGTGACAAGTGATCAAAAATAAAACATATTATGATTGTCAATCATTTTGCTTCATGTAAAAGTGTAAAAAAAATTGTCATCAAAAGCAACTTTATTTGAAAAAGTGTCATGTCTTAAGTGATTTTCATGGAATTTATGAAACTGTAAACACCAATTCAAGATCAAGCTTCACTTGCAATTAACTTTTGGATTCAATAGTAATGTCATCACATGGCCTACCAACCCCATTCATAATTCATACAGTCCATTCATAAAACCAGTACATTGTGAATATAATCATGTAAGACCTAATTTCATTGATATACTAATGCTTTCTCAAGTGCCTATGTCCTTAATCAAACAGAAGTGGTATAAGCACTCATATGGTCATGCTTGAATGCACATCAGGTGACAGAAAGAGGGGGGGGGGGGTAGAGCAAATTGAGGGGGTAGCAAAAACTGGTAGAACAAACTTGAAAGAATGGATATGAGGGAAAATTTGCAGTTTTTGCATCCTATTAATGACAAAACTGGGAGGTGGATAAGAAATCTAAAGATGTTACACATTAGGAAATGATGATAAGTTAATGGTGTGCAAAGAAGAACATTGGAGGTTGCCTCAGGAGATAGCACCAGGGTCTATAAAATTTGGCAAGGTGTGTAAGAAATCTTCTACGAAATGTAGATACAGCAGCAAGCAGTAGCAGCTGCAGTATAATAAATGATCCATCTTGCCCATTTAATTAAGACATTTCATTGCCCAATGTAACTGTTGTGATTGAGAGATCAATTGATGAAATGATTGACTTATTGACTGCATCATTCTTCAATTCCCTCAGAAGTTGTGCATCTAGGCACACTACAGTAATTATAATTATAAATGAAACTGCACAGAAATATTCTTCATTGTATAGTTTCTCAGCCCCTGTAATAATATGAATTTGTTGTAAATTGGCGAAATCTTTCATTTCAAGTTTAAAATCCACCAAATGAAGTCAACAAGAATCAAATTAATTAGAAAATTAATTTGAGGGGCAATTAAATGCTTTATTTTCTCCAGTGTAATTAAAAGCTGTTCTCATGCGGTCGGTTTAATAATATGTGATAAACACTGAATTTGAGTGCATTAGGAAAGTAACATGAGTCCCTTGTCACATACTTACATGGCTTTGTTGATGCCCTTCTGTCGCTAATGCATTTCTATCTCTATTTCATCCAGGAAACCATCAAAACACCATGAGGCAGATTACTGAAGCAGCCACAAGCATAGACAGTTATGCACTCTGAAGACGTTTAGACCTTCATAGACCTGTGATAGACCTTTATCCCACACCTGTGAAGTTATCCTGCCCTGTTGAGATGTTTTTTCAGGCAGATATCCACTAATTTCCCTGATTGTGACAGAACCAGGGAAGGATGTCAAATTTGCAGGAAGGGATATCAGGTTTGGCCAATCAAAAATACCGATCATGATATCCTTCTCTGACTTTGCCAAATCAAGCACTGAGTTGTGATATCCTTCCCTGCTTGACACTAGCAAAATCAATCATGCATGTTGCATAGTAATTAAATTGTCCAGACATGTTGCTGCATGGTGTTAAATAACGATAGCATCCTTCCCTGTATCTTCACCTTTACCTGTATCCTACAAGTCATACAATTATCAGGAAAGGATACCAATTTAGCCATGTAATGAAGTTTTTCAGGATAAAGGAACTTAGCTGGCTACTAAGAACTTATGTCAATTATGGCTTAGTGAGGGTCACTAAGAGGGGGTAATCAAACTGTTTTATGCGAATTTTTTTTATAATCTTATTGAATATGTGTGCAAACATATGTTTCGCTTGATCAAACCTGCCATGTGATTATTATGTAATGCATCACAGAGATCATAACATAAGCATTTAAGGGGACATTCTTAGTAGCCTCCTTAGTTCACTTATCCTGAAAAACTTCAGTAGCCTCTTTAAACACAGGTGTGATACAGGTGAAGCATGACGTGCTCAAGCTTTCTTAGTCTGTGGCTGCTCCAGCAAATGTTGTAAGAAAAATTTAGTGGTAAGTATTTCCTTCATTGGTTACCATGGAATATCGTAATAAACAGTGTTCAGTGCGATGCTTTCGCTTATATTAGAAGGCGTAGAAGTGCACATGGCACCATGTTTGGGAACTCATTTAACATATTTTGCTCCATTGTCAAATCTTTTAATTAAGAAACCCAAGCTTTTGTGTGCTGCATGACTCTTTGTTCCTAACGGAAACATTTTTCATTGGGCAAAGAATTGGTAATTCTTACCATCATTTCCTAATGTGTAACATCTTTAGATTTCTTATCCACCTTCCAGTTATGTCATTAGGTCTTTTTAATTAAACAAGTAGGCCTATAGGATTATTTCGTCAGCGAACCATTTTAACTCTCCGCAGCGCACCGCTGTGAATGGGTCTATCTCATACATCACCTTTGCAAAATTTGAAACATCCAGGAATGCATCCCCACCTCTCAGTCTGGTCTTGTGTAGGACTGTAGGTCTACCCCGATACAAATCACTGAATTTTCGTCAAGCAATAATTAAAAGATTATCTCTCCTCTGGGTCTGGGGTGACAAACATAATTTACAATTTGAGGTCACTCATACGGTGGCCAGGAAATGACAGGGTGTTTTGAAGTGTCGCTTGGAGGTTTCTTTGTAAAAATGCCCTCTAGAGTTCTGTTTGCCTTATTGATCATGTTCTGAATGTGCTGGTTCCAACTTAGTGTCCAATGTATACGGTGACTCCAAAACATTTTTGCTGACTCTACTCTCTCTGGTGTGACCGTGGATTCTTTTCTTGGAGATTTCAAGGATTCATTTAGTACCAAATTTGTGCTGTTATATAGAGGTCCAGGGTCAACCTCCCTTTTACTGGCCTATATCAGGAGCGGACATTTCTGAGGGTGAAACTCCATCTTCCAATCATCTTCCCATCTTTTTGGCCCACCTAGATCTTGTTGTAAAGCTGTGGCATCTTTTGCATATATTCGATTTTTCTATATAGAGTATGCAGTCATCTGCGGAGAGGTGTATGCTGGAATTTTTTAATACTTGGAGAGGTCATTGATGAATATTAGAAACATAAGTGGACCTAGAACATTGCCCTGCGGGTCTCCGGATTGTACCGGTGCTCATGATGATGTTGCTCCTTCCGGTAGGACTTGCATTGTTGATTTTGATCTTTCAGGAAGTCTTTCAGCCAGCTGTGTTTTGATTATCTGATTTCGTAGTGGTTGATCTTTTGCAGTAATCTCTGATGTGGGACCTTATCGAAGGTATTCGAGAAATCCTGTAGTATTTGATCTACTTGTGTATTGTTGTCTGGGATACAAGCTAGAACTGTAAATAGTTAGTTGTGACTCACATGAGCAGTGTCTTCTAAATAAGTGTTGAGCACATGTGAGGATCTTGTGCTTGTCGATGTGCTTCATAATGCTGCTGCATTAGCAAGGATCTTAAATGAGACTGAGGTTAGTGATACCGGTCGATAGTTACATAGCAGCTCGGCCTCTGTCACATTTTTTTGCATCACATTCACGTTTTTCTACGATTTTGGGAGTCGTCCCTAGTTTACTCACGCCTGATAGAAGGTTGTAAATAATGGACTTGTCTGTGGAGCTATTGTTTTCAGTCGTCTGTCTTCGCTTCTCCAATGTGTATTCCTAACTGTGCATTCAGGCACAAACATTTTACCACAATAAGAACATACAAATGTTGGCAGTTCAAACGATTGGTATCTAGGTCACAAGATCTAGATGATGAGTCTTAAACGATTGTTTAATCATAAACAGGGTAGTAAGTCACTGCTGATCGCTTTTATATATAACAAACATGAAAACTTATTGTTTCAAGATGAATGTCAAGCGCTTGCAGAATTGCAAGGACTGAAATGTTCCTTACGAGGTAATGATAAATAGGCCTATCCATGCCATGTTATTCTCTAAGACCACATGCAATTTGTGAGTTTATAGTAACTATAATTTCAATGTGGTCACCAACTGAGTATTAATGAGGTCACCAGTAACTCATAGACAATTTGACAGTTTATTTCATTGCAACTGATACAGCCTGTTGTGAGGTCATTGATGTACACTCACAACTACTAGTCATTCGTCTACCGTAAACAATTATATTCACTCAAAAATGTATGTGAACAATGGTAGTATACAGAAGTACACAAAAAGTACAGTAGAAATGACAAAAGAAGTCCGGATAACATCAACAATGATATTTATATAACAAGGCATAGGCCTACATCACAGGCACCTTTGAATTTCATGAATACCAGGTCATGTCTTCACTGTGTACTTTGCATATCAAGAATTTCATTCTTCCTCCTTTTTTTCTTTTCAGTGCATCTAGGCCAATTTTTTTGATCCTGCACTGTAAACCCGTGCCGTAGGTGCCGTTGAAAAAGTGCCGTAAAACTGACGGCGATATTACCGTAAGTCTTTGAAAACGGTAAATTGCCGTTAATTCAACAGTAAACCGTAATTGTAACAGTCACTGCCGTCAAACCTACAGGAAGATACCGTAAAATACAGATACGGCAATTGCCGTTACTTTTACGGGACGTTGCTGTAAAAGTAACAGCAACCTTGCTGTTAGCTGTGAACACGGCTAGCTGCCGTAATTTCAATGGTTACCGTAATTGTAACAGTAAGCACTGTCAAATTTACAGCAAGTTACCGTAAGCCGCAGGTTCAGATATTTGAAATAAAAAATGAAGCTGCTGTTTCAAAATCAGCATCAGGCTTTAAACTCAAAACTCAAACAATTTAGAATTGCTGTTATTTTAGATGTAGGCCTGTTCATAAGTTCGGATTTCAGATATTTCTGATAACAGTTGTTATATATATATTTTGTGTTTGTTGTTATTCTTATTGGGCATTTTGCTTGATGGCAGAGATTGTCATTATAACATCTATGTTGCTTGTGAATTTTCAATTCTTACCCTTTGTTGTAATGTAAGTTAGAGATTTAAACTCATTTTCACGAATTCAGTTTACCTTTGTTATTGTACTTTGCTTTATAATTGCATTAGGACTTATTCACTTCGTGTTTCAAATATATATTTTACACATTTTCGGTGCTAATTTCATTTGCAATTTATTAAATGGATAAAAGGAACCAAGTCTGAACACAAACTTTTGCTTTCTGTGCATCGACAAATATACTATTGTTTCAACTTGTCAAAATTTAGAATTGAGAATTGTTTTTCATAGGTCGTATTTCAGTATGTTTCACTTAATAATTTTTACGGTTCATTGATTTTACTATTTACTAAAGAGTTGCAAAAAAATTGTATTCTTTGTTAATATATATAGTCATAACTGTTGTTGTGAATATATATTAAGTTTGATAAATTTTACGTTGGGCTGGTTTTACCAGTAATAAATTTTCGCTCGGAATACCACGTAACAACATCTTTTGTTTTCACATAATTATGTATCGCCTGAATGAAAATCAGGAAGCTGAAGTAACAAAATCAGTTAAATGAACCTTTTTACATGATCAGAATTCCGTCGGAAATGCATGATGGGACATTGACTCCGTAACAAGATTGATAGTTTATATATATACTTAGGCATGTGCACTGTTAGAAATTTCATTACAATCAACAGTTTTATTCCGTAATTTATACAGTCAAACGACCGTGATCATGAAACTGTAGAAATTACAGCTTTCTTGATGTTATGATAACATGTTTGAATTCACGGTTTAAAAACTGTAACTGAAGACCTAGCCTTGTTTTTTTTCCATGCCCTTAAATAGGCTTAATGGGCAATGCCTTAATCAAGGTGTTTAAACTTAAGAGCATTCATTTAATCTCTGGAAGCAGGACT
This sequence comes from Platynereis dumerilii, assembly GCA_026936325.1. Classification (NCBI taxonomy): domain Eukaryota; kingdom Metazoa; phylum Annelida; class Polychaeta; order Phyllodocida; family Nereididae; genus Platynereis; species Platynereis dumerilii. The sequence continues at coordinate 160,991,989 of JAPTHN010000001.1, forward strand.
GATCAGACACATGGGCAAGGTAAGATTTATGTTATTTCTTCATTTGGCATGCATGATAATGCTAAATTATGTTTAATTGCCTATTATTTAATAACTACCATAATGGTTATATTGAGGTAATAAAATGGTATGGTTCCACAACCCACAATATTTTATTGTTTGAGATATTCCTTGATGAGGATGGAGGGGGGAGGGTTGGTCTAGTGGTAGTTTGCTGGGCTGCCAATCGCTGGGTCCAGGGTTCGAATCTGGCTCTTGCCGGGTCACCTGGGCCTATGTTGGACGGCTGTTTCAATCATCCTTCACCTCATTGCCGTGTCCTCATCCTGTCCTAATAAACCTACCAAGTGCATAGATACAGGATGTAAAGCCCCAATTATCTATCCATCCATCCATCCTTGATGATGGGGCTTTGCATTCTGTATTTATGCACTAGTCTTGATAGGTTAATTAGCACAGGAGGAGGACAGGTGGCTCTGCAAGAGCTGAAGTCGAACCCTGGACCCATTGATTGGCAGCCCAACACTCTACCACTGAGCTGATCCCCCCCTCCTTAACAGAGGCATTTATTAATCAATATGAATAAATTATCATCACCCTTTAGACTAGAATAACCTAAATGGTACTTTCTAATTTGTGTACAATGCTGAAATATTAATAGGCCTACTATGTAAAAATATTTTAATTTCATTGTTTTTCTTGGAACATTTAATATTTATTTATATAATTTATTTGTTATTGTTTATGTTTTACATGTGATTATATAATACATGTATGTTACACCACTATCAATGACTTAAAAATAGCTTTGCATTGAGAGTGTCACTTAAGGACTTTGGTGTGGGTTTCATTGGTGATGTTTGCAGACTTAAGACTTAAGCACCGAAGGCAATCAACTCAATAGCAAACTATCAACAAGCAGCTTCTAGTCTAGGCCTATACAAGTTAAAGAGTGTTGTCTAATTTTCAGATTCAAGACAGAGGCTGGTGAACATGTGTCTCAATTGTGGAATGCTTGTTCACGGAGAGGCCTTTCATGGTTGTTTCTTCAGGTCTTTGAAGCTGTCAACCCTTCCAAGGTTTGTGGCACATTGATCTCAACAACATTTTTATGTCTGCTCTCCTTTCCTCTAAGTAACTAATGGCAAAAACTCACTCAGTTATATAATATGTCTGCCTTCAACTAGTGAAAAAAAGTAATTTGTTAGTAATCACTGAGGTTTGCAATATTTCACATATAATATATTTGCATTAATTTCCAAATGTAATTGCATGTTTTGCAACAGTTTAACTTCCAAATTCTCCTGGCTTATTTTGCAAAGCTATAATTATGGACATCCACTGGTTTTTAGCTCGTCTGTTTTCTTTGAAAATGAAGAGCTATTGTTGTCACTCGATTGTCAGCGTCATTGTCCCGGTTAAGGTTTGTGTAAGTGTCCATTTGTGACCTTAGGTTTCCAATTAGAGTCATGAAATTTGGTACGGGTATGGGGCTATGGGTATGAATGGTGAACATGTAGAGAAATCCAAGATGGCTGCCATTTTGTGGCGGCCATATTTGCAGCCATTTTTATTCTCGAACTGCCCATTTTGACTTATTTCACTTACAGTTATGAAATTTGGTACAGGTATGGGCCTGTGGGTATGGATCGGAAGCATGTCGAGAAATCCAAGATGGCAGCCATTTTGTGGCAGCCATTATGGCAGCCATCTTTCTTCATTCTTGAACCTCCCATTGTGACCTTATTTTTCACTTTCAGCTATGAAATTTGGTACAGGTATGGATCAGGTATTGATCAGGAACATGTTGAGAAATCCAAGTGGGCGGCCATTTTGGCAGCCATCTTTCTTCATTTCTTGAACTGCCAATTGTGACCGTAATATTTCACTTAAGAGTTATGAAATTTGGTACAGGTATTGGCCTGTGGGTATCCATCGGGAGCATGTTGAGAAATCCAAGATGGTGGCCATTTTGTGGCGGCCATTTTGGCAACAATTTTTTTTCATTCTTGAACTCCCCATTGTGACCTTATTATTTCACTTACAGTTATGAAATTTGGTACAGGTATGGGCCTGTTGGTAAACTTGGTATAGATCGTGAGCATGTTGCGAAATCCAAGATGGCAGCCATTTTGTGGTGGCCATTATGGCAGCCATCTTTCTTAATTCTTGAACTGCCCATTGTGACCTTAATATTTCACTTACAGTTATGAAATTGTTTGCAGGTATAGGCCTGTGGGTATGCATCAGGAACATGTTGAGAAATACAAGGTGGCGGCCATGTTGGCAGCCAACTTTCTTCATTTTTGAACTGCCCATTGTGAGCTCAATATTTCGCTTAGAAATATGAAATTTGGTACAGGTTTGGCCTCTGGGCATCGATCGGGAACATGTTGAGAAATCCAAGATGGCAGCCATTTTGTGGTGACCATTTTGCCAGCCATCTTTCTTCATTCCTGAACTGCCCATTGTCAGCTTAATATATCACTTACAATTATGAAAGTTGGTGCAGGCATTGGCCTGTGGGTATTGATCAGGAACATGCTGAGAAATCCAAAATGGCTGCCAAATTGGCAGCCATCTTTCCTTTCTTGAATTGCCCATTGTAACCTTAATATTTTGCTTCGAGTTATAAAATTTGGTACAGGTATTGGCCTGTGGGTATCTATCGGGAACATCCAAGATGGCGGCCATTTTGTGGCAGCAATTTTGGCAGCCATCTTACTTCATTTCTTGAACTACCCATTGTGATCTCAATATTTCGCTTAGTTATGAAATTTGGTACAGGTATTGGCCTTTGGGTATGAGTCGGGAACATGTTGAGAAATCCAAGCTGGCCACTAAAATGGCCACTTCAAAATGGCTGACATCCTTGAACTGCCCATTCTGACCTTGCTATTTCGCTTAGAGTTATGAAATTAGGTACAGTTATTGGCCTGTGGGCATGGATCAGGAACATGTAGATAAATCGGAGATTGTGGTCATTTTGGCAGCCATATTTCTTCAATCTTTAACTGCCCATTGTAACCTTAATATATCGCTTAGGGTTATAAAATTAGCTACAGGTATTGGCCTGTTGGTGATAATCTGGCACACATTGATAGATTTCACATTGACAGATGAGCGTTTAAACCGCTTGCGGTTCTAGTTAAAAAATAACCTTGATCGCTGGCAAGTCAATCTTCCCACTAGAATCGCCCCCTCCCCCTCCATCCTACTGTTTGTCACTCTCACTGGTCAATCTTGCTCCCTCTCCATTGCCCTCTGCCTTCACCCTATCCTATCTGCCCTATCCTATCTGCCCTATCCTATTTGTCCTATCCGATCCCTTGTCCTCTCCTCATTCTCCTTCTTTCCCTCTTTCTCCCTCTCCTCTCAATCCCCTTCCCTTCTTCCTCATTTCCTTCTTTACGTCCAACCATTATAAAATAACCTTGGTTGCTGTCTGGCCCATCTCTCCCCTCTCCCCCATCTCTCCCCTTCCCCCTCTCCCTGCCCCTCTCCCTCCCCTATATCCGCTATTCTATCTCCCCTGTCTTATCATCCATATCCTCTCCTTTCCTCTATGCCCTGTCATCTCTCCTCCTCTCCCTCTCTCTTCTTCTCCCTCTCTCTTCCTCTCCCTCTCTCTTCCTCTCCCTCTCCTATCTCCCTCTCCTGTCTCCCTCTCCTATCTCCCGCTCCTGTCTCCCTCTCCTGTCTCCCTCTCCTGTCTCCCTCTCCTCTCTCCCTCTCCTGTCTCCCTCTCCTGTCTCCCTCTCCTGTCTCCCTCTCCTCTCTCCCTCTCCTCTCTCCCTCTCCTCTCTCCCTCTCCTCTCTCCCTCTCCCTCTCCTCTCTCCCTCTCCGCTTCTCTTCCCTGTCTCATCCCCTATTCCCTGTCTGCTCTCTCCTTCCTATTCCCTATTCCCTCTCTTTCTACCCCTCCTGCCCACTTTCCCTCCTACCACCTGTCACCCTTTCCCTCTTTCCTCCTTTCCTTTGTTTTTCTCACCTTTGAGTTGAGTCCAACCATTTTGAATAATCTTGGTTGCTCGCTGGTAAATCTCAATCTTTCTCTTTCTCCTTTATCCCCCCTCTTTTCTCTTTTTCCCTTCCTTTCCTCTTTTCCTTCTTTTATTCTCCCACCTCCTTCACTTCCCACTTCTCCTTCTTTTCTATCATAGTCTGACGTCCCTAAATCCTCTTTCTGTTTTCCTTCACTCTCCTCTTTCCTGCCTCCATATGGGGTGGGGAGAGGGTTAACTTATAAGCCTATGCAATTAACAAGTGTTGTCGATTTTCAGATTCAAGACAGAGGACGATGAAGTTCATGCGTCTCGTGCAACACCAGTTTACGAATAAGTCATGAAATTCACAGATGGGTCTTTCATGATTGTGTCTTCAGGTCTTTGAAGTTGTCAGCTCTTCCAAGGTCAGTGGCACATTGATCCCAACAACATTTTCTTAATGAAATATAGCCTAGGACTCTCCAACTAATCATTGCGGTTGCATTATTTCGCATACATTTGTATGAATTTTAAAGTGCAGTTTTGTGAATGTTTAACTTCCTAATACTCCTCGCTTAATTTACAAAGTTATGAATATGGACATGCAATGATCATAAAAATAGTCTTCATTGCTGCCTCATCAATCTCCCCTTTGGCGTCTACCTCTCCATCCCCGACCCCACCCCTTCCACCCCTCCCACTCCTATCCCCTTTCCCCTCTTTTCCTCCTATTTTCCTCCTGCCCTTCTGTTGCCATATAGCCATTTTGAAATAGGTATATATTATTAACCACAAGAGAGGAAATATGTTATTTATCACCCGAGTGCTTTAGCCCGAGGTGTAATAAACACATTCCCAATACCATTGTGAATAACCAACTTATACCACGAGACAATCACTCAAACAGTCTAACTCTACTCTTTCCATCTCCTCTCTCCTCTCTTCTCTACATCTTTTCCGTTCCTCTCCTCTCCTCTCTCTCTCTCTCTCCGTCTCCCTCTCTCTCTATCTCTGTCTCCCTCTCAGGGCCGGATTATCCATAGGGCACAGTGGGCACTGTGCCCAGGGCCTCACACAGCAAGGGGGCCTCACAAAAATTTGAGGAAAAAAAATGGAAAAAAGGGGAATCGATGGTTAAGAACAAAATCATACTCGGACATTTCCAATAGTTCCTGATTTAGGTGTGGAAGCACCTGAGAAATTGTGGAGGCCCAAATGCCATAAGGCGGGGGGGTTCCGGCATGGCCCTTCTCACAGAGCTAAGTTTTGTCACAACTTAACTCACACATTATCATAAAAACAATTATTTGAATGGTCCGTGATGTTTCAGGGGAAAAAAACCATAACTTCCTGAAAATTACGATTTTACAGAATTAGACTTTGAACCACACCGTGGCCGCACATCATCCTCTGATTGTGGAAGATCTCGTTTTATTCTTATTTAGCAGCAGCATGTCAAGCAAAAACAGCTACAATTTGGCAAGACATCTGATAACCTAGAGACATTGGGGGCCTCTAAATATCAACCATCCTCAGTTTTCTTGTTACTTTACCAGGCTACCTTGTTGCAAGGTGATAATTAAAATTATGCTACAAATGCAATTTTGCAAAATATCATCACTGGACCTGCCTTGTCTGAAATGTGGGCCCCTCTCCCATGTGGCCCTCCTGGAGCACACTTGGCGCATCCTGAATTTTTTGTTGATAAATTATTTAGATAAAAATTCTGAAGAAATAAGTCCATTCCAATTCACACCACCAGTTCAGTACAGCTATAATACAATGTCAATTTAAAAATGATTCTTGTCAAACAATGACAGTGCATCACCGTATATGGCAATGAGCCAGAATCTAAAATATTACTTTTTCTGCCTTGATTGTCAAACTCAAAGGTTTCAAAATCATCTGGCCCTGTCATCAGCAATAGCTAGTGGATTTGTGCCAAACAATTTATGAACAGGATTTTAATGCTGGAGATCTCGAAAAAATTATATAAGCATCAGATTTTGGGCAAAACTAAATTGAAGAAACAGCTTCAGGATGCCAGAGGCCATCACTGTGTGCTCGAGACAGTTCTTTGGAGTAAGGGCATAACACTAATAAACTCAATCTTTACATTGTACAAGGTTGGGGGCCTCAGTGCCTCACTGTGCCCAGGGCCTCCCAGACCCTTAATCCGGTCCTGCTTGTCTCCCTCTATTTTCTCCCTCTTTGTTCTCCCTCTTTGTTCTCCCTCTTTGTTCTCCCTCTTTTGTCTCCCTCCTTTGTCTCCTTGTTTGTCTCTCCCTCCTGTCTCTCCTGTCTCTCCCTCTCTTATCTCCCTCTCTTGTCTCCCTCTCCTGTCACCCTCTCCTGTCTCCCTCTCCTGGCACCCTCTCCTGTGGCCCTCTCTCGTCGCCCTCTCCCATTGCCCTCTCCCGTGGCCCTCTCCCGTGGCCCTCTCCCGTGGCCCTCTCCTGTCGCCCTCTCCTGTCGCCCTCTCCTGTCGCCCTCTCCTGTCGTCCTTTCCTGTCGCCCTCTCCTGTGCCCTTCTCCTATCTCCTTCTCCTGTCTCCCAGACAAATAAATAAAAAAATAAAATAAATATATTCTGAGTCTGTTGTCAACCTCTTTTGTCTCCCTCTTCTGTCTCCCTCTCCTGTCTCCCTCTCCTGTCTCCCTCTCCTGTCTCCCTCTCCTGTCTCCTCCCTCTCCTGTCTCCTCCCTCTCCTGTCTCCTCCCTCTCCTGTCTCCTCCCTCTGCTGTCTCCTCCCCTGCTCCTGCCTGAGTAAAGTAAAGTACTGCCTTTCCCTCTTTCCCCCTTTCCCCCTTTCCCTCTTTCCCCCTTTCCCTCTTTCCCTCTTTCCCCTATCCCTGTATCCCCACTCTCCCTACTTCCTCTTCCCTTCTTTCCTGCTTCTGTTTTCCTTCTCCCTCCCCATCCTCTTCCTGTCCTCATTAGCCTATGAAGTTCATAAATACAGGACGTGAAGCCCTAAATCATCATCATCTCGTGTCTCCCTCTCGTGTCACCCTCTCGTGTCTCCCTCTCGTGTCTCCCTCTCATGTCTCCCTCTCATGTCTCCCTCTCGTGTTTCCCTCTCGTGTCTCCTCTCGTGTCTCCCTCTCACCTTTCCCTCACGTCTCTCCCTCACGTCTCTCCCTCTCATCTCTCCCTCTCGTCTCTCCCTCTCGTCTCTCCCTTATATATTTTTAAACAATTGTTAAGAACTTAAGACATCACTGGCATTGCAGCTGCCTGATGTCAAAAGCAAACAAAAGCCCAAACAATATCAATGTGTTGTCATGATACAATTTTTGATTACTTTTCAGATGCTGGATATTATGACCCCACAAATTTCTGAATTTTGTTCAGTTTTTCTCGTATTCTGCTGTGAAAATCACATGTACTGCTTCCATTATCATAGCACTTTTAGTGTGCCTTTCAGCATAATGATTTTCGAAAATTTCTTGATTATGTGAAGTTATCCAAATGCCCCCTCATAGACCACTTGCCCCACTCTTTGAAATCATCTGGATACGCCACTGCAGTATTGAAATATTACAACATGACAAAACCACTCGAGTCATGGTCGCAATCATGATATTGTTATGTAGTGCTCTAATGGGTAGTTTTTTTTTATCACCTGGTTTTAATATTAGTTATAACGATTTTTTCCATGTGACCATTTAAATACAGAAATGTGATGTACCAATGGAGCAACAATGGTCATGAGGTCACAATTGCATTATTTGGGCCACTGTTTTATGACATTATCAGACATCTGCAATGCTGGTGATGTCATAACAATTAAAACAGATGTCTGTTTGAGAGTGATGTTCTAAAAACATCATGAGTCCTGGTATTTAGGCTGTAAACAATTTGATAATATTCATAGCCCACCAGCTGGTAATACTTCAATTATGTCTTCTCTTGTATGAATATTTGTCTCTCTATTTACAGGAACATGTGAGCACACTAGAGGTGGCAGAAGAACGGGAGTGCCAGCATCGCCAGTGATAGTTTGATATGGTAAATATGCCTTTGTTAGATGTCATTGATAAAGCCTGGCTACTTTTAAAAATGCCTAAACAGGTACCGTAATAAGGGGTGAATCGGGACAGTTTTGGCCGTTTTTCTGTTATAGGATGGCCACAAATCAACCCAGATATAGAAATATAGTGTCAAATTGTGTCCGAACAGAAGGTCTAACTTTCCATGGGAGCTCTATATGATATCTTAAATTTGCAAGGCCCAGGGCCCAAAAAACCCAATTAACCCCACAGCTTGGGGTGAATCGGGACAGTCCATTATTTCCACAATTAATACTTCCTAGCCTCTTTTTGGTGGTTGCTTCTTATCACTAAACATTAGAAAACATCTTCAATTTGCAAAATATTTATTTTGAGGAAAATTTGAAATCAATTTCACTGATAATATACAGATTATACAAAAATAGATAAATGGCAGAAAATTATCAAAAACTGTAGTTATCTGCTAATTTTGTCGATGATTATTAATTCTGGACTAAATCCATTAAAAATAATGCCAAGTTCAATAATATTTGTAAAAAAGCCATGCCAGTACATTCAAATGAAAGTTGGTTGAGTTTATTTTGATTATTCTCGAAACTCTGCCATTGACCTGGATCTTAACCCATGACCAGATATACATAATCCCATATCTAGTCTACTATGCTGGTCCCCTAATACCATTTTAAACTGAAAAAAAGTTTCCTGCAAGTTTGATAGCTCTGGTGTTTCTATTTTTTTAGGAATATGCAAAGTTTTTCCAGTGTGTCAAAATTCAAATTATGCAGGGCCAAGTTTAAGGTGCTGCAGCTCATCACTGCCTGCAGTTAGAAATATGAAATCACACGACAATATGCACTTATATGTGTACTGTGAATGAGCAAAAAATGAAGTCCCTCAGTTTAGTAGAAGTACTTGATCCTTGAAGAAATAGCATACATCCCTGCTCTGTCCCGATTCACCCCTGTGTCCCTATTCACCCCATATTACGGTATCATTTCTACACTGAACAAAAAAAAACGGACGTCCCATTTCATTTTTGCTTATGATATGAAGATAATTTTTTTTGGCAAAAGCCATTTAAATAATATTGATCCTATTATAAACAAGTATCAATGTGCCAAAAATCATTCTATTGTGACTATTTCCTGTTTATCTTTGACTTTGTTTATCACATTCGGGTATTTAAAAAAAAATTCCAATCCCCACATCTCGCCAAAAAAATTGGGGTGTCATTTCGAAGTGTGTGACATTGAGCCCTAAAGCAGAAAGTTACTTTATTTTAGCTTCAGATCACCTTCGAGATGTGTGTTTGGTACAGCAAGTGAAATGACTTTTATGAAAAGTTTACATGACATGACCATTGGCATCTCGGAAATGCCAATACTTTGTTCAAATCAAAATATCAAACAGAACACTCATTTTTGAAAATATCTCAATTGAAAGCCGAATAACATAATTAATTTCCCTTGCTGTACGAAACACACATCTGTAAAGTGATCCGTAGCTGTCAAAAATAAAGAATATATATATGTTACAATTTTTCCACTTTTTAGGGCTCTTTGCACACAATGCGAAATGACGCCCAGATTTTTCTTGGTGAGATGTGGGTATGGGGCCATTTAAAAAAAATCCCAACTGTTATAAACAAGGTCAAGGATGAACAGTAAATGGTCGCACTTGAATAGTTTTCGGCACATTGATACTTATTTATAATAGGATCAACACTATGTTGTTTAATTGGTTTTGGCCAAAAAAATAAAATATTACAAATTATAAGCAAAAATGAAGTGGGACGTTTCTTTTTTGAGTGTACCATGGCAAGACTCTATACCTACACTGCAATTTGGTCATTTCTGGGGTAGCTTAGTGGCTAAGTGGTTAAGATGCCTGCCTGCTCCGCTGAAGCTCTTTGCCTCAACTCCCAGCTGGGGAACCCAACATTTTCAGAGGACCGTCATAAGCAAATTTCAGCTGGATGTCGTTCAGTGCCAGATTGTATGAACGCTTAACCCGGGTTATCCTGAAGTGGTTAACTCCTATAACATTACTTTTAACAGGGTTATTGTGAAAATAACTAAGCATGTTTAAGCTGACCTCAAGTTATATAATGACTAAATCATTTTCCCAGTAACCCTGTTAAAAGATAAGTTTTAGGATAACCCATGTTAAGCGTTGATACAATATGGCACAGTAGAAACGTTATATTGGTGGCCGTTGTATCAGTGTCTGTGCTGGGCATATAAAAGCGCTCTCACTTCGGGTAAATGTGTAACATGTTGACTGTTGAGGACTCCTGCTCTCTCTCACATCTCATCAATCAACCCTCGTGAGCGCCCAGAACTAGGCTTAGAGGGCTGCACTTACTATAACTATCTATCTATCTATCATAATGCTTTATCCCACTGTAACCATGACTGCCTTATAATTTCTACATTACCAATTATGACTTGACAAAACTTTTCTTGAACAACTTAAAATACTTGTAAATTAGTGCAGCCATTGTATTGTTGGTATTTTGTGTGATCCTCCTCCCTCTTCCCATCTATTGGTTATCTTTACCGTTTTCCTTTTGTTCCAGGTGACGTGTCTGGACTGTCTACGACTGATTTTTCAGTGCTGGTAGGCAATACAGTTGTGATAGAAAAAAGAATACTTTCTACGATGCTCTGGCGCTACTGTTTGCCACTTACTACGTCCTGAATATCGCTTATCCTCCAGAATATCGCTTATCCTCCAGAAGTGCAAACAACCTTGGAATTTATACAGAGGTAACATTATTCTATCTATCTGAAGGTTGAACAGTAGGGGAGACCGGGGCTGGTTGTCACAGGGGCAGGTTGTCTCAGTGTGTAAAACTTAAACATGCTACTATTTCTATTTAAAGCATGCAGGTGCACTGCCATTCTATATGAATGGCTAAAGGGGAGTGACTTAAACCTATTTGGTGAATATATACCTATATCATTCGAAATCTTGATGTCCTATTGGACATTTTTTTTAAATTCAGAATTCGGGGCAGGTTGTCACACTTTCGGGGCAGGTTGTCACACTTTCGGGGCAGGTTGTCACACTCTCGGGGCAGGTTGTCACAGTTTTGGTTAAGAGCTCGGACGCAGGAAGTGGAACTCTGTAGGGCAGATCTTGACCTAGCAAAGTTATTTTGGACATATGAGGAATCATTTGCTTGCCCAGTGAAGACCTTAACAAACACGCTACTGTGTACAAGGGTGCTACAAATGAAGGCTTACCAATCAGCAGGAAAGCATTCTGATCTGGAGGAGGATTTTTACGATTTTTTTTGCAAATTTTACATATAAATTTGAAATTGATTTATTTAAACACAATGCAATATCTGCATACATCTTCAGTCATCAATAGCATGTATAAAGCACACATTTATATTTGTGTTAGTTTTTTGGTTTAAAAGCCTAGGTAACAGCCAGCTCCAAAAAGTGTGACAACTTGCCCCGCCTTTTTGTGACAACCTGCCCCGATTGATGAAAATTCCAAAAACGGGTGACCAAGGCTGTTATCAAAATTTTCACTATTTGTTGTTATCATGATTTGAAGAAATGTCTACATGGCAAGTTTATTAACTGTACCTTTTTCAACAACTATTTGATAAAGACTAGTAATGCATGCAAGTTGAAGGTAAAAAATTACTTTTTGTGACAGGAAATTTTTAACAGACCGTGTGCCTACCGGACTCCCTTTCAGGGGTCAAGATTTTTCAGAAAGACCCCAGGGAGTTATAAAAGCAGTAAACAATGATTGGTTGAGCTGTGTGACTCCATAGTTTATTGCAATAAAAAGTGTGACAACCTGCCCCTGTGACAACCAGCCCCAGTCTCCCCTACTAGGTTTAGTGATTGATATAATAGGCCTGTAACTGAAGGCAATCAAGTGACAATACACAATATGTTATAGTAACTGACACTGATAGTAATACTGACTTCTCTGAATTAATAAATCGAGGCTGAGAGGTCACTGTTTGGCTATTTTTTGCAAACTTGAATATGTGGAGGTTGTAACAATAATAAATTACCCAACACAATATCAAACAATTAGTCTTGAATGGGTAATTTTTGTAAAGCTTTTACATTTTGAATTATTTTCTTTCAGATGTTTCTTCAAGATAACCCCGAAACAAGGAACTGAGAAAGTGAAAGGAAAGAAACGTACGATGGTTGTGTATCAAGCTAATGAGTATACGTTACTGTTTATAATTGTCTACATGTATGGACAGCAGATGGCATACAGTGTGTGCTCATTAATTTAATGCAGACTATAATATTAAGACACATTTATTTAATATTAAGCCATATTTATTGAATTAAGTTCATTAAATAATAGATGTTGTGTGTGTTGAAATGTTGTCACCTAATTAGTGAAATAATGTTATTGCGTAAAGCAGCTAATCAGTATCTATATATGTTGTTTATAGTCTGCATATTAAATATATTGGAGGCAATGTGTTCTTACATATACCATGCAGACTTAAATATTTTCATCAAAATAATTTATTTTGTGTGGAAATGATGCCGCCTATTTAGTGAAATAATGTTGTGTGAAGCTGGTTATCGATTAATAGACTGTATAAATCGTGAGATAAACATATTAATGTACTCTGGATACAGTTTATTTTCACTTATTTATTGATGCTTATAAATTAATAGTTAGACATCTTTCATGATCCTGTCTTTTATTTGATATATTTGTGATTCTACATTAATAAAGTGAATGCATACATGTTTATTTGTTTTGATGAGCACACAAACCGTAACAACACTGCATACAGCTTTGTTTTTTAGACACCTGTCCCTGCAATTGGAGTAGACTTTTTCAATGACACTCCTAATAAAGCTGCAGACTCTCTTGGTTCCTTACAGTACATGCTATGTGCGTTTTATATAACTGACTGAACGGGCAATTATTTCCTGCCCATGTACTGTTGCGACAGTTCGCACCTCTGCCACTGTTCAATGTGTGCATAACTACAAAATAAAGAGGAATGTGAAATTTCCATAAGTGTGCAGACACATTTTTGGGTGAGAAAAAAATGCCTGGTGTGATGAACTACTGTATAATCAGAAGGGGCGTATCTGTAAACTACCTTAAGGGGCAAATAACATGTGGCACATATGTGGTCATTCGAAACTTCTGTGTCTTCCATGCTAATTTTGGCACACTGATTATGAGTGCTGGTGTGCAGATCTCCAGGACCCGTCACTAATAAGACTGCCTAAGTGCACTTATTTAAAACACATACTACAGCAGTCCCTGAGTAATAAGACCGCCTTTTTGGCAGGCGTGAAGCAGTCTCTCATGGAGGGTGCATCTGTCACAGTTCATGTATACGGAAGTATACTAAGTGCAATTATTTAAAACACATACTACAGCAGTCCCTGTGTAATAAGACCGCCCTTTGGCAGGCGTGAAGTGGTCTTTCACGGGGGTGCATCAGTACATGTATACAGAAACAATTGCATTTTCTGTTACAACATCATCCTGTCATGTAACGTATGATCTAAGATAACGGCGTTGGTACAATTAGCTGTTAAATTAACGGCAAGTACCCGTTATAAAATGACGGCATGCTCGGCCGCAAGATTTACAGCAACATGCCGTAGCATGAACTTACGGCAAAATGGTCGTAAACTTTACGGCAACTTGCTGTATATATGAAATTACGGCATGAGCCTGTTGAATTTACGGCAACATGTCGTAAATGAAATTACGGCATAACCGTTGATTTTACGGTAAGTTACCGGCTAATTTGCTGCCGGTAATGCCGTAAAACCAACGGTTTCGGTTTTACAGTGTGTGGTGTGCGCCAGCAAAAGCTACATGGCAGGGGTCTTTGGTCCAATGAAAGCACTACACTTTTGGCCCACACACAGTTGTTCTGTGTCAGAACAAAAGAATTTTGGAATACATCCATTGCATTTGTTAGTCAGTATAGCCTGTTCTATGTTTGCGACCCACTTTGCAAAAAGTATAACTTTGAGAAAGAAGAAAATTTTCCTATTCAATCTGGATCAAATTGCCGCACAAAGGAACATTGTGATTGTGATTTTGTATATATGCGACAGGTCCGCACTGTAAAATAAATGCATGTGGCTTCATTTACTGCAAACTTGAAGGTATAATTTCGCGAAAAAAAAATTTACTATACTCTGGTGAGATCAAATTGCTACACGAAAGAACATTGTATTCTGTGTGCTGCTGGTCCGCTCCAGAAAATCAATGTACATGTGTTTGGCTGCATTTGGCTGCAAAAGTGTAATTTTATGAAGGAAATAATTTACTACTATATTGGGATCAAATTGCCACACAGACGAAGTTTGCAAAAAATATTTATTTTGTTTGGCCTATTTAGCTGGAGAGAATGATTTTGTGAAATGAAATAACTTACTACTCTAACTGGATCAAATTGCAACACAAAAGAACGTACTAATTTTGCTAAGTGCATGGTCTTTACCAGAAAGGCCATTTCTTCAGCTTCATGTAGCTGCAAAACTATAATTTCAAGAATAATACATTTTAATACACTGGATCAAATTGCAATATAAAGAAAACACTGTAATATGTTTGGTACTGGTCTGCTCCAGAAAATCAGTGTGTATGGTTTCATTTAGCTGCAAAACTATCATTTCGAGAAGAAGAAATATTTTCTACCAGGTACTCTGTTAGAATCAAATTGCGACACAAAAGAATATTGTAATATGTATGCAAACAGTCTGTGCCAGGAAATCAATTTGTTTGGCTCCATTTAGCTGCAAAAGTATAATTTGAGAAAGAAGAAAATGATTATGCCGGCACTGTTGGCCCAAGTGTTGGGATTAAATTTCAACAAAAAGGAACATGGTAATGTGTGTACTACTGAAGTCACTGCTACTTGTGTGCACCAGGAGACCAATGTATTTGGCTTCATTTAGCTGTCTCTTTGAAGGAAACAAAAAATCAAAAACTTTGGAAATCGGCAGCTTAGTCTATTTTTACACCAAAGAGGCTTTGCCTCTTCTAATACTCTCTCTCGCAACTAGCTGCAAATGACTAATTGCCGATCCCACATATATTGTGGGCCTGTATTGTTCTCTTTCGACTGCCTTCTTCTATAAAACTCCACACAGAATGCACGCCGTTGTATGGTCATTGTACAGAAATCCTAGGACAGAAATATGATCATATTTCCACGAAATGAAAGATGCATGACGAAAACCTACTGGGATGAGGTATAATTTTACAAAGATTGTCGACAACTTGAAACTCAACCTACTGTTAGAAATAGATAAATGTTATCATGAATTGATTTGGGAAACATTTCTCATTATTTGTGAGAAGTGACAGTCTTTGCTTTCCCTGAAGCTTTTGGAGTAAAGCCGAGTAAGCTACTAATCACAGATTAAAATTCTTAAAGAAGTAGCTCTAAGGAGATCCAAAAGAGGTAAAGATGGCAGCACAGGATAAGGATGAGTGGCAGGAAGCCTTCAGTGAATACATCTCAAATAGATCTCTTAATTCTCCGGACTTGCAAGTGATGTTTAGGGCTTTAGGCGTATATATATTTTCTCATACAATGAGTGATTGAATTCCTTTTGCACCACTGAATGTATGTTGGGCGCATGGAAGGGTGGAGGGGCTTTACATCTGGCATATATGACTGTGTTGGCTAATACGATGAACATCACCATTGACCAAGGTGATGAAGTTAGCCTTGCGAGGGGTACTCTTGGTGAGGCGTACTCTTGGTGAGGGGTACTCTTGGTGAGGGGTACTCTTGGTGAGGGGTACTCTTGGTGAGGGGTGCTCTTGGTAAGGGGTACTCTTGGTGAGGGGTACTCTTGGTGAGGGGTACTCTTGAGTCTAAATTATGCCATGATGCTGCCTAACATCCGTCTAACAATACTGTAACATGGGTTGTCTGCACCTGAACTCAGACTGAGAAGAAGTAAATAGCCCATGATGCTTTGGTCTTTGGCTCATGAGGCACAATTCAGTGAGTTCTTGTCGAACCGGTCTCATTCTTGTATGAAGTTCAGGTTGGTATCTCAGTATTATGTTTCTAATATTGATTCTAATTTCAATAAGAGCTAATAAGGTGTTACGACAGGAGATGCATTTTGATAAACTATGGTAGCTTGAAATTTCTATCAACCTTCTTCTCTTTCAAGCTCCCCACAAGACTGAGTTTCACACAAAGAGAGCTGAAATTCTGGGACCACACACTTCTGAAAACTATAAGTAAATGTACGAATATGAAAGCAATCCTAAAATATATGAATTTATGGCAATACCTTGCATTCGGGACTGCAAGATGTGTGAAAATGGCCTTCTTTTACTTTCTGCAAAATCATAGCTCACAATTACACATCATGTCCCAGGGGAACAATATGTTGCCATGACTATCCCCTTTACATTAGAAAAGATTGGATAGTAATAACAGACTAATTTATAGAACTATGCCAAAAAAGAGAGTAAAGTTTTTTCTTGACCACCCTGTATATGGACAAAAAATTGCAATAATTGCGCCTGGAGATGTTTGTTTCAACAAGCTGGACAATATATAATAATTTCTCACAATTGTCCAAAGGCTATTCAAAAAATCTGGCGAGTCATTTTACCTTACGTTGCACAGAATGCAGTTTTAATCATCCTTCACCTCATTAGTTATTAATATGACATTGTCCTCCTCCTGCCCTATACATAGTTACATGTAGCCCACCAAGTACATGAATACATGACGTAGAGCCCCAATCATCCATCCATCCAGTTTTCTCTCTTGTGCTATGTCTTACAGTTTGCATTTCTGATGTGTCACTGTTTGCAAGGTATCCCAGAGCAACATAACTTTCTTTTTTTAACATTCTAATAGCGAGGCATTGTTTCAAGAAAGAACATCAGTGCTGTTTGCTTTCACTGCTGCCACAATTATGTTTGACTTGGCAATGTTATCATTTGTTTTGCCAGCAAACAGCCCTTGGTCTTCCCACAATTGCCGCAAGCTCAGTGCTTTTAGCTGCTTTGAAGGGAAACCATGATTGTATATATATGCACATTTGGCTTCAGGATGATTTTAAGGCAAAGCCCGTTGCATTTTGTTTGTTGAACAGTAAGCCCGGAAGAAGAAAAATCGGGTGAAGAAGACTTTGTAACTTTTGCTGTCATTTCAAATGGATGATGTTTTGCTTCAATATCCTATTGCAACCTGCTGAAGTCATTGTCAGCTACATATATATTATGTGTTCTTCTTTGCAACAAAACGGCCTTTATTCACCGATGTCTTATGTATGCTGGCTGTTATGAAAATTTAATTTGCAGCATCAGACAGGTAAAGGTTATAGTAGATTGCATTTATCCAAATATGAACTAGCACATGTGCTAGTGCTTCCAAATTGATTAAAAACTTTCTTGCCCTTATATGGCTTATAACATAATCAGTGTGTCTGATAAGTTGGAATTTGCTAGGTGCGGCATTCATAGAACTCCCAGCTGTCCAGATTCAATCTAATTGTGATGTTGATGCTGCTTTCACTTCTCCCAGATCTAGACCAATTTCACAGGGGGATGGCGTAAAAAAAAGCACTGAACCAGGGGCGTATCTAGAAATGGCCTGAGGGGGGGGGGGCCATAACATGGGGCAAATAGGCGGCGCTCTGCAACACTCCCTATCTTTTCCATATTAATTTTTGGCCTGAGGGGGGGCCATGGCACCATGCCCCCCCCCCTAAATACGCCACTGCACTGAACGACATTAACAACATTAACACCCATTGACAATGCACCTCGCATACATGAAAACAATAAGTTTAAATACAATGGCAAACAAGGTGCATCTTCTGCCCCTAAAAATGAAAAAAATGTCATATTCATTTGCACTCTGGCCATATTGTTCCATTGCCAGTAAAAAGACATTCTGCACAATTTCAATAAGATTGTCTAGCCTCAGGGTGGCAAATTTCATAAGAGTTTGGTCCGAAAATGACAAAAAGTGATGTTTGCTTAATCGCGGTTAGAAATAACTGGCTCATGGTTTTATTTATGAATTTAATTCATACACCATTGTTCTCTGAAGAAAATTAGATTCAATTTGAATGATGGAAAGCTATATTTCTGAAAGTTGTTCACTTCGGAAAGTAGAATATTTCAGGCTATGGTGAAAAAATGTTTGGAATGAACTGCTTACAGTTTGTCTCATCAAGCATGCGAACTGAAATTTAGCACCAGTATAATTGGCCTGTATAAAACCAATGCATGAGCTTGGAGGATTAGCACTGGCACCATGTCACCTGGAACGAATTAGGGAGGGGCGTTGTAGGGCATTTTTGTGATGCCACGTCAATGTAGGTTGTTTACCTGGTTGCGTCACGAATGTTTTAACCAAGAAACAATCAGCTGCCATGGCTAAGAACGCTCCAAAATCGACAAAAAACGAACCCAAAACATCGTGATAATGTGATATTCATATTACAAAAAGGCTAATCTGTAATTCTGCTGTGGGACTTCTGGAGGCTGAGAAATCAAGCCAAAGGTTAGTTCGATCGCATGTGAGATGAGACAAAACGTAAAAGGTCTATTTTCGCTCATCTGTCACATCTTCATTGGAATAAATTATAAGGAACACTTAGGTGAAGAAAGTAGGAATTTCAACATGTTTTTCGGATATCTATCCAAAAAAATTCAAATGTACAAATTTGCATTTAGTAGATACCTGGTATAAATATGAGAAATAAATCACGTCCATGCATATTTTTTTGTTTCTTTAATTTCTACTATGATTTGGTGCTGTAACACTGCTGTTTGCCCTGGAAATTTGTGACATCACCTAAAAAGCCTCTAGCTTCAACCCTATTTATAAGAAAACACACCAAAAATGTAAGTTTAGATATAACCCTGGGGGGGGGGGGCTCTCACCTAACCGGGGCTTCTTGCCCCGACCTACTCTACCCTATGCTCAAATTTCAAGACAGTGGTGCCACCCTTAGACATTGGAATTTTTTTCCAAAACCTTTACAGGGCAACTTTTGTGACGTTAAGGTACAATACTGCAAAGGTTCAAGAAGTTTCACCATTGTGACCAAGACCTCCAATTGGAGAATTATTCAAGATCAAATTTGAGAATTATTCAAGACCAAACTTACTCACATGCAACTCTTCTGGGAATGTCCCATTTGATAGTCCCGTATTGCTTGTATAGCTTTGAGCGACATTTCTCTGCAAAGTAAGTGTGTTTCATATCTTAGTAGTCTGTAAATGGACAGTAGAATACTTGGTATAGAAAGAAAGAAAAGTCTACTGATTTTTAGAGCCATCTCCAGTGCTTGCTGGGTGCGTAGCTCAACTCTCTCTATCTTCTCTTGTCATAATGGCACCGAAAATACAATGTTCAGGTCACATGGCCGAATAAGGGTGTTGCCATGACCAACATGTTCCAATTTGACTTGAATTGCATCAATCATTTTAGTTTAATCGCTGTATAACCTACTTATATCTAAGGTGGAAGAAATTACTCCTTAAGAGAGCTCATGGTTAATTCTTTTATGCTGAAAACTTTTTCTGTTGAAATATGCTTTCATCAGTTGCTATGGTAACATATTTGAAGTTTCAAACAGGAAAGCCTGACAGAGAAAAAATGGATGATAGCTGTCACTTTCAATATCCTGAATTATTCCTAATGCATCCAGCTGGCTCAAAGGTAATTTTCACCTACAATGTAAAATCCGCATTCATTCAACCTTACAACAAAGAAGCCTCTACTTACCTTTATCAAATATTTATTTTAAGCTTTCCACTATTATATGTAAGTTACACAACACTCACCAGCCAGTATTTGCACCACCAGACTCTGAAGGTTAAAGTAGATGGTATTCAGCCACATGCACTTGTGCTTGTTCTTCAGAATTGATCAGAATCTCCTTTGCCCTTGCAACACCATCTGTACGTCTGATAAGTTGAAATCTGCAAGGTGCTGCATTCAGGGCACTCCCAGCTGTCTGTATTCAATCTAAAGGTAATGTTGCTGCTGCTTGCACTTCGCCTGAATAGCTCTTGCAATTGAATCCAGATGAATCTCACAGGTAGCAGCTGTCAAAAAGCAGATTGAGCAACATTTACACCACCACACTTCTAATTACTTCTTGACGATGCACCTTGCAGACTTGAAAAAAAGTTGAAATGTAAAGGCAACCTAAGGAACACCTTGAGTTCTTTGCAAGTCTTAGTGAGCATGTTTTTGAAAATCCGTTTTGATTTGAGGAGTGACCCCTACACTGATACATGCCAGTCTTGTTATGAATACGAATTTTGATAACCATAGGAAATGTTGCAATAGAATTTGTGCATGAAGGATCATGGCAAAATATGTAGGGACATGGCGCACCATCGGTATACAATTACCAGAAGCTGTATGATGATGAAGTCATGTTACTGATGTAAAGAGTATTGAGTGTAATACATCACATTGTGTTTGTTGTGAGTTTTAAAATAAAATGGATTAGGGCAGATTTCACGAAAAGTGCTCTTAAAAGGTACCTTAACCTTTCCAACTATTTTGTTATCTCTTTGTTGCTTCCTGAAGCAAGTAAACCTATTAGTAAGTATATCTGTGAGGTAATGAATAAATATCAATAAAATATTCTTCAAATATGTAGCTTTTTCCTCTTAAAAAATATTTTTTATGCCTCATGAGGACAATTTTGGGCGGCCAAACTTACTGGTGATCTGACATGCTTACTTTGGCACTCCAAGGAATCTGCTAAAACCTATTCAGGAAAATGTAATGGTATGTGATTGATAAGAAACATCTTGAAAATTATGTTGGAACCATTTTTAATTGTCTTGGTCATTATAAAACTTGAAAAAAATGAAAAATAAAAAAAGACTGCTAATTTAACTCGATTCCGTCTCAGGACACTGAGGTTACATTAGCAACCTTTACATGGAAATTTTTCTGTGTTCTCCCTACTTATACCAATTTCAAACATGAAATTATAATATTTTATTGAAAAACGTGTCTTATTTGCCTATTTACATCGCCAAAAACATAAACGACTGGGTGTGGTACCTGTTTCTTTATTGCTAATGTAACTGCAATTTTGCATCCTTCCATTTCATAGTGTTACATTAGCAAAATGTGTACATAAAAATTTCGTAAAAAAACACATGATTAGATCCCAAATTTTTTCTGAACTGAAAGCCAGGTCTCCCAAGAGTAGGCCAGGGGTAGTACCCTGCTGGTGACTTCATTTATATTGCAGTAGGATCAGTAGGGTGATGCAAAAAAGTGAAGTTTTGAAATGTTAATGGGCACCCCTTGAAGTTTTTCGAATATATGAAAAAAAAATTCTGTAAAAATTTGAGCTCAATCGGACAAAAATTAGAGGGTGCTACCGCATCATGAAGATTATTATCGTTTTCATAGCTACATGTTTTTCAAGTTTGCAATTTGCTTCATTCCAAAACAGTGATGTCAGAGATTAACTTGTATAATTTTGTTTATAACAAGCAGAGATTTCAGCAAACTGACAAAGTGCAGTGACACATGGATGATGTATGTTTCACTATGCATTGTAACTGAACCAAACAGACTACTTAGCCTCAAAGGAGAGTTGCAATTACTGACCAAAAATGTAGTTTGAAATTGTGATGACTGGTGTCCTGTGAAAAACGGTAACACATTTTCTTTGGAAAACAATTAATGAGGTGCAACACTCAGCTTACACATGCATTGTTTGTTGTGGTTGTACACAAATAGTAACATTGCCTGACAGTTTTAAATTCCTTTGTCATTAACTGTGATGTCAAACTCTGAACTGATATGTCACAGATTGAAGATTAGACCAATCACATTGACAGATACCCGATGATGTCACGGTTTAACTGCAAAACGAATTTTTCAAAAAAACACATAGCTATGAAAACGATAATAACATTAGTATTGAATACAAAAATATTGAATTATTTGTCATGTAGCGAGTTCAAGTATACCTGGTGCACCAAACCAATACGGCATGTTCATAATTTTTGGGTCTAGTTGTCAGAACAGCGGATCAATGCAAATTTGGATTATTTTTGAATTCTCCGTGCTGCTACCACCATACCAACAAAGATAAAATAGTCAAAATATACCAATTTCGCGGTATTTAATAACATTACGAGTCTCAATGTCACAGAAATGAAAGTTACTTCAATAGATGGAGCATGAAAAGAGCTTTAATCTGAATACCAACAATGCTATACTCTGACCATCTGACCGCGTTGAATTAGCCTATTTGTCATTAACAATTATTTGCGAAAATTCCCAATATTCAAAGCACTGCTGTAATACTGTATAATATAGCAACATAGTAATGTTGGTATTCAAATTAAAGCTCTTTTCCTGCTCAATAAGATGGTGTAACTTACATTTATGTACCTTTATTCCTGGTGATGTTATTCAATACCGCGTCTAATCGTAATGCTGTAAAAATCGGGCAAAATTTGTTAATTTAGGAGTGCCCTGTAGCCTGAAATGACCGGATATTGGAAATATATGAATGGATTTGTGATGAAAATAGTGGAAAGCTTAAATAAGAAAAAAATTGCCAATACTCTAGTGGTAGGATAACTTCCTTCACTCATCACCCATAAAACTGGGATTTCGCCCATTGCAATACAATGTTATATTTCAAATTGCGGTAGCACCCTCTAAAATTTGTCCGATTTGGCTCAAATTTTTACTGAATTTTTGTTTCATATATAGGAACATATTTGGGGGGTGCCCAATTGAAAATTCAAAAGTTTTTTTTTTTTTTGTGCAATCTGCATCACCCTAAGGATCAGCATAAAAAATTCCGTCCTACATCATTCATCGTTGTTACATTAGCACAAGGCCATATTTTTAGCTACTCTGACCTACCAATCCAACAGAAAAGATTGTTTACCCATGATTTTATTTAATGGATTGACACAATAAAAGATTTAGATTTCAGCTTTTTTTTTGTCCTTCCAGCTATCCTGAGAAGAAGCACTCTGAGAAAATCTGAGAATCTACGAATCGATTATGTCTGGCCTTATCAGTATTGTGCTAATGTAACTTTTGGACAAGTTGTGGTAAGTCATTTTGCAGCTTTTTCGTGAAATCTGCCCCAGGCCTATAAAGTTTATCCATATGTTTACCACATGCATGGAAACAACATGCAGATCTGCCAGGCTACAGTAGCCTGCTGTAGTTGCGAGCGTGAGCGAGCAGGCTACAATATTTCAGAATTGGTGCTTTATTTCACGTCCTCGCACACTCGCATTTCTGAAGCATCAAGCACAGTTCTGCTGAGTTCTGCTAGGCAGGGATCGGACAGGCAGCAGCATGGACTTTAGGGGCAGCACTCCCAGTGACCTACACATCATAGTAACTTGTAGTCACCTACATGTATAAGCCTTTTTCTTTTATATACTGAATGTTGAACAGAGTGTTTTTGCGAGGAAGTGGAAATTCAATGTTCATTGAAAGAATTTTTCTGTCCTGGTAGGATGCCAATCATTGAGTTTGACTTCAGCATTTTCTATTCAAACCATGCCTCGTCCATCTGGCAAATACTAACAAATTACTAAGCTTTTCAGGAGCATGACAACAGAGATACTAGGGATTTTTCCCGAAAGGACTAAACATTTTAGGGAGGGTCATTTAAGAGGTACTAAGCTAAGGATTACTTAACTTAGTACCTCTTAAGGGACTCTCCCTAAAATGTTTAGTTCTTTCGGGAAAAATCCCTAGTTGCACGTTTCTGAATTAATTCTTATCATAATAACTGTTGCTGTAAGCAAAAAAGAACTTTTTGGCATTTGAAACTCAACTGTCCATTAAATGAAAACAGAAAATAGAAAAAAAGTTTAAGAATTGATTTGGGAAGTAAGCAGAAAATTAGAGATTGCAATTCTCAGAGAAAAGGGTTATTGAGATGAAGAGGTATAAATACGATCACAAGAGAAATGTGACAGGAAGCCTTCCATATATAGATCTCCAATCATCCCTCTTTTGTTCATCCTCTTGCATCTGTGTCCTTGAACCATACTTGGTTAGTAATTAACGACTGATGCAAAAATCGTAACTCTCAACTTGAAGTGGTCTTAAATATGCTTACAACAGCAGCTTACAGTCTGTCACTTTGATATAGAAGAAGAGTGGACTGTTGCACTGTGAAAATGGCACTTCGTGTGTCATCATGCTGATGATTGTCTTGATCACACCAAATACTTTCAATGTTAAATTGATTTAAGGAGACTTATTCCGCTTGTTGGTGACAGCCAAACGAAAGGATTATGCTTCTGATTTTCACTCTTAAATCAGTTATGACAAGTCAAATGACCTTCTCTTGATCATGACCAATCAAACAGCCTCTATGTTTCCCATGTTGAATGTAGAGAAGATGACACTTCATCGCCATCATCGGTTATCATGAGTCACATTGTGCATAATTCACAGTTTCACAGTGCACTAGTCCTAATTTTTTCTATATCAAAGTAACAACTGTAATTTGATATACACACCTGCTTGTAACAAAAATTCTGTAATAACTGTATGTTCAGACATAAATTCCTCCAAAATTTACACCTAATTAGACAAAATTTGAATGAAATTCTGTGTCACAAACTAAAAAAAAAAGTTTGATTAACTTTCATTTGGATGCATTTACACTTTACATTTCTAATTTTCACGATTTGGAAGGTATCCCTGAGCATTTTTATCTGAACGCCTCTGGCGTCCAGATACTGTTGCACACCGCGCTACTTCCTGTCTTTTCGCGTGTCTTTCAGTTTCCTGTTGGCTGAACATTACACATAGTGATGTGAACAGTAAACTCATCAAACTTACTTTATGTTGCACACATGTGATCCCAGTGGATCAGTCTGATGTAGCAAACAGATAGTGAATAGATCTACAGATATCACCTGGTGAATTGGTCCTTAACACCGAGAATAGCTGGAAATCTGTGTTGCAATCATGGAAAATTGACTGGATTCTAAATAGGACAACTGATATACTGTCCCTATTGCACACCGGGGAGGGGGGACCAGTCTGCCAGAACCTGAGATGCTTCAGCGCACACCCGTAGTCAACACTTGGTAGCCACCTAGCAAGCAAAATACACACTAATGCTATTGGTTGAGAGAGCCATATAGATTTGCAGGTGTTCAACAACTAGATCATTAGATTGAAACTAGCATGCATACAGGTCTAATGTTGAGTTTAACTTATAGATCACAGGCCTCACAATCTGCACAAACCCCCATTCCCAAAGCCTACATTTATAACTATTAGCCTATATATAGGGGACTGGTGGGTGTCACAATGATTGTGTAGCTTGTGTTATAGATCCATGAAAAAATGCAATAATTTTATTTAGTCATTACTGGGATATAGGCCTACAATATCTATATCACACAGGGCCAGCTAACTGATGTAGTGCACTGATCTGAGTTTTTCCCAGCAGGTTGTAGTTTTCCCTAGCAGCTTGCAGTTTATATAATAAAATTGGATGCTTAATTTCTCAAAGCTATTACATATTAGAAAGCTATTGAATGACATATTCCTCTTCTACATGATTACAGAATTCTAGAATAGTACAGCTCATCTTCATGAAGCAAACACTCTTTTTCGATTTCAACAAAATCTTGGAAGTGTCATAAAGAAACAATTTAAAAGGGGGTTAAAGAGCCCTAAAGCTATTGACCAACTTGTGACCTACTTATGCTCAGACAGGATGAACTGTTTTACAACCATGGCCTCATTCACACCTGCTTCTGACCTAAAGAATGGCTATTTGAGGAAGCAAACTACACTGGTCCATTTGTTTGACAATTTATAGAAACAAAATAAAAAGAATTCTCCCATGATATATATATGTTTTAATAAAGTAAGGTGTAGTATACATAATCAAATAAAAGTTTTACTTAATTTGAAGTTTATAAACTTTATACAGTGTACTTTTAGTAAATGCATGACACTCATAGGCGTATGGGAGGGGGGGCAGGGGGGGCGGTCGCCCCCCCAAAAGTTTGGGAAACAGTAAGATTCGGGCAAAAAGACTAAAAAATTTGGGCAGATGATTAGGTAAAAACTATTTTAAATTAGTGATTTCCAGATCATTTGAAATGGTATTAAATTTAGATCTCGTAATTCGGGCAAATGTCGCTGGCCCCCCCAAAAATCGCGCGTCCCGTACGCCTATGATGACACTCATGGTAAATGTAAGCTGCATATGCCTATATATATACACATACACATACTGCAAGATTGTTGGGTCATTTGAAAGAGGTGTAAAACGGGGTAAATACATTTACTCTGCCCTTGGTCCATTTTTCTAGGCCAATGTGCAATGAAGTAGGGCAATAGCCTCAGGGCTCTTTAACTTTGTTTAAATTACTTTATTGCTTTCTTTCTCAAACATATCAGGTTTTATTGAAATCGTAAAAGTGTGTCTGCTTCATGAAGATGAGCTGTATCTACCTTAGCTTAAGATGTCCAAAGCAATGATGAGCTGTGGGTGTGTATATCCTCTGTCAGCTTAACACAACTATGTCAAGTTGTTAAACACATAACTCCATCACCCATGGAAACTTATTCTATGCTGGCCAAATTTAACAAGAATCAATCAAAAAACTTCGTGCATCGCTATGTAGCAATACATTTATTTCTCTCTCTTAAGGCCCATTGGCCATTATACCCTGATAACTTCTGACTACTGCTGTTATAATTCAGCCAACCAGACTGCCAGACCAATATTATGTTACGATGTTCAGGTCAATTATTAGCGTCCAGATATGCAAATTGCAATTTGCCTTCTAGTTTTCCTTAGATTGATAATGTCTTCATAAGGAGGTAATTGTTCCAAGAAAGAACAAAAGTTCTGTTTGCTTTCTCCATAGCCACAACTATGTTTGACTTTGCAATTTTTTGCCGGCAAACAGCCCTTTTGTCTTCCCACAATTGCCGCATTCTCTGTACCTGCAGCTTCTTCGAAGGCAAAGAATGATTGTGTGCACACATTAAGCTTCAGGAGGAAAATTTTTGTTAAGAATTTTTTGTGACATTTTAAGTCACTTTTGCTAGCTTGCTTTTAATGGTGTCCTTTCAAATGGATGATTTGCAGCTTTCAATATTCTGATGCACCCAGCTAGCCGACTCAGAACTAATTGTCAGCTACACTCCACATACATCCACCTTGCAACAAAGAAGCCTGTACATGTATATATCATACATATGAAGTTGCTGCTCCCTAAGTTACATCACCAGCCAGTATTTCAACCACCAGACACTGAAGGTTAAAGTAGATTGTATGCACAGGTATGCACTTGTGCTTGTTCTTCAGAATTGATCGGAATCTCCTCTGCTCTGACAACACCATCCATATATCTGATAAGTTTAAACCTGCAAGGTGCGGCATTCAGGGCACTCCCAGTTGTCTGTATTCAATCTAATGGCTAAGTTGATGCTGCTTGCACTTCCTCCGAATGGCTCTTGCAATCGGATACAGACGAATCTCACAGGTAGTCTTCGATTACCCTTTGATGGCTTTTGGACAATGACAGCATGAAGCTATTTTCATTTTTTTACCTGTTTCTTTCAATATTATTTTGGAGGCGGTGTTGCCCCATAACATCACCTTTCTTTAAAACAGTTCCAGTTGACTGTGAGTTGGTGCTGTTATTCTTTGCAGGGTGAATATGAAAGTTACAGTGCAGTGTGGTGAAGTGCTGTGTGATTCAGAGACTCTGTACCAATCAGACCTCTAATATAGACAGCAAGCTAGAACATCAAAGGAAGAGCCATGTTGAAAACAACCATTTTCACAGATATGACAACCAATCTTCCTCTAACCAGTGTGCATTTATATTTACGCGTACAAAAGGTCATGTTTCGTATATTATTGTTGATTTATGTTGTAGCTATATAGTCTGTTTTTACGACATAAATTTTTTATCAATTGCTGTTCGAACTTATTGTACCGTTTTGTTACATGTACTATGATTCTTGTGTAAGAATCAGTACTAGTCTCCCAAAATTACTGTTGTATTGAAACAAAAAATTTGGTCATGTATTATCATTGTTCTTAATTTTTTTGTTGTATTCTTGTCTTTCTTGTCTGCGATTTCCATAATTGTTATATACAAATTTATGTATTGTTCTTGTTGTTGGCCTAAATGTTGCTGACTTTAAAACAGCTTTGGCACTGACAATCTGTGACAAAATTGCTATTACTGCTAAGTTAAATCACAAAATGATGACTGACAAAAAAAGTTGTTGATGGGTTGAAAAGCATATTTGGCAGTTTATTCTGAATCATTCAGAAAGAAGATGACCATGAATCATGAATCATGGTCATCTTCATTCTGAATGAACTGCCAAATGTGAGGATGACTCAAATCACTCAACGCAGTTAACCCATTTTCTGCATAATTGCAAACAATCATGAAGTTTGAAATCTGATTGTTTTTTTACTTCACAATAGCAATGATTTAAATGAAATCATGTACCGCAGAGAAGCACCTCTAAGACACCAAGTGCCTGATACATGGCTGTAATGATGCTTCTTCTCTTTGCCCAATGAGCAGTGCACGTTTCATAAGGATTTTTTTGTCCTGTAACAGGTTCAATGATTTTCGAGTATCTTCTGCCACTGGCTCGCTTCTATTGTTGTGTCATGAATCTTTCTTGTCATAGTAAAATGCACAGCCCTTGTTCTCTTATTACATTGATATAAAAAAAATGGCTCTCTAAATTCTGTTCTTCTCCTTAACGTCAAAATCAATACTTTTCATCCTATATTGGCCTGGTTTGTGTGCCACAAAGAATTTGTTTAAATTAAGCAGAAAAATGTTTATAGCCTTGGAAGGATAGAATGGTTAATTTGGAGGTATTTAGTTCTGGTGACTTTCTGGTATGGAAAACCAATACCCAAATTAGCATAAGGATGATTAAGCCAAAAGCTGCCTTAGGTCTTCCTTTATTCGTGGTCTCACTTTCAAATACTGATTAAAAGAAAATGAGAAGGTTTTCATAAAAAGGCTACTTAGTTGGGAACATCCCAGAAGAAGTTTACTTCCACTGTTATAATACAATACATAAGTCTAAACAAATCCCAGAAAATGCCTTTGGAAGTTGTTGTTGGACAAAATTGGGGGAAACTGAAATACTGAAACAGTTTTTGATTTAAGGTATTTAATTTTTTTTCATGCACTCCCTGTTCTGGTATTCGAAGTAGTCATTAGCCACATGGAGGAACAGAATTACCTGTCCTTGTGCTATGTGAGCTGCATTTGTCAGTATTATAATGTTATGCATTGACAGAAGTGTGTCTTTGCCTGCATGGGTGCGAACTCCGGGTGGGGAACCAAAAATTTTCAGTGCGTCTTCATGAGCAAAATCCCAGCTGGATGTCATGCGGATGAGATGCTAAATTGGCAGCCTCTTGTATCAGTGTCTATGATGAGCAAGTAATAGATCCCAAACATGGCGTAAATGAGTGCCACGTTGAGGACTCCCGCTCTCTCTCATCTCATCAATCAATCTTCGTGAGCGCCCAGAACTTGGCTAAGTCGACTGCACGTATCATATCCATCTATCTATCTATCTATCTATCTATCTATCTATCTATCTATCTATCTATCTATCTATCTATCTATCTATCTATCTATCTATCTATCTATCTATCTGCTTATATAAATGACAGCTCAGTAGATGTTGGAACAAGTGAGTATCCGATAACAGAACATTTCAATCACAAAAGTGAGTCTATTTTGTTTTTCGGTATGTTTGTGTACCACTTTGCATGGCCTCAGTGTAGTTTTAAAAAAGAAAGAGTTTCAGAAAGCCCTTTCTCTTTTTTTACTGCACACTCTGAGGATCAAATTCTTACGCAAAAGAACATTAGTTTTGTTTGCTCTGTCTGCACCAGCATTTCAATTTGTTCCAGTAGCAGATCGGAATATGAGGTTCGGGCAGAGGGGCCTTAAACCCTACCCAGGATCATAGATTTTAATGTATAAAAAGTCCTAACTTTTCAGTTAGGCCTAATTTTCAGGTGACAACATTTTCTGGATCGGCCCCTGCTCTTTTAAGACAATAAAATTCAGGCAATTGGCTGCTCAGTCTATTTTTAAACCAAAGAGACTTTGGCTCATCTAATACTCTCTCTCTCTCAAGCTACAAGTGACTAATCGCAGTTGCCGCATACATATTAAGCAACGTCCTGCAGTCCAGTAAGATTTGTCTTCAGTGAATGTTGAACATAGTATTTTAGCTAAATTGTGGAAATTCATTGTTTATTGAAAGAATGTTCCTGTCCGGGGTGGGATGCCAATCAATGAGTTTGACTGCATTTCCTATTCAAACCTTTCTCATCTGGCAAATACTGAGAAATAAAAAAGATATGTCAACAGAAAGCTACTGACAACAATTACAGCTGAAGTCATAAGCTTAGGCTCAGAAATGACAAAGCACATCATTCTTCTCTTGCACAGCATGAATTCAGAAGATAAACACTCAACCCACTTCTGAATCAATTCCTATCAGAATGACTGCTGAGTACTGTAAGTGAAGAAAAAAAAATGTGAAGGACTTTTTCAAATCTTTTCACATGAAACTTAACTAACTGTCAGAACTAACTACAAAAACCCTATAAAGCATTAATTTGGGAAGTACAATGTTAGCAGCTAATCGGAGATTGCAATTCTTGGATAAAAAGGGTTAAGCAGATTAAGAGGCATAAAGATGGCCACAAGGGAAATGTGACAGGAAGCTTTCAGTTAATAGATCTCCCATCATCTTACCTTAATTCTCTTGCAGCTGTGTCCTTGGGTAATGAATTGGCAAATAATCGATGTTATACCATTCAAACCCTCTTTCAGCCAATCATATGCAGGCCTGCATTACCCATTAGGCTGAGCAGGCTATTGTCTGGGGCCTCACATCTCAGGGGGGCCTCACATTTGGTGAAAAAAAAATTACAATAAGTTGAGAAAAATCAAGAGGACAAGTAGGGCTCAAATGCATATTAAGGGGCCCCAAATTGCCCCAAATTTATAATAACGGATAGTGTAGCCTAGAAATAGCTGTTCAAAGGGCATCTCATATGAAGCTCCTCTGTACTCAATTGTATAATTACACTTGCGGAAATTTGGCCATAAAATCTTAGTGTTCATTTTTGTAAGATAATCTATTATTACTATTTGAAACAAACTACTAACTTTCTTTTTCCTAAAAAGTTGTATTCTTTGTTTCAGGGTAGTTCCTCGATAGCAGCCATTTTTAGCCTTAGAGGAATCTCACATCATAATTATAGTTGCATATGTGTGATTTGCCTTTGGCAGATTTCACGAAAAGTGCTGTCAGAGGGTACCTTAAACTTTCCGACCCTTTTGTGATCTCTCTGTTGCTTCCTGAAGCAAGTAAACCTTTTAATAAGTGCATCTGTGAGCTAATGAATAAATATCAATAAAATAGTCCTCAAGATGTATCGTTTTGCTCTTAAAAAAATATTTTTTTATCCCTCATGAGGACAATTTTGGACGACCAAACTTACTGGTGATCAGACGTGCTTACTTTGGCACTCAGTGGAATCTGCTAAAAACCAATTCAGGAAAAAGTAAGGATATGTGATTGATAGAACAAATCTTGAAAACTATTTGGAACCATTTTTAATTGTGTTGGTCATTATAAAACTTGAGAAAAAAATGAAAAATAAAAAAAGACTGCTAATGCAACTCGATTCCGCCACAAGACACTGAGGTTACATAAGCAACTTTTACATGGACATTTTTCTGTGTTCTTGTTACTTATGACAATTTCAAATGTGAAATTCTAAAATTTTATTGAAAAACGTGTCTTATTTGCCTACATACATCACCAAAAACATAAACGACTGGGTGTGGTAGCTGTTTTTTTATTGCTAATGTAACTACAATTTCGCATCTGTCCATTTCATAGTGTTACATTAGCAAAATTTGTCTATATAAATTACGTTAATGAACACATGATTAGATCTCAAATTTTTTCTGAGCTGGAAGCCAGGTCTCCCAGGAGCCGGCCAGAGGTGATTTCATTTATATTGCAGTAGGATCAGCATCAAAAATTCCATCCTCCGTCATTTAACGTTGCTACATTAGCACAAGGCCATAGTTTTAGTTACTCTAATCTACCAATCCAGCAGAAAACAGTGTTTACCAATGATTTTATTAAATGGATTGACACAATAAAAGATTTAGATTTCAGATTTTTTTGTACTGTCAGCGGTCCTCAGAAAAAGCACCTTGAGAAAATCTGAGAAGCTACGAATCAATTTTATCTGCCCTTATCAGTATTGTGCTAATGTAACTTGTGGACAAGTTGTAGTAAGTCATTTTGCATCTTTTCGTGAAATCTGCCCTTTATAAAAATGAATGTGTACATATGTATTTTCATTATGTAAATAAATGTCCATTGTCTGTTAATCTCAGACAGTCTATGATTTTCCCAAATTTCTTACCACTATCACAGGAATACGGAAGTATCCGAAGAAATTTCATTATTATATCTGCAATAGTATTGTACATTTTTCGTAAACCTAAGAAATTTCTGAAAAGTTCTATCGTGTGCAAATTAGTACGATTATTGCCAAAATTTATGAAATAATGAGAATTTACAATTATTGTAAAAAGAAAATTCTTTAATTATTGTCAACATGTCCACGACTATTGCTGAAATCTTTATATGACTTTCTCAGGAATTTTTATGGAACAATTTGATGAATATGTGCTATTATCTTGGAATAAATCAAAGTTCCCATTTTTCAACAATTTAGTAAAACATTTTCCATTTTTCTCACATTTTCACAATTATTGCAGATATCTTCATGATTATTGCAAATATTTTGATGTTTCTTGTAGAAATTTTCCTGATTAGATCTATTGCAAAAAAAAAGGGGGTTTGAAGTTATTTGTAATGCTCGTGGTTCGGAAGCTATTTTTAAAAGTTACATATTTTACAATCATATATAGCAACCTGTTTAACTCTTTTTAAAAATAGATAATCTAACCATCAGATAGAGTACACAGTTTTATGCCTTAATGTTCCATGTGAATAAATATGCTATAATTGCTTTATATATAGGCATATGGGAGGGGGGACAGTGGGGCGGTAGCATGGGCGGATGTATCAAGAATGAGACAAAAACACTTAAGGGCATGCGATTCCATTGCTGAGAGTCGCCCGATTCAGTCAACAAAATGCTTCCCTTGCAGTAGCGGCATGGTTTTCAAATATGTGCAATAGTGCATTCTGTTCACAAAACTTACCTTGCACACCTGGGCCTTTCATAAATACTTCAAAGTCTCCCAATTTTGCATAATATTTTACTATTCTTGTGATTTTCGTCAACTTGGTGGAGCCTATGACCAATGTCATTTCCTGTAAAACAGGAGTCAGTGAGCAGGTCAGGAAGTGGGTCAGGAAGAGGCAAATTATTTATTAAATTTTTTTTAAAGCTCCATATTTTTACCTTTTCATATATTGAATATAGCTTAACAAATTATAAATTGCCATAGGATAATTTTAAGCAACTATTGAAAATTGTACAAAAGCTTCACTTTCAAAATTTGCATACTGGCTACAGTGCTGCCACACCCGTCAAGCATGACTGAGGATCATTTGATCCCAGCATGTCAGGCACTGAAAACATGCTGGTCAAGTGCAAGAGTACCAGTGGACACAGCATTCCTACTACATTTAATGTCAAACCAGCACTGGAAATAAACAACATTGTTGAGAAAGGTGAAAAGGCTATGGGAAATTATGGAAAACAATATTACAGTAAGTGGTTGTTGTCTTTATTTTTTAAAGATTTTAATGGACAGTAAATTCCTTCAGCAAGCTGTAATTTAATCATGCTTTTATTTTTTGTGAACCTGTTGTCATAGGTATATATAACTGCCTAAATTTCTGTTAAAAAATGCTTGAATTTTCAATTTTATTTCTCAGGATGATTGAGTATATTTAATTTACAGTTATTGCTAATCAGCTGACATTTCTGCTCTTGTGTAAGCTGCTTCAAACTGTTTTGTTGATCTATCCAACTAACCAGTAGCTGTCACAAACAACATTCAACAATCTAACCTGCCATTAAGAGCACAACATTTGTCTTCTAATTGATAAACTGTTAAGATTTATTTCACATGTCTTCTATCTTATTTACAAACAGGTGCAACAATAGCACTGGCTGAAAGACACACATTTTGAGAATTATTTGTACATTTAGCCTGCACAATGCCAGGATGGATCGATTTCAGTGAGTATATCAACATGATCAACATGATCAACTGTCAGTACGATATTATTATACAAAAAATTATATTGGACAATGCCAAGTTCATTCATAAAGTACAGAAAACACAAGTAATACCCATTGAGGTTTTGTAATTTTAATAATGGTCTTTAAATCAGAAAACCAATGAACAAAACTGTTTCATCACAGTGATTCCATCCACCGGTTTATATCCAAAATATTTTTAAATGTCTGAAGTTAATGTTTTTTTATGTTTTTATCACAGCATGTAAGTGACAGGCATTTTGGTAGTAAAGTTTGGTAGAAAATTAACCCTAGCATATATTGAATATTATTCATGTTTTGCAAATGATTCAGTGATGCTTTTAATTCCAGCAGGATTTATCAACAACATGATTTTCTGTGAGAAGAGAGGCGCAATGCAATTTAGGGCTATTGTGAAAGGGGCATTTTCTGACAAGCGCACACCTTCTAGACATCATCAAATATAATGATGGATGCTGCGGTATGGTTTCTGTTGTTCCTTAAATGGATCATTCTATTTTCTTAAGTCTCATTAATAAAACAAGTTCTCATTTATGTTAAGAAAAAGCAACATATTTTTAAAAAGTATCTATCATTAAAACATGCGAAGAAAAGATAGCAAATTCTGAAAATTTTAAACCTGTCATACAGAATGATTCATTCTTTTAAATGAACTGTAAATTTCAATAGCTGTTATGAAGCATTCAAAGCATCACAACCAATTTTTTTTCTCTATTGTTTGTTTTTGTTGGTGGTGTAGTTTGAAAATTGCTTTTGCAGATGTGACCATGCAACATACATAATTCAGTTTGGCTGCGCTTCATTTATAAAGCCTGAAGATATACATACTCAGCAACCTCAATGGACTACATGCTCATCAAGTTAACATAGGTAAGGGATAAAAAAACATGTGAGTATATTGCCAATTATGGCTTACAATTTGATAACATGACTATTGCATGCTTCAAAATCAGAAAAGAAAGTACTCTTAATTCTTATAAAGCTGTAAAGTTAAACGGCATGAAACCCGTGTGATGTATTCAAACTGTAGAGTGGTCCAAAACTGCAACTGCAAGTAAAATATTATTTTACTACTACCTCAAATACCTGATTTGAAGGACCAAAGCAATTACCACATTATTACAACAGTCACATGTAAACATTTGGTTATTTGTTTAAAAGTTTGCTCAAAGCCTTTGATAGGTCGGACAAGGTTAAAATCAAGAAATATTGGAAAACATGTGTGCAAATCCAACCTGATCATAAAAATACTTTTTGGGAAATTTTGAGAAAACACTCCTAGCTGGCCCATCCCAGAATTTGGTCAAGAAAGGTGCACAATATAAAAATATTATTGAGCCTTATGAATTTTCATGACTAAAATACTAATGAAATTCAAAGCAAAACTCAATAGATAGACATTTTTCTGCCAACAGATATGTGCATCTCCCACAGATTTGAAACCTGTACTTTATTCCATTACCAGGCAAATTTAGCTCAATTTAAATTAATTAATTCAAAGTCGGGCCGATCTGGGGCAAGGTAAAAAATTAACGCCCTAAAAGGCACATCGAATTTACGATTTGAAGGACACAAGTCAGCTTCCATGCCTAAAAAACAGGTGACATCTGCCTTTTTACCAATGTGGCAATTTTCTCCATTAATTCTTTCTTTGAATTTGTACCAATTTAGACCATCTGATATATCTTTTGTGCAAAACTTCAGTACATATGTCATCATTTCCTGGGTGACACTCAGTGATGGAAATGGCAGGGGAGGTTGGGGGAGCTGAGCTCCCTTAAAAACAAACTGGGGAAGCTCTGCCCTGCTACAGCTGACCGAATGATCAGTGGTGAAATTCGTGATCATGTTCCCTCTTTCAGTCCTCCAGCTCTTTTTTGCCAAAATAAGGCTCCAGTAGCCGCCTATTTCAGCTTTAAAGATTTGGAATCTCGGGCTGCTGCTGCTCCAGCAAAGAGCCCATGAAGAAGATTTTCTTTTTCCGTCACTGTGTTGTAGTGTTGTCTGTCGTACCTGTAGTTGGTGTGGTCATTTTTGTAGAAGGATATTTTTTTATATACAACTAGTTTTAATGGATATTTTAAAATGAATTTTGTAACTTTTAATGTTGTAATCTACTGAGAGGGCACATATCTACTGTTCATTGTTTTGTGAAAAGTTTTTATCATTCGATTTTGGACAACACAATCTTAAAACTTCTTTCTCAACACCAGCAGAAATCATCTGAATCAATCTGGTGCTGCCATCTGGTGGAAATGCCTTGAAACGTGCCTCAAAATTAGAGAACTTTTCTTCTTCACTTAGTTATTCGAATATAACAACCAGCTTCAGATTCTGTCATGTTCACCATTATTTCCTACAAATGCAATTATTGCAATATTAAGGAAATCTAGTCTATTTTAATTCCTAAACTTTTATACTGTGTAATTATAGTAGTATCAGCTGCACATCTATGATTTTTTTTAATATACCTCAACCGGTTTAGGATGAGATATATTTCAGGTTTAGAAAATCTGCATCATCGTAATGTTAAACTGATTTTATAGTGGGCTTTGGGGCGCCATGTGATCAAGTGCACCATTACGACTCAACTGAATAATTTTTATGCATAAAAACTTCCCAAGGGAAGCCAAACATGTTAACTGTGTCAGTCATGCCTAAATTGTTCCATAAGCATATTTTCACACATGTGTGTTTCATATTACGGAATGATGTAAATTGTATACAGATTCATTAGATTGTAGATAAAAGAAGACCAACTTTAGAATTTTGTCTGAATACATGAATTCCATTATATCAGCAGATCCTGAATCTTCAATCTGAAGTACTAGTATGTGAAGGTTTACAGTGGAAATAGATTTAAAACACCATTGCCAATGATTTAAATAGATACCAGGTACATTTAAAATGTTAATATACACTTTTTTCTGTCAAATATGATTATACTAATAACAGTACAGACACACTTTAAAAGATATACAAACTCTGTTAACTGAAACAACTTGGTTATTTCAAGAAGTGAATTTTTATTATTCATGCAATTTAATCTGATGATGTGTCATGTACAAAATTAGTAAATATTTATAATAATTATTATTATTTCTAGGATGACGCCGCCATGGATCATAAAGTGGACACAGTAGAGAGGTTTTGCTACACGTTCACGTGTGACGTAGAGTCAGGGATGGTAAATCCGTCCAGGATGGTAAATCCGTCCACCCCATAATTTGAGGATATAGATCTATCTGTTATACTTTTTAGTCCGGTCTGTTAAGGTTTGGATCGTTACTTGCCGGAACAAAGCACCAAATTTGGCACATAGGTACTTTTTGACATGCTCTTTCATCCTAGAAGGGGTGCCACGATGTACGACCATCAGGACGGCGGCCATCTTGAATTCAAAATGGCCGCCGTCAAAATCCTAGCCAAGAAGGTTTTATGATTCTATGAAGCTTCAGAAACATCATAGCGGACTGTAATTTGGTAGAATGATGCTAAATAATATGTTTTGTCATGCTAAGTAATGCATATAATAAAAAAAGTTGTGAAAGTGTACAAAAATATACGATAATACCCGAATAATTGTTAATTTTTGCGACCGTAATGATTATTGTGTCAGAGTGTTGTTGAATCACAATTCGGAGCACCATTCTGTTTTAAGAGCTTTACACAGCATTAGGGAATAGGGGAGACCGGGGCTAGTTGAATCGCGGGGTTAGTTGAATATTCGCTCTTATTCCACGGGGTTGAATTTTTTCACCCAAATTTGACTTCTTGCAGGTTATTTATTCTTCAAGGCATGACATCACATTTTACAAAAACCATATTTCGAATTGTGTACTTCACTAGGCTGTTAAGTTGATTTTTGT
This sequence comes from Platynereis dumerilii, assembly GCA_026936325.1. Classification (NCBI taxonomy): domain Eukaryota; kingdom Metazoa; phylum Annelida; class Polychaeta; order Phyllodocida; family Nereididae; genus Platynereis; species Platynereis dumerilii. The sequence continues at coordinate 161,030,198 of JAPTHN010000001.1, forward strand.
GCACCTGAAGTAAATATTTTGAGTTGAAATAATTTTGACCTGTATGCTAATTGAACTATTTAATGCAACATTTTTTACGACAAGTTGGAAGCCTTTGGTATTACAAATCAACAGGCAAAGATATTTTTTGGTAAGCCTTTGATTAAAGTGCTATAATGGTTGACCTAAACCACATGGTGGGTTGGGGCTAGTTGAATCATTTTCCTTGGGGTTAGTTGAAACGCTGAAGCAATGCTATGCGTAGTCTCGTTGTTAACAGCAAAGTAAATAATCATTACTGCATTGTATAGTTTGATCCTATTGGTGTTTTTTTGGCTGAAATAACATACATTAGAAACAAGGAAATAGGATGAGTGCCTGCTGAAATACCCAGGCAGCCCTTGAAGAAGCCTTAATTGCTAAACGATTATGTTGAACAGTAGCCCAAGACTGTTATATTCTTCAGGCAACAATATATTATTTATTTATACTATATCAGTGTCTTAAGTAGAAAAAGATAGGCTTTTGCACTGGTCATTTCAATAATCGAGTTATTACCAGCAGCCAAGCCGGCCATTTGCTGACATTGTAATGAAGCGTTCACACCTTAAATTCAGGAAAGAGACAGCATCCAAAAAGACATTTCCCCATTGACTTGTCTCCTTACAAAGATCTATCTTCTCAGTTAACATCACTGTCTGAATTACTTTTCATACTGAACAACCATCTCATTATTTCCAAAGATTTCAAAATTTTCTTTCAAGTTTTATAATTCTGCTTTTTATACGTTTTGTATTAAATTTTGAAATACATAATTCACAATGTTAAACCTAATTGCTATTTAGGAATCAGTTGTTGTATTATAAATGTTTATTGAACAAATTTGTATATGATTTTGCTAGTTTATTCTCAATGATTCAACTAACCCCATGCGGTGTTTCAACTAACCCCGGCCCCGGGGTTAGTTGAAACACTTGGTCTCATGGTACTTTCAAGCTCCTTGCGAGAACTTGTCAATATTTTAAATAAAGTTGTTCCATGGAATGTTAAGGTGAATACTGTAACTAGCACTTGCTAAAATATTGTACCTGTATCTACTACCATAAGCTCAGTAGAACGCGACAAAAAATTGGTGATTCAACTAACCCCGGTCTCCCCTACATACATTCCATAGGAGGGCCTGTAATTTAGTTTTTTGTGAAAATAATAATCAAATGACCACTGTTTTATATCTAATCTATATCTACCAAACTTGCCAGAATCCGCTCTGCTCTAAAACACTTTATCTTTTTCAATATCCAATGACCATTGGTCACATTCAGAAAGAAATACAAACACATCTTATGGACACAAGAAGACATCAAACATTGTACAATTAAATGATGTATAAACTCATACAACCAGCTAATATTTTAAAATAAAGAAAGCAGCTGAGTGAGATCGTAATTTCAAGTCGAAAGAGAGACAAGTCAGCCTTTGAAACTTACAAAGCATCTCTTTTATTCAATGCTAAACCTATATATATATACCATTCTTCACATCTGTTGTCTTGGTGATTTAACATAGTCATCTACAATTGCACATCAAAGAAAAGGAGAGTCCAGCATCACAACATTTGCATTTTCTGTCGCAAAGAGGACTGGATATCGATCCACATTTCAACAGTTCTTTGCATGCACTAGCAGCTTCTGGTTCATCTGTCCAGGGTGAAATCCAAGATGAACCATCTTTTTTTCTATCCATAGATCTCAAGTGATGGGGCTGACATAACTGATTTGAGGTTTAATGTTCACATTCCTGTCTGATACACTGCCCTGTGTGTATGCTGAAGAAGAGATGTACTATGAATACAACCAAAAAATTAACTGTGTTTGAGGAATATTATCATGGACACAGCCTTCTTTGCAAAGAGGTCCTTCCGAAGATTGTTGACTGTCTTTTAGTAGTGAAATTGTCATAAAGAAGACAAGCTTCTTTGTCGCTGAATGTTTTAGGGACTTGCTCAAGATGTTGGAAGGGAGTCAGAGAAATTGTCTCGGAAGCTTCAGTGATAGAAGGAAATGTTTTCCAAGTTTCCCAGGCTGTGTCGTTACCACTTAATGCATGAAAGGACAGTACTGCGATACTTTTGTCCTCACTAATAAGATGGTAACATATATGTTATCGATGTTCAATTCTTTCAGGGCTTTCCGACACCAAAAGCTATGTTCAATTCAGGAAACATGCATGGAGTTGGTGGAAACTGCAAACCAGGATGATGATGACCACATCTGTGTCTATTGCCCGCACAAGAAGAGTCCTTTTTCTTTCTGGAGAGCATCATTAATGTGGAGGCATATTTGCATGATTATTGCCAGAAGCTCACTCTTTTTTGATGGCAAATACAACACTCCATTTGACGATAATGACAGCGACAAAAGAAGATTCTCATATCTGAAAAAATCCTCCAGATTTCCATCTCTGAACTTACCGGCAATATAGAGGCGACCAAATAGGCTGCAATCACTTTTGAGAGCAGAGACTTGCTGCTTTGTCTTTGTGTTGCTTTTCACAAGACCACTACTAAAAAGTGGGACGTTGTTCCGCTTGATTGGTGTTAGAATATTTGATTGTCTGTCTTAGATAACCCTTTTGTTGTATGCTTCCCATTCTTCTGTCCCCAATTTCTTTCACTGACATGTCTGTGTTGATGACATCATCTGATGCACAGTCTTTTGTATCCAAACAATCAGTTCAGGACCTCTGAAAGAATTGCCCATTGCCTCTATCATGTCATGCATTGCAAGAACTTTTATTTGGAATCTGTTCTGATGTGCCATACTTTCCTGGTGTTGCATTTGGTCAACTGACAGTGTTCTTCTGCCAAGACAGTTGGTCTCAAATGCCTCCAACAGATGTGCCTGCTCTGGACCTGCTACCATCCATCTACAGAAAGCCTCTGGATTCTGGGTAAGACCAGCTGCACCACCCGATCCTTTGACAAGGGCGTTGTTTTGCTCATGGCCTTGGTCAATAGCAATGCAAGAAAATCGTTTTGTAGTCTTTGGAAGAACTCAACATTGTGGAAATTGCACTCTCATGTTGTCTGCTAATGATTTTCATATCACACAAATGAAAGGGCACTAATCAAGTATATAATTGGTCTTGTCCTGAGCAAAAAAGAGTGAATCTACATAGAGATAGAAATAGCTGCTCCTTCTGAGCACACACCAAGGTTAAGATCAACCTCTCCAGTTCACCAATCATAATCCAATAGTGGAATGTTGGGCTCTTTTCAATCATTCTCTTCTGCCAGTCCTGAAATGTAATCTCTTCTGCTTCAACATGATGTTGAATGTGACTTCATGCGCATGTCTAGTCTTCGTCAAGTGTGCTGCTCAGAGAAAGGAATCAGCAGTACTACTGAACGCTACTCCACTGTCAGCTAAAGCTGTTGTCCAACCAGAACCATCCAGCAGATCCCCCATTACATGCCATTGAGCCATTTCAAGGTGGAGTCCACCAAACATGAAAATGATTCGCTCTTCTCCGTGAATTTCAGGGAACTTCCATTGGATATTCTTAGCTATGGCAAACAAAGGCTGGTTCTGAGCTATAACGCTAATCTGTTCAGGATTCTAATGCTGTGCGGCATTAATTATGATTGCTTAACCATCGTAAGTGTTGCTGCTTTCTCAGTAAAAAGCGAAGAAGGGAATTAAGGACATGTGGGTCAACTGGATTGGGTAACCTTAGTGCGCGATAACTTGCCCAAGTAATGTTGTCACCTGATTCAATTTTGTCATTATGCAAGACAGAGGACCTATTGCGTTCTGTGTCAAGGTGCATGTATCCTCAACTTTAAGGGCATCATCAAACATTCTTGCTGTATCTTGCAATTGCCTGTGTGGAACCAAAGACTATCTGTGCTGCAATACACTGCTGACACTGTTGTGTAACTTTCAAAAAGAAATATTGACTTCTGTGAATTAGCATCAATTTGTACCAGGATTTTTAAACTTTTGGAACTGGAACATGATGATGACAGTGCCATGAAATGATCCATCAGCAGTTGTGGATGATTGATTATGGTCAATGGTGTACAGGGCTCCGACTGTGTTCAGCCTGTTTCGAAGATGAGGGGACAAACAGTGCAGTCATTGTTGTACTGCTTGCAGATGGCTGATGACAATTGTTCATGTATTTCAATAACTTTGTGGTAACTAATGCAAAGGCCCAGATCATCAAGTGAATTTACCAGTTTCTTGCTTCATGATTGAGTATGCACCTTCAGACCAATACGTATATATATAGGCCTTGACTTCACATGTCTTGACACAGTTCCTGCTTGTTTGCTTTTTTTGATGTTGAATAATATAAGCTAAGCAATGATGTTTCTTGGCTTTGCATTGTTTCACTGTTTAGCATATTTGGTCCATTGAATAACATGGATATTAATGCTGTCAAGGAGGCAGGGATGGACTTCTGTAGACAGCTTGCAGAAAAGTCGCGATCAAACCTTACATTTCCATGCCAAAATATCCTAGCTCAATAACTTGGCCAATTGGTTATTTCCTTGGCTTCCAGCTCGAAGTTTCTATCATTTTCATGAACTTTAGGAGTTCGTGAAAGTTTTGTTGAAAGACTATCAATGTGTTTTTATGCTGTCCGATTGTCCCTGGCATTGTCCAAAGAATCTGTCAAGGAGTTGCTGCTTCAAACGAGATTTATTTGCTGTACTGGCCTTAAATTCTCATTGAAGCAAATTAATTAGGTCAAGCTTGATAATTGTTACTTAATTAGACATAAAAACAAGATGCATATTATATTGTAATTCAAACTTATTTTCATTTGATTCACCTGAATGAGGAGACTACCAAATAAATACCAAGAAGTCTGTGTCACACAGTTCAGATTTGTGAAATATGATATTAACGGTAGTAACTTTTCACTATGATATGTCGCCAATATGCAAATAAATGGCCAAGTTATCTATTACTAAAATGAAGATCATATCTGGAAATACCATTCTGCCAAATTTTAGAGTGGTACCACCCCTCATATTTACAATATGAATATTTTCTCCTAAATTTTGCGGAAATTTTAATTTTTTGTGCCTTCCATGCTATTATGTCAAGTTAATTATAATTAGTGGTAAAATGTCTATATATTATTATAGTACATATTGCCACGTACTTGTGGTAAAAATTTCATATTGATATCTTGCTCCAAACAGGAGTTATAGGCCTTTTTCATAAATGGCTGAAAGAAAGCCAATTTAACGTCGGCCATTTTGAATCCAAGATGGCCGCCAACCAAGTCATTATTCATCGTGGCACCCCTTCTAGGATGAAAGAGCACATTTCAAAGTACCTATGTGCCAAATTTGGTGCTTTGTTCCGGCAAGTAACGATATGGCCAAAAATTGGCCTTAACAGACCAGACTATTTTAGGCTTTCATAAGCAAGAAAAACTAGTTTTTTAACTATTTTTGACGTTTTTTGGCGTTTTCAGCAATTTGAATAATATTTCAGGTCCATTTAATAACACAGGATAAAGTACAATCAGATTCTGTGACGTCATCACAGCCATTTTGAGAATTTCAGATCTCGCACATTTTCAAGATTTTAGGCCTATTTTCGTTATCAAATAGTGTATTTAAGATAAAAATCAGTAAATGAAATGCAAAATTTAGTTATTCTTGCTGGATTTGTAAAATTCTGACACACTGAGAGGAAATACAATAAAAATAAAAGTGGACGGAATTGCCATCAAAATTTCAAAAGTGGTTTGATTTGGGGTATGTAAATCCGTCCACCCCCATAAAATTAACATTTGAAGTACTTTTATGACTTTAAAAATTTACAAATGGCATACCAATGATTCCAGATTTAGAAAGGAACAGTTTTACCCCTTTCATTGGATTATTTTTTTCTTTAATTGGTTTTGAGGTGGTTAATTGAAATTATTCAAATGTAATTTGACCTCTGTTATTTAATTCATCTATTACAAGTGCAATAAGTGAATCATTATTCTAAAATCGGCACAAAAACCTTTGTAAGACTTAATAAATTGCAAAACTTGAAAAAATAATTAGATATGATAGGTGTGGGCTGCACTATGCTCTGTGGACGGATTTACCATCCTTGCTGGACGGATTTACCAGCAGGGTGGACGGATTTAGATGTCCTAACCTTCATATTTGGTTTCCATGGTTCCAGCAAAAATTATTTAAATATTTGACTTTTTATTAATATTGCTGGTAATACAGAACATGCCCTTTCCAAAGGACTAATTTTCATTTTTATATCTTTTACAATTTTTCTGGAAATACAGCTTCAGCCAAAAGTGGACGGATTTACCATCCTTGACTCTATACGTGTACAAGTGCTATCTAATTACATTGTTGTCATGGCAACTCCCACGTACACGTCACACGGAAACGTGTAGCAAAACCTCTCTAGTGATAGGGCTTCGGAGATGTGTAATAAGTGAAGCGACTCCCGACTCCTTTATCGTAAAATTAGAAAAGTGACTCCGACTCCTTAGGTCTCCTGAATTACAACTGCGACTCCCCACTCCGCTTATCGCTATTATTGCACGCAAATATTATGTGGTTAACAGGGGTGAGAAATTAATTCTACAAAGTTTTCACGGGATTTGGCACATGAACACTTGCTGAAATAGTTTTGTGTAAAAAATGGTATGTTTTTCACGTTTTTGTAAAATAGTTTTTGTAAATTATATTAATTGGATTAGGAGTCATGAATCCCCTATTAAATTTTCAAATCCGACCATGACTCCACCTGGAAATCTTGACTCCAACTCCGACTGCAACTCCATTAAAAAGCCTCCAGCTCCACGCGACTCCGACTCTTGACTAGAATCTAAAGCCCTGCGCAGTGGGATGTGACATCGCTGCATTAGACAACAGTGCCCTTTTGATATTGATATTCATCTTTCAACCTGAGATAAAAAGTCTGATATACTGATGAACTCCACATATTGGATGCAACAATACATAAGTTATTAATTCCAAGACTGTATATTTATATGATTGGAAACATCCAAAAAAGTATAATTATGGGTCTGTCAATAATGCTCAAATTGTATCTTGCTCAGCCTATTGTTTTATGGCATCATAGTTTTTGCAAATTTTTCCATTATCTGCAATCCGCATTTATTTCAGCTTTTTTGAAATCATAAAAGTATTTTTAAAGTAACATAGATACATAATTTTCATTTGTATGAGATGTATAGTAAGAATAAATAATTGTGATCAAGTTAAAATAGAAATATATATGTCACAACATTTAGCTGGAATGTTGCTAATTCAAATATTCAGATTTATGCTGAAAATTTCTTTTGGCCTACTTGAGAATATATCTTGTTATGGGACAACATTTTTTCTGTTTTGCGGTAATATATAATAAATTCGCCAATAAAGTTATATTTCCTGTGAGTGACTTATTTTTCCTTTGTCGCATTTATGGTTGTACCAGCTATCTGAAGTGAAATGGGCCAACTCTGGAGGCCAAATTTGAAGCAGCTCATCCATCAAAGCATATAATTGGCAAAAGTTTTTTTTACAGACATTGATGATCATGAACCAAAAATGCACCACCAACTTAAACTAAAAAAATTACATACTCAGTACTCACCAGGAGGTTTCCTTGCTATAGTATCCTGCGTATGCCATCCTTGCTTTAGTTTAATGTCCTCACAGGCCTAACCAAATCTAGAAATTACCATCTGATCACAAGCCTTCATACGGCCATACCTCTTTGTCTAATTCTTGATATCTGAGCCCGTGCATCTCATGCAGATCTGTACATCACTCTTTTACAAAAATAGCACGGTAATGTGCACTGCATACTATGTGAACATTAATGAGGGAAAAAAAAATTAATAATTTTCATAGCAAATGTCACCAAAGTAACTATAAATTTAAGTACAGAAATTAACTCCACTAATATAACTTTTATGTTTGATTAAATAAATTCAAATTAAATTAATGATCCCTCGATCCCTGCGGATCCTCCCTCTGCGGGGTCATGTGACCTTTAAAATTTCTTCTCCTTATTCCTACATTTTTCTTAATTGCGAATGTCACCAAAATAAATGTCAATCTAAATGCAGAAACAAACTAAAGTAATATCATTTTTATATACTCAAAATATAGAAGATTCATTTTTTTCCTTTTTTGGTGCCTGGACCTTATGTGTGCGGAGCTATCATTATTTTCATTTTCAGCTGACTTTGGTCATAGGCTCTAGTCAGTTGCATTGAAGCTTGGATTTTAACATGAAAATTGGATTACTACCCAATGTCTTACAAACACCAGGCTCTTTCCAAGTAAGTTTTTTATGATATTCTTTTGAATGAGGTGATTGGAGGAGTCCAGAAATGCTTATAAATATGAATTTCCAACATGCTGAGTACACTGTGACCACTAGACCATGACTGGAATTGCTTACTCTGAAGTGTTCATGTCTATCAATTGAATGATCAGAAGGCTCGTGGGCGGTAGCCCCTGCAAAAGTTTGGGAAACAGTAAGATTCGGGCAAAAAGGCAAACAATTTCGGGCTGATGATTAAATAAAAACTACTGAATATTAACAGGCAATTTCATATGAAATGGTATTGCATTTAGATCATGAAGTTCGGGCAAATGTCGCTCCCCCCCCCCAAATTGAGTGGGCCGTATGCCATGGCGTATGGCGCACTTCTATGCCGAAAACAATGAAAACATGGAAATTTAAAAATTCGGGGTTGGTTCATTTTGCCTCCCGAGGATCCAATTGTACAGTTGATAAAAGAGGAGCTGCGTAGTCTCATGAAGTTGAACAAGGGAAATGTATATCGAATCAAGTAGAGCAGGGTCAAATGCAGTAGAGACAGAGACTGATTTCTTTCTGGTTCATTACTGGCGCATATTATTAATACAGAAAACTTTACCTATCAAATATCACTTTTATGTGGTACAGCTCTTGTCAAAATATGGATTTTTCCAAATTCTGACGTACAACAAAAATCATGAATCTATGACGCAGATGGTTGGTTATGGCGGCCATCTTGGAGTTTCCCAAGATGGCCATCCGAACCTCTTCTTTGCTCGTATCACCAGATCTACTTTGCAAGGAGGAATTTTGGGTAAAAATGTATGTATTCAACGCAGGATTATTCATTTCCTTTTTAGTGTGTCATTATCCACAAATTAACATAAGCACTTTAATTTGCTAGGGAGAAAACTACATCATAGGAAATACTTGTTTTGAGGATATGCTTTCAATATCATAACGCACTCAGCTGACTCAGGTAATTGTCAGCTACACTCCACTTACATTCATCCTTGCAACAAAGAAGCCTGTACTTACCTATAAAGTCCTTTATCATACATATTTGCAGCAATGTAAGTTACATCACCAGCCAGTATTTGCACCACCAGACTCTGAAGGATAAAGTAGATTGTATTCAGCCACATGCACTTGTGCTTGTTCTTCAGAATTGATCAGAATCTCCTTTGCCCTTGCAACACGATCTGTATGTCCGACAAGTTGAAATGCAAGGTGTGGCATTCAGGGCACTCCCAACTGTTCGCATTCAGTCTTATGGTGATGTTGCTGCTACTTATATTTCTCACAAATAGTTCTTGCAGTTGGATGCAGACTATCCTCACAGGTAGCAGCTGTCAAAATTAAGCAGATTGAGTAACATTCACACCCTCACACTTCTAATCACTTCTTGGCAATTCACCTTGATGATGCACCTTGACGATGCACCTTACACACTTGAAAAACTGTTGAAATGTAAAGGCAACCAAAGGAACACCTTCCGCTCCTTGCAAGTGTAAGTGAGCATGTTTGTGAAACATGTTTTGAATTGACAAGTGACCACTACATGGTTGCGTATCCGTCTGATCAAGAATTTGGATTTTGAAAAATCAGTTGAAATATTGCAGTAGAATGTGTGCATGAAAGATTATGGCAAAATATGTAGGGGCAGGGCGCATCATGTGTATATACTTACCAAAACATGTATGATGATGAAGTCAAGTTACTGATATAAAGAGTATTGAGTTTTTCAAACATGGAATTTAAAACACATTGTATATGTTGTGAGTTTCAAAATAAAATCGATTATAAAAAGATCTGTTGTTTACCACTTGAAAAATAAAATTCAGATCTACCACTTTTTTATACAATTTTAAAATCATGATAGAAGAGTTATTCTACTCAGAAAACTTTTTTGACTGAAACGGTTTTTTCTAAAGACTAAATTAAGAACTTGAGATATTAGTTGGAAGTAATAGCACTTCATCTCTTGACCCCAAGCGACAGTCATAGCAATGTGCATGGTCATCGTCCAAGAAAACCAGGGTATAAAATAAGCGTGCAACGATCCCAAAATGTGCAGTGATCAATCTGAAATGTGCAGTGATCAATCTGAATTTGTGCAGTGATCAAATTCACCCTTTAATGCTAAATTATGGCGAACTGCATAATCCCCACAATATATGTTCAACAAATTTAATACTTTTGCCTGTCTGATGACAGCTTTGACAATTTTTACCGCTTGCTAAGTCAAAGACAGTGGTTTTTGTTCATTAGATTATCCAGATACAATGTAGGAAGAACATATTCTTGCTCATGGATAGCTTGAAACACTGCCTCAGAGAACAGGCATTTAGAATTATTCACAACACTTCTGCATTAGACCACAGCCACTGGTGCTCATCAACACTACACAGTAGTACACACCAAGGTCGCCAAATCCCATGAATCGATCACCCTCCTGTAATGTTGTACACATGGGGTACAGCCATGCAGGGTTGTTGATTCAAGGGAATTGCCCAGACTTACCCACTTTCCTTTCGGTGTTTAAGGAGGTAAGCATCATGCTGGCAATAAAGGGGGAGGGCTGGCAAATGATCAGAATGCTTGTGCCTGAAATCTTCCCCAAGTCAATTTTATCTGATTCTGTTTCAGTAGGTGCAAATGCTTTGAAACCATACTCCTAGAAACTAAGTAAACCATCCAGTTCATGAATTTTAAAATAGTCATTAGCCAACCGCATTGTTGCTTCTTATTGCTCTGCTGAGGCAAATATGGCAAACTAAATAGATCAAATCGTTCAGTATAATATCAAAAATGAAGACCCCTCAACAAAACCTCATGTGTCATGAAATTGTGATTTTTTCTGCATTTGTTGAAATTTTGTCTAGACAGCAGATTTCAGTCTCACAAACCGTAGCTGGTTGCCCAGTTGGCAACTTCAGTCAAAATCAATATAAATTGCGACAAAATTGATTTGACCATGTTGAGACAGACCTCACATTGCCCCTGAAAATATTTGATCACTTGACATGTTAATTGAAATTCTAAATTGCTATCGGACATGAAATTCTACTAAAACTTTTGTTTGGCATTTAAAAATTGAATTTAACTTTCAGCAAAAAATTCAGCTTCGTATACTTGATCCTGTCTGTATTTTATAGGGGTAATTCCGTGTCAAATCAACAAATGACTCCCGATTCAGAATGCCCTGAAAATTTACCAAATCGAAGATTCTCACCAGAAAGCACAAGTCCAAAGTCTCTGAGTAAACTGCAATTTTCAGATTTTTTCGACAACCTGTGAAATGGACGCAAATGCACTGAGGAGGCTGAAACAATGCATTATAACATGTTGCCTAATTGCAAGTCTCCAGGTTTTACACTGACTGAGTGACATGCCTTCAAATTTCTGGATTTATAATAATTTGGCAAAAATCTCTTGTTTTTCATGAATTTTTTTTCGGAGAAACTCTTCAAAAAATCTCTGTATCACTTGGGAATTGCACTTTCTGGTGAGAAACCTTGATTCTGGTAAATTTTCAAGGTATCTTTAATCAGTCGAGTGGGAAAATTTTCTGAAATTTGATAAAATTTTGATGAAACGACATTGAATGACCCATGTAGTCTTTCAATGGCTCCAGCAACATACATTTGTATGTTCTTGTATTCATAAATAAATGTATCTCCCCTATTTTTACTGCAACAAATGGTGATCGATAGAGTTCTTTTTGGACTGGCATTTGGTTAATTACAGAAGAAGACAGTTTGTTGCTTTATTTACGACAGAAGTATAGAGATGTAAGCAGCCGATCAACAAACCGTTTAGACACATGTACTGATATTTCATTCCATAATTTTAGATGATAATATTCCATTTTTCAATTGAGCCATGCAAGAACTCTGGCACTTGAGAACGCCGGCTGGTCACTATGGCCCGTTTTCACCAACATGGTATTAAGAGTTATGCCAGGTCTTAGCTAAGACCTGGTCTGGCTAAGCCAATCACTCAAGCGGAGCAGGATCAAGGAACATTTACTGAGTGAAAGTCTGCACATAGTATGGTCCTCAAAATCTGATGTACCCAGAATGGCTGACGTGCCTGCGATTTTTTGCTACCGGCAGTTACCAACAAGTCGTTGGTGACTTGAGTGGTATTAGTGTCGCTTCAGTTTCAAGGATTGTGAAGCGTGTTAGTCATGCAATCGCTTCATTAAAACCCATATATGTACGTATGCCCAGTGGACCAGTCACACGGGAGGCTAAATTGGAATTTTCCGAAATCGCCCGATTTCCGGAGGGGTTATAGGATACATAGATTGCACCCACGTCCAAATTTCCTGCCCTTCGAAAGTACCCCTGTGCTAAGACCAACAACAAGTGCAGAGGTTTTTTACAACTCAGCACAGAAGAATTGCCTCTATTTGGTGTCATGACTATCATAGGCAAATGCTATAAAAACATAGTTTCATACATGAAATACTTTTAAATCGTGTGCTTAATGCCGTATGACTAGTATATTTGCAACAGTTACTTCGACAAATATATTTTCTAGGTAAACGTGTGTTCTTGGTTTGCAAACTTTATATCTCATGATGTGACATATCTTTCTTGAAAAAATCTTTGGTGACTGCTAAATTAGAGAAACATGCGAATATAATAGACAAAGGCCTATAATACTGATTTGTCATGCCATCTCATAAGAAACATTTGTTCTGTTTTCATTGGCCTAATCACTTTTTGACACCAAATCAGTTTGAGATGGCTGATCCTTGAGTTTAGTGACAATGTGTATGATTCACTGAACCTTGACAGGTTTACTTGCTTAGCACACTCTTGGTGAAATGGACTTAGTTATACCAGGTTTAAAGGAGTTAACGCCAGGCTTTTAATACCATGTTGGTGAAAACGGGCCTCTAAGTTCACACAAAGCAATATGTGCAGTGATTAAGAGATGTCTTTTTGTTCAGAGATCTCAAATTTGAAAGTGGTAAATTGACTACATGAGACACAGATCCATTTTCTATGGCCTCATAAATCTTAGCCAGCGTATCAATGACAGCGAATTCTTGCACGACCACACAGATAACTTAAATGTTAATTTGTCTTCTAATTTCCATTTAGTGAAAGTTTCCGAAACAAAATGTCTCCAGTAACTGTTGCTGCTCTACAGACCCTAACATACAGCTTTTTGGTGTCACTGGGGGTACCATCCTCATGCAAAGGCAATGTGATATGTGGCTCATCCTTTAGTTGACAGACTTAAGCAAACATTGACTTTTGAAATATAGATTAAGTTGGTAGATTTATTAACTATTATAGAACTTGACTTATTTTGACAAATGACCAATCAATCTACGAGTAGTTGAAAAGATTTCAGCATACATTACTCTCATATTCATTTTATTACTTTTTGGGTCCTTGGAATTCATTCCAAGACCAATGTCGTCAGATTCATTTCCTGTAAAAAGGCAAAGTTGGTGTATACACAAAAACATTTCACAGACAAAATGATAGCACAAACTGATGTGCCCTTGTGATTAAAATGGTAGGGGAGACCAGGGTCAGTTGAATCACGGGGTTAGTTGAAACTTGGCCTAAAATCAACCTTATTTTAAATTTTTGGCCAAACTGGTACTTTTGTTAGATACCCTGTTTATTGGCACATGTAATCATACATTTTTTCATTCAAATTTTCAAAATGCTAATTCTGTAGGCAAGAAATTTTGTTTTTGGGGTGCTCTAGTAACTTGTTTGCTCAGTCTTCGAGGGGGGTTATTGTATAGCTATGGTTTTAATCCAGGTGAACTAACCTTATTTCAAAATAAGCACACCCAGAAGCTTTTTTGTTGTGTGACTTTGATAAGACTGAAAAATATGACAATATTGTGTTCTGGGTGTGATGGGGTTAGTTGAATCATGCATGGTGGATTTGGCTGTAACATAGATTTCAAGTGTTCAAATTGCCTTGCAAGTCATTGTTTTAGTTGGAGTTACTGTAGTTAAGAACTACTACAGTGCATGTTTGTATCCCTGAAGGAGAAATACGGAAAAAGCAGCTTTTTGCCAAAAATAGACAAAAAATTTAGTAAAGTACAGTATACAATTTTTTTTTAAATGAGTGTTGTACTGAAGCTGGTGGTCATCATAGCGATATCAGTAATGCAAAGGAAGCCCCTTTTATAAGAAGTTGTCTACAAATTTTTATGACGCTTCAACTAACCCAAGGGTCAGGGTTAGTTGAAACAATTTTTTTTATGCTGGGCCCTTGGGCTGTAAGACAAGATCTATCATAGCACATGCTTCTTAAGGCTCCCAGCGTACTGTGTTAATTGGTACAGGGAAAAGTGTCAGCAGGAGAACATCCCCACAATTTAGTAATATAAGGTGGAGCATTGAAAAATTGATTAGTGTTGCAAATACTTCAGATTGTCCAATACATGTTGCAGTAAACCAACCTTGTGTAAAGAGATTAACAAATTTGCAGAGCTTGAAACAGATGGAGGTGAGCAGGTTGGTCGACAGGAGTGGCAGCTAAAGTGACAGATTAGGCGACATGTCATGTGATTACATGCAAATGAGATGCAGATGAGGTCTGGTGTTAAATTCAACATGTGTACCAAATTTGGTCAAAATCTGACGAGAATTGATCATATAACGGCCAAAAAACACGATTTTAATGGTTTTCTCCCAAAAATGGAGGTCTTGACGTTCTGCCCCACTTTGTGAAGTGATGCGATTAGTGCGAGCTTGCCACCCATCAAAAATGGAATCTTTAGACTCAAAATGAGCCTAAAATTGTCAATATAACAGTCGGGGGCAAAAAACTCTCAATGTTAGAGGTCGGCTCCTGGACTACAGGGGGACCCCTCTGATCTGCCCAACTATGAGGCAGTGCTGTTAATTTTTGCGAAGTGGACATAAAAATTACAGTGCTTTGCGATGCGGTGGTGTGCTGTTCAGAGAATCTAGTTCAATCCCCACCACTCAGACCTCTAGTACTGCAGTACTCTACTATAAAAATAAAGCAAGAATAACACCAAAGGAAGAACCACGTTAAAAAACAACCATTTTTCATAGTTGTGACAACTCTTCCCCTAACTAATCTATATGTATAGGGGAGAGTGGGGCACGTTGGACCACTTTTTTATTTTTTGGCTCTCAATCAAAAACTTCCCTAAATATTTGAAAAATATTTTTGCTGACTGACTTCTGAACATCTACAGAACCTTTCTGCCAAACCAAGTCGATCTACCTTCTATAGTTGTGGAGAAAAATGAGTTTGAAAAATTTTTTTTTAATGGTCCAACGTGCCCCGGACCCGGGGCACGTTGGACCGCCATGTGGGGCACGTTGGACCTCAGCATAAAAGTCTAGGAAAGTAAAAGAAAGTAAGCAAACACCTAATTGTATTCTCACCGATCACAATACACACTTGTGTGTCATTGCAGAATGATTATATCAGAATATTTACCCAGATAATTTAGTAAGTCTTGTTTCAGCTAGAAGGGCTGGCAGATTAGCCAACTGAATTAACTTTACAGTCATTTTGAACAGGAATGATTTAGGTGCTGTATTAATGTTAAAAATGACACAGCTGGCATTTTACAGATTATTTTTTCTCAGTCAATCCAGTTTACATTGGTCCAACGTACCCCGGCCATGCTGGTCCAACCTGCCCCATCCCTACCTCTTATGAAAATGTGCATTCCTTGCTGCCAAGGTTTAATGTGAACTCGGGAAACTTATATCAAACTTTACTTAAGTGGTGATAGTTTCAATTTATGAGACTTATCTGACTGGATCTCCCATATTTTAAGAAGGGTAACCTAATCATCGAGACTTGGAAAAAGTAACTTCTTATGCCGAAAATCAGGAAACCTGAAATAGAACTCACACTTTTCCTTCAATGCTCATGAAATATTTTGGCCAAAAGGCATACCACTAAAGGTCTCTTCACTGAGGATTTGGATAACTGCACATTTTTTATAAAGAAAATATTAGGATGGTTCAACGTGCCCCGAGTTCCAACGTGCCCCACTCTCCCCTACTTAAAATGTAGAAAACTTCATGTGTCATATCTTATTGTTAACATAATGTTGTGGATGTATAGTCTGTTTTTTATGGCGATCATTTTTAATCAGTTGCTATGCATGGGACCACTATTGTGCATTATCCCATGTCTAACTACATTTCTTCCCTAATACTGTTCAATTTCCCTGGGAAATATTGTTGAAGCCAGGGAAATATTGGTGAGGATATGGGCAAAATGCGGGAGGATACGAGATTTAGCGGGAGATACGGCATTTAGCGGGAGATACGGCATTTAGCGGGAGATACGGCATTTAGCGGGAGATACGGCATTTAGCGGGAGATACGGCATGTAGCGGGAGATACGGCATTTAGCGGGAAATACGCGGCATTTAGAGGGGAGAAAATCAAATAACCATAAAGCACTGGAGCTCTGTGGATGTGAAGCAATTTGACCAGAGGGCCTAATCTTTTTTTGCAACCACCTTTGGTTCGATCGTTGATTTTTCAATTGGATTGATACAATTGATTTTTGTGAATTGTTGACAAGTTTGGTTTGATTTGACACTTGAAATCCAATTAAGTAGGTCACAGTGAGTCACACCTTGTTTAAATGGCAATTAGCACTTTGATAAATTTGGTGATAGCATATGTAAACTATATTTTAAGTATCAATTCATCATCTAAAATTTCTAATTTAGCCTTAAGGGAGGTTAATTGACTTTATTAAGTACTTTTAAATAAGGAGGGTCATACAAAGCTTGCTTTGTTTATTTAAAAAAACGGTTTCTGTCATGTCAGCATTTAAAAAAAAACTTTATTTTTTGGAATGGATATATAATGTTTCTTAAATATTTAATTGTACAAATAGTGATTAGTTAATTTTCCAGTACAGAGATATGGCATGTTATAAATATGAATTAAATCTATCAATATGCCTTTTTAAAAATTGGCCGACCTTCAAATCATCCAGCTCATCCAGCTTTAGGCTTACACCCTCAAGCTAAATTGCATTGATTAGCCTAAATGTCCAATGTAGCTGGATTCATTAAAGTGCTCTGTAGCAAATACCTTTCGTTTTTTGTTGGCTTAAGTCATATTTAATGTTTGTCATAATTTACATTTCTCAAATCTGTTTTATTGAACAGAAATTTTTTAAGTCCTCATAAAAAAGAAAAACATGGGATAAATTTATAGGTTATTCCATGGCTTGGCCAGTATTTCCCTGATATTTTCACCCTCGAACTTGGTCTCTGGTGAAAATATCAGGGAAATACTGGCCCAGCCATGGGATAACCTATAAATATGTTACTCTGGTTTTAGTGTAAGAACAGATACTATCCCAAAATAATTGTTGTATTGAAACTAAAGTTTTCATCATGCCACATCATTATTATTTTTTTTTTGTCTTATTCTTGTCTTTCTATTATACTTTATTTTTTGGAATGGATATATAATGTTTCTTAAATAGTTAATTGTACAAATAGTGATTAGTTAATTTTCCAGTACAGAGATATGGCATGTTATAAATATGAATTAAATCTATCAATATGCCTTTTTAAAAATTGGCCGACCTTCAAATCATCCAGCTCATCCAGCTTTAGGCTTACACCCTCAAGCTAAATTGCATTGATTAGCCTAAATGTCCAATGTAGCTGGATTCATTAAAGTGCTCTGTAGCAAATACCTTTCGTTTTTTGTTGGCTTAAGTCATATTTAATGTTTGTCATAATTTACATTTCTCAAATCTGTTTCATTGAACAGAAATTTTTTAAGTCCTCATAAAAAAGAAAAACATGGGATAAATTTATAGGTTATTCCATGGCTTGGCCAGTATTTCCCTGATATTTTCACCCTCGAACTTGGTCTCTGGTGAAAATATCAGGGAAATACTGGCCCAGCCATGGGATAACCTATAAATATGTTACTCTGGTTTTAGTGTAAGAACAGATACTATCCCAAAATAATTGTTGTATTGAAACTAAAGTTTTCATCATGCCACATCATTATTATTTTTTTTTTGTCTTATTCTTGTCTTTCTATTATACAGTGTCCGTTATTTTTATGTATAGGGTCTAACTTAATTTATTTTTCTTGTTGTAAATGTACAGTCAGACCAAGAATTATTCAGACGCTTGCTGTTTTGTTATTATTTTGAAGGAATTACAAAGTAAGCAATGAAACATGTAGTCAAAATCATCTTTTGTATTAAGTGTAACCTGTCCAATACAAATTTATTGCAAACTGAAATAAAATCGGATGAAAATAGCTACTTGTGTCGATTTCAGGAACCAAAAATTATTCAGACACTTTTACAAAGTTGAAGAAAGAGAACTATTTAGTAACTTTTATCCCAAATATTGCTAATAAACTGCCATGGAATCATTGTGGCCACATTGGATGACAGGTGTGATCATCAGTTAAGACAATTTAGATGAATATGTGAGATAAACATCTGATTCAGTTTATCACATTTTCTTGATTAATGTGGCTGAAATGTCTAAGATATCAATTGGAAATATTTCAAAATATCATTAAAATGACCATTGTTAACTGTTCTATCAAATTAAAATTGAAATACAGGCCAATTTGAAAAATTTTATGCACTTTAGTATTTTCCTTCTGTTTTTGGCTCCAACTGCTCTCTGAATCCTTGCCCATTGAGCCACGGCAATCCATCAAATCACTTGAAATAAAGTTGCATGGCCTTCCTGAGGTTGTTCACTTTATTGCATATACAGGATAGCCCATTTACACCAGTTGTTTACAAATGGTATGCCATACTAAAACTATAGGGTGCTTTCATGGAGCAATCTCCATTGGAATAGCATTGACTGATGATTCAGGCCGAAGAACCACATTTTTGCCCCCTTCCCAAATGAAGTCCAAAGTGCCCCATTAGGTTGCTGTTCGGACCATGCATGGAATATAGCTTGAAATAGATAATGAATCTTGCTTTCCAAAAAATTGTTAGATTTTGGTGTCACATGGACATGTTTTTCTTTTGGTAAAATTGGGCAAATAAATACAAATGCGCACTAAACTTAGTATGCGGCCTCTAATATTTCATATTGTGACTCGAAGTTTTAAGAATACAATTCTATGGTAAACTGAAGCAATTTGAATCAATGCAAGGCATGTTTGAGGTTAAAGAGTGCAAGAAAATGTGATAAACTGGACGTAATGTTTATCTCCAAAATTTATCCTAATTTTCTCAATTGATGGTCACACATGTCATACTATGCAGTCATAATGGTCCCTAGGTAGTTTGTGAACATTATTTTGATATAAATACAGACAAATAAAAGTAAATAGTTCACTTTCCATAACATTGTGAAAGTGTCTGAATAATTTTTGGTTCATGGAGTTAACAAAGGTAGCTTTTTTCACCACATTTCTTGACAATTTGCAATAAATTTGTTTTGTGCAGGTTACATGTAACGCCAAGGATGTTTTCGATTGCATGTTTTGTTGGTTTAATTGATAATTCCTTTAAAAAACAACAAAACAGCAAGCGTCTGAATAATTCTTGGTCTGACTGTAGATCACTACATTGCTCTTACTAAGTCATATCACAAAGTAATGACTGACCTAAAAGTTGTTGATGGGTTGAACCATATATTTAGCTGTTCACCCAGAATGAAGATTATCACGAGCATGACTCTAATCACATAACACAAGAAACTCAATCAAATCTAAATGCAATTGTCTTTTCTTTCTTTTTTTTTACTTCACAATAGCAGTGATTTAAATGAAATCATGTGGTGCAGGGAAGCACCTTTAAGACACCAAGTGCCTGATACTTCCTGGCTGTAATGATGTTGTGATCCATGCTTCTTCAGCCCTCTTTGTCCTATAAGCAGTGCACATTTCATAAGGATTTTCCATCATGAATCAGGTTCAAGGATTTTCTAGTATCTTCTGCCTCTGGCTTGCTTCTTTTCTTGTGTCATGAATCTTTCTTGTTATAGCAAAATCCACAACCCTTGTTCTCTTATTAGATGGATATGAAAATTTGGCTCTCCAACCTCTGTTCTTCTCCTGAACTTAAAATATTAACACTGCTTTGCATCCGATATTTGCCTGGTTAGTGCATGTGCCTCTAAGAGTTTTTTTAAATTAAGCTGAAAAATATGTATAGCCTGGTAATAGATATATGAATAGATGGGCTGACAGGTAGATAGTTTATCAACAAGCAGCTGTTAAAGTGCGTGCACTTTAGTTTTTCCATTTGATTGACTTTCATTTGGATGCATTCACGGTTTCCTCTTTTAATTTTCACGATTCGCAAGGTATCCCAGAGCAACTTTTTTTTTAGTTTCTTTAGTAAATTTTTTCATGAGGAGGTAATTATATGTTCCAAGAAAGAACATCAGTTTTGTTTGCTTTCTCGGCAGCCACAATTATGTTTGACTTCGCAATATTTTGCCAGCAAACAGCCCTTGGTCTCCAGAATGTCCGCATTCTCTATGCTCACTGCTACTTTGAAGGCATATATAGAATGATTATAGGCCTATATGAACATTAAGCTTCAGGAAGATTGTAAGGCAAGGCTGGCATGCATAATAGAACATTGTTTTTATTTAAGAGAAAGCCTGAGAGAGAAAACTTTGGTGAATAAGTTTTTGTGAGAATTAGAGTTGAGTAACTTTTGCTGTCTCCCTTTAAATGGTGTACTTTGAAATGGATGATTTGCCGCTTTCAATATCCTGAAGTATTCCCATTGCATCCAACTGACTCAAAGGTAATTTTCACCTGCAACGTATAATCCACATACATTCAACATTACACGTACAACAAAGAAGCCTCTTCTTACCTACATGTATATCATTTATATTTTAGGTTTCCTCTATGTAAGTTACATCAACACTCACCAGATGGAGGGCCTGACAGGAAATGCATCCAACCAAGTTTTTTTTGCACCAAAATTAGAGCCAAGTACTCACACCAATTGATTTTTTGAAATTCCAAAAATGTTTTTTCAGCCCACTCTATTGGTCTCATGCTATTAATTTGTTACGCAAGAAGTGGGTTAAACTTAATTTCTATTAAATGATTTTCATGAAGCTTGTAGACCAGCAGACTACCCCCCTAGTTGTAAGTCAATCCTCCCATGACAATTCCTGTCCTCGGGAGTTCAGAGTCTCATCCATAATTCACCCAGAGGCCAAGAGGAAGTCACAAAGAAGTTAACAGCCCAATCATAAATTTCATTGCCCTTCAGCAAAGGAGCTGCAGTGATCCAAAAACAGACCTCCAAGGACGCAGTTCTCAGGGGCAAGAGTCTTGTCTTTGTGCTTGAACTTTGTCCATAGCTGGTCATGCAAGCCTTTCACATCACTTTGATGTTCTGATAATGGCTTCAACAACTGTTTTCCTGGCTGTGCCTATTCATGTGGCAACAGGGCTTACTTCATTTGCTTTGGCCTCAATAGAAATGGCAAAGCACTGGGTCAAAATAATGACATTTACTGTGATTACAGTTTAAAAGGCTTGCAAAGAAGTTGATGTTCTTCTTCTTCTTCTGTTACGCTCTTCCGTCTTTCGACATACAGTAGCGCGGCGCACCACAACCTGCCAAACACTTCTATTTTTAGCTAACTGTTCATGATCAAAACATTCATATGTGTAATTATTCCTACCATTACCATTTACAACTGTAACATTTATACTTAGCTTATCAAGGTCTTTGTCCACTAATTTCAGCCAGGTCTGTTTCTGCCCTCCCCTTGGTTTTTGAACATATTTTCTCGCTTCTCTTGGCGCTCCCTTTGCCGGGGTGTCTTCCGGTAGTCTCAATAAATGTCCATACCTCTGTAATCTTCCTTCTTTAACACTCCATGGATTTAACTTGGTTCTTCTGTATAATTCTTCGTTTGATATCCTATCTTGCCATGTTATTTCTAAGATCTTTCACAGCATTTTTCTTTGAAATACGTCAATGTCATTCTCTATTTGTTTAGTCACTGTCCATAACTCGCAGTTGTATAAAAATATACTTTCTACGTGACTACGGAAAAGTCTGATTTTCACCTTTTTCAACACTTTCTTGCTTTCCAAGATTTTCTTCAGTTGGTTATACGCTGCAATGGCTAAAATTTTTCTTCTGTTGATGTCATTTCTTGTGTCTAGAAGACTTCCTAAATATTTACATTTCATTCCAGTTTTCGTCGCCTTTTCTGCTAGTATTTTGAAACTGAAAACTAGTTCTGTGGTGCTTCGTCCTTTCTAATAAGCTGCTTGTGTTGACGGTATTTTCTCTAGAAACTTGTTCAGACATCTCTTCAACATATATATCGCAAGAATTTTCCTCAGTATTGATAAATAAGATGATTAGCCTAAGATTTCCTGGGGGACCTGCTTTTTTTCCTGGTTTTTGTAGTGGAACGAGAACACCTTCTTTTAATTCCTTTGGATACATTGTTGCAGCATGATTGTATATCTCAGCTATCTGTTCATATATTTCTTCTGGACCATAAATTTCATCTATCCCAGCACTTTTCCCATCTTTTAGTCTTTTAACAGCTAGCTTGATTTCTTCTTTACTAAATTTTACGTCCATCTCTTTTGGATCAATATTTTCTATCTCTTCTTCCATATCTTTGGTAAACATCTCTTGGAAAAAAATTGTAACAATTCTTGTTTGTTCTACCTCTTCTGTTGTTTTTCCATTTTCTCCATCCACCAATATTTTCTTTTTCTCTTTAATTCTTTGCAGATCTTTGACAACTTGGAACATCCTCCTGGAATCACTTTTTGAATCTTCTACAGCTTCTACCATCTCCAAGATTTTCTTTTGCTCTTCTTCTTCGAGTTTCTTGTGAATTTCTTTCATAACCTTATTTCTTTCTTTTCGTAACTCTTCGTTCTTTTCTTTACTTTTACTTGAATTCATGTTATCTCTAATCTTCATCTGTCTTTCTGACAGTTTTTTAATTTCTTCATTTTCACTTTTTTTACTTTTGTCTTCTCTTCCGACAACCTCTTCAGCGGCTTTGGTGCAGATCTTGACAATTTTTGTCCATTTTTCTTGACCTGATTCTGATGTCTGTATCTCCCCTATCTCATTTTTTATCTTGTCTTGATATTCCATCTTTTTTCCTTCTTCTCTTAATTCTTCTAATTTCAATTTCGACTTATTTTTTTGAGGCTTCATCTTGTACCATTCTAGGTTGAATTTCGCTTTTACCAGTCTGTGATCTGTGTAAGTTTCTATGCCACTATACGATCTTGAATCTTCAACAAATCTTTTCTGATTCACTCTTGTCATGATGTAATCGATTTGATTTCTGTAAGGATTTCTTCTAACTTCTCCATTCTTATCATTATGATCTTGTTTTCGTGTTGGTGCCTCCCATGTAGTTCTGTGTGCTATTTTATGTGGAAATTGAGTTTTACTCAAAATAATGTCATTTTTCATCAACATCTCTGCTAGAATTCTTCCTGACGAGTTCATCTCTCCCTTCCCGTAACGTCCTATCACTTCTGGAAAATCTTTATGTCCTAATCCAGTCTTCGCATTCATGTCTCCTCCTATGATACAAATGTCTCTTTTGCTAACGGAACTGATGACTTTTTCAAGATCTTCATAATATTCTTCTCGCACTTTCGGATTTTTTTCACTATTTTCCAATGTCGGAGCATATGTCGAAATAAAGAATTTCTCTGGTTATTCATGTAGGTCTGGAAACACAGGTCTGGGTCATCGCCATCTTTTCTCTCCAGTGAAATAATAAAATTATTAAGCTATTGTTCTTACTGAGTTTTTTTAAAAACTGGAATTAAGGTGACTCGAGCGTGGTAGTTTGATCATACAGATTTTTCTAAAATTTTGCACAGGTACTCTATGGGACCCCTACATTCCAAAAATGAAAAATAAAAAAATTTCACCGACTCGTTTGGTTGCCATGGCAACAGCATATTTGGCCTGATGACTGCTTAATAGTTATAAATTGAGTTATTGGTTATGTACCACAGAATAAAGCATTACATGCATTTGTCACACAAAAATGTCAGAAATGTCTTCCCATGGATGTAAACCAGTACATTTGCCACAAATTTGAAGAAAAAGGTTAAAATACTTTTTTCTGTAAGAGCTCACAGGGCACCAACAACCTAATTAATTGCAGATTTTGCATGCATCAATTTTGGCAGTAATCAAATTTTAGGAAAACGATCATACAGATTTTTTTTTAAATGTGCATATATCATAAACAGGTTATTGTCAAACAAATGTCCAAAAATAAAAAAATTTCACCGAGTCGTTTTTTAACTGCAGTACCATGACTATGCCAATGTCAATTTAAAGAAATAAAGACAATTTTAGACACAGTTGACTGAAATTAGTTGAGAAAATTCTTTTGATAAAGACGAGAAGCTGAAACTTTGAACTAGCATAGAGTAGGTTTTACTGCATTCAATAAAAAGATAATTATGCTTCTAGCTGCATTAGATCTCATTTAAATAGCAAATTACTGGCTGCCATGCTGTTAAAAAAAAGAGAGCAGAAAATGGTAACGTCACAACTTTTTCAGGGCCTGCAGCAGTGGTGACGCTATGTTGCTAGGCAACCAGGCTGCTCAGAAGTATGTGCAGTGTACCACGGTTGAGTCACCTTAAGCATTTGGCGTAAAAAATCTACGGGGCCTATTGATGGAGAAGTAGCAGAGAACAAGACATATAAATGGAGTGAGCGCTGGCCTCTAACAGCCAACTTTATTAAGCCTGCATTTTCTTTTGTTCAGAATCTTAAAAAGTGATTTATGAAACAGACCAGCTTAATGTGATTTGACTCTTCAAATTCTCCCGAACGTTATGACAATAATATGTTATTCTTAACATTCCTGCTGAATCTGCTCACTAAGTGCAAACTGTAGAACTCCAGTAGTATAGCTATATTCTTGACGCGGGGATCTCAGATGAATCATGTGCTATATAATATGTTTTGATTTCTCTTGAGCAGCAATCTTATGTTCAAGTGTAACATTGTCTTGTAAATCCCAGAAATTCTGCGAACTGCACCAGTCACCGTGACTAAAAAAGATAAAACATCCAGTTGAACTGGATGTTTTCTTTTTTTTTAATGGCAAAAACATTTTTTGGAGCAACAAATTACAATTTACTTTTTCTTTGAGATAAGTTATTAATGAGAGAAAATACCACATATATATGACCATAAACTTTTATTAGTATTACTTATTTCACACTAACATTTTTCAATTGCCATCTGAGTTATGTGTTACAGATGATTTCATATTTGTAGACATTTGAGGTAGAAAATACATCATTTTTCTTGCAATTTTCATTGGTCGAGAGAAGGTATGACACCACTCTCTCCTGAAAAGTGACATAGCGTTTTACATGGGTGACCATGGCATTTTAAGCCATTGATCTCCTAATAGGGACTGACTTTAGCAGTTTCTTGAAAGTGAGAGTTTCAGTTTGTGTTTCACACATTTTAGTACACACATTCTGCAAGTCAAATACTGCATTCAGACGATTAGGATCAGGTGATCCATGCAATGACTGTTTATACAGAAAATAAACATGTATAATTTAATTGTGAATGCTATCAGTGGAGGAGCTTAGCTCAGACGACAGGACAACGGGCCACAAATCGTGGGGTCGCTGATCTGATTCCCCTCTGTGATTTTCTTATTAATATTGGCCACATCACTGGGCCTCCATCCTGTCTGAGCCTCAGGCTCAGGGACCATTCAGAATTTATGATTCTGGGGGTGGGGGAAGGGAGGGAGTTTTGTTGAAGTTTCCGTCAAAATGTATACCCCCTTTGATTTCATGCTTATTTGTACCTCTCATACATTCCATGTGGATTTTTAGTATGTCCCCTTTTCTTTTATCAAAATTTCATACCCCCCTTAAGCATGTTGTGAGTAACAAGTACCCCCCTTCAAACATGTGTGAAAAATTGGTGCTCCATCGGGCAAAACTCTTGAGGCATGTAGCACCCACTCAGGTAAAACTCGACCCAGTCATAAATTCTGAATAGTCCCTTACTGATGTCACAGACAATGCTTTTGGTCAAGGCATGATAATTCAGTGTAAATAGATGTGAAGCCATTCAGAGTCAGCTTGAAACTGATTTAATATACATTGAAACAATCAACAGTTGTACACAGGAGTGTGAAATACAACAGTTTATGAAGAAGTGAAAGAATTCATGTGGATTGCAGTTTGACGTGTGTGAACAACTGCCATAATACCAAGTTGGCCTTTGCTGTATACTATTGGTCAAAGTTATGACATAATTTTTCCAGCAAACATCACTTGCTTGAAGTAAGCTGAAAAAAAAGTGACACGCAATGGGCAACTTGACCAATCACCTGGCAGGATTTTCTGATGTCAGACCAGAAATTTTGAAAAATATTTTGTTATTTCAGAAAAGTCTCCAAATATGAAATCATCTGTAAAATTTGTTGCACTCCTCACAGTCCCTGCAAATCTGCAAAGCTATACTTTGTTACAAAGAAGACACGTCACGGTCATTGTGTTTTCCAATTTGGTCTTCCCTCAGCTTATCCCAAACAACAGCTAGTGACTGGGGTGTTCTACTCATTTCTCACAGAATAATGTCTTCCTGTTTTCAGAAATGTTGCACTGACAGCAAAATCATACCTCATCTCCCAGAGGGCATTGTGATGTTAGTCTGGTGTTGTATTTTGGTTATTTTGGGTCGTGACATCACTGAGGTCAGAAAGAGACCTCACAATGATGCCAAGGAATTATGTTGCATAACATTGTCCTTCAGCAAGGTTTTTGACTTGCCTTCTACTGATTTCGTACCTAAGTATAAGATGCCGATCTGAATGTAACTCCAGTATGATGTTCCATTCACAGCAGATTTTGATGTCCACCTACGGTTATAATTCAATGCTATCTTTTTTGGCAAATCCACCTTCCCTGTAACGTAATTTGAACATCAAATCTGACTTCAGAATGATGTGATATTAAAATCACGATGCCCACTGGGAAACTTGCTTTGGATTTAAGCATTGTGCGAGAGACGTTGTACAAATTGGATAAAAATAATCAAGCTTCTTGAAACTAAACCATATTTCCCAGGAATCCCGGGAACTATGAACCTGAAATTCATTCACAATTTCTGAAAACTATTTTTTTTTTTTTATTATTGATCATTTAATTGGGGTAGGGGAGACCGGGGCTAGTTGTCTTCAAGTTTGACTGTATCTGAGAGGTCTCGAGGTTCAGGTTGTCTGGAAACTTCCAGCCCTGTAGCATTTTTGTAAGTCTTGAGAAAGTTTTTATTCAGCTTTCGTCCTGATTTATCAGCCATGTGTTTCCCTGTAAGTCATGTTGTAACTCAAAGTCATTTTTGTAAAAATGGCCTATCTAACATCTCTGGACAGATTTTCTATAATCCAAGCTTGTAATACATCGGATTCCTTTTGAAAAACAAAAATGCACATCTTGCGAAGACTTTGGATGAATGCCATCATAAATCAGGGCTTATTTCTACCAGATAATTGTTTCTCAAATTGGAAGACAATGAAATGATTGAAAAATTTCTGTTGAAAAAGTCATTTTTAAGAAGTCCACATATCACATACAGATTATACTTTCTTTCAACCACATCATACAAAAAGCTTAGCAATCAAACAGATCTATCTTGAAATTTATTTGATAACGACAGAACTGTTGCCACCTATAGCCAAGTTAAAAGCATTGTGACAACTTGCCCCTGTGACAACTAGCCACGGCCTATCTTCGTCACGATCATGAAGTCAATCCGATATCTCGGTAATCAAAAGAGAATATATTCTGTTTCCACCTAGAAAACACAGACATATTGTTCACGGAGACTATGGATTAATGCCATCATTAATCAACGCCTTAATCTCCCAAAAATTGTCTCAAATTGGAAGACAATGAAAAATTTGAAAATGGTGAAAAAATTGAGTTTGAACTGTCATTTTCAGACATCTTCACATAGCACATCACAGACTACACATTTTTGTGATATCGTCACAAAAATATTCCCCATGTAAAAAAATATCAAAATTGCAGCTGCTACTATCCATAGCTGAGTAATAAGCATTGTGACAACTTGCCCCTGTGACAACTAGCCCCGGTCTCCCCTACATACAGCGGTACATAATGTAGTAGGCGTAAAACCTCAAGAGGCTTGTTAGCCTAAATTAGCCTATAGGATTGCGGCTAATATTTTGTTACAGAAAAGAAGCTATCATTTTCTTCTTTTTCAACCGAAACTCTAGCAATAATGATCATAACTGTGGTCATTAAATTGTCAGAACTTCTTCACCTAAATTTGATAAAAAACAGTTAGTTTGGACATCTCTGATATTGTCTCCGTGTAAAGGCTGTTGCACGCACTTGAAGAGTATCATCTCTATTTGCCATTTTTTTCCGAAATCTCTCAAAGTTCTATCTTTTAGGTGACTTGCAACATATAGGTCTATAATGAACCTGTACGCTCTTAAAAGATAAATGTTAGTTGTTGTCAGGACATGAAAACGGAAAAGTTTAAATAAATCACCAAAAATTACATTCCAAAAAGTATGTTTTATGCCCAATTTTATATTTAGGTCTAATCAAATGTTTCAACAAGAAATATTATTATTATTATACTGCAGCACACACATTATACTGCAGCACAGCTCCTGCTTGCTGCTGTATCTACATTTCGTCCGAGATTTCTTACACACCTTGCCAAATTTTATAGACCCTGGTGCTATCTCCTGAGGCCACCTCCAATGTTGTTCTTCGCACACCATTAACTTACCATCATTTCCTAATGTGTAACATCTTTAGATTTCTTATCCACCCCCCAGTTTTGTCATTAGAAATATTATTATTATTATTATACTGCAGCACAGCTCCTGCTTGCTGCTGTATCTACATTTCGTCCGAGATTTCTTACACACCTTGCCAAATTTTATAGACCCTGGTGCTATCTCCTGAGGCCACCTCCAATGTTGTTCTTTGCACACCATTAACTTACCATCATTTCCTAATGTGTAACATCTTTAGATTTCTTATCCACCCCCCAGTTTTGTCATTAGGATGCAAAAACTGCAAATTTTCCCCTCATATCCATTCTTTCAAGTTTGTTCTACCAGTTTTTGCTACCCCCTCAATTTGCTCTGCCCCCCCTCTTTCTGTCACCTCATGTGCATTCAAGCATGACCATATGAATGCTTACCACTTCTGTTTGATTAAGGACAAAGGCACTTGAGAAAGCATTGGTATATCAATGAAATTAGGTCTTACATGATTATATTCACATCATCACATGTACTTGTTGCATGAATGGACTGTATGAATTATGAATGGGGTAGGTAGGCCAAGTGGTGACATTACTATTGAATCCAAAAGTTAATTGCAAGTGAAGCTTGATCTTGAATTGGTGTTTACAGTTTCATAAATTCCATGAAAATCACTTGAAACATGACACTTTTTCAAATAAAGTTGCCTTTTGATGACAATTTTTTTTACACTTTTATGTGAAGCAAAATTATTTACAATCATAACATGTTTTATATTTGATCACTTGTCACTTAATGATTTTGATAATTGATACTGGTAGGAATGTTTTCATTCAGATTTGTTTTACTTATAATTTTTTTTAATCATTGAAAGAACTTGAAAAAAAAAAGGTAAGAAATTTAAAAGATAGAGCCAACAAAGTTCTGGAATAAAAAAAAAACACTGGCAGAAAGAGCCCTTAACATAATTCTGGGCCATCTCTTCAGGAAAATACGGTATCATTTATAGTTATGCAATACATCTTTCTTTCTTTTGAGACAGACCCCAATAACTTGGCTCAGCTGAGGTGATTACCTGATCCACTTGGTTAAAATAATGGGGGTTAAAAAAGTTAACTCTGCAATTCCAAAGATCTATCCTTAAAAGCTGTATGTATATCTTTTAATCTAAAAGTTGCTTTACGCAAAATTAGAGTCATATTTAACTTCTAACTGTAGTTTTTTGTAATTACAATTATAAGCCAATGCAATGTAAACAATACTATTTTTCAGGGGTGCCACAACTGGAGGGGGCGGGGGGGGGTGATTGCCCCCCTGCCCTTGTCCAAGGGAGGCAGGGCCCCGGGGGGCAAAGGTGCCCTTTAGATCTTTAAAAAAAAATTATTAGCCCCCATTTTAATAATTTAAGGCACAAAGTATATTCAAAACTATTATTGACTTTATTTAAATTTTGTCATCCGAAATTGGCATGAATATCATTTGCCCTTTTTTGTCTGACTGCCCCTGCCGCCCGTGATTCCTTCCGGCACCCCTGGTATTTTTGTTTGGTCCACTGGTTCAAAAGGCATGTAAAGCAGCTGCTGCAGTATGTCACACACTGCCAGCAGTTTGTATACCTTCGTACATATGTGTTCATTAGACCAGGAGTGTTGCGAACACTTCTCTTATGCCCTATCATGTTGACATCTAGTTGACTTTGTGTCTGCTAACATGGTCAGGGCCACATTTCACGACTTTTGATAACATGGCAAGAAATAAACTTATCTATTTCTGTGATTTTGATTTTTGTTTTCAGGATTATTTGTAAATTACCTCAGCATTAAGTAACCCAAATATCGTGTGTCTGCTTAAAATTTAGCAAAAGCTACATGGCAACTTTGACATTTTGAAAAACCCCTCATATATGAATAATATATTTTTATTCAATTCAGGCCACCAGCCTGTGTGTTCATTTGATTGAGTATATGTATTGTATTAGAAAGAAAAAGAAAGAATAGTTCAGCTTTATGCCATTGGCCTTTTCAAGTCCCAGCAGAAGGACATATATGTTGGGAGTTCTTCAAGGATGGGAACAAATATGTCTGCCCTTTGTGCTTGGAGGCTACAGAAATCATTAGCACACGGTTTGATCTTTGTCTTGCATGATTGCCGGGCGTATAAATTGCATGTAATTATACACTATACAGGTATCCTATAGGATGTTTCGTTACAGTCTGACATTACTTTTTCTCCAGCTTTTCTCACTACCATTTTGCAGGGAGGGTTAGCTCAGTGGAAGTGTGCTGGGCTGCCAATCACCAGGTCCAGAGTTTGGTTGTAGAGAGAGATGTTTATCTGTAATTTGTACATAATTATTGTCCCAAGTTACTTTCTTGTGCAAGAACACATGTCAGACTTGCCATAAACTTGTATCTACACCATAGGGGAAACTGGGGTAAGTTGTGCCCCGGAGCAAGTTTTGCCGCCCACTGTTAGGGTAAAGATGAAGAACTGGGTAAAGAAGGCAATGCATGCATACTCGGTCAACATCATTATGCGTTATAAACAAAACTGCCAAATACAGTGCT
Organism: Platynereis dumerilii; assembly: GCA_026936325.1. Taxonomy (NCBI): domain Eukaryota; kingdom Metazoa; phylum Annelida; class Polychaeta; order Phyllodocida; family Nereididae; genus Platynereis; species Platynereis dumerilii. The sequence continues at coordinate 161,061,850 of JAPTHN010000001.1, forward strand.
TTGAAAAGCTACACTGATAAATTTAATTTTGTTACTGAAAACTTGAAATGCTGAGGACTGCCATTCTTGTTTCTCAGTCATTTGGTATTTGTAATAAGATGATGTCCCTCTGTTTAAGTCTGTTAGGATGTAGTTAGGAGGTATATCAAGACATTTGTGTTGTCAGATTTAGTCATGCGTTGTTGGTTTATTTTTGAAAACCAGTTTTATCCAGAAAATCAGTTCGGGGTGAGTTGTGCCAATGGTATGACATAGGATTCGATTTTTATTGATTTTTGTCAGCATTTTGGAAAAAATCCCATTTATGCAATGAAATAATTTACACTGAGAGGAACAAAAGTTAAAAGTGTTATACCTACTACTAAACAACAAATAATTGTAGTTTTTGCAAAATTTTCTATTTTGTGTAAATTGGCTCATAAATGTTTGTTTTACCAAAGACATCTTACAAATGATCTATTTGAAGAAACAGGTGAAATACAAGGTTTTTGAAAAAATAAATTAAGCTGAACAACTTACCCCGTCATGCGGCACATCTTACCCCGGCACCAGGACAAGTTGTGCCACTTGACCTACTTTTTTTAAATGCCTACCATGTTCATCCCAATGATTCAATTGCCCTGATACTTTGGTAAATTCTGGTCAAGGTATTATATTTTGATATCTGATTTTCAGATTACATGATTAAGCTTTGGTTTTTTTGAAAATCATCCTGAAGCCGAAAATGGCACAACTTATCCCAACCTGCCCTAACTATCAATGTGTTGTCAGTAATGCTGTTAAAAGAATTTGGTTATGTAATTAGATTATAATTATGTCGGAGGAAAATAAGTAATCTATTTGATTTGTCATACTCACGTTACAGTTACCTTTATTTTTTGTGTTAGTTACTTTTTAGTTACTTTTTTTAGTTTTACCAACAAAGCGTCGTTCATTACAAAAAACCATCCTCTCTATCTTTGACAATCCAACTGGGTGATCTTTGTTACTAGTGCAACAGTTGCCAGGTGGCATCATGCTCCTGTATCAAGTTTAAATGTAGTTTATATATAAATATAAATTAGTTTATGCTCTTTTTCTACCACATATTTATTCTTGATATATTTTGTCAGATAGCAGTGGCATACATTGTTGAGTTAAACTCACAACAGTTTTGTCTAGAAGCTAAAAGAAACTTAAAGTAATCTATCTTGTAGTCTGTTAATCACATCAGCCCTCACGAGTAATAAATATTATTGTAACTCAGCTATGTTACTTTTTTCAAAGTAATCAGTTCTCAGAAACTAGTTAATTATAACTCAAACAACACTGGTTATCAATCAGAACAAATTGGGTTTCTTTAACCACAAATTAATTTACAGTCTGTGTCATATTTACGTGGAATCTCAAGTTCTTTTCTATGCTGTTGAACCGTGATGTCACATGTCAACTGCTAATTTTCCCTCTGACATTGAGTTGAAACTAGATAGGAAGACCCCCCCCCCCCCTCACAGTGCAGCTGTGTCACAGTGCAGCTGTGAGGGATGGGAGACATTGGCATCACTGAGCTGAACACTTGCGACAAGCTTTCTTGTCGCAGGTATTTGGGGCTAGTAACAACCAAATTAAAGGCATGGATCAAAAACTGATTACAGTTCTTGGCTTTTCATGAGTGGTCAACCAATGCAATGTCCTCAGTCTACGTTGCTTAACTACAGCAACGTGAAGACTGTGACCTCGGTCTAAGTTGAAAATATATGATGCACAGTATAGAGAGGATTCTTATCAATTGGCTAGAAACCGGGGAATCCGACCAAGTATAAAATTACATCACAGTTTGTAGATCTATATTTCATTTATACTGGCATGCTAGAGAAAATAGATGCAAGCTGTGACAGTGATTTAACACGTGGCATCAAAGTTCAACAGCACAGAAAAGACTTGATTCCATGCTATATGACAATTATAAGGACTGCAAGCGATATCGTAAATGAAAAGAAGACTTTCTTGTAGCTCTCATATGAGCTCAAATGGCTGTCTTAACATAAACCTTGTACCATGCAAAGATCAAGGACCCACCACAGACAGAAGAAAATGAGGCACTAAAATTTGCGACTTCCTGGAATGATAGATTTTTGTCTTGCAAGGAAGTCATATAGGCCTATTCTGTCATAACGTTACTGAGCAGAACATTGCATTTCTTTGAAAACAATCGAAACAATCTCATAGCATCCCAGGGCCCATATCACAATACCCTTATGGAAAATTTCAGAGTTGTTTGTCAAAGGAACTTGGATGATAAAAAAATGCATGGAGGCATGCAGTTCTCGAAGGAGAGTCAATTCCGGGTTCTTGTTCTGAACGTCGTCTGTTGACATGCAAGCCACATCTTTAAATAGCACTTCGATGTTTTAAAGACAATCAGTTCTGAAGATCACTTGGCCTGGGTAAAAGCCCCACGATTTTTGATGTCATGCATTGAACTTTCTTGTAAGCTCTTGTAAAACATGTGGCTTACCATATAACACGGATGTGAAGTATGGCAAGGAGCCCATGCTCCCTCACTGTCTCACACTGTGTGCTTGTTGCTTTTTGCCATGGTTTGTTGCTTTTTTTCCTTGGTTTGTCGCGGTTTGTCTTGCTTTATTGCTATTTATAATTTATGCTAGAATCTATTCTCAGCATGTGACATGTTAGTTTTGCTGTTTTTTTATGATTTCAAGATATCAGTCTTTAATTTTTAAACAAATTTCACTCTAAACATTTGGTTGTCACTGTGACTACTTTATGACTACTTTAGGGTAGTAACGGTTGGGAAAACTGGGTGTGACTTCCTGGAAAATCATTTTGACTATTCTATCATAATCAAAATGACTATGTTGACTATGTAAGTGTCGGAAAGGTAGTCAATTTGATCACCATCTGCTAGTTTTGATTATGAGAGTGGCACAGCTTACTAATCCAATATTTGTCACATTAACAACTCTTTAGCAATTTTGACCCAAGGAGTTGTCGGTTTAGGCACCAGGAATTACCACTCTAGAGTTGTCATCTCGACCACCTTGTGTTTAGGGTGAACTGTTCTATTTTTGTAATACTCTTCAAAGTCTGATGATTGAATTTGGACTTAAACATGTATACTTTATTTTGAAGTTCTGTATAAATATTAAACAAGCACACTTGTGACCCAAAATATATGTAAATATTCAAGTTAATATAATATAAACTGCAAAAGTTGTTCTTCCAAACTGTCACCAGCACAACTTCAGTGTGTGCAATGCATTCGTGCAATCTCGGTGTGAACTTCACTTTGGCCGTTTTTCACCGCTTCTAAAATGTATACTTCATTCTTATTTCTCCAGTGGCAAATGCTACGAGCCTATAGCAGCCCTAAGACTGAACAATATTTGGCTGTCAAAACAACAAAATGAGCATAAAATATAAATATGACTGGCTTTTAGCAGGTGATTATCATCCAAAAATTGCATAAGGAATTAAGAAAGATAACCTATATCAACAAACAGCATGTACATACGTGATCAAGCTCAGAGGAATGCCTTCCTGAATCATTTCAAAAATGATAATGTATGGACAAAGAGCTTCTGTTTCTGTTTGATCTTCCAGAACTAATTTGTTCTTGTCACACATTCCATGCAGCTGAAAATTATCAAATTCGCAAAATGTTTTTATGAGTTAGTTATCGATAATAACCAATTTGTAAAACCTAAAACAAAGTATAAAACAACTCCCATAAACATATTGTTCTATTGACAGCACTTCTTTTAAAGACTTCTCAAGCTTTTTGAAGTCAGAAAGTAAGAATAGAGAGAAAAAATATATTGAAAAACCATGAATATCAGCCATCGGGCAATCAGGCTCAGTTTGAATTGTAATATCACCTTTGACATGTCACAATTGCTTACTTAGAAGACATCATGACAAACAGGTTATACCACGGGTTGAGGCAGTATCCCGGTATAGTCACCCTTGATCCAGTATAGTCACTCGACCCTTCGGGTCTTGGCACAATACTGGATCTTGGGTGACTATATAGCTAATACAATCCTCCCAAGACAAGTCCAGTCCCCTCTGCTCCAAGTCACATCCAAAAGTCACCCTGGGTAAAAGGAAGCCACAAAGAAGTTAACAGCCTAATCATAAATTTCATTGCCGTTCAGCAAAGGAGCTGCAGCGATCCCAAAAGAGACCTCCAAGGATGAAGTTCTCTGGGGCAAGAGTATTGTCTTTGTGCTTGAACTTTGTCTGTAGCTGGTCATGCGAGCCCTTTACATCACTTTGATGTTCTGATAATGGCTTCGACAACTGTTTTCCTGATTGCTTCTATTCATGCGGCAATGCATCTTGCTTTCTTTGGTGTCCCAATGAACCTCCTGGATGTTTGTAAAATCTGCACCTGGTATGTGGTGAATGGTGGGCCCATCTGGCTTGGCTAGTTGGAGCGCCTGGGGTAACAATGACCAAGCTTGCGGTCAAGCTTCATCCTATATTTATCCAAAATTTCAAAACAACTTGATTGTTCCATTCAATTTATTTTGTCGTGTAACTACTATAGGCACTTAAAGAATGGAACATGTACCAATCTTCCAGGCTACTATCTCTGTTTTAAAAGGCTATGTATATATCATTGTTACTGTAACCTAACGATTAAGAAAGAAATCAAATATCTTGAGTCTTTAGTCTTGACTTGAGGATATCAAATGACTCCAGTTGTCTTTCATGTTCTTCCTGCATGCTAGAACATCTGATTTGAGCTTAAAGAATTCTACTTGGTCAACCACTCACTGTCTGCTGATAACATGTTTTGATTCCTCTTGTCAGTCTTGAGCAGTAATTTAACCTGTTGCCTTTGGGCAGTCGTACTCCTGCTCCAGACATGCATGCAAACTGCAAATGTCGTGACTGTCGTTTTTTACGTGACTTGTCAGACTTGTGACATAATAATCCTGCTGGCCTTTAAAAAATTGTTACTTTGTAAGGTCTAAATATGACAATAATAAGCTTTTGACAGCAAATCGCAAAAAAAAAGACATTCCAAAAATACTGACAAAGGGCGCACATCATAATTAGACAGCAGACTACAATTTGCACCGTTTTTCACTGTGTCCCTTTAAAAAGTCTAGGAATTGTTTAATTAAACACAAAAACTGAAAGTGCACGATTGTAGAGAAGGTCAGAAGAACATTTTATGACAAAACAAAAATAAAATCTCTTGGGAGAATTTTGAGCAATCATCATGTTAATTTTAAAGATTTTGGCTTAGCACACTGTCATTTTCATGCTGAAAACGGGGTATAGAAAGCTGGTAAATCGGGTAGAGGTAATTTAATGAGATATATTAATGAGAAAATGTTATTTTTCAATTTCCATGACCATCATGTTTATATTAGGCATGTCTTGCCAAAATATAGTATACAGAGTGTGACAAACACTTTCGACTGCGAGATATAGTAATATAAGTATGTTTGCAGCCTTGTTGAATAGACTCTGTTGTCTGTTGCGGTTATCTTTACCTGATTTGAACTTAAGCCTGATCATTGGTGGTTTTATAATGTTTGTTTTTAAACCAAAATTGACCTATGAAGTATTTCTATCGTCAGTACTACATAAATTTGCAAGACTTGTGGATTACTGATGTCCTGTAGGCAAAGAATATGATTTTGCATATAGCATTATAGCTGTTCATTAGAATATTATAAAATATCACAAAATGTCATGTAAATGTCAACAAATTACCTGCATGTGTTCTACTTAGTGGATTATGTGAATATGGTTTAAGTCAGTAACATAGCCCAGATTAATTCAATAATTCCAAGACAAAGGCATTTGTAAATGAACTGACTTACGCATCCAAACTAACTTAATATGCATGTGGGATCCTGTATACCTCAGCAACTTAATAATCTGAAATGCGATGTGATCCTAAAATATGTTTTGTATGGTCAAACATGCACGTGTACGCAACATGGATAGCCAGACGAATGAGCTATGATGAGAAAAATGAATACCATTTACTGATATCTAAGGCAAATTATTGCAAAAATACATCATTTTAAAAAGATCCGTTAACATCAATGCCTGTAGGTCTTCGATCCATGATTTCTAACGTGGTGGGTAAATAAATTCTCACTGACATTTTTGACAGCCGAAAAATGAACAACCATTTTTCAGTAAAACGTCCAAGAGACATGCGTATAATATATAGGATTTTATTAACTCTAGATCTAGTTTATATATCACAGAATGTAGGCTACTACTACAACAGTAACAACTGAGAGAATTTTGCATTGATACAAACTTGCTTATCATCAAAACATGCTGTCACTTGTGTTTGTCACACTCAGTGAATCTTTTTCTGGCAAACTTGCCTAACATGAACTTGATGGTCATGGAAATAGAAGAATAATGTTTTCTCATTAATATCTTTCTCATTAAATTACTTTTGCCCTATTAATTGACTTATTATACCCAAATTTCAGTATGAAAATGACAGTGTGATAAACCAAAATCTTAAATTTGACATTATTCAAAATTCTCCCAATAGAATTTTTTTCGTTTTGGTCTTAAAATGTTCTCATAACCTTACTCTACAATCATGCACTTTCAGTTTTCGGGCATCACTCCCAAAATCCTAAACTTTTCAAGAGAGTCGGAGACGGTTTACTTACTGCCGACTCCGAAGCCCTGTCGATAACAATCTAACGGACACAAGAACAGCCATGGGTAAAAATTAGCCATGCTATTAGCAGATGATGATCATGCATAAAATTGCAGAGATTGCATGTTATTCCAAAAATTGCATAGAGAATGAAGAAAGATAACCCATATCAACAAACAGCATGAATAGATGTTATCAGGCATAGAGGAATGGCTTCCTGGATCATTTCAAAAATGATAAATGTATTGACAATGAGCTTCTCTTTCTGTTTGATCTTCCGAAACTAATCAGTTGTTGTCACGCATTCCATGCAGCTGAAAATTATCATACTTGGAAATATTTGTTTTTGGGTTAATTATCAATAATTAATTTTCAAATTCAAAAGAAAGTATAAAACAACTCCTATTGTTCCTCTGCACTATGCTGTTTGCAAGAGGTGATGAGAATGTTGGTATCTTGCACCTGGATCCCCGACATGGAATGTTGTTGAGAGCTTATTGGTGCATAGATCTGTTTATCCCACATTTAGCATGTTCAGGATAACCTTTTAACAAATCTTGACTTCTTGTTCATCTTCAGTTCATCACATAGTTGAACATCATACTTATTGTACGTTGCTTACAGTTTTTATGTTGGTATACTCAATGTCAATCTTTAGAAAGAGCATCACATTTGACAGTTGCTTGTGAAAACATTCTTCCTAAATTGACTTTTGGGTGATTTTCTGATCAATAAAGGGACAAATTGACCAATGTAGACCTCAAAATATAAGGGCCAATTTCAACAACATGGTTTTCATAGATAGACCTAGTCTCAGCAAATATAAAGCAGGCGCTATCTGGGCAAACTTGTTGAAATGCTTCAAGAAAGGTATGTGGAATGTTTCAGATTTATAACCACAAGTAAAAAAGAATCGACACGATTTTGTCCCTTTATCAGAAAATCCCCCTGTTATTATAAAAAATTATTGTTGTTTGGTGGTTTCTTTCATTTTCAGCTTACTTCTCAGCACTCAACTTACAGGTAGTGATAAACAATATGATAACGGTTTTTGTATGCCTTTATTCGTCTATGTAATTTTTAATTTTTAATATGAGTTGAGGACTAGCCAGAAGTCAAAGTTTGATTCTGGAATGCAAATACTAGAATGGGAAAATTAATGCATGTTTTTGCATCATACAGCCTAATATTTTCACAATAAATATGGGGCACAATTCCCACATTGCATGCATACCACTTCTATGATGTATTTGCAATTTGTTGCTTGGCTTTGGCAGGCTGCAAATCATACTTTCATACGCTACAGTAGTTTTTTTTTTGTCTTTGCGTGATGAAGAAAAATGACAAAATTAGTTCACGTTCTTCATTGCAAATTCCATGTTTCCAAATGTATCTCAATATTTTCTTCAAGTTTTCGCATGACACCATTTCATTTGGACTATAGGGTCTCTAATGCCAGGAACCAGTGGCCATATATACCCAAATGTGATAAACTCAAGCATAGGTGGATCGGGCAAACAATGCCATTTGTCACACTTGAGTGACAACATCAGTGGCGTAGCTATGGGGGGGGGGGCTAGGGGACCAAGGCCCCCAAATGGATTAGGGGCCCCCCACTGCCCCCCCCCCTTATTTCAGATTTGGGAATTTTAAAAATTATCTGAGTAGAGCGCATCCGTCTTTGTGACCTGGGATAGCGCTCACTTAATCCTTGATTCTCACCAGTATGACACTTGCCCTTTAAAAAGTTCTAAAGCATTTGAAAATTGTTTTATTTTTATTGAATATATCTGGTAATAGGCATACCTGCCTCCAAACTTTTAAGGGTGGCCTGGCGACATTTCTTCCACTGATTTGTCCTCAACAGGTCTTCAGCCAATTAGAAGAAGCTTGGCAACTGCGTAGCAAGTGATCCAAGCAACTCATAATACTTGTTGAAATTGCAGTAACTTGTATCATGGCATTGTAAGATCATGAATTCCAAGGTAACGGAATCACAGAAAAATCACGAAAATTACGCTTTAATGATGCTTTATAAAATTTTTGATAGGAGAAATTATGACTCGGTGATCTATTTCGACTTAAATGAATATAAACTAACATTTTTGATTCATAGAATGTCTGTAATCAGCCCGAGCAGTTTTTTGCTGCAAGCTGAACACAGCGTAACGGAATCACGGACAAAAACAGCAAATTTTGTTACTTTTTGATTTCATTATCTGATTTGAGAAAACTGCTAAAAATATGGAAAAGATAGACTGACCGTAATCATCCCAGGGATATACTCTAAAAAAAGTTTGATATCAATTATGTTTGAGATTGCGCAGATGAGAGTTGTGCTGCCGTCTTTTGGACAAGGTGCTGAAGGAAATTGTGTGATTCCGTTACGCTGTCTGATGCGATTCCGTTACGCTTAATTGAAATAGACCTATACAGTAACAAAATCCTACCATTTCAAAAATTCCTAAAAATTTGTAAATTTCAAGTATATTAGCACTTGGTGATATCAACATCAAACATCAAGATCCAACATTTCCATATGTATTGAAAGCCTAGAAAATAGCATTTTTCTTAATTTTTTCAGCCTAAGTAATTGACTCCACTTAAAAAATCATGATTTTCTGTAAATATTTGGCAGAAAACAATCTAACCGGCGCCAATTTCTCTAGATTAATGAAAATGCCAGATGAGCAAACATTCTGGATTAGACATAATTTTGTTTCATGTAAATATATTGAAAATTGTCTTTTCAAGGTCCCTTAATGTAAAAAAAGGTCATGTTTCTGAGCCATTCCCTATTATCATGGAATTCATAAGATCACATTATTTTATAAATGCACCCTTGGGGTTTTCTTCTTTTTGTACAATCATGGTCATTGATGTTGTATCAGGGAATTTTTGTCCAGATAGGGGCCGTGCTCTTTCAAAAGTAGCCTAATTCAAACCCAACCACAAGATGATCATGAATCAGTAAGTGCCAACAAACCGTCTATATTTTTCACTATTTGGCATGTAGACGAATTTGTAAACCAGTAAAAACGAACATGTACACGACCAAGGCATTCACGAATTTTTTTTGCATGTGTTATTACGAACATTGCAATCAGAAAATTGGCCAAAAGCTACTCTAAACCTAATTTCAACACTAAACCTTAATGATATAGCACTTCCACGAATGTTAGTATCAGCAGATACACGAATGAATAATAAAGCACATTCACGAGTGTTAGTTATTACATATACACGAGTACCTGTGCTCGTTTTTTCATGTCCACAAATTCGTACATGCTGGTTTTTACACCTACACGAATTCGTGAACATGCCAAATAGTGAAAAATATATACATGCTAATTCTGTATGCATAACAAATTGAACGGATGAAATCAGCATTTTACACTTTGTCCAATTGATTTTATGGAAAGTAATTTTTCTCTAAAACGTGAAAGAACATTCAATGGTTTTTGTGTCATATTCAAATTAAATAGTAAATGCAGTAAGTGTTCATCAAAAGAAAAGAGCATCAATGTTCCTATGTCGTTTGTAAAGAGGGCTTGTGTCCAGGCATTAGTTTTTACCCTTGTATAATGTATATATGCCCGAAGATGCCGCAAAAGGTGGGCTCCCCTGCTTCAGACTTTGGCCCCCCACTCCTGAATTTCTAGCTATACGCCGCCGGACAACATGCAGCCGAGTCCTTTTGACACCTTTTTAGCTCGTATGCACAAACACGCCCGTCTGAAGCAATTCAAAAATATAATAATCGAGCCCCGGCAATAGTTTTGCGTTATTCATTTTGGTTCAGTTAAAATCTCTTCCTATACTAGGAGGTGCAATAAGACATAGAATAGTTTTTTCTCAATTGAGATAATGTCGTTTTAGCCAACATTTAAGCACATTTCAAGGGTGAAAGACGACCAGTACACTTAAATTTCTTCCTGCACCTGCAGAATTCTGCACAAAATTCTGCAGTTCTGCTGGAAGCTGCAGAATTCTGCAGTTCTGCAATTTTGGTCCTCTGTCACTGTAGCATTTCTGAAATGTCCCTGCAGCAAAATCTGTAATTATGTAGGAGTTATGCTAGCTGCAGAATTCTGCAGGAAGCTGCAGAATTCTGTAGGAAACTGCAGAATTTTACAAATTATGCAGCCACCTGCATAATTTCACCAATTCTGCAGCTGCCTGCAGAAGTCTGCAGTTTCTTAAAAAATTCTGCAGGAAGCTGCAGAATTCTGCAGTTCTGCAGCTCCCTGCAGGATTTTGCTCTGTTACTTCATTCAGCTTATTGCAATGTATCTGCAATGTTCAGACCTCTTTGACCAGCATGTAGCGGTTTGGGAGTCGGGGGGTTTTGGTGCTCGTCTGGCTCAGCAGCGTTTCTGTAAGTTTCTGCAGCAGTTCTGTAGTTATGCGGCTTGGAAGGTTTTATGAGCAGTGCTTTTCTTGAGGTAGCGAGGACCGCACCAGTGGGATCCCGGCATCCCACTGGTATGTTCCAGTTAGATACCCCTGAGGGAGCAGTTCTTTTTTCAAAATTAGGACAGTAAGGAAACCAGTGGGATACCCCTGTACCAGTTGGATACCCGGCATGCCTACATAAGTATGAGGACCTAGAGGACACCAGGTGGGATACCCCCATACTAGTGGGATACCCACAGAAAAGAATGAGGACAGCGAGGATACCAGTGGGATCGTAGGCATATAAACGTAAATCGATGAGTGGGATACCCCAGCACCAGTGGAATACCTATACAAGACTGAGGATGACAGTGAGGAAACCAGTGGGATACCCCTGTACCAGTGGGATACCCCAGCATACCTATACAAGAAAGATGACCTCCCATTGAGATACCCTGTACTGGGATGCCCACACAAGAATGAGGACATCACTATGAAAAGTTAATGTTCCATTTTGGCCATTGCAACACTTTGTGGCGTTTTTTGTGTCTATTTTCTTACTGCTTCCTGCCAGAATAACCAAGGAGTATATAATTTCTTCCTGCAGTTCTGCAAAAAAACTGCAGAATTCTGCAGTTCTGCAAAAAACTCTGCAGGAAGCTGCAGAATTCCGCAGTTCTGCAGCTCCCTGCATGATTTCTGAACCTCTGTTACTTCCTGCAGTTTATTGCAATGCATCTTCAAAGTTCAGACTTCTCTGACATGGGGCTTGCCGCTACCAAGGAAACGTGGTTTGGGGGATTGTTGTATGAGGGATCGGGGTTTTTGGTAGTCCTCTGTCTCTGCAGCATTTCTGAAAAGTTTCTGCAGCAAAATCTGTAATTCTGTAGGAGATATGCAGCCTGGGAGGTTTTATGCAGCTCTGCAAAAATCTGCAGAATTCTGCAGAAAACTGCAGAATTCTGCAGAAAACTGCAGAATTCTGCATTTCTACAAAAAACTGCAGAATTCTGCAAAAAACTGCAGAATTCTGCAAAAAACTGCTGAATTCTGCAGGAAACTGCAGAATTCTGCAGTTCTGCAAAAAAACTGCTGAATTCTGCAGTTCCAAAAAAAACTGCAGAATTCTGCAGTTTCAAAAAAAACTCTGCAGGAACTTCTGCAGTTCTGCAGCTAACTGCATGATTTCTGAACCTCTGTTACTTCCTCCAGTGTATTGCATCTGTACAGTTCAGACCTCTTTGACATTGGGCTTGCCGCTACCAAGGAAACATTGATTTGGGGGGGTTGGTTTGGGGGGTTGTGGTTTGGGGGGGTCGGGGTTTTGGTAGTCCTCTGTCATTGCAACGTTTCTGAAAAGTTTCTGCAGCAAAATCTGTAATCCTGTAGGAGATATGCAGCCTGGGAGGTTTTATGCAGTTCTGCAAAAAACTGCAGAATTCTGCAAAAAACTGCAGAATTCTGCAAAAAACTGCAGAATTCTGCAGGAAACTGCAGAATTCTGCAGTTCTGCAAAAAAACTGCAGAATTCTGCAGTTCCAAAAAAACTTTGCAGGAAGCTGCAGAATTCTGCAGCTTACTGCATGATTTCTGAACCTCTGTTACTTCCTCCAGTGTATTGCATCTGTACAGTTCAGACCTCTTTGACATTGGGCTTGCCGCTACCAAGGAAACATTGATTTGGGGTGTTGTGGTTTAGGGGGGTCGGGGTTTTGGTAGTCCTCTGTCACTGCAGCGTTTCTGAAAAGTTTCTGCAGCAAAATCTGTAATCCTGTAGGAGATATGCAGCCTGGGAGGTTTTATGCAGTTCTGCAAAAAAACTGCAGAATTCTGCAGTTTCAAAAAAATCTGCAGGAAGCTGCAGTTCTGTAGCAAATTCTTCAGTTCTACCAGGTAGCAGTTTGTGGATTGACATTTTTGCGAGCACACAGATCGCCGAAAAAAGTGCCGTACGGCAAAAAGAAACAACGACGGAAAAATACTGACTGCTGTATTAAATAGACCTGGTTGCCAAGTACCTGAAACTTTTTTCGGAATGAAATTTGGTTGAGAATTGACCGAGCAGAGAGGAAAAATGTCCATGGAATTTTATTTTGATAGAGCACTGTCAGCAGTTTATAAAATTCAGTTTTTGCGAGCTGACCGATCGCCGAAAAACGGGTCGTACGGCAAAAAGAAACATCGATGGACAAAGACTGACTATTGAATTAAATAGACCTGGTTGCAGAGTATCTGAAACTTTTTTCGAAATGGAATTTGGTTGAGAATTGACCGAGCAGAGAGGCAAAACGTCAATGGAAGTTTATTTTGATACAGCAGTTTGTAAAATGACATTTTTGCGATCCCACTTGTTTCCTCACAGTCCTCATTCTTGTATAGGTATTCATGGAGCTGCAGAACTGCAGAATTTTTTGCAGAATTGCAGAATTCTGCAGTTTTCTGCAGAATTCTGCAGTTTCTATTGCAGAATATGCAGGTGCAGGAAGAAATTTAAGTGTACTGGAATAACCCCTCTGATTGGTCAATAGACAGGAAGTATGGCTTTTTGCCGTGTTAATGTTACGACTCTGAACACCACCAAAAATTCAGAAAAATAAAATTAGAAAAATGTTGATACCAGTCACTACCACGACCAATTTCGGTAACAGAAAGTAAGTATTATCGCTCATTTATTTTCTTAGTCGACAGTGAGGATATCAGTTCGATACTGGCTCTCTACAGTGGGATACCCCAACATACACAAACAAGAAAGCCTATACAAGACTGAGGATGACAGTGAGGAAACCAGTGGGATACCCCTGTACCAGTGGGATACCCCAGCATACCTATACAAGAAAGATGACCTCCCATTGAGATACCCTGTACTGGGATGCCCACACAAGAATGAGGACATCACTATGAAAAGTTAATGTTCCATTTTGGCCATTGCAACACTTTGTGGCGTTTTTTGTGTCTATTTTCTTACTGCTTCCTGCCAGAATAACCAAGGAGTATATAATTTCTTCCTGCAGTTCTGCAAAAAAACTGCAGAATTCTGCAGTTCTGCAAAAAACTCTGCAGGAAGCTGCAGAATTCCGCAGTTCTGCAGCTCCCTGCATGATTTCTGAACCTCTGTTACTTCCTGCAGTTTATTGCAATGCATCTTCAAAGTTCAGACCTCTCTGACATGGGGCTTGCCGCTACCAAGGAAACGTGGTTTGGGGGATTGTTGTATGAGGGATCGGGGTTTTTGGTAGTCCTCTGTCTCTGCAGCATTTCTGAAAAGTTTCTGCAGCAAAATCTGTAATTCTGTAGGAGATATGCAGCCTGGGAGGTTTTATGCAGCTCTGCAAAAATCTGCAGAATTCTGCAGAAAACTGCAGAATTCTGCAGAAAACTGCAGAATTCTGCATTTCTACAAAAAACTGCAGAATTCTGCAAAAAACTGCAGAATTCTGCAAAAAACTGCTGAATTCTGCAGGAAACTGCAGAATTCTGCAGTTCTGCAAAAAAACTGCTGAATTCTGCAGTTCCAAAAAAAACTGCAGAATTCTGCAGTTTCAAAAAAAACTCTGCAGGAACTTCTGCAGTTCTGCAGCTAACTGCATGATTTCTGAACCTCTGTTACTTCCTCCAGTGTATTGCATCTGTACAGTTCAGACCTCTTTGACATTGGGCTTGCCGCTACCAAGGAAACATTGATTTGGGGGGGTTGGTTTGGGGGGTTGTGGTTTGGGGGGGTCGGGGTTTTGGTAGTCCTCTGTCATTGCAACGTTTCTGAAAAGTTTCTGCAGCAAAATCTGTAATCCTGTAGGAGATATGCAGCCTGGGAGGTTTTATGCAGTTCTGCAAAAAACTGCAGAATTCTGCAAAAAACTGCAGAATTCTGCAAAAAACTGCAGAATTCTGCAGGAAACTGCAGAATTCTGCAGTTCTGCAAAAAAACTGCAGAATTCTGCAGTTCCAAAAAAACTTTGCAGGAAGCTGCAGAATTCTGCAGCTTACTGCATGATTTCTGAACCTCTGTTACTTCCTCCAGTGTATTGCATCTGTACAGTTCAGACCTCTTTGACATTGGGCTTGCCGCTACCAAGGAAACATTGATTTGGGGTGTTGTGGTTTAGGGGGGTCGGGGTTTTGGTAGTCCTCTGTCACTGCAGCGTTTCTGAAAAGTTTCTGCAGCAAAATCTGTAATCCTGTAGGAGATATGCAGCCTGGGAGGTTTTATGCAGTTCTGCAAAAAAACTGCAGAATTCTGCAGAAAACTGCAGAATTCTGCAGTTTCAAAAAAATCTGCAGGAAGCTGCAGTTCTGTAGCAAATTCTTCAGTTCTACCAGGTAGCAGTTTGTGGATTGACATTTTTGCGAGCACACAGATCGCCGAAAAAAGTGCCGTACGGCAAAAAGAAACAACGACGGAAAAATACTGACTGCTGTATTAAATAGACCTGGTTGCCAAGTACCTGAAACTTTTTTCGGAATGAAATTTGGTTGAGAATTGACCGAGCAGAGAGGAAAAATGTCCATGGAATTTTATTTTGATAGAGCACTGTCAGCAGTTTATAAAATTCAGTTTTTGCGAGCTGACCGATCGCCGAAAAACGGGTCGTACGGCAAAAAGAAACATCGATGGACAAAGACTGACTATTGAATTAAATAGACCTGGTTGCAGAGTATCTGAAACTTTTTTCGAAATGGAATTTGGTTGAGAATTGACCGAGCAGAGAGGCAAAACGTCAATGGAAGTTTATTTTGATACAGCAGTTTGTAAAATGACATTTTTGCGATCCCACTTGTTTCCTCACAGTCCTCATTCTTGTATAGGTATTCATGGAGCTGCAGAACTGCAGAATTTTTTGCAGAATTGCAGAATTCTGCAGTTTTCTGCAGAATTCTGCAGTTTCTATTGCAGAATATGCAGGTGCAGGAAGAAATTTAAGTGTACTGGAATAACCCCTCTGATTGGTCAATAGACAGGAAGTATGGCTTTTTGCCGTGTTAATGTTACGACTCTGAACACCACCAAAAATTCAGAAAAATAAAATTAGAAAAATGTTGATACCAGTCACTACCACGACCAATTTCGGTAACAGAAAGTAAGTATTATCGCTCATTTATTTTCTTAGTCGACAGTGAGGATATCAGTTCGATACTGGCTCTCTACAGTGGGATACCCCAACATACACAAACAAGAAAGAGGACCAAGAGGACACCCAGAGGCCAGAGGGATCCCCCTGCACCAGTGGGTTACCCAATAGAAGAAATATGGGAAATGAGTCAAATTTGATGTTTAAAATGTTGTGTTTCTACAGTTTTGTAAAATATTGTTTGATGTAATTTTATGAAAAATTGTCATGTTTAAATGCTAGAAAGACTGTCAAGGTTTTTTAAATAGCCCATATCAACAGATAATCGTCTCAGCTTTCTAAAAAGGGGTCTGCCATTTCTGTACGCCTAATAGTTGTCTTTCTAGGCCTTTTAGGTAGTCCCAACAATTCGTAGGCTTGGCCTAACAATTCATAGGCTTGGCCTGGCGCGATTGTGAGATCGAGATAATATTACGTTTTTCGGCAACTTTTAATCAAGATACAGAGTTGTATCATTCCTCAATCAAAAACTTAGGTTTCATAGTGTCTAAATCCAAAGTTTTAGAGGGATGTGTGGGTAAATAATGTTGCACTGGCCGTTTGAAGTTGGTGAGCAAAATCAAAACAAACATGCTTCCAACCAACACTGAAATGTCCACCCTGAATAAAAAGAACTGCTCCCTTGGGGTGGGGGTATCCCACTGGTATGCTATCCCTCTACAAGGGCTAATTAACCCCATGGATGTCAAAGAGGTCTGAACTTTGCAGATGCATTGGAATAAGCTGGAAGAAACAACAGAGGTTCAGAAATCCTGCAGGGAGCTGCAGAACTGCAGAATTCTGCAGCTTCCTGCAGAATTTTTTAAGAAACTGCAGAATTCTGCAGGCAGCTGCAGAATTGGTGAAATTCTGCAGGTGGCTGCAGAATTTGTGAAATTCTGCAGCTTCCTACAGAATTCTGCAGCTTCTAACAGAATTCTGCAGCTTCCTGCAGAATTCTGCAGCTAGCTGCATAAGTGCATAAAACCTCCCAAGCTGCATAACTCCTACAGAATTACAGATTTTGCTGCAGAAACTTTTCAGAAATGCTGCAGGGACGGATGAGCACCAAAACCCCCGACCCCGTGACCCGACCCCCAAACCCCGACCCCCCAAAACCAACATTTCCTGGGTAGTGTTAAGACCCTTGTCAAAGAGGTCTGAAATATGCAGATGCATTGCAATAAGCTGGAACAACTAACAGAGGTTCAGAAATCCTGCAGGGAGCTGCAGAACTGCAGAATTCTGCAGCTTCCTGCAGAATTTCCTGCAGAATTTTTTAAGAAACTGCAGAATTCTGGAGGCAGCTGCAGAATTGGTAAAATTCTGCAGGTGGCTGCAGAATTTGTGAAATTCTGCAGCTTCTTACAGAATTCTGCAGCTTCTAACAGAATTCTGCAGCTTCCTGCAGAATTCTGCAGCTAGCTGCATAAGTGCATAAAACCTCCCAAGCTGCATAACTCCTACAAAATTACAGATTTTGCTGCAGAAACTTTTCAGAAATGCCGCAGGGACGGATGAGCACCAAAACCCCCGACCCCGTGACCCGACCCCCAAACCCCAACCCCCCAAACCAACATTTCCTGGGTAGTGTTAAGACCCTTGTCAAAGAGGTCTGAACTATGCAGATGCATTGCAATAAGCTGGAGCAAGTAACAGAGGTTCAGAAATCCTGCAGGGAGCTGCAGAACTGCAGAATTCTGCAGCTTCCTGTAGAATTGTTTAAGAAACTGCAGAATTCTGGAGGCAGCTGCAGAATTGGTGAAATTCTGCAGGTGGCTGCAGAATTTGTGAAATTCTGCAGCTTCTTACAGAATTCTGCAGCTTCTAACAGAATTCTGCAGCTTCCTGCAGAATTCTGCAGCTAGCTGCATAAGTGCATAAAACCTCCCAAGCTGCATAATTCCTACAGAATTAAATATTCTGCTGCAGAATTTTTTCAGAAATGATGCTTGGCCAGACGAGCACCAAAGCCCCCGACCCCCAAACCGCTACGCCCCCAAACCAACGTTTCCTGGGTGGTGTCAAGACCTTGTCAAAGAGGTCTGAACTTTGCAGATGCATTGCAATGGGCTGAATGAAGTAACAGAGCTTCAAAAATCCTGCAGGGAGCTGCAGAACTGCAGAATTCTGCAGCTTCCTGGAGAATTTTTTGAGAGACTGCAGAATTCTGCAGGCAGCTGCAGAATTGGTGAAATTCTGCAGGGGGCTGCAGAATTAGTGTGATTCTGCAGCTTCCTGCAGAATTCTGCAGCTTACTGCAGAATTCTGCAGCTAGCTGCATAAGTGCAAAAAACCTCCCAAGCTGCATAACTCCTACAGAATTAAATATTCTGCTGCAGAATTTTTTCAGAAACGCTGCTGGGCCAGACGAGCACCAAAGCCCCCGACCCCCCAACCCGACCCCCAAACCGCTACGCCCCCAAACCTCTACGCCCCCAAACCAACGTTTCCTGGGTAGTGGCAAGACCTTGTCAAAGAGGTCTGAACTTTGCAGATGCATTGCAATGGGCTGAATGAAGTAACAGAGCTTCAAAAATCCTGCAGGGAGCTGCAGAACTGCAGAATTCTGGGGCTTCCTGCAGAATTTTTTGAGAAACTGCAGAATTCTGCAGGCAGCTGCAGAATTGGTGAAATTCTGCAGGTGGCTGCAGAATTTGTGAAATTCTGCAGCTTCCTACAGAATTCTGCAGCTTCCTGCAGAATTCTGCAGCTAGCTGCATAGGCGCATAAAACCTCCCAAGCTGCATAACTCCTACAGAATTAAATATTCTGCTGCAGAATTTTTTCAGAAACGCTGCTGGGCCAGACGAGCACCAAAAACCCCGACCCCCCCACCCGACCCCCAAACCGCTACCCCCCCAAACCAACGTTTCCTGGGTAGCAGCAAGACCTTATCAAAGAGGTCTGAACTTTGCAGATGCATTGCAATAGGCTGAATGAAGTAACAGAGCTTCAAAACTCCTGCAGGGAGCTGCAGAATTTTTTGAGAAACTGCAGAATTCTGCAGGCAGCTGCAGAATTGGTGAAATTCTGCAGCTTCTTACAGAATTCTGCAGCTTTCTGCATAATTGCTGCAGAACTGCAGAATTCTGCAGCTTCCTGCAGAATTGCTGCAGAACTGCAGAACTGCAGAAAGAAATTATACTCTCCTCAAGACGACTCAACACAATTACATCTGGTGATCTAACTGATCTGTTGAGGCCAGTGTAGTGTAAACTTCGCAAAGGGCTCCATATATTCTGATTGGTTGCAGTTATCTTTCACTCACCGAACATGAGCCAGTCGAAGTACATTTGATAAAAAATAATAAATTCAATTATTTTTCATATTTCTCAATCATCTACATCTTCCTGCCATCAAATCTGAAGGACACAAGAGCATATACACACAAACTTCATCCTTGAAGCAACAGTAGATTCCAATTTGTTGCGCTGTTAATCCCTCGCGGCTCCATTACAAGCAATTACATGAATGACACATTTATCAACACATGAAATTGTTATTGTTCTTTTATTTAAGCATTACTTCCCAAGGATGGAAAAATCCTGATCATTAAATCTCGAAATACGGACATCTCAATGTCAGCTCCAAACTTATAAATTGAGGCATAACTCGGAATTGCACATGCAAGTCTGGTTCAACTATGTGATATTCTCCTTATTCAAAAGAGCAGCATTGCCAAAGTGTCCTGTTGCGGATGTCATTTTTATTGCAGAATCAGATTGCTTTTAATGATATTTTTCTGCATGAAATAAACTGCACACTGTAAAATTTGAATTCTGAGTCAGCTTAAATGATTAAGTGAGATGGTTGCACAATTCCTTTGAGCCATCATAGCTTGATGTTTTTAGTTATGACAGCAGAAAGATATCATAACTCAAAACATCAAGCTATGTTAGCTCAAACGAATTTTGCAACCGTCTCACTTAATCATTTGAGCTGACTCAAAATTTCAAATTTTACAGTGTGCTTTTACAGCCAACTTAATCTTCCTGTAAACTGTAGATGCCTCCATCATAGTCGAGCCCAAAAGAAATACATTGCTTATCACCAAATATATCTGAAAGATACACTCATAAAATATGAACTATATAGCATGCCTTAAACAAATGGAATTGAGGAAAGAAACATGTGTCCTCATCACTTTTGTTCACAATGTTTCTGCCAATATTTACAGCCCGGAAAAAGCTTTTTTTTTGGTCATGCTACTGCATGCGCTTTCTTTTGCATTGAAATGAGTTAGTCCAAATGATTTACACAATAACTGTACATTGTACAATACATGTCCTTTCTATCAATTTTTTAAACCAGAAAATTGAATTTTACAAAATTTCAAGCAACCCTGGATGGCTGAAAACTGCATGTTTTCTCTATACCTTCAGAGGAGCTACAATCACGAAAATGCTGTTTTGATTGATTGATTTTATTTTGGTCTGTTATTTGGAAGTTACAGTAATGAAGAAACATCTAAGATGCAGAAATGAAGCTTCCATCGTAACCCAACACAAGGATTCACCAAAATTAGCCTGAAAAGCATATCCATTATCAAAACATAGGCTGCGCAGCAGCATACCCTCGGCTAATCAGCAGCTGAACAGGCCTTCATACATGTTTGCTGATTCGAGCACAATAGGCTCAATCCCAGTTAAATGGGCAAATTCCAAAAAGAAAGAATGTTTGAAGATTGTTGGCTGTCATTTCCAGTAGAATGATTTCACAATTGTAAAATTTGGCAGTAATTTAGAAAACGTATGTAGAAATACAGTCATATAGGCCTACAATATACATATAATTTGTGATAGCAACTGGGCTAAATTCCATGTTAAATTCCCGAAAAAAAAAGGAAAAATAGCATTTGATGGTCACTGAGGGGTTTTGTATAAATCAATTGCTGTGTCACCAATTTTGCAGGTATTAACTTTAGAAGAGCATGGAAATGTACCCAACAATAATGGCCTTCCTATAGAAAAAGGCATAAGGTCATGTGGAAAAGTCACATAATGCTTGTAAATTAAGATAAGATTCAGGGCCATTTTAATCATATTAATATTTGCGGATTGTAAAAATTAAGAACTTTATTAACAAGTTTGAAAAGTCTAGTTTTTGGTTCAATTTACGGTTTTGCAAAATATTGAGAACTCTATTCACTGGAGACCAAAGAAGGTATAGAAGTGATTTTGTCATTTTTCAATGTAAATTAAGTTACCATGCCCTACAGGAAAGACCAATAAAGGTAGAAAGCAATTATTTTGCATTTCAGTTTGCCTTTAATGTCTGAGATGATCTGGCAAATTTTATGAATTTGTGATATTTTTTTTTCCACTGGGAAGGGAAAAACTGTGCAAATGTGTGTAAATTTGTTCCAGCCTGTGTAAATTACGTTACCATTTCTGATTTTAACCTGTAAAATTGCATTGGAAAGTTGAAATATAAAACTTTAGATTAGTGAAAGATATTCCAGAAAATACTACTTTTGACAATATTTATTGTTTTTGTTTATTGATTGATTATTATACCATTCGGTATGGGACACCACTTTGTCCAACCTGGACGCTTATATAATGCCCCATTACTTGTTTACAGTTGAAAAAAAAAAACAGTCAAATACAAATGTACATATTTTTTAAAATGTTTTTCCAGATGAGGTAAGGACACAATTTATAGCATGAGTAGGTTTATATATATGAAAGATATTCAGCAATACTTTTTATTTCCGTGATGGTCACTTTTTCACTTTAAAATTTTTAGACAGCAATTTGTCCATTTAACTGGGATAAAGCCATAACTCATACAACTATGATTCTCATAGCAATAGAGAGATCTCTTCGTGAGCTTTAAAATGATAGTTGTTATGTCTCTGAGAAAAGTACTGCACATTGATTGCCTGGACACTCTGACAACAAATATGCAGCAATGGAAGGATTCATCTGTGGTAGATTCCATGGGTGGCTTGGTATGACTCTTCAGATCTACATGTAATGGTAACACACAAATACTGCAGCTTATTAATGAAATAAAAAAAAAAATTTTTGCACAAGTCAGTCAAACAATCAAAATTTTAAGCAATCATTCAATCAGTCAATCAAACAATAAGCTTATCCATTTATTTGACTGTCTATCTATCTGTCTAATCTTGAAATCTATCTTTCTATCTATCTATCTATTTACCCATTGCTATCATAAATTACGAATAAGATTATGACTAACAGAAATAGTGGCTAGGCTGTCTACCTATTCAACCTATTTTAGTATTAACACTAAAAAGATGTATAAGCCCATAATACATACTTTTTAAGAAAACAAAACATTACTATTTTTAATTTAAACTTAATTTGTATCAATAACTGATAAATTTGAAAATATTTGCATGCACTAAAGTGGGTTAAATGTTGTTTAAACATGGTCATGGGGTAACACAATAGGGGCAAAACAATAGCTGAAAAGAAAAACCAAATGAACCATACCTGAACTGTCTATATACAAAATGACACTAATGGAACTGCTGATACACAGATAACATAAAGATGTGTTTAAAAGTAAAATTGATAAATAATTACTTTTTTCTTCTTTTACAATTCTGTAACCAACACTTTGGTTGCACATGTTACATAGCCCATAACCCTCATATGGGCTTGATAATCAAAAGTCATATCTCAGCATCTACTTGGCCAAGTGTTGTGATTCAAATCTCAAATTTAATTTCATGTTCAAAATTAAAAAAACTAAGGTGAAATCATTGCATTTTGGACTCACTTCTTTAAAAAAGGGAAATTTTGTTAGAAAGTTGAGGATGTTATGTAACTGATTGTAGGCAACCTCTTGGTTTTGGTCATGGGAGAGGATCAGCAGAGCAGACAATAGCTTCTGACATCATGTTATGTAATGCAGACTCCCTGGCACCAGGGCTCCATTCAACAAATACGCTACCCCCTACCTGATCAATGAAGATATTTGTTCTCTTCAAAATGCTAAAATAAATTGAGACGAGTCTTGGAATTAGTAATTAAAAGACAGAATATCTAAATAATATCTTTAGATGTAAAATTATATGTTGAAATTTGCAGAAATAGAGTATGGATTAAAATCTAACCTTGGTGATATTGAATTTAAAAAATAAAGAAATGTCAGCTTTTATTTTTATTTATTTTTTCATGAAAATTAAATATGAACAAATCAGACAGAGAGGCTTAGGAATTAGACCACTGAATACAGGGTAATTAAAGAAAATTATTTGGCATGTTACAGAAGGTTAAAATTGGGATTTCAGGTGTCAAAATCTTTAAATAGTAACAAGCAAATGCATGTTTCATTGTTTTCTTAATGCTTTAAAGTCCACTTATATATTTCCAATTGATAATATTTGATAAAGAATAGTAAAAATTAAAATTTAGACATGTTTGTAGAAATTTTGACTTACCATGCAAAAATTGACTTATATGTGATAATCTGATAATCCGTAATATTTATTAAATTTTGCAAATATTGACCTCTGGTATGAATTAAAAAGATTCATATAGCTCAAAATTATCATCATGATGATGTGATACACTGTCATGTTTATTTTGCTAAATATTCAAAAGCATAGTATGACATCAGAAATGAAATTGTGGAGGAAGCAGACATTTGAGCAATTTTTTTGCTTTTTAAATCTTAAATTTTCTAAATTCATTCAGTGGCTGTGAGTCTTCTTTTATTGTATGTTTAACTATAATATGCTTTAAATTCAATCATGATTAGGCCTATCTTGGCGTTTCAGACAGAAAAGTTGGCAAATTGGCAAAAATCCTGATTTTTTCTGATTTTTGTTTTTCATAAAACAATCATATGATAAACATTCCAACTGAGTTGAGATGTTTAAAGAGCTATAATTTAGACACCTAACTGGAATATTTCATATATGTAGCTGCAAAATTGACTGAATAATGCAGGTTTAAAAAATTCGTAATTTATCACATTTTTAATTAATTTACATCAGTCAGTTTTTCTTAGAGTATTTAGACCCCCAAAGGACAAATCTTGGGTATTTAGTACGTACCATATGCAAATTTCGGTGACATAAGTACAACAGTATTTGAGTCAATCCGGAAAATGAAAAAAAAAATTATTTTCGCATTTTTCAATAATTGTGAGAAAAGTATTAATGTTTGAGAGATTAGACCCCTAAAAGACACTACAAGGATGAGAGATACAATAATGTCTCAAAAATTAAAAATATACGTGCCATAGTTTTGGCATGATGCCCAATACACAAAAAAATATTTTTCCACATTTTTCAATTACTGTGAGAAAAGTATTAATGTCATGTGTATAAGACCCTTAAAAGGCAAAACTAGGATGACAGATGCAATAATGTCCAAAAAATAAAATATGTACATGCCATAGTTTTCGCATTACTCCCAATAAACATACGGGACGGACAAATTTTCGCAAAGTAACTACAATACCTGTCGGCAATGTATACATTGCCGAGGGTAAAAAGAAGATAGTGCTTCTGTATGAGATACTTTTGGGAAGAGTCGAGGTAATTTTTAAAATTCATCAGTTATCATTGCTTTCACCAATGGCTCCGTTAAAATATGTCGAGTCGCACAAATCAATAAATAAGAATTACTATTTACTTTATTGTATTATTAACCATTTTTGTTCATCGCCACAATACTATATTAAATAATATGTATACTATTTCGACTAAAGATGACTTAGTTACTACCCCCTATGGTTTTTACTGCAGACAGCACTTTATCTCTTGTTAATAGCAATGTGCTCAACCCCAATCGCCATTTAACTTTCATATACATATGGAAACAAAATTGATAGAGCAGCTTAGAAAACTTTGAAGGAAAAAAATAATTTCTGCATAATACACAAATTTGAATCGAGGATTTTATTAATTCACTATCTATGTATCATCTAGACATTGGATATCTTCTTTTATTGCAATGAAGATACAACTCTTCTTCATTCAGCTGCCACACTTTTATAATTTCAACAAAATCTGACATTTGTCATAAAGGAGGTTACGGAACGATTTAAACAGGGTTAAACAATGTTAAAGCATCATAAAAATGATGGCCAAATAACCTTTTTCTCATTACCTCAAATGCGTTTTCTTGGCTACTTTCTATACTTAACTCCTTAAACAGGAAGATATACCAACAATGTGTGGGTTCTGGGTTAAAGGACGAGGGTCTGCAGGCTCTAAAAACCGACCGATTGCCAATTAATGAGATATATGCATATAAGGAAATAGGAACAATAAAATCTTAATTGCTTAAGAGAGCTGATTGGTTTCCTGGAAATGGTGTTAGCCAATTGGAAGAGGGGTACAAATTGCATAATTATTTCAATGCTATACTACAACTTCAGCGCTCTATAGACCTTTGATATTTTAAGGGTCATGAAAGTTATCGTATTTCTGACCAATCATGTTGAAAGATGACCTGTCAATCAAAGTTACAAGATAAAATACGTAATAATACCATTTTTTCCTTAATTTCTTAAGAAATATGAACTTTTAAACACCAGAAATAGCACCAATTGTGCAAAATTATACAAAAAAAACAAAAGATGTGGAAATTGTTTAAATAGATGGAAAATATCTCATTGTATTTCATTGTTTGTGAAGAGGATTGGGAGATGTTGACAGTTTGTAGGTTGGACACAGAAGTATAGGTTATTCACCTAGGGAGAGGCAATATGTGATTCATCCAGCGAGGGCGTTAGCCCGAGCTGTGATAAACACATATTGCCGATCCCGCGGTGAATAACTGGCTTATACCATAAGACAAAACTGAAACTTGTCATTTGTTGCTGTTGTTTTTTCACAGCTTCACTTATTATTCTCCCATGGGAGGATAACTGGACAACAAAGAATATGAGTTTTATTGCAGTGAAATACTGGCTCATGATTGGCTGACAGAGTGTCGAATGGTATAATGACATGAATTCCACCCACCCTGCTTTTATACCAGATCCTCGTCCTTTAATATGAAAAGCAAATTGGACAATATTTTTTTGGAATCAATTAAATCCAATTTCCTTAATTTATAACTTTCATTTTGGAACATCTAATTTTTTGTAAAGTTCTCAAGCTGTAGCAGCTGCAAGAAGAAGAGCTGTACCTGGAATACAAAGAAAGGGGAGATTGCACACAATGTTTTTTCAATTTGATTGATTACATAATGAAAAAGACGATTTGCACAATCAGATATTATGAATAATTCAGAAAGAGGATTAGGAAATTTGGTCATGAATAAATGTCTTTACATCATTGATGAGTCATTCTTGACGCCCTTCATTCATGCAGCGCATTAAAACGAATTTACAGCAATCAGAAATCAGGTGAAATCAAATTGTTTTGAGTATGACAAATTTCCACCACACCCTTCAGGTCTGACACAGATAGTGTCCATGAGGGGATCTTTCGAAATAAATTACAAACTGCAAGTTACAAACGACTTTCCATATATTGATAAAAAATAATTTTGACGTTTAGAAGAGACGTTTTAAAAATTGGTGACCCATGCATTATAAGTATCTATGAAGGGCAAGTAAAAGTTCCTTCACAGGAGTAAATGTATACAACCTGTTGATCTGGCTCCCTCTCCCATTTCATCAATCAATTTTTGTGAGTGCTCAGAACTTTCATGTTCAAGTTCAAGTCTTTATTTTTAACACTATTAAAGGACAACACTCATCAAAATTACAATTTCGTTCATTTTACTTCCTTATAAAAGAATGGGCTACTGCAAGTGCATCCTGTCAATCTTAAAAAAATTGGTTTTAAGCACAGATCAAGAAAAATTTGTGAAATTGGGATTTGAGCAATATTTTGTGTCCACTGCATGTTCAGTCGACTGATGGGTGACGGAGGGTAGGGTGGGCCTCCCCTCCCCCTCTCCTCAAATTAATTGAATAAATTTGAGGTGTGGACTCTTGCTGTTTTGTCCACCTGATATGCCTGTGACAAACTGTCAAGGAATTAAGAAACATGACTAGATATAATACTAGCTGTGAATTTGCTACACTTGGGAAGAGACTCTTATTTGTGCAAATGACAATAGGCGTTAAAACAACTGAATAAAACAAAAAACTTTCTATGTTCAGCCATGCACTGAAATCTGATTGGTTGATTTTCTGAAGGTTGAGTGAGTGAACAGTGACTGATATGGACCACAATTTGCAAGATCAGACCGCAAAATTTACAATTTGGGGCCTAAATGTACATGTATGATATAATGATGAAACAACGCCCACATACAGCTTTCAAGATGCACTATATATATCTATCTATCTATCTATCTATCTATCTGTCTTCTATCTGTCTCTCTCTCTCTTTCACTCTTTCTCTCTTTCTCTCTTTCTCTCTTTCTCTCTTTCTCTCTATCTCTCTATCTATCTATCTATCTATCTATAGATCTATCTATGCAGTCTGTCTGTCTGTTTATACACATATTTGTCCATCTTGACGTTCTGTCTACCTAAAATACAAGTTGCTGCCATCAGAAGATGCGTTCTGGACTTGGCAAATATGAGGCAAATTATTGAACAGTGCCAAATCAAGTCAAAAGAACTAGCCAACAGCACCCCAGAATTTATAATTATTCGAATGGATGATAGTTGGGGCGGAGTTGGATGTGCTATATACCTTATCACAAACGTTTGATATATTTTCCAGAGTTTCAGCTTGCCTCAGATTTACATTGTCAGCTTTTTAAGCTTCAGCTCTTTGTTCATAAAACATTTCACAGCTAGGCCTCACCATTCTTTCATACTTCCAGAGGTCATAAAAGGTCATCTATTTGTTTATTCATTACCCAGTCCTATGTGACTTGCTCAGTAATTTTTTTCATGGGTTTATGTTGGGAGAAATTCAAAAGGATCACTGTCGTGTTTCTGTAAATGGTACATTTGAAGCTCTCAACTATTAAAAAAATTGCACTATTGTGTGCCTTTAAGGTAAAGGGGCCTGACACATGCATTCGGTGTATTTGGCCAAGAATTTCATTAAAAATGTGTGACTGACACACATGAATATATTAATCATAGTTAAAGAGCTGAAATATTTTAGACTTAAATAACAAGAAAACACATATTACAGACTTAATAGGTATTTTTTCAGACGTTTTTTCAAAGACGGGAAGGGAGCAGTGGTAATCAATGGCGTTGCCCATGCAGGGTATTAAAGCAAATGACTCCGATAAGTCTTACGTTTCTCTGAAATTTCGCTGAGGTAAAGCATGGAACTCTGAACAGGGGCGGACTGGCCTATGTGGCTGAGTGGCAGCTGCCACGGGCCCAACCATTCAAGGGGGCCCATGCAATGTAAAAAAAAAAATAATAATAAAAAAAAACACCCAAAATGTCAAAAGTTTTGACTGCATGATGCAATCAAACATTTGGGCCTTGTATGCGAAAGGGCCCTTCCATCTTGGTATAAATGGAGTAATGCTGAAGACAGGAATAAGGGGCCCATCTACTGATTTTGCAACGGGCCTGAAAAGCGTCCAGTCCGCCAGGTACCTTAAACAATGTTTTATTTCTTGTATTGATGTTATGAATGTCTTAATTTTTATGAACATATGATTGGTGACTGGAGAATGATCACTGAAGTGTAACTTATGTATACATGAAGATAAATAGATTCATTGAATACTGCTTATTGACGGGCAGGATACAAACAGACTTGAATAATGGTGATCTGTGAGTCTATTTGAGAATGTCATGATGCGAACCACTTTATGTTGAAGAATTAGTATTGGGTTAAAATAAGTTTGAATGATTGATTTTTTCTTTTTGCTTTACTAGCAATTTTTTCCCTGATATAACTTAAATGAGTTTCCCATAAATATTGTTGCCTATCATTATACTAAGAAACCTGGTTGTCTTGACTTGATCAATCTGAACACTAGCTATCTTAATATTATCAGAAGGCATGACATATCTTTTCCTTGGTGAGAAAATCATAATATTATACTGAGTTTTATTTATATTAAGAGAGAGCTTGTTTGAATCAATCCATGTTTTAATATATTCTAATATCAAATTCAATTTGTTTAACCGGTTAACTTGGTTGAGACTTAAATAAATATCATAATTTCTTGGGGTCTTCACGGCTTCATGCAAGGTCTATTGATTCTTAACCTCATCCGTGCAATCCATTTGCAATTGATTATTCAGAATGCTCAACTTCAGCTCATGTTATTACCAAACACGAACAGTTTGGAATCTTCCAATTACAGTGAAACACTTTGATATAGAATTAGAGTGGACTGTGGCACTGTGAAAATGGCACTTTGTGACTCATGATAGCCGATGAAGTGTCATCTTCTCTACTTTCAACATGGGAAACATAGAGGCTGTTTGATTAGTCATGATCAAGAGAAAGCCATTTGACTTCTCTTAACGGATTTTGGAGTGAAAATCAGATGCATTATCCTTTCATTTGGCTGTCACCAACAAGTGGGATAAGTCTCCTTCAGTCAAATTAACATTGAAAGTATTGGGTTTGATCATGACAAATCATCAGCATGACGACACACAAAGTGCCATTTTCACCATGCCACACTGCCACAGTCCACACTAATTCTATATCAAAGTGTTTCACTGTAAGGCTTCTGGCATATTTTTCCATGGTCTTCTTATACCAAGTCCTTAAACTTGTTCTCTCAAGATAATAATGGTAGTGGCTACCGCAACAGTCATGGTCATTTCTAACCCTAACATAACACAATGATATGTTGGTTGCTTGTGTTTTGAAAAATTCTCAATAGTGATATCTGTTATCCTTCACTCACATATTTCATTGGAAGTCCTATATATGACAAATAACATATATATTTTTCGCAAGACGATATTTTTTGGCTATATTTCAGATGCATCCATAACCTGGTGTTACCTCTACAATTCTGGTGACATTTCCATATAATCCTCAAGATCCCCCAGATCTGTTTGTCAGCCGAGTAAACTTCAGACTTCTGCTGTGGATTTATTCACAGATGATAAGTGACATTGACACAGTTTTTCTTATTTGCCAAACAAAAGTAAATGCTCTGTCGATCTGAGATGTTGTTTGTCTGTGAGAAATGAAATTGTCCATAAAAGTATGGTAATGTGCCCCACAATATCAGTTTTTCTTCTGAACAAAATGATTTTGTTACCAGATATTCAAGTGGAGCATCTGGGGAACATTAAACTGGATGGGAAAACATTTGTGAATATGAATTCACTGCACAAAGTATCTATTCATTATCTGGTCTGCCGATTTTTGATTCCATCCGTCACCGAATGGCATTGATGCTTCCTGGAACGACATGTCAGCAAAAAAAAAAAAAAATAATGGAAAAAATGTTATTTTAATTTGATTGATTGAAATGAAGCAGATGTGTTGCCATGAATAATTGAGATGGCAGATTATGAAATTTGGACATGAATTAATGTTTTCTTTAACGTTCAACAAGGCATTTTGGCATCATTCTTTTAAGATGCTTCATTAGTTTTTTTCATGCCATTACCGATGAGGCAAATAAGGTTGAACCAAATTGCTGCGTGTGGAACAAATGTCCAGTGCAGCTTTCCAGCTTTGACACAGCTGATGGTCCATCAATCAATCTTGCAAAAATTTAAAAACCAATTCCCAAATCCAGAGATTCTTATATAGCAAGCTCAAAATTAGTGCTGCTCCCCCGCAGATTTTTTAAATGATTGACATCTTCAGATTACATCCCTTCACAACATGAAAGCTGTGATTCTAGAACATTTAAATCCTAAAGCACATGCATCACAGCTCCTTATCTGAGAAAACAAATTGGCGCACACATTTACGTCCAATTTAAGACCATCTGAAATTATACACGTATATGCAACTGATTTGGCGCTTGTAATAGCAGAGTTTGATTTCAACTGCTGCAGCGCGCCTTTGGTATGTGTGCACTGTGCAACGGGGCACGCAATGCATCTCACTTACTTTGATGTAGTTACATTATATTTGCACTACGAAACGGCCTTAGGCTATTTCGCGAAGCGAATTGAGCACAAGAGAGGACTCAAAAATCTGTGCAGTGATGGTCTCAAAATCAAGAGTCCACAGTTGAAAATTAGGTCAAGTGCGTCCAGCTTCTTATCAATGATTTAGTTTCGTATTTAACAAAACATCACAATCGTCTTCCAAAGTGTCTTAAAAATTCAATTTTCTCCAGTAATATTTCCTTTGCCAATAATTTTTATAGCATAGTTATTTATTCTCCTTGACAAGCTAAATTAAACTATTACAGGTAATTTCATTAGTACGCGATTCTTAGCTTCCAGACACACCAAATACATGAAATTTTTAGTTAATCTGATTGGTTTAGGAACAACAGAACGTCACTAATTTGATATATCAAACGTAGTGAGTACTGGTTTAGCATTGATTCCTCACAGCCAAGTGTGAATGACAAGAATCGCATGGTAATGAAATCGCCTGTAACACATGATTCATTTCATTTCAAAACAGACAACAAGAAAACATAACAAAGTAACATAATCTTTATGAACTGATGATTATGTAACAGTGAGCAATTAATCTATATACACATCATGCTTTTGTTTTTTACTGTTATACTGTTATGTAATATCAACAATCTAACATACACTTAAATTTGGCAGCATTCAGTGTTGTTTACCTTTTTACTATTTAGCTGATTGTGTGTACCAATCTTTTTTATCTATTCAATATATCTTTCTATCTACAAATGTATGTTTCAATATATCTGTCAATCAACACTAGACTATAGATCTATCAATCTATCTTATCATTTTTTTATCTTTTTTATTTATCTAATAATTCTACATTTCTCTCTGTCTTTCTGCATACTTGTACAAGATATACATGTAAAAAAGTTATGGTGACACTATAAGTCCTACAAAACTTTTGAGTGATGTACGAATTTCATGGCTGTAGATTTACATATTATAAATGTTTTCTGATGCCATTACAAATGAGCATCAAATGCCCTTTCTCAAAATAAATTAAACATGAAGGACGCTGTGCCTTTTGATTGAAAGGAAGCTTCTGAGGATTTCTATAAACAAAAATGCAGTTATTATTTTTGAAATCTGCATAAAAAGAGCTTTCAAATAAATGCAACAATAATGGGTTATCTTCGCAATTAACTTGATACCTTTTAAAATCAATATTTTGTAGAAATGTATTCAGGAAGTTTAATTTTCAGTGACATACATACGTTTTGGATCATGTCTGATCTAGAAAAGAAGTAATTTTAGAATGTATGAAAAAAGAAATTTGTACTGATGCAATTGGATATGTCATGAAAGTAAAATTTGTAATTGCATCATGTAAGAATAATTATTCACTTGTCATTGAATCGGCGATTTTTACACAATTTTGCAAAACATGATCATCAAAGAATTACATCCCTTCACAACATGAAAGCTGTGATTCTTGAACTATGTAAATTTCAATATTAAAGCACATCACTGCTCCTTATTTGGGGAATAAATTGGCCCACACATTCAGGTCCAATTTAGGACCATCTAAAATTACACAAGTACCGGTATATGGAACTGATTTGGCGCCTGTCATAGCAGAGTTAGACTCCAACTGCATCACAACTTTGATACGCATGCAATGCTGCACATTGTGCATCTCACTTATTTTGATGTAGTTACAATAAGTTACATGTTACAAATGTTTTCACTATTCCTATTAATTTCCACAAGACGCCTGATCCAAAATCATATGATAAATTCTGGTTATAGCCGATAAATGTTCCTTATAAGGTGTCATTCTCTATAACTCACAAGAAATCCGTGATCCTATACTTTCTAAATTTCCACTTGGGGCCTGCTCCAAAATCATTTATGTGACGAATTCCAGTTATAGCCAACAAATGACAAGTGCTTTCAGAAATGCACTAGCATGTTCCTTTTGAGGTGTCATTCTCTGTGACTTGTAAGCAATCTGCAAGGTCATATCCTGTACTTCAATGCTATCAAAGCCAGTCAAGAACTCATTGGAAATCATGAGAAAACATCAATAGTATGTGAAAAGTTTAGAAGCTTAAAAGGATTGCCCAAGCCACATGAAAGACATTTTCGAAATAACTTCTACATCCTCAAGAAGAGGACCGATTTTCAAAGAAAGAAGTGCTCGTGTTGTAATGTAAACTCAAGTCTGTAAATGAACTTTTAAAAGCTCACTTACAGTCTGTAGCATTGACATGCAAAATGAGTGGACTGTCACACCGGAAAAATGACACTTCATGAAACATCATACTTATGATTTGTCATGATCATACCCAATACTTTCCCTGTAAATTGATTTAAGGCGAGTAATCAGCTTGTTGGTGACAAGCAAATGAAAGGATTATGCATCTAATTTTTATTCTGAAATCAGTTATGACAAATCATGTGGCCTTCTCTTGATCATGACTAATCAAACAGCCTCTATGTTTCCCATGTGAATGTAAAGAAGATGAGACTTTTATGACTCACAGAGTGCCAAAATCTGTTTGAGCCAACACTCATTTTTGGCATATCAAGTTTACAAGCTGTAAAAGACTGAAGGTCAGGCATGCAAATTTGCCCAATGTCGATCCTAATTACAAATTTTATTTCTATGATTTTTATTTTTATTAAATGGCGAATATTTGTATATATTTTAAACCCATTATATTTTCCCTTTTCTTGTTTATCCTGTCATCTAGAGGTACCAATATTTACTTCTAATTATTACAACTTTTTGCCAAAGTTGATTGAAAACTTATCAGCCAATAGCTTAAAGCTAATGTATTTGTTGAAACATCCAACAAAAATAAACCTCTGTCATTGTCGTTGTCATTGTCATAAGGTCACAGCACTCATCAACTCAAATACTCAATGACAAATTGACAGTTCATTTCAATGCAACTGATAGGGCCTGCTTGTTGTGAGGTCATAGATGGCCACAAACAGATGAATGTAAGTACTTGTCATTCTTTAACTGTAACATAGATCAATAAAGACAACTGCAAACTGACATCAGTGATGTTGTCGAGACCAGGACCGACACTGACGCATGCATGAGCCTCCAAGACCGAAACCGAGACTGAGGCCAGCCTCCAACACTTGAAGGTTTTGAAGGGACAGGTGCAGTCTCATGGGGCCAGTTGCTGTACTAGTATCAACAATTTCACCTCACTGCAAACAAACAGCATCTCCGATCATTAGTGCATTAAATTTTCTCACTGTCATTCATCATTTTTGAATTAGTCCCCATGCAAAGTTTGATGTCTGCCTGGCTGTCAAACAGAGCTGGGGGATCCAAAAGGATTATTGTTGTGTCTGAGGTCGCTTTGGGCCTTTTGTCATGATGCGGCTTTATCAAGTGTAAACAATGAAAGCATGAAAGTTGTTATGATCCATAAAACATTTCACAGGCAAAATGACAACTCAAAGTAATTCTTGCCAGTGGTTACACTAGTCGTAATGATACTCTACCTGGAATTTCATGTCTCTCCTCTTGAATATAAGATTGTAATTGGCCAAAAATCATCTCAGATTGCTTGCAGCATTTCACATCCAACACACATTTGTTTTGCAAAAACCGGATAGCAATAATAATAGTTTACTCTAGACTGCCCTGCAACCTACCAGGCAGAGGAACAAATTGATTCAAAAGCCCGAGGACACGGCGCATGCACTGCATGCTATTTTATGGTAATGTAACCTGCATTGTAAAGTCTATCTGCCTCAAAAATGCATGTCTAAAGTCAACAGATCAATGATGTTGTGTGCCATAGGCTTATACTGCTTTAAGATAGGGTATTCAAAATATCCATCTACATGCGATACGCAATACTGATCTTATGGCTATAAGACGTCAATACTGGCACCATTTAATTCCATTTTGTTACAGGTGATTTCATTACCATGCGATTCTGGTCATTCACAGTTGCCCATGAGGAATCAATGCAATGTATATACTTGCCACGTTTGATATATTAGCTGTGTGACGTTCTGTTGTTTCTAAACCAATCAGATGAAGCAAAAATGCTATGTATTTAGTGTGTATAGAATCTTACAATCGCGTACTAATGAAATTGCCTGTAATGGATACAATATCAGAATATTGAGGAATATTGCACAAATCATGAAATCATTATAGACAAAGAAGATTGCAAAACTGCATTTTTAATGTTCTTGTTACTGCTAGAGAAATTGAAAAAGCATGCTATAGTGTAAATGGGCAAGCACCTCTATATATTCCTGGGACAAACTCTGGACTGACAAGTCTCGCAGTCTCGCCCATTGGATATGGCTTTAAGAAGTGATGGTGCGTGAGATTTTGTGAGAGTTGAGGTGCACCTTGCTATACGAGGTATTGACGTCATGAAGCAGGCAGAATTGGGCTACTCTGTTGAAATGTGGAATGCATGTGCAATGAGTTTGACACCAAGGGGATCAAATTTCGTTCCAGTACCAAGAAAACACAACGAGGAATGGGAAAACCACCTGTTCCAAGAAACAAATTTTTTCAGTATCATTCATGGAAACTACCTCGTCATCTACTGACATGACATGGTGTTGAATTTAAAATACAATTTTTATAATTTTTTATAATTCAATTTACTTTGTATATTTCAGTCATTGATCATTGATTGTATTTGCTGTACTATTGTGAGAATTTGCCAAACAACAGTTCAATATAACTGTCAAAGTAAGCTGTAGAATCCTTAGTTTCTGTGTTCTGGTGAGGTTATTCACAGTTTTTAGTATCAGGAAGCATAGTCCTAATGCTAAATTATAGAGCTGTAAATTCACTTGGAAATAGTCATTTGAACTGTCAAGATGGGAAATCCATCTAAAAGCTACACATGTCAAAGGTATGTTAAATTAATTATTTAATCCAATCTTGTATGAATTTATAGAAATAGATTTAATATACAGATTTATAGAAATAGTTTATTATATAGTGAATTTCAATCCACTTTCTACTGTGTTCTAATAGATTGTATTTCTATTGTATTTTAGAATAATGAGTTTGTGAAAAGGTCAATTTCCTGGCTGTGCCAAGATGTATGTACATGCTAAGGCTGTTGCACATCCTTGTAAGTTCCATGCTTATGTATTTTATTGGTTTATTGCTCTTTCATATGAATGGTTCTTTGGGAGAAACTAAATTATATTAATTATTAGTCAGTCAATGATGTTTATAAATAACTTTTGGTTATACAAACTACATAATTTTATCTGCTCTTCTCTTTACATGTATTTTGAGCATCATTAATTGTAATGGCTTTATGAGTCTTTTACTTATCAATTTTGAGTGTTTATCACATGATCTTTTGTCATTATTTCTTAATTTTTATAAAATGTATTTATGGTGATTTATTATGTAAATTTCAGATTACCAGCAGCTACTTTGTATGCTGAGTTAATAAAGTGCATCAATCTACACCTAAGTTGTCATCTCTATGGGCACATGCCAACAGTAATAAGGATACAACAACCGGCCAGTAACATCCAATCATCGTCATCAACATGGACGGAAAGAAGTTAGCTCGCCAGCAAAGAAAGGCAGCCGTAACCAGGGCTATAAATCGTATCGACCGTCTTATCGCGGAAGAAGACATAAATGCAGTGAAAGAGAAAGTGGTGGAGCTGAAGGAAGTTTTCGCTCGTTTCGAAACAGCTCATGACTCATATCACACCCTTCAGGAGAATATTGACGATGAAGAGGCAAGTGACAAGTATTTCGCTGACGTTGAAAGTAATTATACTCAGGCAATGTTGAGATTTAAGAAATGGTTAAGGGACAATGCTTCTGATTTTAAATTAAATGACAGTGATGCCTCTAATGTAAAGACTGAAGCGTCCTCTGATATCATGCAGGTGCAGAAGAATCTCTTTCACATGATGAGTCTGTCTAATGCTAAGCCTGAAACCTTCACGGGTGATCCTCTAGAATATCATAGCTTCATATCTAATTTTGATGAATGCGTAGACAAGGTCATGGAAGATAAACGTACAAAATTGCAGCAACTTCTTCTTCACACTTCTGGTAAGGCGAAACAGGTGATTAAGCCATGTACTTTGATGTCTGGTGATACAGGGTATGATGAAGCTAGAAAAATTCTCAAGACCAGATTTGGGAATGATCATGTCATTACAAACAGGCTTGTGGATAATGTTCGTGGGGGAAAACAAGTGCGATCTAAAGATGAGCTTCAAGACCTCGCGGATGAGCTTTCACATTGTTACACAATTTTGTCACAAATGGATAAATTGAAAGAAATTGAAAGCCAGCAATTCATTGTCAGTCTCATCAATCGCCTGCCAACTTACATGCGTTCTAGATGGAAAGATAAAGGTGCAGCGTTATTGGAATCTTCTGGGGACTACCCAGACTTCAAGTCCGTTATCGACTTCATTTCGAAGGGAGCAAAGCAGGCCAATGACCCCGTTTTCAGTGCGATTCGTCTCAATGATCGAACTGACA
Organism: Platynereis dumerilii; assembly: GCA_026936325.1. NCBI lineage: Eukaryota > Metazoa > Annelida > Polychaeta > Phyllodocida > Nereididae > Platynereis > Platynereis dumerilii. The sequence continues at coordinate 161,099,486 of JAPTHN010000001.1, forward strand.
AAACGAAAGTCAACGTCGAAGATAAATCCTCCAAGAAAGCCCAATTCGCATTCGCATCGAAGTCGGAACCTCATTCGTTCGGCAGTGGAAAAAGGTTTAAATGTGTTCTGTGTGGATTGGAACACAAGTTATTCTACTGTGAAGAATTTAAGCGCTTGAAACCTCATGAACGCTTGAAAGTGGTAAATGAGCATAAACTTTGTCACAACTGTTTGTACAACAATCATCCCACTGAAAAATGTAGAAAGGAGAGTGTGTGTTCAGTACCAGGTTGTGGAAAACGCCACACCAAGTTTATACATGTGTCTGATACTCAATCTGTTGATCATGTAAATGCAAGTGTAAATGTCGGAATTGATGTGTACTTACCTGTGGTTGATGTCAAGGTTAATGATCAGATAGACACATGTGCTCTCTTAGATACAGCTTCCAGTGGTACATTCTGTTCGCGATCATTGGTAAATGCATTGCAGATTCGTGGTAAAACAGTTTCTTACAACCTGAATACATTGAGTGTTTCTAATGAGCAAAAGAATTCTCAGATGGTAGATCTCGATCTTTGTTCTCATGATCAGAATTCACATGTAAAATTGCATAATGTCATTGTTGTAGACAAAATTCCAATCTCATCTCGTCGCACTGCTCAACTTGAATGTTACTCCCATTTGAAGGGTCTTTCTTTCACAAAGTGTGATGATTTTGTAGATTTGTTAATTGGTCAAGATCATGCTGAATTGCTCATTCCTCTTGAAACCAGAGTTGGGAAGTCTGGAGAACCTTTTGCTTGTAGGACTGTGTTAGGTTGGACTGTTAATGGACCTAGTCAAGTTGGTGGTCAAGTGTCGAAGCGTGTTACCTCTCATTTTATCTGCAATAGTCCACTTGAGAGTCAAGTCCAGAGTCTTTGGAGTGTAGAAAATGAAGGATTGGTCAATGATTGTCTTTCTTATTCGGTTGATGATAAGCAGGTGATCGATCTGTGGAACAAAGAAATGAAGGTGGTTGATGGACATTTCGAAATACCTATTCCGTGGAAAGACAATGTTCAGTTACCAAACAATCTTGATGTAGCTCAGTCTCGCTTGCAGTCTTTAAATGTCAGTCTAGGAAAACGTGGTTTGAAGTCTCGTTACAATGATGAAGTGGTCAAACTTTTGGATTGTTCATATGCTGAGGTCGTGCCTCTTTGGGATGTCAAGAAGATGATTGGTGTTTGGTATCTGCCCCATCATGCAGTGGTGTCCGACAAAAAACCGGACAAGGTTCGTTTGGTTTTCGATTGTGCATCCAAGTTTCATGGCGAGTCACTTAATGACAAATGTCTTCAGGGTCCCGATTTGAACAATCGTCTGTTGAATGTCATATTGAGATTTCGTCAACATGCTTATGCAATCCAGGCAGATATTGAAGCGATGTATAATCAAATTCTCATTCCTCCGAAGGATCGGGACGCTCTACGGTTCTTATGGTACGATGTGCAGGGAGACATTGTACATTACAGAATGACTAGACACTTGTTTGGTGGTATTTGGTGTTCAAGCAGTTCAGCGTTTGCATTGCAACATAGTTTGGATCTTTCTGAAGATGTTGATCTCATTGTACAGGACACGGTTTGACGTTCATTTTACGTAGACGACTGTCTAAGGTCTGTTCAATCTAGGGATGACGCCATTTTGGTGATAGAGCAGACTCGTGATGTTCTGAGAAAAGGTGGAGTCAATTTGACCAAATTCATTGTCAACGATCCTGAAATCTTGTCACAAATTCCTGTTGATCACAGAGCGAAGGAAGCAAAAGAGTTGACTTCGGAAATGGATAGTAAAGTCTTAGGTACTAAGTGGAATTTTGAGTCTGACATGTTTTCTTTCAGTGTGAAATTTGACGACAATGTTCCTGTGACTAGGAGATTGATGCTTAGCACTGTAGCTTCTATCTTTGATCCCTTGGGTCTCATCATTCCTGTTGTGGTCACTGGAAAAATCTTGTTTCAAGATGTCACACGTTTGAAGTTGGATTGGGATTCCGTTGTGCCTCAAGACGTTCTCAACAGATGGTTAGTTTGGATTCATGGTCTTCAACATTTGAAGGATTTCCGAATTCCCAGGTGCATAAAGCCTACAAGGTTTGATGATGGTGTCTTAGAGCTACATCACTTCAGTGATGCTAGCGAAAAGGCGCTAGGCTGTTGTTCATATCTTCGTTGCCTCAACAAATTTGGTGAAATTTCCACTTCTTTGGTGATAAGTAAGGGTAAAGTAGCCCCTCTGAAATCCCTTAGTATTCCCAGGTTGGAGTTACAGGCAGCGGTTATGGCAGCAAGAATGGATGATTTTCTGAGGTCTGAGTTGGATCTTGATCTGGGACGTTCTTACTTTTGGGTGGACAGTAAGATAGTTTTGCAATACATCCTTAATGAGAGTAGGAGGTTCAATGTCTATGTTGCAAATAGAGTGGGCACGATTAGACAGTTGACAAGTCCAGATCAATGGCATCATATTTCAGGTTTGGATAATCCAGCTGATTTAATCACCAGGGGGCAGGATCCCCAGAGTTTAGATGTTGTCTCTTGGTTCCAAGGTCCTAAATTCCTTCGTACTTACAAGTCGGAGTGGGAGGTCGAGAATGCAGTGGATTTGGATTTGGCTTCGGACGATCCGGAAGTTAAGAAGGAACCAAAACTTCCATCCAAAGTGTCTCTGGTGGTGTCCGTGGCAGAAGATCCAGTCAACAAATTATTTGATCACTACTCTAGTTGGTACCGACTAAAAAGGGGAGTTGCTTGGTTGTTAAAAGTTCAAGTTGTTTCTACGGAACGGAAGAAAATTGGTTGAATCTTCGAATCTCAAAGTCAAAGATATCCAAGAAGCTGAGTCGTCTATTGTCAAATATGTTCAGTTGCAATGTTTTGGCAAGGAGGTCGGGAAACTTAGAAAAGGTCTTCCTGTTAGCAAGTCGAGTGTCATTGCTAGTCTCTCTCCATTTCTGGATGATCAAGGTGTTCTTCGTGTGGGAGGAAGGATTAAGCATGCTCCGGTTGAAGGTGTGGCAAAGCATCCAATCCTTGTACCTCACACTCATGTCATTGCTCAGAGAATTGCTCTGGAATCTCATAACTTGGCACATCTTGGTGTTGAGTGGGTGGTTAGCTCAATCAGACAAACATTTTGCATCACGAAGATCAGAAAGGTCGTGAAATCAGTGTCTCATTCTTGTGTCACCTGTCGCAAACTGTTTGCTGGTCCGAGTGTTCAAAAAAAGGCTGATCTACCTGTTGAAAGGCTTTGTCCAGATAAACCTCCATTCACTTTTGTAGGATTAGATTGTTTCGGTCCTTTTAAAGTCAAAGTGGGAAGGTCGGAGGTCAAGCGTTATGGTTGTGTATTCACTTGCCTAACTACCAGGGCCATTCATATAGAGAAGCATTTTTGTACAATGTATGATATTGAGTGGAGTTTCAACCCTCCATCTGCATCTCATTTCGGTGGGATATGGGAAAGAATGATCCGTACCATTCGTCGTGTTTTGCTAGGATTGACAGGATTCAATTGTAGATTGTCTGATGAAATGTTGAATACTCTCTTTTGCGAGGTTGAATGTATTGTCAATGGCAGGCCAATCACTAAAATGAGTGATGATGTTAATGATGTAGCCCCACTCACTCCAAATCATCTGTTATTGCTCAAACAAAATTTGGCCTTGCCACCTGGTAAATTTGATGAGACAGATTTGTACAGAAGGAGGTGGAGATGTGTCCAACACCTGTCAAATTGTTTCTGGCAGCAATGGCTAAAATTATATTTGCCAGAGTTACAAAAACGTTCAAAATGGTTTAATCAACAGGGCAACATCAAAATTGGTGACCTAATTCTAATTCTCGACGAAGGGACCCCAAGGGGGTTGTGGCCGATGGGTGTTGTTACTGATTGTCATGTTAGCTCTGATGGACTGGTTAGATCTGTAAAGATCAAAACAAAAAACACGGAACTTGTCAGACCTGTCACAAAGGTCGTTCAACTTGAGGGATCACAATAGTGATCCAACTGTAAATATTATTCTTTTAAACCACACAAAAAAAATCAAATGTTTTTATAAGCCTAAAATTGTGGTTTTATTTATTTTGAATTATGTATGTTTTAAATAATTCAAGGTGGGGAGTGTTGAATTTAAAATACAATTTTTATAATTTTTTATAATTCAATTTACTTTGTATATTTCAGTCATTGATCATTGATTGTATTTGCTGTACTATTGTGAGAATTTGCCAAACAACAGTTCAATATAACTGTCAAAGTAAGCTGTAGAATCCTTAGTTTCTGTGTTCTGGTGAGGTTATTCACAGTTTTTAGTATCAGGAAGCATAGTCCTAATGCTAAATTATAGAGCTGTAAATTCACTTGGAAATAGTCATTTGAACTGTCAAGATGGGAAATCCATCTAAAAGCTACACATGTCAAAGGTATGTTAAATTAATTATTTAATCCAATCTTGTATGAATTTATAGAAATAGATTTAATATACAGATTTATAGAAATAGTTTATTATATAGTGAATTTCAATCCACTTTCTACTGTGTTCTAATAGATTGTATTTCTATTGTATTTTAGAATAATGAGTTTGTGAAAAGGTCAATTTCCTGGCTGTGCCCAGATGTATGTACATGCTAAGGCTGTTGCACATCCTTGTAAGTTCCATGCTTATGTATTTTATTGGTTTATTGCTCTTTCATATGAATGGTTCTTTGGGAGAAACTAAATTATATTAATTATTAGTCAGTCAATGATGTTTATAAATAACTTTTGGTTATACAAACTACATAATTTTATCTGCTCTTCTCTTTACATGTATTTTGAGCATCATTAATTGTAATGGCTTTATGAGTCTTTTACTTATCAATTTTGAGTGTTTATCACATGATCTTTTGTCATTATTTCTTAATTTTTATAAAATGTATTTATGGTGATTTATTATGTAAATTTCAGATTACCAGCAGCTACTTTGTATGCTGAGTTAATAAAGTGCATCAATCTACACCTAAGTTGTCATCTCTATGGGCACACGCCAACACATGGGTTACAATATCTCTTCCGATATCATCATAATTGCAACGTATAAGAACATCGTCCTCCGTCTCAACCTCACTATAACATGTTGGACAAATTCTGTCATCTTTGACAAGAAGAGTAAAAGTTTTGTTTGTCCTTTGATGATCATGTTGAGCAATTGTTTACAAAGGATTCAGGGAAAGATTAATGCTGAAACAAATCGGAAGAAACAGTAGCTGCAATGTTGACAATTTCAACATTTTAGATGGTCTTTACCCTTAAAATGTGATGTCAAGAAGATGTAGGTGTAGGTGGAACTGGTCGGGGTACATTGAGACGCAGGGCATATTGGGACACAGGGCACAATGGGACGGGAGCGTTTTCTTTGTGTGTGACAAGGTATAGGTATATGATATGGTTAGGCCATCAGATCTTGTAGATTCCGAGCCTGATGTTTCTATCCTTTCCTTGGCAAATAACAGTTACATGCAGAGATTTGGTGCAAAAAGATTTCAGTTTGAAGAACAGCATGTCAAATTCTTTGAACTGTTCAAAGTTAAAACTATTGGCACTACAAATTGTTTTTGTATACAGTATTTTTCACTTCTTATATATAATATCTGGTGCACATAGAGTGTTTCTTTTAATGGATGACCACATCACATTTTGCTGTCTAGTTTCAAAGAATAGGTGCATTCTAATCTCTTATGCCTTGGATTTAACTTTGGTACATGATATTCATGCAAACTTCTGAGTTTTTCAGTGTTTTCAGAGTTGAGTAAACTTGGTAGATGCGTGAAGCATTCAAATGTGCCCCCGGTTCCCCTTAGATACATATAACAAATAATTGATTTCGTTATATCAATTCGGTGTTCCTGTGTAAGTGATAAGTGGGGCCCTCAACACAATACGAGGAGTTTTACAGAAGTTCTGTCCAACTGGTCATAACTTTTGCTAGATTTGATGTAGAAGTTTACATGATATTTGGGTGAGATAATACTGACGTAATTCTCGATCAAGTGACAGCCAAAAAATCAGATCAATTAGATAGAAATAAATGCTTAAACTGTTGCCATGAAAACCAGAAGTCATGAAATGCCGCCCAAATTTTGTAGTGCTCACTTAAAAAGAATTGAACACCTGCTTGCATTATCTGTGTTTTGACTTCTTGAATAAAAGTATATTCATAATTTTTTTCATGAAATACAATCAGTTAATCGTAAAACCATTAATAACAATGGAAACTGGTATTATAATCACATTTCAGTTACTTTACCATAACTCAAGCAGTTTCTCATTTTTTAATGAGATGAGCAATTTCTCGGATATGGATGACACCGTATATACCTGTTCTATTTCTTCATTTGAATTGGATAAAAACTAGCAGAGAGAGTAGGAACCTTCTATAATACAGGCAAGGAAGACAGCATGAGTGACAGAAGCAAATGAAGATTGTATAAACTTTTTCTGAATGAAGAAAACACACATTTGAAAGGCTAAGAGAAGAAGGGCGGGACAATGCCAAAACAGATCTTAATATGAAGACTGAAGTATCTTATTTAGAAATGGTCAGAAAGTATGAGAAAATGTATTTACAGGGTCCCAGTCATTAGTTTAGGAAGTCGTGAAATGGCTTTGGATATTTCGAATATATTCTGTTCTATATCTCCTGTAATAATTAAATATTTTGACAAGATATATCAAGTATGTGTCGGTTAACAAGATGTCAGTCGCATTTCGTGACTTTTGGTTTCCATGGCAACAGATCAACAATTTATTTTTATTTCTTTGACCTGATTTTTTGGGGATCATTTGCAAATTACCTCAATATCAACTGACCCGAATATCATTTTTCTGTAGAAAATCTAGCAAAAGTTATGACAAGTTGGACAGAACTTATGGAAAACCCATCTTACAGTATAAAAAGTCTGTAAAACACCAACAATGATCTCAGCATGAGGACTATGAGGTTTTATTTTTTAAGGGATATATTTATAAGGTAAGAGGAAATGTACTCAGCATCAAGTTCATTATTTTAAGAATTTAGGAAATGTTAGGGATTATTTTTAATAGGTTTCCTGTCCTGTATCCCTGGTAAAAATTGAATTTTTTGACAAGATACAATGAATCTGTGTCTCTAAAAGTGCCTTGGGCCGCATTTCATGACTTTTGGTTTCCATGGTAACAAATTAACCATTTATTTTTGTTTCTACGATCTGATTTTTTCAGAATCATCCACAAATTACATCAATATTATTTGACCCAAATAGCATGTTTCTGTATTAAATATTGCAAAAGTTATGGCAAGTTGGACAGAACTTTTGGAAAACCCCTCGTATACTGTTCTCAAGATGAATCATCAGCCATAGAGTAGGTCGGGGCAAGAAGCCCGGGTTAGGTGAGAGGCCCCCCCAGGCTTATATCCAAACTTACATTTTTGGTGCGTTTATTAATTGATAGGATTGACGCTAGAGGCGTTTTAGGTGATGTCACAAATTTTCAGGGCAAACAGCACCAAACCATAGTGATAATTTAAGAAACAAAGAAATGTGCATGGTTTTTGTAACTTTGACTAATTCTTTGAAAGGCGTTGTCAGAAATAACTTTGGAAATTTTTTAAAGAATAATAGATATCTGCATTGCTTCACTTTATGACTATCACATAAATATGATTTGGATCGTGTTTTTTGCATTTTAATTCAAAATATTGAGGCCAAATTAAAATATGTGGGTTTGGGGCGAGAGGCTCCACAAGATATGGGGCATGAGGCCCCCTTCACTGGGGGGTGGAAGCTGCTTCAGGAACCATTAAATAATGTGTACTTTACCTTAAATCTTGATAGAATAGCTAATTAAAATAGAAAAAATTTGGCCCGAAATTGAAACTTTGTCAAAAAATATTAAAAAATAAAAGTATGAACAGAAAAATTCTAAAATTCAGAAAAAGTGAATAGAATGCCTTAAAAAGGATAGAAGAACCCTAAGAAATAACTTTTAGGCTGAATGCACTCGCAAAAAATTTCCAATAGGATTATAATAGGGGGGCTTCTTACCCGATGGGTGGGGTAAGAAGGCTATTTTAACTTTTTTTACAAAAATGGCCGTAACTCCTTAATAAAAATTGGTAGACATTTGTTTCACTGGTTAATAGTAGAGTCAAGTGATCCCTTCCTGATAGCATAAACATTCAAATAATCACCCATAAAAAGTAGGTCAAATCGCACCTCGAAGTTAAGGGGGGCCGCATGCCCTGACCTACTCTAATTTGCTTGAGTAAACTTGTTATGATATGTTGCTGTGATACTCAAAGACATATTGTCCTGAGAAAATGAGAAATGTATGTTATTTTGTCCACAGGCACAGCCCTGTATCTGTCAACTGATATGCAGTATAAATATCTTAAACAGACTGTACAGTAGGGGAGACTGGGGTTAGTTGAATCGCGGGGTTAGTTGAATATTGGCCTAAAATCAACTTTATTTTAAATTTTTGGCCAAACTGGTACTTTTGGTAGATACCCTGTTTATTGGCACATGCTAATTCTGTAGGCAAGAAAGTTTGTTTTTGGGGTGCTCTAGTAACTTGTTTGCTCAGTCTTCGAAGGGGGTTATTGTTTAGCTATGATTTTAATCCAGGTGAACTAACCTTATTTCTAAATAAGCAAATCCATGCCTAATCCACACCCAGAAGCTTTTTGTTGTGTGACTTTGACAAGACTGAAAAATAAGACAATATTGTGTTCCAGGTGTGATGGGGTTAGTTGAATCATGCAAGGTGGAGTTGGCCTTAACATAGATTTCAAGTGTTCAAATTGCCTTACAAGTCATTGTTAGTTGGAGTTACTGCAGTTTAGAACTACTACAGTGCATATTTGTATTCCTGAAAGGGATATACGGAAAAACCAGCTTTTTTGCCAAAAATAGACAAAAAATTAAGTAAATTACAGTATACAATTTCTTTTCAAATGAGTGTTGTAATGAAGCTGGTGGTCATCATAGGGATATCAGTTATGCAAAGGAAACCCCTTTTATATGAAGTTGTCTCCAAATTCTTATAGCGCTTCAACTAACCCCGGGGTCGGGGTTTGTTGAATCAAAATTTTTTGTGGAAGTTTGTGTCTGTGATACAAATTTCAATAATCATTTACAATATCTCTTGGGCTGATCATTGAGTTAAACACGCTCACTATCACATGCTAAAATTTGGTGTGAATATCTTGTACCATTTGCTCTCCAGAGCAAAAATAAAAATGAGTGTGCCAACTAACCCCGGTCTCCCCTACAGCCAGTCTAGGCGACTGCCTGTGTTTTGTCATATTACTTCTAACAAAAAGGTTTGGTGAATGATATAAATAGAGAATCGCTAAAAACACAAACACCCACATATCATTGTGATTTGTTATATAGGATTGGAAAATACCCTGACTGTTGTGAAAGCAAACAAAAAAATGTTATTGTCTTGAGAAAATATGTTTTGGGGCTTCTAAGAAAAAATAACAATGGGAAAGGATATACAAATGGAAATGATTTGTGTTAGATTTAGATTTATTGTATATTTCCCACACCTACATTACTTTAAAAATATAAATATAATTATATATCAAAATGTTGTAATTACAAAGATGTGTGAAAGGCGGTGTATTCAAGCAGTTATTTACTATAACCCACGTCTGGTGAATGCATACCCTGATATAGATTGATTAATAAATATGATTCAAAAATAAATAACAATCATTACTCAGAAGTGTATAGATTAGTCAGGATTTACAATTATCATTTATATTAACTCGTAATATAATGTAAAATGTTTCAAATTTTACATGTAATATATTATTTATTTTTAAAAATTAGTTTTTCCAGTGGCCTACTTATAAAAAAACAGTAGTAACTTTTTTTTAACTGTTGCATAACATGAAAAATCAACCATTAGGCCTAGCAGAGATATGGTAAAGCAAATAAATTTTATAATCATGATCAAGATTACAAGTGGTAATACTTAATCCATAATTTTATTTAATCCATAATTTGTTATTTTTCTCAATATTTCCCACATTGACTGAACATAATTACTATCTTAAATTTTGGTTGTGTATGATATAGACATTGGATGGCGAGGAGACCAATATTGAGTTTTCTTGGCAGAAGCAGTAATATTGGTCAGACCAAGATCAAGAGGCTCTGATGAAGTTTTTCAGGATAAGGGAACTTAGCTGGCTACTAATAACTTATGTCCTTTACGGCTTAGTGGAGGTCACTAAGAAGGGGTAATCAACCCATTTTTTGCTAATTTTTTAAATAATCTTTTTGAATATGTGTGCAAACATGTGTTTTGCTTGAGCAAACCTGCTGTGTGATTATTATGTAATGCATTACAGAAATGATAACATCAGCATTTAAGGGGACATTCTTAGTAGCCACCTTAGTTCCCTTATCCTGAAAAGCTTCAATAAGCCAGCAACTCTTAAACCTAAAGAGCCAATATCACGGACGTAGCTAAGACCTGGCTTAAGATTAAAACTGGTCTTAAGTAATTTCCTTACTAGGAGGTGCTGCCTTTTTATCACTGAAATTTACGTCTCTGAACAGCCAATCAGGCTTGCGGTTGTAAACATTTGGGGCCAGGTCCGACAATATGACCGACCCCACCGGCGCCTACTTTCAGTGCGCTCGAAAACCAGCGAGAGTCTAATAAGGACGAAAGCTCTGATTGGATGGTACCAGAAACATGAACAAATGAACTTCAATATGTTGATGCTTGGAGATCAGAAGTTCAGAAATACCTGCAACTTCCACTGTGATGATCCGCATCTATTCACCCTGAAATAGAAGCACATAGAAAACATTAAAATAATTTTGTTAAACATACAGTTCAAAGTCAGCGTATATTTCTAATTTTGCATTAAATGATTTTTTTTTTTAACTAAGTAAGGCCAAATAGCCTTTAATTAATTCATTACTTGTTTGTTATAATACTTCGATTGTTTTTATCAACTGAGAACATCCTCAAACACAAGACTCTATTTACACAACACTCTGTTTACACAAGACTCTATTTACGCATGATCAGTGGAACTCTCGTGATGGACATGACCGCAATTTCAGTTCCCATAGGCACTATAACAGAAAATCTAACACTCATGAAGACAGAAGACGATGCCTATATTGTGCAGAACACAGTCATGAACCGAGAGAGTGTGGCTTTCGGAAACCAGCTCTATGTAGACAGTGTGGTTCGCATGGCCACAAGCAGAAGTTTTGTGTTGAGTTTACCCATAGATAGGTTATTGGCCAGGACTGCCCCAATGAACCTATCCCTGAGACTGTTTCTGAATGTGATTCAATTGTGTTTCCTGAACTAGCAAATTTTAGAAAGCGATTCCACAAAAGCTTGATCTTTGGTCATCTTAACATAAAGTCTAAGGAACAAGATGCATGAAGTATCTGAGATCTTAACAAATAATTATGTTGATATTTTCTGTATTTCTGAAACCAAGCTTGATGATTCTTTTACAACATCCCAATTCAGTATAAGAGACTATAGAATTCATAGGAAAGATCGTGACTCTCATGGTGGAGGGTTACTTGTGTATGTCAGATCCTCCATACCTCATAGAATTAGAAATGAATTCTCATGTAGTAATGGTGTTGAGTGTCTTTCCATTGAAATTATGCTAAAACATGATAAATTTTTGTTTATATTTGTGTATAAACCTCCTACTGTTAAGACTGTTGAACTGGAAATGTCCTTAAGTTACTTGATGGAAAACTATATGTCTGAGATTAGGAGTATTTTCATTGTTGGCGACATTAATATTGATATGCAATGCAGGACTAAGTCAATTGATGACTTTTTGAATATGTATACATGTAGTCTAAAGAACATTGTTGATATGCCTACATGTTATAAAAGTGTTGAGAGACCTTCTCTTATTGATGTCATAATGACTAATTCGCCTTCTAGACTGGCTTCTCATCTCAATGTCTCTATTGGTGTAAGTGACCATCATAACATCATCTGTGCCGCTACAAAATTGCATCTAAATCTTAATCAGAAAAGACAGATTAGATACAGGTCCATGAAGAATTTTGATGCTGAAAAATTTGTCTCAGATCTTTCTAATGTGCCATTTCATATCTGTGAAATATTTGAAGAACCAGATGATGTAATATGGTCTCATAATAAGTTACTTATGATGTCATTGATATACATGCACCCGTAAAACAAACGTTAATTAGAAAGCCCCAAGTACCTTACATGAATGGTCAACTTAGAAAAGCGATAAATGTGAAAGCAATGCTCAGACGAAAATTTGATCGATTTAAAGATAATCTTTCTTGGTCTCGTTATAAATCCCAGAGAAATTTAGTTACTGCATTAAAAAAGACGTCTATTCAAAAATATTTTAACCAAAGATGTAATCTATCAACCAATTCTAAGTCATTTTGGAAAACAGTTAAACCATTCATGTCAGATAAGTAAGTGTCTAGCAATGTAATATCTTTACAGGAAAATGACAGATTGGTCTCTGACCAGTCTGAGGTCTGTTCTTTGTTTAATGACTACTTCATAAACATAGCAAATGATTTGTCTGAATGTATTGATGCTGAAAAATTGAACTGTGAATCACTGATTGATCACTATGCTGATCATGTTGATATTTCATTCATAAGAGATCACAGTAATGTGTTACCTGAGAGTAGCTTTAGTTTTTCACAGGTATCAGTTGCTGACACCTGCAAAAAGTTGAAAGGCCTCAAGAGTAACAAAGCCTGTGGCTATGATTTGATATCAGCTGATTTCTTCAAACTTGGGGCTGAAAAGATTTGTTACTCTCTCACCTATGTAATTAACCTGTGTCTCAAAAATAATGTTTTCCCTGATGAATGTAAACATGCTGAAGTTTCCCCGGTATATAAAAAGAATGATCAGCTCATGAAGAAAAACTATAGACCTGTCAGCATTTTAACGTCTACATCAAAAGTTTTTGAAGGGATTGTATGCGATCAACTTATGTCATTCTATCAAGACAAACTGTCATCTATGTTGTCAGCATATAGATCTAAATACAGTTGTAGTAATGTGATTTTAAAATGTATTGAGGACTGGCGTTTATCATTAGATAATGGAGATAAGGTGGGCTGTGTGGCAATGGATCTCTCGCGTGCGTTTGACTCAGTGCCACATGGGCTGCTTGTAGCAAAGCTTAATGCTTATGATATTTCCTTAAACAGTTGTACTTTCATAAAAAGCTATTTGACAAACCGCATGCAGAGAGTGAAAGTTAATGATAAAAGAAGTAATTGGTTATACATTAAAAGGGGAATCCCCCAAGGTAGTCTGATGGGGCCGGTATTGTTTAACATTTTTGTTAATGACTTGGTTGTACGATTGCAAGATATATGTTCTGTATATAATAATGCTGATGACAATACGTTGTCTTATTGTCACAAAGATATTGAAATTGTCAAGTATAATTTAGAAAAGGTTTGTGATTCTGCAGTCCAGTGGTTTGAAAGAAACCACATGAAAGCGAATCCAGATAAATTTCAATTTATGGTAATTTGTAAGAAAAATGATCAAGGAACAAGGCCAATTGTACTTCATGTTAATGACTCTGTTATACCACCATCTAACTGTATTAAACTTCTAGGTGTTAATATTGACAATACGCTCAGCTTTAAATCTCATGTAAATGATCTTGTGAAACGCTGTGCAAAACAAATCAATGCTCTAAGTCGTTTATCGCATGTCCTTACTACAGGGGAACAAGAAGTGCAACGAAATGACAATGTGTTTGGTGCTCAAGTAGCTTTGCCACGTCACAAATTTTCATGCTCCTCTGAGCACAGACAGAGCCTGAACATGTCAACTGAATCCTAAGAATCTATCAACACACAAATGAATTGATTGCGTAGTTTGCTATTGTTGACTTTTTTGCAATGTGTCATAATATAGGCCTACTGACAGAGGGTGTAATGCATTTTTCTTCAATCATCTCAATATTGGGTGATACAATTCTATTCAACAAAACTTAAAAGGAAAAATGGCCTCTGTTGAAAGATCGGGAGAGGGGAGATAGAAAGCCAAGTGGATGGAGATGTATAGAGAGATATGGAAATATATGGAGAGGTAGACAGAGAGGTAGGCAGAGAGGTCGGCAGAGAGTTAGGCAGATAGGTAGGCAGAGAGATGGGCATGCAGAGAGGTAGGCAGGGAGGTAATTTTCACTCCAAATGTGAGGGGGGGACATGCAGTGATGCGATCGGAATCGGCCGTCGGATCCGTGGATGAACAGTCAAGATCTTTTACATTCAAGAATTCCAACTTTTTTATGGTATGGTAAGCAAATAGGTGCGGGACATATCTCTCAGAACTCTTCCCTACCAAATTTACCCAAAGGGACATTACCACAACACATTTTGTTTTCACACCAAAAAGTGGGGGGGACATTTCATATTATGTCCCCCGGGGTCAAATATGTGGGGGGACATGTCCCAGGTAGGCACAAAGGCAGACAGGAATTCAGGCAGACAGATATGCGATTAATGGAGAAATATATACCAAATTGACATATAGAGATATTGATGGATAGATAGACGGAGATAGACAGAGAAAGACATAGCATGGCAGAGAGATATGGACTGACAGATTCAAAGATTCATTCACACGTATATTTTATCAGTTGGTTATTCTGATGACAAGTACATGTATCAGAGAAAAAACAGTTATCAATTGAATATTTCATAATAATTATTAGTAAGTTTTACTGGACTGGAAAAAAATAACTGTCTGACAATGTGAGACTGGTGCATTTTCCTAACTGTGACCAACTAAGTCATTTTTGCTTTGTTGAACTTAATCACCTATCAATTGTCAAATAAAAAGTATTAGTTGATTGTTGTCTTCACCTTGGCAAATATTTACACTCAGTGTTCAATGGTGCAAAGAAAAATCACTCGTCACAAGACCACTTGAGCCACAAATCACTTGATCCTTTCGTTGCACTTCTTTTTCCCCTGTAGTAACACAAACTGTAAATTACAAATCTTGGAAGTATTTGTTCTAGCGAATTTCAGTTATTGCTCTTTAGCGTATGACAGCTGTGGAAAAACAGAGGCTAGAAATTTAGAAAAAATGTTAAAGAGAGCTTTAAAGTTTGTTTATCTTGATTTCCAGTCTTGTTACCTAGAACTACTAAAGAAAGCTAAAATGTCACCACTGTATGTACAAAGGAAGTATGAGTTACTCATTTGTGTTCATAAAATTCTGAATGATGAGGTGCCACCTGTATCGCCTGATTTTTATATCAGAATTGAAAGTAACTATGACTTACGAAACCGTGTAAGATTGAGACAATGTAATTATAACACAGTAATGTATGGATATAATGCTCTTAGATTCAAAGGTGCTCTTTTATGGAATCGCTTACCTGATGTTTTTAAACTGGATGATTTTAAAGATTTTACAGGTGATTTCATTACCATGCGATTTTTGTCATTCACACTTGGCTGTTAGGAATCAATGCTGAACCAGTAGGGGAAGCTTGGGAGAGTTGGGCCACAGGGAGGGTTGGGCCACCCTGATTTTTTAGGAAACTAATAATTTTTTGAGAAAGCTGTAGCCACCAAAATTTTATAAAAATAAAAATCTTTCAATGGATGTAACATTTCTGGCTAATTTGCTTGTCACGATCTTAAGAGAGAAGAAAATTCAAATTTGGATGAAAAACGGAAAAACTGAGCCATGTTACGAGTTTTCAATTATCTGTCCAAACAAGGACTGAGAAAATTTTCTATGGCATGCTTGGTAGGCTTGACTATTCAGTTGTTATTAACATATTTTTGAAAATTATCAGGCAACCGGTTTTGTCATAATTGGGATTTAGAGAAAAATGGTGGAATGGGGGAGAGTTGGGACAGTGCCAATACTCTCCCCACATGTGTTGCATTTACCCAGATTTATTTTTATTAAGACAGAAGAACTTGTCTAGAGCAATTTTCAACAGAGATTGAATATTTTTACGCCTTAATAATTATTCATGGTCTAATAAAATTAGATATCAGGAAATCTAGATGGGGAGAGTTGGGCCATCAGTCCGAGGCTTAAGTCTCTCAGCAAACTAGAGTTGCAAGAGGCCTCATTTCAGGATTAATGACTTCTATGACCACTACACTACAGGTTAGAAATATTATGGCCTCAAGTACAGCTTTACCGAACCTGATATATTGCAATGGCCCAAGTCTCCCCCCTGAATGGCCCAAGTCTCCCACTTGATGGGGAGAGTTGGGCCAATTTTTTTCCAATTTTCATAGGGCTGTAGCTCATATGTTCTTGGGCAAATATCAATGCAAACCTAAAAATATTTTTCTGAAATATTTCAAGATACAATACATTCATAAAGCATGTTTATATAATCATTACTGTAAGCAGGAGGTGCAAGAATGTAAAAAGTGGCCCAACTCTCCCAAGCTTCCCCTACTTACTACGTTTGATAAATCCAATGTGTGACGTTCTGTTGCTTCTAAACCAATCAGATTAACTAAAAATGTCATGTATTTGGTGGATCTAGAACTTAAGAATCGTGTACTAATGAAATCACCTGTAAACGTAAATTAAATGATTATGATTTTAAATGTCAGTGTGGTGACTGCTTTTTATGCAGTCTGTATTCCATGTAACTTTAATTCTCATTTTCATCTGTAAATATTTCATCTGTCTCGTTTTATGATCATTGTCGGGAACAAGCACTTGTGCTTTTGTTACTTGTTATTTCTGTACTGCCGACTTTTAAATAAAATTTTACTTACTTACTTACTTACTTACTTACAGCTCCCCCCCCCCGTTTCCAAGGCCTGGATCCGCCACTGACCAAAAAATCAGACATTGCGTCTGAAGAAGTTGTGAAGTTGTTACAATGCAAATACAGCCAACAACAGAAGCCCATTAATGAGTCAATATAATAGCAGACGTAAAACATATAATAGGCCTACAGTGTAGCGACAATGCATGAACTTTCTTATAAGCTCTTATAATTGTTTTTTAATTTAGCAAATATCATACCACGTTTTCAGCGTCCATGTCGCTTGTGCAGCCATTAGCAGTAAACCCACGTGAGTGTCAGGAAGATGGGGCGGGGCAAGGTGAGGGGGGAGGGATCCCCATAATGACGTCATTCCACTTGCGCATGCTTGGTCAGAAAACCGACCATGCAGGCGCGCAAAATGTCCTCCTCCGCTGGCATACATGTATGTGGACTCCCGGGTGCGCAATGTGCAACGGGAAGCCAGAGAGGTCTAAGACTTATGCCCAGTTCTCACGGCACGTTACGGAGAACTTTTTTGCCACTGAGGGGTAGCTTGAGTTGAATTCAAGAAAAAAAATCACTATCCCGGCGACATACAATGTTTATAAAACCATTACATAATTAATTAAAAGCATATCAGTGCGGGGTTCTTTTTGTTCACTGCGGGGAAGAAAAGTTGTACGCCGTCCCCAAACGTTCGCCGGGGGAAAGGAATTTCCTCCTCCTGAGGGATACTTTTATATCGCCCCGAGATATAAAAAGTACCCCTCAGGGAACCTATAACTGCCCCTCAGTGAACCTATTTCACCGCGGCGGGATGTCAAAAACTGCCGGCGAGGCTTCAAATGTCCCCCCAGGGGCAGGAAAGGTCCCCGCGGGGGCAGGAAGGGTCCCCGCGGGGGCAGGAGAGGTCCCCTCAGGGGCAGGGGATGTCCTAATATCCCGCCGGAGATGTTTTTGAGGCGCTCTCACTGAAAAAATCCACGCCGGACATCAAAAATCAAGAAAATTTTGGGCTCTGTTCCGCCGTCATGAAAAAAAAGTTTGTACCTGTTGAATCTTTTTTGACATCCACGGCGCAGTTTTTCCATTTCTAGGAACCGCTGAGGGGAACAAAAACTTCCCCTGGGGGATGTGAAAAGTCGACGGCGGATCACCCAAATTCATCCAAATTACCAGGAAATACTTCGACGCCGATTTAAATAGTTCTCCGGGAGCCGCCGTGAGAATGTAGCATTAGACCTGGCTTATTTCTGTTGGTGAAATCAGGCCAGTGAGATTTGGATTTATATATTGAGCTTATTAACTATTTTGGAAATACTTGACCATCCTAAAGCATTCATTGCACATTGAATGCAATGCATGGATGAGATAATGAATCAACATACCTTGCATGAATGTGAAGGCCGCAAGAAATGATAGCATCTTTTCTGCAATTATCTTATAACAATTCTATGACTATTCTCATTACATGATGCTTTTTTCAAAAAGTCAAGTTTTGCAGAGCTAAGTTGTTACCCTATAGATCATGAGCTTTTTGTGTTTTTGGGCTGAAATGTTTGCCTGGACATTCTAATGATCAGAATCTTAGATGGAGACTGTTCTGAACTAATAATAAGTAAGTACTTTATTTAATCGCATAAAACAAGAAAATTGGCATGTACAATCTTGGTCAAAGACACTTACTCAATAATGTGCTTTGTGTTGGGTTACTTTGTTGAAGTATAATCTCTGAATTTGAGTTTTTAAAAAAAAGCAGAATGTAGCCGCCCTCTATTGGAGAAAGCATGTAGCCATGCAGGAGTTGTTTGATATTATTGAATTAATGAAATGGAGCTACATTGTAGAATTATTTTGCAAAGATAGGACTTGCAATGGCATCACCGAAAATTACATCACTCTTATTTCTCTGGCTGTAAATATTTGGAAAACATTGAATGTAAATCTTGTGAGCAATTTAAGCGACGCGAACACATGGTTCCTTCCTCAATTCCATTTGTGTAGAGCATGTTATATGGTTTATATTTTAAGTGCTACTTTCAGACATCAGTGTTTATAGGCCCTAAGAGGCAAAACTGTTTTTTTTGTATGGCTTTGATGGAGGCTTGGCAGGTTATAGGAAGATTACGTTGGTAGTAAAAGCGGTTTATATTATGCCTCCAAATGTCATTAAAAATACGTTCTGCTATAAAAATGACATAACCCCTAGGAGGATGCTCGTCTTTTAGTAATGCGACACTTACGAATAAGGAGAACATTATCATAGATGAGCCAGACCTATGCAATTCTGCATTGTGCCTCAATAAATTAGGAGCTAACATTGAGACGTCCATGGTTTTTTGCATTGCTGGGTAGTATAATGAAAAAAAAATAAGAATATATCAATTTTATGTGTCATTCATGTAATTGCCTCTAATGGAGCCATGAGAGATTAACAGTCCGACAAATTGTAATATATTGTTGCTCGTAGGCAAGGGCTTGTGCATTCTGGATGCTCTAGTCTCCTTGGGATGAAATGGCAGGAAGATGTAGGTGATTGAGAAATAAAAAGAATAATTTATTTTGTTATATCAAATGTAGCTTGATTGGTTCATGTCATGTCATTAGATGCAAACCAAGAACCCATGTCTGCCTTGACCATATTTTTGTAGAAGTAACTGTTGGGAAAAAACTTGCTATTCACAAGAATTAAATATATTTTATTTTATGAAAGTATGTTTTTGTTGCATTTACCTATGATACCATAGCGGCAATTTTGTGTCAGTTGCTGCAAAATGGCAAAAAGCAAGGAGGTGTCACTTCAGTGAATCCGAACGGCATTATTTTTGGTATTATTGAGATAAAGTCAAAGTGACATTGAGAGCATGCAGCTGTATTGCACTATTACCAAGCATGGGCGTACCAACCGGCCTTCCTGTCACATAAGGGGGAGAGCGAGCTATGCTACTTTGTCCTTAAATTCTAACATGGAAGGAAGGGATGTGACCAGGGCGGTGGATCTGCCCTGATATCAGTCAGGATTTCCCCAGATATCCCATTTGCCCGCAAAATATGCCTTTGCTACCAAGAAAAAAAAAAGGCAAGGCAATGATGTAGATGTTCCCACCGGATGCCAAGAAATGGTTGCTCAATGCAAGTGCCTATGGGAACGCCTGAAAGTGAATTCCAAGAAGGAGATGGTTACTGTTAAAAGGTCCCAGACCGCAACCGATAGAGACTATTGTCGTCAGCACAGAAGCATTGTTGCCTATGTTTTGTGAGATGATTGTTTCTGCTCACCTAGAGAACGTTTTTGATGATGATGCCTCACTGGAGGATGCTTCAGAGCCCCCCCCCCCCCAAACTGTAATTCTTTGTTGTTGTAATATTCAAAGCTGCTTTGCCGTCTTTTGAATGACATTTTTTCCCTGCCAAGTGCAGTACTACTTGGGTATTATTAAAACATCAATTTATTTTATAAATATACAAGCCCATCCCGCTTTTCCTCTTATCATATCATTTGGCCTTGTTTTCGAACTTCAGAGATTAATGGTGTTTGTAGCAGTTGAGTTTTTTATATACTATGTGTAGACTTAAACTCAGCATATGTTCCTTGATCCTGCTCCGCTTGAGTTATTGGTTTAGCCAGACAAGGTCTTATCTTAGACCTGGCTCAACTCTTAATACCATGTTGGTGAAAACGGGCCACAGTGTCTTGCTGGATAATCATGATAAAGGTTGAATCATACACACATAAATTGTGTAATGTAAATGAAAGAAAAATTGGGTTGACCTCTACAGATTATCCCTCATTGAAAAAGTCACAAACATAATATTTGTTTTTGAAATTTCTATGGAATTTCTAAAAGCTTTGGTAGCTTTGATACTTCTTGTTTTGTTTCCTGTATGCAAAACCAGTATCCAAAATCACAAGAAGCGACATTTTGAAATGAGGGATAAAGGGGTAATGAAAAAATGGAGTTTTTAGTTATTCTCTTTGAAGTCAGGGATTTTCTTATTGGTCGATTGCCAAAATTTTGCAGATGTATGATAATTTGGCACTGGCAGCGGTTACTGGTGGTATATGCAATTATGCATGTTTGAAACAGTCAGTGCAGAGGTGATCTTATCTTACATAATATAACTGTTTTTTATTCAATCTTAACTCCATTGTATATTTGAGAGTTGCTTGTGGAAATGTTCTCCCTAAATTTTCAGTCATTGTTTAATTAGTGTAGCCAGCAAACCAGAAATTCTAGCACTTGAATAATTTAAAGTTCACAGGTGCATGGCTCGACCCCTTTGTGATATTAACATCTAACCAGTTACAAGTGGGCAAATTTGTTTTCCCAAAGCATGAGCTGAGATGTGCTAAGGATTGAAATTTATATAAATTCAGAATCACATCTTTCATGAAACGATGTAATCTGAAGATGTCAATTGTGAATTCTGATATCTGGTGTGCTTTAATGACTAATGATTGTAGCCTGCTGTGTGTAGTTTGATTTGCAAGATCTATTGATGTACCATCACTGTCTATCGGCTATGTTAAAAATCGAGAGGTTCACTGGACATATTATAATCTGCACACAATTGAGTTCAACCCAATTTGCCTCATTGGTATTTGCATGAGAAATATTAATAAAACCTCTTTTAAAAAGAATGATGCCAAAAATGCCTTGTTAATGTTAAAAAAACATTAATTGAGGTTCAAATCTCCTGATAACCAATCTCAATTATTCGTGGTATCTGCTTTGCTGGTGCAACACATCTGCATCATTACATTCAATCAAATTAAAATAACAATTTTTCCTCTAATTCTTGGCTGACATTCTGTTCCAGGAAGCATCAATGCCATTTGGTGATGGATGGCATCAAAAATCAGCAGACAGAAGAAATAGATGCTTTGTGCGTTGAATTGATATTTTTAAAAAAAAACTTTTTTCCTTCTGAGGTTGTCTACCCGCTCAACATGAAAATCAGGAAACAAATTATATATTTCAGAAGTAAAACTGATGTTGTAGGGCACATTGCTGTATTTGTATCAACCGTTTTACTTTCGACAATTGAGTTAATATTAGATTTAGAACAATTACATTATGTAGATGACCTATGGCAGATTTCACGAAAAAGCTGCAAAATGACTTACCACAACTTGTCCACAAGTTACATTAGCACAATACTGATAAGGCCAGACATAATCGATTCCTAGATTCTCAGATTTTCTCAGGGTGCTTCTTCTGAGGATAGCTGGCAGGACAAAAAAAAGCTGAAATCTAAATCTTTTATTGTGTCAATCCATTAAATAAAATCATGGGTAATCAATCTTTTCTGTTGGATTGGTAGGTCAGATTAGCTAAAACTATGGCCTTGTGCTAATGTAACAACAATGAATGATGTAGGACGGAATTTTTTATGCTGATCCTACTGCAATATAAATGAAGTAACCAGCAGGGTACCACCCCTGGCCTGCTCTTGGGAGACCTGGCTTTCAGTTTAGAAAAAATTTGAGATCTAATCATGTGTTTTTTAACGTAATTTTTATGTACACATTTTGCTAATGTAACACTATGAAATGGACGGATGCAAAATTTCAGTTACATTAGCAATAAAGAAACAGGTACCACACCCACTTGTTTATGTTTTTGGTGATGTAAATAGGCAAATAAGACACGTTTTTCAATAAAATATTATAATTTCATGTTTGAAATTGGCATAAGTAGCGAGAACACAGAAAAATTTCCATGTAAAAGTTGCTAATGTAACCTCAGTGTCCTGTGACGGAATCGAGTTACATTAGCAGTCTTTTTTTATTTTTCATTTTTTTCAAGTTTTATAATGACCAAGACAATTAAAAATGGTTCCAAAATAATTTTCAAGACGTTTTTTATCAATCACATACCATTACATTTTCCTGAATTGGTTTTAGCAGATTCCACAGAGTGCCAAAGTAAGCATGTCTGATCACCAGTAAGTTTGGTCGTCCAAAATTGTCCTCATGAGGCATAAAAAATATCTTTTTAAGAGGAAAAAGCTACATATTTGAGGAATATTTTATTGATATTTATTCATTACCTCACAGATATACTTAGTAATAGGTTTACTTGCTTCAGGAAGTAACAGAGAGATAATAAAAGGGTTGGAAAGTTTAAGGTACCTTTTAAGAGCACTTTTCGTGAAATCTGCCCTTAGATGCACAGACTGTTTCAGTCAATCAGACCATGAAGATATCACTCCTAGGCAATGCCAATGTCAAACTGTTATCCATTTTGTGAGGAACAATAGATTTCCATAATTTTGGCAATAGGCATACAAGATAATCTTGAAGCTTCAGATAGGATTTCAGAGAGAATTTTCAAAATACAGTCAGACCAAGAATTATTCAGACGCTTGCTGTTTTGTTGTTTTTTAAAGGAATTATCAATTAAACCAACAAAACATGCAATCGAAAACATCCTTGGCGTTACATGTAACCTGCACAAAACAAATTTATTGCAAATTGTCAAGAAATGTGGTGAAAAAAGCTACCTTTGTTAACTCCATGAACCAAAAATTATTCAGACACTTTCACAATGTTATGGAAAGTGAACTATTTACTTTTATTTGTCTGTATTTATATCAAAATAATGTTCACAAACTACCTAGGGACCATTATGACTGCATAGTATGACATGTGTGACCATCAATTGAGAAAATTAGGATAAATTTTGGAGATAAACATTACGTCCAGTTTATCACATTTTCTTGCACTCTTTAACCTCAAACATGCCTTGCATTGATTCAAATTGCTTCAGTTTACCATAGAATTGTATTCTTAAAACTTCGAGTCACAATATGAAATATTAGAGGCCGCATACTAAGTTTAGTGCGCATTTGTATTTATTTGCCCAATTTTACCAAAAGAAAAACATGTCCATGTGACACCAAAATCTAACAATTTTTTGGAAAGCAAGATTCATTATCTATTTCAAGCTATATTCCATGCATGGTCCGAACAGCAACCTAATGGGGCACTTTGGACTTCATTTGGGAAGGGGGCAAAAATGTGGTTCTTCGGCCTGAATCATCAGTCAATGCTATTCCAATGGAGATTGCTCCATGAAAGCACCCTATAGTTTTAGTATGGCATACCATTTGTAAACAACTGGTGTAAATGGGCTATCCTGTATATGCAATAAAGTGAACAACCTCAGGAAGGCCATGCAACTTTATTTCAAGTGATTTGATGGATTGCCGTGGCTCAATGGGCAAGGATTCAGAGAGCAGTTGGAGCCAAAAACAGAAGGAAAATACTAAAGTGCATAAAATTTTTCAAATTGGCCTGTATTTCAATTTTAATTTGATAGAACAGTTAACAATGGTCATTTTAATGATATTTTGAAATATTTCCAATTGATATCTTAGACATTTCAGCCACATTAATCAAGAAAATGTGATAAACTGAATCAGATGTTTATCTCACATATTCATCTAAATTGTCTTAACTGATGATCACACCTGTCATCCAATGTGGCCACAATGATTCCATGGCAGTTTATTAGCAATATTTGGGATAAAAGTTACTAAATAGTTCTCTTTCTTCAACTTTGTAAAAGTGTCTGAATAATTTTTGGTTCCTGAAATCGACACAAGTAGCTATTTTCATCCGATTTTATTTCAGTTTGCAATAAATTTGTATTGGACAGGTTACACTTAATACAAAAGATGATTTTGACTACATGTTTCATTGCTTACTTTGTAATTCCTTCAAAATAATAACAAAACAGCAAGCGTCTGAATAATTCTTGGTCTGACTGTATGTATTTTGTCATTACCCCTTTATCCCTCGCTTCAAAGTATTGCTGCTTGTGATATTGGATACTGGTTTTTCGGCCTGTCGGGAAACAAACAAAAGGCATCAAAGCTGCCACCCCATGATGAAATTGCATAGAAATTATGAAGAGATGTTTGTAACTTGTCTAGGAAAGGATCATCTGAAGAGGTCAACCTCAGTTTTATTTGTTTGCATTACATGCAGTAAATTGCACAATTCACCATTTCATGGACAAGAGGTGTTTGTGTAAAAACTAAGTATCTGATTCATGGAGAATTTTCAATATGTAATCCATGCTGATGAACAGCTATGGACACATTTGATGACATGTTTAGCCAAACCATAATATATTACAGGTGATTTCATTACCATGCGATTCTTGTCATTCACACTTGGCTGTGAGGAATCAATGCCAAACCAGCACATACTACGTTTGCAAAATCAAATGTTTGACGTTCTGTTGTTTCTAAATCAATCAGATAAACTAAAAATGGCATGACTTTTTTGTGGGTCTAGATCCTAAGAATTGCGTACTAATGAAATCACCTGTAACATACTTAGAAGAAATGCATGGTTCTGATTTGGAAATTACTTGTATACCTGCCAAAATTGGCCATTTTTCTCTCATTTCATATGCGATAATAAAAGATAGAAATGTTCACATAAAGCTTTTTAGAAGAAGAAAGGGCAAGATTGATTAATTAAAGGATGGATATGTTCACATAAAACATTTAGAGGAAGACAGGGCAAGACGGTCTACTTAAATGACCATGCGTGATCAAAGTTGCTCAAAATAATGATCACGTAATTTGATTATGGTATTACACAAATATCTATTTTCCGTTATAATGAGTATACAAACAGTTGGTGAGAAAAATTGGCATATTTCAAAATACACGTGTGATGTTCATGTTGTTGAGAGATTGTTGCACAAATCACTTGAGCATTTACTTGCCAATGATAAAATGTTCCAGTTTTGCCGTGTCTCAAAATTATTATGTATTGCAAGAGCCCTTCTTGGCATGGTATGGTAAAATTTATTTCAAGTCATATTAAATCATGCGACAGCGCAGTGCTCAAGCAAAAGCTTCTATATGACATACATTTAGAACAGTATTTACAGCATTATAAATAACACAGAATTTTTAGGAATTTTGCTCGTCCCATCTTACCCTGTCAAAGGTAATTAACCAAAAAAATGGCACACAACAATTCATTATGAAGATTGCATTTAATGGTCTGTTCTGGTCTCTCCCCAGGCATAAGATGGCATAATATATGATGAAATAGTAGTAAAGGTCTTTTGTTGATTTGCCACAAATAGCTATAAGAATGACATACAGCACTTTCGTAAGAAATAAGTCAATTGGCTCTGATGCACAGTAATTCATAAAAACCGTGAATTATTAAATGTTGATATATCCCATGAGCAAGGTGGTGCTTCTGCACCTCCAAGACCAGTTGTTGTATGGTTCTCTCTAGTGTGATGTTACAGGAGATCTACCATCTTTCCCACTGACCCATCTTACCCTGCCTTCCTCAACAACTTCCTGAACCTCACCAATACAATTCCTGTGTATACAATTCGACATTTAGAATGGTCAGTTTTGTCCCATTCAGTTATGCTGCAATTTAAGTGTTGATAGCTTCCATGCATGAAGCATGCAGAACCCATTGATGTATATCTTACACTGACAAAATGCAGAAATGTTTCTCTTCAAACAATGCGCTTTTGGCTATCATGAGAGCACATCTCAAGGACACAAGAGGACTCAAGATAATCACCCCTTGTGATATGCTTGAGCCCAGTGTAGTGCAAGCCATATATTCTAATTGGTTCCATTTATCTTTCACCGCCCCATTACATTACACACTGAAGCAGGAAATACCAATATGATATATATGTAAAACAATACATTATTTTGTATGCTTCTCAGTCATCCCTCCCTTCCTGATGTCGCATCTCAAGGACAAAAGAGCATCTAAAATGTACAAATGTCCATCCTTGAAGCAACAGTAAATTTCAATTTGTTGTGGCATTAATCTGGGCCTCCATTATAGGATATAACACTAATGACACATTTATCTGCAAAGGAAACTTTTATTCTTCTTTTTTTCTGACTTCGCGCTTCAAGGAATGGGAAATGCTTATATTTTTTTTAAATTCAAATCTCGAAAAATTGTCGTCTTGGTGAAGGTTGTAATTTATAGAGGCATAAATATTACTTCTTCCAAATTTCAGCAGCATCCATCAAAGCTGTACAAATAAAACTGTGTTGACTATATATAATACAACGCTGATGTTTGAAGGTATAGCAAATCTTCAGATGATATTATTGATTGAATGTGTATCAATGGGATTTTTTTAATTCTCAAGGCAGTAAGCTGATGAAACGCACTTGCATTGATATGGAGGGTGACTGCATAATGATGTAAAACCTAAAATTAGGTCTCATGAATGTGAGAGGGTTTGAGAATCTACTAACTTTTTCTTATTCCTATGACAGCCGCCATCGCAATACAAACTAAAGCAATCAAGTCAGACTTTCAGAAACAATGTAATGCTGCCTCGTGCCAAATAATTTTATATATATAATTTTTTTAATTTCAATAATAGTATAAATCTCTAATCTTTGAGAATGTCAGTTCTTCAACAAATATCTAGATGATCTTAGATTAATTCTCTTATTTTGACTTTTGTTTGAAAGTTAAGTTTTGAATCAGATAATCTAAGATTGTCAACCTATCAAAATTATGACATTTTTGGAATTTGATTTGACATTGTTCATTTGTTTCAGGAAATATGAAAAAATAACAATAATAACATGCTATTAGTCATGCTATAACCCAACTATAAGTTCTGACTTTA
Source organism: Platynereis dumerilii (assembly GCA_026936325.1). NCBI lineage: Eukaryota > Metazoa > Annelida > Polychaeta > Phyllodocida > Nereididae > Platynereis > Platynereis dumerilii. The sequence continues at coordinate 161,126,992 of JAPTHN010000001.1, forward strand.
AAAAATTACGAACGCTCAAACAATAGTCATGACCTGTCTAGAGTCAACTAATCCATGTTTGAAGTCACTGCCGACATGGTTTTTGAAACAGACCTCAATATTCGATATGGCCCATATAATTATGGACATGTCATTTTGGTATTCTGTAGTTTCTTTCGTGATCTTTCATTTGGTGATTCGCATACCAACGAAGTATTTTCCTATGGAGCTGGAGTTTAAAAATCTTAAGCAAGATTTCAACCCACCTCTGCCATAATATCCCATATAAATAGTTGCCCCCTGTGCACATGTGGCAGTATAAGAAATCCTGGACTTTTTATATGATTTCTAAAGCAGCAAAGAGAATCTGAAAAATTTACATTTGGTTATTTTCCCTTATCTCTAACTTCAAAGTGAATTTAGAGGTTATTGCGCCTTGTAATATTGGATACTGTGTTTTCCCCTGTGGCCATGTCTGCAAATAAACCAAAAAATTTTCAAAGTTGTTGCAGCCCATAGAATCTTTGGAGAAATTGATAAAAATATGTTTGTTACTTGTTCAGGAAAGGTTCTTCGCACGAATTAGACCCTATTCTCATGCAATAATGTACGATTCATCACCAGTATGCAGCTTTTATCTGTAACTGCCAAAATGATAGTTAATGGATGGATGATTGGGGCTTTAAGTCCTGTATTTATGCACTTGGTAGGCTAATTAGGACAGGAGGAGGACAGGCAATAGGCCAAAATAAGAGTAAAATTTATTGTCATACAAGCTGAAGGTGGTGCACATCTTACATTAGATGATGCACTTCGCACACACTGCAAACAGAGTCTATAATTATAATCTATTTCACAATATGAATGTAATCCATACATGCCCGCATATAATTTACTAAACCTTTCAATATCTTTTGTCACTCTAAGCTGGCATCCCCTTTGTGCATGCTACCCAATTGCTTGACTCACTTCTGAGTGCCAAAAGGGACAAAAGATTCTGCCAGAATTCAGATGCAGCAAGCAACATTATGAAAAAGCAAGCGAGATTAACAAGCATTCTCAGCTAGTATACTATAGTTGAAACAGATACTTAAACTTGAAGGTTGTCGTATCTAATATCTTGTGTTTGGTTTAAGGTGTCGTCAACATTAGTGTGAAAAGTTCATGTATACTGATTTACTCAAAGCTGACGGCATAACATAGTTTGTTTGATTTTAAGCTGTCACTACAAATGTCAAAAACACAGCCTGGTTATTTTACATGACAAATAAGTGGATTTACTCATGCATGAAACTGGGTCATTGAAAACTATTAGTCTCCTCCAGCTAAAACTGTTTGGCAAAGATAGACTGTGTCAATCTGCACTTCGCACTTGTCCCGATTCTTTCAGAAGCCTATTCTGACAATTCTCTGAGCTTCTCTGACAGTTCATAAGCAAACACCTTTTTTGTAACCAATCTTTTGCTTGGCCATTTTCCGTTATCTATGATGATGGAAAGAGGGTGGCACTGTCTCTTATTACAGTACACCTTCCGCACAGCAAGAACGAAATTAATGGTGTTCTTGCATGATGTATCCTTATGAATTTCAATTGAGATGAAATTCAGGAAGAGACAATGGTCTGAGCATTACATAAGCTTACACACATTGTGAAATATATTGTAATTCACATAGTGATCATAATATAGTGCACATGGGACTTTATAATATAATAACACTTGGAGCAGATGCAAACAAGTGCCTCCTGCTGCTTCCTAAAATTCCCAAGCTGAAACAAAAACCTCCAAGATGTTTCTTACATGTTTTAGAAAACACTCAACATAAAATATGAGAAGGACTCGGGTTTTCCTAATGCATTTCCATTTGTCTGGGGCGAAGGTCAGTACTATATAATGGATAACCTCAAGGCATCATGCAGATTTCTTCGTTTAGTGCTGTTGCAAAGTTTTTAATTCATAAAACAACGCAGTTTAGACGAAGGTGATTATATCAGTCTGTTAGTGATGTAGAATTGGCGAAGAGTCTGTGTCAGCACAGCACTGTTGGTGTTCATTTCCTTTTATGTGATAACACTCGGCCACACATGGCATGTTTGTCGATACAGGAAGAGGAATTGAGATGATTATACTCCCTAGACCTCAGTCCCATTGAACATGTGTTGGACATTTAGGTAAGGCATGTGATGGAGTGAAATCCACCTCCCAGGAACACTGAGTAACTGAGGGCACTCGGTGCTGAAGACAGGAAGGGCATACCTTAAAGCATCATCCACCATATTGTCCTCAGCATGCACAGGTGTGTCCAGAGCTTGTAAGGTCCAGGGGAGTATAGGCCTGCTATTGAGCAACAGCTTGACACATTTTGAGACTAAATCATGACATTCACTCTTTTTTTCAAAATTTTGTTTGTCACATTCATTGCCTGGAATCGTGTTTACATCTGATGCGTTGAGCGTGTGTCTTTTCATTAAAATTTTGATGACAAACCACCTAAAATGTTAATTTTCTTTGAAGTTTCTTTCATGTATCTGGTGTAAACAGCCGCATAGTGGCACCTGCAACAAAATATCACCTTGCTCCATTAAATTTCGTGAGCAGTGTATAACAGACTTGATTTAAACTTTTGCAACCAAAATATTTACTCCAGGGAAGCATTGGAGAGAGAATAAGACCACAGTGCTTTAAAGTTTCAGACAGCTGCATATATTCATCCAGGTTTTAACTAATTTTAAAGTCTTCCCTTCTAATATAAGGCCTGGGCAGATTAATTAGGGAGATCAAACAGAACAAAAAGACTATATATATTGACGTTTATCATTGCAAAATAAATCTTGTAAGGGAACCAGGGTACATTTGGAGTCATTTGGGACACAGGGCACATTGGGATTTGGGGAGTTTTTGTGTTTCATCATGACATGACAAGGTCCGTATTTAGGTGACATCTTCAAATCTTGTTAAATTGTATCTATGAAGTTCTGATGCTTTGGTCAGCATGTATACATAGTATTCTCTCCCACATGCATGCATTGTGACTGTTGATACAGATTATCATTTGGGTTTGTTAAAAGTTTGTAACCCTTCCCAATCAGGTATATTTCATCACTGATTCTAAAACATAATTGACACCATGAAGCTGTTGAACTTATTCAACTGGATAATCTCGGCATGCTAACTTGAGTCGCAATAGGCTATTGGCGTTAGGGATTGTGAATATTGTCAGCTGCCTTGGAAAGCAAACAAGGATATCAGATATTTCCTTTGGACCGATCCTATTATATTGTCACTAGGTTTGACAGGGCAGTTGGGTATGCTCCTTGAAAGATCATTGAAAATGTGCAGCAGATAATATATTTACATCTTTAAGACTGGTACAATATAACATGGCAATGTTTGTTTAGGCTACTGCTGTGCATGCAGATTTTAACGTATTAGAGTGCACCTTTCAGCAAGAAGAAATCAGTGTTATATTCTTGTATCCATGTTAATTTCAATTGAGACGAAATATCAAGGAAGAGACAATTGACTGAGCATTACATAAGCTGACACACATTGTGAAAAATAATTGGAATTCATCAAGTGATCATAACATATATATGCTGCACGTGTAGAAGGATTTTAAAATATACTTTAACTTCAACTTAGAGCAGATAGAAATTGGTGCCTCTGACTGCTTCCTAAAACTCATTAAGCTGAAACAAAAACCTTCAAGATGTTTCTTATATGTTCTACAAAACACTCAACGTGAAATATGACAAGGACTCAGGTTTTCCTAATGCATTTCCATTTGTCTGGGGCAAAGGTCAGTGCATTATGGATAACCTCAAGGCATTACTGCTGATTTCTTTTTTGTGCTTTTGCTAAGTTTTTAAATCACAGAACAATGCAGTTTAGACAAAGGTGACATATATCAGCCTGCAAGTGATGTATAACAGATTGACGTTTTACAACCAAAATACTTACTGCATGCAGAGGAAGCTTGGGAGAATTAGGCCACAGTGCAAGTTTGAGACAGCCGCACATATTCATCAAGGTTTAACAAATTTTTTAACTGTTCCCTTATAATTGATGTTTATCATTGCAAAATAAATCATGTAAGGGAACCAGGGCACATTGGGAGTCATAATGACATTTGGGACACAGGGCACATTGGGACTTGGGAGTGGTTGTTTTTTTTTTTAATGAAAAGATCCATACTTAGGTGACATAGATCTTGTTAAATCTTACCTAGAAGTTTTGATGCTTTGGTCAGCATGAATTGTATTCTCTACCACATGTCTGCATTGTAACTGTCAATACAGATTATCAATTGGCATTGTTTTGTTAAAAGTTTGTAACCCAATCAGGCATATTTTGTCACTGATTCTAAAACATAATTGACACTGTGAAGCTGTTGGACATATTCAACTGGATAATCTTGACATATTAACTTGAGTTGAAATATTGGCGTTAGGGATTGTGAATACTGTAAGCTGCCACAGAAAGCAGACAAGGATATCAGATATTGCCTGTAGACCGACTGAAATCAGCCAATTATATTGTTACTGGCTTTGACAGGGCAGTTGGATATATCCCTTGAAAGGTCATTGAAAATGCGCAGCAGATAATATATTTATGTCTTTAAGACTGGTATTGTGAAAAATAATTGGAATTCATTTAGTGATCATGACATACTGCATGTGTGATAGGATTTTAAAATATACTTTAACTCTTAGAGCAGATAGAAATTGGTGCCTCTGACTGCTTCCTAAAACTCCTCAAACTGAATTAAAAACCTTCAAGATGTTCCTTATATGTTCTACAAAACACTCAACGTGAAATATGACAAGCACTCAGGTTTTCCTAATGCATTTCCATTTGTCTGGGGCAAAGGTCAGTGCATTATGGATAATCTCAAGTCATTACTACCGATTTCTTTTTTGTCCTTTTGCACAGTTTTTTAATCACAGGACAATGCAGTTTAGACAAAGGTGACATATATCAGCCTGCAAGTGATGTATAACAGATTGACTTCTACAACCAAAATACTTACTGCAGAGGAAGATTGGGAGAATTAGGCCACAGTGCAAATTTTCAGGTGTTCCCTTCTAATTGATGTTAGGTTAGGGCAGATTACTTTTGGGGGATCAAACCGAAAAAAAAAGATTAAATACAGACGTTTATCGTTGCAAAAAAATCATGTACAATACAACCCAAAATAAAGTATGACTTCCCCAACAGGAAGGAAGGATTAGCCACTACATTACCCTTTCACACCTTTGGCTCCCCAAAAATCCCTTCCTACATTTTCCTACTTAAAAGGACCTTTTAAAAAATAAATTAATCCATGTCCAACAAACACCAATTCAAACTTCATCACCCCAATTATGTTTGATGTCTTTGATACTGTGTCCCTTTGCTAACTGTCATTTAATTGACAGCTGTTTTAATAGAGTTCTTGATATGAAATTTATAAGGTTGTGGTGAGGAGCCAAAGGTAGTTGTAAGGATATTTGGGGTGGAGAGGAGAAAGGAGAGCAAAATAGGTAAACAGAAGACTTCTGACAGGAAATTTCCATACCTTTTTTTTTCTGGCTGTACTTTAAGGGGACCAAGGCTTATTGGAAGTTCTTTGAGACACAGGGCACAGTTTTTTTTTTCATGACAAGGTCCATATTAAGGTGACACCTTCAAATCTTGTGAAATCTTGTCTAGAATTTTTGATGCTTTGGTCAGCATAGGGGAGAGTGGGGCCAGTTGAACCAACAGGCCAGTTGAACCACCCTTGATTTTTCACTGGGTGGAGCAGGTATAGGAACATGCATAGTATAGAGCCTTGTGTTAGGCCTTATTAGGCTAATCTTTTCAATGTTGATCTTTTGGCTCTGAGACACATGGTAATGAAACTATCACACTTTCTTCATTTTTCTCATGAAAATTGTAGTTTGTCACATTGAGATTGGAGGTTTCATAGCATTTAAATTACCTGGTCTGCAGGGATGTCATATCATCATAAGATAATGGGTTATGTGTACATGTAGATGGAAACCCACCTCCTTAAAATGGTTTCCCACAACAAGGGTGCAGCCAGGCTATATATATAGATACATGGAGGTCCAGGCGGGGCCAGTTGAACCGGGGGAGTTTATGGCAATTTATTATTAATATATTTTTTTAATCAAATTTTTAGCAAAATACACATACAATGAGAGGTACTATTCAGTAAAAAATGTTTTCTAAGAGGCCCATTACAATCTATTAAAAGAATAAATAAAATTTATTATTAAAGTTTTACCGTCGACTGGTTCAACTGGCCCTAGGCTATTCTTTGAACACAACGTAATGTGACAGACATATGAAATTTAGCCAAAACATGCTATGGTCCTAGCTGAACTTGTTAGCAAAAATAAAGGACTACAGCCCCACACTTCACTCATCGTCCTTCCAATGGTTCAACTGGCCCCAATGGATGGTTCAACTGTCCCCATGGGTGGGGCCAGTTGAACTAATTTTTTTAAATTTTTTTTGAGGCTCAAGTGTCGGCCATGGTAAGATATACGCGAAAACCTAAAGTTGGGATGTTAAGACAACTTGTCAAACTAATTTTTCCATCTTTGTTCCACTTGAAAGCTGTAAAGGTATGCACACAGGACAGCAATTTCGAAAATTTGGTTCAACTGGCCCCGCTCTCCCCTACATTTTATTCTTTACCACATGTCTGGATTGTGACTGTTGATACAGATAATCATTGGTTGATGAACTTTTCAAATTTATCTTAGACTTGAGCTGCAATTATTTGCCTCATCATCATAGGCAAGAGAAATACCAATGAAATATCTTAAAATAATGATGCCAAAAAGCCTTGTCAAATATAAAAACATTAATTTAGGTCCAAATTTCCTATTCCTACATCTCAAATGTTCTTGGCATCTGCTTGCTGGTGCAACAGGTCTGCCTCATTACAATCAATTAAACTAAAACATAATTTTTTTTTTGGCTGACATTTTGTTCCAGGAAGCATCAATGACATTGGACAAAGGTATGGCATCAAAAATCAGCAAACAAGATAGTAAATAACATATACGTTTGTACTGTGAATTCATATACAAAAATAACCTTTTTCGTTTTTCCTTCTAAGGTTCCCTAGTTGCTCATTAAAATCAGGAAACTTTTTTATTTTTCAGAAGAAAAACTGATGTTATGGGGCACATTTGCTATACTTGTATCAACAATCTTACTTCCTACAAACAAACAGCATCTCAGATCAATGGGGAATTACATTTTGTTTGGCATTTATAGAACGCTTTGTTTCAATGTCATTCATCATTTGGGAATTAATCCATCTGGGAAGTTTGACGTGCGCTCAGCTGTCAAACAGAGCTGGGGTATCCCAAAGGATTATATGAACATGTAACCTGAAATGCACAGATAATACAGGGATATCAAGCACTGAAGCCTATGTGTCTAGCAATTTTTGTCCAAAGTCAGCCGGTCAATGCAGTTGGGTGTCACAGGCTTATCCTGTTTTGAGACAAGCCATCATGTCAAGAAAAAGTTTAGGAAAGAAAACAGTTTCTACATATTAATTCACAAAATATGTCAAGTCATTTTTCTTGTCACTATTTTACTAAAGTGGTCAATCAGCCTATATTATTGCCAAGTTATCACTCCAACTATCTCCAAAATTTAGAAGCAATTCCTGAATCTTCAAATCCTGGAGCTTTATATAGGATTTCAAAGAGAATTTTACTAATCTGTATTTTGTCATTACCAATCCATCCCTATCTTCAGAGTATTGCTGCTTGTGACATTGGATACTTGCTTGGTCTGTTGGGAAACAAAACGAAAAGGCATCAAAGCTACTGCAGCCTGCAGAAATTGTATAGCTATTAAAAAACATATACTGCGCAGCAGCAAATCTTCAGCGAATAACACCTTGAGAAGATTGCAATTACATATGAAACTTCATCCATGTACATGCAATTGTAACCGAGTCTTGGGCCAGAAAAAAAAAAGAATTATTATAATTTTTGTCAATATTTCAATAAGTATATAATATTTTCCACCAGAACTTTCAAAATGCACAACTAGACCATATAGGCATGTGTGTACCAAAAATTATCCATGTACTTGTACGCGACCGAATCTTAGCCCGAAAACAAAAAATATATATATATATCTTTATATTTTTTCTTATTTTTTCAAACATTATAGAAAATCTATCAATGAGACCATCAAAAGCACAACCAGATCATATAGGCCACATCTGTACCAAATTTCATCCATGCACATGTAATAGTAGTGACTGAGTCTTTGCCCGGAAACGAACAAAAATAATTTATATATTTTTTAATTATTTCAAAAAGTATGGAATATCTACCCATCAGACCATCAAAAGGCACAACTAGACCATATGTGTACCAAATTTCATCCCTGTACATTCAATAGAGGCCAAGTGCTGGGCCAGAAACGATGTATCTGCCGCCGCCAGCCCGCCCGCCAGGCAGACGAACAACATTTTAACCAAATGATAACACTACCTTCTGTGAACTTCGTAGATGTTAGGTGTGTGATCCATTATCATGATAAACAAGTCATTGTTGTGTTGTGATAAACAGCTATTATATTAACTGCAGATAATATAATGTTGGATACACAAGCATCGTTGAGACAAATGAAATTGTGTATCCAACATTATATTATCTGCATTTACCCTTAAAATTTCAGACATAAAGCTCTTTTGGAAAGAAAAATATTCACAAATCAAAAAAGAATGGGTGCGTGGTTTAAATCAAAGTCTAGATTAACCCTAGAAGGTATTTTCCCAATATGGACTATGTTACTAACTCATTTTGACCCCAATTATTCTTTTGCTATAATTTATTTTCTTGTTTAAACAGTATTTCATGTATTATCAACCCTTCAAAAATCTGGAATAATTGTTGTTTTTGAGTTTTTCAATTATTGACGGAGTTATCAAGATTTTCCCCATATTCATAAAATGTACATGATGTGATCTTTAATAGCCCCCTATATTATCTAGAAACATAGTTAGAAGTCTGCTTTTATCTCCATCATGAAATGGTGTCATTAAATTTCCACCCACATTTTGACCTCTGTTTACACAAAATGCTGAAATATTTTTATGAAGACAATATGCCATTTGGCTATCACAACAGCACATCTCAAGGACACATGAGGACTCAAGATTATCACGTCTTGTGTTATGCTTGAGGCCAGTGTAGTGCAAGTCTGCCATATATTCTAATTGGTTCCATTTATCTTTCACCCAACATATCAAATTGCACACCGAAGCCAAAACTACCCATATCATATAACACAATAAATTATTTTTTTTTGTTTCTTAATCGTCCATCCCTTCCTGTAGTCGCATCTCAAGGACACAAGAGCATCTAAAATGTACAAATGTCCATCCTTGAAGCAACAGTACATTCCAATTTTTTGTGGCATTAATCTTTCTGGGCCTCCATTATAGGATATAACACTAATGACACATTTATCTGCAAAGGAAACTTGTATTCTTCCTTTTTTTCGTACATCACGTTTCAAGGAACTTTAGGGAAACGCTTAGATTTTAAGTTGAAATCTCGAAAAATTATCGCCTTGGTGAAGGTTGTAATTTAATGAGACATAAATTATTATTCTTCTTATGGCTAGTTCTCACGGAGACGTAACAGAGGGTTCCTGTTGCGGCGCTTCTTGCTTTTCCAGGAAAGTGGGAGGTTCTTAAGCTAGATTCAACAATTCGGCGACGATATTTTCGTCTACGGCGCTTCTTAAACTTCCTCGCCAAAAGTTCCTAGAAGTCACATGACCCTATGGTGAGGCAAGAAATTGCTTCACGAAAGATTCAACCGGTTGAATCTTTGCGAAGGAAGAAACCACGATGCAAGAGACCAGAAAGCCCCCCAAAATGATTGGGCGAAGTTAGAGACAGCTTGGGCGAAGTTAGAGACAGGTTGGGCGAAGTTAGAGGCAGGTTGGGCGAGGCTACTTATCATTGAGTCAATGGAAATTCGGCGAAAAAAGAGAACAACTCGCCGACGCAAACAGGCTGTTTAAACGCCGAAACAGGCACTTGCTTCACCGTAAAATGTATTTGCTTGGGCGTAATTGAAGATTAGGATGAAGTAAGAGGATGCTAGGGCGAAGCAACAGCATGCTAGGGCGAAGAAAGAGACTCCTTGGGCGAATCTAGTTTAACATTGAAGCAATGGAACTGCGTCGAGGCTCCTGACAACTCGCCGACACAAGTCTCTTCTTGCCTCGTCCGTAATTACGAGCGATTCGGCGTAAAAAACGAGAGCCTCGTCGTAATAGGAACCATCAACGACGATTTAGAACCTCTAATTGATTATATAATTGTCCAAAAATGGCTTGAAACGCCGAAATTGGGCGAAACTTGATTTCCTGGCACCTCTACAACTTCGCCGTCACTTAACCACGCTCGTGTGATCTAGGCATTACAATTTCAGCAAGAGCTGCACAAATAAAATGGTGTTGCCTATATATTATAAAACACTGTTGTCTGGAAGTAACAAATCTTCAGATAATGTCATTGATTTTTCTCAATTATATGTGTATCAATGGGGGTTTTTTTCCGGTCAGGAAATTTGAAATGCAAAGAGAATAGCCTGCTGCACTTTGAAAAGAGCACTTTGTGTGTCATCATGCTGATGATTTGTCATGATTATACCTAATACTTCCAATGTTAATTTGATGTTTACAGTGAAACACTTTGATATAGGCAAAGTGAGGATCAGTTCACTGTGAAAAATGCATTTCTTGACTAATGATAGCTGATGAAGTGTCATCTTCTCTACCACAACATGGGAAAGATAGAGGCTGTCTGATTAGTCATGATCAATAGAAGGTCATTTGACTTGTCAAAACTGATTTCAGAGTGAAAATCAGATACATAATCCTTTCGTTTGGCTGTCATCAACAAATGGGATAAGTCTCCTTCAACCAAATTAACATTGAAAGTATTGGGTTTGATCATGACAAATCATCAGCATGATGACACACGAAGTGCCATTTTCACAGTGCCACAGTCCACTCTAATTCTATATCAAAGTGTTTCACTGTAAAGGAGACAAATCCTGCTTGTTGATGACAGCCGAAAGAAAGGATCGTGCATCTGATTTTTACTTGAAAATGGCCTTCTCTTGATCATGACTAATCAAACAACCTCTATGTTTGCCATGTTGAATGTAGAGAAGATGATACTTCATCTGCTATCACGAGTCACAAAGTGCCATTTTCACAGTTCAACAATTCACTCTTTTCGCATGTCAAATTTCCTGGCTGTAATTCTCAAAGAATTTTACTAGTGCAAAGCAGTTGCATTAGTCTTCAGGATGACTGCGGAAATGGTGTTTGAGACAGTTTTCAATATTGGATATGGCCATATTTGGACATGTCATTTTGGTGTTCTTACATGATCTTACATTTGGTGATTTGCATGCCAATGAAGTATGTTCCTATAGAGCAGGAGTTTTAAAAACCTAACCAAGATTTCGACCCACCTCTACCTTAATATCCCATATAAATGAATAAATTTCCAGCTGGTATATATGTTATATAGGAACATTTTATATCTTAATGCAAACAATGTAGATATTAATGTTTTTGGAACTTGCATGTGATACAATTGCAATAAAAATGATGTCATGCACATGTGGCAATATAAGGGACCGTTCAGAATTTATGACTGGGGGGGTGGAAGTTTTTGTCCAAGGAGGTACTATCTTTTCACTAGAGTTTCAAGGGGGGTATTAATTTTTGGCAACACTTCCAAGGAGGGGTAAGAAATTTTAACGAAGAAAAAATGTTTAAATACACACATACACTCATTTTATTTGGACTTTTTTACATGCAAAAGTCGGCAAAATGACGCGAATCTGTACCCGTGGCCGTGTATAACAGTATATATGTGTGTATTGCAATGTATGTTGAGGGGGGGGGGAGTCCTAAAAATACCCGTTAAACTTAAGGGTGGGGTACTAAAAATCCGCATGAAACTCAAGGGGGGGTATCAATTTTTGACGGGAAGTTCCAGCAAAACTCCCACCCCCCCAGTCATAAATTCCGAACAGTCCCTAAGAAATCCTGGACTTTTTATATTACTTCAAAAGCAGCAGAGAGAATCTGAGTATACATTTGGTTATTTTTCCTTTATCTGTTGCTTCAAAGTGAATTTAGAGGTTATTGCATCTTGTGATATTGGATACGAGTTGTCCCCTGGGGCCATGTCTGCAAATAAAGCAAAAAATTATCAAAGCTGCTGCAGCCCGAAAAATCTTTGGAAAAATTGTTAAAAATACATTTGTTACTTGTTCAGGAAAGGTTCTTCGCACGAATTAGACCCTATTCTCATTCATTTGCATGCAATAATGTGCAATTCATCACCAGTATGCAGCTTTTATCTGTGACTGCCAAAATGAGAGTTAATGGATGGATTATGGGGGCTTATATCCTGTATTTATGCACTTGGTAGACTATAAATTATGGCAGGAGGAGGACAGGGCAATAGGCCAAAATGAGAGTAAAATTTACTATCATACAAGCTGAAGGTGGTGCACTTCTTACATGTACTTTAGAATCTATTTCACAATATGAATCTAATCCATACATGTCTGCATATAACTAACTAAACCTTCCAACATCTTTTATCACTGTAAGCTGTCATCCCCTGTGTGCATGCTACCCAATTTCTCGACCTACTTCTGAGTGCCAAAAGGCACAAAAGATTCTGCCAGAATTCAGATGCAGCAAGCATTGTTACGAGAAAGCAAGCGACGTCATGAGATTAACAAGCATTCTTAGCTGGTAGTTGAAACAGATACTTAAACACTGTGTACCAACCAAGTGACCCAATTAAGGATTTTCTTTGTTTACATTTTGCTAGTTTTCATATATAGAGCAAGCAACAAACGTTGCCATATAGCCAGTATGCTGTCTTATAGTATACAAAATTCACATACAAAATTTGGAATCAATCAGTTAAGTTTTCTTGGAGATTAGGCAGCTTTAGTAAATTTTAGTGCATTTTTTACTAGAATCACCAAATCTTTTGATTGCTGAATGTCTAAAGCTTTAAATTTCACATCAAGATTTCTGATACATAAATACAGCATACTGGCTATGTTATATTGTAATTACATTGGTTTCTGGTCTAAAATTTAAGATTTTATGATTAACTAGGTCGCTTCGCATAGAGCAAACGGTACACAGTGTAAAGGTTGTTGTATCTAATATTGTGTGTTTGGTTCAAGGCGTCATCAATATTAGTGCTACTGATTTACTCAAAAGCTGTCAGGATAACATTGTTTGTTTGATTTTAGGCTATCAGTATAAAATTTGTAGTAATTACAGGACAATCCATGGGCCGATAGTCAGATAGAAAGATTATAATTGTAAGATAGAACGATTGATTTAGAAACATTAAAATAGATAGATGAAGATAGATTGAGACAGACAGACAGATGGACAGATAGAATAGACAGATAGATAGATAGAAAGATAGATAGACAGATACATAGACAGATAGATGGAATGGAAAAAGCTTAATTTTCATTGTCTTGGTATTAAACTGCGTTTCCTCTTGAAATTTTAAGCAAAACCGTTTTTCTGGCTGCATTTCTTGACGACTTTGTGCACTGCAAAATGTGCATATTTCTCCATTCTGTTACACTGCCTCCCAAAGCTCCTCAGTGTTACCAGTCTGTACACTCTCAGATCAACATCAGTATGAGCCCACAAAATCTAAAATAAGTTGAAATCTGGACTTTGTCAAACATGGTTGTGGAGGAATAATTGTGTGGCGAGCCTTTTCAAGCATTCTTCTGAGGTATCAAAGATCATCTATGCCCGAAGTATGTAAAAATAATGTATGAGGGCCTTTTGGCAAACAATTGGTAGCTTTTTCTTGTAGAAAACATGCAAAATATGCTATTCCAGGATGACAAGCTAATGCCCAGGCTGCGAAGGTGACCAGTAGTATTTGCTGTGCAACAATACATCGACTATGTTCTGGCAGGGATGAAATATAGATATCAATCAAAATATGAATTTGTTGGGTCATATTGATGTTGGTCTAAGATGACACAAATTTGCTTTGAAAATCATTGAAAAACCAATGGGAAAATGTGCACATTTTGCAGTGCACAAAGTCGTCACGAAGTGCAGCCAAAAATCAGTTCTGATTAAATATAAAAAGTCAGGATGAAAAGCAATTTAATACCAAGCCAATGCTTATGTTGATTTACTGATAGGACATGAAGCTTTTTCGATGTTTCTATCCTGTAAAAATCAAAATATAACGAAATGAAGTTGAATTCTAGGGTGGTCCATTTTTTTTTGCCCAGGAGTGTATATTCATCCAGGTTTTAATTTTAAAGTGTTCCCTTCTAATATAAGGCCAGGGCAGATTAATTTTGGGAGATCAAGCAGAACAAAAAGACTATATTTTTTACGTTTATCATTACAAAATAAATCTTGTAGGGGAACCAGGGCACACAGGAGTCATTTGGGACATAGCACATTGGGACTTGAGAGTCCATATATTAGGTGACATCCTCAGATCTTGTGAGATCTTATCTATGAAGTTCTGATGCTTTTGGTCAGCATACATAGTATTCTCTCCCACATGTCTGACTGTTGATACAGATTATCATCATTTTGTTAGAAGTTTGTAACCCATTCTAATCAGGTATATTTCTTCTATGATTCTAAAACATAATTGAAGCTGTTGGACTTATTCAACTGGATAATCTTGACACGTTAACTTGAGTTGCAATATTGGTGTTTGGGATAGTGAATATTGTCAGCTGCCACAGAAAGCAAACAAGGATATCAGATATTGCCTGTGGTACGATCCTATTATATTTTCACTAGGTTTGACAGAGCAGTTGGGTATATCCCTTGAAAGATCATTAAAATGTGCAGCAGATAATATATTTACATCTTTAAGACTAGTTCAATATAACGTGGCAATGTTTTATTAGGCTACTGTTGTGCATGCAGATTATCACGTATTACAGTGCACCTTTCAGAAAGAACGAAATAAGTGTTATATTCTTGTATATATCCTTATTAATTTCAATTTAGATAAGATATCCAGGAAGAGACAATTGACTGAGCATTAATTAAGCTGACACACATTGTGAAAAATAATTGGAATTCATTTAGTGATCATGACATACTGCATGTGTGATAGGATTTTAAAATATACTTTATAGTCAGGTCACATTTCCAGAAAAAGGGCTTATTTAAGGTGCCCAAGGCATTTTTTAGTAGAAGCAGGCAACAAGTTGATTCTTACGTAAAATTTTCTGTAGATTTCAAATTTTGCTGTTGCCAAGCTGAAATATGACTCTTTCACCCCCTAATTAGCATAAAACAAGATGGCCGCCATTTTCCTTTGTTTAGTGATAATTTGGCTTCCACTTGCACTAGAACAACAAGTAAAAGGTGTATTTTGTTGTTTTTTGACCTGCTGAGTTCAAATTTGATGACTGCAAAGTTGAATTGTGACTCCTTAACCCCCTAATTAGCATAAAACAAGATGGTTGCCAATTTCCTTTGTTTAGTGATAATTTGGCTTCTACTTGCACTAGGACAACAAGTAAAAGGTCTATTTTGATGTTTTTTGACCTGCTGAGTTCAAATTTGATGACTGCAAAGTTGAATTGTGACTCCTTAACCCCCTAATTAGCATAAAACAAGATGCCCTATCAGCATGCCTCGGCGGCCCAAAGCCGGTCCAATGCTGCTGACATTGGACCGAGGCCGGGCCGACGCCGGGCCGACGCCGGGCCGACGCCGGGCCGACGCCGGGCCGACGCCGGGCCGACTCCGGGCCGACGCCGGGCCGACGCCGGGCCGACGCCAGACCGCCGAGGCACGCTGACAGGGTGGCCACCAATTTCTTTTGTTAAGGGATAATTTGGCTGCTAGTTACACCAGGGCAACAAGTAGAAGGTGTATTTTGATGTTTTTACACCCAATGAACACCAATGTGCCAACCACATAGTTGAATATGACTACTTCAACCCTTAGCATATACAATTCAGACAAGTTATTGTGGTGTGGCCTCCAAATTGGTTCTTTCCAATACAGAATGAGTCAATTTACCGTTTTGGAGGAAATTTCGAGAGCAACAGTTATTGAGCTTTGGAGGGTTGTCAATTGTATATGGCTAAGAATTTGAAACTGCTATCGCGGACAACTCTACTGACTTTTAGGTACACGACAAGGTGTAACTACACTTCTATTTGGCCAATCTTTATGATTTAAACAACAGAGGAATAAGCAGAAAATCCCCTTTGTGCCAAATAAGAACAATGAAATTATCAATATAAAGTATTTGGCAATGATGAGCTAAACGTTGTGTAACAGCCCTATTTTAGCGCGACAAACTACCTTTCACCGTACAGCAAGATTTCAGAGCTCCTTGGCGAAAAAGTAATAGGTTTGGACCTCCAAAACTTGGTGTCATTTGAAAGAGCACCATCTGAATATTCTATATCTGTTTGCTGTTTTTTGTAGCCCTCATAGTTATTGAAAAATTCAGGTCGCAAAGAGGCCTACATAAGCGTTACACATTTTGACAAAATTTCCAGATTTTCAATGACCTCAAAATGAAAGAAAGAATGTGAATTTTCAGATGCTCTTTCTTTTTTTAACTTCAGCTTGCCAATCTATTTCATTTTCCTATACTTTTTTTGACCAATATACAGTATTTTTTTTACAGATCAGATAATGAATTTTAATTTTGAGAGTTGTCCGCAATGGTTACATTTTTTAAACAGCTATAAATCTAAAACCGTTGGACGGATCCACAAACCGTCAATTGGGGTGATTGGTGCCGCCTCTGAGACTGAATAAAACATCTGAAAGTGAATGAAATGTCAAACGAAAGGAAATGGCAGTGGATTTTTGTATTTGTTGTCCGAAAATTGTCCACAAGAGCACCCTAAGACATGTTTTGTGGACAATCAAAATCATGTTGTCCTTGGTTAATGGACAATGTAGCTTTTAGAAGTCTTCAGAAAAATGCTGACTCTGGTCACCTCTGGGACAAGACTATTTTATATTTCCAAGAATTCAATATTTGTAGGTATAATTTTAAAATCTCATGAATATTTTAATATGTTGTTGCCTGACGTGCGCATCTTCATGATGTTTCATTCATGTCAAGTAATAATTTTTAAGTTGGACAACTCAGATGATCAGTTGTCCACACTTATTCTTTTTCATAGGACAACTGTGAGATATTTTTTTGAAAAATAAAAGCTGTGTAATATTTTGGCATGTTCTAAAGTATATATTTCATCAAAACTAGTTAACCTACATATGACAATATTGCAGTAATGAGATCTCATTTGGACACCACTGTTTTTTGGGCATAATATTATGGCCTGTACGAATTGTCCTGCTGGCTTGTCGTTGAGGCAAAAAAGTGAAAATTGGACTCAGTTCAGAAGTAGCTGCAAGATGATAGTTTGGAGGAGGGGGCTATGGATTTTACCCTCGGGAACAACTTTTCGACAGGAGAAGCAACGCTAACTATTTTTCACATGCAAAGGAGCGACAAACCTTTTTATTGCAATTTTGACATTAAACCTAATGGTATGATAGATGAACACCCTAAATGTGGAAACAAAGGTTTTTCTCCTGTGCTGATCAACCTACTTTTGGTGTCATGTATCAAACAATTTTTTTTTAATCCGCTGTCCCCATCCAAGGATCATCTGGTCAGCCCACAATCGCACGACTTTGGATATATATTATGATCATAAAGAATTTCAAACGCTTGGCACCATCATTATAATTAACATTTGATAGATTCTAATGTAACCCTCAGCAAAACTCATAGCCGAACATAATGTGACGCCGTGCCGATATAATTGGCATGTAAAAATATCATAAATTTCATTTGGTGCACCCCCCATCCTCCCAAATGCGTCCCTCCCTGGTTGTTACCAAATGAGGAGAAGGAAGCTGATCAATGTAATAGGCCCATATATTTTAGCAAGTATATATATATGCACCTGTCGTCATCATCTGTTATTTTTAATGGAAAAGTGTACTTGCTAAATGGTTAATTGTTCTACTAAAGAAATAGCTGAAGATGTATCTACATTCCAGTATCAGTGGTTGAAACAGGCCATGTCATTTGGAGGTGTCTCTCAGTTGCAAGGCCAGAAGGATAGAAGCCCTTGAGACGGAGGGCCGTCAGTGGGCCACCAGAAGCCAAATAGCTTTTCTTGATGCTCTAAAAATTAGTTTTAAAGGCATGTTTCATTTCAGAAATTTAATTTTATAACCCTATTGCTGGTGAATATAAATCACAAGAAGTTGTTGTAAGCTGATAAGCCATTACTGGGGCTTCATGCTTATTCCTCGGAACAGATTCAGTATTTGGGGGGGTTTTTTGAGGACCACCTCTTGGTTCCAGTGTTGGAGTCCTCGAGTATTAAATATTTTTAATTTTCCTTCACTTATTGAGGTACCTTGACATTGAACATTGTTTCATGTAAATTTCAGCCATAATGATGCAGGTTTAACATTTTTGTTTACATTTAACATGTTTAATGCAAGACACCTTAATATCCTTAACTTTACACACCAGAGTGTTTGACATATAACTCGACAAAACGAAATGGGACAACATTTTTGACAGAATCTCCTAACATGCATCCATGCCTCAAAAATATTCAGAATATCTTTGATATAACACAAATATGCTACTGCCTAATAGATGGGAACAGAGAAGCTCAGAGTATGTATCTATCTAGAAAGTGTAAGGAAATAGACAAGCAATTCAGTATTTAGAAAAAACGATGCCATTTGTTGTTCCATCCAAGCCGAGAAAGCTTAGTATAAATATTCTTTCCCAGCTGTGTTGAAATAAATTTCCGGTGGATGGCCTATCTCAGTCTCAGTCTGCAATGTTTGATTGAGAAGTAATAAAGGTTTTCAGACACTCAAAACAAATTTAATCTGTCGCTTTTTCCGTAAGAAATAAATTTATTCCCAGCGAGACGATTTACACGCCCTGTCCTTTAAAAATGCAATGATTGCCCCCCTTATTGTCTTCAGGTCAGTGTTTTTACTTGAGTGATTGAGCGAATCTTCAATTGCAATGTTACAGCCTTATTGTAAGTGATATGTCGATAATATATCAAGCTAAAATAGTTTGGCAGTCAACCATAATTTATGGTTAGCCAGCCTCGGTCTCGGTCTCGACAGCTGATGCCTCGGTCTCGGAGGGTCAATGCCTCGGTCTCGGTCTCAGATGCTCATGCCTCGGTCTCGGATGTCCTGGCCTCGACTCCAACACTGCTTGGTTCTTTTGAAAAATGTATTTGAGGGGGTCCTATGAGCATTTGGGGGGGTCAAAACCCCCTTGACCCCCCTTATTTCGAACACTGGTAGAGCTCGGAACCGCTGACATTTTGCGCCGCCGCGAGCTGATTTTGCTCTCAGCTGCAGTGAGCTGAAGTTGGTCAGTCTAGCAGCAGACTTTGCTTCAAGTCAGCCGAGATGAAAAGCCAGCTTGAAACCAATTAAAGCCCTTAGCTCTATGGCAATTGAGGTTAAGGCCTAATTTACAGGAGAATCAATAGGACATTCGTAATTGCAATTAAGGAAGATGACAATGACAATGACAATGACAAAGGTTTATTTATTGTCGGATTTTTCAACAGAGAAACACTAGCTTAAAGCTATTGGCCGACAAGCCTTCATACAACGTATATAAAAGAAATAATTGTGATTGAAAATAATAACAGATGAGAATTTCCCTGCTTTTGTTTCTCATAATGGCAATTAGAGTTGGCAATCTGATTGCAATTCACAACTTTGACTTCAAGAAGAGTGAAACGGCCATTACTTAGAAGTTTGATGCATGGGGTCATCCTAAGTTTGATAATACAAGCCTGTTCATTGGCTAAATTTCATATAATATAACCATTATGCAAATAAATTGACCAGACCCAAATATTTAGCACAGTATTATTTAATTTGAATAATTCATTAGATAATTTTTTTTATATATTGAGTCCTGCACATGAAATGGAATTGATAGTATAATTTCAGCCGGCTTACAATACTGTTTAACAAATGTCCATTGGGTTGTCTACATTGTCCTCTAAATAGTCTGCATCGTCCCCTAAATTGTCCGCATTGTCCTCTAAATTGTCCGCATTGTCCTCTAAATTGTCCGCATTGTCCTCTAAATTGTCCGCATTGTCCTCGAAATTTTTCGCATTGTCCTCTAGTTGTCCGCATTGTCCCTTGAGTTGTCCTCACATATTATAGCCTTATTGTAAGTGATATGTCGATAATATATCAAGCTAAAATAGTTTGGCAGTCAACCATAATTTATGTTCAGCCGGCCTCGGTCTCGGTCTCGATAGCTGATGCCTCGGTCTCGGTCTCGGTCTCGGACGGTCAATGCCTCGGTCTCGGTCTCGGATGCTCATGCCTCGGTCTCGGTCTCGGATGTCCTGGCCTCGACTCCAACACTGCTTGATTCTTTTGAAAAATGTATTTGAGGGGTCCCATGAGCATTGGGGGGGGGGGGGGTCAAAACCCCTTTGACCCCCCCTTATTTTGAACACTGGGGAGTATCTATGTTTCCCGACTCGAACCCCCCTGCTGCCTACACTGCTCTACAGGCTACAGTGCCATGGGTAGCCGCATCATGCAATATGGATGGTACTAGATCTCAATAATTAGAATCTAATAAATATCATGAAAATGATCACTGATCAGCCTTGGTTTTTGTTCAAAGAGATAGCTCAGATTAGGCTGTCAGCCTACCCCTTGAAATATCTGTTAAATTTTCTGCAATGTCCGTTGAGTTGTCTACATTTTCCTCTAAATAGTCTGCATCGTCCCTTAAATTGTCCGCATTGTCCTCTACATTGTCCGCATTGTCCTCTAAATTGTCCGCATTGTCCTCTAAATTTTTCGCATTGTCCTCTAGTAGTCCGCATTGTCCCTTGAGTTGTCCTCACAGTCCTCATGTAACATTTTGCGGACAACTGTGTGGACAACTAAAGTCTCCATGTATCCTGAGAGATTAAAAAAAGGTCATGGAAGCTATGTAATGCTTCAGAAAATTGCCTCCCATTGTGGAAAAATGTATAAAACCATCGGTTTGGTGCTGGCATAACTCGGACCCCAACTAAAGCTGGTTGAACAGCCAAAATTGTCCGGTAACACCCTGTTATATCGACGAACCGTAAAAAATTATCCACTGATGCATTGTGGGTAATATTTTTTCCAGGTCACTAAGCTGTGGATACTCTTCATGCAAAAAAAAAATGTTGCTGCTGGTTGCCATAGTTTTCCAGATACAGGCGGTCAAACGGTGAAAGTGGACAACTCTGTTACGCCTTTTTGAACACTTAAAATTAGGAAAAATAAAGTCACAGACTAAGTTTTTGAGATCCATATTTTGGGAAATATAAGGCAAAAATGGGATGTATGAAATGGCATTAACTTAAAATATGTCAGCTGAAGTCAAAATTTATATGTCCATGGTAGCAGTTTCAAATTCTTAGCCATATATAGTAACATGAAACTTGAAAGCTGCCATGAAGGGGTATCCATCCACATCCATTTGGATTGGTTAAAATTAGTTTTCTAGTGATATGGATGGGTGAAATTGAAAATACATGAGGATTTTGTGATTCTCAGGAGATTATCTACACTGACAGTTATATTTATTTATCTTTTGGAGGGTTGACAGTTGTAGTAGCATGGATATAAAGCTGCCAAATGAGAGTTGACATCAAGGGCTACCCATCCACATCCCATTAGGCAGGTTAAAAATGAGTTTTCTAGTGATTAAGATTGGGGAAATTGAAAATATAAGGAGGATTTAGGGTTTTGGATGATATTTTCGACACTGACAGCTACATTTATTTAGCTTTTGGAGGGTTGAAAATTGTGATAACAAAGAAATCAAGATGCCAAATGATAGCTGACATCAACGGCTATCAATCCACATCCATTTGGGTTGGTCAAAATGAGTTTTCTAGTGATGAGGATAGGTGAAATAAAAAATACAAGGGAGGATTTTGTGTTTCTTTGGAGATTATCGACACTGATGGTAATGTTTATTTAGCTTTTGGACGGTTGATAGTTGTAGTAACAAGGACATCAAGTTGCCAAATGAAAGCTGATGTCAATGGCTATCCATCCACATCCATTTTGACTGGTTAAAAATGACTTATCTAGTGATTAAGTTAGGTGTAATTGAAAATTCAAGGGAGGATTTTGTGTTTTGGAAGATAATTTTGACACTGACAGCTACATTTCTTTAGATTTTAGAGGGTTGAAATTTGCAATAACAAGGAAACCAAAGTGACAAATGAAAGCTGACATCAATGGCTATCCATCCCCATCCATTTTGACTGGTTAAAGGTTACTCATCTAGTGATTAAGTTAGGTGAAATTGAACATGCAAGGGAGGATTTTTTTTTCGGAAGAAATTTTTGAAACTGACAGCTACATTTATTTAGATTTTGGAGGGTTGACATTTGCAGTAACAAGGAAACCAAAGTGCCAGATGAAAGCTGACACCAAGGGCTATCCATCCACATCCATTTTGCCTGGTTAAAAATCAATTTTCCAGTGATTAGGATAGGTGAAATTGAAAATACATGATATATAGGATTTTGTATTTCTTAGGAGATTATCGATACTGATGGTACTATTTATTTAGCTTTTGGAGGATTAATAGTTGCAGTAGGAAGAAAACAAAAGTGCGAAATGAAAGCTGACATCTATGGCTATCCATTTACATCCATTTGACTGGTTAAAAATCAGTTTTATAGCGATTCGTATGCCAGGCCATAAGTCTCTTCAAATATTCAAATACTATATTATGATTTTCTCTGAACGAAATAACCATTGCTACATTTGCAATAAACTAAATATTGTATTTATTATTTTTTATTAAATCTGCCTTGCTAAGTGTTTATATGCGTTTTTAACGAATTCCTGGCACTAAGAAAAGATATTGAAATGAAATTAAAAGTGACAGATTGCATGGAAAAGTGCTGTTCGCTGAGCCTAAAATGGTTATAACCAAATTAACACACTCAGTAAAAAAATTCAACCATCTCGACCAATCAGAGGGCAGATTCACTTAGAACTGACATCACATTTTTATTTTCATTTGAACGCCAATTGAATTCTTATAGATTACAATATATCTCAATCCAAATGGCTTCAAAAGATGGATGGATGGATTATTGGACTTTATCTCCTACATTTAGTCACTTGTTGGGTTAATTAGGACATGAGGAGGACATGGTAATGAGCAGAGGATGATTGAAACTGCCGTCAAACTTTGGTCCAGGTGACCCGGCTGAAGTGGATTCTAACCCTCGACCCAGCGATTAGCAGCTCTGCAAGTAGCTGTAAACGCCATTTTAAATTAACACACTTCACCTTTGAATAACAAAGGAGCATGAGAAGTAGCCTTCACTAATGTTCTTTATTATTGATCAATTATTCTGTCTTAATAATGCTTTTATTTCTTTAAATATTGCACAAATTAGATTCGTAATTGCATAAATGTACTCGTACTCGTACTCGAGTACATTTGAAAGTACTCGTACTCGTACTCGAGTACATTCAGAAAAAGCTGTACTCGTACTCGTACTCGTACTCGTAGAAGTGGCAAGTACTCGTACTCGTACTCGAGTACATTTGCATGTACTCGTGCCCAACCCTGATTCGTATAGGGGAAATTGTAAATACATCGGAGGATTTTGTGTTCGGATGAAATTTTTGACACTGACAAGAACATTTATTTAGCTTTTGGAGGGTTGAAACTTGTAGTGACAAGGATAAAAAGATGCCAAATGAAAGCTGACATCAAGGCCTATCCATTCACATCTATTTTGACTGGTTAAAAATGACTTACTTAGTGATTAGAATAGGAGAAATTGAAAATACATGGGAGCATTTAGTGTTTCAGAGGATATTTTCGACACTGACAGCAACATTTATTTAGCTTTGGGAGGGTTGACAGTTTTAGCAAAAAAAATGAAACCAAGGTGCCATAATTCAGCTTTTTAGTATCAAAATTTGAATTCAGTAGGTCAAAAACCTCAAACTACACCTTCTGCTTGTTGCTCCAGTGCAATTAGAAGTCAAAATATTGCTAACAAGGGAAAATTAGGAAAAAATTGGCGGCCATCTTGTTTTATGCTAATTAGGGGGTTAAGGAGTCATAATTCAACTTTGTAGTCATCAAATTTGAACTCAGCAGGTCAATAAACACCAAAATACACCTTTTACTTGTTGTCCTAGTGCAAGTAGAATCCAAATTATTACTAAACAAAGGAAATTGGCGGCCATCTTGTTTTATGCTAATTAGGGGGTGAAGGAGTCATATTTCAGCTCGGCAACAGTGAAATTTGAAATCTACGGAAAATTTTACATAAGAATCAATTTGTTGCCTGCTTCTACTAAAAAATGCCTTGGGGTGTTCACTTTTTTGAAAATGTGACCTGACTATCTAACTCTTAGAGCAGATAGAAACTGGTGCCTCCGACTGCTTCCTAAAACTCCTCAAGCTGAATCAAAAACCTTCAAGATGTTTCTTATAGATATGTTCTACAAAACACTCAACGTGAAATATGACAAGCACTCAGGTTTTCCTAATGCATTTCCATTTGTCTGGGGCAAAGGTCAGCGCATTATGGATAATCTCAAGGCATTACTGCCGATTTCTTTTTTGTGCTTTTGCACAGTTTAGACAAAGGTGACATATATCAGCCTGCAAGTGATGTATAACAGATTGACTTTTACAACCAAAATACTTACCGCAGAGCAAGCTTGGAAGAATTAGGCCACAGTGCAAGTTTTGAGAGAGCCGCACATATTCATCAAGATTTAATCAATTTTAAAGTGTTCCCTTCTAATTGATGTTAGGCCAATGCAGATTACTTTTGGGGGATCAAACTGAACAAAAAGACTAAATACGGACATTTATCATTCCAAAATAAATCATGAACAATACTTCCAAAAAAAATTACAACTTCCCCAGCAGGAAGGAGGGATTAGCCACTACTTTTCCTTCACACATTTGGCTCCCCACAAATCCCTTCCTACATTTTCCTACTAAAAGGACCTTTAAAAAAAAAGATTCTATCCACATCCAGCAAACACCAATTCAAACTTCATCACCCCCATTGTCTGCTGTCTTTGATACTGTGCCCCTTTGCTAATTGTAATTTCATTGACAGCTGTTTTAATAGAGTTCTTAATATGGAATAAGGTTGTGGTGAGGAGCCAAAGGTAGTTGTAAGGATATTTGGGGTGGAGAGGAAAAAGGAGAGCAAATTAGGTAAACAAAAGACTTCTGACAGGATATTTCCATACTTTATTTTGGCTTGTACTTTGTGGGAACCAAGGCATATTTGAAGTCCTTTGAGACACAGGCCACATTGGGGCTTGGGAGATTTTTTTTTTGTTTCATGACAAGGTCCATATTAAGGTGACACCTTCAAATCTTGTGAAATCTTGTCTAGAAGGTTTGATGCTTTGGTCAGCATAAATTTTATTCTTTACCACATGTCTGCATTGTGACTGTTAATACAGATAATCAGTGGTTGAAACATCTTAAAATAATGATGCCAAAAATGCCTTGTTAAATATAAAAATATCAATTTAGGTCCAAAATTTCTTGATCCTGCATCTCAATTATTCTTGACATCTGCTAGCTGGTGCAACACGTCTGCCTCATTACAATCAATCAAATTAGAATGTGAATTTTTGCTGACATTTTGTTCCAGGAAGCATCAATGGCATAGGGTGAAGGATGGCAAACAAGATAATAAATATTTACTTTTTACTGTGAATTCATATTCAAAAATAACTTTTCTCTTTTTTCCTTCTGATATTAAAATCAGGAAACCTTCTTTTTTTTTTCAGAAGAAAAATTGATGTTATGGGCACATTGCTGTACTTGTATCAACAATTTGACTTCCTACAAACAAACAGCATCTCAGATCAATAGGGCATTAAATTTTGTTTGGCATTTAAGGAAAACTTAGAGTTAATGTCATTCATCATTTGTGAATAATCCATTTGGGAAGTTTGACGTGTACTTAGCTGTCAAACAGAGCTGGGGGATCCCAAAGGATTATATGAATATGTAACCTGAAATGTAGAGATAATACAGGGATATCAAGCACTGAAGCCTATCTGTCTAGCAATTCTTGTCTAAAGTCAGCCGGTCAATGCAGTTGGGTGTCACAGGCTTATCATTTTTTGAGACAGGCCATCCTCATGCCTACAAAGCTAGGGATTACTGGCTGTTATATAAATATTCAAAAGCATTGAAATGAACTCCTGGGAGGTTCTATTGGGATTTGTCATTCAAAGTTCCTTACCAGTTCAGTCTGGCAAACTGAAACAATCAATTATGTAACACAAGACAACTATGAACCAAGTTGGCACTGTTTAGCAAACTATGTGGGATTATCAATGTATTAACTCATTGTCTTTTGAAAATATCAACAATTGTCTCAAACAGAATGTGTATTAAAGTTATGTTTCTCTCAGTTTGAAGTCTAGTTTTAAGCTGTTATAGTTATTTTCCTCAGCTGCTCAGTGTCATTATACACAAGCAAGAGGATCATTTAATAGAATAGATATCACGCCTGTAATCAGTTGCAACCCATGTATTGCTGGACCTCATTGCTCTTAAATTTTGCTGAAAATTTGTCCACAGGAAGTGATACAACATCTTTATAGATTCATTTCTCAAGCTTTGTGCAGAAAATTTTGCCAGAAAGAATTCAAGATGACTAATTTAGAGAACTAATGGGGAATTGTACCATGGCATTTGAAGGTTTTTAAAGCATGTTTGAAACCCATGGAAATTAAGCACACAGGGAGGCAAACCGAGTTTTGGAACAGCCAGCTGCTGTAAACAAGAAGCTGAATAGGATTACTACTGCCTTAATAATGATATTTTGATATGTCAACTATGCTAGATAAGTCAAATAAGTCTAACACTATTTATTTATCAAGCAAGAAGTGGATGGCACTTTGTTAAACCCTCACACAAGCAGACAGCCAAATTTTGCATGGACAGTGCTGCCATCTTTGCACACTGTGCATCCTGTCAAGAAAAAGTTTAGGAAAGAAAACAGTTTCGACATATTAATTCAAAACTATGTCAAAGTCATTTTTCTTTTCACTATTTTACTAAAGTGGTCAATCAGGCTATGTTATTGCCAAGTTGTCAATTCAACTCACCATTGAGCTATAATGATTTAAAACATTTGTATTATGTAAGATTACCTCTGCACAGTTTCAGTTAATCAAACCATGCAGATATCACTCGTAGTCAATGCCAATGTCAAACTGTTGTCCATTTTGTGAAGAAGCATATATCTCCAAAATGAACAAGCAAATCCTGAAGCTTCTAATCCTGGAGCATCATATAGGATTTCAAAGAGAATTTTACAAATCTGTATTTTGTCATTACCCCTCCCTCCCTCTTTTCAGAGTATTGCTGCTTGTGATATTGGATACTTGTTTGGCCTAAGGGGAAACAAAGTAAAAGGTATCAATCCTGCCACCGCCTGCAGAAATTGTATAGCTATTAAAAAACATAGGCTGCGCAGCAGCAAACTTTCAGTGAATAACACCTTGAGAAGATTGCAATTACAGATGAAACTTTATCCATGTACATGCAATTGTAACCGAGTCTTGGGCCAGAAACAAAAAATGAATTATTATAATTTTTTGTCGATATTTCAAAACGTATATATGATATTTTCCATCAGAGCTTTCAAAATGCACAACTAGACCATATAGGCCATGTGTGCGACAGAATCTTAGCCCGAAAACAAAAAAATATATATCTTCATATTTTTTTCTCATTTTTTCAAAAATTATAGAAAATCTACCAAATTTCATCCATGCACATGCAATAGTGACTGAGTCTTGGCCCGGAAATGAACAAAAATAATTTTTTGATTATTTCAAAAAGTATCGAATATCTACCCATCAGACCATCAAAAGGCACAACTAGACCATACAGGCTATATGTGTACCACATTTCATCCATGTACATTCAATAGAGGCCGAGTGCAGGGCCGGAAACAATGTATCCGCCGCCGCCCGCTCGCCTGCCAGGCGGACGAACAACATTTTACCCAAGTGATAACACTACTTTCCGCGAACTTGGTAAATGCTTGGTGTCTGATCCATTATCATGGAAAACAAGTCATTGGTGTGTTGTGATAAACAGCTATTATATTAACCACTTCTTGATCTCTGTTAATAGAGAACGCTGCTATCAATTTCCAGCAAGAATGATGGGGCCTTCTTCAGAACACCTTCTTTGGTGTACTTTTCAGTACATCGAAAGTGGTTTCACACAGTCCAAAAAACTCAAGAAATTTTCAAAATTCCTAGATTGTCATATTCCCTGACTGCATCCAAATCAAGCATCGTTGAGACAAATGAAACATTATGTATACTCTGCCTTCTACCCCTTAAAATTCCAGACATAAAGCTCTTTTGGAAAGAAAAATATTCACAAATCAAGAAAGAATGGGTGCATGGTTTAAATCAAAGTCTAGATTAACCCTAGAGGGTATTTTCCCAATATGGACTATGTTACTCACTCATTATGACCCCAATTATTCTTTTGCTATAATTTATTTTCATGTTTACAAAGTATTTCATGTATTATCAACCCTTCACAAATCTGGAATATTTGCTGTTTTTTTAGTTATTTAATTATTGACGCAAGTTGTCAAGATTTTCCCCATATTCATAAAATATTCACGATGTGATGTTTAATGGCCCCCTACATTATCTAGAAACATTGTTGGAAGTCTGTTTGTATCTCCAACATGAAATGGTGTCATTAAATTTCCACCCACATTTTGACCTCTGTTTACACAAAATGCAGAAATATTTTTTTTAAGACAATATGCTCTTGCCTATCACAACAGCACATCTCAAGGACACAAGAGGACTCAAGATAATCACTCCTTGTGATATGCTTGAGCCCAGTGTAGTGCAGGTCTGCCATATATTCTAATTGGTTTCATTTATCTCTCACCCGCCATATCAAATTGCACACTGAAGCAAGAACTACCTATATCATATAAGTATAACACAATAAATTATTTTCTGTGTTTCTCAGTCGTCCATCCCTTCCTGATGTCGCATCTCAAGGACATCAGAGTGTCTAAAATGTACAAATGTCCATCCTTGAAGCCACAGAGAACAGTAGATTCCAATTTGTAGTCGCATTAATCTTTCTGGGCCTCCATTATAGAATATAACACTAATGATACATTTATCTTTATAGAGGAAACTTTTATTCTTCTTTTTTTCTTACATCACATTTCAAGGAACTTTAGGGAAATGCTTATATCTTTTGTTGAAATCTCGAAAAATTATCGTCTTGGTGAAGGTTGTAATTTATTGAGGTATAAATTATTCTCCTATTCCAAATTTGAGAAGCATCCATCAAAAGCTGCATAAATAAAACGGTGTCACCTATATATTACAAAACACTGTTGTCCATAAGTAGCAAATCTTCAGATAATGTCATTGACTTTTCTCAATTATACAGCCACAGCCGTTAGTTTGCGCTCAGCTGCTATGCTTCACTATGGGGCTATTATTGTCACCCATCATCACAAAGCAAATACTTGCTCAATCTTCACCAAATTACCTGGACTTATTGTTGATACGCAGCAGGAGGTGTTCTGATTAAAAAAATTGAACGGAATAATGTTACATAATAACTATAAGACAAAAAACTCCTTTTATCAAATTTCCTGGCTGTAATTCTCAAAGCAGTAAGCTAGTGCATTGCAGTTGCATTAATCAACAGGATAACTGCGGACATGGTAGGCCTCATGACAGGATACACCCCCCGCTCCCTTTTGTTTTTCCGGTAATATGGGCTTCCCCCATTTTACCCCCGTTTTGCCCCCTGCTTCCCCCTCTTCCCCCCACTAACCCCCGCTTACCCCCCCCACTTGCCCCCACTTATCCCCCACTTGCCCCCACTAACACCCCGCTTCCCCCCGCTTCCCCCCACTACCCCCCACTTGCCCCCCGCTTACCCCCCACTAGCCCCACTTTCCCCCCACTTCCCCCAAGTTGCCTCCCTCTAGCCCCCGGTTACCCCATCTTGCACCCCACTTCCCCCCACTTCCCCCCTCTTTCCCCGCATAACAATTTTCCCCCCCAATTCCCCAAGGTTACCCCATAGGGTGGGGGGTGTATCCTGTCATGAGGCCTCATGGTGTTTGAGACAGACTTCAATATTCGATATGGCCCAAGTATGGACATGTCATTTTAGTGTTCTATATCTTCTTTCATGATCTTACATTTGGTGATTTGCATGCTAATGAAGTGTGTTCCTATGGAGCAGGAGTTTCAAAAACTTAAGCAAGATTTCGACCCACCTCTACCATAATATTCCAAAAAATAATTAAATTGCCAGCTGGTACATGTTATACAGGAACATTTTATATCTTAATGCAAACAATGTATCAATGTTTTTTGAAATTGTGATACAATTTCAATAAAAATGTTGCCATGCATCTGGCAATATAAGAAATCCTGGACTTTTTCTATTATTTCAAATGCAGCAGAGAGAATCTGGAAAATGTATACATTTGGTTATTTTCCCTTTATCTGTTGCTTCAAAGTGAATTTAGAGGTTATTGCATCTTGTGATATTGGATACGTGTTGTCGTCTGTGGCCAGGTGTGCAAATAAAGCAAAAGAGTATCAAAGCTGCTGCAGCCTGTAAAATATTTGGAGAAATTGATATAAATATGTTTGTTACTTTTTCAGGAAAGGTTCTTCGCACAAATTAGACCCCATTCTCATTAATGTGCATGCAATAACGTAAAAATTCATCACCAGTGAGCAGCTTTCACCTGTAACCGCCAACATGATAGTAGAATTTAATATAATATAATGTGAAGGTTCTGCACTTCTTACACAACATGACACACTCCTCACTTGTCCCAATTATTTCAGAAGCCCAAACTGAGTTTCTTTTGAAGTTCATAATGAAAAATAATTGGAATTCATTTTAGTTATCATAATATACTGCACGTGTAAAAGGATTTAAAATGCATTTACAAAGGTGACATATCAGCCTGCAATACATAACAGATTGACTTCTTCAACCAAAATACTTACCGCAGGGGAACCTTAGGAGAATGAGGCCACAGTGAAAGTTTTGAGACCGCTGCACATATTCATCGAGATTTAACCAATTTTAAAGTGTTCCTTTTCTAATTGATGTAATGCCAATGCAGATTAATTTTGTGAGATCAAACTGAACAAAAGACTAAATATTGATGTTTAGCATAAAAAAAATCATGTCAGGGAACCAGGGCACATTGGGAGACATTTTGGACACAGAGCACAATGGGACTTGGGAGTTTTCTTGTTTCGTGACAAGGTCCATATTTAAGTGGCATCTTCAAATCTTGTTATAGGAGTTTGATGCATTGGTCGGTATACAGTCTCTACCATGCATGTGTCTGTTGATACAGATTATCATTGGGTTTTTTTTTTTTGTTAAAAGTTTGGAACTCTTTCCAATCAGGTGTATTTTGTCACTGATTCTAAAACATAATTAGCACCCTTAGGCTGTTGGACCTGTTCAATCGGATAATCTTGACATGTTAACTTGAGCTGCTATATTGGCATAAGGGATTGTGAATATTGTCAGTTGTCACAGAAAGCAAGTAAGGACACAAGACATTGCCTGTGGAGTGTGGACCAATCAAATTATATTGTCACATGGCATCACAAGGCAGTTGAGTATACATATCGGTGAAAGGTCATTGAAAATGTACAGCAGATATTATTTTTACATCTTTACTACTGGTACAATATAACGTGGCAATGTTTCAATAACCGACTGTTGTGCAGTGCACATGCAGATTTTCACTTGCTGAGGAGAATTCCTTGTGTCAGCTGCTATTTTGGCCTTGCTGCCCTTGGATGCGACAGTGCAATTAACAGTCACGCAATGATGTAAACCTTCAGCTTAATCAAGGATAATTTTACTTGTATAACCATTGATTTTGAAAAAGAAATATGACTAGGACACATACAGTTGTGCTTGAAAGTATGTACACCCCTTGGCAATGCCATTGAATACCATGTTAAAGCTGCCTCACCGTAATGGCTAATGTGTAAATGGCACAGCCATGAAATTCGCGCAGAACTTTAAAAAAAGTCTTTTTAGGACTTCACCGTAACTTTCATTAAATTTATTTAATATTCATTGTATGAAAGGCAGTTATGCTACTGTTTCAAAGAAATTGAAAGACAGATTTCAAAAAAGACAGAAATTTACCTATACTAGAAACTATTAGATAAAATAGATTTAAAAAAAAAAAGAATGTATAGGTACATACATACATACATACATATACATACATAGGATAGCAAATACATAGAATTAAGGATAAATAAAATTGATAGATAATCAGCTAAGTAGTAAAAAGGAAGACAACACTGAAAGCTGCCAAATTTAAGTCTATGCTAGATTGTTGATATTACATAATAGTAATAACAAAAAGAATAACATGATTTGCATGTAGATTAATTGCTCATTGTTACATAATCATCAGTTGACAAAAATTATGTAACTTTAATTTTGTTATGTTTTCTTGTTGTCTGTTTTGAAATGAAATGAATCACATGTTAAAAATATAATTTAGCTTTTCAAGGCTTACAATTAACTATTCCATAAAAAATATGGATACAGGGAATATTACTGGAGAATACTGAATTTTTAAGACACTTTTGAATAGGATTTTTCATGTTTTGTTAGATTCGAAACTAAATCATTGATAAGAAGCTGGTCCCACTTGACCTAATTTCCTGCTGTCGACCATTGATGTTGAGACCATCACTGTACAGAATTTTGAAACCTGTCTTGTGCTAAAATATAACATCAATGGTATTGCACAAATCACTGAACCAATGACTGTATCTTACCATTGAGGCTTCCCACTGCATGTTCCAGCCTGGTCATTGAATTTGAATCTGGGGTCTTTGCGCTAGATAAAGGTGCAAAAGTAAGTACACCCCCTGTTCCTATCTTTTAGCAGTACGCTTAGGCATACTTACTTTTGCACAATTATAATCCATATCCAGCACATAAATGCCTGATACAAATTCAATGGCCAGGCTGGGACATGTAATGGGAAACCTCAGTGGTATGATACACTCATTGGTTAAATGATTCGTGAAATATCATTGATATAGCCTTGACGATGAGACAACTTTAACATGGTCTTCAATGGTAAATAACTTAGGGGTGAACTTACTTTCAAGCACAACTGTACTTCCTTTGATGCACTTCTGTTTTCTTGGGCATAAGTGCTACAAGAATTCATGGTCCGGTGCCCTTATCAGTAAACGGTGAGTCAGGGGATGGTTCCTGATTTCTCTGATTGGCTGTTTGAAGTGGGACTGCAAAATGGCTGCCAAGCAGTGCCACTTGATGAAAAGGTAACCAGGTCACAACCATCAACATTGAGCACCACCAACTAGGTCACTGATTAAAGGGAGACCATTTAATGTCCATGGGGGGGGGGGGGGGTAGAGTATTCAGCGCGAATATTTTTTGGAGGTTCATGCAGGCCTGTACATTTGTGAAATCCTTGAAATGGCTCTATAAGACAGATTATTGTCGAAAGATAGGCCTAAAATTTCTGCAGTGATACACTTTTTTCTGAGTTTTGCGGAATATAATTTATAAACAGATCTTTATTATCGTTGGATGGCGTGGCAATCATTGGTGGCCAAATTATATGAGGTGCCCAGCAAAGCTGCCTGTCCTTGGTGGTGCTTGAGCATTGGTATCGCGTTGCCCGAAATTTTACGAAATTTGTCAATAAATTGGAGCTAAATACAGTCTCATCATCGTAATACACGTTTTCGAATGTGCATTCCTATGTGCCCGTGCAGTGCCCACGATATCCAGTTCATTTTATTTTAGAACCTGGTGTAGATACATTATGTTCTGGCAGAGATATAAATGTTTTTAGCAAAACACCGCATGGTCAACATCAATTTGCCAATATTTTATCCACACATTTCCCACAGCTTCATCTGTGATGCAAAGCATCCCCTGCGCATCAATCAATCAAAGTGACATAATCTCGTTTGCAACTTCAGAATCTGTGGCTTGTCTTCCAGCTGGCAAACTTCAATGACATTTACAGAATTTAAGGAACTCCCAGGAGGCCATTGAGCGTTGTGGTTCTGAGATCGAAAAAGAAATACAGCAGAAGACTTAGTCATAATATTCCTCTGTGGTCATCAGGACGGGACCCAGAAGTGACTGGCTATATATACATGTCAAGCTTTTCAGACAGTTTAAATATCTCGTGATTATGGTACCCTGAAGGTTAAAGGCACTTTTATTTTTAACAAGGGTGGACGATTCAGCCTCTGACTAGTTTTCGATCAGGCGCATGGCCACAAGTGGCCGGAACGGGTTTTGAAACTACATCCTTCATATTGCCAGGCAAGGCAGCCGACAGCTGTGCTTTAGCCTATACCATTATGGTCCATGATGCTACTAATGGTAGAATGTGCACTGCACATGTACAAGTACACACATTAAGGACCATTCAGAATTTATGACCGGGGTGGGAAAGGGAGTTTGCCAGAAGCCCGCGTCAAAAATTGATACCCTCCACCTTGAGTTTCATGCATATTTTTATACCGCACCCTTAGGTTTCATGCATATTTTTAGTACCCCCCCCCTTCTCTCGACATACACACAAACACATTTATACAGTTATACATGTGCCCTTGGACGGTCATTTATACAGATTCGCAGACTTTCGCACATGAAAAAAAAAGCGTATGATCTGCAAATGTGCGCGTTTTATGACACATTTTTGTTTTATTGAAATTTCTTACCCCCTCCCCCCAGGCATGTTGTCAAAAATGAGTACCCCTCTCTTGAGACATGTGTGAAAGGTCATAAATTCTGAAAGTTAATAATTTGTAATATATCTATCACATTTTGGTGATGTTTTGCTTTTTTGGTCAGATTCTTGACAACGACCGTGCATTCTAGTAATGAGACAGACTGTGGTTCCACGTCCCCACTCTGTGTAGACCAACAAATTACAATTATACCATTTTCATGTAATTGTTATAAATAGACTATAAATACCAAACATCAAAATGTCCATACCAAATTGAATGAATTAAGCTCCACCAACCTGAGTTTGAGGAAATGAGAGCAATAGGTCGAATGGAAAACAAACAAACCTTATTCTTTCATGGCCTCAATGTTGACTCAACCTGATGGACCATCAAGGGTTGCTGCGATATATTTGACATCAAACACTCCGCAGTGATTAACAAATTCAGGCAAGCTGCTTATCCACATGAAGCAAATAAAATAACACCAAATTAGCATTTACATTCATGCACAGATTAATGAAATAGGTAGCATATTATATATATGAGTCTTCCAGCCTATAATGATAATCATAATGCTGTTGTTGATAGCTGCAGCTCTCTTGAACAATTTATAATTTTATTGAATATCTCTGATTTTCATTACTTCCCATGATTTGTTGCTTTGTGGGGCAAATAAAAGTGTATGCCTTATATGATTTAATACATGTAGGTGTATTGCATAAAAGTGGTATGCAAAAAAAAAAAGAATATGTCAGCCATCTTGAAAATGAATATGGCAGCCTTCTGAATAGTTTCAAATTTATCGACATGAATTCGTAACCTAAAAATAGAGGTTTTGCCACTGGAATGGACTCTCTAACCTACCTCTCTTAGTTTCTGAGATATGGAATGAAACAGGTCCAGAATGGCGGCCGTTTTGAAATCCCAGATGGTGGTGGAAGCAGAGGTGTGTCAAAGTGCGTCCATCCAAAAAAATGTTCCTTTAGGTCTATTTTACCCCTGTGCCTACTTTCACACTTATATCCGAAAATGAATGGTCCTTTCACTAAGATCCCCTACATATTTACCACATTAAATTGATGTGATTGCCATTACTAATTAGACTAATTACTTAATGGCAATGGCAATCTACTTATAATTATTTGAGCCTTGATTGCACCAAGTTAATTTGATTATGGAACCTTTAAGGAATTAACAAAATGATTTTTCTTTTAACTCACAAATTAAAGGATCCCAAGCTTGTTCTTCTGGCTCGAGCGACCTTCAGGGAGTTCCTTAAGTAATGCTTTGAAGTGTTTGCCTGATTCGTGAAAGCTGTTTGGGTTTTGGTAAACAAGGTAATGTCATTTTGATTGTGGTCAATGAATTGCTTTTCAGACAGCCATCACCCTCTTCTGAATATGTGAGGTAATTTCAGTTCATTTATGAAATGCATGCATTATTCAATATTAATAAGAAAGTTAAATGGACCAGACGCCAATTTTTGAAAAGCGCCTCACCTACTGGGGGTTTTTGTCATGGCAGATTTTACAAAATGCTGCAAAGTGACTTACCACAAGTTACAAATTTTTTGATGCTGATTCTTCTGCAATGTAAATATAAAGACCAGCAGGGTACCACACCTAGCTTGCTCCTGGGAGATCTGGCTTTCAGTTCGGGAAAAAATTGAGATCCAACTATGTGTTAGTTTTTCAGCGAAACACTTTGTTATAGAATTAGAGTGGACTGTGACACTGTGAAAATGGCACTTCGTGTGTCATCATGCTGATGATTTGTCATGATCAAACCCAATCTTTCAATGTTAATTTGATTGAAGGAGACTTATCCCACTTTACTTGTTGGCGATAGCCAAACAAAAGGATTATGCATCTGATTTTCACTCTAAAATCCATTATAAATGAGAAGTCAAAGGCTTTCTCTTGATTATGACTAATCAAACAGCCTCTATATTTCCCATGTTGAAAGTAGAGAAGATGACACTACATCGGCTATCATGAGTCGAAATGCCATTTTCTCAGCGCCACGATCCACTCTAATTATATATCAAAGTGTTTGGCTGTAAGATAATTGGGATTTTATTGTTATTAATTCTCTAGCTCACTGATTTACTTGGTAATGAGCTCATTTGCTTCAGGAAGTGGCAGATAGATAATAAAAAGGTTAGAAAGTTTGATACTCTGTTACAATCATAATGCTAGGTGTTACCAAGGATTTTTACGAAACAACACTATAGATGAATCTTGGGGTGAACCTGTTATGAGATCTCTTCATCCCAATTGTCAATAATCGGATCAGACTCACAATGGAAGTAGAAGGTGTGCGGCTTTATAGTTACCAAGGCTGAAGAATGTGACCATTTCTTTATAGTAGCCAGGATTTGGTGTATCAACTAACCTGTCTGGCAGTGTCTGGGTGTATCATCAAACCTTACCAGGGCTAGTTGATATGTTTGACATGCCCTCCTTTGATGTCATCTGGGGTAAAAACTATCCAAGAGAGAAAGTCAAGTTTTCCAAATATTTGAACTAGGTGTTTTTTATATGCTTTGCTGTTCATCCTTCCAATATCATCCTCCATTTAGCTTGCAGACAAACTTTTCTAAAAAAAAAAATTACGAGCAAGCACCTTAAGCAGCGCAAAATGTCAACATAATACAGGCTTACCAAGCAGGGGGCAGCTGGCCTCCTTAAAATACAGCAGTAGACCCAGTGGATCCAGACTGTCACGGCTGAATGCGCAAGTCTGCCATGTGGCCAAGTGCACTGTAGACATGCTGCATGCAAATTCAGCTGACCTTTGATCCCGTGAAAAGAAACCTATTTGTTTTCTTTATTAAGTTGTATTGTAACAGAGGGCCACCAGACGTTTATCGCCGTTATTTAAAATTCAGGAGAGGCTGTGTGCTAAGTTTGAATGAGATTGGTAAGCAGTGGCACCCACGGTTATGGTCATGTGTTTTGGCAAAATTTCTTCAGTAAGAGCTAGCGCTTCATGCTGCTAAAAACTCAACTAATTTCCCTCTTACCTACCTTTAAATAGCTATAAATTTAATTAGAATACAATTAGTAGTAAGAATAGAATGAAATAAAATTTGTTGATAAAAACATGCCCGGAGCCCTGCTGTTTTCTGAAATAATTGAGTGGATTGACTTTTGTTGTAATTAGTAAAAATAAAAGAGTCATCTCATGACTTTTTTATTTAACTTGATACATATTGATTTCTCATAATAAATTTATGATCACTTCCAAACGCATGGCAAGTATGTACGGGAGTAAGGATGACAGCTGAAATTTCCATAAAATGTGATTTGTGCACCACACGACCAATGGTCATGCCACTCACTGAGACTGCTGAGCATTCCATGTTGACACAACTGATGGTCCATCAAGGGTTGCCACAATACATTTTAGGGTAATGCTCTTTGAGTCGGACACCTAAAACTGTGCATAGTTCATAAAGTGATATCTTAGTTAACTTATAGGAAATTGATCATCAATCAGGGCCTCAAATTAAACGTTTTCACGAAATCTAACAGAAAAAGGACAATTATCATTACTGAGCTGCTTGATTTTGGTTTTATTTTTGAAACAAGAAAAAGGGAGGGGTACCCTTGAGTCGGACAGTTGTCTACCATAATTAATACACCAAAGACTGGCAGCTTAAAAGCTTAAGAATCCATCAAATAAGCCCATATCAGAACATATAGTAGCTTGAACTCAGTGCAAAGTGCGTACTATATAATTTGATGTCAAACCAGTACCATAGATCAGTGAGAGAGCCTTCTATCTAACCAAATATTACCAAAAATAAAAAAAATTTCGGACATGAAGTTTATAGAAAAACAGAGTTTTTACCCCATCTTTAGGGCCATGAAAAACCCACTATACTTGTTCGTATCGTGCTGATATTTTTTGAACAGATAAAGGAGGTCTTAAGCTAAAGATTGGTACCAAATATATGGGTGCACATGCTCTCAAATAGCCAATATAGAGCCCAACAAAAAGTGTCCGACTCAAGGTGTCACCTTCTAAGTGTCCGACTCAAATAACATTACCCTACATCAAACAATCAGGTCCGTAAAACCTGGATTATATGGACTCTTGTTATTGACCTGTCTGTCACACACCACCGCACACAGGTGAACATCACATTATGCAGGTGGTACAATCAGGGGCTTGTTACATAGGGGTCATGGAACAATGGCTAATGTCGCCTCTTTTCTTTTTGACACAGCAGCTTTACTAATGGCACAATTCTATGCAATGTGGCAATCTCTGCGGATGGTGTCATCGAACACAACATTTTTTCTGGTTCTAAAGCTACTCATCACCAGATGGTATACATGGAAGCTTGAAAGTTCACTTATGGTTTGGCCCAGAATAAAAGAAGAATCTATTTTTCCTGAACCTTCACCCATTTGTAAGTGTAGTTTGATGGTATATTTCTTCTCTAAATATCAGTTTTTTTAACATCTATTGCACAATGAAAATACTGGTGAATGCAACAAAATAAAGGAAATAAATTTCATTTTCTTGTACACATGGGTGCCCTCATTAGATCTCAACATTCACCATTTTCTGAGTTTTAGGCCTCTCTTTGATCATAATCACCATTGGTATCCCGGATCTGTATTATTCCGCCAGGGACTGTTTAAAAGGTGCTTAGTTCAACAGACTTGCATCTGTATTAGCTTCATCACCTGCCATGAAAGCATGACAGGTACAATGAAGAAATTTTGCCACAAAAACACCATATTTTCCGCCTACTCGAAAGGGAAGCCGACTGGATTGTCATAATGCAGTGTAACATCACGGCACCCGTAAGCTGCCCAAAATGTTCAGAAAATTGGAATTATAGTATACCACTTTTATCTAAATGATTATGATGACATTGTCAAATCCCAATACTTTTCATGTTAAACAGATTTCAATTTGATAAATAATAATCAATTTCACAAACAAAGTTAAGCCAGGTCTAAGCCTTAGACCTGGACTTACAAGTTCCAAGTTAAAACTGTAGGGTCAATTTCGGTGATAAAATGGCAGCACCTTCTGGTAAGCAAAATACTTAATACCAGGTTTTGCTTTAAGCCTGGTCTTAGCTACGTTGGTGAAATTGGCCATTTAAGTGACAAAACCGACATTCTGAAACAGTCTAAGGTAGACATTCATATTTCCCTGGCCCTAACCAGAACGGAACTGTCATAAAAGCAACACTGTGTGTGGCCAACATATACTTACAAATGTGAAAGGAATATTATTTCTTATTATATCCATGAAGCAGTGAAAGAATCTACCAGATGAATATCCTAAATTCAAATTGTGAGTATTGTATGTGACAAGCAAGAATTAGTCAATCAAATCTAATTAGACCACTCTTTCAATGAGGAATGAGATTAAAGATATCTAAAATGGAATTTATTTTGAGCCCATTGCAGAAAAACATAAGCTTCTCCTTGAAAATATTGTAGGGATTCTTTTCCATTTGTCTCAAGATTAATCCTCAAAAATATCTGTAATTTCGGTTGCAATATCTGCCAATCGCAAATGGCTCAGGTATGATGGTCATCAGTTGACACCTTTTAAAAATATTTCAATACTGAAAACTATAGGGCTAAACAGGACTACCAAATCTTGTAGGCCTACCATCATTACTTTCTCCTTCATCTTGTCAAACACAGCATGTAGGATACCTGAATATTTAACCCACAATGTAAAGGGTTCCAAAATCATCAAATCAAATAACTTAGGGGAGCCAGGGGCAGGTTGTGCCGTGGGGATATTGTGCCGCCCACGTTTGGGTTGAAATGAAGAAGTGGGTAATGAAGGCAATGCCATCAATGTACAGTTACGGACAAAAATATTCATACAGCTGTGTATTCTGCACATACCTGGTATTTACTCTTGATTCAGGGATGCGAGGAGAAAAATTTCACTTTTAAGTCATTGCCCTATTCAATTGTCTTTGTCAAGCACTGCAAACTTAAGCATATCTCTGTTTTCAAGCTCAGGGGGCACACAAACGTAAAATTTCAACATGACAAAAGTATTCATACAGCTCGAACACGCTGGGTATAAAGTGCATCAAAAGCTTGAATTTCTATTCCAAATAATTTGTAACTTTCTGTTGCTTCTTTGGACAACCTCCTTAGAAGTCCTAAGTGCTTTTTTTGGTGTTTTTATCTGTTTTGGTTGACCCATACCACCCTATAGTGCTGGTATCATTTTACCATTAAATGTATATGAAACTTCTGCAAAGATGCTCACTAAGCCAAGCTAAATGCTCACACACAGTGAAGTTTGGTTTCATGGTTTGCTTTAATCATAAGTGCAAACTCTCATTTGGACTAAAATTAACTTGTGGCATGCAGGTGATGATTTGCACATGATGCAAAAGACCTAGGATAAAAATTGGCCAAGGCCTAATGCTATTTCAATGGGCTAAACTTTCAAGACTTGGCTAGACATTTGGTACCCATGTCTAAATCTTGTTAAACCAAATGCAACTTCTTGTAGTTTTTCATCAGGCACAACCTATTGCATAAAGAAAACTATGATGGACCATTTGAAGAAATGAGATTATTCTTCATGGACTTATTGCCATCTTTTGAGAAATGTCATATACATTTAATAGTAAAATGATACCAGTGATATAGGGTGTTATGGGTCAACCAACACAGATAAAAACACCCAAAAAAGCATTCGGAACTTCTAAGGAGGTTATCCAAAGAAGCCACAGAAAGTTACAAATTATTTAGAACAGAAATGCAAGCTTTTGATGCACTTTATACGCAGCGTGTTCAAGCTGTATGAATACTTTTGTCATGATGAAATTTTATGTTTGTGTGCCCCCTGAGCTTGAAAACAGAGATATGCTTAAGTTTGCAGTGCTTGACAATGACAATTGATTAGGGCGATGACTTAACAGTGAAATTTTTCTCGTCGCATCTCTCAATCAAGAGTAAATACCAGTTATGTGCAGAATACACAGCTGTATGAATATTTTCGTCCGCAACTGTATACACACTTGTTCAACATCATCATGCACTATCAAAAATACAAATGTAATGCTTCCTTCAGCCTCCAGGCATTACTTGTTTAATACAACGGAATAAATAAATAAGGTAATGCACTCAACCGAAACCCAACTTCTTCTCAATGTGAGGGTTTTCATAAGCCCTAAGTAACCTTGGGTTGACCCTGAATGGGGTCCGTGAATAGATTTCATTAGATTTACATCTAAAGGTGTTTTGTTTTTCTTTTTGCAGTTTAGTTGGCTCCGTTTGCTGACTGTCTGTTTGGCGATTTGTTTTTACCGGTTGCCACAGTTCTGTGAGTTATCTCAAACTCAGAATTAGGAATCTTAATTCAAGATTCGATTGAGCCTGATAGACAGATGAGGGGCAAAATAATCCTGTTTATAGGTGATTTAATTACCACATGCTTCTTGTTATTCACAGTTGCCAGTGCTATTGCAATGTGATTCAGGTTCTGACCACATTCGATCTGCGAGATGTGCAGCACTCTGTTCTTCCTTGACCAATCATGTTAAAGACGGGGATGAGGGGGAACCAATAGGGGGTACCAATATACCCGGGTACAGCAATTAAATGTGATTCTTCTCTCATTTGATAACTAGGCTTGGGTGTTGAAATCATAATATATGGATTTGATTGCTGCTTTACTTGTAGTGCAGTGGTGAATATTAGTTTAATAGCATTACTGGACTCAGGTCCTTAGACCTCTTTATCCAGATCTTACAGAAAAAATACAGCTGAAATAAACCATAACTTTCTTAATAATTCTCCGATTTGAATGAAAATTTCAGTTATGTTAAGTGGCATACATTTTTCTTAAATTAACAATAAGCATTATTATCTGCATTATTGTAAATTTTTAGTTTTTTCAGAATTGCTGATTGCTGCTAATGAAGAGCAATTAAACTGTAATTAGGAAAGTGAGCGATGTTGACTGTTTGAGTGCCATAATCAGAATGATATATAAAATTACAAGAGAAAAATGTAACAAATTGTCTGGTGAATTACAAAGTGTTGAGATCCCAGAACCTGACTTGGCAAAGGGCAGGGGAATTATACCAAAACAAACCAGAGTCAGGTGTAAGGAGGTGTAAGACTTAGGACTCACATGTGATGTTAAGGCCTTTAAGGACGTCCAACCTTCCACCTCCTCCCACACAAGACCCTGGAATGGAAATCTAAGAACTAGAGCTTCTGGGTAGAGACCTGACTGTCACAAAACGAGTACTACATGCCATCACCGGAAGAGGAATCTCTTCTTAATCTCTTCGATAGACTTAGCATATTTAACAAACACTGTTTCGTGTTTTTTGTAAACACTGCAAAGTTGTTTGCATAAAAACCAATTTTTCTATCCCTGCCTGAGGAGAGAATCACATAATGAAAATTTTAATGTGCCTCACTGAGAAATGATCGCAAGCTCTGGCAAAACTGATGATGCGAGAAGCATAGACACCATAAGCTGGCTTTTCTGAAATTATATTAGATGCAACAGGATATGGATAGTTGACAATCTTGAAGTTGAAGTCATCCCTTTTGTCATATAATTTAGTGTGGCCCCCGTCTTTAAGCAAAAACTGCAATATAGTATTAGTAAGTGGGAATAGATTCTAAGATCGCAAGATAATTAAATCACCTGTTACTTAATAATAATAATGTGTGCACCAAACAGCCCTTAGAGCAAAATTACAGCCAAATCAGTTAATATTTAGAGGTTGCGCAATTCCTTCCGATTTAATAATGTAACTTCTCATTCATGCAACTGAAAAGTGGGTCAATTTCCCTGACCTTTCTCTGAAGGGAATACTTTTTGGATTCTTTTTAGTATATGGTAAACTTCGCATGACAAAGTTTTATTTGGGGGTTAATTTTGGTAGATTATTCAGACTAAGTGAAACATGCGGCAAGATTGCGCCTGTTTGTAATGGAGGTGTGTACACATCTCCATTTATGCTTGAAAATGGATGTGGCTTGAAAATGGATTATTTGTACAATTCTGAAATTTAGCACAGAATATATTAACGACAACTGGTTCTGAGCACCCAGGGAAATTGTTATTTTCAGGGGGATATGAGCTCAGGACATTACACCACCTCCATTTCGAACCCCTGGGTTCTTGTAAGAAAACAAAGTCAAAAAGAATACCAGGACTGGATTTGGCATCCTGGTTAAAAGGATTAGGGTCATGGGTTGGAGCCCCAGTCCTGAAACTCAATTTTATTCAAGCTCAT
This sequence comes from Platynereis dumerilii, assembly GCA_026936325.1. NCBI lineage: Eukaryota > Metazoa > Annelida > Polychaeta > Phyllodocida > Nereididae > Platynereis > Platynereis dumerilii. The sequence goes on from JAPTHN010000001.1 coordinate 161,171,236, forward strand.
GGGATACTGAATGTAAGCATGTCGTATCCTGCGTTCTTTACTGGGGCCACTCAAAGAACCTGCACACTTCCCTGAATGAATAGGTTTCATTTGTACCACTCGACAGTGAAAATTAGCATTATGTACACCGTTGTACATGTAGTCATGTCCAATGGTTTGGTGCTTCATTTATTGACACTGGAGCACTGCAGCATGAGATGTGACATTATATATATTACGGCCTCGTTGTACATTGACATTCTCGGGTGTACATATCTTCATGTCCCACATTTACCCATTAGACAACTGTAATATGTGCCAGATTCCAGTCTTCTTATATCATTATTAAGTATGGCGATTTCCAAAAGTAAATGTACAGCTCACTCCACACGAAAAAAGATGTAATGCTATCCGGCTGTTGCAAGTTATATAAATATACTCTTTTGAGTCGCATGAAACACAACATCTCAGTAGGTCATGTAAAGCTCAGGATATTTGCTTTTGAATATTCACGTTAAAAGGTCAAAGGCTTTCTTTGATTTCCACCTGTGTGATCCACCTGTGTGCACTTGGTGCCGTGGTTATAATGCATTAGCTTTGCAAACAACCTCGCACTATCCCTGATGAATTAATCAGTATTCTTACCTTAGCAGTGATATAAAATGTAAATACATCAGCCCTTCGTTTTTTCTTTGCATATCAGTCAGATTTCTGCCTGGTCATTTTGAGATGTTTGCAGAAAAGCATTCTATTACCAATAATTAATTGTACTAATTGTCTTTATGAGTAATCATCCAAATAAATTCACTCCTACCATAGCCTAAAAGCTTGTTTTTCTGACACATAGGCCTATGACACTGGATAATGGTACATGTACTGAATAAACCATACATAATGCACAAACATGGCAAAAATAATTTACTTATGTGTAGCTATCAATCTTGAGCGAAATAACAAGTTTATTTTGTAACTGTGGGACACTGTTTCATGAATAATTATCCGAGAGAACAGATTGTATTCTGTATTAACATAGCCCTATAGTATACACTAGCATCTGGGCACTTCACTATTTGTTTTTACAAAATTTAACTGATTTGATTCATGTGATGGTCATACTTTTGAATAACTAATTACTTAACGGCAATGGGTTTTACATAATCTACTTACAATTATTCTAGCCTTGATAACACCAAGTTAATCTGATTATGGAACCTTTAAGGAATTAATAAAAAGGATGAAATTCACAGAAGAAAAGATCCTGAGCTTGTTCTCCTGGCTGGAGCAACCTTCAGGGAGTTCCTTAAGTAATGCTTTGAAGTGTTTGCTTGATTGGTGAAAGCTGATTGGGTTTCTGTGAACGAGGTAATGTCATTTTGATTGTTGTCAATGAATTGCTTTGCCTGCAGCCATCACTCTCTTCTGACGCACAAGATTAAACAGTGTGCAAGATGAATAAATGAATTTGTAAAATGCATGAATTAAAGGTTGATAATGCCTGGGTCTCAAGGCACATTACGGAGGTATTTTGGCGTCGGTAGGATGGTATTTCCTGGAAATTCGGGTGATTTTGAGACATCCTGCCGACGTTTTTTCACATCCCACAGAGGTATTTTTTGTATTCCACAGGTCTCCTAGAAATGGAGAGAACTCCAGCGTTGATGTCAAAAAAAAATTCAACAAGCAGAAACTATTTTTCCAAGTCACCGGGATAGAGGCCACATTTTTCTCATTTTTTGGATGTCCGGCGGGCATTTTTTCAGTGAGAAGGAGTGAAAAACATCTCCAGCAGGATATAAGGACATACCCTTCCCTGTGGGATATTTGTACTGCCCCTGTGGGACATCTGAACCCTCGCCGGCAGTTTTTGACATCCCCCCGACGGCTTTTGACATCCCGCCGACAGTTTTTGACATCCTTCGACGGTTTTTGACATCCCGTCGACAGTTGGATCTCTCTCCACAGGCATTTAGACCTTGCCAAAAGGCATATGATCTTGCCCCCGCCAATTTACGATCTTATCCCACTGATTTATGCTCATATCCCACCGATTTAAGATCTTATGCCACCGTGATATGCCTTTAATTAATTATATAATCATTATATAATCGTTGTGTGTCACCAGGCTTTTTTTTCTAGAAATCATCTTAAGCTATCCCACAGTCGTAAAAGTTCTCCGTAAAGTGCTGTGAGAATGGGCCATGAGGAAATTAAATGGACTGGACACCAATTTTTTAAAACCAATCTCCTCCTGAGGTATTATTCCTGTTCATTAAAGGAGAATGTAAATGTCTATTTTTTCAAAGTCTGTTACGTAGACAGAGTCCATATCAACAGACTGTACAATTACATGTACACCCTTGACAGGCCAGTTCAAGCATGAGCCTTTGTCAATTCCCTGGAGAGTATGCTGCCAGGCGGCCGTAATCAGCACTACAATGCAAAGTCACTCTTCAATTGCCATCACTTGCCTATAGCTGAGTAGCCTACCCATTTTCACCAGGGTGGCAAACAGTGATGGTGGATCTGCTCAGTTCCTCAATTCCATGGCTGGAAACGAACCCGCAGTTACCAGTCGAGCACCTTATCCACTAGACCACGCAATCTCTGTTGAAAAATGTTGTGACCACAAAAACAACGCAAAGCTAGATGATTATTACCAGGGCAATGAAGAATCATAAGACATTTCATGTGGCTTTCAAAATAAGCATTGTGGTGAGCTGCCTTTATGAAAAAATCTGAAATGTCATTGTATTTGAAAAGAAATAGTGTGTTTGTAACAGCCGTGCTGTTGCTCAAAACACATGATATGAACACTGAACACCCTGTCACCAGTGACATGTGAACCGTTACAAACAGTGAAAGTGTTCTTCTATAGACAATAGCTGTAAAGAATTCATGGAAAATATGGAAACTGATACACTGTTAAACTAGAATGTAAGACCTGCACCAGTTGCCACTGTAAAATTGAAAAGTGACTTTGGCACACCAGAAACAGTGTTTTCTCTGTGAGTTACTGCACCAATGCAAGATGCGAGTATTTTCTCCTGGTGTGTGTGAATGAGTTGAGCTTGTAATATATGTAAATATTAATCTAAGGCAGGAGAGAGCGCCAAGCACCAAGTTGATACAGTTGTGATTGAAACATTTCAAACATTTCTGAACCCCTGGCAGTTCTCAAGTTACATGTGTGCATTTCTCTAGGAGACACAGGCATAACACAAATATGATATAATAATGAAACTGAACACCATCAATTGTATGTAACATATATTCTTCAGAAATTATGATATGATTTTATAGATATAGATTGATATATTAATCTTATCTTGTTGTAGAAGTACACACATACTATATATATGATATTGTGAACAATCAATTAAACAAAGGCCACGAAACAACAAGACGGGACACAACATAGTGAGAAAAATTATATCCGCCACACTTCCTGTATTATTTAAAAGACAAAATCTCGCCAATGTTACCATATCCAATTTAAAAGTAAAAAACCAATTTATCCCGCGCTCCATCAGCGACTGGAAATAACTACCGGAAGACACTGTCACCTGCAAGTCAATAGAATCATTCAAGACCAGACTCATCCGCCTCAACCAACATCATCCTCCATAAAATTGGCTGTTAATACTCTGATTTTCATCCTCAAATGTACATCAGCACCGGTTTTTAAACATAATAACGACAATAACAATTTATCTCCTCGGACCAAGCCATAAAATCTGATGTTGTCTGAGTAGTAACCCAGAAGAAGAAGATATCAAGTTGCACCCTGATTACAATGCAAACGACAACATGCATAAAGACCAACATATATTTACATACAGGGTGGTTAGGATGGTCAACATTTCATTGTGAAAAATCAAATCTCCTAAAGCCCCTAATTTGAAAGTGGAAATTGATGGCCACATAAGCAAAATTTTAGCCAAATCGGTTAATATTTAGAGGTGGCACAAAGACTTCCACATCCCAAATACATTTATCAGCTGGGTTGCTTTTATTTTGGACTGTAGCCATGTTTATTTTGAAAGGCAAAGTCCACCTAGAGGTGTCACCACACACATGTATGATTGATCGCGCCTCTGGTGGAAATTATATTATTTGACGTAAGTAAAATAGGGATTGTGGTGGTTATAGGTAGATGTAAAGGCATGGGGGATGGCAGCAGTACCTGCTCTTGTTTAATGCTGCCATTATATATTGGGCTATTTCTTTGCTTTTGGTGCAAAAGAGAATGTATTTTGATTATATGAAAGGTTGACAGCAAAATTATTATGAAACTTTTTGAAACTGTGTGTTTAAAAGGTTCGTAACCCTTCTAAAAAGGTATGCATTGTGCAATCGATATTTTGTTCAGCCCATTTTTGCTGAAATTACTGCTTCCAAACACTTTTTATCTAGTTTTATTTTTTCAAGGATACATTAAAAGATTATAATCATGCATCCTCAAAGAGACCTCTCATTAGTGTCCGTTATTAAACACAGCTCGGTTTCTTTGACATTGTATGTTGTGCTAGAACATGAAACAGTATGTTGCATGCATGGTGCAGTGTGTATATTTTGAATCTTTATATATGGAGCTTCCAAGGGCTCCAAGTGATTACTTGAACTGCAATCATATGGAACATGTTTCACCAAATTATTCTGATTATGGAACCTGTAGAGCCCTTTGTAGATTGGCGATCCTTTGATTTTTTTAATTTGCAGACTCGCTTTTCCACGTCATTAACAGTTACCTGTTGGTTTCCTAATCATGTTATCAGGCACATACTTTAAATAAGTTAATTAGTTGGTCTATATTTACACCTTCACTGCCAGATATGATATGTGTTGAATGAACTATAAATACGGATAAAATTGAAGCAGTGCAAAGAAGATCAGCCAGATTCGTTAAGAACCACTTCAGCAAACGCTCCAGAGTCACCCCGATTCTCCAGGAACTAAAATCGCCCAACATTGCCAGGAGGAAGAACCAGAGCCAAAGCCATCATCATGTCCAAGATAGTCAATAGCTGTGTAGCAATACCAATGTCACCATTACAAGTCACAGCAGACAGAGGCAGAGGCCACAATAGAATATTTCTCGTCCCTCACAGTAGAACACAGATACATCAACACTCCTTCATCCCAGGCACCATCAGAATCTGAAACAGACTATCCCAGGACCTGTAGTTGACAACTAAATCTTGGACAGATTCACGACTGGGATTACAAAACTCACGACCTTCGAAGGCCCTCCATGATTTTATCCAGCACTGTATATAAACTGCACCTCATAACCTGCCATGCATAGGCTTTCAGTAGTGCAAAATACTCCAGCCCGGAGGACTGCATTTAATGGAAGAAGAAAAACTTATCAAACGATAACTGACACCATGGCCTTGTTTAAGGGTGTGGACATGCCCTCCCCCTCATGCTTCAGAGAGCGGGGGAAGTGCCTTTTGTGCCCCTGTGTTTTACATGCAAAAATCTGTGGAAAATATGCAAAATTCTGAATTTAGTCCGGTTAATTCACTCAGGTGAATACAAAATTTCTCTCTGGTATGGAGGAACTATAAATTAATTAGAATACAATCAGTAGTAGAATGAAATCAAACTTGTTGATAACAACATGCCCAGAGCCCTGCTTTTTCTGAAATAATCGAGTGGATTGATTTGTGTTGCATTAGTAAAAAAAAAAAAAGGGTCATCTCATGACTTTTTACAGCTGCTTGCAGCCTGTATTGCAGGAGGGATTTTAGGGAAGCTTCTGACCATATCGGAGGTCGCATTATTTCACCTACAACTTTAAAACTGAGCATACAGTCTCAAGATAATTTCATCTTGCTTCCATCAACTTTTGGCAAACTTCTGTGACAATAAATTCTTATTTTCAAAATTAAAATGTACGTTTTTCCCGCGAATTTTAAATGTTCTGCTGCAGTGATGTCAGCAGCCACACCAGCAGCCAAGTGCCATCAATTTTTGCAAATTCACTAAAAAGCTTAAAACATAAAATAAGAGAAGAATGAAGGAAGAAAGGAAGAAAGGAAGAAAGGAAGAAAGGAAGGAAGGAAGGAAGGAAGGAAGGAAGGCGGAAGGACAAGAGGCAGGAAGGAAGGATGGATGTATGGATAGATAGAAAATAAATGGGCAGATAGCCAGATAATAGTCTATCTACAAGCAGCTGTTAAAGTGCTTGCACGTTATTCTTTTATTTAACCCTATTTATGATCACCTCCAAACGCATGTTAAGTATGTACGGGCGTAAGGATGACAGCTGAAATTTCCATAAAATATGATTTGTGCGACACACAACCAATGGTCATGCCACTCACTGAGACTGCTGAGCACTCCATGTTGACACAACTGATGGTCCATCAAGGGTTGCCACAATACATTTGACACCAACAGTAATGTCGCCACTTTCCTTTTTGACACAGCAGCTTCACTAATGGCACAATTCCATGCAATGTGGCAATCTCTGCGCATGGTGTCATCGAACACAACATTTTCTCTGGTTCTAAAGCTCTACTCATCACCAGATGGTATACATGGAAGCTTGAAAGTTGACCTATGGTTTGGCCCAGAATAACAGAAGCATCTATTTTTCCTGAACCTTCACCCATTAGTAAGAGTTTAGTTTGATGATGTATTTCTTCTCTAAATGACAGTTTTTTAACATCTATTGCACAATGAAAATACTGGTGAATGCAACAAAATAAAGGAAATGAATTTCATTTTCCTGTATATATTACATGGGTGTCCTCATTAGATCTCAACATTCACCATTTTCTGAGTGAAATAACAATAATAACAACAATAATAACAACAATAACAATAACAAATTTTTATTTTGAGTCACGGGTTACAAACAATAAAAAAAACACTAGCCGAGGCTATTATGTGACTAAAAGATAGATATTTACATATGTACACAGTATTTACAGATATGTACAAGTGATTAGGCAATTTGCCTAAGCTGTAGACATTTGAGTCTAAAAACATTGATTAAAACAAAGGTATAAAAACAAGACATTTAAAAACTGTTTACATAAAACCATATATTATCAGGCGGAACCCAATCCTGTAATAATTTCCTAAAATCATTTAAGCTACCGGCTTCCTTCATTGCATTTGGCAGATGGTTCCATAACTTAACCCCTGCATAAGATAAACTGAGTTTTCCGTATCTAGTTGTACGAGGAGTTCTCAACTGTAACGATCTATGACCATGCACGTAAAATATAATTGTTTCTAGTAAGTTTGAACATCTGACATAAATAATGAGGCGATATGTCATATACAATTTTATACATCTCTATAGCTATCTTAATCATACACATAGAAGTGACACTTGTAGTATTGCAATACTCAAGAAGATCTCTACCACTCAGATCAAAGTTACATGATACAAATCTTAAGGCCCTTGTTTGAAGTTTACAAATTTTTGCAAGGTCAGTTTTATAACATAATGACCAAATTACAGGGCAATAATCAAAATTCGCACATATGAAGGCTTTATACAATAAGAACTTAGTGTCATAGTCAATAGTGTTACAGAGACGCATTAATGCATTGGCCTGCTTACCGGCCTTTGAACACATTTTTTCAACATGATCGTGAAATGTCAATTTATTGTCGACATAGATACCCAAATACTTGATTGAGGACTGACTACAAATTTCTGTGGTACCTGCTTGTATCGAGTTCAGAGTGTTGCCGAAGGAGATCAGCTGAAACTTCTCCGGGTTGGCCTTCATGCCATTGTCTTTAAACCAGTTTAATACATTTCTTATATCTGATTCTAAGATCGATTTTAAAACATTTGAATCCGTAGAAGAATAAGAAATTACATTATCGTCAGCGTAGTTGTATAGGCTGGAGTCATCAATAATACAGAAAATGTCGTTAATAAATAGGTTAAACAGGGTCGGCCCGAGGACCGATCCCTGCGGGACTCCCTTCTTTATTTTATACCATTTACTCTTAGAGTCATTAATCTTTACTCGTTGTTTCCTTTCGCTTAAATAATTACACATAAGTTTAATGGAGTCTGTATCAAAGCCATAGGCACTGAGCTTAGCGAGGAGGAGGCCGTGCGGCAAAACGTCAAAGGCTTTGCTGAGGTCAGTACTTATCGCTGCAGTGTGGAGACCTTGGTCGAGACTCAACTTCCAATCTTCGATTGCCTTAATAGCGACACATTGTGTATTATAGGATTTCCTATAGGCAGAGATGTTGACATGAAGAGTCTCATTTGAGAAATTTTGAATTTGCTTATTAATAAGCTTTTCTATAATAATTGCCATCGAAGGTAATATACTTATTGGCCTGAAATTTTTTTTATCGTATTTGTCTTTGCTCTTAAAGATGGGCGTAATTTCTGCTTTTTTAAGGTCACTGGGAAAAGACTTGGCATCAACAATCCGATTAAAAAGCGATACAATTGGGCAAGTAAGCACAGTAGCAGAAATCTTGAGAAAGGCCTCTCTTTGATCATAATCACCATTGGTATCCCGGATCTGTATTATTCCACCAGGGACTGTTTAAGAGGTCCTTAATCTGCTTATAGTTCTATAAATTCTATAATATTAGCTTCATCATCTGCCATGAAAGCATGAAAGGTACAATGAAAAAGTTTTACCACAAAAACGCAATGATTTCCGTCTACACGAAAGGGAAGCCGAATGGATTGTCATAATGCAGTGTAACATCTCCGCACCCATAAGCTGCCCAAAATGTTCAGACAAAATTTTGGGATTATAGTATACCATTTTATCTAAATGGCTTATGATGACATTGTCAAATCCCGATATTTTTCATGTTAAACAGATTTGAATTTGATGAATGATTTTCTGTTAGTGTACCGCATCCTATTAGTAAATAGGACATTGTCACCATCTTATAAGAACATGTCAGTGAATAAGTCATGTCACTCACCAGTGTTGTCACATGATTGCAATCACAAATATTTTACCAACTCATTTCAATGTAATACAACAGAAGAACAAAAAACACTTAGGGACAAAACCGACATTCTGAAACAGTCTAAAGTAGACATTCATATTTCCCTGAACTGTCATAAAAGTAACACTGCGTGTGGCCAATATATATATGTAAAAGGAATATTATTGCTTATTATATTCATGAAGCAAAGAATCTGCCAGATGAATATACCAAAATGAAAATTGTCAGACTATTGTATGTGACAAGCAAGAATTAGTCAATCAAATCTAATTAGACCACTCTTTCAGTGAGGAATGAGATTAAAGATATCTAAAATGGAACTTATTTTTAGCCCATCGCAGAAAAACATTAGCTTCTCCTTGAAAACATTGTAGGGATTCTTTTCCATTTGTCTTAAGATTAATCCTCAAAAATTTATCTAATTTTGGTTGCAATATTTGTCGATAGAAATGGCTTAGGCATGATGGTCATCAGTTGACACCTTTTAAAAATATTTCAATACTGAAAACTTTAGGGCTAAACAGGACTCCCAGTCTTGCAGGCCTACCCCCAGCGGGGTACTTCGCGGACTTTGACATAGGTGATTTTGAAAACCAAAACCATTCTAATCCGAAAACCAACTCCAAAAACCACAAACCAATTTAATCCTTTAGCAAAAATATCCCAATTTAATCTTTATAACATTGTAATTGTCTTTTCAAGCCGATTCTAATGATACCAAATATGTTTGGGAACCAAATTAAACGGGAACCAAATTAATCTGAATTTCCAAAAAAACCAATACCATTTTACTCCCAAAGGCAAAAAAAACTACCATCATTACTTTCTCCATTATCTAGTCAAAGACAGCATGTAGGATACCAAAATAAAGGGTTCCAAAGTCATCAAATCCAATAACTTAGGCGAGACAGGGGCAGGTTGTGCCGTGAGGAATGTTGTGCCACCCACGTTTGGGATGAAATGAAGAAGTGGGTATTGAAGGCAATGCCATCCATGTATACACACTTGTTCAACATCATTACGCACTATGAAAAATACTGTAAAATGCTAGGCTTCTCTTCAGCCTCCATGCATTGCTTGTGTAATACAACGGAATAAATAAATAAGGCAGTGCACTCAAACGAAACCCAACTTCTTCTTGATGTGAGGGTTTTCATATGCCCTCAGTAACTTTGGGTTGAGCCTGAATGGGTTCATGTCCATGAACAGAGATTTCATTAGATTTACATCTAAAATGCTCGATCTTCGAGATGTGCAGCACTCTGTCCTTATTGGACCAATCAGGTTAAGCACAAACTGCAATATAGTAAGTGGGAAAAGATTCTAAAATCGCAAGGTAATTAAATCACCTGCAACTTACATGTAACAATGTGTGTACCAAAACAGCCCTTAGAGCAAAATTAAAGCCAAACCGGTTAATATTTAAAGGTTGCACAATTCCATCCAAGTTAATAATGTAATTTCTCATTCGTGCAACTGAAAAGTGGGTCAATTTCCCTGATCTTTCTCTGAAGGGATTTTTTTTTGGATTCTTTTTAGTATATATTGTCATTTTCAGGGGATATGAGCTCAGGACATTACACCACCTCCATTTTGAACCCCTGGGTTCTTGTTAGGAACCTATGCTGACTTGCTACGGAACTTTAAAAGTCAAAATGAATACCAGAACTGGATTGGGCATCCTGGTTAAAAGGATGAGGGTCATGGGTTGGAACCCCAATCCTGAAACTCAATTTTATTCTAGCTCATGGGACAGTGTCCCAGGGACACACAATACAAGCATGTTGTATCCAGCGTTCTATCCTGGGGCCACTGAAGGAACCTGCACAGTGGACACTGGACATCCCTGAATGAAAAGTTTATTATATATGCCAGATTCCAGTCTTCTCATATCATCATCATGTGGCGATTTCCAACAATCAATGTATAGCTCACTCCACACGAAAAAAAGAGGTAAAGCGATCATGCTGTTGCAGGTTATAAAAATATACTCTTTTCAGTCGCATGAAATACAACATCTCAGTATTTCATCTAAAGCTCAGGCTATTTGCTTTTGAATATTCATGTTAAAAGGTCAAAGGCTTTCTTTTATTTCCACCTGTGTGATCCACCTGTGTGCACTTGGTGCCGTGGTTATAATGCATTAGCTTTGCAAACAACCTCGCACTATCCCTGATGAATTAATCAGTATTCTGACCCTAGCAGTGATATGAAATGTAAATATATTGTATGTTTAGTCACATATGTCTCTGCTTAATATAATACAGTTACATGTAATCGCAGAAATATCCCTTTCTATTTGGCACTCTTAAGGAAGATAAGATCAAGGTGGTTTTAACAATTTGAAAAAGTTAATTTCTCCAACAGCTAAAAAAATCTGTAAAAAACATTTTACAATTTACACCCTTTCAAAGATGCAACACAGTCATTTGGGACTCATCAGGTTTCTCAGCTTCACAACGATTCGAGTGAAATGGATTAATCTGCAAACAAGCTTTAAAAAAAACTGTGCATGATTGCTTGTATAAGTTTGGTCCCAGCTCCAAAGAACAGATCATCCCCTTGACAAAACACTAAATGAATAGAGGTAATCAAGCTTGAACTACGATTTGCAATGGCTGAGCCATAAATAATAAGGATATATGGTCTTTAAATGTGTTTTGGACAAGCTGATTCTAAAATATGTGCTGAAGGAGTTTCGAATTCCTTCAAATCTGTGGTAGATTTTAGAATGAAATGAAACATAAGCCCTTCGTTTTTTCTTTGCATATCAGTCAGATTGCTGCCTGGTCATTTTGAGATCCTTGCAGAAAAGCATTCAATTACCAATAATTAATTGTACTAATTGTCTTTATGAGTAATCATCCAAATAAATTCACTCCTACCATAGCCTAAAAGCTTGTTTTTCTGACACATAGGCCTATGACGCTGGATAAAGGTACATGTACTGAATAAACCATACATAATGCACAAACATAGCAAAAATAATTTATAGTGGGGCAGATTAAGTCAATATACCATAAGAATCTTTCACTTGGTGATGCAAGCACCAAATTTGGCACAATTGTGCTTCAGAACCTACTCTTTCAAAAAAGTACGTTATCCAGGTTGAAAAACAATATGGCGGCCATTTTCCAAGATGGCCACCACTTCAACCATTAAAAAACTGTTTTTGCCATTGAATGCTAAGTGAATTGGTGATAATAACACCAAATTTGGCTCAAATGTACTTCAGAACCTGCTTATTCAGAAAATTACACTGACCAGGCTGGAAAACAATATGGCGGCCATTTTTCAAGATGGCCGCCACTTTAACCGTGAAATATTGGTTTTTGCAATTGAGTCTAGAGAATTGGTGATACAAGTACCAAATTTGGCGCAAATGTGCTACAGGGCCTACTTTTTCAGAAAAATATACCATCCAGGTTGAAAAGCAACATGGCGGCCATTTTTCAAGATGGCCGCCACTTCAACCATGGAAAAACTGGTTTCGCTATTTAATTTCAAGAGGATTGGTGATGCAAGCACCAAACTTGGTGCAAGTGTGCTTTAGAAACCAATTTTTCCCGAAAATATATGCTGTCCAGGTAGGAAAATGTTTTTAAACAACTGTTTCAGCATAGGATGACCAGGAATATTAATAGTTGGATGATTCTAATCTCATACAAATGAGTATAAGAGAGTGGTGTCAAAGCACAACCAGGAAACACTGTGTGACTCAGCATAGAGTTCAGTGTTTGCAAGTAGTGTATTAGACATAGATGTAGTTTACTAATTCTGGTAGTGGTAGGCCTATATACCATTACTCAATGTAGTTTTTAGTACTTAGTGTCTCAAATGCTATCTAATAAGCCCGGTTTATAGCTCAACTAAACATTTAATATTAATCTATAAATTTGTAGAATGTAGATGTAGTGACAGGATGTGCAAGCACAGGAAAGCCAAGCCAAGGGAAACATACAGAGCTTCAGTTACCTGAATGTTGTACATCTTGCACAGGACTTGAATTGCACTGAATGAATAAACAGGCAAGGTACAGGCACCAAATGGCTGAACTTGTTGTGTCCCATATTTCACTGTGGATTTGACATTTATTGTTATGGTTAGCAGTGGTTAGGTGGTAAAAGCATATTTCCATGGCCTTTAATCATATTACACAACATGTCTACAAATAATCCATTGACTTCCGATGTCAAGACTGTCTAGAGAAAGTGCTGCCTATGCTACTTAGATTCAAAAGAGGAGTTAAAGTCTCCCCAAACCTGTTTTATTATTCTTTCTGATGGCTATTTCATGACAGCCAAAAATGTACCGCTCTTTCAAGAAATCAATCTGCTGCCTATCAAGTTAGACATATCCCAAAAAGATGAGGGAGATGGTAGCGATGAAACACTGAGGCAAAACACAACCACAATGTGATGGCATTATCATTGATTGGTTCTCTGTCTTGCATTCATTGTCTCCAAAGACATCCAAGACAGTTGAAGAACGTTCTGTCCAAGATGTTGTTCCCAAAGCACTAATCTTCTAATCAAGATATGAGAGGACATACATAAGTTTGGATATCTACTGTATTTCAAGCCTGAGAGCTGAAACTGGGTCTCCTAACTGGAAAAGGTTTTCGTGAGACAGTGACAACAAGACAAAACTTTTCAGATTTCTGGCAGAGAAGATTATGACCTTGTCTCCTGACAATATCATAGTTGTGGCAAAAAGAGAAAGGCACTCTCAAAAAAACTGATTCGTCTTGAAAAATTAAGCCCCTGCCATCATGAAGAGGCAGACTTAAGAATCTTCAAATATGCTTGTTATGCAGCCAAGCAGCAAGCAGAATCAGTGTTGATTAAGCATCTGGTGAAGATGTTGTTGTTAACTTGAAATTGCCTTCAGTGCTTTTATGATGCCTCAGGGTGCAGGCATATAATTGCTTTGGGCTGGATTTGTTCAAGCTGAGTTCACCTCAAAGTGAGATGATTGCCAATTCATGATATGGTGGTAAAGTTAGTCCAGAAAATTCCATGGGCATGCTGTCCTTTTGTGCTTTCACTGGCTGTGATGTCATATCAGCATTTCATGGTGAAGGGGAAAGAACAGCATGACAGTATGGTAGTTCTACCCAGAAGTAACCCCTATCTCCAAAAAGCTTAGTTTGTACCCAGCAGTCACAGAACATGCCAACCTCAGCATTCTTGAGAAGTTTGTCATTGACATGTATTACAAGAATAACACTGCTGACAATGTTGATGAGGCAAGACGTGAGATCTTTGCTTATGAGCAAAAATCTCACAATGCCATTCCACCAACACTGCAAGAGCATTGAATTGAATTGAATTTATTAACTTATATAGCGCTCCTATTTGAAAAAAACATTCTAGGGCGCTGTACAATAAATAAGGATTATGATAGATTAAAATATATAAAGAAATGTAAAAACATGATAATGACTAAAATAAATTAATTACTTAAAAATAATTTTACCACGTTAAAAACATAAATTGGTAAGACGATAAAAACTAAGTTTATAAATAAATATTAACAGAATAATTGATTGAAGTGAAGGGTAGACTTAACGCACATAATATGAAAACAGGGATGAGAATATGATTATGATTAACCCACTGACCACGTTTGTTGCCTATGGGTCAGTTATTTATTAAAATATTCATTGAATAGTTGAGTTTTTGGTTTCTTTCTGAAGGAGTCAATATTATTATATTCGCGTAGTTCTGATGGTAGTTTGTTCCAATGATGTGGGCCTGCGACTGAGAAACTTCTCCTTGCGAAGGTTGCTCGAGTTGTTTTTGGTACTATCAGTTTAATGCCGGTATCAGACGAAGATCTTGTTATGCGTGCTAATGTTTTTTGTATGACGAGCAGGTTACTCAGGTATGATGGTGCTGTATCATGAAGACATTTGAAGACCATAAGGAGCAATTTGAATTTACAGCGCTGTCTAATTGGTAGCCAATGAAGGTCACGCAAAGCAGATGTCGCGCTGTCATGTTTCTTGCGACCGAGAATTACCCTTGCAGCATGATTTTGTACGAGTTGAGCTGGTTTTAGTGTGGATTCAGGAAGATCGCATAGGATCGTGTTGCTGTAATCAAGGTGTGAGATGACTAGTGCCTGAATGAGCGTTTTGCAAGAATCGACACTTAGATGTTTTCGAATAGATTTGATGTTCCTGAGGTTTAGTGATGCCAGTTTGCACTTTTGTTGAATATGGGATTTAAAGTTGAGTTCTGCATCTATCACTACACCAAGATATTTAATGCTTGTGGCTCTATCAATTTTTGCATCACCAACTGATAAAAATGAACTGTGACACTTCTTAAGCTGGGTTCTATGGCCACAGAAGATAAATTCTGTTTTATCATCATTCATTTTTAGACGATTCTCATTCATCCATATACGTATTTCTTTGACACACTTTTGCTGATCATTTAAACATTTTGACTCGGCTTGTGTAGTACCAGACGAGAAACTGCTATAGATGATATGGTCATCAGCGTATCCACTGATCTTGGTGTCGTAGTTAGCAATTACGAGTTGCATCATGCTTGCATATTTCGTGTATAGAATGGGACCAGCAGCACTTCCTTGAGGGACAGAAAATGGTAGATTGAGGAATTCAGATTTGGAATTGTTGATTTTTACATGCATACACCTTGGTCGCAGATAGGAACTCATCCATTGAAGTGCATCACCTGTTATTCCAAAACAGTTCTGCAGCACTTTCAGTAGGGTTGAATGGTCGACAGTGTCAAAAGCGGCACTAAGGTCCATAGCAACCAGACTGGTTATTTTCTGATTCTCCATGTTCCAGAGGATGTCGTTGATGACTTTAATAATGGCTGTCTCAGTGCTGAAGTATTTTCTATAGGCACTTTGGTATGATGGTAGAAGGTCGTTTGCCTCAAGATATGGACAGATCTGGGACAGGACAGATTTTTCGGTAATTTTGGAGAGGAAGCTTAGGTTACTGATTGGACGGTAATTAGAAAGGGTATTCTTGTCTAGGCTTGGTTTCTTTATAAGTGGACAGATGATGGCATTCTTCCAGCAGTCTGCGAAAGTATAAGTAGAGAGCGATGAGTTGACAATCCGAGTGATTGGTTTGGAGAAGATGTCAATGTATTCTTTAACTAGTGTAGTAGGCACTGGATCCGAATCACAGCTAGCAGGTTTAGAGGAACGTAGGAGATTTCTCACCGTGGCATCAGAAACTTTATTGAACTTTTCAAACGTATTGTTACATGACACTTTTGGATTAAAGTGATCAAAATGATCGAGCTTTTCACGAATATTAGAGATCTTATTAAGGAAGAATTTGCAGAAATCATTTGCAAGGTGTTCATCGGAGACTGCAGTTGTTAAAGTGACCTCTTTTGAAACACCCGTGAGTTGTTTCACAACATTGAAAAGTTTTTTAGAGTCAATTCCACATTGAGAAATGAGGCTGTTTAGATGAAGATCTTTTGATTTGTTCAGGTGTGTTTTGTAGTTGTTACAGGCGTCGATGTAAAGATTTTTGTTCTCAGCGTCCCTTGTTCGGAAGTTGTTCAGCATTTGAAAGAAACTAAGCTGCCTACAATTACCCAAAGCTGGATGCCAAACTGACGGCAGAGGCAGATGCAATTGTTATCACGTTAAGGAAAAAGCTTTTCCACTCAATACAGCTTCCTGACCCAATTTTCATTAAGAATTATCAAACTGATTAAACTTTTTAGGATAACTTCAAGGATTAGAAATATCAAATTGAGACAGCATGTCCTCTAAATCCTGTCAAAAATTATTTTCTCAGTAGTTTCTTGGACTTCTACAAGATATGAAAAATTAGATTCAAGATAATCTTTCAAACTGAAGTTGCTTCTAAATAGCCCACATCAGTGCTGATGGGAAGTAAAACACAAGCTCACTAACTCACTCACTCACTCACTCAGTAGTTTTGGAAGTTTAAGTTTGGAATGAAATGTAAAAATCAAATTTCAATTCAATAAATTTTGTATGCTGGAAGTCAATGGTCATATATTTTAAGTAATGAACTGTGGAAAATATGATTATCTTCTTAGAATCAAATGAGGTAAATAAATTTGAATGGCCTCCATTTTAGAAATGGCCATTATTATGTTTTTGCCTGTCTAGCATACTTTTCTGAAAGACTAGGTTCTGAGGCCAGTTTGGACCAAATTCAGTGCTTATATCAAGTCTCTCGGCATTCTTTGGTGAAAAAGGTCATCCTACGTTTACCGTGGCGGCCATCTTAGAAAATGGACACTATATTGATTTTATCCTGGCTAGTGTACTTTTTGGTGCTTGTCTCACAATGTCTTGACACCAAATCTTGACATCCTATGGCAAAAAATGGTTATTTTACGTTTGCCGTGGTGGCAATCTTTGAAAATGGCCGCCATATTGTTTATCAATCTGGATAACATAGTTTTTGGAAAGAGTAGGTCCTGAAGCATAATTGTGCCAAATTTGGTGCTTGTACCACGTCTTGATACCAAGTCTTGACATCCTATGGCAAAAAATGGTTATTTTACGTTTGCCGTGGTGGCCATCTTGGAAAATGGCCGCCATATTGTTTATCAATCTGGATAACATAGTTTTTGGAAAGAGTAGGTCCTGAAGCATAATTTTGCCAAATTTGGTGCTTGTACCACCAAGTCTTGACATCCTATGGCAAAAATGGTTATTTTACGTTTGCCGTGGTGGCCATCTTGGAAAATGGCCGCCATATTGTTAATCAATCTGGATAACGTAGTTTTTGGAAAGAGTAGGTGCTGAAGCATAATTGTGCTAAATTTGGTGCTTGTACCACCAAATCTCTTGGCATTCTATGGCAAAAATGGTTATTTAACGTTTGCCGTGGCGGCCATCTTGGAAAATGGCCGCCATATTGTTTTTCAACTTGGATAACGTACTTTTTGGAAAGAGTAGGTCCTGAAGCACATTTGTGCCAAATTTCATGCTTGCATCACCAAGTGAAAGATTGTTTCAGCTATCTGCCCCACTATTACTTATGTGTAGCTATCAATCTTGAGCGAAATAACAAGTTTATTTTGTAACTGTGGGACACTGTTTCATAAAGAATTATCCGAGAGAACAGATTGTATTCTGTATTAACATAGCCCTATTATAGTATACACTAGCATCTGGGCACTTCACTATTTGTTTTTACAAAATTAAACTGATTTGATTCTTGTGATTGTCATACTTTTGAGTTATAACTAACTACTTAACGGCAATGGGTTTTACATAATCTACTTATAATTATTCTAGCCTTGATTACACCATGCAAATCTGATTATGGAACCTTTAAGAAATTAACAAAAGGATGAAACTCACAAAAGAAAAGATCTTGAGCTTGTTCTCCTGGAGCAGCCTTCAGGGAGTTCCTTTAAGTAATGCTTTGAAGTGTTTGCTTGACTGGTAAAGGCTGATTGGGAGCTAATGTCATTTTGATTGTTGTCAATGAATTGCTTTTCGGGCAGCCACCACTCTCTTCAGATGCACAAGATTAACCAGTGTGCACGATGAATCAATGAATTTGTGAAATGCATGAATGAAAGGTTGATAAAAAGCGAAATGGACCGGACACCAATTTTTGAAAACCCCTCACCTGCTGAGGTATTAGTCCCATTCTTTAAATGTAGATGTAAATGTCTATTTTTTTAAGTCCGTTACATAGACCATATCAACAAACTGTACAATTACATGTACACCCTTGACAGGCCTGTTCAAGCATGAGCCTTTCTCAACTCCCTGGAGAGTCTGCAGCGAGGCAGCCGTAATCAGCGCTACAATGCAAAGTCACTCTAGAATCGCCTATAGCCGAGTACCCATTTTCACCAGCTGGAATCAAACCTGCAATTACCTCAAGATCAACGCAAAGCCAGACAATTATTACCAGGGAAATGAAGAATCATAAGACACTTCACTTGGCTTTCCAAATAAGCATTGTGGCAAGTTATCTTTATAAAAACATCTAAAATGTCATGGTATGTGAAAAGAAATAGTGTGTTTGTATCAGCCGTGCTGTTGCTCAGAACACATGATATGAACACTGAACACCCTGAACACCCTGTAGTTTCACTGACATTCATTTGCCTTATAGTTGTCTTGTGTGCCACGCGTCTTACATGCCCAATACACCAAATATGCCATGATACTGAGATAAATTAAAGCAATCATATATATATGGATAACAAAATAGACTGACTAAATATCTTTATATACAAGTATGTAAATTGCTCTTATATATCATAATGGAAAGTGAATTACCTTTTTTTGGTGTTCCTTACATAATATATCATAAATATGAATTGAAGTTCTTAGATATGTTTCTGCATCAACAACCATGCTTAGAATGATTGAATGAGTTGTGGGAAGAGGAAACACCAGTGCTACTTAGAAATGTGAACCATTACAACAGTGATAGTGTCTATAGACAATAGCTGTAAAGAAGTCATGGAAACTAAAGAAGCTGATACACTGTAAAACTAGAATGTAAGCCATGCACCAGTTGCCACTGTAAAATTGAAAGTGACTTTAGCACACAAGAAACAGTGTTTTCTCTGTGAGATATTGTACCAATGCCAGACATGAGGATTTTCTCCTGGTTTGTACGAGTGAGATGAGCTTGAGATGTGTAAATATTAATCTAAGGCAGGAGAGAGCGGCAAGCATCAAGTTGATACAGTTGTGATTGAAAAAAATTCTGAACCCCTGGAAGTTCTCATCTTGATATATAGGCCCCATTTAAGCATGTAACTCCGGAACTCCTTGACGTCCTGCAACTCCCGCTATGTCCCACTAACTCCCCCTAACTCCGGCTAACTCCCGTAACTCCTGCTAACTCCCGTAGCTCCCACTAACTCCCGCTAACTCCTGCTAACTCCCGGAACTCCCACCAACTCCCGTAACTCCTGTCAACTCCCGCTAACTCCTGCTAACTCCCACTAACTCCCAAAACTCCCACTAACTCCCGTAACTCCACTGCTAACTCCATAACTCCCACTAGCTCCCGTAACTACCGCTAATTCCTGCTAACTCCAATTAACTCCTGTAACTCCCACTAACTCCCTTAGACTCCCACTAACTCCCGTAATACCTGCTAACTCCCACTAACTCTCGTAACTCCCACTAACTCCCTTTAACTCCCGTAACTCCTGCTAACTCCCGCTAACTCCCTTTGACACCCACTTACTCCCACTAACTCCTGCTGACTCCCTGGAGTCCCAAATGGAGGCTCCGTTTGGGAATTACATGCTTACATGTAAATGGAGCCTTTATATGTGTGCATTTCTCTAACAGACACATATTTGCAAAGACCAATGATTTAGAGATCTGCCGACGGGCAATCACATGTTAAACTTCATATACTTTTGGGCAATTCCGTAAAGTCCAATTCACAGATTTGACACTTTAGCAGCTTGTGTAGCCCTACCATTATATATAGCTAAGCTATTTCATTGTTATCCAGGCATGAGGGCAGGTAATAGGGATATCAGACAAGCCATCAACCAGAGCTCCAAGTGTAACAGGAGTCTAGCTATGGCAAAATATCACGGTGTCGGACGTACATCGTGTGATGTACGTCCGACACCATGATATTTGCTTTTTAGCTCAGCTCCTGAGCCTCCTGTTTCACTTGGAGCTACTTGGAGCTTTGGTTGATGGCTTGTCTGATACCCCTATTACTTGCCCTCATACCTTCATAACAGTGAAATAGCTTAGCTATAATGGTAGGGCTACACATGATGCTAAAGTGTCAAATCTGTGAATCAGACTTTACGGAATTGCCCTTTTGTTAATTATACCCCATTCTATGCTATGGGGGATTTTACTTATAGTCTCCATCACATGAACTCACATGGCATCCATCAAATATCTCAAACACCACACAATGCACAATGCTCATTCTTTCCCAACATTCAAAGACCCCCCTAAACTTGTCAAATGTTACCATAAATCAATAAATATCATAACCATTTCCACATCCCAAATACTTTTTCAACTGGGTTGCTGTTGCTTTTGGCCTGCAGCCATGTTTATTTTGAAGTCCAAAAAAAACCACTAGGTGTCTCCACATCCTAATATGCACAATTGTGCCCCTGGTGGAAATATTTGGTATAACTAAAATTGAGATTCTGGTGGGTATAGGTAGATGTGTAGGGTATGGGGGATATGGAGGCAGTACACAGGGTGATCCACCTCAACCTGTGCATTGATGCTGTAACCAAAACAGTGTTTACTGAAACAGTTTGGGATTTCCAATGCAAAAACCAAGTTAAAGTTTCATTGAAAACAGCCAAGAGAGGAGTATCATGCAAGTTTGGTTATTTTTTGGTTAAAATTGGACTCAGAAAAGGAGTTCAATTTTTCGCATAGCCTTATTTATAATTTTCAACTATTTAGCTTCGTCAACCTTGGAAAAAAAATTTGGGGTCTCATGTAATGTATGTACTGTGCTACAGAAGCTATAACAAAGCAGTACCAGGGCTTTTCTTTGAAGGAGGTTTGGGTTTACTGAGTCAGGAAGCCCAAATACTGTCTTGGTGCAGTGCACCATTTTCATACTGGCAATTTCCTGGGGTCAATGCCAAGGATGGCTTTGCAAAATTTCTTGTTACCATTCATAATGAGTGTTAGAAAAGCTTCATCTTACATGGGAATATCATTAATCACTTGCATTTTGAGCATTGATGTGTGTATCATGCAGCCACTTTAATAATTTTTCCGATAATGCATGTAAATTGTCAACAATGAATCTTATATCTCCAAGAAAGATGACTTAGCTTGGATTTTTAGGCCATATGACATGGTGAATTTGTTGAGGGGAATCTTCTGCATCTGGCAGTATTAAAGAACCATGTGTGACCGTCAAAAATGTTGGTCAAATTATGACAAGATTTGGAGGGATGGAAATTTGTGACTTTTTAGATGACATGAAAAATTGATTTTTGTGGAAGTGTTGCTATACCTTTTCTCTTTGCTTTTAAAATCTGAGTGTCATTTTTTACATTTCTTATGACTCTGACAATCATAATACCTTACTATTTTGGGTTGGCAATCATCTGGCTCTCAGTTATGCTAATGGTTTTGCCATATTTTGACTTGTTTGTCTCCGACAGGTTGCCATTCTAAATTTGCTGACCTGGTAACATACACTGGACTCTAAATCTCACATATACCATCCATTCCCCTTCCTGAGAACCTTCTTTTGCATACCAAAGTAATTTCAGGCAGTTTCTGAGAATTTTGTTGAAACTGGTGCACTTTGACTTCTTCTCAGCTGATTTTTCGGCACCAAAAAAAAACCAGCCACAAATTTTCACCTGCCTGTCATTTTTTATATAATTATTGCAGAGGCCTGTAACTCACTTTATTTAATAGCCATTACCACCAATTAGATAAATATGTTTTCAAAAATCACCTGTCACATTTTTTGTTGTCCTCAGTAACATGTTAAAGTCATGCACAAGTTGAGGTGGGTCACCCTTTATCCTCAGTCCAGTGTGAATCCTCAATTCTGATTGGTTGAGAGCTGAGGTGTATGACACCGTACACCCTGTCGGTCTTCACCAGACAGGGTGTACAGGAAAAACAATGATGTCACAATTGCGACCATAGGATTATTATGATGTCATCCTTGTAGCAACAATAGTCATGACGTCACAATGCCATTGTTTAAGCCATTGTGACATCATCCTGGTGGCAGTACTGGTGATGACGTCACAATGCTGTTACTTTGTTACTGAAAGACATTTCAGACTCAGTTTGCAAGAAAATCTATGGGAATCAATAAAACAAGAAGTCTGAGGATAAAACCGTTACACCCTGCTCGTTTTTCGAGGGTACGGGAATATACACCACTCAGGCCTCCATACACCACTCAGCCTTCGGCTTCGTGGTGTATGGAGTCCTTCGTGGTGTATATTCCCGTACCCTCGAAACGAGCAGGGTGTAACTGATAGTACCTGCTCTTGTTGATTTTGCTGAAATTTTTACACAATACCTTTTATCCATATAAGATCAGAATGCAAGGTTCAAATCAGAGAATTAGGTGAAAGTGTTTTTGGACACCCTAAGGGTGGTGAGATGAATAAATATAATTAATAAGATGATTGATTGATGAGGTGGGGGGATGATAACAAGTTATCATTAGCTTTTAGTTTTAATATAATGACGTTTTCCATTTGGTTTAGTTTTCTTCAAATAACTTGAGATTCGTATTTCTTTTAAATGATCATCTAAGTGAAGCCAGACATGTGGAGTTACCCAAAAAGCTTTTATTGTACCTTTCTATTGTATGTTATGGCGCTCTTGCATGACAGGTTTCTATTTCTTGTCAAATGCACATGATCAATAACATAAAACAAACCAACAATTCTGTAATGAAGAGTAATCCGAGACATGTAGTAAAAGTCCTTTAATCCAACTGACTCTTTTCTTGAAAGTCCATCATGACGTCACAACATAGTGATGTCACCAAAATTGTTGTGACGCGACAACCACTATGACGTCAACAACAGCAGCTGCTATAAATAGCACTCCACAACATTCTCCGGGGGGACAAATGTGAAATCTATACACAATGTAATAAATTTTAAATTCACAGTAAGAAATTCATTCCAAATAACATGAAATTTGTGACAGTTCTGTTTGATAAAGTTCAGTTTCGAGAATATGAAGTAATTCAATAGTTCGTTGTTTTAGTCATCGTCATTATTTAACAGTTCAGCACATTTCTTCATCTTCGTTCTTGCAAATTCTGGCACTAATCTTCTTGGAGGAGTTCGGGAAGGCATGGCATTCTTTCTTCCAACTTCACCTTGCAGTTGTCTTCTAGCTGTTTGAGCACAGTTCCTTGCTTGTAGAATTCGTTGACTACATGCTCTGTTTGTAATACCATTGGCAGTCTTGAGGGTAGCAGAATGAGCTAAGCCACGCTTCTTCGAGTCACAATGTCTAATATTGCGAATTCTTGATCCAGGATGTTTTCCATGTAGATAGCACTGGAACGGCATAAGATTTTCACCCAGCCTGGAATTTGAGGTCTCAGTTTGTATTTTTGCAATAGCATAGTCACTTGACATATGGTCATCCTTTAGTGGGAGTTTTGCTTCGTGTCTGGTTTCTTTGAAGGTTGTGTTCTTATCTGCGTCTTCACTGAAGGAGATTGCCTCACCACTATCATGAGAAGTTGCGATGTGGAATACATGCTGTTTCGTACACGTATCTGTCTTATCAAAAACTGGACCAGACAGAAGGTATCCCACCTTTGATTGTACTGCTGTGGGGCCCCTCCCACGAATCACCCTATTTTGAACAATGTTCCAGTAGTAGTCAGCGCCAATGAGCATGGAGATATTGAAGGTGTCATCGTCTGATACAGGATGTGCCAGTTGCAGGTCTCTGATGTGTGGTAATCTCTTGACATCTTGACTTATGTAGTTCTTCACAGGTGTAGATATCTTCGGCACAATGAGAACTTTTACAGGTATTGATTTCCCATGTGTGGATACAATATTCACAGTCGCAGTATCCATGTATCTCGTGTGTTTCGCATAGTCACCGAAAGTCGCAATATTAACAGATTCTCTTCCCGTTTTCTTCAGATGAATTAAATGAGCTAAATCTTCAGTTATAAATGATCGTTGGGAACCTTCATCAAAGAGGATATTCGCATCTGTAGAAAGACTTCTGTTCTCTGAATGTACTGGTGCAATAGCTGTCTTTAACAACACCTTTGAATGAGACTGAATAACTGAAGAGCAGAAGATACCAGTGATCTCCTTCACTTGACTTTGTTGGTCTTCTAAAGTGGCAACATTTTCTGCATTCGTGCAAAGACTAGTGTGGTGTTTTCCTCTGCATTTTTTGCAACGGAACCTTGATCTGCAGTCCTTTACTCTGTGCCTTTTCAGACAATTGAAGCAGAGCCGTTTTTCCTTGATAATTTCGATCCGACGGTTGTGATCCGTGATGACATTACATTTAATTGCTGGGTGTGAACCGTCACAGAATGCACATGTGATGGGTTGACTTGAGTTCAACAGAAATGCATGCGTGTTGTTGACTGGGCCTAATTCAAATTCAGTTGTAGCGTTTATCCCTGACTCCAGAATGTTGAGTTCATGTAGCAGACCATTTCGAAGTGCTTGAAGCTGCCAATTTGTGGAGCCATGTTGTCTTGTGAGATTTACTCGCACCTCATTCGGTAATTTGTTGAGGATGATCGGCACCAACAAGCTACTGTATATATGTATGGTAAGTACTTTTGCTCTTTTGTACAGTGGCAGCATTCGAGTTCTTATGCCAACTATAAAAATTGCTCTGATCGCTCTGGTCTGTTGTTTTCTGATTTGATTTAAATCTTTAAGTTTTAGTATTGGTCCCCACACATTGAGGGCATAATTCTAACTTTCAATATTTGAATGGCAGATCTGATGCTTAATTTCAGAGGGAAGCATATTTTTTACCATATTAGATAGATAGATAGATTGATAGATAGATATGGTAAGTCCAGCCCTCTAAGCCCAGTTCTGGGCACTCACGAGGGTTGATTGATGAGATGAGAGAGAGAGCGGGAGTCCTCAACATGTTAAACATTTACCCCATGTGAGGGATCTTTTACTTGCCCAGCACAGACAATGATACAAGGGGCCGCCAATTTAACGTCTCATACGAACGACATCCAGCTGGGATTTTGCTCATGAAGGTGCACTGAAAATTTTGGGTTCCCCACCCGGGTTCAAACCCATGCAGGCAAAGACCTTCAGCGGAGCAGGCGGGTACCTTTACCACTACACCACCCAGCTGCCAATTAAATAAAGGCTATAGTTGCCAGCAATAATTTTTCTGATTATCCCCCACGCAATGCAATGTTGGGATCTAGTTTCAGTCTCCATTTCATGGGGTCCTTCAAGTATCTCACATACCACACCATGCACAATGCTCATCCTTTCCCAACATTCAAAGATCCACCCGCCACCCTAAACTTGTCAAATGTAACCTTAAATCAATAAATATCATAACCACTTCCACAGCCCAAATACATTTGGCATGCAGCTGGGTTGCTCTTACTTTGGACTGTTGCCATGTTTATTTCGAAACTTGAAAGGCAAAGTCCACCTACAGGTGTCACCACATGCATGTATGAATGATCGCGCCTCTGGTGGAAATTATATTATTTGACATAAGTATATAGGGATTGTGGTGTTTTTGGGTACATGTACAGGGCGCGGGTGATATGGCAGCAGTACCTGCTCTTGTTTAATGCTGCCACTATATCTAAGGCTATCTCTTTGCTTTTGGTGCAAAAGAGAATGTATTTCGATTATATGAAAGGTTGACAGCAAAATTATAATGTAACTTTTCGAAACTGTGTTTAAAAGGTTCGTAGCCCTTCTAAAACGGTATGCAGTGTGCAATCAATATTTTGTTCAGCCACTTTTTGCTGAAATTACTGCTTCCAAACACTTTTGATCAAGTCTTTTTTTCAAGGATACATTAACAGATTATAATCATGCATCCTCAAAGAGACCTCTCATTAGTGTTCGTTGTGAAGCACAGCTTGGTTGCTTTGACATTGTATGTTGTGCCAGAACATGAAACACCATGTTGCATGCATGGTGTAGTGTGTATATTATGAATCTTTATATATGGAGCTTCTAAGGGCTCCAAGTGATTACTTGAACTGCAATCAAATGGAACATGTTTCACCAAATTATTCTGATTATGGAACCTGTAGATCGAGCTCTATGTAGATATGCGATCCATTGATTTTTTTAATTTGCACAATTTTGCGGACTCGCTTTTCCACGTCATTATTACAGATCTCATATTAGTGTGCCATGTTCCATCACAGCGCTCCTGAATAAATTTCAAGATTTAAAAAATTCAACAAGAAAACCAAAAGCACAAGCTTCTAGAGCATGGTCAGGGGTATATTTCAAGACAAAAACCAAATAATTCCGTTGGGAAAATTTTGAGTTATATTCACTAAAAAAAATTTGTTTATCAAAGTCATATTTTCATGCTGAAATTGGGGCAAAGAGAGCTGTTTAAGACATTCATGATGTTTTAGGGAGACAAATGTTGATGGAAAGACATTATTCTTAAATTTACAATGCCACTGAATCCATGTTAGATATATTTAGACCAAAAATATTGTGCAGGGTGTGATAAACACATGTGACTGCATGTCATAGGAATTAACACACCTGCAAGTAAATTTGGAGCTTATAAATATTGCCTCTGTTAATTCCTTTGAATGATTTATTGTATTTAGGCCAGTTTTAGCGAAATTAAATGTATATTACATCATATATAGGAATATTTCTTGCATTTTCTCATTGCAGAGTTGTGTGTTATTTATTGTCGTGTATGTCTGTGAGATTTTACTTATCAATATCTTCAAATTCCACCAGATGCAGAAGTTAAAAGAACAATACCTTAGCATAATAATCAGTTAATAGCCTCTACAAGATATCTTTTAAAGTGATTATTTGACCAATCATTGCTCAATTGTCTGCCTTTGCTGTTGTTTGCGCATGAGTGACTCTCTTTCAATGTCATGGCGTGTTTCAGTATCAATTTTCAAGCTATTTAGCATCTCACGGTCATATTATGATGGCTTGGCTGAGTACATTAGTCCATTAAATGAGTTTTTTGTCGTGAAATTATTGCAACAAAAAAAATGCCGTCAGTAATATTCATTACTCTGACACTTTCTGGATCACAAAAAGCCACACTGCCGCAGTTGGGGTTTATTTCATAATATTTATCCAATGTTAAAATGATATATTTGGGCAATTTATATGAATCAGATTCAGTCTCAGTAAGTATAATTCACAAATTTATCTCGTTTGAAATGTCATATTTTGATGAAAAAATTACAAAAATTCAAAAGAAAGGCTAAATTAAATTCAAATCAATCTAAAAGAAGGTGAAGTATTCACAACAAACAAACGAATCGATTTACTGGGGCTACAAATTCATTTCTTTGATAAATATACATGTGTTTATCACACTCTGCACACTATTTTTAACCAATACATATCTAACATATATACAATTATCATGTACATTAAACAATGATGTCTTACCATCAACACCTGTCTCTCTAAACATGATAAAAGACTTAAACAACTTTCTATGCCCCCGTATCAGCAAGAATATGAGTGTGATAAACAAAAAATTTAAAATGACGATAACTCAAAATTTTCCCAACAGAATTTTTAAGTTATTGTCTTTAAATATTCTCCTGACCCTGCTAGATAAGCTTGTGCTTTCGATTTTCTTGTTGAATTTTTTTAATCTTGAATTTTATTCAGGAGCACTGCCATGTGAATATATGCAGAGATGATGTCAGCACTCCAGGCTTAAGTGTTGATTCCAACTGCTACCTACAAATCTATGGGCTGTCAAAGTGTGAATAACAGTCTGCATTCATTGGTATGGCTGTTTGGATTTAGTTGGAGCTGGTGAAACTGATATATGTTTGAGCCACTTGCTTGATCTATCATGGTGTTGTTTCACATGAAATTTCTCCTTGAGGGCAGCACCTTGTGGCTTTTCAGCCTTTTTGGTGAGATATGGGCCTAAGAAATAGTTCAGAATCTATGACTGAGGGGGGGGGGAGTAAAAATGGGGTTTTGTTGCATGGGCATACCAGAGGGCAGGAAATGGGAGGGAAGGGAGGTAGTTGCTCCCCAAAAATTTGGGAAAGGCCAGACAAGGAGGTTAAAAATTTGGGCCGATCATCAAATAAACATTATTGGAAATCAGTGATAAGTATGCTCTCAAACAAAACTCCAGCCCCCCCCCCCCTCAGGCCTTAAATTCTGAAGGGTCCCTGAGTATATCATTTTTGTCAAGACAGAGCAGAACATGATAACCTCTCAGACCAACAAGTGAATTTAATGTGAGAGTGAATGAATTAGTTTTGTTGTAAAAGTGCTAAAACTGATAGCAGATGAATACATAAAATCCATGCATTAGCTTGAATTAGTAACTTTTGGATATACTCAAAACATTATACAGAATAATCAGTGTTGAGCAACAACCTAACAGCGTATTGTAGATTTGTAATGGTGTGATAAGTGTGGGTTCCAAGTCACACAGCTGAAACTTCGAATATACTAACTGTGAAATTCTTAAAGTGGTTCATCAGGTTGGTAAATCCATAATGCTAAAATGCTATTTTTTCACAACCAGTCCATGAATTACCTTGACAGTTTCGTCTTCTCAGTCTGAAGACTTCCTCAGAAATGACTTGGGTGTTAGCTGATCACAGAGGTGTTGTTGTGATCAGTTTTTAACACTGTGTGAGACCAGTCAGGGCATCAAAAAATACGAACTGTGAAAGAAGCCATCTGGATCAGAAAAGCATCACCACATCTTATGAATCGAGACGAGGGGGCCTACCAACTGTCACATCTTTACAACACAGTGTTAAAAACTGATCACAACAACACCTCTGTGATCAGCTAACACTAAAGTCATTTCTGAGGAAGTCTTCAGACTGAGAAGACGAAACTGTCAAGGTAATTCATGGACTGGTTGTGAAAAAATAGCATTTTAGCCTTACAACTGTGAAATTATTATGCTGATATACTAACATCACAAGAGCACTGTGGCAGTTGAAAAGAACATGGTACACTAATATGAGATATGTAATAACAGTTACCTTTTGGTTTCCTAATCTTGTAATCAGGCACATACTTTAAATAAGTTAATTACCTATAGTTTGTATTTTTACACCTTTGTTGCCAGATGTGACATGTGTTGAATGAACAGTATATACTATAAATACGGATAAAATTGAAGCGGTGCAAAGAAGATCAGCCAGATTCGTTAAGAACAACTTCAGCAAACACTCCAGTGTCACCCAGATGCTCCAGGAACTCAAATGACCAACATTGCAAGAACGAAGAGCCGGAGCCAAAGCCATATCATCACGTACAGGATAGTCAATAGCAGTATAGCAATACCAATGTGCACCACTACAAGTCACAGCAGAGAGGCAGAGGCCAGAATCACTGCGGCAAAACTGGACGAGGGTAACTGAGTTACCCTCGTCTCATTTTGTAAAAATAAACTGAAAAACTAGGTCATCCCATTGGATCCCATGTTAAATGAAGACGAAGGTAACTGCTTTTTTCAATAATGGGATGACAAGGGTAACTGTAGATGATGACTAAGGTAACTGCATGTAAATAGCGTGTCAAAGTTAAACAGGTTGTCCAAAATTGACCTTTAACTTGGAGAAAGATATATAATCACACCTGGAATGACTTTATGTAAAGCAATAAATATGCCTATAGGGTATATAGACACACAACAATACACAGGGTCAATGCAGTGAGGTAATTAATATGATTATAAGTATCAGCACTTTTGCACTGGGGTAGGAGTTTATAATAGGTGTATTTTCGTGAAATCCAAATGACCATTTCATGAGTTGATTTCTGACTGGTCTATTGCCCCAGTTTCACGGCACGTTACGGAGAACTTTTTATCCTGGAGGGATAGCTTGAGAAGAATTCTAGGAAAAAAATGACCAACCCGGCGACAAATAATGTTTATAAAACGATTATATATAATTAAAAGCATATCACGGCGGGATAAGATCGTAAATCGGTGGGACAAGATCGTAAATCGGCGGAGACAAGATCATATCCCTGTGGGAAAGATCTAAATGCCTGGAGGGCAAGATTTAAATGCCTGTGGGATGTCAAAAATCGTTGGCGGGATGTCAAAAGACCATCGGCAGAATGTCAAAAACTGCCGGCGAGGCTGCAAATGTCCCGCAGGGAAAGTAAAAATATACCGCAGGGGCAGGAGAGGTCCCCGCAGGGGCAGGAGAGGTCCCCTCAGGGGCAGGGGATGTCCTAATATCCCGCCGGAGATGTTTTTGAGTCGTTCTCACTGAAAAAACCCCCGTCGGACATCCAAAAATCAAGAAAATTTTGGGGCTCCGTTCTGGCGTCATGGAAAAAAAATTTCAACATGTTGAAACTTTTTTGACATCCACGGCGCAGTTATTACATTTCTAGTAACCCCTGAGGGGAACAGAAAGTACCCCTCAGGGATGTGAAAAGTCGTCGACGGGATCACCCAAATTCATCCAAATTACCAGGAAATACCATCCCGCCGACGCCTAAAGTGCTCCGTAACGTGCTGTGAGACTGCATATCAAAATGAGTGTTCTATACAAATGAGCACAACCAAGTCTTAACTTGGCTATGAGTAAAAACAATGGGATAAATCCATGTATATATTTTTCATTAATTTAAAAATACACAAATTTGTGGAGGTGTAAAAACGAGCATGTACGAATTTGTGGACATGAAAAAACGAGCACAGGTGCTGTGTATGTGTAACTTGCACTCGTGTATTCTTTATTATTCCATGACCAACCATGTATTGTCCCCAATAACACTGAACAGGGAAATATAAGTTATTTCCCTCAAAAGACGTTATTCCCTCAGATGACATTACCCCAAGAGCCCTTTTGTGTTAATTCACAAATTACATGTTGGCTTAGAGTTATTTAGCCTAAATGGGGCGAATGATACCAGTACTGATATTTTGGCTTGTTATTAAAAAACAGGTCATGGAATAAAAACGTTATATGGATTGTTTTGAATTGACCCTCGTATTCTCCCTGCCGGCCATATTTTCGCGAGGGCCGCTATAGGCCTGATTACCGGCAGGGAGAATACTCGGGTCAATACAAAAAAAAACCATGTAATGATATAAAATTATTCATTTGTGTACCAGTAATTACTAACATTCGTGGAGGTGTTATATCTTCCAGTTTTAGGGTCAAAATTAGGTTTAGAGTTAGTTTTAGCCAAGTGTAAGGTTGCAATGTTCGTAATTACACCTACATTAATTTGTGAATTGCAATATTTCACACTTACACGAATGCTAAATTCATATATGTTCGTTTTTGCAGGTTTACAAATTCGTGTACATGTCAAATAGTGAAAAATATATACCACGATAAATCTTGACTTATTCCATGAATCAATGGGATTTCACCAAATTCCTACACTACTTATAATATGCAACTCCAACATAGGCCTAATTATATGCCAGTGGAAACATGCACACTGCCAGGGTTCCAAAAGAAGAAAGGAGAAGAACCGTTCAAGACAAGAGCCTGTCACAAAGAAGGGAACCAAAATTGATATGACAACAACCCAGAGGTTTTGCCTCAACCAAGGTACTCGGGAGTAATCGAAAGTGTCACCATAATATGATGAATTATATCTTCAGAAATTTCTCAGCTTGTGCGTGAAAAGTAATTGTGAAGAGTCTGACAAATGCAGTGAAGATGCACGACTTGTGACTTGCAATGCCATGAGTTTCAATTTGCCTTAATCTAAACAAGAAACCACAGGCAGTGTTCACATGCTTTGCCCTTATTCTGTTATATTATACCATGGTGTATTGCTCAAGCTCCCCCTATGGGAAAATGACAGTTGTCGTGTGCGGTCATATTTGCGGAAGTTGCCATAAATAGTATTCTTGGGATATCCCATGGCCACCAGGCCTGTTTTGTGTTGGCTGGGAAACAGGCTATAGTAAAACAGGCTATAGAAAAATTGAAAATCACTTAATATCGCCCAAGAAAAAAAATGGCGGGTCACGGACATGATGGAGCAAAGCTGTGATATTCGAATTTATTCAGACTCTCGTGGAAGAGGAGTTGATGATAGACTCTATTCTCAACTGGAACCCCTATCAGACAGGATTAAAATTACATTTGACCCTGAAGGAGGAGCTAAGCTGGAAAGAATAAGACACCTTATCAGACAAAATTACAATCAGCCAGACTTGACTATAGTTGTGGCCGGAATTTGTAATTTTACTGAACGCAAAAGCAGAGGCAAACATGCTACAATAAGCTATAGTCTTGACACACAAACAAGGAATAACAAGAAGGCTACAGCGAAAAGGACAATTGTGGACTTGCTCACAAATTACGGCAAGTGCATTGTATCGACGATCGCCCCAGCAAAATTAACTGCAAGTGACAACCCCTCACAAGACAAACTCCAGCAAGAAGCACTACTGAGTGACTTGGAGGAAGTTAACTTGTTCATAAAAAGTGAGAGTGCAAGTCGCGGACTGCAATTGATAAATCTAGCCAAGACTTGCTATCTATCCTCGAGGAAAAGAAGAGGAAAGAGCAGAAAGACAGTGTGGCAATTCACTGACAAAGAACTGCCCGACGGGGTGCATCTATCAGAAAAACTCCAAGACAGGTGGGCTGGTATCCTAGCGACTGGAATACGGTGCCACCTTGGGAAGGAGGAGGTGATAGTCTCAGACGGAGAAGGAGACTAGGTCTGAACACGCAAGGTTAATAACTGAACACTGATCGGAGTGCAGCCGGGCATTGTCTCGACCTGTGCAGCTCCTAGCAGCTAAGGTCTGACTCTTCCTTGCTGTACTCTGATCAATTGAAATCATGGCTGCAATCAATATGCCAACCCTTGCGGAGATCAACAAAATGACAAAAGAAACTCTAAAACAAACTCTATGTGAAATTTCCAACAAAATCCTAGTAAATGGAGAGCTTGCTGCTGGAGATAAAGCCGACCTAGCAGAGGCACCTAGGATGGATACTGAGGGAAACGCTTCATCAAGCAACACTCTGCCCAATGAAACAGAAGCATTCAAAATCAAAATACAAGAGCTAATGGATAAAAACAATGAGCTCACCAATTTGATCATAAAACAGCAAGAGTCTGTCAACACGCTCATCCAAGGTCAAGCTACAACTCACTGTGTACCGTTTGCTCTATGCGAAGCGACCCAGTTAAGGCTTGGGTTTGGCTTCAGTCAACGCTTAAGACAGTTCAACAGATGTTTTTTGTGCCTTAAGTGAAACTACATCTTTCAGGCAAATTCAATCAAATGTTAATATAGCCAGTATGCTAGATTATATTCTCACCTATACAGTGCATATTTTTATATATCAAAATATTTTTTGTTGTCAAAGATTACGTGATTCTAGTAAGAGGGACTTTGGAACAACTGGACTATTTTGTGCGTTTTTGGATAAAATTGGGTACTTATACTATATTTGAGACTGAAATATTCTCCAATGTGCTTCACTATGCTGGCATGGATATATTTGTAATGTATCCGGAAGCTTGCTATGAAAAAATTCTACTGAAACATAGTGTTTTAGTTTAGGTTTGGCTTAGAACTTACGGGTTTGGCTTTTTTGAACGCAGGTCTTGTAAATATGTAGGGGTTTCATACTTATATTTTTTTGGTTTGGCGTGCCAATATAACTGACCTCTTTTTTAGCATTTAGCAATATGTACAAATGCAGAATAGCTAGATGCGGCCAACATTTTCAATCATGGGCAGGATGGATGGACATGAAAGAGGAAAAGCTCGTGGAAATGCAGCTGAACATCAGTGCAGAGTTTGTGGACTAAAATTTTACACGAAGACAGTAAGGACAACGTAAATGTGCACAAAACGGAATTTGTCAGTTTTTTCCTGTACCTCAAAATAAAATCTGCATGTATGGTACAGTCAATATTTTTACCCTTACCAATTAACATAGTTTCCACCACATAACTTTGGGTATAGGCTACGGTTTATCATGTAAAATTTGGAAATCATACAGTCATTGCTGTATCAATTCGCATTTGAAACATGTATTACTATATCACCAGATACCTTAGGATAATCACAATAACACAATTAATCCCTGTACCTTAATTTCAGCACAAATACATACCACCAAAAAAATAAATTTATTAATGCCAATGAGCATTAAATATCACTAATCATCATCTTCAACTAAAGGTAGAAAGTCCGCCGATTCTATGTATCATTAAACATGCATTTACAGATCATAAACTGATAGATTTAAAGTGTATGCACTTCCAATCAACAGAATTGCTTGTTTTCCATGATTTTAGTGAGTTTATTTGATTGTGAAGCCTTAAACTACTTAAGGAGAGCCCTGCATTTCTTGATTTGTACACAAGAACAATACTTTTTCACAGCATGAAAAGCTCTATGTTTACATTTTTGAAAGAATTTATCTTCATATATTGAGCTTCGAATGACAGTTAAGTAAACTTGGTTGTATGGATAGGTTGAATATTACTCTTATCTTTCTTTTGGACAGCATTTTATTCGGGCGACATACAAGCTTTATAACTAACTGCGATTTTACAGCTGCATGTAATTTCACAAGCAACGAGTATTACAAAATACAGCATGTATTATCATATTTTATCAAAATTTTCAAGACATGCCTGCAGTAGTATTGTCATTAGTTATCAAACAAATGTAAAAGATCATTCAAATTTCACAACTGCATTAAGATCATTCAAATTTCACAACTGCATTAAGATCATTCAAATTTCACAACTGCATTAATCACCATAAATCATGTGGTGAGAAAATCATCCCTAGCAAGGCACATAAGAGAGATACCATGACCTGCAAGAACATCTGTGCGAAGTGTGTGGCTCCAAGTTCTCAAGCCAGCGCCTTCTGACATTTCATTCAAGAAGGCCCATAGAAAGATGCAGTTAGAGTTTCAAGCCTAACTGAGTTCCATTTTCCGGCCCACTTTGAAACTTTGAAACTGAGTGAAACAACCACTAATGACAACAATACCAGCCGACACGCTGTACAGGAAAAAACTGACAAATTCTGTTTTGTGCACATATTTGTTATACTTGCTCTTCATTAAAAATTTTAATCCACAAACTCTGCACTCATGTTCAGCTGCATTTCCAGGGGCTTCTCCTCTTTCATGTCCATCCATCCTGCCCATGACTGAAAATGTTGGCCACATCTAGATATTCTGCACCATACATCATATGTATTACAGCCGAGTCATGTGACCAGATGCTCACCATTGACAGACTTTAATTGGGTAAGACACCTTCTGTTAATTTCATGTTGATTTTTTACCTTTTTATCAAATACCAACAACTTGCACTGCCTTCTCGATATGTTTCTATTACAGTTTGTTCTTCCATTCAGCTCTCTTTCCCACTGTGGTTTCGATCCTATAATAGTCTTACATTTGTTTACTATCCTACTGCAGTCAAATTCCAGCCAAATGCACATGGCTATATTGCCATCTTGGGTCAATCGAAGCACATAGCCTTACTGCTCTAACAGCAATTGAAGGTATCAATAATCAGACTATAGACAACTTGCTTTTCATTTTCAATTGTGTATATCTATCAAAACTATATCAATTGATCTTTACCTTTTATACGCAGTCCACATTCACAATTCCCTCTCAACTCTCAACCATTTTTGGCAGGCCTGATAAGCTGAATACTTCAGTCAATAGTACAAAAGAATACTTTATATGTACATGCATAGACTAGGTTTACCTTGCAGACTTCATATGAACTTGCAGGCCCTTTTCACTATTCAAAGCCACAGCCTTCACCTAATCTTTCTTAACCCTCTCTTCTCATAAAATCATTTCAGAATCGCTATTTTCCTTCCTCTTTAATTATCGGTTTCTGTGCTTTCAATGGGCTTTACTAGTTTGTACATATTACTGAATGCAACAAAAGAGGTCAGTTATATAAGTACGCCAAACCAAAGAAATATAATTATGAAACCCCTACATATTTACAAGACCTGCGTTCAAAAAAGCCAAACCCGTAAGTTCTAAGCCAAACCTAAACTAAAACACTATGTTTCAGTAGAATTTTTTCATAGCAAGCTTCCGGATACATTATAAATATATCCATACCAGCATAGTGAAGCACATTGGAGAATATTTCAGTCTCAAACATAGTATAAGTACCCAATTTTATCCAAAAACGCACAAAATAGTCCAGTTGTTACTAAGTCCCTCTTATTAGAATCACGTAATCTTTGACAACAAAAAATATTTTGATATATAAAAATATGCACTGTATAGGTGAGAATATAATCTAGCATACTGGCTATATTAACATTTGATTGAATTTGCCTGAAAGATGTAGTTTCACTTAAGGCACAAGAAACATCTGTTAAACTGTCTAAAGCGTTGACTGAAGCCAAACCCGAGCCTTAACTGGGTCGCTTCGCATAGAGCAAACGGTACACAGTGAACTGCAGCTACCTTGCAAACTTTGACGTCGAACGTCGGCAAGATTATGACATCCATGGACATCGATGACGACGATGATGACCTCGGTCCCGATGACACAGAGGCAGAGCCCCGTGATTCACTGGTCATTGGAGACAGCATCGTACGAGACATGGAGTCCACCGCTGAAGACCTCTCTATAAAATGGACTAATGGAGCAATGCTCTGCAATGTAAGAAAATCGCTTAAAGCCACAAAACCACGACAGAAGTTCAAGGATATTACAATAGTATGTGGCACTAACGACGCGGCTACTAATAAGCCCAATGAAAACATCATAAAAGACTGTGAGAAACTGTTGCAACTTGCCAAGGAACGAGCAGTCAATGTACAAGTCTCCAGCATTCTTCCAAGGCTTGACGAGAAAGTCCCGGACAACAAAATGGAAGACCTCAACAGTAGACTCAAAACAGCTTGTGAGGAAAGAGGGGCTGTTTTCATAAACAATGACTTGAGCTTTAAATATGCCGACGGGTCTGTAGACGACTCTCTGTTACAACCGGTGGACAAGTTGCACTTGTCTCACCAGGGAACTAAGAGACTGCTACGCAACCTTAGTCTAGATAAGAAGGCAAAAGTCACCGTGCACAAGACTGCTGAAAAGAGCCCAAGCTTGACTGCCCAAAACAGAAGTATTTTGGAAGATACGAGTAATCCACTCCCCGTTCCAAGTGAACCACGGCCTCTTACACAAATTCAAAGCTCCTCAACCAACACGAAAAACATAGTTAAATTTCGTGGACCAAGAAGCCCATTCAGTAACTTTTACATGACCCCTATAGAAGCCTGGGGCATGCATTTCAGGAGTACTGAACATGGATACGCTTATTACAAAGCTGTGGCAATGCACGAACCCGAAAAGGCGAAGGAAATACTCGTGGCATCTAATGCAAGATCTGCGAAAATTATTGGGGACAAAGTCACAACAAACCAGCAATGGCAAGAAGACAAAAAGAGTGTGATGTACTACCTTCTACAGCAAAAGGCCAAACAGTGCAGAAAGTTCAACAAAGAACTTCAAGCAACTCAGGAACAAGTGCTTATCGAAGACACCAACCATGAGTATTGGGGAAGAGGCAACAACGGAAACGGCCAAAACGTACTTGGGCGATTGCTGATGACGATCAGACAAAATCTCCCTGCCTGTCAGGAGGAAGAAGACGTCAACCAAGGGAAGGCCTTCAGAAACGTCTCGCCAAGGAACGAGCTCCCGAATACGCGAAGACACCAGCACAATCGTCAAAGATTTACACCCTTGCCCGAAGTGGCCCCCAGACGTTGGACAAATGGAAGAAACTGACCAACAAGTAGTCAAGAACAACAGAACTGCTTTAATTGCGGCGAGAGGTCGCACACGGTCGCAACCTGCAGACACCCCTATCCATTAAAGTGCTACTCGTGTTCAGGAGAAGGGCACAAACAGAAGTTCTGCCCCTGGCAGGACTGCTCTTACTAGGAGACTGGCAAAGTCAGTGTTGCCGGCATTGAACTTCAGTGTTCACTTGATGACTGTGATGAACACATTATTTTAAATAAGAATATTGGTTTTAATACTAACGCTTTTAACTCTGATGTTTTATATATGACACATGATGATAGCCTGTGTGATGTTTTTAAGTTGAATGCTAATCATGTTACAAGTTATAGACAATACAGGGGCGACAGTGCTCAGGTGTGTGATGTTAGTGATAAATTA
This sequence comes from Platynereis dumerilii, assembly GCA_026936325.1. Classification (NCBI taxonomy): domain Eukaryota; kingdom Metazoa; phylum Annelida; class Polychaeta; order Phyllodocida; family Nereididae; genus Platynereis; species Platynereis dumerilii. The sequence goes on from JAPTHN010000001.1 coordinate 161,210,037, forward strand.
GTTGATTGTGATGTCTTGTCGATAAACTGTGATATTAATGGTGCTAATGATGAAGTTGTACAATATATCTCTGGTGAGTCAGACAGAATCGCAATTGTTAGATAGTGATAAAAATGGCTCTGCTGCACATTGTTTAAACTCAAATACTGATACTAGCATTACAAGTGATGAGCAGTACACCGAAACTGATGATATCACCAACGACGACAGTAACACTGACGATAACGAGACTTTCAAGGACATAAGAAAGTATCGATGTGGACATGCGAAAAGTATGATAATTAGTTATCTAAATGTCAATGGTCTATTTAGCAAGTTTAACGAGCTTTCTGAAATTCTAACCGACGAGTTGGTTGATGTTATAACAATCGCTGAAACCAAGTTAGATGAAACCATACTAGACAATATCATACTTGTCAAAAATTACAAACTGTATAGACGTGATGGAAGCCGTACAGCTCACGGCCTTGCCACTTACATAAGATCTGACCTCACACACTGCCGACGGAAAGACATAGAAGACAGATTGACCTGCTCTAGCCAATATATAATAATTGAGCTATGGCTCAAAAAGCAGCGTTGGTTTATAGTGTCTGTATACAAACCCCCACCAGTACATGACCGGACCTTCATAGATGAACTGTCCAAACTATGTGACCATCTAATGTGTGACAGTAGTGACATTGTGCTTATAGGGGACATGAACATAGACATGAGACGAGATAACAATAGGCTAAACGGCTTTTGTGATGTATATGGATTTGTAAATACAGTGAAAGAACCCACATGTTTCAAGTCGATTGATAACGAATCACTAATTGATGTAATTCTCGTAACAAAACCTAAGCGCTTTAACGAATCCCATGTTTTTGACACGGGACTGAGCGACTTTCACAGAATGATCAGTATCAGTACTAGACTTCATGTTCCGAGGATAGCTCCTCGTAAAATTGTATATAGGAGTTTTAAGAAATTTGACGAGGCTTCCTTCACGGAAGACGTTGGGAAAATACCCTTTTATATATCCCATGTTTTTGATGACATAGACGATGTCACTTGGAGTTATGAATGTCTACTCCAAGACGTAATCAATAGCCATGCCCCTTTGAAAAGAAAATCTATTAAGAAAGACTCTGTGCCCTTTATGAATTCTGCCTGGAGAAAAGTAATACTACGCAGAAACCAGTTACGTAATAAATTTTGGAGGCATAAAAACGCAACTAACTGGGAAGAATATAGGAAAATGAGAAATCTAGCAAATAAGCTCAGGAAAGAATCTGAGATAAATTACTTTAGAGAAAGAAGCACGAATTCCGACCCAAACGCGTTCTGGAAGTGTTTCAAACCTTATCTCAGCGCAAAAAACCAGAACAGCCACAACAGTATTATATTGAAGGAAAAAGACCAGGTTATAACAAAACCAATAGAGGTTTGCAATATACTTAAAGATTATTACGAAAAAATCGTTGATGACATTGGAGAGCCTGACAACTTCAATGATATCATTGACGAAGGCGCCGTAAGGTTGGCGATCGAGCGTCACTCACAACATCCTAGTGTTATGAGTATAAGGACTGCTCATCCCGACCCAGATGAATTCAAATTTACGAAAGTAACATCAGAACAGGTCTTTAAAGGACTAAAAGCTATCAAAGTTAGAAAAGCTACGGGTTATGATAACATTTCCCCGTATTTTATCAAATTGGCAGCAAAGGAGCTGACGGCTCCAATTACGAGAGTTGTCAATGACTGTTTAACACTTGGAAAATATCCCGATGTATTTAAAAGAAACGAGATCGTACCTGTCTTTAAGTCAAAAGACAGCTTTAACAAGGCGAATTATAGACCAGTCAGCTGCACAGCTGCCCTGTCAAAAGTGGTTGAGAAACACATAGTTGCTCAAGTTGACAAACACTTCTCTAAATACTTTAGTGAGAAACTGAGTGCCTACCGAAAGGGGACTGGTTGTGAACATGTAATTATCAATGTAATCGAAGATTGGAAGACTGCGCTTGATAATAACAAGATCGTAGGTTCACTACTAATGGACCTAAGTAAGGCGTTTGACTGCCTGCCACATAAATTACTTGTCGCCAAACTTGATGCTTACGGCTTCTCGACGAATGCTTGTCAGTTGATGGCCTCATACCTAGCATGTAGGAAACAGAGAGTAAAATACCATGGCGAAAAAAGTGATTGGTCAGTAGTAAAAAAGGGTATCCCTCAAGGTAGCGTGTTAGGTCCCGTAATGTATAACATCTTTATAAACGACTTATTATATAGTGTTAACGAAAATTTTTACAACTATGCGGACGACAATACAATTGCAGTAACAGGCAACAACATTGACGATGTACTGGACCGACTAGGAAATACTGCTAAGGTATGCTTAGACTGGTTCACAGTAAATATGATGAAAGCCAATCCAGAAAAATTCCAGCTAATAATACTTGATAGAGGTGGACGCTCACAAGGCAATGAAGTACTGACTGTAAACAATACTGAAATCCCACAAGTAAGCTGTGTGAAACTACTGGGTATGCACATAGATGTCAAACTTGAATTTACTGAACATGTTACTGTATTATGTAAAAGAGCAAGCAGAAACCTTAAAATACTTTTAAGACTCTCAAAGAAGGTAAAAAACATAAAGGATAGACGTTGCCTTATGGAAAGTTTTATCTTATCATGTTTTAATTACTGCCAGATAGTGTGGCATTTCTGTAATAAGGTTCTATGTAACAAAATTGAGAAATTGTATGAGCGAGGGATAAGATTTGTTGAAAATGACTATGAAATGAAATATGACAAACTTCTGTATAGGACCAACCAAAGCACATTTATGTTAAATAGGTTGAAGAATATAGCCATATTTGTCTATAATTGTACTCATGGGATAAATCCTGAATATTTAAGCAATTTGTATAATGTAAAGGAAAGAACTTATGGAATGAGAGATCATCACATTTTGGATGTGACAAGATTTAACACTGTGAAATACGGTAAACAATCCCTGAAGTATACAGGATCGAAAATGTGGAACTCATTGCCACAAAAAATTAAATGTCTAGAAACTAAAGAATCTTTTAAGGACATGTTACATAAGGAATGGCAGTGCAGAGAGGGTCACTGTGAAATGTGTGTGAATAGTGTTTATCACTAAAGTTGAGGACTCCTAACCTGTTATAACTTGTTACTGTAAATATTACTGTACATATTTTTTGTTAAATTTTTAATTGTTTTTAACTCGAATACCAGCTTTCAGCTGATGTTATATTGTTATACCAGAATCGAGACTAAATAAAACTTATTCTATTCTATTCTATTCTATTCTATTCTATGCTCACCAAAGGGCAGACTGAGGTTCCAATTTAATCAAGAGATGGCTCTGTGGTCTCCTAAATTCTGATTGGCTGTCAAAGGGAATTCTGGGTGCACACATAGGTAAGATTGGCCAAACAAGGTTTAATGCGAGTGTAAATGCAGTGTAGTGAGTGAAAATCATCTCTAAGTGTATCTGAGAGACTATTATCTCATAGAACCAACAAGAATGTTGTGAAAGGCTGCTCCTTGAGCAATTTTAAATCAATTTTCTATATTTGCACTCCACCAGGCGGCACTTGAGCCATACACCTTCCTCTCTATCTCTAGAACTGCTAAGCCATTGTGATCATTCCGCCTGTGAAGAAACCCAACAAATCTGGATCTGCCCTTGCAACAATATAGACAAAACTGATTCTATACTATTTTTAACTCCAAATTCCACGAATAAATAGGCTAAAATGGTATAATTAGCAAAAGACTTGTATAAGTTATGACATGTCGTACTCAGGTGACACATATGGTGCATGCCAGTAAGATACATGTAGAAGCTCAATGTCACACAAAATTGAAACACTTACAATGAAACAATTAAAAGAACGTGCAAGCACTTTAAGAGATGCTTGTAGATAGACTGCCCATGATAGTATCTACCCTTTGCCTGTCACCTGCAAAAGGGTATCTGGCTGTCTCTGTTCGGGACTGTCAAGTGGCAGCAGAATGCTGACAGTCCCTGGAAAATCGAATGGGGTCAACAATAATTTGATCTGTTTTGGACAGATCACTAGATCAGGTCGAACAACAGCTGCCCATATTACTACGCCAAACTACTTTCACAAAGCATGGTTGCTGGCAAATATCCAGTCCACTGCTTTGAATTAAAATGTTTCAAAATCATGAGACAAAAAGAAAGTTTTGAAACTTTAGCATACACTTTGCCTGTGAAAGGGATGATTTTACTCATCAGAAGTTTGATGGTACTCAATCGACTTATGCCATTTAGTGCATGTTAAATTGTGGTCAGAAAAGGGTCCAAAAAGAATGCATTCTCACTTATTCACTTGTCCATACAAAGCTGATGTTTTTGTTTTGTGATATATATCAAAAATGCTCAATTGTATTTATTCTGTTACTTTAGGGAGATTTATGAACTAGGAGTCTAGGACAACAATATAATTCACAATTTCATAAAAGCTGTGTTACCCTCAGCAAAATGTCTTGTCCATGCCACAAGTGGCCCCCTCTATACTGGCAATATATGTGAGCTACATGTATACATCCTCCATGATAAAAAATAGTTCCATCTTATTTTGGTATTTACAAGCTGTCTGCTTAAAATTGAAGCCAACAACAGTCAGATTAGACACTTGCAGAGTTTTTGGAAATAAACTAGACCATCACTAAATGATGGAACTGTCCTCTTGGGGTTATCTTTAGTGGCAATTTGGTTCAACAGTCAATCTGTAAGCAATTAGACAGCAGTTTTTATTGTTCATTTATCGCCCATTTCCACAACAACATTTTCGCCCTACTTGATATCGCGACAACAAGAAATCTGCGATTAATTGTGCTGCCCTAATTGCCATTCAACTAGTCAGGGCCACTGGTATTGACTGCACTCGATGACCCCTGAAACCAGTGTCGCTGGCCTGCCCACTGCTTGTCTGGCAATTCTGGAGACACGGTTTGCTTTTTCATGAAATTCTGACAGTATTGTAAATTAACATTTAATTATAAATTTACTTGAATAGCCACCATGTACAAGCAAACAGCAAACAATTGTGGAAAAGTTGACATCAACAAGAATTCGGGTATAACATGTCTTCATTTATGAAGTGCTCACAGTGCCGCCAGTAAATATCTGAAACGGGTGATGTTTTGCCATTGGGTCAATGCTGAACATCCTTTACCAAACTGCTTGTGAGCTCTTGTGGGAGCAAGGATGCTCATCTAATGGGAAAAAAACATATGGGGTCATAAAGGATGATATTTGAGGCATGTGACATACAAACGCCAACCAATTTTATCTACTCCACAAACAGTTACCGTTGGGTCAAAATATTTGGTTACTATGAGTAGCCTACGGCAAAAGAAACTTGGAAGCCATTTTTATCCAACATGCCTCAAATATCTTCATTTATGGCCCAAAGTTTCATTAACATAACTTCCTTTAGGCTTACCTATTATCTTTCCTCTGATTCCGTTTATATTGCAGTAGAGCAGATTGATGTGTGATGTTTTTTTAAGCCTACCGAAGGATCATCTTTAGCGCGTATCTGTCCATCTGTCTAGCTGTCCCGCTGTCCGTCTAGCTGTCTAGCTGTTTGTCAGCATGATTGTGGAAAAACTACTTATTCAATTGAAACTCACCAGTATTTCTCCAATCATCACAACAAAGAACTGGTTAGATTTTTGTGCAGATCGGTACAACGGATACGTCATAATCACCAGATACGAATTAAAACTCACTCAAATTAAGACTAACAAATATATAAAGTGAAAGAGAAGTGTTATATAATAAGCCCAATTTATTAATTCATTAATTGATTCAATCGCTTACCTAGACAGCATTAGATTTCACTATAGTGCAGGGCTGCAGGCCTACACATAATCAAAGTTACATCGCAAAGTGAAATCAGTTTTGACGCCTCTAAGTTTCGCCACGGCTCAACAAAGCTCCCCAGCTGCATGGAAATTATGGAACGACTTAAGGCTATTTCCAGAAGGGACTGTAGGGTCACATAACCTCACTCTCCTCAGAGCGGGAAGTATTACAACAGCAAATCAATTCCCTAGGCAATGAACTGCACGTTGGGGAATCCGCAGTTGTCGGGAATTGAACCCGGGCTGCTGGCGCAGCAGTCTGGCATGCTAACCACTGCGCCACTGAGCCGAGAACATTGTGCTGCCCTCTTGAGACATACGAGTGTTTTGCTACTGCTGCTCCCTCTGGCGTATTTCATTTTGCGACATCTCCGAAGTTGCGCATGAGCACACAGATCTTAAATGGAAGATGGCAGGATCGCTCCACTATTCTGGGAGAAAATTTTTTAGCCGAAGATACAAAGGTAAGTAAACGTTCGATGTGCTTAACAATTTGTCAGTACATTTATCAAAATGGTGTCTAATCGTGTTTATTTTCCCAGGACGCCACGAGAGAGCAGAAGACAATGTTACCTTGGATTACAGAAAAGGTAAGTAGTCAACTTCAACAAGCTCTGTTTGTGGAGTGTTTTGACACGCTTTTTGCTTCCGACATTCTATATAATCTGTGGATTGAAATGGAGATGTGACACACACCAGCTTCTGATCATTGTTTGACATTTCAAAATTTGTTTGCAACATCTTTTGATCTGGACCGATTCAGACAATTTGAGTGATGTCACCGATGACAGCACCACTGCACTGCAACTGTCACTGAGCTGTGTCAGTGTCAGTTTCCAGGCCTGAGCAGAGGGGGGGCCTGGGGGGCCAAATGGCAGGGGCCCCCAAATTTCAGGGGGCCTACTTCCAAAGTAAGGTTAACCGCATGTTGCGAAAATGAGATTGTACTCGATTTGTGCATGGTAGACTTTTGCCATTTTCGGCTCTGCAGCAAAATAAGTTGGTGGGCCCTCATATCTCTACTGTCTGCAATTTAAAATTTACTTAATTATCATTGTACTGTGTAAGGTTAAAATTTAACTGATCGCTTTTTTTCCATATTGGTTTTACATCTTGTTCTCAGTAAATCTTAGATGTCTCGTTTTTGGTCTATTTTTCTCTGCGATTTCTATCGGTGGGTATTTCGTTTGGCCTCCAATGTGAGAGGGCCCTGCACAATACTAGACCCTCTTCCATTGGAGCAATTTGGGGGCCCCCATCTTAAAGTTTGATTTTTGGTCCAGGTCCTGCTTCAGGATCCAGTAAGCGGGTACCACACAATGCAAACTTTTTCATACATAGTTTTTCTCAATTTTTATAGCTTTTTGGTATCTTTCAATGGCCCCCTGAGTGAATGGGCCTGTAGCAGCTGCCACTTCTCCACATAGGCCAGTCTACCCCAAGATTTTTATGTTCCTGCTCATGTAAGATGCAAGATGAGTAACAAGGAGTAATGCTGTATTTGTCATTGAGGTCAATCTGTTCGTAAGACATTGAGGTTCCACATGCACTAGTTTTACAAACAGACAACATTAATCATTTGTGATATGTTTTTTAACAAGATCTGGAGAGTAAAATTCTGCTGCTGACAATATTTTTCCATGCGAAATTTTAGTTAGTTTTGGTCTGCTTGAAGAACATCTTTGAGGAAATTCTTTACTTGAAATTTGGTAACATGTTTCCAAATCCAAGTTGCCCTGCATTTTTTGTCAATCCTGGCAACTGTTGCAACAAATGAACATAGTTTTAATGTTCTGATATGAATAACGTCTTACTTTGTTCGATGATAGGGAAAGAATGTCTCCTCACCTCACTACTCTGAAAATCAACAGTTATATTGCAAAATCATAGGAGTTTTCAAAAATATGATTGAGGACTTTTTCGAAAGAAGCAATAAAAGCTTTCACTAGTTGAATTTTAAGATTCGCTGATTAGTTTGCAAGGGAGTGCCTGTCTTAATTGTCAGAAATACTAGTCTAAATTTTTCTTGAGATTTGTGAAAGGCTGTAAGCGCTGAAAGTATCACAGTCAGAATCTCAGTCTGTATTGAAATTTCACATTTTTATTGCAAGGACTTTGCAACTATTGTTTTTAAGAGTCAACAATCTGTTAATTGTACTTTGATGTATCTTTATTGCCCAAGGTAAAATCTTCAGTAATCTTGAACTTTTTACATCAAGCATCCATTAGCAGTTTCGTAATTTTGTAAGATTAGGCCAAAAATAGAACGTCTATTGAATTCTTCATAATAATTACACCCTGTCAGTTGTCAGCTAGCTTGTTTTGGGAATTTATTAAATGTATGCTGGTAATTCAAAATCTAAGGTGATTTTTTATATAAGGGCTTTGAAATTTAGATTTTAACCTGGAGTGAGTAAATTTCAACTAGTCTTGTGTGAATAAATTAAGTTTATCATTAAAGGAAATATGCTTGGTTCAATGGCGTATTTAGGGGGGTATTGGGCCATATCCCATGTTCCCCCCCCCCCCTGCAGCAAAAACTAACATGGCCGAGAAAGGAAAAGCCGCAAATCAACCCATGTAATGGGCCTGGGTTGCTTTTTATGTCTCCAGAAAATATATTTAACATGGTCAGAATTTGCTGACCTGAAGCCGCTGAAGTGGGGCCTACTTTTTCATTTTGGCCTGGGCCTACTGCAGGCTCTGCACGGCCCTGTAGTTTCCAGTAACAACTCAGAATCTCTGTGGTACTTAAAAGTGAACTTGACAAATTCCTCAAGGCCAAGTCTCCACACTGCCAACTGATCAGCTAATTACATATGTACCATGGCACTGCCGGTAGCCGGTAGGGCTTCATGATACTATTAATATTCTGAGATTCAATAACTAAAGTAGGCCTTAAGTAGGTTTCCCAAGGCGAGCGCGAGGACTGACCTCGCAAAACCACAATTCGATAAATAGTGCAATCAATTCGCAAGTGGGATTTCCCTTAGGGAAGGTGCAAATTTCATTAAAAATCTCATGGTAATAAATTTTCGCAAAATACAGGTACCGGTAATTTTTATCGCCCTGGCTATTCGCCGAGCCGGGCTCAGTCAATAGCAATTTATTTTGCTATTTGCCGAGCCGGCTCGGTGAATAGCAGTGTTGCTATTGGCCGAGCCAGTTAATTGACAGGTGAGCGGCACTGAGCGCCGACCATCGGACGCCATACCTAAACAACTTTCACTCTAATAGCAGCCTCTTCAGCCCTCTTGGGGTTATCTTTAGTGGCAATTTGGTTCAACAGTCAATCTGTAAGCAATTAGACAGCAGTTTTTATTGTTCATTTATCGCCCATTTCCACAACAACATTTTCGCCCTACTTGATATCGCGACAACAAGAAATCTGCGATTAATTGTGCTGCCCTAATTGCCATTCAACTAGTCAGGGCCACTGGTATTGACTGCACTCGATGACCCCTGAAACCAGTGTCGCTGGCCTGCCCACTGCTTGTCTGGCAATTCTGGAGACACGGTTTGCTTTTTCATGAAATTCTGACAGTATTGTAAATTAACATTAAATTTGACAAGAGTCTTGAGAAATTTTAGCAGAAAGCCTTATTCGTTGGTCTAATTATGCATTCATTTGCTTTGCCCCCCTGTATAGATCAATTGGTCTTTTTTGCAGACCCTGATGAAAACCTGCGTGATGTACTTTCGAACATTGTCCAACGAGACAGCATTACTAAGCACAAAAAGCTTGGCTACTTCAATGCGTTTGTGCGACTCAGCCATCGACTTGGGGGTAACTTAGGCAGCGAATACACCACTGAGAAAGTTATTATTTGGTAGGTGATCTGGATTTGATATTCTTTCAGAGTTAGTAGTAGAAATTTGATCTTAAAAATGCCCATTTTATCATTGTTTTTTTTTTTTTCAGTTTAAGACTTGGCCTCTTCCATGAAGCCAAGGAAATCCGAGCTGCATGTCTACGTGCAATGCGCTATATGATGTTAGATGGGGAGGCGGTGGAAGTGCTATTAAATCTTCATATTGATTATTTGATTGCAAGGTGTGTTTGCATAATTGATGTCATCCAAAAATGTAGCAGATATTATTTTTCACTGTCAAATGTTATTTTCTTAATTCCTGTGTGCCCCAGGGAGTTATGGTCGTCTCACAACCTTTCCTTTCAGATCTCTAGATATTTGTCAAGACAATGACATTGAGCGCATCCACTCCCTCCGACTTATTCGCAAGATCCTGCAGATAGCTCCAGAAAAATTCCCCACGTCCTTATTAAACGTCATGATCTCAATAGCAAATGATGGTCCGCAGGAAAGAGACAAGACTGTGAAAACCTGTCTTGCAACGATATGTGAACTAGGTTGGTACTTGGATTTTACTACATTTTTCATTGCTTAGGTATGCATATAGATGTCCGCCGCACCTGCGTGCCGTATTATGCTATGCTATGCTAGATAATATGCAATCAAGTTATCCCTCTTTATAAAAAGAACCCTAAATGGTAACTTTATATTTAATCCTTTGTTTTGTCTTGAAATTATGAAAAGATAATAATCAGAAAATGATATATTATGTGAATTTGCTGAACTTGGTTTCTTTTTTGCATGGCGATTGTTATGTATATTGGACTTAAAATTGATTTAACTGCTATTTGAAAATACCATTTTATAGGAGGCTAATGATGAATATCCAAATACTTATCCTTCTTTAATTGTGCTCCTTCAGCATTTAGCAATCCCAAGCTTTTAAGCGAGGTTGGAGGGGTCAGTACTATTCTGCAGGCTGTTCTTCAATGTCACCAGTTGCCGCGTATCAATGAGTCTCTGATTGCTACCATCCTGTATCTTCTGAATCACCCAAGAACCCGTCACTATGTCAAAGAGGATATTGATTTAGAGGTACGTGTTCTGCGTTGAATGGTTTGCAAAATAATTGACAGATTTTGAAGGGATTGTCCCAACCTCATAAATTAATTGGTTTGGCCCATTCATTGCCTTTGTTGATTGCTTTCAGAGAGTTCTCGCTCCTTTCACCGATTGCCACATTTTGATAGAAGGAGAAACTAATGACCAGCTGGGAGAGTATGTATTTTTGATATTAACCTTATTAGTCTGTAATCGTCAATATGTATATTTGAATTTCATGAAATTTGAATATTTTCATTATTTCCTTTCAGGAGTAAGAAAGAAGCCCAGTTTGTTGCAAGCAAAATGGCAATCAGCACGATTGTCAAGTCTTGGCCAGGTCTGTATTGTTTACACTTGCTAGATTCCCCTGTATCTTATAGATTTACTTTCATCTTTTGAATTTATGGTTTCATGTATGTCAGTACCCGGGAGCTGATGAAAATCTCTTTATTCTTTCTGCAGGCTTGATGCGTCTTTGTCGACCTAAAGGTTCCGGAATCCAATCCTTGATAGGGGTGCTATCTTTGCCAAATATGGACACAAGAGTATGTATAGCCTAAATTATAAGGTAGTCAGTTTATTTAACTGTTTTTGCATTTGGTAAAAAAAAAAAGCTGTGTTCTTATTGCAGAAGGAAGTCATGGATGTATTGTTTGATGTATTTCGCCTCCCTTTGCCAAAATGGACTGATGACTTTTCTGAAGCTTTGCTCTCTATTGGTGAGTATCCCAGTCTGGATATTGTATTTGCGGTTCTCAAAATTCCTGCTGAAATTACAGTAATAAAATAGCATAAATGCCCAGTTTCCTGTCATCATAAAATCTCTTATTCTTGTCTTCTTTATTTGTCTTAGATCCATGCTGCATGCGCGATTCCTGGAGACTGAATGAAGGCTTTGTAGCAGAAGAAGGGAAATCTATTCTTCCTCACTTAGCAAAAACAAGGTATGGGCATCTGCGGAGATTTACGTCATGTTTGATGGGATGTACTTTGTTCAAATGCATACAGACTCCTTCAGCGAGATTTAAGTCCTTATACCTATTTTCTGTGATGTATAGATGCTGGAAAATATTCTGATAACAAAAAAAGGCCGATTGAAAAAACCTGGAGAATGTATATACATATGAGCTTCCCTTCACTGCAGTACACTCGGATTACTTACACATTTAGTCGATGACAGTAGTCAGTAGATGTGTGTATCTGTGGGACATTGACAGTTTGATCATTTTATTTTTTCAGACCCAACCTAGTTGACAACCACATGGCCTTGGTTCTATCGGCCTTCTTCTCTGATGGGTTGCTTGAGGTGATTATTAAAGAATTAAATGCCGTATGCTGTTTATATATTCTAACGTGATAAGAATTTCAATAGTCTAATGTCATCTTAACTTGTCTGAAGGCTCTCGTGGAAGTCATCACTCGCAGCGAACGACACTTGTCTGTTAGAGCGACCATTTTACTTGGAGAATTACTGTACATGGTGAGTAAAGATAAAATTCCATGTGATAATGAGTACATACTTTGTTATTGCTTATAAGTCTCATTGTGAGCATTGATTCTTCCTTGCTTTCCAATCCAATTGTGCATTTTCTTCCAGGCCAACAATATCTTGCCGTCTGAATTGAGCCTGCACAGCCACTGTCTACCTTCGCTGCTGGCGATGGCTGCTTCCAGTCAAGTACCAGACCAAGTCAGAGAGTGAGTATTTTGCACACCTTATGTGGCATAGTGGTTAGCATATCTGCCTTGTGCACGGTGGATGCAGGTTCAAACCCTGCTCTGGCTATGTCCGGAGGTAGCGCTGTAATGATTGCAATGATTGCCGTGCAGTAGGATGAGCGCCGTTGAGCAAATTTATCTGGAATTGGCACTATGGAAAATCATACAGTATTGTTATTTTAAAATACCTGAAGAAACTGTTTTGTCAAATCAATTAGTTGACAAGTTTTGAAATGAATTGAGGATTGAATATTGAAAGTCATCTATGTGAAAATTTGATTATTTTGGTCTTTCGGAGTAAGTAGCACAAATGCCTTTGTTGAATTTGCAAAATTAAAAACTGTTAATTCTATTCATTGCGTGTGCTTTTAAGTGGCAATGTAGGTTGTGCTTTTATATTGCAAATTAATTGTGCTTTGATATAATATACAAACTAAATTATGTATCTGTTTGAGTGGTTAGTTTTTAGCAACCCTCTATAAGAGGAGCCGCTTATACATTTGAAATTCTGCCAAACCTTGTGGGTTCATTTTCTGCTACATACCCTCTTCTATCCTAATACCCTTTACCATGTATGATGTGATGGGCCTCCTCGTGAAGCATTCAACTTTTGGTACGTGACAATCCCGTAGTAAACCCTCTAGAAAGGGAAATTCATTCTACCAAATGCTCCAGCAATGAATGTCGTCATATGCATCCCCCAAGGGGGTTCCCCAAGCAAGGAATCCCCTAGTCGGGCCACTTGCATTGACTGAACTCGATGACCCCTAGAAACAGTGTCGCTAGAATAACTACTTTGTATCTGGAAAATCTGTCTACCCTTAGTTATGTCGCGTCATTAGATAACTTTGTGCACTTAATTTGAAGTGTCTACATTTAGTTACATTACAGAAAACGAAGAAATTACCGACTGTAGCTTGACGAGTTGTCAATTTCTTGAACGTCACATTGCCGTAATCTGCGCTGGTTGTGACGTCATCTTTACAATCATGTGACGTCATAATTACATTCCTGAGTGTTGCATTGGTAATGGACGTCGCAGCAGTCTTTTGGCAACGCCATATTTTGAGACAGGAGGGTCGCTTTAAAGTGCCTTGTGCACGTTATGTTTGCATGATGAATATGATTAGGACTGATTGCTCAACTTCTCGATTGAAATCATTGTTTCAGCCAAGCCAAACGGGCAGTGACATGGTTGAACAGACACCATGTGATGAAGAAGCGAGGGCCAGTGCCTTGTAGCTTGTACCTGGACCTGATAATGCAGAGGTCCAGTCAGCTGACGGAGAACATTCGTCAGCCACAGAGGGTCCACAAGGAGAAGTTGCTGCAGTGCCTTGGCAAGGTATGATCCCTATTTTGTGTATTACCACCATACTTAATTCGGCAAAAGTCTGCTTTTGTCGGTAGGGGCTGAGATTGTGCCAAGCAGTGACAGAAGTGACAGGACACCCCAGATTGGATACAAATTCAGCATGAAATATAGGACATTGTCATTGGGTGCTTTTTCTCAATAATTCACAGAAGATCATTGGTGATTTCCTTTGACATATTGCTTTTGTGTTTTGTTAGAAAATGCATTTGATTCTTGCAAAGAACGGGTGTTAGCCAACAATTATGGAAGAATTCCAAATCTGCGAATGGTTGCATGGAGTGGAAATATGTTTGATAATGCATGGTTTAACCCAGGTTGAAAACTTCTACCAAAGCCTGGCTCTTTCTCAGGTGATTTACCAGAAAGATAACAACTGGTAAATTGGGGGTAAATTATGTAAATTGTCATTCAGCTCAGCTGATCGCCGCTACATAAATTGATAGAATGGTAAGTCACATGTACATGTAAACATGAAGTGTGAATGAATGTCATGATGGTGGCACACACAGAATGGGGCAAAGATATATATATATAGGCTTATCAAGTGATAAGGGGAAGTGTCAGTGGTGTTATGTTTTCAAATCCTTATCTCTCTTTGGTTTGATATTGTTGATACACCTACAGCAAATAAGTGATAACGATGTTTAGTGTGTGAATAACAAGTCTTCAGGCTATTTATCTAGTACAATGACCTTTGCTGATCTTATGTCCATTTTTGGCAATTTGTGATGGAGATGCATTGTCCAAGATGCAATTTCCTTTTCTGCAATCTAAAAAAGGCTCATGGGACGAGTACACGTCTATTCACTCTGCCCATGATGGCAATGAATAACAGATTGGTAACACTTTGAGGCCAGTCATGGGATTGATTCTTTATGAAAACCTGTTGGTAGATCGCACTGTACCTCTGTACATACTACCTAAAATGGTCAGAGTAATATTATGATAATGTTTACTTGTATGATTATTTACTTCGATTTATCCTTGCATCCTCTGGTCAGCCTCAGGCCTTTACAATGTTTTCTTCATTTTCATCTTCTGGCTCTTATTTGAGGGGGGAGGGTTAGCTCAATAGTAGCATGCTGGGATGCCAATTGCTGGGTTCTGGGTGAGAATCCAGCTCTTGCTGGGTCACCAGGGCCTGTGTTGGACGGCTGTTTCAATCATCCTTTGCCTCATTGCCGTGTCCTCCTCCTGTCCTAATTAGCCTCCCAGTGCTTAAATACAGGATGTAAAGCCCCAATCATCCATCCATCCGTCTGGCTCTTATTTGTTTGCAGGTCCTATGAATGCAACTCTTGCCTGTTGTGTCCAGTCCAACTACATTCACAACGCATATTTTGAGCATTTATCTGTATAAACAAATCCAAAAAATACTCTGTTCCTTAGGGTGCATCAGCCGCCCCCTGAAAACTAAAAAATAGAGCTAGATAGCTGTACCTTGGCATGAAGTTGTGTTTAGGTAGCCAGATGAACATACTAAAAAATCAGCTTGATCAATTAATATTTAGGGGTGCCTCCGGAAGCATATTTCCTAAGACATTTTCAGGAAAAGTTATGTTTCCGTAGAATCGCGGTTTGCGATAACTTGACTATTATAAAAGATAGACGAAAAATAATAACATATTTGGAATCTTCAGAAAATTTCCTTCAAAATGAATACCTGGAAGCCATACTTTTGTTGAAACAATCTTGATGCCATACTGCAGGATTTGTTTTTTCTTGGAATATTTTAGACGACTTCACTGATAGGTGTCCCCTTTTTTGGAAAGTTTTTCGGATCAAGCTCTTCTTGAGCTCAGTTGTGCCCCTATGTGTACAAAGTTCCTACAACAAATTTCAGCCAAATCCATTAAGGTTTAGACACCCCCCCCCCCTCATCTTTGGAGGGCCCTTTAAGGGACCAAAAAATTACTATTTTCGAGCATAAAAAGTGGCTATTATCCTGCCTGAAATCAGTCAGTGCCACTGAAACTGGTCAATGAGGTGTTTTTGAGGGTGGGGAGTTCACCCATAATGATAATGATTCACCCAGAGGTAAAGATGATGTCATAACATTCTATAACTGGTCAATTCAGCCCTCGAATACCCAAAATTGGCTGTTTTCGAGCATAAAAAGTTGCCATTTTCCTACCTTAAATCAGTTAATGCCACTGAAACTGATCTAGCAGGGGTTTCTGAGGATGCTGAGTTCACCTATGATGATAATGAATCATCTAGAGGTCAAGATGACTTCTTGACAGGCTATAATTGATCATTTCAGTCCTCGGATTACAAAAAAAAACTTGCATGAAATTATAGTGCCAAGAAGATCGGTTCATGTACATTGTACAATTGTGCATAATTTTGTAAATTAATGAAATATAAATATTTTCTGAACAGTGAAACATTCTATATTTTCAGGAAAACCAAAATTTTTGGAGTATAGCAGGGACTATGTCTAGTGAGACTGTCAATGTACATAATCTGTACATATATGGCAAGGTCTAAGGAGGATCTATATTGTTATGTAGAATTAATGTGTAGTCACAATTCCATGACAAGAATAGAAGCTATTGAATAAATGTAATAGTTGTTTAACATTTTCACTATGTGGTGTTTCAAAAAAGGTATGGTAACATGGACCCACCTCTTTTTGAACAAAAGGTATTAGGGCTAGCCTTCATAAGGATAAAAAAAAGTGGGACTTATCAACACATAGCAAGCTTGTTTTTTTTAAAGAGTCATAAAACGTTTATCAAGATCACATCATCTTGAATAATTGAAATAGCTCTGAGAGATAAAATGGAATACTGAGTAAATTATTGCTCAAATATATGAAACATAATTAATATGAATGGAGAAGCAAAGACTAGTACCATGCAGTCATATAAACAGAAACTTATGTACAACAGTGACGTCGTACATAATAATCAAAGTAAAAGCACATCTTGCAGTTCATGATCGCTATAATGTTGACAGAAACATAGCTTCCAGGTATTCATTTTGAAGGAAATTTTCTGTAGAATCCAAAAATATCATTAGTTTTTTTCTATCTTATACATTACTCAAGTTATCGCAAACCGCGATTCTACAGAAACGTAACTTTTCCTGAAAAATTCAAAGGAAATATGCTTCTGGAGGCACCCCTAAATATTCATCGATCAAGCTGAAATTTTAGTATCTTATTTTATGTGGTAAAACACAACTATGGACCGAGGTACAGCTTGATCTGTTGATGTTGGGGCAACTGATGCACCCTACTGTTCCTGTTGGCCAATTAGTTCATAATTGTGTGTCCTGGTTGGTAATTGGATTATCATGCTGATGTGATCAAAGTGCTAATGCAAGCAGTTTCTGTTGAACGTATTTTGATTTTCTAAATAATATGTACAGATTCTTGAATTGGGACAAAATTGAACTTTGTTTTTTAAAATGATTTATGGCTGATTGCCTTGCCAGAGGTTCCTCTGTATAATCATTCTAACATTCAAACTAAACCTTAGCTGACATGGCCTGACTGTTGTGCACAGTAAATGTCTCCCCCAGGCAGCTCTCTCACCCAAAGTATCCACCTATCCTTCTTTTTCTATCCTGTCCTTCTGATGAGGGCAATCAACCTCCTGACTACTCCCTTATTCATCCTTTCGACTACACCTCTGCCCCAAATCCAGGATTGCATGAATCTGTCATGACAAGTCATCAAAAAAGCTTACAAATTATTCTCTCCTCCTTTCAATTTTCCAACTACAGCAGCCATACTTTGTAAACCTCTAAACCGCTATCAAAGGCATATTATTGTACCACATTCACATCCTTACATGCAAGTTGATTTTTAACATCTTTGCTACGAAAATAAACTAAGCTATCTACCTGCCCTCTGCTGGAAATGCAAACATTCACCTTTGCCATGACAAGTCTCACCTTTCAATCTGTGTGACAGGTCATGAAACACACATATTTTTCCCGTTTCCTACAGTTGTATTACAAAGTCTCCATTTCACACTTCTGCAATAATTGTTCTAATTGTAGAAAACAAACGTTCCTATCAACTATAACCCATTCATGCCCTGCTTATCCCAAATAACACTCATGTTACCATCATGTTGCACAATATAACAATAACATGACCTGTGGAGGGCGTTATGGGTGGTTGACAGCCCAAGGGATTGCTTGTCAGCCCTACGAATTCTTGTCAGCCCGAGGAACGAGGGCTGACAATCGTAGGGATGACAAGCAAGCCCGAGGGCTGTCAACCACCCATAATGCCCGACTCAGGTCATGATATTACTATTATCATTACCTCTTACTCAAATAATAATCTGCCGCCCTGACCTATCTGTGATACAAATTCAATTTTTAAGTACCATCACAATTTTTTTTCTCAATAAATTAGGTTGTAAAAATTTTCACCCGAGCGATTAGGGTACCTGGCAATGGCCAGCACTGATTATACAGGACAATTCCTGAATTTCTTGTAAAAAATCTGTAGACAGTAAGAACTGGACTAATAAAACTTTTCAGCACTTCCCAATTGCAGAGCTTTAAAATCACAATCAATGTATGCACTTTAATGTACTTTGCAGTGCTGGTGTATAATACAGTATTCAAAATCCTGTGAAAATTTCAAAGTCGTCAGGTAAATAGGGACTGAGAACAAAAGAAACAACCAACACTGAGTCACAAGATTTCAAAAAAACTTGTGACGCTACCACTTGCAGGCCCTTGAAAATCATGACGTCACAATCTATTTTATAGATTCAGATGCTCATGGTTGCTAGGCAGCATGAGTCATGACGTCATCACAGGGCCGACAATACCATTGTCGGCCCTCAAAATCATTGTCGGCCCTCAAAATCATTGTCGGCCCTCAAAATCATTGTTGGCCCTGCAAATGAGGGCGTTATGGGTGGTTGTTGCATGGGTTATCTAATGATAATACCCTACTTATCTCATGACTGAGGTGATGATAATGAACTTTCACACACCTGTCATTTTCAAAATTAACCATTTCACATAATCGTTCCCCCTTTTCACCACAGCTCCTTACCATTCATATTCAATTACCACATCAATACTTACATTTTGTTAACCCCTAATCATCTACCATACGGCTATCTTCTACTCTTATTGGATATATCTTTACACATGCTGCCATTTACGTAATGTATGTTGTCAATGGGTTTTTCTAGTATTATATATAAGTGAAGATTGGTCTGCGATTGAATGAATAGATGTGGTTGAATATAGTTTCGATGTTCATTCTGACATGTCTAACTCATTTAACCTGTGTCTATTTACTGATCGAAATTACTTAGCATTCAGCTTTGTGAACTTCTGCATATTAAATGACGAGGCTCTGGTTGGCACTCATGTTTAAGGTTGATATTAAGATAAAAATAATAATTAAATTAAATATATGATAATGCTGTGGAGGGTGACTTGTGATTTTGCTGTTTTCAGTGTCCTTATTTGAGGAAGCAGGGAGGGTCAGGTCTGGCTGGCCTCTCATGTATCCCTGCCTTGTGTGGGGCGTGTGTAGGTTCCAGATCTCAGAGAGTTGTCGGCCTTGGACAAGTATGTAATTAACAAGGTCATAATGTTAACGGTGGCCTGTGTCCTGCTTTCTAGTCTGGTCAGTGTAGAACACCCTTATCAAAATTCCCTTGCCACAATTGTAACTATTAAAGTCTCAGTGCTCTAATCTAGTAAGGCTATGACTCCCTATGGGTAAGATTGGGTCAATCGTCACAAAGGTTTGATTAGTTGACAATGAGTTTGTGTAAGAAGTGTGAATTATAGATTAGATTAGCTTTATTCAAATGACATGTAATTATTCTTAAATGGTTGTGGGAGATATTCTGAATTGATATTGCACAGCTCAAGTGTCTTGCCTTACTTGAAATGTCCCGTCCCATACAAAGCAAGCAGCACATGCACGTGATGCACATGATGCACTGTTGCACTGCGCTTCATGTAGGCTTTGGAAAGTTCTGGTTTCTTAATGAAGATTATGTTGCAGATTATTGCTTACACTCAAATGCTACCACATTCATTCTTTCGCTCCTTGAGCACCCTGTACATTTGACTTTTCATCAGGGCTATACAAAATTGAACAGTGTTATCTGTCCAGCCTTAATCAGACACTTTCATTACAATTGCACAAAGCACAGGCCGCACTGCCCCACCTCCTTAATGTTCAACCCTCTTACCAGATAAAAATACGAGGTGTCTGCTTGAAGTTCCCCCAAGACTGGCTCAGTTGGTACTACTGAATAGCATTGTGAACTTGCAAACCCTGGGTCGTGGGTTCAGTTCAAATTATGACCAGGTTACCTGGATCTATGTTTGACAGCATGTTCAATTATCCTTTACCCCATTGCTGTGACCTCCTGTCCTGATTTGCCTACAAAAGTGCATAATAAAGCGAAGCCCCAAGTATCCATCCGTCAATCGAGTCCTGTCCTGGGCAACCCTTATCCGAAGGTCCGAGAGATGTCTTATTATAATATGCCAAAAGTGTCTTCCCTGTCTGTCCTAGTAAGCCCAAATCAGTGCAAAATTACAGAATATGCAGCCATATCACCCACCCTTTCGAAGCCTCTAAATAGCCCACACAGGTGCTTATGCATGGGGCATAAAACACAAACTCGCTCTCTCACCCACTCCTTTGCCAAGGGAGGAAGAATAGGAAGTTTCCTGGGAGATGCCTACTTGGTATAGTCTGCTAGTAACAAAGGTTAGCTGGGTGGCTGAGTGCTTAAGGTGGGTGGCTCATTACTTATGGTGCCGCCTTCTCTGCTGAAGGTCTTTGCCTACATGCGTTCGAACTCGGGTGGGAAACCCACTTTTTAGCCTGGCTCACCAGGCTAATTCAGGTGTAATGGTCTGAAAATATTGTCTGTCAACTCTACTGTTCAATAACTATAGGTTCAATATATCTGTTTTTGTGTTTTATTGGTTTGTTAGGGTAGCTAGATGTATGGAAATTACTTTTTTTTTCAATTTCAAAAATTGTTTTTTCCCCAAATTTTTTTTTCTTCCAAGATTTGAAAAAAAAAAAAAAAAAAAAAATTTCAACTTTTTTTCAATTACACTATTTTTTTTTTTTCAAAAAGAGGAAATCAGGCAACTTCTCTTTTTCAAATTTAAAAATTTTTTGTGCCAAGATTTACAATTTTTTTTCCTAAATTAAAAAAAAAACTTTTTTTTTTCCAAATTTTTTTCAATTTCGCCATTTTTTTCAAAGGAGGAAATTGGGCGACTTCACAATTTGAAAAAATCGTACACATTCTTTTCGTGGTTATTTGGATATTATTTTGTACATGGAACAACTACAATAACAACACTTCACTTGCCGCAATTCAGAACCACCTTTCTCTGTCATTTCCAAACCATAAAGTAGACTTAACTATTTCACCAGCATTGCTACATATTTTGCCGTCATCACTGCCACTTGAGCCAGGCTTTGAATCCGCGGATTCTTGTTTCTCTGAAACTTCATGAGCAAAATCCTAGCTGGATGTGGTTTTGATGAGACATTAAATTGGCAGCCCCTTGTGTAAGTGTCCATGCTGGGCCAATAAAAGATCCCTCACATGGGTAAATCCATACTGTAGATGTGTAACATGTTGTGGATTCCCGTTCTCTCCCATCTCAGCAAACAACCCTCGTGAGCGCCCAGAACTTGGCCTAGATGGCTGCACTTGCCATATCTATCTGTCTAGCTGCAGTGGTATATTGCAAGCCACAGTTGTGGTATGATTGTATTACAATGATACATTGTATTCTGCATCAATGCAAGCCAAACCTGGTCACAGGTATTACAATCATTATAATACCTGTGACCAGGTTTGGCCTGCATCGATGCAGAATCACAACGTAAAAGTCAAAAGATTTTCCTTACACAACGAAGAGTGGAAGGCCGATAGTATAGTAAACTTTGTAACAGTCTGTGCCCATTTCACTTACGGGTACCCAACAGGTACCATTTAATACAGTTCAAGAGATAGTGACTTGCTTGGTGTTGGTCTTGTAGTATAATTAAGTCTTATGATTATTCCATGAGTGCTCAACTAGAGTCCTTTTACTTAAATAATCTACACTATAGAGATTCTGTAAGTGAAGGCCGAGTCTTTTTATTTGATTTCTTAACTTTGTCTGGTAACTGTTACTCTGAATTTGATTTTGGAAATTATTATGAATTTGAAATATTGCTTGGGATATTCCTTGAATATGAATTGTGATGTGCACTTTCTTTTCAGCGGTTTTTCGTCATTTCTGAACGTGACGTATTTTCATTCCAGGATTCTGAACAGGAATTTGTAGGAGCAGCAATTAGGGATTCACAAGTCTTGCTCACAAAAACCAACCTCAATTGGGACTGGGATCTCATCTCTGCTATTTTGCAGGTTTGTTATTGATTTCACCTGGAGTTTGTGTAACATTTACCTTGTGAAAATGGATGCCTTCTAACTATTTTCAAATGCTTTTTGCAGTGGCCAGATGGGGACCTTCGCAAGTTTGAGGACCAGATGAATCAAAAGTGAGTCATGCTGTGAAAAGATAAAGTGAATTGAAATGGAATGTGAAGTTGACTAGTTGTAGTTACACATTGAGTCACATTTATGATCTAAGGATATATTTGGTACAAAACTGCCATTGAGTGGTCATCGTAAGATGGATTGCGTTCTGATGTTTCATTTTTCTATTGTCATTCTCGACTTTTCCTCTACAGCATATTGGTTGTTTCTTTTTTAGATTTCTAAGACGTCTTCTCTACTTCTTTAAGCCGAGCAACAACCATTATGCCAAGATTGAAACCTCCCTGGAGCAAAGCTCCAAGATGACCTCCACTTTCCTTAGTTTTGTTGACTTTTTGGTCGACTGTGAAGAGGTATAGTTAGTCATGAGTCATGACACTTTCTAAATATTTTAGTTTACCCTACTCATCTCGAGAAATTATAGTAAGTATTCTGAAAGGGTAGTGTCAAACTCTGTTGGCATTGACAGGTGTATTTAAGATACCGTATTTAGGCCCTCAGACTTAGGGTGACGAGCACACTCTTAATTAACGAAGACCTTCTGTCTTCCTGAGAAATACTGTAAAAATATTCTATTAAATTGCTTGACTATTGGGATTCTTCTGGGCCCTCAGACCTTTCTTTTTCTTTCCTTGTCACCTTTTCTTTGTTGTTAAATGTAGAGACCCCTTGTCTAATTTAATGTCTATGTTATATATATATTATTATTTTAATAAATTACTTACACATTGTGATGAAGATGGATTTCATTTCATTCGAAGGCGGAACCCCAGCGAATTGTAGATGAACTACTCCGTGATATTGCTGCCAGCCTCAACCATATCAAGGGGAAGAGTCCTTCCACGGACTCCATTTATACTCCAATGCGCTTGACGAAGACTTTGAGTCAAGACTACTTACTCATCATCGGCCGTTTTTCTAATACTTTGAAGGGAGAGAAGTTACTTGAAAGCACCGGAGTCTATCAAAAGTATGATGCCACTATTTCAGTTTGTCAATTCTTTGAAATTTATTGAAAAATATTTATGAAAAGAGGACATTGTATTTCCTGTCTTTTTGTTTTTGACTGAAACTGTCTGAAAATGTGATGCTATGGTTGAGGCAATATAGTGAATATTGTAGCTTTTTAATTAAAAAAAAGAAGTGCTATATATTGATACATGCAATCATTTACATTTGAAACTGAAAAGTATAAATAAAGCATTAGTTGCGATTACTTACAAGTCGGTGAAGACATAATCATGTTTGAAGTCACATTTGTGTTTGCAGCTTGCTGGAGATAGTCACAGAAACCACGGAGGACGTGTTCATCAAGCTGATAGTGTCTGCTCTGGACTACAGCCGAGATGGTCAGTCACGCATCATCCTGTCCAAGGCCTTAACGTCCACTTCCAACTCTGCTCGCCTCTACACCACCAGTCTCATCCGAGTGTTGCTCCGTGCTAAAGTTCCCTTCCTGTCCAACTGGGGTATGGAGATGCTAGTGATGCAGTTGTACGACCAGGCCAAACCGGTTGCCATGGAGGCCTTGTCCGTTATCTCTGAAGCGTGTGAGGATGAGGTGAGTTTTTGCACAAAATTCATGCTTTCATGATTTTAACTTAGCCTGTGAGATTTAAATGTATAAATACATGGTTATAAATCTCTGGTATTTCTTGTGTCCCATTGTATGGAATTTTCCTTCATGAAATAGTATGAGATGTTGTCTTAGGTTAGGTACTGGCATTATTCAGATATTTGCCCTCTTTTGATAAGATTTCAGGGGTAGTTAGTCACAGTCTACCTTTTATTGAGAGGTTTTCACTTATTTTGTGGAACTTTGCAGATAGCAGGTAAGTTTAGCAGGGATTCTGGTATTTATGATTGTGACAGATTGTGTGAAATCTTTATTTCAGGTGAACATTTTGACGTTGATTAACATGAGACCTGCAGTTCTTCATCTTGGCTACAAGGGAGCAATCCTGCATGCCAGATTCCTGTCAATGCCTGTGGGGCTCAAAGGTGCTATGGAGGCTAACTATGTGGAGAATGAACTTGACAAGTGGCATAAGGCCAGTATCATGCTTTATTATTCATGAATCATTTTATGAAGATCAGTTTTTGACATGTTTCTATGATTTTTATTGGTCCAATCAAAACTCTCTCAAAACAAATATCGTGTCTTAACAATTATCAAAGCCACAAGGTGTGTATATGTCTCATTATCATCACCTCAACCATGCAATAAGTAGGGTATTGTCATTAGATGACCCATGCAACAACCACCCATAACGCCCTCATTTGTAGGGCCGACAATGATTTTGAGGGCCGACAATGATTTTGAGGGCCGATAATGGTATTGTCAGCCCTGTGATGACATCATTACCCATGCTGCCTAGCAACCATGAGCATCTGAATCTAAAAATAGATTGTGACGTCACCATTTTCAAGGGCATGCAAGTGGTAGCGTCATAAGTTTTGTTGAAATCTTACTGACTCAGTGTTGGTTATTTCTTTTATTCTCAGTCCCTATTTACCTGATGACACTGAAATTCGCACAGGATATTGAATACAGTACAATACACAAGCACTGATAAGGACATTAAAATGCATACATTTATTGTGATTTTAAAGCTCTGTAATTGGGAAGTTCTGAAAAGTTTTATGGCAGGTGAATTGTTTGATTAAGAGGTAATGATAATAGTAATATCATGACCTGTGTCGGGCATTATGGGTGGTTGACAGCCCTCGGGCTTGCTTGTCAGCCCTACGATTGTCAGCCCTCGTTCCTCGGGCTGACAAGAAATCGTAGGGCTGACAAGCAAGCCCTTGGGCTGTCAACCACCCATAACGCCCTCCACAGGTCATGTTATTGTTATATTGTTGTTCAAGTAATTATCTTTTACAAAAACTGCGTCAAGGGATAATTTGGAAGATTTAGGTTGTTTGGGCTTCGGTATCAGATGTAGATCACAGGAATATAGCTTGTTCATACTTCATAGAGATTGGAGACACTCAAAAATGATGGTTATTGATGGTTAATTATGTTGAAATTATCAATTTTGATTTGAGAACTGTGTCGGACAAAGACGATGAACATCTATTTTTGGAAACTCGATCAATCCTTTATTTCTACGATAGGATACGATAGATAGGTTCCCTAAAAAATAGGAAACACAAAATTAAGTAAACAGTAAACATAAATAATAAATCATAAAACACAGGAAAATAAGCAGTAATCATTGAACCATATCAATTAAAATAAACCATATACCATTTAAAATAAATATATAAAATTAAGAAAATGTTCAGGATAATTTATAAACTTCTAAGTTATTGAATAATCAAAGTTCATTAAAGTAAAAGCATAAAGTTTAAAGTTTAAATAAAGTCATGAAAATTCTATTTAATTAATCTATGAAAATGAATGAAAGATTTATACTAATCAAAGTTGTACTAAATTTATCATATTAATCTAAGTAAAATAAGTTTGAAATTTACATACAAACACTGACTAGATGGCCTTTGCCAGACAAGATGACATGTTGAAGTTTTCAGGTAAAGTTGGTAAAGTTCAGGAAAGTTGGTAAAGTTCAGGAAAGTTCCAGGTCTACAAAATTATTAAACAGTGCATAAGAGAATGCAACAAAAGCAAAACACAAACTCCTATAACAGACCTGGTTATAATTGAGAGTGTATCTAGATATAAATATAGCACAATCAAATCTCACAAATTAAAATGGTCAACCAACTTGAAAATTAAATATGGCTAAACAGAAAATGACCAGTAAATAATTTTGAATTATTCTAAACACAAAATACAGCAGATAATTCAATTCATATTTTTGTAGGTATTTTTAGCATACATGTGTATATATAAAATATAAGATGAAGTGGTGCATATTTCCAAATTAAATCACAGCAATGAAAATTTACTAAGAATAAATAATGAATTTAAAATGTTACTTACATAATTGAAATTGCCAGAATAAAGTGTGTCCAGTTTGGTGTCTTAACAGGTAATGAGCAGAATAGCAAGGAAATCAGCTGTTTGACACCTCACTGAATCTAGTTCACAATGTTTGTTATGATTATCAGTGTTTAACAGTTTTTCCTTCACCAGTGTTTCCAACACACCGGGAGGATGGGGTTGCTGTGATATGATTTGGATGATGCGATGAGATAAAACAACTAGACAAAGATAAAATTCAAATAAGACAAAAATAAATTTCAATCAGCTGGAACAAGTAGAGCCAGTCTTTGTACACTTCTAAGTACCGTAGTGTGGACAACCTGAGTACTTGTGAACCTGTTCACCACGCTTGAAGTTTTTGTACGATAACTTGACTTTTCTAACTTTTCCATCCACACCAGGATAGACCTCCTGGACCAAAGCAATCCGGTACTCACCACGAAGGGTGTTTTTGTCTGCAACTACAACAACATCACGTGGCTGAAGATTTCTGGTGGCAGTGTGCCACTTCTTTTGAATGGTCAACCCAGGAGCACCAAGTTCAACCCAACGCTTCCAGAACATTTGAGACAAATTTTGAACAAAATTGAATCGATGTTGGACATTCGAATTTGGTACCTCCCATCCACCTGGATTTCCTGCCAAGGACCTACCCAGCAACAAACTATTTGGAGTAAGCATGCTTATCTCCGAATCAGACCCCGGAAGTGTGCCAATTGGCCTCTCATTCATTGTATTGGCAACATTAGAGCACAAGGTCAGGAACTCGGAAAAGGATAACCTTTGATTGTGAATGGAAAAATCAATGCATCTCTTCACCGATTTCACAAGGGACTCAACAGCTCCCTGATGCCATGGGCTGTCAGCCGGTCCAAATATCCACTTCAATCCATTGTCCGAACCTTGCTTTACCAGGACAGAGCGGTCAATTTTAGACCATACCTCTCGGAGTTCCTTCTCAGCGCCAATCAACTGAGTACCCGGATCACTGTAGACAACTCTGGGCCACCCACGAATGCTGGTGAATCGCTGAAATGCCAACAAGAAGGAATTGGTGTCATATCCTGCAGCAACTTCAATGTGAATGGCTCGCATGACCATGTCAGTGAAGAGTACGCCATAGACCTTTCCAGAAGTTCTTCTTTGGACTTCTCCTCGTAGTTTGTAAGGTCCAAACAAATCCAACATTGTGA
This sequence comes from Platynereis dumerilii, assembly GCA_026936325.1. Lineage (NCBI taxonomy): Eukaryota > Metazoa > Annelida > Polychaeta > Phyllodocida > Nereididae > Platynereis > Platynereis dumerilii. The sequence goes on from JAPTHN010000001.1 coordinate 161,237,639, forward strand.
AGTTGAAAGGAGGTGAAGGCTTCAACCTGGCCTCAGGCAACAATCCCATTTGCTGATCAAGTAGCTTGACATCTCGCAGCTTGCAAAGTTGACAGTCGTTTTTCACCCTCCATGCAAGTTTACTGCCGTGTGATGTCCAGAATCGATGCCTGAATCTCGCCAAAGTCCCATCTCTGCCACGGTGTCCTCCTGAAGTGTGTGCACTCTTCATGAAGAGATAAGTCACATGATGATGCGAAGGAAGCAGAAGCTGCGGTTCTGAGTCAGGTGTCATCGGGTTGAAACTCTGTAGTCTGCTACCCACAATCCAAAATCCATCGCTCCTCTGTGCAGGACTCAAGTTACGAAACTTGTTATCCTGTAAGTCCGCTGCCATAGTTTGCTGCACTTCAAAAATGAGGCGTTTCTCAGCATCCTCCATTGATGCAGGCGAAAGATGCAATTTTCGACCTCCTTTGAAGGATTTCATCCTGGAGATGCCTATGATACGAGCAGTAACTCTGATGAGTTTCTTCACACAGCTGAATTTTGTAACATCAATGATGCCTAACAATCCAGGCTTTTTCACATCAGCCACAAGGGTTGAAGTCAGCTTCTTCTCTCCTGGAAGTTCTTCAGACCGCAACAGACCAGACTTCAATTGCCACTCAGAGAAGGGCTTGTACAGCACAGATGGACCATTCCACCAATCTGAATCTGGACCAAGATCCATCGGAGTACGACCTCTAGTTAACCAGTCAGCTGTGTTGCATTTTCCGGACATCCAGACCCAAGAAGACATGTCTCCATTGGTGGCAGACTGGATTTCACCAATACGTACACCTTCGTAAACTTTGAATCGGGTGCTGACTTTGTTTATCATGCACAAGACTGTTTCAGAGTCCACTACATGCAGTATCTTCTCAAACTTGAATCTCATTTCAGACTCAATCACCTTTCTTCCCCGCTTGGACAAGACTGCTGCATTAAGTTCCATCTGTGGTGTAGAAATCTTGTTGAGTGGGGCTATCCTGCACTTAGCCATTATTAGACGGCACCAGAACTGTCCATTCTCTAACTGCCATCTAATATATGCAGCGAATCCATAGGCGTTGTCACTTCCATCTCCGAAGATAATCAGCCAGGGTGAACCAACTGTGTCCGGTGGAGTTAAGGCCCTGTCGAACTGCAGTTTCTCCAATTCAAACATAGTACTGAAGAAGAACAACCATTTATGCCGCAGATAACTGGGAATCATATCATCCCATCCAAGCTTAAGGGCCCATGTTTCCCTCAAATAGATCTTTGCAAGCGAAGTAAAGGGGCACAAGAGTCCTAAGGGGTCAAATATCATCATGACCTGTTCCAGTAGCATCCTGCGGGTCAGTACTTGAGGAATACAATGTGGGACGTCTACTGCAGCAAGATTTGGCTCAGCACGAACTCCTTTCTTCTTTTTGGAGAAGTTGAGCTTGACCTCAAACACCAGAACATCCTGTGAAGGTTTCCATCCAACTCCAAGAACACGGGATACTTCTTCAGTGCCCTTGAGTAGTGCTACAGGTTTTGAATCCACGCCACCAAATGCTGTGCCCATTCTTGGATGAGATTCTCCACTGAAGTGCCAACATTTCACTTGGAATCCACCTTTCTGCAGGATTTCTTCAGCATGTCCTGTTATAGAAAGAGCACAATCATTTGAAGGAAATGAGTCCACGAGATCATCGACATAACTAGACCTCTTGATCAGCTCAGCAGCTCTTGGGCAGTCATTTCTGAAGAGGTCGGCAGTAGCATACATGGCTTCAGTGCAGATGGCAGGCGCAGGTCGATCACCCATATTAACTCTGACCATGATGTAGACATCAGGCTTCCTGTCTGAATTCAAGTCTCGCCAAAGGAATCTGTGAGTGTGCTGCTCAACAGGATGAAGATGAACAGAGTTGAACATCTTGCGTATATCACCAATAACTGCCACTGACTCCTCACGCCAGCGCAGTAGAAGTCCAAGTAAGTTGTTCAAATAGCAATCAGGTCCTTTAGCTAGCACAGAATTGAGAGATTTGCCATTGCACAACTGGCTAGAATTGAAAACAATCCTGACAGGGGTGGAGTTAGACTTAGGATTTAAAACCGCTAAGTGACTAATGTAGTAAACAGGACCACTCCATGATTGGATATCTTCTTGTGTCAACTTTCTTGCCACACCTCGACTCACCATGTCCTCAATTTGCTGCTTATACTTGCCAGCCCATTCTGAGTCCTTTACAAGAGTCCTTTCCGTACTTCTCAGTGTGGCCAGAGCTGATCCATAATTATCCTGAAGTTCAGCTGGGTCGCACAACCATGGATAGCTTGAAATCCAACATTTCTTTTCTGCATCATAGCTGAGTCCATCTCTAATCATGTTGAGCTCTTGCTCCTCTCGGAAGGAGTATGTGTGACCAACTGAAGGACATTTTGAGCATTTGCAGCCACCACACCGCGGGTTAGTTTCCGTTGCCAGCTCTTCACCCTCGATGAATCTGGAAATGCTGGAATCATCCACTTTAGATAACATAGTCACACCAACATCAGAAGACTTGTGCCCATGGAGAGAAGGACGAACAAACTCAGTATGAGAATCACGGGAAATGGAATGGTGAGTAGCACTCTTGAAGTTCATCTCATGCAGAGTTTTGACGAAGTTGACATCCAGCTGTGTGCATTCTTCTAACTCTGGATGGGATCCTTGAAGGCAGATGCCCAGCTCTCCTTCCATGATACTCAAGTTCTCTCCAGATTTGTCGACTTCAATTTTAGGAAATAAACCAAAGTAGTCCATTCCTAGGAGCATGTCCACATGGATGGATTTCCGCTGCAACAAACTTGAGTCATAACGAGGAAACAATTTGCTGATGACATCAACATTCAATTTTGAGACTGGACCAGTTATCTGCTTCATGCCAAATGCTGTAACTGAAACAATCCTTCCAGATCTGCTGCGCAATGAAACTTCATACTGCCTAGTGTTGTAAGTTGCCTGCACATTTCCCATAGTAGTCATATCAAGAGTGCAGTTCTCAAGAGGTGTTGCTTTAAGTCTGTTGGCTGCACTGTGCGTGATGTAGGAAACATTCGAACCACTATCACAAAATATGTTTGCGTATTTTCCACTGTCAGTTACATATGCTTGCTGGATGGCATATAGACCAAGACCAGTTTGTTTGTTGGATATGTAACTTGCAGCAGTACCCTCGTTAGAACAAGCCTTGGAGTTGCTTTGCTTGCCCTCGACAGCACTAGATGGTGCAGAGTCTGCACTGTGTCCCTTCCTACAAAGTAAACTGTGGTGTCCTAACCTTCCACAGTGTTGACACTTATTTCTTGAAGGACATCTATCATGTCTGTGCTGACCGAAGCAATTGAAACAAGCTCTAACATCTTTAAGAGTCTCATACCTCTTGTCCAGAGAAAGTTTGAGAAAATCCCTGCACACTTCTGTGGAGTGTTTGAAGCGGTCATTTCTGTGCGACGGAAAAGCACATTTCCATGAAGACTGTCCTCTTTTGCTAGCAGGGGCCGTCTCACTGTGATTACTCCATCTCGCGCCACCATCACTCGAGTGTGTTGATCCTCTCACATCAGTCCTTTGAGACTCAGTCAGACGCAAGACAGCAGCTTTTTCTACAATTAAGAAATTCATGAATTGTGACATAGGTTTCAACTTGTCTGCAACCCCAAATTCATGATATTTGCGATTCCATACTGCTCTGACACTGTTGGGAAGCAAAGGACTAAGTCTATCAACATCTCTCATTGACAAAGCATCCAGTTGTTGTAGCTGCTCAAGTTGAACATAAGTTGCTTCCACAGTGTCAACAAAACGAACCAATGCCTTGTAGTCTCCTTCCTGCACATGCTTCAGCTTATGTAGTTCATCAAGGGCCGACTGTACACAAGCACTCGGGTCATCGTAAAATTGTGACAACCTAGACCACATAATTGCATAGGATTCAGGCTTGGTCACGTAAACATTTTTGACAATCTCTGCTGCTTTTCCCTTGATGCTCCGCTTCAGTTCATAGGCAAGGGTAGTGGGATTACTGTAAGTGCCTTCAGCCATAACTTTCCACATTGCCTTGAACTCTGGCCAATCCTTACGAAGACCGGAGAACTCTGGAAGAGAAGCTTTTTTGAGATGCAACTCTTTGCGTAGACCATCAGTTGTTGCCAAGTTTCCCTGACTGTTATAAGACGGAGTGATATAAGATGCATTCACACCCGCAGGGTATGATGCATAATAGGATGACTGGGAAGTCAAGCCAGGAATACCAGGTGCATAGGAGATACTGGGCCCCATGGATGATGGAGCTCCATAAATAGTTGAAACATAAGGAGTAGTACCCCCTGAAATGGATAAATTTGCAAAACTAGAGGGCATGGATGAACTGCCAACATAGGAAGTGTTTGTAGGAAAAGTGTTGACAGTTGAACCAGAAGTATTGGCTAACTCGGAACTCATGGGTTGAGAATTGAGAATGGAATTTGAAGGTACAGTAACTGTACCAGATGTACCAGAGGTGAAAGTTGTTGTACCAGCAGTGACATTTGTTGTACTAGAAGTGCTAAGTTCACTAGAGGCTACACTGTGAGGAGGTTGTTGAACAATACCCTTACTTGAACCTATTAAATGTACAGTAGCACGACGTTTCAACTCATCTGCATTTGTGATAATTTGATCTACCTGAGACTCAACATCAGAAACATCTTTTGTTTTTTCAAATTCACTCAAACTGCCTACTTCTTTTAACAATAAGTCAATAAATGAAGTAACTTCATCTTTCCCACAAGAAATTTCAACATCAGTAGCACCAGAGTTTAACAATGTTTCAAGAGATTTACATGCAAAGTTCAACCTGTCTCCTTGAAACTGGAGTAATTTGAAAACACCTTTCATAGCTTTACTCTGGGTGCTTAAAGTCTCTTTTTCCACCAAAGTAGCGTATTGGTCTTTAGCATCCTTGTAGACTCCCTCAATCTGCTCTGCATACTGCTCAAGATTCATACCATTAACAACAGCATGTTCAGCAAAAGTGTCATTTTCATTGACGGCATTACAATATTCTTCATGGCAAATATCGAAGTCAGTGAGGCTTTTTTCGAGATCAATCACAAATTGATTTATGCAGTGTCTATCAGAATGCCTCGAAATAGCAGATTTCAGACGTTTTGCTGAAGTAGTTACTTTGCTTTTCAGCTTTGTACGTTCAGCTTTTAATTCGAGTAACTTATCAAGCTCCATGTTACCTCAGTTCGAATGAGTTACTTCACCATAGGGATCAGAAGTCGGTTGTCCTTCAGTACGACATCAGCTGTTTCAGTGGACGAGTCGATGCAGTTTCAGTGGACAAGTAGACCGAAGAATCCTCCCTCAGATGTTTGGAACTGTGTCGGACAAAGACGATGAACATCTATTTTTGGAAACTCGATCAATCCTTTATTTCTACGATAGGATACGATAGATAGGTTCCCTAAAAAATAGGAAACACAAAATTAAGTAAACAGTAAACATAAATAATAAATCATAAAACACAGGAAAATAAGCAGTAATCATTGAACCATATCAATTAAAATAAACCATATACCATTTAAAATAAATATATAAAATTAAGAAAATGTTCAGGATAATTTATAAACTTCTAAGTTATTGAATAATCAAAGTTCATTAAAGTAAAAGCATAAAGTTTAAAGTTTAAATAAAGTCATGAAAATTCTATTTAATTAATCTATGAAAATGAATGAAAGATTTATACTAATCAAAGTTGTACTAAATTTATCATATTAATCTAAGTAAAATAAGTTTGAAATTTACATACAAACACTGACTAGATGGCCTTTGCCAGACAAGATGACATGTTGAAGTTTTCAGGTAAAGTTGGTAAAGTTCAGGAAAGTTGGTAAAGTTCAGGAAAGTTCCAGGTCTACAAAATTATTAAACAGTGCATAAGAGAATGCAACAAAAGCAAAACACAAACTCCTATAACAGACCTGGTTATAATTGAGAGTGTATCTAGATATAAATATAGCACAATCAAATCTCACAAATTAAAATGGTCAACCAACTTGAAAATTAAATATGGCTAAACAGAAAATGACCAGTAAATAATTTTGAATTATTCTAAACACAAAATACAGCAGATAATTCAATTCATATTTTTGTAGGTATTTTTAGCATACATGTGTATATATAAAATATAAGATGAAGTGGTGCATATTTCCAAATTAAATCACAGCAATGAAAATTTACTAAGAATAAATAATGAATTTAAAATGTTACTTACATAATTGAAATTGCCAGAATAAAGTGTGTCCAGTTTGGTGTCTTAACAGGTAATGAGCAGAATAGCAAGGAAATCAGCTGTTTGACACCTCACTGAATCTAGTTCACAATGTTTGTTATGATTATCAGTGTTTAACAGTTTTTCCTTCACCAGTGTTTCCAACACAAGAACCTAAATCTCAATATCAAGTCTTTTTCATGTATTGCCCAGGAATCTGATTGGTCTGCATGATACCAATGTTTTGTCCAAACAACATGTTGTATCAACCGACCTGTTGATTTATTTTGTGCATTTATTTTCAGGTCTACAATGTCAAGTATGTGTCTGTTGTGGAAGAGAGGTTGAATGAAGCTCTAACTACTTATGAAAAGACTTATGATGGCTCATATACTCGGCGTTCAGCTTCTGTTAAAAGGTATTTGATAATATCTTTTTTTAATTTATTTGTTTACATGGCTTGTAGCGTTTGCAATATGCTGTTGTTGAGACCAGCAGCACATACAAGTTACAACATGTGGATGATCATAGAAAATTAACTTGATCTGAACTTGAAAACTTAATAGAATGATGCTACATATTAAACGGCATGTGGACAGCTCTTGTCAGGTCTGGTCGTGTTGTTTTACAGCCAAAGCCGCAAAGATGTCTTCGTCCCTATTCACCTGTATGGCCAACTAGTGCAGCATAAACATGGCTTCCAGCTGCTGGAGAAGCAGTCCTATCTCAGTTCATACTTCCACTGTGTGCGCCACCAAACACTTGAGACTGATCAGCAAATTGTCAAATTAAAGGCTGCGTTATGGGCTTTGGTAAGTGATTCTCTCATAATACCATACTCTTATATATGTATGTTGCAGGCTTTGAAATCGGGCTTTCACTCTCCATAATCTCATTAATACTTTTCTGCTTGCGAATTTCTGGGATGTAGACTTGTCTTTCTGTTTGTAATTGTCTCTTTTTTGTTGTCCCAGAAACCACCAGGGTAATCAATGCTGCACGGTGAACTTCGCGCTTCCAAAAGGATTGCTTCAATAGATATACAACATATTGTATCTTTTGTTTTTCAGGGTCACATGGGAACATCAGTTTGGGGCTTGGGACTTCTGGAAGAGGAGACAATTATTCCTGAGATTATCAAGTTGGCCGAAGAATGTGGGGTCTTCTCAGTCAGAGGGTAAGGACGGTCTGATCACATTCTCTTAATTATCTGGACAGAGTCCAGATACTGTTTGGCTACACTACTACTTCTGTCAGCCTTGACTTCCTGTCAACTTTGCCAGCATTAAACATGACATATAGTGGTTTACTCCACTCAGCTCCTATTTCACCTTCCACCTCTGCACACATTCCATCCTAATGCGTCAGAGTGATGCAGCAGATAGATTAGGGCTAGATCTATCCGTAACAACTGTAGATAGATGCATACAGTGCCCAGAATAGGCAAAAATCACGAATTCTGATGCATTTGACTACTATCTGGCCCACCTGTCTGTAGCTTTGGGGGGACCAGTCCATTGGAATGCAGAGATTTGATTGGTCGATACATAGAGTAGCTGGGGTTACCATTGGAATGAAGCGATGTGATTGGTTGATGTCGTCTGGCTGGTTCCTGCTGTCTTTGCTGCTGTAAACAAGTAGTTCTTGAGTTTCCCGCTAGGGGGACACTCTCCGTAGCCATTTAGCGTGCAAAATGCGTACCAGCTGGTGTTGGGTTTGCCATGGTTGTCCTGAGATGAGATTACAACAATTAAATCATATACACTTCAACCTCTCTATTACGACCACCAGTGGTTCCAAGCCAAAGTGGCCGCATTAGCGAGGTGGCCGCAATGAAGAGGTTTTCAATTTGCTCAAACTGACCACTAGGGGCCGCCACTAGGAGATGCCACTGGGGGGCGAATCAGGTGCCACTAGAGGGTGCTGGCCGACTGACCAGTGAACCTTTACTTCTGGTGTGAGGTGCAATTTATTTGATCTATAGAATTTCTTTAAAATAGGCTTTTCATTTCTGAAATATTGTGAGAGACAACTTTTGAGTGTATATGATCATATCTCTTTAAAAATCTGTGATCCTGACTTGAGTAGGCCTAGTTGTCTTTGGTCTTGCTCAGTTCAGACTTGCCCCTGTTGACAGCATAAGTCATCTCCTTTCTCGATCCTGCCAAGAAATGTGACACTCTCAAACTTTGAGATAAAATAAAATATCTCAATCTGATATATTTAAACGTGTGATTTTTTACCCTCGGCAATGTATACATTGCCGACGGGTATTGTAGTTACTTTGGGAAAATTTGTCCGTCCGGCGGGCGGACGGGCGGGCGGACGGGCGGGCGGACGGGCGGGCGTCCGGATAACGGGCGTTAGGGTGTTTCAGGTGCCCCCAATATTTTCCGATCCTGCTTGACCTTGGTCTGGTATTGCGGTTTATATAGTAGAAGCCACATGTAAAATTTTGGCCCATTCTATAAATACCTAACTTTACCAGAATTCACTTGAAGTTTATAATGTAATTCCCCATTGGCGAACTTGCAAATCCTGAAGATATTGCAAAAATCAATGAAGGAATAAATATTTTTTCCTCAATCCATAGTTTCTGAGTAAGTTTTGGGAGGGCAATTCAAATCTGGCATCAGCTATTTTACAGCAGGTCTTCCTAATGAGCAAGGAAGTGTTGAATTTCCGAAAATTCTGCCATTTTATGCAGATTTTCACAAATTTGACAGCTTCTGGCAGCTCGGAAAATGGGGTTATACAAAAAATAACACCTGATTTGAATTTCCCTCCCAAAACTTACTCAGGAACTGTAGATTGAGAAAAAAATATTGATTTCTTCATTGGTTTTTTAAATATCTTGAGAATTTGCATGTTCGCCAATGGGGAATTACATTATAAACTTCAATTGAATTCTGGTAAAGTTAGGTATTTATAGAATGGGCCAAAATTTTACTTGTGGCTTCAACTATATAAACCGCAATACCAGACCAAGGTCAAGCTGGATCGGAAAATATTGGGGGCACCTGAAACACCCTAACGGGCGTCCCACTTGTGTATTGGGAGTAATGCCAAAACTATGGAATGTATACTTTTTATTTTTGGGACATTATTATATCTTTTATACTAGTTGTGCCTTTTAGGGGTTTAATCCACATGAGATTAATACTTTTCTCACAATTATTGAAAAATGTGAAAAAATATTTTTTTGTGTATTGGGTGTCAAGCCAAAACTATGGCATGCATATTCATCATTTTTGGGTAAATATAATATCTTTTATCCCAGTTGAGCCTTTCATAGGTCTAATCCCCATGACATTAATACTTTTCTCACAATCATTGAAAAATGTGAAAAATTGTTTTTTTTTGTTTCTGGGACAGAACTAAAAAACTGTAGTACTTTTGACACTGAAATTTGCATATTGTATGTATTAAATACCCAAGATGTGTTTTTTGTGGGTCTAAATGCTCTGAGAAAGTTGAACGGACGACAATTTACCAAAAACATGAAAAAATACTATTATTTTAAACTTGTATGATTCAGTCAATTTTGAAGTTAAATCTATGAAATTTTCCGATAAGGTGTCTAACTCATGCCTCTTTAAACATCTCTAACCAGTTGGAATGTAGGTCCTATGAATTTTTATAAAAACCAAAAAAAATCTAAAAAATCCCAATTTTCCAACATTTCTGCATGAAAAGCCAAATGGTAATGGGCAAGTTAGTTAACTTTAGGTCTTATTGTAGTTAGACACTCTATTGACTAATATTCACAACCATTGCATGAGTTGTTGCAATTTTTTCCATTGAAATGTATGATTGAAAAAATGCAAAAAATCATTAAAATGTCTATTTACTCTCCATTTCCTTCTGATGTCATACCAGTTGTTGACTTTTTTTGTCAAAATAAACCTGACATGTTTCACATCATCATCATGCTGATTTTGAACAATATGAAAATTTGTATTCGCAGCAGAGGTCAATATTAACAAAATTAGATAAATATTAAGGATTTTCAGATAATCATATATCAGTAAATATTGGCCCCAGTCAATCAAATTTGCCTCAATAATGTCTAAATTTGACTTTTTCTACCTCTCCTCATAAAATATTATCAATAGGAAATATATAAATTCTTATATAATTATGTGCACTTTCAAAGCATTAATTAAGTATATTCAAAAACATGCATTTGTGTGTTAATATTTTAAAATGTTGACACTAAATCTTTAACTGCCAATTATTATAACTTTATGGTTAATATTTAATCTTGGTGATGTAAATTTTAGAAGATAAATTAATGTCAGCCCCTTTTATTTAGTTGTTTGCATGAAAATTAAATGTGAATGAATCAGACAGATTGGCTTTTGTTGAATGGAGCACTGGAGAAGTCTTGATTATGTAATGTTATGTCACAGGGTAATTGTCTTCCCTGCTTATCCTTTGACAAGAAATCTTAAACTCTCAATTCTAACTTTAAATGGTTTAAATCTAACCTCAGTTTTGTACATTTTAACATATGAAGTATTGTCAGCTTACTTTTATTTTGGTCTTGAATGAAAATTAAATATGAACATATAAGACAGACTGGCAATAAGACCACAATGTATATATATATGGTTATTAAAGAAAATTACTTGGCATGCAAACCCAATTTCTGCTAATTTCAGGGTGTAATTTTACATTTTAAGACATTATTGGATAAATCTGTCTCTTAATTCATTTTAAAACTCACTCCAATTGTATTTTTAGCATTTTAAAGAAATATTGTTTAGGGGATAAAAGTGTCATCATTGGAAGGGGTCCAGTTTTTGTTGAATGGGCCTGGAGCCATTGTGTCTGTGCTTCATTGTACCCCTCCCCTCCAGCCATTCATGTTATGTAACATTGTGTCACTAATCCTCTCCAGTGACCAAAGCTAGGAACAGAGGAGCACAAAAGCAGTGCACAGCACCCTCAACTTTTTAACAAATTTTCTTTTTACCCTCGGCAATGTATACATTGCCGACGGGTATTGTAGTTACTTTGGGAAAATTTGTCCGTCCGGCGGGCGGGCGGGCGGGCGGGCGGGCGGGCGGACGGGCGGGCGGGCGTCCGGATAACGGGCGTCCCACTTGTGTATTGGGAGTAATGCCAAAACTATGGAATGTATACTTTTTATTTTTGGGACATTATTATATCTTTTATCCTAGTTGTACCTATTAGAGGTTTAATCCACATGAGATTAATACTTTTCTCACAATTATTGAAAAATGTGAAAAAATATTTTTTTGTGTATTGGGTGTCAAGCCAAAACTATGGCATGCATATTCATCATTTTTGGGTAAATATTGTATCTTTTATCCCAGTTGAGCCTTTCATAGGTCTAATCCCCATGACATTAATACTTTTCTCACAATCATTGAAAAATGTGAAAAATTGTTTATTTTTTGTTTCTGTGACAGAGCTAAAAAACTGCAGTACTTTTGACACTGAAATTGGCATATTGTATGTATTAAATACCCAAGATGTGTTTTTTGTGGGTCTAAATGCTCTGAGAAAGTTGAACGGACGACAATTTACCAAAAATATGAAAAAATACTATTATTTTAAACTTGTATAATTCAGTCAATTTTGAAGTTAAATCTATGAAATTTTCCACTTAGGTGTCTAACTTATGCCTCTTTAAACATCTCTAATCAGTTGGAATGTTGGTCCTATGAATTTTTATAAAAACCCAAAAATTCGAAAAAATGCCAATTTTCCAATATTTCTGCATGAAAAGCCAAATGGTAATGGGTAAGTTAGTTAACTTTACGTCTTATTGTAGTTAGACAGACTATTGACTAATATTCACAGCCATTGCATGAGTTGTTGCAATTTTTTCCATTGAAATGTATGATTGAAAAAAGGCAAAAAATCATTAAAATGTCTATTTACTCTCCATTTCCTTCTGATGTCATACCAGTCGTTGACATTTTTTTTGTCAAAATAAACCTGACATGTTTCACATCATCATCATGCTGATTTTGAACAATATGAAAACTTTTATTGGCAGCATAGGTCAATATTAACAAAATTAGATAAATATTAAGGATTTTCAGATAATCATATATCAGTAAATATTGGCCCTGGTCAATCAAATTTGCCACAATTATGTCTAAATTTGACTTTTTCTACCTCTCCTCATGAAATATTATATGACACTAAATCTTTTTAAAACTGCCAATTATTATAACTTTATGGTTAATATCTAAACTCAGTGATGTAAATTTTTAGAAGATGAATAAATGTCAGCCCCTTTTATTTAGTTGTTTGCATGAAAATTAAATGTGATTGAATCAGACAGATTGGCTTTTGTTGAATGGAGCACTGGAGAAGTCTTGATTATGTAATGTTATGTCACAGGGTAATTGTCTTCCCTGCTAATCCTTTGACAAGAAATCTTAAACTCTCAATTGTAAATTTCTTAATGGTTTAAATCTAACATCAGTTATGTACATTTTAACATATAAAGTACTGTCAGCTTACTTTTATCTTGGTCTTTAATGAAAAACATATAAGACAGACTGGCAATAAGACCGCTATGTATATATAGAGGGTTATCAAAGAAAATTACTTGGCATGCAAATCCAATTTCTGCAAATTTCAGTGTGTAATTTTACATTTCAAGACATTATTGGATAAATCTGTCTTTTAATTCATTTTAAAACTCACTCCAATTGTATTTTTAGCATTTTAAAGAAATATTGTTTAGGGGGTAAAAGTGTCATCATTGGAAGGGGTCCAGTTTTTTTGTGAATGGGCCTGGAGACAGTATGTCTGTGCTTCATTGTACCCCTCCCCTCCAGCCATTCATGTTATGTAACATTGTGTCACTAATCCTGTCCAGTGACCAAAGCTGGGAACAAAGGAGCACAAAAGCAGTGCACAGCACCCTCAACTTTTTAACAAATTTTCTTTTTTCTTAGAAATATGTCCAAACTGCATTGACACCAACTTAGTAGTCTTATATTGAACAAATAAAGAAATTTCCAATTTCAATAAAATATTTAGGCCAACTAGAAGCTGAGATATGACTTTTTGTAGCCCATACAGACTGTACACAGAGTTGGGACATCTTTCTCTTGTTTTGTTTTTCTTTACAGCTATTGTTATTCTCCAAAGTTTGACCAGCATTTAACCTTTGTATTAACTAGCAACTTGCTTAGTCTTAAAAGATATATATATACTGGCATAAACCTTGTTTTAGTGTTACTATTTACAATGGTTTTGGTTGGAGACATCTTATCTATAATTTATGTTTTTAGACCCATATTCCATATTTGTAATTTATGATAAGAATAGCTAAGACTAGATAGACTAGATAGATAGATAGATAGATAGATAGATAGATAGATAGATAGATAGATAGATAGATAGATAGGTAGATTGATAGATAGATAGATAGATAGATAGAAAGATAGAAAGATAGAAAGATAGAAGGATAGAGATAGATAGATAGATAGATAGATAGATAGATAGATAGATAGATAGATAGATAGATAGATAGATAGATAGATAGATAGGTAGATAGATAGATAGATAGACACATGTAGATAGATAGATATATATATAGATAGATAGATAGATTGATAGATGCATACATAGATGGATAGATTATTAGAGTAATTTTAATCCTGTACAATTTCTAAAGCTTTACAATGATTCAAGATTCCTATACATGGATATATCACAAAATCCAATCATCAACTGGAATTATTCTTTTTTCTCAATTTAATCTTTTTTTACAAAACGCACAAAATCAGCCATAGGCCTACTTGCCTGAATCACATGATCCAGATTTCATTTTGACTAGAAGATATATCATTTCAAGTTTAATCTCTTGGTAACCATTGACTTTCAGTGATGTTTCATTGGACCCCCCCCCCCTCATCACAGTGGCACACTTCTGAGGTGTGTGAAGTATGCCACCCTCCATTCTTTTGTCAGGTTACATAATGGCATAGCATAAGGTGATTAAAAGATTGGGGTACAGCAGACAATAGCCGATTGATATGGGTGTTTAGCAGCTGAGGAGGGGGACTAAGGAAGCCCCTTTAACCCCTTTAAGGGGAATGTCTGCAAGGATAATGTAATTTAACTGAAATTGTTACAACATCCAACAATTTACATGGCTACATTCTAAAATGGATCCAGGATCAAGATGATGTAGAACTGAAGTCAATGACACTGTTTGATTAGATATAAGATTTACAGGCAGAAATTTATTGAACTGATAGATATCTAATTTTTGTTCAAACAATAGCTACCCTTATTGCAATTCAGTTTTATGCAGTTTAAATGAAATAGTAATTTTATCTTTTCTGCAGGAATTATGACACATCTTAATAGAAAAACTGATAGTTGGATTGATCAAACTACCAAAAATCTATCTATCTATCTATCTATCTATCTATCTATCTATCTATCTATCTATCTATCTATCCATCTATCTATCTATCTATCTAAACAGTCCCCTACATGTCCTGATCGTTTTCTGACTGTCTTTATCTCAGTTGTTGTCCATTTCTAGCTGTCTTTTTAATGGTCATTACCTGTCTATTGTGCACTGCATTGCTTTATTTTCCTGTCTGTCACCACTGTATATTACATTCAGACAAAAATAAGTTTGATAAAAAACCAACTTTCTAAAATGGTAGTGGAAGAGGGGACGAATTACTGTGGGTAATCCATGCCGGATAATATTGTTCTTAATATTGTCACCGAAACCAGTCATCTTCTTGACTTCATTTTTTTTAAATTTTATTTCTCAAATTGCTCGTTCACAAAAAGGCACAGATTTTGCCACAGGCCACCAATAGGCATAGTGGAATACTTGCCTGAATTTCATTATCCAGATTATACCAAATTATACCACTTCAACAGTACAATGTAACGTCTTGCTAATTGCTAACCATTGATTTTCAGTTCATTTGATCTTGTGCCACACTTTTTGACTCCTTGCCCAAATTTTAACTGTTTCCCCTCTTTTTCTGGGGGGGACCCATCCTGCAAGCTGATTGCATGTGGATTTTGAATTCCCGCCAATACAAAATGGCAGACAGGAAACATTTATATTATTTTGCTCACAGCTCTTGGCCATTCAATGAAAGTTTTTCAACGGGAATTTCATGTTCATGAGGATATTAGAGTATCCAGTGGGGTCCTGCCTCAATGTATCCCACTGTCTGGAGAATAGCCGCTGAGTAGCCGAGGGTATGCTGCCGCGCAGCCTATGTTTTTTTTAGAAATATGTCCAAACTGCATTGACACCAACTTTGAAGTTTTATATTGAACAAATAAAGAAATTTCCAATTTGAATAAAAAATTTAGGCCAAGTAGAAGCTGAGATATGACTTTTTGTAGTCCATACAGGCTGTACACAGTGTTGGGACATGCTTCTTTTGTTTTGTTTTTCTTTACAGCTATTGTTTTTCTTCAAAGTTTGGCCAGCATTTAACCTTTTTATTAACTAGCAACTTGCTTAGTCTTAAAAGATATATATTACTGGCATAAACCTTGTTTTAGTCTTACCATTTACAATGGTTTTGGTTGGAGACATCTTATCTATAATTTATGGTTTTAGACCCATATTCCATATTTGTAATTTATGATAAGAGTAGCTAAGACTAGATAGACTAGATAGATAGATGGTAGATGGATAGATAGATAGATAAATAGATAGATAGATAGATAGAAAGATAGAAAGATAGAAAGTTAGAGAGAGAGATAGATAGATAGACATAGATATATAGATAGATAGATTGATAAACACATACATAGATGGATAGATAGATAGATAGATACATACATAGATACATAGATACATACATACATACATAGATACATAGATAGATAGAAAAGGTCCATAACTTAGAAGTTTGATGTATGAGTTACTGTAATCATGAGTTTGGAAGAGTTCCACTTGAGTAATTTACCAAAATGGTCCAAAATGGACAATATGTGACAGGTAGTTACAAGCCTGTTCAGGGGCTAAATTTTAAATAGATTTTTACCCTTTCTTTCCTTACAAACATTTCTTCTATTTCTCTATCTACAGATGAATAAGCCACTGCCAAATATTATTTTATTTGAATAATACATTTGACACTTGGTTATTACATTGCATCCTGTTCATGAATTGGCATTGATATACTCTCAGTAGGCCATTATCACACCCCCCCCCCCCCTTCCAAAGACCAAAGGCCCAAGTACCGGGGTAACCAGATTCTTAACTTGATATGTAGTTGTAAGTGAGACTTCCAGGGTGGACTATCCAGCTTGGACTTTAGCAAAGACTACTCGATGCTACAGTCACTGGTCTTATATATATCTGTGAAGATTTCATGAAAATAACGCTTCAAGTCAGCTGACTCAAGTCAGCTAAAGTTGCTGCTAACTAAATGCTGCTAGCTGAAAAAGTCAGCCACAATTTCTTCAATCAGCTGACCAAAGGTGGCTGACTCAGTTCCGGGCTCTAGTCAAAAACACCTAAATTCAGCAAATGGGACTGAATGTGCTACTTTAAGGAGGTTTTGGTCGTTTTTATTGTTATTCGGACCTATAATCTGACTGTCGTCTGGCCCTGGTTGTTTGTATTATCTATTTGTAAATGTGGTTAGCAAGGTTGTTCCAGCGTTTGATTGGAAGCTGTTTTATTAGAATTATTCTTCTAGTTTACATGTAGGCCTATTGGAGCTAATATTTTAAATGAAACTAAATAAAGATGGCTAAAATTATATAATTTAGTGCACAGTAAGCTTTGGAGCAAATTCTCTGTGTTTTTCCGTGATTGTTCCTGCTTCACCAGACCCATTGTCTTCCCGACATCAATTGCATTTATTGCTGCGTTAATAGAATCCTTAAACTGACTCTACCAGATTTTTTTAATTAAAAAAAGGTCTCTTTCCATGTGTTATCACCGAAGTTAAAGGGTGGCAACCTGGTATGAAACCAGGGTGGTTTGATTGACTGATCTGCTGATTGAGTGATTGCTTAATTAATTGTTTGACTGACTGATCAAATAATTAATTTCCTTGTGCAACTGGATTTCAATATTGCATTAATAACATACAGTATTTGCATATTACTATTACATCTGTAGATTTCATAGGATGGGTGTAGACAAATTTCAGTCATATCCAATAAATTCTAATTTTAAAATTAATAAAATTTTAAGAATGAACTTCTGTATGCAATAAAAGAACAGTATTTTTAAGATGGATCGATGTTTGGGGCTTTACATCCTGTATTTACACACTTGGTAGGCTAATTAATTAGGACAGGAAAAGGACACGGCAATGAGGCAAAGGATGATTGAAACAGCCTGGATTCTCGCTTAAATTTTTACAGATTTTCATTATGGCACTTGCTGTGACCTGGTGGAAACGGACATCAATTTAAAGTTTTTAGGGACCTTGCCCTCTCAAAGCCCGCACCACCTGAGGGCCACTTGATTTCACTGCCTCCAGAATACCCACTGATTAGCCGAGGGTATGCTGCCGCGCAGCCTATGTTTTTGTACAGGCCTGTATAATCACTATTCTATTTAAGTATAAATATCCTATTAAAGTATGATAAAGATACATTTTAATGACTGTTAAGTGAACGAAGTAATTGTACAATTAAGAAATAATTCTGCCGATTTCAATTGGTGGCTTACAGCTCTAATTGCATTTAGAAACACTTAACACTCAACAATGGCCCCTCAATGCCAATCAGGACCAAAGCTTGAGTTGCTATGCCCCTCAATTCATGCAATTATGCTTTTTGGCAGATCTCATTTGAATTGACAATGGCTTGAAGTCTTCAATTGCTGCTTTTCCAATAGAGTAAAGCAAACAAACGGCCAGACAGAGCGTCGCCGATACGCATTTTCTGCTTGATACAACAGTATCACCTGCTTAATCATAGACTGGCCGTATTAGGTGAGGTCAGAATGGCCCGTTTGTTTCACAGAAAGTGCCCGTAATTGCGAGTTGACCGCTATAGCGAGGTGCCCGCATTAGAGAGGTTTGATTAAGCATAAATGACAAGTAAAATATTTGGTTCCAGGCCTTAGTGGTCGTAATGGCGAGGTGCCCGTAATAGAGAGGTGGTCGTAAGGTGAGGTTGAAGTGTACAGTGCAACCTCTCTATTTCGCAGTACTTTGGGGACATGCATTGACTGCCACGATATATCAGAGGTCTTCTCTACTTCGTGGTTGACTGCCATGCCCCCTAGCGCCGTTTTCGTTGATGTGCATTCAACCGAGACAGCCGTAATTTGTATATTAGATAACAGTGACATTGCTAGTCTTGCAGGCAATTCTATAGATCCATTGTTGTTCTGCTACAGTTTAAATAGCAATTGGTCATTGGATGACTTAGCAGGCAATTAGGCTAATGGCAATTAAACAGATCACAGACCTAGGCCTGATACTCTTCAAACATAATTAGCTGGCTTTACATGATATACTTGGAGGACATATCATTTCAAAAGTATTATTTAAATATCAAACTTTCAAGAATCAAGATTTGAAGACTCAGATTTGGGAAAATGCAGTATAACAGGCAGAGGCTGCTAAATCAATGTTGAGCACTGAGTATATATCTCCAATGAGTAATTGAATGGCAATTAGGTTTCACACATTTGCAACTGAATTGAAAGCAGCTCTTGTTTGCTCGACAGTAAAAGGGTTCACCTCGCGAGGGTTCACCTCGCGAGGGTTCACCTCGCAGGGGTCACCTAGCAGGGGTCACCTCGCAGGGGTCACCTCGCAGGGGTCACCTCGCAGGGGTCACCTCGGGGGATCACATGCACCGTCTAGTTTGACCTAGGCAATCGTTGTGTATCTCCGATATTTCTGCCGTGAGAAATCAACCTGTTACCTGTATACATCTGAAGGTCAATTGAATGATTGACCTAGATCTGCTGCCAAATCTAAATGTCATCAATGGCACTTCCAAGAAAGTGCCTGATAAGTGCAATATGTCTTTTTCCTGAGATATTTGACTTGTTTTGTCAATAATATACACTCATGTGCCATTGCAAAAAATGCATCATGATATTACTCCACATAACTCCGTATTAACATGACTCGTCAAGCCCTACAGGGCCTACAAACTGTCATCTCGCCAAATTCAACATAAGTATCAATCAAAACACTTTTGTGCGTTGCTGCATGTCTAGCAAAATATGCATTTCTCCCTCTCAAGGCCACTTCAGGCTAACACCCTCATAAAATGGGCCCCGTGCTACTGTAATTCAGCATACCAAGCGACTAGCCCTAGCTTGTTTTACAATGGTCAGGTCGATTATCACCGTCCAGATATGCAAATTCCAATTTGCCTTCTAGTTAATCCCGAGAGACGAATGTTTGATTCCTCATTTGCTGCTTCTATGTTTTTGCAGGACTGCCTTCTATGTCTTAGGACTCATTGCTTCCACAGAAAAAGGAGCCAGTTTATTGGGCCATTTTGGATGGGAAACGGTGCGGAGGGCCCATAACGAGTTGTGGCCCGTCATTCTGGACGAAGCCAATGTTGCTGCCCCCTTAGAAACCGGTCGTCTTTCATCTCACAGTTCAACTAGTATTTTTGAGAATTCAAAAACGCATTCTCTCTTCTACTCCGCTGATGTAAGAACATCTGCATTTAACAGTGACGCTCAGCAGCTGCCTGATTCTGTGACAGATTCAAATCAAAAGGATGATGAGGTGTCCGTCAGTGGTTCTAGTGATCAGGGCGATGCCAAGTCTCGCTCTAGTACAACAGGCAGTTTAGGAATGGAGTCCTCCTCAACCCAGTTGATCATCCCCGTCTCTGTGAACCACTCATCCGATAGTCGGCCTGATGGACCCATCTCTCCGACTGACAGCTCACCAAAGCCTCCACCTCGAAGGAGGAGTCGCAACTCCTCAGATGTCAGCAATTCTGAGAGTTACCAGACTCCCCCATCCTCTGCTCACAGACTGTCAGAAAGCTCAGCCATAGTGATAGACATTGACAATCTGCCTCACGAACGCAGTCTGTCGGATCCCACTCACTCAGTGGAGGGTTACACCGACGAATCAGAAAACAAAGACGCTCAAACCACAGTGCAGTTCAAAATCGGTAGCAGAGAAAGTGAGTCAGATTTCCTTCGCGAACCTGTGATACGTAACCGTAGCAACAGTGCTGATGCTGCACGAGACTATTTGTCTAGTTTAGGGAAGCAACACGGAGGGAGCCACGAAAGCTCTCGAACAAGCAAAAGTCACTCGGACAGTATAAAAACAGACACTAGCAACACAACCACCAGTGGTATTGGGTCCTGTGACTCGGGAGGAGTGGGAAACACATTGCCAGAGCATGTGCCTCTCAGTCCCATCCCCAGTGCCAGTTCCATGGCCACGGACAAGTCCCAGTTGTGCATGACGCCTGAAACGGGCAACTCCCAACAGGCTGTGCACCCAACAGACGCCATGCGCAACAGAGTCAATTTACGAAGCATTCCCAGTTTGAAAAGGGGTATGTCCAACCCAACTTTCACGCCAAATCTGGTGCCGTCATCAACAATAATGACAAGCAGTCTGTGCGAGAACACTGTGTACACTTCCTCACAGGATGCACGGGGATATTCTGTGCTTCGGGAGCTCAAAAGAAACCGCTCAGTTGTTGGAAATGTTGAGGCTGAGTTAATGGACTATTGGGTGCAAGAGCCTAATATTCCGAAGACTCGCAGTTTGCTTGACTTTCGACATGGCAGGCCCAGGTATGTTAAAACTTGTGAACTTGTTGCTCCTTTCTTCATGTGTGATAAATATTTATGTAGAAGTAAAATTTAATTTGCTTGCCGTTTGATTTGCCAAGTTGCACCATTATTTTGCATTCATTGTTTTAGTTGTCACCTTGTTTTAATTTGTGTAGCATATTCTGCTTTTACGTTGACTCACCTTGTAATGTTGTGCATTTTAGAGTGTATGTGCCTAAAAAGAGTTGCAGTATGTCTTGAACATGTCTTTTGCAGGATTGGTATGAAACCCCACCTAGCACAATTCCCAGCCCTGAAAATTGGCCAGACACTTTTGTCATGTGGCACCTGGTGCGTCTATCTCTGTTCCAAAAATTGGCATTTATTATTTGCAGGCTAACACCAGCTTCCCCCTAACACCAAGTAGCGCTGTAGAAATTGAACTAACATGATATTGTGGAAATGTGACATGATGCTACTTACAATTTTGTGTAGGCAGCTAACATTGCTTATTTCATTCCAAGAACACATGTGCATACATGCACAATTTCATAATTTGTGGTTGTTACCCAAGATAGTTTTTGGCGTCTTGGAATGGATATTCCATTTTAACGTTTCCCCATGAGATAACTCTTTAGTTTTGAGTCCTTCTTTTCTTATGTGTAGATATCTAGTTACGGTTTTATACTTGAGGTCACTGAGAGCAATTATGGTGAATTAGTGCATGTACCGTATACAGTAAACCAGGGTTGAAGATATGTATGAATTTATCTTCTTGCTCATAATGCCATCTTTGGTCTGGCCTAACTTTAGGATGGGTGTTTTTAGAGAATAATATTTTCCTCCTTTTCCGGTTTCATTTGCGAAGTGGTTGTTATATGCAGTATGGGGGACACACTTATTTGAGCTTGTGACAATGTCTGTCTGTGACCTGGTTGTGATTGCCTGTCTGTGGAGCATTTCTGGTTGCCAATACAGCCAAGACCCTTATGCTGGGCCTTCCTCCATCATGTCCATTATCCACCAGATGTCTCTCTCCACCATTATGTCCAATTGCCAATACTGAAAAGCTCAATATTTTGGTTTGCCAAAATCTGTCTGTGCACTCTCCTGCACCACTGTATTGACCTTCCAGGTTTCATATCATGATATTCTCTGTGCTTTAGAAATGCATGAGAGGAAGGGGACGTATAATTTGTTGTACACAACAGTATTTCAGTTGTCTCCATAATTTATCATTGGAGTTATCATTGGAGTATCGGGTAGTTTCTCTATTCACCAGTTCCCTGAGACAGTCAAGATTCAAGAAATATGCATTTATCTCATGGAAGTGCATATTTGGTATAATCATCTTTTGAACCCTTATAAATCTATATCAAAGCTTTGCCTTGATGCCCTTCAATACTAACAAATTTGCTTTGGCTGTGTTTTATTGGTTTTTGATGTTATTGATAATGCATGAAGCTTATTTAATTCGGTTTTGTGAGATATATGTATGTATACCTTTTAAAATGTCAGTCCTGTTGATCTTCAAGCATTATGCATGGCAATCATTAGTTCAGCCATCATTTCTACATGATAATTGTTTTAATTTACTGTTCCCTATCTTTGCAATTTCAGAAATACTTTATTTCATTGCATGTTTGCATACATAATTATTCCTTGGGTTTGAAGGCAGCAGAGTGTAAGCTTTTAAATTAAAATTAATGTAATGCTATCATTTTTACAGCTCTCGCAACCTGAGTGTAACTTCTCTTCATGAACTGAATGAACCAGTCACGCCCCCTGCCACTCCAGGAGGAACCTTGAACCGATCTATGTCCAAGGAGCAAGTCAAAAGAAGCATGGGTAAACCCAGCAGTGCAGGTAGAGCACAGTATATCGGTCTGTGTTTGCCTGTCGATGTGACTATGGTGTTTCAGGTTGGTTCTTCAGACTTTTATTTTTGGCAGAAGTCAATATTATTGATGGAAAGCTTTCTGATTTGAAGTGATATTATTGAAGGTTTTGAAGTTAGAGCTCATTATTATGAGACTTGGACATCTAACTTTTCAGCGGACTTATATAAACGAGTTCTTAGATGTGTTCTTTTCATCAGTATTAAAATTGAATCTGCAGGTTGATGGAGAAGATCCAAGGTGCCAGCCGACATCAGAACCAAGTGTCTTAGAAGAGGAAGCTTCAGAATTTGATTCTCAACAAAGTAAGCATTTGTCTCTTGGACACAATCTACCCTGACTAGAGTATATCTCATGTGGACTGCTGACTTGGCCATGATTTTGAAAATCTAGAATCAAATATCTAGCTTATTCCCATGAAGGTTTTAGTTAAATCCTTGTACTGGATAACTACTTAGGTATAATGTTTACAAATGTGCACAGATGTGTGACTTCAGCAAATTGAGTCATGAGTCTTTTTCTTCTTGTTATCATGATCTAAAAGCCTGCAACTAATTTTATAGCTGTTCACAATATATAGCCTCCTTGTGTGTAAAATATAATAACTTTCCGTTTGGAAATGTGTAGGTGATTCACAACCTATTGAGACGTCACTTGAAGCGGACTCGGGGATGGAGTACCACTCAAAGTCGACTTGTGTTGCTTGTGGATGCAGGTCGTCCCAGCCAACTCAAGTTGTTCTTGGTAAGAAATTTAAAGTTAACTTGATTGTAGGCTTAATTTTAATTATCCGTGGAAATTTGAAAATGTTGTAGACACCTCATATGAATATATATGTGTACGAATCCGATATGAAAATTTTGTAAAGTTAAATCCACAATTATGCAATTAAAGAGGCAAACCCAAGTCACCCAACATCCCAGATATCTAAAAAATAAAGGTGGAGGTTAATAGAAATAATATATATGTCATTATACTTTGTTATGACATTTTGATATGATGTAAACAGTGTTTCATAGACAGTATTGTGAATAGAATTAAATTTTATGAGAGGATGGTATGGTGAATGATTCATTGATCCTATCTGGTGCAATGAGCTTATGAATTAATTTCTAATAACCAATGTAATAATATTCGCGCAGCGAAACGGCCGAAGGCCGTTGAGCGAAGCGAATTGAGTGTAAGAAAGGACTCAAAAATCTGTGCAGTGATGGTCTAAACATCAACAGTCCACAGCTGGGAATTAGGTCAAGTGGGTCCAGCTCCTTATCAATGATTTAGTTTCGTATTTAACAAAACATAACAAAATCATCTTCAAAAATGTCTTAAAAATTCAATTTTCTCTAGTAATATATTCTGTACCAATAATTTTTATGGAATAGTTAATTATTAGCGTTCACAAGCTAAATCAAATTATAAACATGTGATTCATTTAATTTCAATCCGACAAAAAGAAAACATGGCAAAATTAATGTTACATAATCTTTATAAACTGATGATTATGTAACAGTGAACAGTTAATCTACTTGCAATGTTATTGTTTTTGTATTACTATATATTTATACTATTATGCAATATCAACAATCTAACATAGACTTGACTTTGACAGCTTTCAGTGCAGTCTGCCTTTTTACCATTTAGCTGATTATCTATCAATCTTATTTATCTATTTAGTATATATTTATCTATGAATTTATCTATCTATCTGTCTGTCAATATATCTTATTCTATCTGTCTATCTATTTATCAGCTTTTATCTATTTATCTATCTATCTATTATATTTATTGTCTAGTTTATCTTGCTATTCTTCATTTTTCTCTGTCTTTCCATGTATCTATATTTTTAATTTTTGAAACAGTTACATACAGTAGCAGTCTTTCATACATTGAATAATTATGAAATAAACATTAAAGTTATGGTAACACTATAAGTCCTACAAAAACTTTTTAAAGTGCTGCGCGAATTTCATGGCAGTGCCATTTACATATTACACAAAATATGGAAAGCATTTGTGTAGCTCACCATTCTTCATTACATTTACAGACAGTGGAGCCGTAGCCGAAAGAGGTCCCAGTCCCATTATGCTGTTGCCTGTTCTCACGGCCCACCGAGGACTCAAGTCGCCCAATTCTTCAATGTCTGACCTGCCTGAGTCTGTGCAAAGTGCCACCAGTGTGGAATCTGGCACTTCAAAGGGTAGGTTTACTGTGTTATGAATGAAATGTTGCGAACTAATCTGATGATGAAATTTGTGATCTGAGACATGGTACAGTGGTTAGGATTCCCGCCTTGTACACATGAGGACGTGGGTTCAATCCCTGCTCCGGCAATGTCCAGAGGTTATTACTATAATGATAGGTATGATTGCCGTTCAGTATGGTGAGCGCCGGTGAGCAGATTTATCTGGAATGGGCGCTTTATAAAATCACACTATATTACTATTACTATATAACATTGTAAATTATGTATATGGGAAAATAAACAAAATGTGAATCTGAATCTATGGTGCTTAAATTTGTAATTTTTGCAAGATTGATAAATTAAACATTTTCAGTATTGTTTTCAAACATGTTGTCCTATTACTTTGCAGAAAAGCCAGTCATGAGTGAAGACTCACCTGCAGGCCGAATTCTAATCAGAAAAGAAGTGATCCGTCTAATAGTCAGCCTTAGCAGTGGAGTGTGGGTCGTGAGTGCAGAACAAGGGTTGCTAATGTAAGTGTCAAATGCAACGAAGTAGCTGACAGTTTTATGTGTGAATAGAATGGTTGAGAGTTTAATAGGAGTTACAGTCGACGAATGTCAAGTGCTTACAGAATTGGACTGAAATGTTCCTTGTGAGGTCATATATATGCCTTTCCATGCCATGTTATTCTCTCTGACTCATAAGCAATTAGGTCACAAGCTACTCAATGACACAATTACAAATTTACAGGTCATTTCAATGCAATGGATACTGGATTGGGCCTGTTGTGAGGTCATTGTTGTCCACTATGAAAGTATTCGTTATTTGTCGACTGCAACAAGCTGTAGGTTCCTTTGAAAAACTGATGATGTTTACAAAGTGTTTACACTGTCTCATCTTTTTCAGCTTGAAACAAAAGTTTGGCAGGTCATTCCAAGACTTGTGTCTATACTCTGAAGTCTGCCACCTGCTTGGACATTACAATTACCGGCTGTCTGCTCGCAAGTTCATTCAAGAGCTATTCCAAGATTTGGATTATTCTGTTGTGAGTATGCTAAGATGTCTTGGAATTAATTGTTATGTTGTATGAAACTTGTGATCCACCACTCGTAGTCTTGTACCTTAAAACATAAATGCTTGTGATGGTTTTGGATAATTTGTATTCCAGGGCAATTTTATTTTGAGTCTATTATTATATTTAATGTTGAAATCTCAATTGTGTATGGATGTGTAACAATAGCACCGAGATAACTCCTGTTTTGGCTAAACAGGCTTCTACTTAATGATCCTACTTTTTTTTGCCCGAACTCCTACTTTTTTCAGGAGGGCTGCAAGGAGGCCTGAGTTTGATGTTAGGATTTAGAATCTAAGAATTATAATTTGCCCTACTTTACAAAGAGGCTTAAATTTGGTTTCAGTTGTACAAGGAAGCCTGTCTAATTCTGGACCTCAACAGCGCCGCCAATGAAGAAGACTCAGAAGACACTTGGGACAATTTGGTCGAGTCAGTTGCCTGACACTGGCTCCCCCTGTGGTCAGCTCTGAATAGTGTGAAAGTGCACGTGAGAGCCCTGTATTGGATGTTCCAGTCAAGGCTGATGGTAATTAATTAAATCACAAATTACTTGGGAGTCCTCGTAGGCTGCCAAAATGGTGCCCACTGTTTCCTTTGTAATTGCTTGCAAAAATGTATTGTGATCAAACAGTATTAACTCATTTAAAGGACTACATCAAATTTTTCGGAATAATCTTAATCAAATGATTTTGTGCCAATTCTGAATTTTTTTCACAAGATTTTGTGTTGTTAAAAAGTTATGATGGACATTCATTGCCTGTTTGTTAATGCACTTCTGCATCTCCCAAAAGTTTCTGGATCATGAGTCTATGACTCATCACTATTACATGACAAATTTTTATGATTATAAAATTATGCACTTGCAGACTCGTATGTTCCTGACAACAAAAATCTTGAAATTACATTGATTTTTCGACTCCTATCCTAGGCTCCTTCTATCATGAGTACAGCAATGAGATCTATTATTTCACATTTGCTGATTAACACTCTTGTACTTGTAATTCTTGTCTTGACAAGAATAATATAAACTGTCATTTTATGATAAACATTTTTATATAAATTGTAAGGAGCGTTTGCTGATTGGCAAAAAGAATTAGCTTTACACTGTGATATTCCCTCGAAAATTGTTATTTGGCCTTTATTATTGCATGGAAAGACTTAAAGATGCGCCAATGCAGCGCAACGTTTAAGTCTTATAATGGCTTTCGCTTTTGTGTCATTCAAAACCCACATGGTTTGATTGTTATTGTGCTATTGTTTGAACAATTAATATCAACTGACAACAAAATAATATTGTCTGCATTCCATTGCCTGTTATACCTTTTGATACTTTCCTATTAACGATTTGTTGTGTGTTTTAAATAGCAATGTTGTTCTCACAATTTGATAAGTTTGAATGTACCTTTATATTACACGAAGAAGAAGGTGGAATACAGCTAACCTGTAGTTTATGTCTGCCTTTTTACAATTTCTTCACCATAAAGCTTTCGAAATAGTACTTCAGAATTCTTTTGGTGTAGTATTAGTTCTTCAACATATTAGCAGGGGAGGATTTCTGCTCCAGCTGGGAGCTAGGACACCTGGATTTCTGTTGGACAGCAGTTTCAATCATTCTTTGCTTCCTGTCCTAATTAGCCTACCAAGTGCATTTATATAGAGCGTCAAGCCCCAATCATTAATCCATCTACAATATATTAATGTTATGCTTGCATTCTGCAATTGCTGTCCAGTCATATGTTGTTGATTTGCATTAATAAATTACCAGGTTCTTGATTTTGGAATCATTTGCATGGTTAGCCATACTGATTGGGTTAAATCGTTATCATCATGAATGTGATAATACAGGGTGTCTGCCAATCCTGGAAAAGCCTGGAAAAGCCTGGAATTTGGTTTCTCAATTTCCAGGCCTTGAAAAGCCTGGAAAAACCAGCATTTTGAACAAAAAGGCCTGGAAAAGCCTGGAATTTAGTTTGCATGGAAATAAAAATAGTCCACTGCTAAATATTTGGTAATTTTTAGCGACGATCAGCCAAAAGTACAAACGTCGTGTTCAGAAAAAACATGTGTGTATCATGTTCTTAATTGGTCAATTCTTCGCCAAATTGGCCTGGAATTTTTGCAAAAGTATGTCTGGAAAAGCCTGGAATTTGGTTTCAAAAAAGCGGCAGACACCCTGTAATACCATTGTCAGTTCTGATACTCTGCCAAGAAACTGATGACTGAATTGTGTGGATATTTATGTCGTAATTAACCTATGAAAACTGCCGAGTTGCGAATTTGCACTTCAAAATACAAAGACTGTAATGATGGTCCAATTTATAAGTACACTAGGAGGTGAAATGGTTTTACATTTTGGTAGCTCTGATGTACAATAATTTAAATCTAGTAGCCTAATTCTCACACAATTATGAATTCATTCAGTCACTGAATTTGCAATTTATCCAACAGTGAGTGTTGATGCAAAGAACCTGGCTGTTCTCACCATGTGCACTTGCGTGGTATTATGTTTAATTGGCGCTTGCTCTTATTTTAAAGATTACATTAATGAATCAAAATTATGCCAAACGATTAATTTTTAATTGCGCTGAGCGCATTCCTTGAACATGTTAAAGTACAATTGTCGATGCAATGGAATACACAAGGTATTTGATAAGACACATTGTAATTTATGTTGTATTGTAATTTGATTTATTGTTAATTTCTAGTCTCTCTTTTGTATGATGACCTCATTAAATGATTGTATGCAATTTTCATCCTTAACCCATTGAAATATCCTCAGTGAAGAGGTTCACGGACGTACTACATGTAGTAGTATTCTAGCGAGTTGTTTTGTTATGCCACTTTACACAACGAACATCAAGTTTGCCAATAAATGTGTTTTGTATAAAGATTTGTGAATGTTCATTATATTTATTGGTGTCATTATTGCGTCAATTGGAAATATAGATATATAGTAATAGTTATAGCCCCGGTACCTTTGATTAAGTCTTTATGTCAAATGTTTATGGTGGCACAGTGGTTAATGCCTTGGCTTGGAGTTTTAAATTTCTTCCCAGAGGGGGCAAAATGTCCTGGAGGGCCTGTACTGGAAGCGAGGGGGGCAGAGCCGCAGAGGTGAGCAGTCATATTTGAACTTTAAGTTTCTCAATTTCATAAAATTGCAACGCGAAGCTTGCGAAG
This sequence comes from Platynereis dumerilii, assembly GCA_026936325.1. Taxonomy (NCBI): domain Eukaryota; kingdom Metazoa; phylum Annelida; class Polychaeta; order Phyllodocida; family Nereididae; genus Platynereis; species Platynereis dumerilii. The sequence continues at coordinate 161,267,004 of JAPTHN010000001.1, forward strand.
TGATGTTGATTTCAAGACAAAGTTATGGACTTTAGTCTCACAGAAAACTTCTTTGCATTATCATCTTTATCATCCTGTAGTTGACCCTGGAGTTAGTCGAATAAGTCGAAAAAGTCATTAGAATTTCATTTTCAACTAGTCAGTCACATTTGGATCAACTAGTCACTCAGGTGTGTTTTGCCAAAGTCGGTTGGAATCTTTCAACTAAATCTTGACTGAGAAAGCATAATCCAAGGATGAGAACCACTTCGATTTAATCATGTCGAAAGTAAATATGAGTTTGATCTGTTGTCTTTATTGATTTTTTGAAGATAAAAAAGTTAGATAATTGAACTTTTAAAAATGAGAATCAAATTGTTCACGAATCTTGCCTTTCATCCTTTTTTTTTAATGATTTTTGAAAAGCTGGATTTTGTCAGTTGTAATTTATTCTATTAGTTGGAGTTGAATTCTGCCAACTAGTTGAATTAATCAGTTGAATTCCTTTTGGTCAGTCATGATTTGAGTTTCATCTGACTCCCAGGCTGGGTCTATCCTGTAGGTACGTTCTTTTTCAAATGCTAGGTAGCGTGGTAATTTAATAAAAAAATTATTATACCCGTAAAAACAGTTTGGTAATCTTAGATGCCTGTGAAGCAACAGAAAATTTTTTTTGCACAAAAGGAGTGACAAACTTCTCTATCTCAATTTTAAAAATATATGATATGTTAAGCAAACCTCTTTTTTTTTTCATACATGTGCAAAATAACCTTTTCCCTGTGTCAAGTAGCAAACAAATTAATTTTCCAAAAAATTCATAGCTTAATCACCCCACCCCCCAAAAAACACGGGGGCACCGGCTCATCCCTTCGGAGTCCAGCCCGCCAGCCCCTGGCATAGAAAGGTTGCCGGTCTGGTTTGTCGCCGGTTTGGTTTGTTGCCGCGTTGGTTTAAAGAAAATTAATTAAGTTTATTTTTTAAAAGTGGGTTTCAGAAAATTGAAACCTATAGTGGATATATATGTATCTAATTTATGATAAATAATATGAAAAAATAATAATTGTGGAATTTACGACATACCGCGAACAGAACGATTGGACGAAGCACGAGATCAGGTTATGAACTCGACGACTTGTGTTATTAGTGATTTAACGTGTATTTAAACTGCTGAAGACGCGGCAATCAACTTCAACTAAGTCCAAGTATAGTACTCTTAACATACATGGTTAAAATAAGTTTTCCTGTCATGACATTGAGCTTGAGAGGTCAATGACTTGTCGGGGTGTGACCGAAATTGGTCATCATGGTCATTTTCGATCTGGTTTGTTTGCAAACTGCATGACTCCCCCAAGAGACTGAGAGGTTTGTTTGTTGTCAACTTGTCACTTGCATTTAATGCAACTGACGTGTGAAGTTGTGTTGTGATGTGAATTACGTCAGTATTCATTTTAAAATGAATCATCCCGGTTCATCCCTCTGCCAGGTTATATTAATTCTAGGTTTTAAGTGCCCTTGTATAGAGTCCTAAGACTAGGTGGCAAAGAGAAATTATGTGGTTAGGGGCCGACCAGACGATTGTTGGGGGAAAATTGATCGTCGACATTTTGCGAGCGAAAAAAAAAGTTTGTCTCGGGGTTAAAATCCCTGAGGTGGAGGGGGGTCAGGGATTTTAACCCCGAGACAAACTTCTTTTTTTTCGCTCGCGAAGCTTCTGCGATCTTTTTTTTATCGCAATTTAAACATTGAGGTATTACATTCTTTTTGACTAAAAGAGGATTTCTCTTTCAGTCAATGTGACAGAATGGGTCAATATAGTTTTTCTCAAGAAGCACAAAAATGTGCTGATATATGATAGCTTAGGGGTTCTATTATGTTGCCTCGTGGTGTCAGAGCCCTGAATTACTGCCCTGTGCGATGCTGAACTGGACTTGGCTTTGTCAGATCTTCTGACAGCATGGTCACTGCCATGGCCATTGTTAGTTCGACTGCCAGTCAAAACGGCGATAAACCAAAACGGCTATTGCCGAAACGGCGAGGGTTTTTCCAAACTTGACCAAAACGGCTATTGCAAAAATTCAAAATGCATGCCATTGCCAGAACGGCTATTAGACATTACCAGAACGGCTATTACACTAAACCAAAACGGCGATACCGCTGTTATCGTTTAAGTATCCCCGTTTGGAAGGGTGAAACTTTTCACCCTTCTTTCAGACAACCACAAAAAGTTTTGGTCTTTAAAAACCCATTACCCCTGTCCCCAACAAGACAGTGTCCTTGAGTTACCCCTTCTATGTTTGCCCCCAATGCCTTAGTATATTCTTGGTGACACTATATGTTGGGTCATTGGTTGAAGAAAACAAAGCCCAATTTACCCATTGGCCCATATTTGGGAGGGTCATAATCCCTAAATTGGAGAAACACAGTCGGAAACTGTCCTCGTGGTAATGGCTTTTTAACAACCAAAACTTTCTCCAAGTGTATGGAGAAAGGGTGAAAAGTTTTACCCCTCCAAACGGGGAATCATGTAATCTTACACAATTAATTGTTATCAACCTCAAAGCTTCAGAGGCTGGCAGTAATTCTGTAATCTCACTCTCAATTGTCATCAATACCCAAGTCTGTACAATTGTGATTGCAATTTATGTCTTCAAAGCTGTCAGATGATGAAGCTAATTGGTACTTTGTTAACACCTCTTCATGAACAATGAACTGCTTCCCAGAGGAAAAAAAAGTGAAGAAGAAATAATTTATGCCCACCACTAACTCAAGTCATTTATAGTTTTCCCTGGACTGTCGCCGTTTTGGAAGGAAAATCCTGATAAAATAGCATATAAAACTACCATCACCGTTGTGGTATAAATGTATAGCCGTTCTGGTATAGAGGTGTTGCCGTTCTGGTATAATTGTATTGTAACCTATAGCCGTTTTGGGTATCTAATCATCGCCGTTTTGGCGTCGCCGTTCTGGCACTGTCAAAAAGACAATAGCCGTTCTGGCCTATCGCCGTTTTGGCTGCACACCGTTAGTTCTTCTTCTTTCTATAAGGGCTCCACCAGGTGCCCAAATGCATCTCAAGACCAGGTGCTTGGGCTCAGAGCTGCTGAGCATGTAAAGTTGGTCCTATTCTATTCCCAAGATAGATATTGTATTATCCATATCTCTGGTTGAGAAGTACTTGTGACAAATTCTTGTTTTTACACTGGGTTCCCCCTGTGTAATAGAGAGAGAATGGGTCAAAGTGCTTTTCGTTGAAGTTTTGTGGAGATAAATTGGGAGGTTTTAGAGGCTTAAAAACCAACTGGAGACCTTAGTATACTTGGTTTCTGAAATGCATTTTGTAATTTGGTGCTGTATGTGCTGGTGTTATTCAGAATTTAGCAAAATTCCAAAACATGTCTTTTCCTCTTTCAGACTCTTTTGGCAGCAAATTGCAACATTTTAAAGTGTCTATTGTGAGCTTAGTATTTCACTCAGAGTTATGAAATTTAGTATAGGGATTTGTTTGTGGGTTTGAATCAGGTACATCTTCAGAAATTCAAGATGGCTGCCAAAATGGCCGCCACAAAATTGCTGCTATTCTTGTTTTGCCACTGTGAGTTAAGTTTTTCACTTAAGAGTATTGAAATTTGGTGTAGAAATTTGTTTGATGGGGTGAATCAATATTTTGGGACATACAAGATGGCTGCCAAAATGGCTGCCAAAAAATGGCCATCATTCTTGAGTTGCCCACTGTGACCTTAGTATATCAACTAAAGGTTTGAAATTCGGTACATGTGTAGAGATTTGTTTGAGGGTATGGATCAATGACCCCTGGGGAATCTAAGATGACTTCTACAAAATGGCTGCATTTCTTGATTTTTTCACTGTGACTCCCCCCCCCCATTGTGACGCCACTGAATGTAAGTGGTATCTATGTTCACAAAATTTTGTGGTATATCTGCAAACTTGACAAGGCTTTCCTATTTCAATCAGTACAGTAGGTAGTCAGTAGAGCAAAATGGGAAGTTCATTGGGTACTTTGCAAATATTTGCTTATGATTTGTGTGTACAAAGTTAAATTTAAAAAAAAGGTTCATGTAAAATTGAGTTTAATAAGCAGCTCATTGAGCAATAAACATATCCCATCTTTAAAAATCTTACTAATAATAATAATCATGCAAAGTTTGCTAAACCCAGTGTTTGAATCCTCGGATTCTTGTTCTTTTTTCATGTGCTGAACAAACTTTTTTTTTCATGTCCAGTGGGAAACACTTTTTTTTGTCAGTGTCAAGTGGGAAACAAAGTTTTTTTTCACCAAAAGTCCCCCCCCCCCCGATCATCTGGTGGTCCCTTATTAAATCTTATTGAATTAATGCCATAGAATGATTGATTGATCTAAAAAAAAAGTATTTTAGCCTTACAAGGCTTGCTAAATTCATTCTTACTGAGGAGAAACCGAAAAATGACCGGTGTTGCTGAGGGTCACACTCACAAAACCCAGTGTTGCAGTAAACGCAGTGCCATCAAGGTATAAATTTAAGAAGAGGACAGTCAGTGTTAAGTTCGGAAAATTCAGTCTCGAGAATGCCCTGCTGACGGTGAAGTTATGTGCATAATTCTATGTGCTGAGATTGTTAGGCCATTACTAGCAATATTTGGACCTTAATTTAGAACTGTGAGCTGAGGAACATTGCATAAAAACATAAGGGGACCTTGAGGGAGGAGGGGGATTGGGAGGTAGTGCCGAGATACTAATTTTTTGGGTATGATTCAGATTAGGGGGGCCATGGTGACATCATCTGTTATATCTTGTTATTTGACACTATCAGCAGTTGACAACCAATTATTTTCGTGACGGAAAAAGTTGGAAATCTGTCAAATACGTGTAAGTTTTAATCACATTTTGACTGAATGGTTTGAAAAAAGTCATCTGGCAAGGGTTTACCATGGAAACACCACTTTTTGCACTTGCAAAATATGGTCATTTTCACTGCCCACTAAAGTGAATATTTTCAAAATTTTCACACATGTTTTAAGGGGGGTATGATATTGTAACGCAGACAAATCATTGACACCCACATGTAAAGTTTGTAAACGTGCATAGTTGGGATAGACACCGGACCCGGTATACCAGTCGTACCAGTTCTTTCCACCGCTTTGATGACCAAAATCGATGAAATACACTTTCAGTTCAATTCAATCCTATCCTCCACATACTTAATTTCTCTCTAAATAGAACAGAAAATGACTGCATTTTTAAAGCTGAGAAATACTAAAAATCATGGGAAAACATTAACGGACCTTCGCCCAGGTTGTAACCCACAACTGATTTGTCGGACCAAAATACAGGTTTTTCAAGTGGATTTTCCGTAAATTCTTATTCACTACACTGTGCAACCAAAAACAAAAAACAAAACATATCAACTGTATCAGCATATCGAACTACTATTACTAGAGGCAAACGGTGTCCATCACTAGCGCATACACGCTAAAGTGTGCGAATCTGCACACACAACTGGTCAAGGTGTAGGTACCTATTGTTACCTGCTATCATTACCCGCTACCAGATGAAAATTACTTCTTTCCTGGAACAAAAACTTGAGCTCGACCCTTAGGCCTAGTTTGGCTGCAAAGGTCTCGGACATATATAATAGGCCAAGGTGATGAAATAATATGTGCTCAATAAAAGAAAGACAGATTTTGAACATGACACACTTTGTCTTTGATGGTTCAGATGCATATCATTAAATGGTTGCTCGTACAGGTTAATTTTGAGCAGCATTGATTCAGATAATTGAAATATGTTAGCCACTAAGTTTCTCACAAATGGCTCAAGCTGAGCAGGCAGGGATTTCAATGGATTATTTGTCCATGTCATGTTAAACTCATTCCTGAATCATAATATCATTGATCATTCCTAAAGTTGAGGCAACAGTCTGACAACCACAAAAAATGCAGGTTTTGAATCCTCAGATTCCTTTTTCCAAGAGTAAATATTTATCAACTTAATTAGGACATCTTCAGATAGAAAGGAAGATTTTAAAAAATTGTCAATTCAAGTCTGTAGACTGGCACAAGTAAGTGTAATATCTTTTTATCTATGTGCACATCTTCTTATCTGTTATCTTTGATATATTTATCTGATCTGGGTTAAAAAGATCAGGTTGACTCTTCGATTCTAGTTATGTGTTAAGTAGGTTTTTCTATGTCCTGGATATATTGATTTTATCATTATTGAATTTTTGTACGATAATGAATTTTTGATGATTTATCTTCCTAGCTGACATGATGCAAGCTAAATCCAATTAATCTTCATACGTGTAGCGTAAATAAACTGTTGTGATTGTCAGGGTAGTTTTGGTTAGTTATATTGATTTCAAAGCTCATCTCAAAGTTAAGAATTTGTTTATTTTCCAAAGCCTTGACAGTTAATGAAGCTGTTTGTCTCCTTACTACATTACTTAGCTTGGTAATATTGACTTTCATGGCTGTATGCCGGCTTTGTCTGTGTTAAATCAATGGAGATCACCGAGTGCAGTTATGAAGTATAATTTTAGCAGTTTTTTGTGTCGTTTGTATTTATATTTGTCGGCTTAGGATATTTTTTTTATCATGCTTTGTGTGCTGCAAGGTCAGGGAAGTTGACTCACTTTAACAATGTTTGGAAGTTTAACAAGGTGGTGAATGCACACTTGACGGTGATGCTATGGTTGAGGGAGATTAAAGTGCCAAGTCCACATTGATATGATGCTGTTTCAGATAATTATCACTGTTGTTTATGTACTTTGCGCTCTGAGAATGAGATAGATCTCAGAGATTTGCTTTCAAGTCAGACGAGAGGAGAGTAAACTTGTCTTAATATCAGTTGTAGGTAGGATCTGGTTGGTATGTAAAGTGCAGCCCTCAGTGGCTGGTTCTTTCAGAATCTTTCTGGTAATGAGGATTGGTTGATGAGTTGAGAGTGTAAGGTCAGGATTGATTAGCCAGTTCTGAAGACTCAGAACAGTTCATTACAAGGGAAATCACTCTTAAATGTAAATCCCATTTGTGTGATAGATGCATACTTTACTTCACAAGATATTAAACTGATAGACGTCATTAACTTTTGGTATGTGTCTTTCAAACGGATTTCATTAGGTTGTTGCTGATCAAGGTTCATAACATTCCCTAGTCATGACTCTTAACTGGTGATACTCAACAGAGCCCATAGTGGTTGTAAATGATATTACTATATACTTTTTTATTGACAAGCAATGTACTTCACATCAGAAAAGATTCATTACTATGCATGTACTGTTGATAATATAAATATTAATGTAAATATTTGTTTACTTCAGGTCCACCATGGAGGTGTGGGCGTCCATCAAGCAGTGGTTCATCCTGCATCTCTTGATCGGCTACATCTTCCTCACGAGTGGGGTGATCGTGTGCTTCTTGATGTTCTTGGCCTCCCTCTTCATCTGGCCTTTCAACAAGACGTTATATCGCAAAGTCGTCTGCAACTTAGGTTACACAATATGGTCTCGTAAGTATAATTTCTCATGTCTTCTATGTACGTACCTGTGTGATTGATGCCTATATAATGTATGCTGTACTCTAGGGCATAGGCCTGCCTATCCTCTTTAGCACCCCAGTTGTTTTGCAACATAAACTATACATTTTGATTCCTCGGGATCTAATTATAGATTTTCACCAAGATTGAATAGCCCACATTAGTGCTGATGGGACGTAAATACAAAGTCACTCATTCAGATTTTGTAGCTTTATTTTTTTTTGGGTGTTCGGTAAATAACTTCCGAGATTGTTGGGGGCCCACAGTCCCTTTTTAGGCCACACATAATTGATCTTTAGCTTCTCGGATTCCTCTCAAGGCCCTTTTTCTAGGGTCGGTCGGTAGGACAAAAAAAAAAAAGGTGAAAAAAATTTTTTTTATAATGTCAAAAAATTTTTTTTATTTTATTTTTCCATCGGCAGGAAATCTATTGTGTCGGCGGGTCCGCGAAGCTAAGAATCAATTATGTGTGGCCTTAGCTTGGTATCTAAAAAGTTTTTACTTTTTAGCTGTTAATTTTTTTTTGGTAATGATACTAATGAATCTTATGATTTACAAGCTGGACAGTAGAAATATAAAACCAGTATGTGAAACATATACAGATTGTTTACTTATCAGTGCTCTATCATTTGCAGTGCACATGTTATTTCTGCCATATCGCCCAATAAATTACTTTTGTTTGTCTGATTTCCACTTGCACAATGTTGTAATTTGATTTTTAGTTACATTAAAAAGGTGGCAAGACATTGTTATTTTGAAATTGGATAGATGGCGAAGTCATGAGTTAGAAAAAATTGCAGAAACCAAGTTACTGAGTTAATGGTTCTGTTATGTAGATATCTTCACCATACATCATAGAAAATTTTAAGATGTAAAAGTATTTGTTGCAACATTGAATATATATGTCATTCGCTGATTAACTTCTTTTGTTTTTTCAGAATTTGCTATGCTTGGCCAGTGGTGGTCAGGGTCAGACTGCAAAGTGATCATAGAAAATCCAGATGACTTTAAATACTTAGGGCAAGAAAGGGCAATTGTTGTGATGAACCACAAGTACGAAATAGACTGGATTCTTACTTGGATTTTGTCTGAGAGGCTTGGGGTTCTTGGGGTATGTATGGAAGTATATTTACTTAATTTGTGACATGAAAATTATGTTGGTGAAATTCATGTATCTCAAATGGCAAATAACCTGTAAAGGATTCTTTCAGAAATTCTGAATTTATCTTACAAGAACCTTCCGTGTTTAGATGCCTCAATATGATGATTGAAGTTATATTTAAAAAGTTATATTTTGAAAAGTTATATACATGTATTTTCAACTTATACTTTCATTGTGAGTAAACATTTAAATCTTCAAAAAGTTGTATTTTGTATATAAATACCTGGTATTATAAATATGTGTTAATTCTCTTTTAGTGCACCAAAATTTATGGGAAAAGTTCACTGCGATGGGTACCCATCATTGGCTGGGCGTGGCATTTTACAGAGAGCATCTTCCTGAAGAGGCAGTGGGAGAAAGACCGGGAGACTCTCACCAAAGACTTGGACTATCTCCGAGATTATCCTCCGGGCTACAATGTTTTGGTGAGTGCTTAGCACTGTGCGAAGTCAGTTTTAATTCATACAATACTTAAGTTAGTGGCTGATTTGTAAGCAAATGTTTAGCAAGCGAAGGTTACAGGTAACTCTGCCAAGATTTGTGCACTTCAACTGCCATTTTGGTAACCCTATCAAAGTTCTTTAATTGCTATCTCTTTTGCTGCCGTGACTGAGGGTGGATATTTCTCATGTGTATTTTCTTAAATTTTTTATAAATCCTATCTATTCTTTGTAATTGTGTGTCTTTGTCCAGTGACTGTTCATTCTATTACATTGTAGCTGAAATTGCATTCCGGTAGGTGCAGTGCTTCTTTGTGCTGTGTATGTGTAAATTTCTGTGGATTATGTCAATTTCTTTGTGATTTGCAGTTGTTACTCTTCTGTGAAGGAACCCGGTTTACGGAAGAGAAGCACGCTGAGAGTAATGCAGTTGCTCGCCAGAAAGGTCTTCCTGAGCTCAAACATCACCTGCTGCCTCGCACCAAGGGATTTGTCCTCACCATGGGTGGCATTGAAGGAAAAGGTAACTATAAGGATGCCAGTCAACTTATTTAAGCTGTCTTCTGCTGCCTACTATTTAATGCTGCAATTTTTCAAAGGAAGATGCCATAACTTAGTGTTTTTCTGATAAGCTGTTCTTGCCTCTAAATAGCCCACACCGGTGCTGATGGGGCATAAAACACAAACTCACTCACTGATAAGCTGTTCAACTTGACCCTTTGGCTCTGTTTGACCAACATTTGCGTTTTGACCTCCTGGTTGTTTACGAGAGATATTTTTATAATTGATAATTTTTTGGGTCAATCCCGCTCCTTGAAAAGTGTGTGTCAGTCCAGATAGATATGCTTTGAAGATATGTTAAGTTGTGTTATTTGCAATTTTGCTGACAACAGATTGTAATGTCATGTTATTTATCACTTGCTTGTCTTGTTATCTAGTCAATTTGTATTTACTTAATAATGGTAAATGGATTTGTCACCTCTGGAAGACCTGTTAGGCACAAAAATGCACTTTGTCATTTGATAATATATCAGGCTATAATAGATTGTACTTCAGTTGCCCTATTATTCTGCCTAATCTGTGTATGGAAAGCCTTATCAAATAATTATATGTATCTGTTTCAGTGTCTTCTATTTTGGATATCACATGTGGCTTCAAGAAAGACGGGGCTGAGCCCACTCTTATGAATATAATTCAGGGGAAAGCTGTCTCCGGAGAATTTTATGTTCGGTGGGTCAAAAAGTTAAATCACTTTTATTCGATTTTGTCATCCTACAAGTATTCTGATCATCAACTGGAAATGATCGTGCTTTCTTAATTATGTTAATGGTTACTTTGTGTTTCCCCTCAGACGGATCCCTATTGGTGAAGTTCCTGTTGAAAATGATGAAGTCTGTGCTGAGTGGCTTCATGAGTTGTACAGAAATAAAGTGAGTATCGTCATGGTATCCTCCTTTTCTCTCTTACCCATTACCCTTTAATTTATCAGTTATCGTAGATCTTATCTGTTCTCAAACTTATCAATTTTGCCCCCTTTTTTTTTCAGGACAAAATTTATGATAATTTTGACAAGAATGGCCGATTCACGATAGGAACGGAAGTGCCCATTCCTTGGAGATATAATGACTTGGCAACTTATATATTTTGGGTGATTTTGCTCTGTGTGCCTTTGTTTTATTACCTCGCCCAAGTTTTCATGTCAGGGTCATTATATTCTCAACTTGTCATCATCGTACTTTTCGGATTTGGTAAGTTGACTAATGCTTCATTGCTTATTGAAATTTTAAACTCATGTTAAACATTTTCAGTTATCTTTTGCTGGTTATTTCATTTATAAAATATATAGTTACAAATATTTTCCTATTTAATCTTAGTTCAGTGTGTGTCCATTTTTTATGTGTAAATGATTACACTTCATGTGTTGATGTGTTTCAGCGTGGCTTGGAATACGGAAGATGATTGGCGTGAGTGAGATTAAGAAGTCATCTAAGTACGGGAAGTCATCAAGCAGTGCCTCTCTTGCTAATGGTGAAAACAAGAAGATCAACTGATTCTCAACTTCATTATCAATCGAGCATTTTGGTTTTTGTTTATGACTTTTCACTATTTATACTTCAAGAACTGAAAACAGTATTTTATACAACAAAGCTGGTGATCTTCTGATAATGAGATTCATATGCTTTAATTGGTTTTATTAAAAGTGCAAATGTTAAGATTTCATTACCGATGTAATACAGTGGATGTGCTATTTCTTACTGAATCCTTTGCTATTTTCTTATTTCTGTTATTGACTGTTGAATTGTGAGATGAGAGGTATGAAAAGCTTTTTAGTGCTGTTTGATATTTATTAGTTTGTAACATTAGAGTATCCACTCTTCCTATGTCCCCTTGTTTTTTCTGTGCTGTTTATGCAAGTCTGTTGCCGAGAGATTTGTTTTGAAGCAGTTGCGGTGATAGTCAAGTTGCCTTGACAATCAATGTGATATATGACATTTACAAAGACCTATTATTAGGCTATTAATTACCTTGAAACTTCCTCAACTTGGCTAACCTGCTAGTAGACCTTTAAGTTCTATATTATTTTATTGTTTTAACTCAAATTATTTTATATGGACACTTCACAGATGTTATAGTTATCTCCTTGAAATGTAGCTTTTGAATGTGTCCCGTTGGCCTGAAAGAACACACTTTTAAGTTATTGAATGTTTTATACTCCCAAGGTTTTCTGTATATTTGTTTGATCTCCATAATCTCAGGCTTAATTGAAGCAAGAGGACCATAAAGCAAAATGTTTCCCTACTTAGGACCCACCTTCATTCATATGAGGGAGAAACTGACATTTCAAGAGCTTTCAATCACTTAACAATGCAATTGTAGTGTGTTGATAAAGAAAATTATTATTCTGAAATTTGTTGACTTCACAGATGCATGGTTATTTTAAACCAAACGCAAATTTTGTTGAATTAATTGAAGTTGGCTCATTGACGATCAATTTATGATTTGTGCTGTTCAAAGAGAAGTGTGTTAATTTAATTGTGAAGGTTTAAAACATTAATTTAGTTTTCTGAACTGTTAAAATGACACAATGTCAATATAGTTTTAGTTAAGTGTAGATTCATTTGTATAATGCAATTTTATGATACAATTTGTTGCTGTTAGACCCAGGTTAAACTTTAACATGGTTGTACTTTAATTTAGGTATAATAAGCGGCTGTGATTGTTAGACATGCACCATGTTAGTAATGTGCAGTTAATTGAAAGATGTTACTTGATTTATCTGGTCATAATTTGTTAGTTATCTCTCACTCTGTTTGTGTTTCTATAGTTCTTATACTGTAAGTATAATATTAAGTTTTTAGCTTTTTATGCCATGGAGCTGATGTTAGAATCACTTGAAGTACTGTTGAATTTGAATTTAAGCAATGGAATAGTTACTATTGATGATTATAACTGATATCCAGTGTGTGCTTCTGATTTAATGATCAGCTATTTTGTAAGAAAATCAACTATATATGTTATATAATAATATTTAAAGTGCGAAAGTAGAGGAGATTTTGTTAATAAACCTTTTGTGATATTGTACTGAAGTTGTGCGTCTTATTTATAAGTTTGCAAGTGCAGGTGGTCATCACATCAGTTCTTTATTGAGATTTTGAGGTTTACGGATGATCTGCTGTTGTTTTGGTATGGTAGATCAAGCACAGCTGTCAATTTGTTAGTATGAGAAACAATGCAGCCTGGCCGTAAATCATAATTACAGACTTCGTTGTGCACTTTAGAAAGTTTGCGAAGTAATTTGTACCTCCTGATGCCCTATAGCGGCTTGAGATGGTGTTAATTATACCGGGTGTTTTTTGACGCATCCATGCCAGTCCAGGGGCGAATGCATTGATCTCTGGAGATCAATGGGGGGCAAATGGCCTTGAAGTTTAACATGCGGTGAATGCCGGTGATAATAAAGAGACCTTGAGTGTTTCGTGGAAGATATTTCTGTGAAAGATTTGAATTAACCATCTGAGCATGCAAAGTATAATAGCTTGAAATAGGTTCTGATCACGGCAAAGATCAAATTAAGGCATTGACCAGGTGACAGTCAGTGACTGATTTCTTTTTAAAAAAAAAAAAAAGATGAAATGGTCACTCGTGGTGGAGCCACGTACTAGACCATGACTAGTGGCGACACCTGTTGAAGTTCACCAGGATTTGTTTTTGTTGATTTGAAGAAGGGGTTTGAGGGATGATGTTGTTATCCTTGCCTAAAAGTCACCGATGCTTGTGATTTCTCAGTGCAATGGCAAATATTGACAAGGTCAGGATCCTGGTCGTCGGTGATGCAGGTAGGCGTTTGAAGGTGTATTTCTCTGGTGTTTTTAACTTTTTTAGCAGACTATGAATTATCGCCCAAGACTGAATCCACGTCACTTGTTGCTGTGACTCTGCTGTCAAATTTATTTGATGGTATCACATGCATGTCATGTCAACAATGATGCACTTGCATTGCATGAGCCAATGTATTCTATGCTACTACCGATACCATAGGCCTATCTGTAACCTGCATGGGCTACCCACTGCCAAGATCCAATGCAGGGTCAGGCCACTGTTTATATTAAGAAGTATAAATTAAATTAATTCTCATTGCATTATTGGGTGCACAATTAATTTGTTAGACCTCTAAATGTGAAGAAGCACTAACCAGCTGTTAACTGCAATGTCAATTTTTGCGAGTGCACTGGTTTTTCCGGCTACGCTGTGACTGTACTCCCCTGCAATAGTGGAGAGTACGAGGGGCTGAGGGCCGCGTATTTTGTGCCATTTGACAAACTGCTTCCTGTTCAAGTAAAGTTCCCAGTTCTGATTCTGGGTGATCCCCAAGCTTGTTAGGACACAGACACGTACCTATCATCCTAGTTCCCCGGTTACAAAATCTTTGGAAAAACGCCCTTTGCATAATTTCTTGTGCATTTTCTTTGTCAAAATACATACCTCTGTTTGGTCAATAGTGACTCAATATACAGGAAGTATTGCTTTTCTCCTTGGACATTTTCAGAAAGATTTGCACATGTTACCAAGAGTACGCTTTTCTGTTTCTGAACACGCCCAAGGGTTGCCAGGAACAAGAACTGGGGAGCTTTTCTTTTTGGAGCGGAAAACCGTTTGTCATGCGGTTCTAATTGCGTGACCCTCATACTCGATCCCCACTATTGTGAGAGTACCCAGAAACATTAATTGCGGATGTAGTGCAGCCCGACGACGGGCAAACTTTGTATATTGGCCCTACTGGGTATAGATAGGCGGAACGTTTGGGTCAGGTGTTGCATTGAATAAGGCACTACCTCCCACATTACAGCATTATGCACTAATTGAGGGAATCCAAATGCACTGTGTGCTGTCATTATTGTCCATTTCTGGTCAGATTTCTGCCGCCTAGCTGGTCAGGTTTATATATATATAGTATTAAGTACTTATATAGCGTCAATTCCAGTAAACTGCTCACTGGCGCTTGGTTAGATTAGCTGGTATCACCGTAGAATTGTGCAAAAAGATATGTTTTCAGTCGTTTCTTGAAGTTATCAAGTGTCTTTGATTTTCGCACATTTTCAGGTAAGCCATTCCACAGTATCGGTGAAGAATAGGAAAAGGCTCTATCCTCAAACTTATTTTGATTTTGTGTGGCAGGTACCTTTAACAGCATTTTTTCATTTGCTGCGGAGGCTCAGGTCATTTTCAGGTTTATGTTGAATGAGATTTTTGAGGTACTGAGGTGCTTGATTATTCACAGCTTTCCACGTAGTTGTCATAAGTTTGAATTGGATCCTTGCAGGGATTGGAAGCCAGTGTAACTCTTTCCTGTAATGACTGATTTGACTGGTTTGGCCCAGAAAGCCACGGCATCGTCCTTATTCTGCAAATCGGGCAAACTTGGATGCTGCCTTATTCTCGCTGAAGGCGACAGGTCAAAATTGAGCAGCGGCAGTAAGCCAATTCAGAAATTGATTCAATGTCAAAGACATAGGGATTCCCGCAATTGCATAATTTGGGATACATAGCGCCAAAATCAACACACACTGCATCCACCAAAGATTGCCAAATGTGGATAATTTGTTGAGACCACTGGAGAAATTCCATGTTGCAATCGTGTGCCCCCAGAAACTGAGAATTGTAACCGACAATGATCATGATTTTGGATAGCATAAAAAAATAAGAACAATTTTGATACCAACCATTACCAGATTACCTTGACTAATTTTGGCAACCATCGTATGTCTCCTTTATTTTCTTTGTGAATTTATCACATAGTATTGCTTGTATCGGCCCTTGCATTGTGCCCTGCCACTTTTCTGCTGAGGGTCACATAATTATATTGGTCACAATTGTACGGAGGGTCGATACTTAATTGAGTTAATTCCATGGGGCTGATGGTCGATAGTCGCACATGGTTTTTGAGTGCATGATTATGATAAGAGAACTAATACATGCAGCGCCATTATACATACTGCCGTATGTTGTCCAAATTATGTCTTCAATACTCATCATATGCCATGAATCTTGCATATCGGCCCTTTTCTGGTTTGGTTCTGAGGGCCCAAAGGTCATGTTTCTGCACAACCATAAGGAGGGTTGGTAATTGATACGTACACATTGCAAATTACTAGGGATGTTCCGATACCGATAGTCCGATACCCATATCGGTATCAGTGGTATCGGAGGCCAAAAAGCATTATCGGTATCGGATCGGTGGCAGTGTTCCATATTTAACCAATGGTAGCCTATCGGTATCGGAATGGTATCGGTATTGCTAAGTATCGGCAAAAAATGCAGTGTCGGTATCGGATCGGAACTGAAAAAGTGGTATCGGTGCATCCCTACAAATTACTCTGCCAGGAAAGGGGCGGAGTCTTGTTCTTAGTAACTGGACAAGTAACCAAATAAGTAACTAGATACCTGGTTAAGCATGTTAAGTAAACAGATAAGTATCCAAATAACCGGATAAGTAACTGGAAAGTTACTGGATAACCAGATAGGTAACCAAACTAGATTGGTAACTGGATAACTGGATAAGCAACAGGATAAGTAACAGGTTAAATAACTGGATAACCAGATAAGTAACAGGACAAGTAACCAAATAACTGGATAAGTAACTGGTTAATCAGATAGGTGTATGGATAACCAAATAAGTTACCAGATGACTGGACAACTAATCAGGACTAGATAAGTAACTTGATAACCTGAAAAATAACTGGAAAAGCAATTAGATAAGTAACTGGATAACTGGACAAGTAACTGGATTAGTAACCCGATACATACCAGATAAGTAACTGGATAGCTGAATAAGTAACCAGATAAGTAACTGGATAACCGGCCAAGTGACTTGAGTCGATAACTGGATAAGTAACCAAATAACTAACCGAATAACTGGATAAGTAATTGGATAAGTAACTGGATAACCGGATAAGTAACCGGATGAAGAGAGATCAGCTAAGACCCCCCCAGCTGAACCCTGGCAGAGTTATATGCACATCATATGTGCTACGTTGTAGTTACTGTAACTTGCTCACAATAGATTTATACACCATCCTTTGGGCCGATGTGTGGTTCGAGGGCATAATACAACACCCGATATGATTTGCTAAAAAAGGGTGATTACATGCTTAACCCTTGTAGCCGCAATGGGGGCCTCGGAGGCCCCCCTGGGACTTTTGGCTTCAATATCTCACACAATATTTGGTCAATCGCGTTGCAGATTTCATGTAATCCTAGTCCAACTAATTGTAAACAACATCCAGACGTTGTGAATTTATTGATATTGAACATGGTCACTGGCGATAGTTTGAGCGTTTTTCCGACACAAAGCCGCAAAGGGGGCCTCGTAGACCCCCACCCTTGTGCATGTCATATAAGTTGTAGAAAAAAACTGCAACTGTGCTGCCATTTATTAGAGATCATATTATGGTCATTACAGTCACTTGTGTATGTTTGGAGAGCTGATATTTGTCTGTCAGTCCATTGCAGCACAATTAAAAGTATATATATGTGCATGTCTAGTGAAATTCTGATTAATTTACTTAAAAAGGGACAACACTGACCTTTTAGTGATCTTAAGCCTACAAAAATGGATTCAGCATAATGAAAAACTCCTTCAGTGATGATTTTGTAAATGTAGCTGGTGTGATTGAAGTGCAGGACCTTCATTCTCAGAAAAAAACTGGCCCAAAATGGGCACCTGAAGGAATGGATCTTGCAGGGCGAGGGCCGAAATGGCCATTTTCAGTGCTCCTTTTCTCATCTCTTGACTTTTTAGGGCTCAAAATGGTTTATAATGAAATCAGAAGACGATCCCAATATGTTACAGAATAGTTTGGTGTCGAAATAACTTGAAAAATACCGAATATTCCAAAAATGTATCAAAATGGACAAAATTGCGAAAATCTAATGAAGTAATGACATCATATTTTTATTAATGAGATTTCACTTTCCCCCAATTTCACCACCACTATCCTCCATTTTGACTTCATTTAATGTACTGATATTACTTTTGAAGAATTTTTTTTTAAACCATTGCATATTTGAGGCTTGTGAAAGGGAGGGGGCCTCAGAGGCCCCCTTTGTGGCTTTGCGTACTCAAAATTGGTTGCGGCTACAAGGGTTAAAAACTAATATTGCAACATGGTGAGATGCTCTCTCAACGTGATAAATGAATTGAGGTACGATCTGGTACGTCTTTTGACTTTGCAGGTGTAGGAAAAACATCTCTGGTGCACTTGGTATGCCAGAACCAACCGATCGGGAACCCATACTGGACCATTGGATGTTCTGTGGAGGTGAAACTTCATGAATACCGAGCTGGAACCCCTGCAGAAAAAACTTTCTTTGTGGAACTGTGGGATGTTGGGGGCTGGTCGGGACACAAGAACAGCAGATCTGTGTTTTATAATCCTGTGCATGGTAAATTTTTTATTGTCATTCCGAAATGTTCGAAGATGAGTCCATTCTCACTGTTTTCACTTCTGGAAATAGTATGCTGCTAGCTTGAATATCAATTATTTTTGCAGAGTTGTGTAACTTGTGTTACAAATGTTGAAAAAAAAAAAGTCAAAAACAGCAAAGCGCTAAGAGACTGTCATCATCTAAGGCAATCAAAAGTACAGACCTGTCAATATGAGTTATGCTATGTGATCTATAGTAAATGTCAGCAAAAGAAGCTTAAACTGGCAATCAATTGTGTGAAGCTTGATCGTACATCTTTGTATATGAATAGAACTTCTGTCCTTTCTATTCAGGAATTATTCTTGTCCATGACCTTACAAATCGGAAATCCCAGCAGAATTTGAGGAAGTGGCTCGCAGAATTATTGAATAAGGACAGCAAAGATACTACTGATGTGTAAGTCCAATTGTCACCGTAATTTATTGAACAAGTGCTGTTTAAGGCAGAGCCCCAACCAGCCCAAGGGAAAGGATTCATAAATCCTGCATGTTTTCAAGCCTAAAACCTGGTTTCCCTAAATTTAAAGCAAAAACCATGATTCGATCAGATGCTGTGATTTAGGCTTGAATTCAGAAATGGAGGGTGTCTGTCTGTTGTGCAACCATATGGGCATTGGGCATGAATGTTGGTTAAATTTCTTAATAGGGAAATTATATGCAAATTGACACCGATTAACTGATGAAAACCCTGTAAAATTAATGCTGTTGGGCTTGGAACCCTTTAACTGAAAGTTTGGCGATTGTGATGCCTGTAAAGAGCTATATTTAGAAACTGTCTGTCCTTCATTG
This sequence comes from Platynereis dumerilii, assembly GCA_026936325.1. Lineage (NCBI taxonomy): Eukaryota > Metazoa > Annelida > Polychaeta > Phyllodocida > Nereididae > Platynereis > Platynereis dumerilii. The sequence continues at coordinate 161,285,889 of JAPTHN010000001.1, forward strand.
AAGTCAATTTGAAGATGAAACAATTATCTAATTTCTGGATGTAAAATTTTTTCCTTGATGCCAAAAATAAAATTAATCAATTCGCCAGCTGAGATTATACAGCTATTTATTATGAATTAACTTATCAATTCACCCAGGTATGACCCTGAGCAGTTTGCGGATACTCACATCCCCATTTTGGTGATAGGCACCAAAGTTGACCTTGCTCAAACCGTTCGCGATCAGGTCCTCCTCAAGCCATCCTCCATAGCTGAAGAATGTGGTGCTGATGAGTTCAATATGGTGAGTCTTTTTTTTCTTAGATATTATAAAGTTCTATTTATTTAAATTTTGCAGTCTACACATTGTGTGATGGCAATTGGCTAGTGTGCCGCATTGATAATTTCTTGACATCATCTGATAACTTGGATGGAATTTGATGAAGTACTGCAAGGTTTCTAACCATTCTTGTCATTCTCTATAGATACAATAGCACTCCTTCTCAAAATGAGTTCAGGGTAAAGCCCCCTTCACACAGACAAGACTTTGGCAAAAGTATGTTGGCAAGAGCAAACTATCAGAAATCGTGAATTCACACCCAGAGAATAGCTTTCACTCTCAGAGTGAAAACGTTGCTCCCAGAGTAACACTTGTCTCTAAATGGCCCACACCAGTGCTGATGGGGCGTAAAACACAAACTCATTCACTCACCGCAGAGTAACACTTGATGCTCCCGGAGCAAAAGTTGATGCTCCCAGAGCAAATATTTCACTTCCAGATCAATTCTATACTCTCAGAAAATTTTTAACTGTTCAAAATTTTCCAAGAGTATGGCAATGATCCGGGAGCATCAGGTTTTACTCTGGGAGTAAAATTTTCACTCTTGAGAATGAAAAACTATGCTCTTGGAGTGAATTCACGATTTCTGATAGTCTGCTCTTGCCAACATGCTGTTGCCGAAGTCTCGGCAGTGTGAATGGGGCTTAATAATGATAAACCATTTGAAGAGTTCAATATTTCTACCCGTGAAAATTAAAAAAATGTATTATGCTGTTGGGCTATTAGATTTCTTAAAACTGGAATTAGAAAATTGCATGTTGCAGGATTGTACGCAAGTGAAGCATATGGCTCCAGGAACAAGTAATGCTGTGAAGCTTAGCAGGTTCTTCGACAAGGTATGCTGCATTTTGCGTTTGTATTGTTTTATTATTTATTACAACATTACTATTTGTATTCACTATTCACATTCAACATCGGGCTGCTGTACACCGTTAAAAATCAACATAAGCAAAACAGGCTTAAAGGTTCTTAAAATAAAGCATTGCTCTACTGGACTTCGGAACTGACGCCAAGTAGATTTTCTATTAAAAATGACAGATGACATGAGAAATATTTCCTGAACATCCTTGTTTTGATAAAGAATTACAAGAGCCTTGCTTTTGTGTTTAATTTACTAGACATCAGTGTTGAGGTACCATACTAATGCACACACCCTAATATACATTGATCATCAATTCTGAATATAAATGTATGAAAATAGCTCAATTACTTTTTGCATTTATAGTTTTTAGATCTCATAAAGCAGAGCTTTATGAGATCTATTACATTTCTGAAGTTCTCTGTGCTAATCTCAGTCTAGTTCTCAAATGAGGTCACTGTGACCTAGATATTGCAAAAGGATGTGGAGAGCTGTTTGCTCAGATCTTATTCTGGAACGGAGGCAAGTGGGATGAGAGTTTCTTTTGGTTGGATTAACAGAGGAGCATGGCAGCATCACTAAACAAAAACCGGGAAATTTTAGTTATACAATATTAATGTTGTTAATATTTTGCAGCACTTGTCATTTTGCAACATTTGTCTAACATATATGGCTCTCATTCTTAAGTAGGTCACCAGAGTACAATGTTATTATTTCAGTTGTCAACTGCTCCCACAGAGCAGAACTGTAGCAGACTTTCAGATCAATGCAAGCAATCCATCAATGTTGAACAATGAAACAAACATGCAAACTAAAAACAAGAACTGTCATGAAAAAAATTCATAAACTGTGAAATTACTGATATCACTATCACTACCAAGTTGTCCAGGGTCAGTTATTAAATCTCGAGTGAGGGGGGGGGGTATAGTTCAAGTTCAAATGTTTGTTTATTCTCGGAAAGAAACATTATACAGAAACATTAGCCATATTGGCCGAGATGCCTTTATAAAAAGTGAATTAATAACACAGTAATAACTAATAAAAACAAATTAAAAACAATGGGTCCTACTTATATACAAGCTAAGAAATTAAAACAAATTAAATTCTACATTGTGCACATTTACACATTGTCCCTTTGTGGTTCACTAATTTGGATTTAAAATTGTCCAGTGTTAATGCCAATTTAAGTTCATTTTCAAGCTCATTCCAAAGCTTTGGACCAGCGAAACGTAGCGAGTTGAGTACGTATTTTGTAATGCGAGCTCTAGGCAGTTTGAAGGTAGGTCCTCTTCTGGAGCTCCTTGTCTGTACAGTGAAAATGTCGTTATAGTAGGCCGGGCCGAGTCCATCCAAACATTTGTACATTTCAGTTTCTATGGCCTTTTCTCGTAGAAGTTCAACAGTACAACTTTTACTTCTCGTAGGAGGAGTTGTAGTCATTAAATGTGATACATAAACCTCGAAAGTGAATTTTTTCCATTGTTTGTCTTTAATATTTACTGCTAAAATGCATTAGCGGAGAACAATAAGAAAAGTGAGATACTACGTAGCTTCTCAACACAGCAAGTTTTACAATCTTTGGTAAGAAATTTGTATAGCCTTTTTAAGGCTTGTAATTTTGCATTTGCTAGTTTGAACTTCTGTTTTACATGTTTGTCAAACACTAAAGCTTTGTCAATATAGAAACCTAGTAATTTGGCCTCGTCTTGGCTGGTTAAAGTGATATTTTCGATTGAAATTGTGACAGAGTCTTCATTTGCCTTTTTGTTGGGACATAGAAATAGAAATTGAAATTTTTCTAAGTTGGCTTTCATCATGTTGTCCTTAAACCAAACAGCCAACTGAGAGACAGTTTTCTTAACCAGGTCAATTGTTTCATTTCTGGTTGAACCTATCACCGTGCAGGTGTTATCATCCGCATAATTACTCGGAATGATACTATTCTGACTGAGTTCTACAAGTAGGTCATTTATGTAGACATTAAAGCAGTGGGGACCTACTACGCTTCCCTGAGGGACGCCTTTATTTAATCTAGCCCAAGTGCTAACATTTTGTCCTATTTTTACTCTAAGTGATCTATTTTCTAGGTAGCTTTCGATAAGCTTGGCTGAATTTTCACAATATTTGTAAGCTCTACATTTTTTAACTAACAGTTTGTTGGGTAGACAATCGAAAGCTTTTGAAAGATCTGACATAACGATTCCCACAAATTTACCTTCGTCCAAGGCTCGTTTCCATATTTCTGTGCAATGAATTAGCACTGAGTGACATCCGAGTGAGGTTCTATATGCCGAAAGAAAGGGGCTGTAAATTTTGTCAAGATGGGATGTCATCTGTTCAGTCATTAAAGTTTCAATGATTTTTGAGGTGCTAGTTAGAATACTGACAGGTCGGTAATTTGACTAAGTTAATTTTGATTTAGCTTTGTGAATGGGTAGAATTTCTGCCTTTTTTAGGGATATTGGAAAAAATATATATAGAGGCATGGCAGGTACCTGCCATGATAGAGGTTTATATAAATAATATTTTTCTTTAAGTTTGGTTAAAATATATCTATCCGTTTATCTATCTATCTGCCGTTGCCTCTAAATAGCCCACACTGGTGCTGATGGGGTGTAAAACACAAACTCACTCACTCACTCTATCTATCTGCCTATCTGTCTATCTGTCTCCCTATCCCTCCCTACCATACCGATACCATACCGATACCATACCGATACCATACCGATACCATACCGATACCATACCGATACCATACCGATACCATACCGATACCATACCGATACCATACCGATACCATACCGATACCATACCGATACCATACCGATACCATACCGATACCATACCGATACCATACCGATACCATACCGATACCATACCGATACCATACCGATACCATACCGATACCATACCGATACCATACCGATACCATACCGATACCATACCGATACCATTGGTTAAATGTAGAGTAGTGCTACGGATCCGATCCTGCTTTTTGGTGCTGGATCGGTACCAAAACTGATCCTTAGTGTCGGATTGGTACATCCCTAATTCTTCCTTGATTTTGAGATAGGATGAGTCCATGCTCCCACCAGTCGACTATGCTCTCTGTCAAACCAGTCGACTAAGGATGAGACCATTCGACTTTCGAGGAAGGCTTACAATTTCCTCAGCCGCAATTCTTTCTTTCACTGTGCATGCTGCCCAAAAGAAGCCCTTATCAACAATAATTATTGATCAATTATATTCCCTTTTGTCTATTGCACTTGATGTCCCTACCCGTTCTCTACTATACAACATTTCACACTCTCAAGCGTGCAGTGTGTGTTGTCTCTCTCAAGACTGCCACTGCACAACTTGATAAATCTGTTAAGAATTGTAGGGCTTGTAGGCCATCTGTCCCAGCCAAACCTAAGCTGTTCCAACCAGCTACTGTCTTTATGAGATCATTAAAACCGAAAGGTTCTAGTTGTGGTATTTGAAGACTTGCAGCCCTGAAGGCCAGCCATTTCTTATGAATTGACAATGCATGAATAAAATACAATATTGTGTTTCTTAAACTTCTTCCGTTAGATTTCTTACAGTTAGTATTTTCTTGTTACACAGGTTATAGAAAAGAGATACTTTGGGAGAGAGGGATCGCAAGTGAGTAAGCAACTTATATATCTTGTGCAAGTTACAGGAGGAAGATCTGCAAACATTTTTAAACAATATTCATCACTATCATCAGCCTAGGCGGCCAAAATCCTTCTGGAAATAATATTTAGGATTTTTATGCACTTGGTGTAGTCATTTCATTTAGCATTAACAGTTATTTGATATTTTCTTGGTTAAGGCAGGAAATGGGCTTAAATGACCAATGTTCTCTTTGTAGGGTCCCGGTGGGTATATGGATCAGAGGAGAAGGCCTTATTTTAAGTCTCATCATGCTGATTAAATGTATTGTTATTTTTTATGAGTTAAACTAATTTATCTATAATTGTAAATGTATACCATTAGGTATTTGGAATTGTATGTGTGCAATATACATGTATTGAAAATGGTGTTATATATTTGTTAATAAATATCGGAATATTTATTTGCATGGTTCTTTCATGTACAAAATGTACAAAATATGAATTTTCATAACTTTGGTAGCATTTATAGCAGTTGCACACTTTAAGCAATTTAAGTGCACATATATTTGTGCAATGCATCCTTCAGCATATATCCTCAAGTGGATCAAGTATTAAGTATTTTTCTCTGAACCCAGTGATACAAGTTTGTTTTTGTTTTCGAAACCAGCCTGCTTTTCTTATAAGGCTGAGACTGTTTATCACATCCTGGTTTCGGTATGACTTGAGTTCATGGCCTTTTAAATGGGGCAACTTACTCAGTGGGGTGTCAAGTTTCATCCTGTAGGATGGATATGGGTCCTCCTTGAAGGGTCCACATCTCTGTAACAGGATACTGGCTTGCCTTTACAAGAGAAATTTATGCATGACCCCCAGGGCACAAGCCTGAAACATTTTGATAATTTCACAACTTGCAAGAACAGGAACTTGGCGGTAGTATAAATTGCAGCTGAATTTGCATCAATGGTCAGAATCCAACTATGGCTCCCAGAATGAAGAACGTCTTCTCCCTGGCTCTCTTCTTCTGCTGTTTTGTTTTGGTTGCCTGTCAATTGAACTTGTAAGTTGAATTAATTCGTTTTACTGTTTTAAGGGAAGCATTAAAAAAATCATAGTGGTGAATCCATGGCAATCCATTGGAATAATATTATAATAGAATAGATCTTTTTTTTTAAGTTGTAACAACCCTTAAAAATGTTTTTAATTAATTTTTCAGCTATTGTAGGCCTCATATCAACACTTTATCATCATCCATGAGTGATTTACATAATTTAACAATATGCTGAATATTAATAATATTCAATTACAAAGTTAATAAATTGTAATTAATTTAGTAATTAATTTGGTAATTAATTTGGTAATGACTGTTATTGAATGACTAGCAGACCCGTAGGATGGGGTCTGAAGAATTATACTGGGATGAAATAGCAATGGGTGATTGGAACTGTGTTCCAACTTTAAAAATGTGGACTTGATAGCGGACTTATAGTCTCAATTATTTTCTTTTTCAAATATCAGGGATGTAGATGAACAGAAGCAAAGAATAAGCTTAACGCCAAAAGAAGCCAAAGTTTTGCTGCGAGTGAAGAGGGGGTGGGGAAAGTTCAGGAAGAAGCTCAACCCGTTTGAAAGAAGAGAGGAAGCCAAGGAAGCCAGAGACAGGGCAGTGAGGGCGGAGAGATCAAGGGAGGCCGTTGTCCTGCAGCAGAGGAGGGACAGGTCTGTATTCTTAAATTATTCTATTAATTAATGACTTTCTCTGTTTTGATACACATTACATTTTGAAATTAGAGTTTATTTTATGCAATGGAAACACCAAGATCAACCTGTCAGCCTATTATTAGACCTGTCATATTAGAAATATGTATGTTCTTCCACTTTAATTGCCGTGAGCAATGTATATTGCCATGGGTATTGTAGTTAGTTTTGTGTATTGGCATCTGAATTATTGGGGTCCCACTTGTGTATTTGGCGGTAGGGGAGAGGCAGGTTAGTTGAAACGTTTTTCAGTAAAAAAGCTCGCCTCAAAGTTAAATGAACAATTATATTAGAATGACGAATAGCCATGTGCATGGCCAAATACATTTTTCAGATATATGGAGAAACTTTCTTTGTTGGATAATTTTTACCCATATGGCGTCAAACAAGGTCATGTCAATGTATCAACTTACCCACCTGGTAAGGTTAGTTGACAGTCCCAGGCAGGTTGGTTGATACACCCAACCCTGATGGACGATGCAGAGAAAAAGTCACATGCTTGCACCTTGGTAGGATACTATTGAACCATACGCCATCACCGAGCTACTTTCTGTTCCCATGGATGCATATCTTCCCATTGTGAGTCAAATCTGATGGCCGACCTGTTGGGAGGAAGATATCTTGTGACAAGTTCACCATAAAATTCATCTATAGAGCTTTTTCATGTAAATTCCTGGGTAACACCTAGCATTATGATTGTACTCATAGGTCAGGGTTGTTATTTTGACCAGGCTTGTTATTTTGACCAGGCCAGCCAACAAGCATTTGCGCCAAATGGAAAGGCATTTTGAAATGCCTGTAGAAATAACCCAAGATGAAAGATTGCCCTTATCACTATTCCAAGCCACTGTCTAGAACCCAGATATCATGTTCAGAAACAACCAAGGCTGATTAGCCCCGGGTATGCTACCGCGCAGCCTGTGATTTTGTTCTGCTTCTTACAAATGGCAACACTTTCTTAAATGATCATTTCTATGACCAGGCGGGTCTAAACTATATGTACGTAGATTAGTTAAAATTGGCACATTGATGGACTTTAAAGGGTATTTGTGCGTTTTTGGAGTCAAATTTATGTGGTACTAACATATATTGTTAGTAAATATAGAAAATGGTAGAAAAATTTGTTTTCTTGTGCCGGAGCAGAACTAAAAAATTTATGTACTTATGGTCATGTAATGTGGTTATGGTAATGGTATATATTTAATACGCAAGTGTGCCTTTTGGGGGTTTAAATACTCTTGAGTAAAAGAGACAGTTTTGCATTTGAAAAAATAAAAAAAAATTTTTTCAATGAGCACGACTCATTCAATTTTGGTTTTAGACCCACGAAACTTTGCAAGAAATAGCTAAATATAGATTTTAAATATACCGTCTCATGAAAATCCTAAAATTTCTCATTTAAATCCAAAAACGTTGAAATTAAAAATTTTAAAGCATATTTTAGTCCTTGGCGTAATCATGGAAATGGCTAAATTTTATTTTTTAAAGATTTTGTAAAATGTTCTTTGATGTGTTGCATAAACTTTTTCCACAGAGAGTGTCCACAACTGTGTTGGGCAGGCTGGTCTGCATTTTCCAACTGCACCCATAGTTGCGGAGGTGCTGGGATGCGAACCCGTACTAGACGTGTGAAGAATGCGGCTGAGTTAGGTGTGTATTTTGTTGAAAAAAGTTTCTCTGCAATGGTTTATTTTTTTACCTTGATTTAAATTAAATTTGACTTGTAATTGTAACCTTGACACAGTGGAGGGAGGATATCCCCCACACTAATTCTCAGATGTGACTGTATGATTCCTATGATCTGGAGACTTTAAATCAAGATAATAATATTTAGGATACATCTTGAGTTAATTCTCACTTGATGCAAGAAATTAAAAAGACTATGTAAAAAAGTTCCTCGGTGGTTGGCCAACTTCATGTCCCTTGACCCTCACTTCAGAAATCCTGGAGCAAAATCCTGGAGCAAAATCCTGGAGCAAAATCTGGAGCGAAATCCTGGTCACTGTCCGATGAAGTCCTTTACATAAGTGCCTGCTTATTTATGCTTCTAATATTCATGCAAACTTGTCACAGGTTGGCTTTGTGCTTCTTGGGTGGCCGCAAGAGGATGCGCTGGGAACACTGTGGAAAATCACGCCTGTAATCGTTTTTGTAGTAATGGAGGAACCCCTGTAGCAGCCGGCTGCGACTGCCCTGCTGGATGGACGGATGACTGTTGTGCAACTAGTAAGCATAGACCATTAAAGCAATATTTCAACAACATTAAGTTACTGTTAGGGACGCTCCAATACCACTTTTTCACTCCCGATACGGATGCTGGTATTTTGTTGCCGATACTGATACCATTGGTCATATAGCTATATATATGGAACAGTACCTCGGATCCGATTCCGGCACAGTAGGGTGACACTGTTTTTGGTGCCAATACTACCGCTACCGTATCAATGACTGATACCTGCTGTCAGTATCAGAACATCCCCAATAACTGTAGTTCATCAGTTTCTCCTGAGTCCCTGTACTCAGTTCCTTTTATGAGGCAAGTTACAGATCCCGCACTTGGGAACAGGGAGTACCTAAGTACCTGGTAGTGGACTCACAGCATTATCATCTCTTTATTTTGTCTATCTTTGTAAAATGTTTTACCTTGTATTCTTGGACTGGCTGATGTGTAGTTAACTTAGTTTAAAAAATGAACTCAAGTTTTTGCTCCCTTCCTCTCAGAAATTCATGTGTCAATTAATGTTCTTTTGCTTTATTTTAAAATCAGGGATAACATGTCCAGATCCGGGAAGACCAGTCAATGGCCTGACAACTCCCAATGGAGCAGGACTTCATTATGGAACAGAGGTCCAGTTCTCTTGTAACCAAGGCTACGATCTGCAGGTAAAGCCTTCCACAGACCAATGTTTGGAGAATATTTCTGTTTTTCAGGAAGTTGCTCTTTATTTCAATATTGAAATGTGAAACAAAATACAAGAACAAGTATAAGGTACAAATTATGACAATTTACTTAGTCCTGTAATTATTTTTACCCCACTTTTATTCTGGATATTTCTAGGGGTCATCGTCCAGGACATGTACCGGAACTGGAACATGGACCAACACTGTCCCAACATGCCAGAGTGAGTGCTCCACTGCTGAAGTAGTGATTTATTACAATGCAAATGAATGCCTAAGTTGTGTTTACAATCCTGTTTGATTGATCAATGAACTTTCAGTGGCAACAGTGCTGTGACTATCAATCATAAGGAGGATATGTCTTACACATGTAGTAATGTATAAATTTTATGTAGGCCTAGTTATGGAAAGGTCAAGCTGACATCAATGAAGTTGTTGTTCGAAAGGTCAAGCGGACGTAAGTGAAATTATTCTAGCCGTAATCAGGTTGTCACTGTCAAGAAAAACAGGCCTCCCTATATGACTGTTTTGCAACTGTCTGTTAATGTGTATGTAATTTGACAGTTGTACAGCCTCAGCTTTTCATGGCTGAAATCGTTGGCTAAGTCACAAATTTTGTTTTAAAATACTTAAGCATTTCCAGCAACAAACTAGCAACAAATTATTTGTATTAAAGGGATGTTCTCCTTGATTGTAAAAATGATAAGTTGTTTTGAGAAGGAAATAAATGCCTTGAGTCTGAATGGAAAGAGAGATGCTTCTTTTTGGAATAAAAATTGGCAGAAACCCTCTATTTTTGTCTTGACATTTATTAAATATGATATAGGCCTACCACTAGCATAATTATATACAATGCTATAAATACTCTTTTCTTCTTTGTGACAGTTGTCTCATGTGGCGATCCTGGAACTCCACCAAATTCCGATCTGGAAGTGATATCAGGCGAGGGCTTCGTTTATGAGACTTCAGTGCGTGTCAGCTGCCGCCATGGATACCGCCTCTCCGGGGCTGCCGTGAGGAGATGTGAAGCGGACGGCAACTGGGCCGGAGTAGCACCCTCCTGTTCTCGTAATTATTTGGCTTCTATTTATATCTCGTGTGATTGTTTATCACCAACTCTCGTTCTTGAATTATTGTCCATCCTGAAATATTTTAATTTCTGTCTTAACTTGGCGATAACTCAAGAATTAATAGCATTTTTAGACGTGGCATGTTTCATTTAAAGATAACTTTTAATAGAACTTAAGATCTGTAGATGTTTTAGAAAATAATCAGTGACATGAAATGCACACTTTTTACGCCAAGTTGATGTCACATATATTTGTTAATTAATGGATTTGGTATAAAGGATCATAGTAATAAATATTGAAATAGTTGGAATTTTCTTGAATTTATTTGTAGAAATTGTGTGTGGAGACGATCTCACACCTACTCACGGAAAGGTAGTGTATCCCTCCGGGAAGACCTTGGACGCTGAAGCTCAGTACAGTTGTGAGAGTGGTTACGTTTTGGTTGGAGCAGCTACAAGAAAATGCATGTCTACTGGCCAGTGGACTGGACAGGTGCCATCTTGCCAGCGTAAGTCTACCCACTCGATTATGTAGTCTCACAATTTTAATTAGGAGAATTCTGATAAGGCAAGGTCTCTTGAAATTCATTCTGGAACGAGGGGGGAAAAAAGGGGTAACTTTTTTTTTTTAATAACTAAGTCCATTGTTGTCATTTGTTTATGTGGGGCTGACCAATGTTGGTGATAAAAATGACCCCATTTATTTTATTTGTCAAACTCGTCATTTAAAGTTATAAGTAAGACTTCTAGCAGTTTCTCCATTTGATATCAAACAATATAGTGAACGTTTAAGGTTATGAATCCAAAATAAGTCCAGCCATTAATTTATATTTCAGAAATCACATGCCGCAGCCTCCGTGCTCCGGTCTACGGATCTGTCACATATTCCAACTTGGTTGAGGGAAAATCTTCATTTGGTGGAACGGCAACTTTCTCCTGTCAATCTGGATATGATATTCAAGGGGCCTCTACTCTGACGTGTCAGGGGCCAGCGCTCCAGGGAAAATGGTCAGGGGTGCAACCAACGTGCCAAGGTTTGTCTTGCTGAAATTAGTAGAATATAATAACCAAATATGGGGATTGGTCATGAATTTGACAACAGTTACTGTCAAATATACATTTATATGCGGATTTCTGCCCGTTGGTGGTCTGCAGTTTTTCCGGGCATCCTTACAAAATAAATTGTTGACCCTAGATGGAATCTACTCGATAAATCATTATCTAGTATGGCACATCACAAAAGCTAATAAAATTGTTATCATTGTTTCGGTTTGAAATGGCAGATATTTTGTCCAAAACTTCGAATATCAAAACATTTCCAAGAAATCCTCAGTCAAAAATTAAAACTAAAACAACAGAACCGAGCCCAGATATTTTTGGCAGTGAAACGTCTTTTCTATTCCATGCAATTATTGTGATGGCAATAATAAAAAAAGTTTAATAATTGAACTCTCAATGAGATTTCTCCTCTTTTCAGCTGTCAACTGTGGCGATCCAGGCTCACCCAATCACGGAGTCCGTTATGGAGGCAACTTCACATTCTCAGCTTCTATCTCTTTCAAATGTTCTCCTGGTTACTCTCTGCGAGGTAGCGCAACGTCCCGGTGCAAGGCTGATGGCACGTGGGCTTCTGCAAAGCCTGAGTGTATTGGTGAGTGAGCTCAGCTAGCAGTATCTGTACTTTTCATGCCATGCCCACAATTTTTGCAGTATTGCAAATATCTAATAAATACAGCAGAGAAACTTGTTAATTTGTGTTATTTTGAAATACTTCGTGTATATTATGAATCATCTATATCTTTTACAGTCCATGAATATTACAGTTATGTCCCACCAAATTCATGTTGAATACGGCTTTTAAAACTCATGTATGATTCAAATTGACGTGCCTTACATTACAGCCTGCCCAGTGAATCGGTTCAAAGAGGGAACGAATGCAGAAGACTCGTGTGAATCTTGTCCTGCTAATTCAAACACAAACCGCGCTACTGCAGTCACAGCAAGAATCAACTGCATCTGCTCCGAGGGATACAGGGGAGGACCTGGTGGACCTTGTGTCCGTAAGTTGCTTGATGCTGTTATTGCATTTCTGAAAGTTTATCATTTAAAAATCGAAATCAAATTTGCTGACTCTAGAATGTTGTGAGAATTGAAATAATCATTTCATTCTTGTTAATTTTCTTTTGCATGATGAAATGTCATGCATAGTGATTGCGAAATGGTGCCATTTTTTCTTGATGACGAAAGTCCTTTACGCTATTTCAGCTTTTCTCAGGCACACAAGTTGTTAAATGTTTACTGTCATTTGTTTCGCTTTATTCTGTCTGTAATAAACAAGTCTCTTTTTCCTTTGCTATTCCAGAGATAAAATGTCCAGCGTTGCCAACTCCAGCGAATGCAGTCAGAAAGTCGTGTGAGAATAATTTTGAGAGCAAGTGTGAATTTGAGTGCAAACCGGGACACGTAGTAAACAGTGGAACCCCAGTCCGAACGTGCAGTGGAAATGGCTGGTCTGGTGAAACTCTTGTGTGTTCAGGTAAGGTCGGATTATTTTTAAATCACCAGCGTTTATTCTCTTTCTTCAAATGTGTTAATTCTAACACTCCCTTTCAACGAGTCCATTGTCCAGCATTAACTTTCTGTTTAAAAAAATAGGCATCAAATTGGTGGACTTTTGAAGCATCGAAACCTGCTGATTTTTTCTGATTTATTAATAATTATTAATATTTCTTGCTATTTCAGCCTGTCCAAAGAACACATACAGAGCGGGACCATCTCAATGCAAATCTTGCCCCGACCACTCTGGCACTGTGGGAACTGGTAATGAGAAGTCTGGGTGTGTCTGCAATGCAGGATGGTCAGGACCTGCAGGAGGACCTTGTGTGGGTAAGTGGAAATCAGATGGAAAATTACCCAACTGTATCTCAGGTGCATGCTGTAGAGATTGTGTGTCAAATAAAATAAGATGCATCAGATATGCCAAAAACATGATATCAAAATCTATTTCACAAACACCAGCAAAGTGAGTGTGACATGCCAAATAATGATAAGATAGCTGTTACAGAAGACTAAATAATTTTGATTATTCTGTCGATAACCTTGCTCTGTATTAAATAGGATGAAGACAACACATTGTGTGGAGTTGTCGTCATCATATTCTGTGTTAAATTCTTCTGAGGATTATCTGGATTTTACTGTGTATGTTTTTGAAGTGTCTCTTAGAAATTTTTTTTTTCCTTTGTATAAATATATAATTTCTTGTTTATATTTCTCAGATGTGAACGAGTGTGCAGTGAACAATGGAGGTTGTGATCAGACCTGCATCAACGAGATAGGCAGTCGTCGCTGTGAATGTTCAGGGGCAGGATGGGTGAAAGATGCGGAAAACCCTACAAAGTGCAATCGTGAGTAGTGAAGTCTAATAGTGAGACTTGGTATCAATCTGTATATATCCACCAGAGCTGCAATAAGCAATTTAGGGCGGCGCCTGTCACATCTTGTATTGTTACCATCATAAATATTATGGCAGTATTTAATGTGTAAAGAAAATAATTTCTGATTAATTTTGTTTCATTTTCTTACAGCCAAAAATCAATGCCCAGCCATGCAGGTCCCTGCTCATGGAGGACTGGTGTGTCACAGTCACAAGGCAACTAACTCCGAGCGCTGTCAAGTCAAGTGCAATAAAGGTAGGCCAGTACCAAGCCACATGTGTCGCTTAAAGGTAGTGTGAGTCTGGAGTGACATGTAGATCTGTTATATATATTTATACAAGAAAGTCATGGAATCAATTTTTTTCTCCATCATATTAAAAGTATTGTAAATCTGATATTCATAATTCGATACTGTTTTGCTTTTTGAGGAAATATATATGTAAATGCCCTTGTATTTCATCTAATGATCTCATCAAATTTTTGAAACATTGAAGGCTATGAGCACTTCACAAGACCAAATGCATTTGAAGAGTGTGGGCCATCTACCAACTGGAAGTGGAACCATGAGATACAGGAGAAACCTATTCTTGACTGTGTGGGTAAGTCAATTCACAAGTCAATTCACAAGTTCTGTAATATACCTACTAGAGCCCTGCGCGGGCCGGGTTTTGGCACGAAGCCCGACCCGGCCCGAAGCCCATGGGCCGGGTCGGGCCGGGTAGCTGACTTTCATGGCGGGCCGGGCCGGGCTTGGGCCAGGTGGTTTGCGGGCCGGGCCGGGCATGGGCTTTACAATTTTATGTCGGCCGGGCTTGGGCCGGGCTTGGGCCTGAAGCTAACGGGTATGGGCCGGGCCCGGGCCTGACATTCTCACAGAGGTACATGATGCTGAAAGAGCATAGATGGAGCAACTAAACATAAGCATACCTGAGAGATTACTGTGTTGATATGCTCAATTTAACCTTGCAATGATCACCTCGTGACGTCACCAATGTATTAATGATTGTTGTGACGTCATCCGAATGATTTGACGTGACGTCATTCTGGAATAAAATGGAGAACTGAACGCACGATCTCATGTAATCAATACATGGTGTCAGGTAGCGGTTGAATATCACGCCAAGGATTATCTTTAAAGTCTGAACTCAGTGGAAAAGGACAATGGATAACCTGAAGCAGCCTGAGCATTTAAAAATGGAAGGCGATATGGCCGAAAACTGGAGGATTTTTCACCAAAGATTAGAGCTTTATGTGTCTCTGTCTGGAGCGAAAACGAAGCTAACAGAAGCAGGACAGCTCCTCACCCATTGTATGGGACCAGATGCAATGAAGGAAATATACAATTCGTTTGTTTATGCTGATGGAGAAGACAAAAACGACTTGGAAACTGTCTTAAAAAAGATGGAAGCGCACTGCAAACCAAGTTCTGACCCTCGGTGGGAGAGATGGCAACTCAAGAACATGCGGCAGTCAGATGGTGAAAAAATCGATGCGTATGTTGCCAGACTACGAGTAAAAGCCAAGGACCGTAAATTCAAGGACGAAGATGAAGGTATTTGTGACCACATTATTCACACTTGTCAGAAAGAAAATTTGAGAGACAAATTGTGGCGGCTCAAAAACCCGTCATTAACAGATGTCATTGCCACGTGTCGATCTTATGAAACCAGTGATGAGTACAGTAAACAATTCAAGTCATCTCAAGGTGGTGAGTCGAGTTCAGTTGCGTACGCTAAGCACAAGACGTCGAAGTATCAAAACCGAAGTTACTCCAGTCGTAATGCTAGTCATCAGAAAGACAGCAGATCAGACGGTAGTCACGGTGCTAGTAAAACGAGTGAACAAGGCAGCTGTAGTCGATGCGGCGAAGACCACGGAACGGAACGATGTCCGGCGATCGGAAGGATTTGCTCGAAATGCGGAAGAAAGGATCACTATGCAGCGATGTGTCGTACCGCGAAAAACAAGTACAAGAAAAGACACTCGAGCTGGAAAAAGAAATCTGTTCGCGCAGTGGACAAGCAAGACTTCAGCGACACCGACAGCGATTCGGAAACATTCTTCTGTGGTTCGGTGACAGTCGACTTGAGAAATGACTCTGTGTGTGATGATTTGAGAACTGACTCTTTTTGTGATGATTTGAGAAATGACTCTTTGTGTGATGATTTGAGAAATGACTCTTTGTGTGATTATTTGAGAAATGACTCTTTGTGTGATGATTTGAGAAATGACTCTTTGTGTGATGACTCTAATGAGACCAATGACTATGTTGATGTGAGAAATGACTCTAACATGTCCAATGACAATGTTGATGAAAATGCAATGTTGAATGATGTCTATTGTGATGTTGCAATGTTGGATGATGGTCATGATGATTGTGTAGATCAAAACTGTGTGTGCTCCATTGATGATAGTCAGAAATTTGATTCGATGTTTGTAGCTCAATTACTTGTCAATGATGAGAAAGTGATTCCGTTCAAATTAGACACAGGTGCTGTCAATGTCAATCTTATGACTAAAGCTGACTTTAGATCTTTGAAGTCTATGCCAAAGTTGTCTGAGAGCAAAGCGAATCTTAATGCAGTCAATGATACAAAGATTGAAATTGAGGGAAAATGCAGACTCAGTGTCAAAGTAGCTAGCTCAGTGTATCACTGTTTGTTCTATGTCGTGCCTACGGGACAGACTCTCTTAGGAGATCGTGATTGTGTGAGGCTAGGATTAGTCAAACGTGTGGCAAGTGTAAAGCGTAAAAATGATGCCACAGTGGCTCAGTTGGTCAAACAGAAATTTCCTAAATTGTTCGCAGGAACAGGTTGTTTGCAAGGTGAACACAAAATTACCTTGAAGCCAGATGCTATTCCAGTGATTCAGCCTATGAGAAGGGTGCCACAATCTCGTTTGAAACCTCTTAAGAAACTGCTAGATGAGCAAGTCAGTGCAGGGTTCATTCAGCCAGTAGATGAGCCGACAGCCTGGGTTAATCAGTTTGTGATGGCAGAAAAGAAAAATGGCAGTTATAGACTGTGTATCGATCCCAAAAATCTAAATGAAGCAATTATGAGAGAGCACTACCCAATTCCTAGAAAGGATGATATTTTAGCAGATTTGACAAATGGTAAAGTGTTTTCCAAGCTAGACGCATCATCAGGGTTTCATCAAGTGAAGCTAGATCACAGCAGTTCGTTGCTCACAACGTTCAATACACCCTATGGTCGTTACAGGTATTTAAGGTTACCTATGGGTATTTCGTCAGCGAGCGAGGTATTCCACAAGAAACTAGAAGAGATCGTACAAGGCCTTCAAGGCATTCGAGTCTATATTGATGACATTATTGTCTGGGGTGCTACAGTGCAAGAGCATGACAGAAATTTATTTGCTCTGCTAGATAGACTTACACAGGCAGGTTTAGTCTTAAACTTTGAGAATTGTGAGTTCAAGGTTGGAGAGTTGACCTATTTAGGTGAAGTTATTTCAGAACACGGATGTAAGCCTGATCCTAGCAAAATTCAAGCAATTAGAGACTTCCCTACTCCCAAGGATAAGCATGACATCCAGAGGTTATTAGGCATGGTGAATTTCCTCAACCGGTTCATTCCGAACTTATCCCCCCATACCAAGCACATCCGATCATTACTGCAGAATGATGTGGAGTGGAATTGGTCGCATGAACATGAGAGTGAATTTGAAGCTCTTAAAGCTGGTATCTCGCAGGAGAATAGTTTAGCTTTCTTTGATCCGAGTAAGCCAATCAAGCTTTCGAATGACGCTAGCAAAGATGGTTTAGGTGCTTGTTTGTTGATTTTCAGCGAGAATGTCTGGAAACCTGTAGCGTATGCCTCTAGAGGAATGACTAGAGCCGAAAGAAACTATGCGCAGATAGAAAAAGAGTTACTAGCGATAGCTTTCGCATGTGAAAGGTTTCATAACTATGTGTATGGCCTCGATGTTCTAGTGGAAACTGACCACAGACCACTCATTTCTATCTTTAAGAAGTCATTGTATGACACACCAGCCAGACTGCAAAGATTGCGTTTGAGATTGCAGAAGTACAATCTGAAGTTAGAGTTCACACCCGGCAAACAGTTAGCCGTTGCAGATGCTCTATCCAGGGCCTTTCCCAAGTGTAAGGATGACTCATTTGTTAGTGAATTGGATGAAGACATAGCCATTCACGTGTGTGCTATTAAGGCAGAAGTTTCCTTGTCAGAGGAAAAATGGAAATCTTTTGCTCATGAGACTTTGAAAGATCGTGAATTACAGAATGTGATTGATGTACTCTCATCAGGAGATGGTATCATTCCAAAGCCTTATGTAAACTTTCTTGATGAGTTAGATGTAATCGACAGGGTACTCCTGAAAGGGAAGAGAGTTATTGTACCGAGATCACTTAGAGCAGAAATGTTAGACAGAATTCATGAAGGTCACATGGGTAGAGAAAAGTGTAAAAGAAGAGCCAGAGATCATGTGTATTGGCCTAACATGAATCAAGATATAGACAATCTTGTTGAGAAGTGTGGTACTTGTCAGAGCATGAGATATGCTCAACCCCGTGAACCTCTTTCACCACATGACAAGGGTGAAGCGCCTTATGAAAAGGTTGGATGTGATTTATTTTATTTTCACAACAAGACATACTTGATTGTTACTGATTATTATTCGCATTACCCAGAAATTACATTGTTGTCAAGTGAGAGTAGTTCTCAAGTTATTCTCAAGTTGAAATCAATATTTGCCAGATGGGGTATTCCAGGTACGGTGATGAGTGACAATGGTCCTCAATTTGCAAGTTCAGAATTTCGTCAATTTGCACAACTGTGGGAATTCAATCATGTAACTAGCAGTCCCCACTATCCTAGGTCAAACGGGCTTGTAGAGAACAGTGTCAAAGTTGTGAAACGCTTGTTAGAGAAAGCTCTGAAGGATAATCAAGATCCGTATTTATCTCTATTAGCGTATCGTGAGACTCCCCTAGAGTCTGGAAGAAGTCCAGCGGAATTGATTATGGGTAGGAAACTCCGCACTAGGTTACCAAGTGTGAAAATTGTGCACAATGCTGTTGATTATTCTGTTGATGGAAGTAGACCATCTGAAAGTCAGTTGGTTAGTTACAACAAGGGCACAAGAAGTCTTAAACCACTTGTGTCAGGTCAAATTGTGAGAATCCGCAACAAAGGTGGAAAACCAGGTTGGTCTGATAAAGCACAAATTGTACAGCCAGAGGGACCTAGATCCTATGTTGTCAGAACTGAAAGAGGTGCTACTCTTAGAAGGAACAGGAATGATATTTTGTTAACACCTGAAACATTCCAAACGATTGTGCCAGATCGTGATCCAATTGTTGATTGTTCATCTCAGAATTTGCCAGATCGTTCAGAGAAACATGTACATAAATCAAGAAATGTGAATGTTGATCCAAATGTTGTTGGAAATGATGTGAATGTCAGAGTGAGTGCAAGAGTTAGAAATAAGCCTAAAAGATTAATTGAAGAATGTTAAGCGTTTTGCTCACTGGTGGTGTTGTGAACCAGTGCAGTTGATTTAATAGTTAAGTTGCTGTTTTTATGCAATTATAGTGATGAGTTGTGATAACAGGAGTTTGATGATCTGTTTAAAGGTTTCTTAGTCAGATGTTAAGTAAGTTGAATTTAGATTCTCCAGATATGATTGAAGTAATTATTAAATTTTGAATTTAATGTGTAATTACTGTAAAGTACTTTATTCTCTCTTAAAAGGGAAGATGTGTTGATATGCTCAATTTAACCTTGCAATGATCACCTCATGACGTCACCAATGTATTAATGATTGTTGTGACGTCATCCGAATGATTTGACGTGACGTCATTCTGGAATAAAATGGAGAACTGAACGCACGATCTCATGTTATCAATACAATTACTATAGATAGATAACTACATATATATAACCAGATAGATGGATAGATAGCTAGATAGAAATGTAGATAGATAGATAGCTAGATAGATAGGTAGATTTATGTCTACCTCATACTAATTATTGTTGATACATTACAATATTTAAAATATTCAACATTATACAATATTTAAGATATTCAACATTATACAATATTTAAAATATTATATAGATAGTGGATGATGAGGAGACCAATATTGAGTTTTATTGGCCGAAGCAGTAATATTGGTCGAGGCCGTAGGCCGAGATCAATATTACCTGCTAAGGTAATATATTGGTCGACTCAACATCCACTATTTGTTATATTCTGCACAAAAATTTTCAGACTTATACATATCTGTAAAATACTGGTTTTTCTAAAGATATTTAATATTTTTATATGGCACATACTTAATTTTTCCCATTTTTTACAATGGGAAATATTTCGAAAATGATATATTGCCATTTCAAGAAGTTAGATTTCCTCCTACCACGGCCTTCCCTTAAGTAATAGGCAATTAAGTGCATTGTTGCTTCTAATTGCATAGGGGCACGCCAATATCACTCTCCACACACCAATAACACTTTTAAGACACCAATATCATTATTTATTGGCTTGTCATGTGACTCATCTCCTGGTACATGATTGGCCTTAAATTTTGGATGCAGAATATTAAACATTATAAAACCTATTTTAATTGTAGATTTAATTTAATTTAATATCACTGATAAAACACTGCAATCATCAGTGCAATGTATTTTAATTTGATGCGACCAAGCTTAGTGCATGATGTCATTTGATACCCCTGCTTTCTTGCTGGGCTTCAAATCTTGTCTACAGTTATAGGGGCTTGACTCCGAAAAGTCGGGCCGAGCTTGGGCCAAGATTTTAGGCCCGCGCAGGGCTCTAATACCTACATATCTTGACCATTTATTATTGGCCGACATCAGCCTCAGTTAGCCACTATAGAATGAGTGAATCTTAACTTTCTACGGCTGCAGCTCCGGTCCTTCAACAATGCATATAGTTGTGTCTTGAAGTCCCCAACAGGGCCGAATCAAGAAATGGCCTGGGGGGGGGGGGAGGGCCATTACATGGGGTGCTCCGCAGCTTTTCCTATCTCTTCCATATTAATTTTTGGCCTGAGGTGGAGTAAAAAATACGCCACTGGTCCCCAAGTTCTCCCTTTTTCAGAAGACCTTTCTGAAGCGAAGCTGCTGAATAATAAAGATTTTTTCTTTGTCTTGTGTAAAATAATAGTTCTGCAATTATATACATATGATTATTTCTTCCAGAGGCTTGGTTTGAAGAGGTCATAATTGAAATGGACGTTTTCTACTTCACTGACCAATGCAGTACTTTGACCTCCATCCAAGAGTTGAACATTGTTAGGGAATTTGTGCAGTAAGTTTCCATGCAATTTGAAATAGACCTACCGGTATTAATGCAACCTTGTCAGATGATCAGTATTATGAATTTCTAATCATTGCAGATTTTAAAGATGTACTTTTATTTTGTCACAGGTTTCTGAACTCCAAGGGAGTGTGTACAGTTGGTGGAGAGGAGATCTGTGGCGTTGGTGACGTGAGAATTGAATGTAGTTCAGCCACCAAAAAGAGGTCGACCAGGCAAAAACTCATCATTAAGTATGTTGTTTCATTTCGCAAATTTAATCCAAAAAGATTTTTTTGAAAGGTGCTATCTCAAGCAATAGTTTTGAAGTTTAAATTTAGTTTTGAAGTAAAACAATTTTTTTACCTTTTCAAGATTTTTGACCTTTAACCAGGGCCGTCAGTTTCATTTTAAAGTGGTGGGGCAAATTGGGCTGAAACCTTCCTAGAGTGGTGTAGAGTGGAATCCTCAAAATTTTCCCCGACTGAACACCGACGATTTGGTAAAAAAATTTGCCCCACCAGCCCCACTTACACTGATGCAACTGCCTTTAACTGCCATTTTGCTTCGAAGTCTTTGAAAGTATTCTGCTTAGTATTTAATTTCCTGATTGGAATGTCCATGGATATCACTAAGTTTGATGTTTTATGTTGTAAATCTTCAGATTCAACCTGAAGAGCATGGTCAAGTCCCATGCTGAAGCTGGAGCCGAATGTGATAGCAATTGCAGAGAAGATTACATGGATCTCTCCAAGACAAAGATGAGGGAAGCTTCGCAAAATGTCCAGAATGTTGTCCAGGCAACCATAACACGACCCACTGGCAGTACTGGAGAGGTGAGAACCAAGAGATATAAAAGTTCTACTAAACTAGGCCTGCATTGTTTGTGTTCAAATCCCTTTTCATCGGAAGTGTGTGAATGCAGTAATTTATTCAACTTGTTACTCATGAGAGCATAACTAACTAACTTTTGTCAGGAAATTTAAAATTGGAGATCTATAAGAATCCAAAATGTCCCTTTGGATTGGTCAAATAATCATGTCAAATTCTGCGCAACCAGGAATACAGTGATTGGTTTAGATGAAGTCTGTACTTGTTGATGTCAGTTAATTGCAACAATATTCTTTGTTTTCAGAGCCCCTCTGTGACACTAGGTGGCATTAGTCTCACTCCTCTTGAGATTCTGCCCGGCAATATTCAGACAGTATGTGCAACGGGAATGATCAGGAAAAATTCAACATGTGGTAAGCAGTTTGAACATTTCAGTAAAGTAACAATAACTTCAGAGGCTCATTTAGCAATAAAATTCATTGTAGGCCTTTTACAGGCTTAACATACAACTTTGCATTTACTGATTTATCTCAAAATCTCTTTGGTGCACACTCGAAGGCTCCTATTTAATAATAAATTCGCCGAGTGGCATTCAAGAAGGCTTCTGAATATTAAGTGCATTATCAAGAGTTTAGTTATCTGAACTGTGATTAAATATATATTTGTTGATTTCTTTGAACAGTGGCATGTCCCTCTGGATCTTATGCTGTGAAAGGCAGCTCCCACTGCACTCTCTGTCCTCTCGGGTCCTTCCAGCCAAATGACGGCCAGACCATCTGCCTGCCTTGCCGTAAAGCCAGCTCCAGAGGAAGCAAGTCTTGCAACTGACCAGGACCTGTCTTCACAACTTTCCCCATTTTTACAATTTTTGTACAAGCCCTATTGGCACCAAATGTATATTTTTATAAATGGATTTTCAATGAAAAAAATACAATAAACAGCTTTGAGCATCAATTGTCGTTTCTTTGGATTATAGTATTATTGGGTCTGAAGTCGACGTGTCTGGCTATTTTTCCCGGTTTTAGTACATTTTGTAATGAAAAGATTTTAGGCCTACTAGGAAATTAACAGCCACAGTTATGAACTTAAGGTTGAAAAACTCCGCATGAACGGCTAGATGTTCAGGTAACATGTAGCGTTCAAAGGCAAAACCTAATAAATTACATTGAGAAAGTGTGTGATTTACTAGGTGCCTTCGGACGCTAGAGTCATGGCAGTGCAATGAGCTTCGCTTGTCATGGAAAGTTGTTGCAATGCCTACAGAGGGCGGCACCATGCAGTCTTAGCCACAATCTGCTGACAAGACTTCTTATCTGCTTTGCTTATTGCTTCATGCGCCTAGGCGTGCCATGTCCTCTCAACTGCTCAACTGCCAAGTGCCTCTGATGACGCTTCACAATTCCATGCTTGACTGGACAGACTCCAAACAAAAACATTTGGAGGGATTAAGAAATCAAACTGCCATTACCAGAGGAGTAGCTAGATTAATTGACAGAAAAAAGACAGAAATCATAGAAAAAATTAATTCTGCTTCAGAATTAAATTGGCTAACAGAATAATTCTAATTAGATTTCTAGGAAATATTTCTATATAATTATATATATTCCTATGGTAGGCTATCTATCTATGTAAATAGATCTGTAATTTTTAGTCATATTCTGACTAAGTGCAGAGGCATAGGAGGTCAATACATTTTGGGGTAGGGCTGCCCAAAAACTAATGCCCAAATTGCCCCTGTAATCTAAATTCACAGAATTATCTGTAAAATTGCATTTTCAAAATTTTTAGGCAGCTCCTCCCCTCAGGCCCAAAATTAGCATCGAAGATATCGGAAATGCTCACAGAATGTTACATATTCACCCCATGTAATGCCCCTCCCCCCTCAGGCCATTTCCAGAAATGCGATTTCATTTGAATTAAATCCCCTAAACCAAACTGATGTAGGCTATGCCGCTGGATAATGACTGCCTTGGAGCCCGGGGGGGGGGGGGGGGGTACTTCGCGGACTTTTGGGTAGGGATGCGCCACCGCGATTTTGAAAACCAGAACCATTTTAATCCGGAAACCGACCAAAACCACAAACCATTTTAATCTTTTTGTAAAAAATATCCATAACCAATTTAATCTTTATGATTTTTATACCATTGAAATCGTCTTTTCAAGCCGATTCTAACGGTACCAAACATGTTGGGGGTGCAAAAAGGGCAACCAAATTAATCTGAAATCCCGAAAAACCAAGACCATTTTAATCCTAGAAGGCCAAAAAACCAGTACCATCCAGCGGAGCCTCTATATACACCCTTTCATAGTGAGTACCCCCCCCCGGGCCTTGGAGTAGGTGTGAAACAAAAACATATGGACAAGCAAAATCAGTCAAGCCTGACGAAATGCAGCATCACAAGTCCTCTTAATCACTTGGAAGTTGAAGTGGATTGGCACGCTTAGGCGCAAGAAAACTTATCAAAGAAACCCAGGGCTGCCAGAAGGGGGGGGGCAAGGGATGCCCTTTCAGATCTTATAGAAAAACGCTTATTAGCCTTATTTTACTAATTTTATGCGCAAATCAGTAAGTTTATATTCAAAATTATTGCCTCTCGATTTAAATTTTGTCAAGCATAATTCTTTCCGGCACCCCTGAATAAACTTAAAATAGGGGTTCAATACTGAAGTAACTTCAAGAGCATGGCATCTTCGTGGTTCAACCATGCATGAAGGCAGGATCATGATGGCATTAAAGACAAGTAACAACAGAATACATTTCAAAGTTCTTTGTATTTTGATTTCATTTCTCATTTTCACTTTGGATCATGGCATATTGAGCCTTGAATCTTATTTTTTCATAAATTTTTTTTTTTCGATAATGAACAAATTTTTAAGCAGCAAACTTGTATTGGTTTCAATTGACATCTATGGTTTTGTAACAAATCAGAAATCATGGTTTTTTAAATCAGTTTCAATAACATCACAAATTTCAACAGAATGCTTCAGCACCTATTTACATTGATCAACAAATTTGTATGTACACTGCAGGTCGCTTTATACTTCCACATGAATGAAAACATGGCGCCAATACCCTGATGATTAGTAGTTAAAAGAGGGTGCCGATGCACAACTTAGGATTATATCATGACCACTGTTAAGTTAAACTCAGGGTGGCGCATCAATGGTACCATTTTCTATTATTCCATTTTACGAAGTGTGAAAACCTAAAGCAAATATAAGTTACACAAGTCAACAAAAAAAAGGCAACGATTAAAAAAGCCTTCTTAAACAAAAAAAACATCATCCATAGCATTTCCAAATTTACAGAGTTGTTTCTTAGACAAATTTAACAAAGAGTCGTACTGTTAAGGACATTACGAGTTACAAAAATGGCATTGCATCTATCACAGGGTAAAACTGACCTTATTGTAGTCATAATAACAAATTTGTGGCATATATTCATTTCCTCTTATTCAACGCACACACACAATGAATTGTGATTATTTATACTGCGGACTTAACATAGTATTAAACCTAAAGGAAGCCACAAGAAGGGCATTAGAACAATGGTTTCTGGACTTCCACCATCATAATTTACATGTACACTTGGATTTGCGGTTGGGTAGGTAACTTGCACTTGAGGTCCTGGATACGGCGTACTGTGGCAATCATACTGCAGCAGTTGGGAGCTTGATGGCTGGTGATATTCAAGATATGAAATGAGGAAGGAAGTCCCGACGTGTAGCACCCACAGAATGATGCACGATGATCATGCCTGGTTATAACGACTGATGCATAGCAACACAACCACAGACGAAGACTCATTCGGTGCGCCCCACTGCTCACGCTCCATCAGATTCATCGCCGCAAAGACACTTTACCCTCCGAACAAACGACCATGCTGTCATGAAACTGGGTTTACATCCCACAGCCCTTTGCAACAGTATTTGCAATATTTGGAAGTGTCTGCTGAGCACTCTCAGTGCAAACTATACAAAATGTGCCATTTCATCTCCGTAATTACAACTTAATCCAGTTGTCGGTAGTAAAAGTCTCTAACAACTTTACAATTTGTACAAACATATGAAGTCCGTAAAATGTGAAAACCACCATTGATGCAGTTAATAAGGTACAGAATTCCGAGTCATCGCAAGCATTCGCAACTAATCATGGTGACAACATCCTTGCGTATCTTCTGAACCGGCAGCATCCTTCACAAATGAGATGCTCCAAGCAACACGACTCATTTGGTGACCACCAAAGTCAAAGAACACAGCTAATATCACAGTGCTACTTAAATGATACAATGATGAGAATTAGCAGTACCATTTATATCCAAATTAATCCAAGGTGGCACCCTGCCTTGTACACTAGCATTTACTCATTCAACTGCGGATGACCCTGACTGAGACGGCCCTCAGGAATCTGTCCTTACAAGAAGTGTTTATGCGATGATTAATAATTGTTGTAAGCCTAAGATCAGGACTCGACCAATTCCTCAGCAATCATTGGTTGCGATGCCACTGAATTTCTTCTGTTTGCTGCCTCTCCTGCAAACAAAATAATTTACCATTAGTACCAAAAATCAGTGTTATGGAACAAGAGCCCAAAGGGTGAATTTTAAAATCAACCTTAACAAGTGGCAGTGTGTATCATTAACTAACAGGTAAACAGACAAGAACAGATGCTTCAACATGTTACTCATTTCTCTCAAGTAACTTGTAAGGGATCTTTTGCTCAGCATATTAATAAATCCACTACATTTAAATCTAAGAGGTACTGCTTTATGTAGGAGATGATGGAATGTGAAAACTTTTTAACTTTTAACAATGCATTAATATCCCTCCATCTTCAATCTTTCTAGCACAAATAAAGCCGGATAATAGAATGCCAATTATTTTTATATATTTTTTTTATAGCACTTCTGCACTGTTCACTTACTGAAAGGTCGCAGCACAGCGTAATTGAGGATATCGGACAATGACACGACTCCCTGCACATGGTCTTCATCATCTACTATGATCAATCTATGCACCTGCAATTCAAATACATACTTTTAGGCAATCATTTTAAACAATTGGTGGCTATTTGTGCGTTATGAGACTTAGAAGTTGAATAGATGATATTCAGTAGCCCAGTAATGACACATTGAAAATATCCAAAATTACTCAGAAACACATCTATACAAAGTATATTTATTGATAACAACAAAAATCCTACCTCTGCCCGGACTATTCTTTCCATAACAGTAGCCAGCGACTCTGTCTTTTTACAGGTATGTACACCTTCAAATCCCTGAAAGTTGATTATGAAACATGTTCATTGCCAGAGGAGACATTATCTCAATAAACCAAATGAGCAACATTTTTTAATTAACAAGAACCCAGGGGTTCAAAATGGAGGTGGCACATTTGTTGAGAATAGACAATTCTGGACCAATCAGAGCCAAGTTGGTTGGCCTGTATGGTAATTGAAGAAATGCAGGGGAAGGACAATCATCTCCTAATTTTTTTGCACTCAGCTAATTATTCTTTAGTCTTTGCATTATTATGCATTAACTCCTTCCATGGGACGGACTTCAAAACAGGCAAGTAACAGATCATCCAAATGATCCAATCAACACGAACCCACTGGTTGCTTAATGGTGTAGTGTGTAGAGCAGAGTCCTCAATATATGTTGCACATTTAACTGATTGAAAATTGATGGAAATGAACACCCATTTAAAATCTCATCTGATTGACACTCACCTAGGATTTTGATCTTGAGAGTGAGCCGAAAATATTCTAAATCAGTGTAAATTGGTAGCCCCGGGTTTAAACCCAAGCAAAATATCATCAGAAGTTTGGATTGAAAACACTTGACCACACAGCTGCCACAGTAACTCCCTATATTGCTAAGACCTGCTTAGTTCCCTACTATCATGTCAATAAATATCAGTCCACATACCACAACCAGCTAACTTGTAGAGTCACTTATTTATTTCCAAATTAATATTGCTCAAAATTAGCATGATAATGATGTGATACACTGTCATGTTATTTTGCTAAACACTCCAAAGCCTGGTATTAAGCATAGATGGAAATGGGGAGGAAATAGACATTAAAATTTTATAATATTTTTTTCCATCTTAAATCTTATTTTATATCTTAAAATTCAATGTAGATTGTAGAAATTTGCAATAACTCATGCAACGGCCTTGATTATTCCTTCATAGTATGTTTAACTATGACATATTTTAATTTTAACAACATATTGAACTTAACCATTACCATTTTGCATTTCAGACACAATTCACACAAATGTCAGAAAATTTGCAAAAATTCTTATTTTTACAATTAATATTCCAACTTGAGATATGAAAAGAAGCTAACTGGAAAATTTCATAGAAATAACTGCAAGATTGACTGAATCACATAGTTTAAAAATAATTAATTTTTCACATTTTTTGTGAATTTTTTCCAGTCCATTTTTCTCAGAACATTTAGAATTTTAGACCCTCAAAAGGCACATTTCGAGTATTTATTAATACTATATATATATGCAAGTTTCAATGACATAAGCAGAGCAGTTTTTGAGTTTAGTTCCGGAAAAAAAGATAAATTTTTTTTTCACATTTTTCAATAATTGTGAGAAAAGTATTAATGGCATGTGGACTAGACCCCTTAAAAGGCACTAGTAGTACTGAAGTAGGATAAAAGATACAATAATGTCCCAAAAAATAAAAAATATACATGGCATTGTTTTCGGCATTACTGCACAATACACAATAAAAAATATTTTTTCACATTTTTCAGTAATTGTTAAAAAAGAAATAATGTCATATGGACTAGTCCCCAAAATGGCATAACTAGGATAAAAGATACAATAATGTGCCAAAAATAAAAAACATACAAGCCATAGTTCTGGCATTACTGCCCAATACACAAACGGGACACCCATTATATATGCATTCTAGCTAAAGTCACGTCCAAATTACAACATGCCTGCTCTTCATTCCTATACCAGAAGAATGCTCCATAGTCAAGTTAGTTAGCTCGCTTGACCCAAAACAATTCCAAACAAAATGGCCAAGTTATGGTCAAAAGACATTTTTGAAAATGCTCAAATTTTGAATTTCCCGCCAAAACTTCAATTCTCTCAATGAGACTGCATAAATGGAGGTGTGTTCACACCTCCATTAAAAACACATTTGCAGACATTGAGGTTTGCAATCATCTCTAAAATTTGCTTTTACAATAAAAAATATATATGTATATATAAATCACACATTCATAGTAAGCACATCAGTGTATGACAAGCCGATACTTCATCTGAACAACAGGCATATCGTACGGTATAATATATTATGAGACTTCCAGTACTTGAATCAGATGTTCAATAATCATTCACAGTTATAACGCTCAACTTCCAAGATTTTTTCCTACCATATAAATAACAATGTGGAACAAAATTTAAGTTGTGTGATCGATCAACTTACATCCCGTCTGTGTTTCATGGCCTCCCCAATTGTGATGTCCAGGTTGTTGTATGTTTTCTCTGCTGCCAAATTCTGCAAAAGTGCAATTAACATGCTAAATACCATTGCCTTCCAAGTTGAATTTACTGTCATTGTTGATGCTGACTGAGTATGATGACTACCGCAACGCCAAAAATAATATGTCGAGAATCAGCCAAAAATTGTTAATTTAAAGTTAGAATTATATCACAGGTTGACATGCTACCACAAGAAATGTCTCCATTGAATCAAGCGAGGTATAGTCCTCATGCGTAATAACCACATTCTCCATCTGTCTTCAACAGGCACTCACGGTGGCTCACTACTAAATGCACGCCAATTAAGCACAATGTTATTGAGTTATGTCTGGACAGCTCTAATTTCAACACTTAAAATTTTGCAGCAACATTTTCATATTATTTCCAAGGTGACTGAAGTGTTGAAATTTCATCTTCGTATATAGCAGTGAGTTTTGGTACTTACAATTGTGTCAAATTTGGCATAGATATCAACCAATTTGCCGGACTTGTCGAGGACTGGTAATGCTGATATTCTCCGATCTAGGAAAGTATTCAAGGCGATGTACAATGGAGTGTCTATATTGGCCTGAAAATAAATTGTTTTCGACAATTTTAAAGATGGTAACAAATAACACTTTTAATGAGGACCAATTAATTAATGACTGAAGTCATGACTAAAATAATTCAATATTATCAAACCTCTCGTGACTATAGCATGTGTAGAGAATAATTAAATGAGTCATTTCATGTTAGTCAGGTGTAATAACTAATTGGCTATTTACTAAGATTGAATATCACACACAGCTATTCAATATCCTTATTAGATAATACTATACTGATTTCATAAATAAGCCAAAGAAATATCACAAGACTGTGACAAGAGTATGTCAAGATGTAGATTCCAACCAAACAAAAATTATAATCTTGAATATTTTTTTTCCTTTTACATGTTTTTACACCATTTTGCTCCATTAGGCCACACATAATTGATTCTTAGCTTCGTGGACCCGCCGAAACAATAGATTTCCTACCGATGGGAAAAAAAACCAATCTTTTTTTCTTATATAAAAAAAATTTTTGTTCACTTTTTTTTTTCTACCGACCCACCCTAGAAAAAGTGCCTTGAGAGGATCCGAGAAGCTAAGATCAATTATGTGTGGCCTTACTTGCTAGTGTAAATTGCTCTGGGGGTGCATTCCTGTGAATTGGTACCTAATAGTATATGTCCAAAATCTTTTTGACTTGAGGCCCCTGCTCATATGATACATTCAGTGCGTGACTCACCGTAGCAACATTTGTAAATGATCCGATGTTCAACTCTTCAATGCTTCTTTGCATGAACTGTGGCGAAGGGAGATCATAAATCTGAAAATAAGTATAAGACAATTATTGCTTCCTCAAAATTATGTATATCTCTAATTATAATTCAATTAAGTACTTTTTAAGTACACTATATCCTGCTTCCTACTGTGCCGTGACTTGATAAGCCTCATCAGACAAGTCACAAGACCCATTTTTCGCTTGATTGTAACCATCAAATAAAATGTATTTAATTACACACACACTGTCAAACAGAAACATCAATGATGCAAATTAATTTTGTTTGGAGCACGCAAAAATTTGCAACAATGCACGTTCATAAGTCATTACTATCATATCCTTATCACTGCTTTATATTTGCCAAACAAAGAACAATATCAGACAACAAGCCCTCAAGTTGCAATGATATAGGTAGTCTAATTGCAAGGCACAGAATATTAGAATTTATTGCAAAAATGAATAGCGGAGAATACAATGTATAGTGAATTATAAGCAACTAAGACTCTGGAGAATTACAATTTCCAGTCATAACAACAACATATTTTTTTGCCTTCACACCAAAGTCTTGTGAAATAAGAATTCTCAATGTTCATTATCTTGAAAAGGCATTACAAACAATTAATTAAAATAGTTCACATTTACGGCTGCACAGTCCCATTGGTGCCCTAGTCTCTTGCTAGTCACCTTGCCAATCTCAGGATCCCTTTCTAAAATCCACTTGCCAAGCAGAGGCGATGGGACACAGAGGTTCCAACGAAACTGTGAGTGAGTTTGTGTTTTACAGAGATTCCTCAACCTTCCTTGTGTTTTACAGATTCCTCAACTTTGTGACAAGTTGTGTTTTACAGAGATGGAGACCCTCTGGAGCTCCAAACTGAGCTGGCCCTCAGCCTCAATCTTATGTTTCACAGAAACTTCTGAACCTTGTGTTTTACAAACTTCTGAACCTTGTGTTTTACTTTGCAGTCTCCTCAACTTTGTGACAAGTTGTGCTTTACAGAGTTTCCTCAACCTTGTGTTTTACAGTCTCCTCAACTTTGTGACAAGTTGTGCTTTACAGGGTTTCCTCAACTTTTAGACAAGTTGTGTTTTACAGGGTTTCCTCAACCTTGTGTTTCAGTCTCCTCAACTTAGTGACAAGTTTTGTTTTACAGTCTCCTCAACTATGTGTGACAAGTTGTGCTTTACAGAGATTCCTAAACCTTGTGATTTACAGTTTCCTCAACTTTGTGACAAGTTGTGCTTTACAGGGTTTCCTTAATCTCGTGTTTTAGTCTCCTCAACTTTGTGACAAGTTGTGCTTTACAGAGATTCCTAAACCTTGTGTTTTACAGTCTCCTCAACTTTGTGACAAGTTGTGCTTTACAGAGATTCCTCAACCTTGTGTTTTACAGTCTCCTCAACCTTGTGACAAGTTGTGTTTTACATGGTTTCCTCAACCTTTAGACAAGTTGTGTTTTACAGGGTTTCCTCAACCTTGTGTTTCAGTCTCCTCAACTTTGTGACAAGTTTTGTTTTACAGTCTCCTCAACTATGTGTGACAAGTTGTGCTTTACAGAGATTCCTAAACTTTGTGTTTTGCAGTCTCCTCAACTTTTTGACAAGTTGTGTTTTACAGAGACTTTTCAACGTCGAATTTTAAAGGGACTCCTCATCCAAAAATTTGTCAACCTTGTGATGTCTTCATATGAGATGGTGAGGAAGGTGGCACGACTTCAAATGTCCTGTATTTTAGCACTGACTTGGCTTGAAAGGATAGGCAGGGGCTACAGTAATGGCAAGACAATACATCCATCTAACATGGGTTTTCCAGACTGGGAATCAGACCTGAGCCCAGGGTTTATCAATGGAGTGTGCTACCACTGAGCAGGGCCTTGCACATCTCTTCTGGTGAGAGAGTTGAGCAACTGAGGGATTTGTTTGTTTGTGTTTTACGCATCTGCAGCACCTTAGTGGGCTGTATCGAGGCAGGCGAGCGCCGTATGATGATGAGATGAGTAGACTGTGAGTCTGGTACATACCCTATTAATTCAGGGATGCCCAGGGTCTTTCAGTTGCCCCAGTATAGAACACTAGATACAACCCGCCTCCATTTAATGTCCCATGGGCTCGGACTAAATTGAGTTCCGGGGTGGGATTCGAACCCACGCCCTTAGAGCCAGTGGTCGTGCAAACAAGCACTCTTAACCATTAGGCCACGGAGGAACTCATAGCAACTGAGGGACAGTGCGGGCCAGACTTTGGATAGAGAGATTGAAATACCTTAGGAAGACATCAGTTGCTTAATACTCAATTGGTATTCATTAAACTTGTCAGATATTATCATGAGATACTTACATATAAATAGAGGAACCGTAATATCCGCTTGTGTGTGAGGATGTAGAGTGCATTTCCAGTGACGGGATCAATAACGGGAAGTCGGTGAACTCGGTTGTCTAAAAGCATCTGGATGGCGTCAAACAAACTGGCATCGGGTTCAATGAAGATGAGGGGCCGAGAATAGTCATGCAACACTTCTGAAAAATCAAAAATCAAACCGGGATTATTAAAACGGAATTTGAAACAAGAATCTGAGGATTCAAACACTGGGTTTAGCAATCTTTGCAGGATTATTATCATTATTAAGATTTTTAAAGATGGGATATGTTTGTTGCTCAATGATCTGCTTATGAAACTCATTTTACATGAAACTTTTTTTCAAATTTAATTTTGTACACGCAAATCATATGCAAATATTTACAAAGTACAGAATGAACTTCCAATTTTGCTCGTACTGTGCTGATTGAAATAGGAATGCCTTGTCAGGTTTGCAGATATACCACTAAATTCTGTGAACTGAGATACCACTTACACATTCAGTGGCGTCACTAGGGGGGTGAGTCTCCCCAAATGGAGCATTCAGCCCTCCCCC
Source organism: Platynereis dumerilii (assembly GCA_026936325.1). NCBI lineage: Eukaryota > Metazoa > Annelida > Polychaeta > Phyllodocida > Nereididae > Platynereis > Platynereis dumerilii. The sequence goes on from JAPTHN010000001.1 coordinate 161,319,701, forward strand.
TAAAAATCTTGAGGAAAAAAATATATTTTCCTAGTATGACACCGGTGGTGATTCAATAACCACAGCCCATGAAAAGACACTGTACAAAGTATTTTGTGCACTATGTAACATTATTTTTGCATTTTATCAATTTGTAATATGCGCATATATCCGCAGCTCGTGCTTCGAACCTTCGGACCTCTGACAACGCTCCTTTTGGGCTACAGCCCTCCCAAACTTGCCTTTCTAGTGATGCCACTGCCTTACATTATTAATTTTGTGAACAGAAATTGCACCTATATTGCAAGCCAGAATTTGAATGATTTCAGCTTACATTTAGTTCTGCTGAGATGTTCTCACAACTTTTATTAAAATATTAAGGTCACAGTGGACAATTTTTGGTGGTCATTTTGGACACTATCTTGGATTTCTCCAAATTTTCTTGATCCAAACCCTGAAACAAATACCAAAATAAAACCAACACTGAATACCAAGCTCACAGTAGACAAATCAAGAAATTCAGCCATTTTGTAGAAGCCATCTTGGATTCCTCAGAGGTCATTGATCCATATCAATAACCAAATCTCGACACATGTTCCGAATTTCAAACCTGTAGTTGATAGACTAAGCCATTTTGGCAGCCATCTTGAATTTCCAAAAATATTGATTCACACCATCAAACTAATTTCTACACCAAATTTCAATACTCTTGAGTGAAACATTTAAGTCACAGTGTGCAAAACAAGAATAGCAGCCATTTGGTGGTGGCCATTTTGGCAGCCATCTTGACTTTCTGAAAATGTTCCTGATTCAAACTCTCAAACGAATCCCTATACTAAATTTCATAACTTCCCTATACTAAATTTCATAACTGTAAGTGATATACTAAGCTGACAGTAGACACTCTAAAATGTGGCAATTTTCTGCCAATAGAGTCTGAAAGAGGAAAAAGACATGTTTTGGAAATATGCAAAATTCTGGACAACAAGCTCTAAAACCTCCCAATTTGTCTCCACAACATTGTACAGAAAAGCCCTTTGACCCATTCTCTCTCTATTACACTGGGGGAACCCAGTGTAAAAATTAACTTAAATATTTCATTAGTATCACTGGGTACATCATCTTTGAAAGTTTACAACAGATGTCAGGAAAATGTTTGCACCCTTGGAACAATAAAGATTAATTTTACTAATCGTACTGCTGTTGTTGTCTCATTCAAAATAATGATTTTTTTTTAAATTATATTTACAGGAGGGTAGCAATGTCACAGACAATAGTGAATGATTTTGAATGCTTCTCCACTCCAGTGAGCACTGAAGTCATTGGCCTATTTATGCATAGATATTAGGCAATCTCATTTCACAGAGCCATGACGAAATATTTATGGAGATACCCATAAGCTCACAGTAATTTAAAAACTTTTATAAAGTCACCGATTAGTTGTTTTTGACATAAGGATTATCTAAAATCCATGGATCTATCTGAGCCGCATGGACATCTACCTTAATATATTAAATGCAAGATTTTATGGAGACAAGACAAATGTAATTTTTAAATGAGAGCTAATTGACCAGGATTCCAGGAAGACTCAATTATATGATGGCTGCTGCTGATATTCAAATGTAAAATTTATTTATGCATGCAAGATTATAGCCAGATACTGGGACTGGATATCCAGGCATGAATATGACTAGAGATAATGCGAAGATAACAGTAGGAAAAGATAAAATACCAACCTCGCCATGTGTTAATTTTGTGGTCCTCCAACTCATCCATTCGAACCTGTAAGGAAAGTGATCTTTCAGCAAAACATAAAACCAATAACTTCAAATATATACAAAACCAAGCAGATGTTTCTCATCTTCCACTTAAGCCAAACATGCCACCACCTTAGCCAAGTCCATAGCAGGATATTCAAGACAGTTTGCAAAAGTTGCTCAAACCAAACATTGGAATTTCAAAGGCCGTCTCAACAGCTATGATTTCACAGAGCTAGTTATCTGAGCTGCAGAGGGCCTCCATTAGGGCCTCCATCAGTCTCCATATTGCCCCTGTTGCTTATTACATAACCACAGGAGTCTTGGGCTGATAAAGAAATCATTAATCTCAGAGATAGACGACAAAGGTCAAGCCGAACTCAACATGCTCAAGTTCCTGGCCAACGTCCAAAGACTAACACGCTCCACATGACTAGAGGATTCTATTATTATGTCATCAGCCTCTTGTTATATCCAAAGACTTAAACAACCACATGGGTCCCCTTCAGCAAAATGGCATTTATTGCTTTTTTGCTACTCAGTAAAGCATCTGACGACAATGGATCATAATGAATCATAGTAAATCATAGTAAATCATAGCAATTGATTCGGCCCCACTCACTTAGCATACATCGTAAATTTAACTAACCTCAACTTTGTTAAAAAACAAGAAGCAAAACAGAACATGCAACCATGCAAATTTGAAATTGAGCATAAGGTGATACGGTGCTTAAAACTATTGAAGCAACATACTGATGCAAGCATGAGTAGATGACATCAACATGACCAAGCAAAATGACAGAGAAGAGCAATATGGCTTATGATATTCTGATATTCATCTTATTGCTACCGGACCACACAGAATGACACTTGACTGAAGCACCTGGAAGCATGTAACCAGACTAAGCACCAGGTACAAGGCCAGTTGGACCAGTCGTACCGGTTGGCATTTGTCTAAACGAAGCCAGAAACACAGACACAGCCTTAGCTCAGTGAACCTCCAGCACAGAACAGAAAGAGGAGGGCAACGGGAAGCAGTGAGCAGAGGTTACTGGGGAAGTATACTCACAACGTGGACTGTGTTTGAGCCATCCTCACTCTGGCAAAAAAATACATCATGAAATGAGGAGGGAGACACATGACACATATGGGCAGCAACTGAGAACACACAGGGACAAGGCTCGACCTACCAGCATCTAGGGGTCAAACGTTAAATCAACTGAACTATCAGGGTTCTCACGGAAATGACTAATCCAGAGTCAGAAAATGGACTTGAACAAGTCTTCCATGACTTTTAAGGAATTTCCATTTCCGAGGGAACACCGACTATTGGGATAAATCTCTAAATAAAAGGCGGTACTCAGTGGCTGCCCAGACACATCGTCAATAACATGTTTCACCACAATTGTATAATCCCTTCTTTTAACAAGAACAAGCCCATCCCATCACGACACATGTTGCAGGCATTTAATATCGTTGGTTGGTTTACAGGATAACAAGACATTAAATTTTAGTGAAACAGGCAGCCATTGGGGTCAAATGTGTTACCCATGCAGTCAGTCAGCCACGTCATGGATTAATGACGCAACCAAGCGGCATGGTAAAGGATTAAAACCACTTGGGTATTTCGGCAAATGATAAAACTCTAGACAACAAGGTTTTAAAAGAAAATTGGGAACATGACATGACAGACAATATGCCACATCTCCAACACTCGGTGCAGGAAAAAGTTATAAGGAATAAAATCTACAAGGACACCCACCAGTGGCGACTTGTAGTACTTCTGCAGGATTTTAATGAAATCTGTTATGGTCAGCATACCTGAAAATAGAAAAGAAGTCGAATCCACTACATTCTGTTGTCAATGTATCAGGATATATAGATAATCCAGAAATGCAAAATATGCCATTCAGATGAGTTTAAACTGTAAGCTCATCTGGTGCTCAATAAAACAGGACACTCACCGACATAGTCTTGCTTAGTTGTGTCCCACAAAGGAGCTGCTCTCACACCATTATAAACCAATGCAAAAAAGGCCTTCTTTACCTGAGAAGAAAGCATTAAGGTACATTAAGAAATTATTTTTAAATTCAGAAATCATTTTAAAATCAGTAAGATCAGCTTCTCCATGCATATACTTACATTTAATTGTGTGTCAAAAACAACTAGTTTTGAGCTTGTAGGAATCAGATCATAACATTTATGAGCTTTCATAAACTTTGCAAACACCAGGTCTTCATTTTCATCTGAAATTCAAGGCCAATTGCAATCAGAATGTGAACTGACGTGAACATGATACAAGACATATCTTCAATTGCAATTTCAGTATCTGGTACTTTACCCAGGGAACTGGACCATAACAATATCAATTCTAAAAAAATCAATAAGTTAGGGCTTATCAACTGTAAGTTAATGATTAATTATAACATACCTAAGTCTTCTACTTCCATACGATCCTCCTCATCTGTACTTGGAAGCTGAAAGAAGAGAAAAATTTGGTCAAGACGGGCGCAATTGCAATTGGCAAGGAGCACATTCTGCAAAGCTCTTCTTTCTCTTTTCAGATACATAGAACTAGACTAGATACTCGTAAATGGTAGGCAGGTCTATTCCAATTGCCACTTGCACCTGACAGCCTACAGGAAAGGATAAGTGCTGCAAGATTGCCACACTCGCCCTGTCTCTGATGCAGCTGTCGATCGTCCACAATCTCTAAAAGGTTTTTAAAGTGAAAGTTCTGTTCGTTCTCAGGACACAAAGGACTAAAGTAGGACCGAGAGAACAGTCTGTCCTCAGATCTGGTTACACAACAACTCTTAATGAAGACACACCCCAAATGAGGCGATGGCAGCATCCGCTGCATAAACACGACCAGTCGACTGCCTCCTGAACTTATTGATGCATACACCGTTGCAATCTAGTGGAACGATCAATCTCACATGAAGTCACATCAGAAATTATGGCACGCCCACACTTCTGCGACAGGCAGCACTCGATGCAAGACATTGATCAATCAACCATCGACGCAAGGAGCCCCAGAGGACTAAGAAAACACGCTGGAGATTTAGCCAAGACAAGCAAAGACGAGATGCATGAAGTGGGAGGATGGAGCAAAGGGATCTGCAAGTCCTAGACCACACTTGACCTTGAGTTGGGCCGGAGCCAGAGGATGTCAAGTGCAACAAACACCGCATCCTTCCAACATCAGATAACCCAACACAAGTTTACCCCATTCTCCAGCAGTAAATCTGGCAGCAATGGAGTGCTGATGCCAGCAAACACCTCAGTAGACCATTTAAGTCATTCCTGCTGGTCCGGCCTGTCACCAACACTCGGCAACAAGACAGCAGGACAACGGCGGATCAATGCACTGCTTCCAGAAGGATCCAACAATCTGTGAACCCCAAAATGTCACACCTCATCCCAAAATGTCACAACTGGTCGTAATTGGAAAGGCTGGTTGCTACGTACCCTCTGACCGCGTTTCTTGCCCTTGCTCTTCCTGCGGAAGGACAACAGTTTCCTGACAGCCAGCAGATGCTTGGTCATGCTGCCTCCTATTGTCCTCGCTGCTCTGCTACCTCTGCCAGTTTCCTCGGCTGCTGCTTTGGTCCTGCTACTGATGCAGCTGCTCGCTCTCAGATGATGCAGTTTCCTCCTCAGCTGGCTCCTAGAGCTGGCTCCCAGAGCCTCCAGAGCAGCAGCCCACAGCTCAGCCTGCCACGGCAGTGAACAGCCAGCAGTGCACAAGCAGCAGTGGACCAGGCAGCAGAGAGATGCAACTGCAGTGGGTATGTAAATCAACCACCTCCCATGGCCCAATAACCCCCCCCCTCTCCAATGGCTCCATACTATCAGCTAAGCTAACAAAAGCTGTGTGATGCAAGCACCGCCCCTCCACCACACAACAATGTGACCATGCAACAGAGGAGCCTGCATCTTACATGTCAAAGGGGGAAACTGCCCTCTATTTATTATTAATTCCTCACAAGACACAAAGTCAAAGCCAAGTGATACCACTTCCTACCATTGAGCTGCTAGAGCCTATGTGGCTTGGACGGAGGGACCAACCTGCTATTGAACAGAACCATACCACAGAAATCTGGCAACTTAGCAACAGCAAGGTTGTCATAGTTACCACAATTCCTTCATGATAACAAGCTGGGATTCCAATGCTTCCTGAAAACAACTCCTGATCCAGACAAGTGTATCAATATTTAACACCTGCCAAAACCAATTAATTAAAGGCTTTTCAAGATTGGCCTTCACGCAAAACCTAACTTCTTTTCTTTTTTTACGAAAAACGAAAAAATTTACAGGAAGCTTCTTCCAGCATGTTTCTGGGTGTGGAAGCCATCGGGTCTTAAATTGGCATAATGAGAAGCAGCCAAGTGCAAAAATATGCTTAAGTTCAGACACCAAGGTGTGGTCGAGACATGACTTCCTTGAAAGAGATAAAACGCTCATAATGGCACATATACCACCACATAACATGCATAACAGCAACGAGACAAGGTCAGTGCCAATAATGCAGCTTCCCTAAAATATGTTCAATGTTTTAGAAGTGCAATAAAGCATAAATGATGCATAATTGGGGCTTGATGTCCTGTATTTATATCACTCGGCAGGCTAATTAGGATAAAAGGAGGCCAAAGCAATGAGATGAAGGATGATTGAAACTGCTGTCCAATATACTGATGAAGTCCAAAAGAGGAATGGAACCCGGGGTCCAGCGGTTGGAAGCAAAGTGTGCCTCAATGACTTGTCATGAACCTTGTGTAGTGTACACCTAGATGGAGTATCATCCTCTGGTGGACACAGAATGATGAAGTCTGTTATCTACAAAATGTCTAGTGTAGAGCCAGCCATTTGGCCCAGCATGGTCTCCTGGATCTCCACCTCACACTGTTGACCCATATTCCAGAGCCATAAAAACCAAACTGGGTCACTGCCAACATGAGAAGTCCCAGTTGCCAAAAAACCACTACTCAATTCACAGAAGCTTACAGAAAAAATTTAAGAGAAAAAGTGTCAGAAAAATCAATCAAGCAACTCATGCCAAATACATGTATTGACTCTCAGCATGTAAGCCACTAAGCAGCTAAGAAAGAGCAGTTACCAATTTGGAAGTGGATTCAAAGTCGTATTAGCATGAAATATTTTAATTTTTATCTTTATCTTATCTCAGGAAACTTTTTTCACCCTCTTAACAAATACAACCAAAGTCAAGCATCTTATCCACCTGGCAGGACATCGCTATTCAGTATTCAACAGTAGATGCATACTACAGTAGGCTCCTTTTGGAAACTGAAGTTAGTAGGCCTACCTGTATTTAAGTTAAATTTCGAACAACTTGCATTCCTGATATTGTCCTATATTTAATTGCCACTTTTCACTAGTCTAATTCCAAACGAATGTAAGACATTCTTAGAACTGGTACATTATTGTATGACGTCATTAAATTGAGAAAAGTGACAAACTAAAGGACAGAACAGTGATAGTTTCAAACTGGTGGGGTCCACTTCCAAGGTGAGATGAACAATGTCAACAGTACATATGTACATGACATTATCACATGTGCCTTACTTTTCCTTGACATTATTTACAAAAATAAGGACAGTAGTCACATTCCTTCATTGTGTCACTGTGTTTGCCTTAGGGACATGAGACTGCTAATTTAGGCAGTTACTAGTCTTGTTTCAAGCAAATTCATGAGTATACACTATACAGTAGCCCTTCGATGAGCAAACCCCCTTTTGTGATGTTCCAAGGTTGTTCGTAGGGGCGTGGCAGCTGGGTAGCCGAATGGTTTAGGTTCCCGCCCACTCCGCTGACTGTCTTTCGACTGCATGGGTTCGAACCCCGCTTGGAGTACCCGAAATTTTCAGCGGACTTTCACAAGCAAAATCCCAGCTGGATGTCGTTGGGATGAGACATTACAATTGGCGGCCCCTCATTTCAGTGTCTGTGCAGAGTAAGTAAAGATCCCTCACATGGGGTAAATGCGTAACACACTGAAGCCTCCTGCTCTCTCTCCCATCTAATTAATCAATCCTAGTAAGCACCTAGGATTGGGCTAAGAAGGCTTAGCTACACTTACCATATCTATCTATCTATCTATCTATCTATCTATCTATCTGTATATCACAGGAAGGTTGCTCATGGCGAGGGCGCACATCGCAGGGATGGGTGAATGATTAGGGCTTTACGTCCTGTATTTATACACTAGGTAGGATAATTAGGACACGAAAAGGACACGGCAACATTGAGGTGAGGGTGATCGAAATTGCTGTCCAACATAAGTGCTGGCAACCAAGCCACAGCGATAATCGAATTGTGACCCAGCAATTGGCAACGCAGAGTGCTGCTACCAACTGGGCTATTTTCCAAATGACTTTAGACACAACAACCTTGAACATGTTGAATGAAGGCATTTTCTAACCTCCCCATATCTTTTGACACACATGGTGTTCACTTTCATAACACCATTGTTGAACTGCTTGTTTTTCTCCTGATTTATATCTTGAATAATCTTGTTGTTGTACATTGTTGTAACCAAAGTACAAATTGGACTTGCTCCACTCTTGTCGTTGCAGTGGGTAAGACTGGGTATCAGGTTATTCCGCCAAAATGTAGCCAGGTGCACTGGGGCAAAGCCAATGGGAAATTGCAACAACCTGCTCAAGTCCTACTTCTTGGTCCTTTGAATTCCAAGGGTAAACGCAGTACCTAATAGGATAAAGGTCAATCTATTACCATCACAAGGAGGCTCAGCTTGTTATAGTCGAAGAATGACAATAACTAACATTCAGCTGTTTGAGGCCATCAATGACCTCACAACACGTCCTATCCATTACATTGAATAAACTGTCAATTTGTCATCCAGTAACTTGCGACCTCATTGATGAGTGCTGTGACGCTCTATGTGACTTGTTTTGATGGCATTGAAAATATAGGATATGACCTCACAAATTGCTCATGGAGAATAACATAGCAAAACTGTCAGTGTCGATAGAAAAACTAGCAAGTAAAATATTTAGCCTATGGTATCTGACCATTGGTATTGGGACAAAACCGCCAACCATTCCGTTCGTCCCAACATTGAAGAAAACAAGATCCGAAGATCGGCACCGGTACCGAGCATCATTACCTGGCATCGGTAGGTTCTAACTGCAGAAAAATGCTCAACAACAAGTCAACAACTGTAGTAGGCCTCAGCTGAAATGCACATATCACTCCACACATACTATAGCCTCATAACTCGCAAGTAACGACAGTGCACTCACAACATTTGCACAACATGAGCCCATGAAGAGCTATTTCTGTCTCTTATGTAGAATACAAAGGAGTCATTAGTGAGTCACTCACCCTGTATATTCTGGCCTTGGACCGGTCTCGCCAAATGATCAGGTGCTGAGAGTCTGTGTACTGGTCGCCCAGTAGTTTGTTTTTGGCCCCTGCAACAAAATAAGCAACAAATGTAAGAAATGTAAGAAACGAAACAAATCAATCAGCAATGAAAGTTGCTCATAAAATGCTAATAATCCATATAATTCATGAAGTCATTTAGACATTGATGGATGGATGGATAATTGTCATTAATTGCGACTTTACTTCCTGTATTTGTGCAATATGGTCGACTATTTGAGACACAGAGAGGACAAAGCAATTGCACGAAGTATGGTTGAAACTGCTGTCCAACATAGGCAAAGCCACCAGAACTAGAATCAAGGCAGGGACCCAGCGAATGGCCAGAGCACTACCATCCCAGTCAACTCCCCTTCCCTCAATCCAGTTACCGGTAAAAGAATTGGGTGCTTGCAGCAGCTTGCTGATGTTGTGCTGGTATATCCCGATCAGCCCGGTTGCCAAACCTCGATCCTTTTTACAGAGAGAGCTAAATGCACATTATTGTTTGTGACTGCTGTATGAGATGAGAAAGCTGGGAGTCTGGCACATGCTCAATTCATTCAGAGATGCCAAGGGTATTTAATTGCCCCAGTATCATGAGTATGGAATACTGCATAGAACATGCCTCAAAACTGGGAGTTTCAGGAGTGAGATTGAACCTATAACCTCAGAGCCAGTGGTTCCACAAACAAGCACCCTGAACCATTAGGCCACTGTGTGATCAGTTGCACTGTCACAAAAAGACCATATCAGAGGCAAAAAAAACGTCACTCCTTCTGTCAGTTCTGATGTCACTTTTTTTCAAACTACTAGAATGAGAGATCTACCAAGAATCTGGCCGTTAAATGAACTTGACTTCTGGAGGTGTATTAAACATTAAATTTACAAATTGATCATTTTAAAATCATAACATGAAATGTTTGTGACAAGTCTTTCAGAATTCAGACGACCTTTCTGGCCACAAATAGTGTACAGGAGCAGAAGTCACAGCAGGACCACTTAACCATTTCAATCATTGGAAAGACCTTCTATTCTTGATGAAACAGGACAAGTGGAACAGCCCAAGTGTAACAACCTGAAGTCATGGCTGACTCTTTGCACATATCATCATAACATGACCTTGCTATTTCAATGCAAAAGCTTGGATCGATTCATCCATCTCAATGTCATTGGCCCAAGCCAGCAACACACAAGTTCAAGTTGTGTATTAGATTTATTTGCATTATAACATTACTATTTTGCAGTGAATATTATTGCACAATGAACAGGTGCAGTTTTGTATGATATCAGACACGTCATCTTCATAAATCCGTATAGCTTTAAATCCAGTCAAGAGAAGCAAGAAACCAATGTCAGCACTGAGTGAGAAACAATCTCCTTATGTCTGGCTACATCTGATCACTTGCTGCTGAAGTTCCATCAATATCACAGTCAATGTCATTGTTGTATCAGATTCACAGTGGATCTTAAAATGTGTCGGTCAGCAGACAAGACCTGTTTATACTGAAGTGATACATGTACTGAAACTTATAAGAGAACAATGCAACACAATTTCAAGTCACCATGACATAAAATCACAAAAGAGAAATTTCAACAGTGAAACCAACCTAAAGTTTGAGGTCGTTTGCTATAAAGAGATTAAATAGACAGATGTGTTATTTTTCATCTCAGCTGACCACATGGAAGGCAAACAGCCAAAACTGTCAAATAATCTACCAGGCATAGGCCTAATTATGGCATATATATATATATAGACTATTCAAATAGTATTCATCACAACTGATACATTCAAAAGAGCTACATCACATATGGGTTATAATCTACACAGACTATATAGCATAGTCACGTTGTATCAAGTGAGGTCAACTGGAAAAGTCAGCTTATCTGAACCTTGAATCTAAGGCAGATCTGATACCCAGTGCACTGGAAGTGGCCAATCAAAGTTCCCAAGCCAAGAAGCCAGACCCAAGGTTACCCAAAAAGTCAGAAGTTGCTTAAAATCTAAAACAAATGATTTGTATGAACGTTTTCGGGGAGTCATTACTACAGAGAACATGACATTGTACAGTGTTGTATGTTGATCCACTTTTGGTACATGTTCCCTGCTTCACTCTGATCCAGTGTGCCCTGACCCACTGTGCCCCACATGTGCTGACAATGTTTTCAAACAATTCGTCTCACTCTAATTTACAAGAATTATTTATAAAATATTGATCTATACTATACTTATCACATGGCATCCATATAGAATGATAATTTTTTTTTTAATGTGGGTGCTCCAAGTTTGACCTTTCAGATGATAAGGAAAAATTTATAATATCAAAGATTGAGTGGAAATTCCCTCAAAATCACCACAAAAATCAATTCTCTAAAGTTGTTCTTACTGGCAATCCAGGTGAGACCTAGTTTGACAATGTTTTAAAAGTTCACAAGTCCTCAGATTCACTCTGCCCTCAACTCCTCTGCATGTTGAGTCTCCATCGCAGGGACGGACCCAGGGGGGGGGGGGGATGGGGGGATACATCCCCCCCACCAGACCAAAATTTATATATTTTTACATGTTAATTTTATCCGCGCACAGTCGCGTTATGTCGTGAACTATGCGTTCCGCGACGCGATAGCCCGATAGACCCCCCCCCTGCAGGATTTTCTGGATTGCCCCTTGCTCCATCGTGCTGCATGTTGTGGATATGCTGCAGTGTAAGCCAACCATTGCCATACGTGTATAAGTCACTCAAAAAGAGCACCTGTTCAAAATTTCAACAAAACAACATATCAATCTCTCGCTGCCATTAAAATTAACTGATGAATGAAATATTTTTTTTCCACCTGAGCTGACGTGCAGCACAGCAAATTGTCCACATCATACACTCCAGCAAAGATTCTCTAGGTTCCAACTTCCCACTCTACATACTCTGCATCAGCACCCATAGGCACTGATAAGCTTATGGGGTACTGTTGTGTCTGCATTGATATAAACTACTTTGTAATTGTGTAGTAACTTGAATCAATCATCAAAGTGCTATTACTCCTCCTCTCTAACTGACAAGGTCTAATGGAAGGTGATATTTTATTCATGTTGGTAACTGGGTCTGTTGAAGTGTTTGACTTCAGTTCTTGTATTACAAATCATAATCGACCTGCTATCTCATCCAATGAGGTCAATATTCGTGCAATATGGCATGGGTGCAATATCCATGCGATACTGCAGCAATGAAGGTCAACCACATCTAACATTAGACCAGAGGTCTACCGAAAAACCAGGAAAATCACAGAATTCTGACCACAGACACCACAAGCAATATCCGTGTTTATTTCAACACCACAGGGGAATGGACAATGTGTCCTACATCTACGGTATACAATAATGACAATTATATATTCCTCCAGATATACAAACCATTGGATATTTTTGGAGGTTAGAATATATGTAAATCAGTACTTGAAACCAGATATACACTGGAGTTGACCATATTGACTAGTTGGCATTCAAGTTTAGCTGACTTTTACAACACATAAGTATTTTCAGTGGCAAAACTTGCACTTTTTTTCAAACCACAAATTTTCTCCCTTTTTCTTTTACACAGCTGCTATAGTATTATATATCTGAGATATTCTGAGCCTTTTCAATGCAATTGATTAAGTTATCAGTGCGCTATGCTAGCAACCTGGGCAGAAAAACACTTGGCAAGCAGCAGTTTGTGGAGATATCCATAATCTATAATCAATAAAGTCAGTAGGAAAACCAACCCAAAAAAGGTGTTTTGACTCTTCTGTTAAATCTTATCTTGGTAATTTGTGCATAACAACCTCAGCCAAGCATGTATCAAATGCAGGGCCTTCATATCTTGCATCATTTAAGATATAATCATGATAATATTCAGATTAAATCATTCACAATGGACATTTGACTACCTGACGAGATAACTGCCATAAACAAACATAACCTTCCTTCAATTCATTTTTTACCCAACACAGAGTTGATGACACTGTCAATGATGTTTTGAATATCTTCTCCATGAGAGCAGAGCAGAAATGAATGAAAAAACCTGCTTGGTTGAGAAAGCTTATGACATTCTAAAACAAATAGACCATCCTTCATTTTCCATGGATGCATAAACGTGCATATTAAGCTTTTAACTCAAGAAATATAAAGCTGAAGCTTTCACACATTTGCCCGAAAAACAACCTTGGTGGATGGAGTTTGAACCCAACAACACACTGAACACGGTCTAATCTATGACAAGGTAAACACTTGACTGGCAGTGGGCCTAGTTGTCGGCTGTCAGCCATCCAGGACTCAGGAGGCAGTCTACTCTCCACACATGCTGCGAGTCTTGGCCTCTTTTCTTCAACTTCTTCCCCAATCCAAACATATTTTGCCCCTGGTCACCTCTACAAAAACATGACCCAGAAACTTCACATGAAAACTACAGGGAACCACCCTGCCTGCATAGGAGGATGCAGGGAACATGAAGAGTAGGCTATTGCAGACCTGACGTCATAATTTCGTGGTTTATGTCAATGACCAAAATGAGAGTTTTGGCAGACATCAGTTTTTCTGGAGTGTTTTTTAAGAGGGAGGTTTTGGGTCTCCATGGTTACCCAAACTGACACTCAATGTGACCTCTGTTACTCATGTAACCTACATTAAATATACAGGCCTCTGGGTCACATATACGGAGCTTGAAAATTGTGAATAACAAAATAGGTAAATTTTCTCTTTATATTTGGTGTAAACCTGTGCTCACTGACCCAACTCGACAGGGGAAGTTAGGAATTGTGGTAAAAAAAAACAGTTCTGAACTCCCAAGATGGTACAATGATACAGCTGAATTCCAAAAGATCTATGGAATAATATAGAACACAAGGAGGCTAAAAATAGCACAGAGTTGATTTTATTGCTCAAACAACTTCATTGTTCACACAGCAAGCAAAAAAGAAATCGACAGAAAGTCTTGGCAAGGTTACGAATAGTGCAGAATTGGCAATAAGAGAGTTCATTGATTATCTTTGGAAAAGTAAAAGGTTCGGCTGGATGTCTACAGCCACCAATATCCCAGTGATCACTCATCATCTCCGTTGTGTGACTACATATCTCTCTGGTAGAGCCATCCAATCAACCAATACTGGCAGAGGACAAACAATGGCTGGTGCAGAAGGCTCAACCACAATCAAGCGAATCTACCAGATCAATAATTGAGACAGGCAAATTGGACCTTAAACACAAGCAAATTCTGTCGATATCTGTATTGAATTTTAGCTATTATAAGCAAGAAAAAGTTATCAACCATCATGTACGTATTCCTAAATCATTATAACAGAGGCCTGACATCAAATCGAGCAGATTGCTTGACAGCAGCTGAAGACGAGTCCTTGAATATAATGGTAGTGAAACCATCAGGAACACACAGAGAAAAGTAACCTCACAACTTGCCAGTTTCCATTTCTAAGTTTAATGGCTAATCTCATAAGCATTCCCAAAATAATGAATCAATTTCAAACTACCATTGCTGGTAAGAAGTGTGGAACTGCTGGCACAAATCCATATCCTTCAGAGAAATGTCACCTCAAATTGAAATACTGAGTATGATATGGATGAGCTCTGCATTGATTATTTGACAAAAGCATGGGAATATTAGTCTCAAATCAGGCAGAGCATGTTTATATTCTTGTCAGATATTAAAGAGGATACTGGTATCCTCTTCTGCAGTCCACAACCATTCTCAATCAAGACCAATAAGAGGGACTGAGAGGGACTGATCCAACACCACTCAGAAGAAACCTGGTAATTTCCCATAAATTTGACAGTCTATGACTTCGAAGGCACGCACACTAAAGGTATATACATACGGAGCAAAGTATGTTCATGTCACATCATTGATCATCACTCCCATGTTTAACCAATATAAAATGTGTAAGACTGAGTATGGCATGCTATGATAACATGTGCATCACTGGATGTATTAGTCATGAACGTGAATAATGGGATCCTTTGTAATTGACAGACTGAGGTCAATGATCAAACATGCGTGAATCAACTGTGAACAACTACTGAACAGCTGGGTTGCAACTTGCAAGTATTACTGGAGTGCCTGGAAGAAGCCGAAGATGTCACCATGACTAGCAATGTATGGAGTCAATGAACACACCTTGTTTGGTGTGTTTGCAGTTGTAAAATTGCAGGGCAGTGGCAGTGGGTATTGTGATTAATCTGGGTTGTAATCAGCTGATTGTGGTGATGAGGTATTTGCCTTCAGGACATTGTAACAAGCTTGCAAGAGTCCATAAACTAAATATAGAACTTTATCACACACCATCAGTGATTGAGGCATATTGCACTCGCATTTGAATTAATTTTCCTTACAAGCATTTCGCTGATTGCAAAGCCCCTCCCCCTTATGTCTGACCCACTGGTTCACTTTAGTCTTTCTACAAAAACATCCCAGGGCCGATTTCAGTATTTGTTCAACAGTCTCTGTACTTTGCCACAGACAAACAAGGCAGAGCTAGGAAAACCCTGCACAAGATAAAGTCTCAGTGGAAAACACTGCATAACTTTTTCCTGCCTTCCATCAGTGGCTATAATCCTGGGAGATCCAAGGTTGAATATCATGTGCAATACCACTACACCACAATACAAGCCAACGCCATATGATATCGCTTGGCTGCTAATCCCTTCAAAAAAGTTTAACCCAGTTTAGACAGCTTAAAAAGCCAGCTCTATGAAACCAGAACAAGGTGTGTATTGCAGACTACACCCAATCCACAAAGGGTGGTAATAGTTCTGCTTCCCAACCTCTGCACTGTACCACAGCACAACTGAGCACATACTTTTATTCACTGGATGACAATTGATTTACCTGTTTACATGTTAAATTGTGGAGCCATAAGCTGAGTTTTACTGAATTCCCAAGTTGCCTGGCAATGCCTGCAGCATCTAACCTGCTACATTTCCCTAGTTCATGCATAGCTGCAACTCTCACCAGCTGATATTCTGCGTGCTCTCTCACAAATTGTGACAAAACACGAGCATGTTGAGCCGATTACAAGAAATGACATCCATTTTCAGGTCATTTTTCGTTTCTTGATGACCTTACCTTGTGAATTGAAGAATGCATGGCCGATCCGAACTGGTAGGAAGAAGTTGTTGGGCTGGCTGTTCTTGCGCTGTTGCTCGTTGTTGTCCATACTGCTGGTCACTGTGGTCACTCCAGGAGGCATGGATAGTCACTAGATCAAAACAACTCGTCCCTCTCCTGAGAGAACGCTGGCTCATGGGTTGACAGCCAACAACAACAAAGCTCTCACAACCTCGATACAAAGTCACTCTTGTGTTGTAGAATAGCAAGTAGCAATGGTAGATCCGCCTGTGCCGTTCTGCAACCCAGTTGACAATCGATCCGCCCTTTCACTCTCAACTTGCAGCAAGCTATCCCTCTCGGCTATTCTCCCCAGCAAACAGCCTCGTCCTTGACCTTGGCCCAGTGATGACCCACGAGTCTCTCCCTCCGACGCTACGTCAATGACGACCGTCACTCGCAATGTCACTCGTTCTGTCACTCGACGACGCCGTTCCCAGCCCTCAGCTCTTTCGGCAGGCACAAGTCCCAAAATAGCACTGCAATGTTACAAAGACCAGCTAGCTCTAATGCTAGATTGTGATGCGCTCGGCCAGGGAGGCAATTTCATCTAATATTCGATATCATCAATGACAAGCCTCGAAGCAAAAACAAAACAGCATTTGGTATTGTTTGACATCCTCTTGACCTAATTCCATGAGCCCCTTTGATTGACATTCATAATGACAGCGACCCCACCCCCCATGCGTTCATGTTGACACATTGCTATTTAGGCCAGGCTGTGCATTTTCATATTGAGGGGAGTGCCTCCCCATGGCACAGTTGGCTCCGCGATCAATAACCTAACCCAGAAAAGGACCAATGGGAGAGGAGGGCCAGGAAAGGCGCCAGGGCTGCATCGCCAATAATGGAAGGTGGCAACTGGACTCACAAGGACACACGGAGCCCTCCATCGACCCAGCTCAGCCTGCTCAGGGCAACCTCTCTCTCCCTGCTCCATACATGTATCTATGCCCAGCTACATTTAATGACATAAGGACACGGTCAAAGCTTGTCAGGAGGCTGTCCCACTGTCTGAAGTTTTGCATGTCCACAGCAACAGTTGCATACATTTTCTGGTTGTTGAAACCATATCTGGTTCTGTGAAACTATGAGAGACTTTTAACCATTCACTGAAGTTGCTACTATCAAAGGATCAACAAGATTAGTTTTGATCAGATTATGCAGACTCATCAGCAAACCTGTCAGAACTTAGACATTCCCCAGGAATGAAGGGCTGACCCAGTCAGGTGTGACTTGTGAAAAACAACCTGGTATCAAACCTAGTGGATACTCGTGCAATCATTAATACAGGAAGGCATGGTTGGTGCTGCCACCTCGTGTCCTTAAACGAAGTCTCCCGATCCAGGAGAACCGCATGAAAGTTATCTCAGATCATGTAAACCGAAGTCCATCCATGAGAGATATCCAGAATCTGCAAGTGCCCTCTTTTTTTGGGCGCAATTTTGGAACCGTACAGGGCTTTTCAAAGCTTTTTCGGTTTTATTTTTCTAATTAAAATACATATTTCCAAAAATCGATTAGCTTTCCTCAGAATAACTTAGTCTCATTTTCCAACTTTTCCCACGATTGTTTTCGAAAGAACTATTAAAAGTTTGAAACTTTGGAGCCTCAATTTGGAGGAGCCCCGGATGCTTGCACCGACAAAGTTGGTGCACTAATTTTATTGGATAATCCACAATAAATTGAAAAGAGGTGGTAGTCCGGGGGATAGATAACTGAAAAGAGTTGGGGGCAGCTACCAAATGACATGCATGTCATTGGCACTGGGATCAAGTTTCTTTCTTCTCATTGAGGTTCAATGAGACCAACAGTTACTGGTAGTGACATGCAAGCCATTGCAAGGGTCATTCACCCGAAATGACACGTTCCATAACTAGAATGCCACACACACTATTAAAACTAACTGTGAATCGTGGTAAACTCACTTCAGCAAAGTAGACCCTCTGGGTGGGTAAACTAAACAATAACAAGCACAAGGCTGAAAAGTTTTGATCACACCATTTCAATTTGCCAGTGAAGTGAAAGGCAGATAATGATTTTGCATACAGTATAATTTCTAAAATGCTTCAATAAATAGTGGTGTGAGATACTCTTTAGTCCCCGGCATCCTTATCCAAGACTGAAAACCGATATATATATAATATATACTCATTTAGTTGCACACGAGTAAGAAATTTTGGAACAATGTGTTCATTTTCGTAAACCATTGCCCAATACATGTATGTAGGAGTCGTTTCCACAGTCCACAATACTCCCTACACCACAAGCCTGAACCTGACAACCTGCAGTGATTGATGGTTGTCCAGTATAAATGGCTGCTACCCGACAATACTTATACTTTAGCCTACACACGGAAAGTAACTCAATATTTTTTTCAATTCAAACCTTCTCTGGAAAACTACACATGCAAGACAGATTATAGTACTGTATGTATACAGTAATATACTATGTATACAGTTCTATGGACAGACGATGCTGTCAGTGGCATATCATGGATCACAACTGCCGGGACGGTTATGATTTATAGTTGTCTTGAATGTGTTGGCAGTTAGCTCAAACTCTTATAAATGCATGTATATTCACATGCATCCAATGCGGATGAAATGATTGGAATCACAACATAACTATTTTCCATTTGCGGGTAAGAGTTATTAATGTATAAATGCATTTACTATGATTTAGGCCTATCAACATGCTGAATACAATAATGTAACATAACTTTAATCATTAAACTTGTAATAACACAATTAGGCCTAATGCCTAACCAGGATTTGCTGCTATACTGAATCTATAATAACAGCAGACACGGAATTACTGTTTGAAAACTGCAAAACATTCTCAAATTTTCATGATTTCAAAATCTCCTGGTGTGACCGGTTTCTTTACAACCACGCACGCATGACTGTCACCAGAGCAGGCATTCTGTGACTTAGTGTTGACACCGCACCAATACATCCCGCCGCACGGCAGCGCTTGTCCATTCATTGACCAGTGGTCCACTCTCTTCAGTGCTCCCACTCCACATGTGGCCCCATCACCAGTTTGTCTGATGCAATTTGTAGATTTGCATCACGGTGCAAGCAGCCATCGCTAGACAGAGAGGAGACCACTATCTTGTCATGCAATGATCAGATGATTACCTTTGCAAGTTTGTAACACTATAGAATGTAACATGTGGCTACAAAGACTGGAAGAGGATTCCTGCGATGTGAGACCACAGCACTTATCATTTGGTAATAAGTAATCTTTCGTCGGCTGTGGAGTTTTCTCGGGATTTCCCTTCACTCCACTGTCTCCAAATCGCTCTTACATAACAAGGAACTAAAACACGATCAATGCTACAAAATGAACAGCCACACTAATTACACCAGACTGAGACTATAGTCGATAGTCACAACTTCTTAACTCACATGACCACAACTGCGCCCACTCGATGGAGATTTTAGCATAACAAAGGCCACTGAATGGAAGTTTACATTTGTTTCAAGACAGTCAACTACATTTATGCATCGGATTTCGCCAAGTGAATAAATTCCTGCTTAAATGTCTGAATTCTAACGTATTGGTAAATTATTAAAGACAACAGTATTGCTTCAAATCAATTCCATTGTCACTTGCATGATCCCTTAAACATTTTAAAAGACAAGTGGTCGATCACAACAGTTAGACAATCAAGGCAACACTCTTTTAAAAAATAACAAATGTGTTCTATAAGATGTTCATTCTTCTAAAATCTACATATTAAACCAATGAGATATCTGAGATATGGTAGAATATATTGAAGAAAGATATTTCTCTACATTTTCCGGCAGATCAATCTGACCTGCTCACTCCCGACCTTGAGCTGTCTACTCGTGTTGTGTATACATCTGAGTGACATTATGAATCGTTGCTCAGATGGCAGCTGTCCAAAATGAATGAGAGAATTGGCTACGACTCCAAGGAAATTGAAGAATAATCGAAGAGACCATAGATCTGAGATCTATATGAGACATATTTACAGCTACATCAGGAGGCATTATGAATGATTGTGTGGATATAGGGCAACACCTTTTGAAACTATACAGGTGCAAATTACAGAAATGATCACCGATCACAACACGGCATGAAATATGTCTGATTAGACCTCACAGCTTAAAGGGCTCCTTTTCAGATTCTGTCAATCTCTTTGGCTGTAATGACTCCAATAAGTGTAGTCTGATAGAAGTTGGTCCCATGACAGACATATTGATTCTCTCTATATATTAAAGTCAAAGAATGACAAGTGCTTACATTCAACTGTTCGCGGTCATCAACTGAGCAATGACCTCACAACTGGCCCTATAGGCCTATCTATGCGGCTATGCCATTGAAAAGAAGTGTCAATTTGTCATTGAACAACTTGTGACTTCTCACTGATGAGTAGTGCTGCGACTCAGTAGGTGACTTGTTTTGATAGCATTTAAAGCATAAGGTAAGATATGACCTCACAAATTGCTTGTGCATGAGTTACATGTATAGAGAATAACATGGCATGGCATGGATATGATCTCACACGGAACATTTCAGCGCAATTCTGTAAGCACTTGACATTCGTGTGCTGTAACTCCCTGAGTCCCCCCTTTAAAAACTGATGTAGTCACACAGACAGAAATGCAAACTCCATACATGACATACTCAGCAGCTCAGGCAACACATGTAGTCTTAGGCTATGCAGGTGCATTACGACAAGTCCATTATGACTATTATACCAACATTTACCAGAGAGAATGCACATGCAAGGAACTAATTCTACCAAAACAAGTTGTTCAGGTGCGGATGCCACAACACTGGCACCTACATCTCACACCTGTGTGTCAGAATGACGGGAAAAAACACGTTTGCAAATAATACCTATCAATATCAGTGAACAATGCCACATATTGAGATTATAGGCCCAACTTTCGTTTTTCACAAGCCACACCCACTCTCAATATATACACATTGCAAAAGAGAATTAAAAGATCAAAGATCGAGTAGGCTGAAGGCTTTGGATCATATGTTGTAGTACAAGATCAATTAGGCTCAGGTTGGTTGTAACTCAAAATGCTCTTTGATCTCAGGTCAGATATTTGATTCAGGCTCAACTCTAAGGTTAGCAGAATAACCAGGGACTTGAAATGGAATTCAATTTAACTGCAGTATTAACTGCAGTAGGCCTATAACTGAAAGAGGAGTTCTCTAATCTACTGTCTCAGACTCTCGGTGACTGTCTCCATGACTCAGAAGCTTTTAACTTCTAACCTGCTTGGTCTTTCAGTTTAGTCCAGTTCGGTCCAACCACAAATGAAAGATTTGAACCCATTCGGTCACCTGGCACAAAGTCAGTTTTGTATGCTGCAGCATTGCTGCTTCCAAGAAATAGTCTCAATTTCATGGCACATTTACAAAGTTTCTATTCAATATTTACTTGAACCAGAGTTGGACTCGGCAATCACATTCTATAAGGAAGTAGTCAAGGCCATCAGCATACTCAGAAGCAGCCCAGGTTTCTTCCAGACAAAATTTGTGTGAGTTCTAGACACTCAGTTTATGTGGACCACTCGCTAGAGCTCACGGAATTCTACACTAGCCACTAGGTGGCGACACATGCCAGCATATGTTCTGCCAAGGCTGGAAAAAGCAGTGGCAATGAACAGCAGTCAACTTGTAGACAGCCATTCCGCCAAATGTTTGTTTGCGTCATGGCTTTTTGGTCGTTTTACTACTGGAGTATTTAACCTCCTGTCTCACATTGCATTATAACAAATCACCCTTGATAACAAAGCATGACTCCTGTTGGAAATGACTGAAGCATTTGTTGACCGATCTCTCCAGGTCTCTTAGTACCTGCCATTTAGCAATTTACAATGCAAGGGAGCTCAAAAGGTCGAGTGGAATTTATAGTGGCATTTTTATGGATCTATTTTCTTCTTCCAAATAGCATCATCAACAAATATTTGAGCAAAGAAAGGTCAGTCTAAATCTGCAAAATAGCCCATGCCCTGAAACAGAGGGATATGAGCGAAGCAATTAAGCCATCTGAGCATGTCACTGAATGTACTGTCTTCAGTACATTTTAAACTGAAATGTCTGACAAATACGTCACTGAACGAAATGTGGCATCCCTGGAGATTGATATGATTCATTCGCGGATAGTGATATAGTTGTGTTATAAGATGATAGTACATCGGGAGTTATGCTTTTTTATCATATTCAATTCTCACCCTGGGAACTCACTTTAGTCCGAGCCCATGTGACAATAAATGGAGGCGGGTTGTATCCAGTACTCTATGCTGGGGCAATTGGAAGACCCTGGCCATCCCTGAATTAATAGGCTATGTTCCAGACCCCTAGTCTTCTCATCTCATCATCATACGGCGGTCACCAAAACTAAAAGTGCAGCTCCCTCCACAAAAGATGACCAGTGGTTGAGCTGCCCCGGCTGATCCAACGTACACCAGCACAACACTAGTCAAGTAAAGGTCACAAGAATTCATGTGAGTCACAGAGAGTCATCAAAACAAACACAATGCAATACAATTAGTACATTTATATGAAATGATCCTTTCTGTTAATAGGCAAGTAGAACTACAGACATAGCTATGACATCACCCAAAGCATCAAAATAATCAAACATACTTCCCTGGCTGTAAATTTGCCTTGACTGTAAAGATAATGCCAGTGTGTCGCAGTAAAGCATGCCACAGCAAAGCCAACAGCCAAATGAGCAAACTCCTAATTATATTCATGCATGGAACATATTCACAGATCTCACATTAGGAATACATTGCATCCAGGCATGCAGAGAGACAACATCAGTCAGCGCAGTCTGAATGACAATATGCCTATCTTGCAATTACTTTTGCTGCTGTTTTGCATTCATCGTGTCCATTGCCTTGTGAGCATGTTACAGTCATCTGTATTCATTTCTGCAGATTCTGCTTCCATGTAATTTTGGTTCCATGACTTCCACCCGGCTTTCAGTATCAGTCTGCACATGGGATGTGCAAGTAATGAGGTTGTTTGTTGTGACTCAAAGCAATTGGTGCATTTGGGAGAATGATGACAAGCGTTGCAGCACAACTTTCCCAGAATTTATTCACTTATTATTAAGCAACGTCAATACTGCCACTTTCATCATGATGAGATCGAGGAAGTTCAAACAGGTATGCCACGAAAAGGGCTGCGATACAGTTATCATATGAGCTGATCAGTACTTTATAAAGACCTACAGTGCCGCCTGTAAATAAGTGAAATTCATGATATTGTGCAATTGCATCAATGTTAAACATCCTTAACCAAACTGCTTGTGGAGGCATGAATTCTCATCCTATAAGCAGAAAACATATTGGGTCATAGAAGCCGATATGTGAGGCATGTGGGATAACAATGGCAGCAAATTTTCTCTACTGTAGTCGGAGTTAGGTATGGGTCAAAGACTCAAAGTCTTTGATAAGTAAGTGAACCACCCTTCCCTATGTTTTAACATTGGGCCTGCGTTTCACTTACTTATCAAAGACTTAGACCCATACCTAACTCCGACTTTAGCAAAGAAAATTAGCTGCCATTGTTATCCCACATGCCTCACACATCGGCCTTTATGACCCAATATGTTTTCCTTTCATTGGATGAGAATTTGTGCTTCCACAAGCAGTTTGGCTGGGGATGTTTAGCATTGATGCAATGGCACAATATCATGCGTTTCACTTATTTACAGGCAGCACTGTATCACCCACAGAGGTACACTCTGTGACATCGCCTATTTCATTCACAAGTTTGTCACACCTCTTTTCGTTCTAAGATTGCCCTCTCTGCACTATCATGTAGAATCTAAAACGAAAGGCAAACGCCTAATCAAACAGCTGGTCTCTTTCCGTTGACTAGTAAATCGCCGGAAATATAAGAGGAGTTAAACCGATCACCACATTACTGCTGCAGAAGCAGTAAGATCATGTCAGTGGCCGATTTGTATGGGGGTCCTTTGACTATTTGTGAGTAGCTATTAGCCAGGGGCCTTAATCTAATGGAAGACACATGGATCCCCAGGGAGCAGTAGGCCAAGTGAAAGCCCAGCTGCAAGGCTATCCATTCTGATCACACTTAGCAAGGACTGAGGGGCAGACTGGGCCACAGAAAAAGCGACATATATAAATACACGATCCAGAAAAATGACCCAGACATCTTCGCGGAGGGTTAACGCCACCCCTTGATCATGTTATGTCTGAAGAAGGAGCAAGACCTGGTGCTACCAGGCTTGTTAAGGAAAATCTACAAACAGCCTTACAGCCACCAAAAAGCCACCACATATACCTCCCACTATGTGTCAATGACCACAAAAACAATGCTGTGTGACACAGGAGTCAAAATACGTAGGGCAAGTTGACCTAACTTCAGCCTACTTTGGTTTTTGGTTGCTTGTCATTGGCTGGCTATTCATGGGAATAACCTGTAGCTGTGGACCTAACCCCAGCCTTCACTCCTCTTTACGACTATATTGTAAAAATACAACCACATGCTTTATAAGGCAGTGCAAATGTGTTCAAAAGACAATAGTGGGAAATGTACCTAACTTCAGCCGTGTTGTACCTAACTTCAGCCTAGGGTGTACCTAACTTCAGCCCCGCACCTAACTCCAACCAGTTGATCCTATTCTTTCATAAAAAACAGCAGAATGATTTAATTTGGCCTTAATTACATACCTGTATATAAAACATGACAGTCTGAAAAAAATCAATGCTCCAAAAATGTATTTCAAAAAAGCTTGGAAAGAAGTCGTTGTTTTCACGGAAAGAGGATAAAAATTTCTTTTAAACTCCAGTTCAGGCAACTGGTCTATTCCAGTATGCCAGACATTAAAATGCTTTAAAAATTAAATTTTTAGATAGATAGATATTCAGGGATGAATAAACAAACTTCTCATGTGAGATGTATTGGCTGGAGTTTGGGAAACCTGGGGGCTGAAGTTAGGTCATAAGGGGGCTGAAGTTAGGACCATGGGGGCTGAAGTTAGGTAAGATTGACATGTCTTATAAATCACCTAATTCATTGAATGATCAAGTAGAAAATATTGAAAAAATCTTACTTTATTGAAAGATTACTAATTTTTACTTGTGATGAAACTTTTTTTGGGCTGCTCCTGCTTTAGTGAATTGGTACAGCCAATTGACAGATTTAACGTTTTATCAAACTTTTTTTCGTTTCGCGTTGTATTCGCGTCGCAAAACAAGCAAAATGCGGTCTACCAAAAAAACATGTAAAATTCCTGGTTCATTGTTATGATGGTCAAAACGTTTTGATAATTTATTCTAAACACATTGACAATAACTTTAAACCCAAATACTGGCACCTTGGCCTCACCAAAATTTAATTACAAGGAGTTTTCTGTAGGGGGGCTGAAGTTGGGTGAGAGGCTGAAGTTAGGTCAACTTGCCCTAATCTCCATGTAATGATACCCTGGATGCCAAAGGATATTGCATCAAAATAACCATACATTGGAAGCAACATCTGCCTGGCTTGATACTTCTCCTGCAAGCAGCAGCCAAAAGCCAATTTTCACTCAGCGCTTCTCTGTTTCTGCTATTCTCTTTCTCAAAAAGAAAAAGATGATTGTCTCCACATTTGCAGTTCTCCCAGCCACCATTGCTGTTTGCAACAATGGAGATGCATGATCTGGCAGTTCTTCCTTGGTTGGAAAGTTATTTCTCACATTTTTCAGCAAATTCCCCAGAAGCCAACTCGACGATACTTAATGCATAACAACATGTTAGTTATATAGGTTAGACCCCCTTGACATTTGAAGAGGCAACGATATTGATGGGGCGTTGGGGGTGTTGCCCCCTCACCCCTTGCTCTCTCAAGGATCACCTTCATGCTGTAATCCTTGGATTTGATAATCATATATCGTCTAATCTAACCAAGCAATGTATTCAACCAACCAACCAAGAAAAAGTCAGAACTAAGAATGTATGAAACAGCGAAATTTAAAGATAAGCTAATGACTCGACTAGTAGGAGGCGGCTGATTAATAAATGCTGACACATCTGTTACTGCAAGTTTGCAACACAGCAATGGGGGATGCAATCTGTTTTATCACATATCCTATAATTATTGATGACTATAGACTAGCCTACTGCAGGGTCCCGGAGCACTGCCTGTCTCGGTAGTCTCTTATCTAATGTGATAGATTGTGGATGTGTCCCTGGCGAAATACATTTTTCATCCAGTTATGGAGTATCCTGCATGGTATTTCTGTACTACATATACATTGCACCTTCTGCACTGCAATTGCCACCGGCCATAACATTGGCCAAGAGCGCAATACGGAGCTTTGACCAGTCGGACCCAGTAATAATATAATAGGATCACCGTTGAAGGCAAACCAAAGGACTCAAAATAGATCAAGAAACTTTATCCAGTTTTTGGCTCCTGCCTACCATTGCGAGCCACTGTGGCACCAGGAAGAAGGAAATCGATCAACATGATCTAAACTACTAACTACCAAACTAATCCAGCCTAGCTTTACCTATATTTGTAAATCAAGACCGTGTCCATGATATATTGCCTCCAGTACGGTATCAACAGTCAACCAGCAGGAATAAGCAATGACATATTGTTTCCAAAAACAATCACGCGTCATTCACGATTCATGGAGACAGGGAGCGCTGATTCCCTCAGACCCTGATGCAATTGAATGTCCAGTTTCATCATCCGCAGACACATGATGACATGTCCAGTGAACCCGATAATAGCTTCAATCAGCGCAAGCGATCAGTAGCAAAAACAGTCATCCACACCTGTACCATTGTGCACGCATATGGAACACTGACCAATGTTGTGTGGATCTGTGCAACTCAATCACACATTTATGACATTGCTTTTGTTGTGATAATTGCACTGCTGAGTCCAGTGCAGACAATGCCATAACCAACATTGTAGGCCAACTATGACAGTAATTGTGAGCCGAAAAATGGAACCCATGTCATTCAAAAAATAAGAGGCTTTTGAATCGCGGCAAAAGCATATATATAGAGAGCATATAAAAGTTCAAATTTGACAATTCAACTCAACATGCTCATGTATTTGTATTGTTCCGAAATATTCAGTACACACATAACGATAATGACTTAAAATATTATAGTACGGTACTCAGAAAATTACGAACTCTGCACACTGGTTGAATATACACACTTATATTAGGGACCCCACCTGTTCACAACCCAACCCAAATTGTATTGTATATTGAATAGAGCATAGATTAACCTCTATTTTGTATAACCTACAACAGCCCATGGCGATCATAAGGTGAGGTCAAAATTGTATTTGAAAGGAGTCAGCAAGAATGTGTATATTGTGTTGAGTATTGAGTGGTTCAAATCATTTCATCTGAAGTCGTGCACAGCTGTGCAGAGACAAATGCACACAATCTACTGCAAGTTTATTGCTTGTGTTTATCACACCACCAGCCCATGCACAAGCCTACAGTCTGCATTGTTTACAACAACTCCACCTTGAATATCCTATACCATCTTGTGATGCTTGTCCTGAAGCCAGTGTCTGCTACACTGTACAGGACAATACTACATCTAGTACATAGCCAAACCCACTGAATGCTAAACACAGGGTGGCATCAGGTTTTTGTGTTGAACAGTTTCCTGAAAACAAGATAACCCAGGTGGATTGCCCCTAGCTACCCCACAATAATGTAAGTCGCATTTGGATCCTTCCCAAGTAGCTAGGATCTAATCTAGTGTTACGCAATTCCTGGAAACCAGCAGAGCTCCAGAGCCTAGCAACCTAGATGCTGGTGTCAGTGGTGATTCTGGGGATCAATCAATTCCAGTGCAAAGCTGAGGACTGCTGTCTGCCATATTCATATACGTGTATATGCACTGCAACTGTACATAACTGACTCAGAATCAGGTTAGAGTACTGGTATACAACCAGGCGAGGTATGCCCAGAAATAGCCCACCTGGGCAGGTAAGAAGAAGAGAGTCAGAATGCTGCTCTCCTCACCAGACAGTGCCTAGAAATGCAACTCTTACCGTCATTGGACCCTCCAGCAGGATGGGTCGTGTCCCACACACTCTCCATGTCCCAGTGATACTGACTACTTCCAGCCTAAGTCCTGTGCAGCAATGAATGGCTGGCCAGCAAGGTCATGCAGCATGCCAACAAGATAGCCAGCCAACGTTGGCTGTACAACCAGCCTCCTCATGTATATATGCACCAACTACACACAGCAGTTGCCTGGCTGGCCTGGACTGCCTCCTCGTGGATATCACAGTACACAGCAATCCCAGCAGAATCTGAGGCTCTGAACAGACAGCAACATACTGCAGAGCAATGACTGCAGCTGCCCGAAGAACAGCAATTCCAGACAACACAGAATTGCTATCTCTACAAGACTCAGGCTTCCCCTTTTACTCCAGAAAAGCCATTAGCACTTACTTTAAGATCTTAATCAAAGTCTTAATCAAAATGTTTACTCACCAAATATTGGAGGACTCATTGCCAACTGGAAGGAAAGAAAAGAAAATTTGGATGAAGGGAGTGGAAAACAATTACAGCTTAATGGTTGAACATATCTTTAAATCACTTAAGAAACAAAGAAACGATCTGATTGTTCGAACGAGTCAATTGCTTTAAAGACAACTGCCTCATAACATTATGGGTCGACCGTTTAATGTCTCAGTAGCGGCAGCAGCAATTATTTATTTCTAGTGTTCAAAGTCCCCGAATGTTCATTCCAAAATCAATCAACGCCTTACAGGGTTGGCAAAAAGGCAGCCGTAAACTGTTTTAGGCATGGCATGTGCCTTAAACTGCCGTAAACTGCCTTAAAGTGGCAAAAACCGCCTTTTACTGCCTTAAATGCCTTTTACCCCAAATCGGCCTTAATTTGCTTCATCCAAAAGCCCGAAAATAGCTAAATATGCCTACTCATGATTGAAATACAGATTATTTGTCATTAGAAATATTATGAATCAATATTGCATGTTTGTTTTGCAAAAATTAAGAAGTAGGAAAATATTTAATTTTTTTGCTAAATCTACACAATACCAAGCAAAACTTAGCATTTTGAACTGAATTTGGGGTTTAAGGCAGTTTACGGCAGAAAAGTGCCTAAAACTAGTTTTCGGCAAGGCGGTTTTTACCGGTAAAAACCGCCTGGTAAAAACCACCTTGCCGTAAACTTGCCAACCCTGACGCCGTTAACACCCAGAACAGAAATTATTGATTTGAAGACTGTAAAAAAACCTATTAATATTTCACCAAAACTGAGCGAGAAAATATTTAATTTACAAAAAAAATTATAAATCCCCCCCAATCCCGGATATTAAATGGTTGCCCCTTACAGATTTACAATCCATGTCAAGAAGGATGCTCCTGGAAAACTTCATATTGAAACTTAACTCACTTGCAGAATCATATTTTAAGAATCCAATTAGACATTATTGATTTGGGAGACTAAGAAGCAAATTACAAAATCGAGAAAAAGTAACTTGTTGCAAGTTGAAAAGTCTTTTAACGGAGCTGAGAAAATATATCATTAAGACTTAAGAGAAAGATTCTGATTAAATTACTCCCACGTAACCTACTCATGCTCAAGATTAGATTAGGACATTAGGTGATGTCGGCAAGCAGTGATTGGATTACTGGACAATATGACAAAGTGACAACAACATTTACAGCAGCACGTACCTTCTTGGCCAGGGCAGCGTTGCGAGCCCTCATTACCGATGAGGTGGTGTTTTTGGGTTCCGAATAAGCCCGGTGTCTGAAATGTTCCACCGGGAAAGAGGAGGAGGGTCCGGGTTGAGCTCGGATGGGGTTTTCGGCCAACAACTGGCCCATGGGAGTCACCGGAGGACTGACACAAGGTGTGTTTTGGGGGGTAGTTTGAACGCTGGACGACCTTCCACGCGTCGTTCTTGGATATTCATGTTCATGGATTACGGGAGGGTCGACCGCACTTGCCCTTCGTGGCTTACCAGGACCTCCCTGGCCCGGTTGACGAGGTCGGAAGCCTTCAAAGAGACTTTTCACCTTACTGGGAGTGGTACTAGGTGAACTGCCTCTGGAACTGCCCCTTGAGTCATCCCCTGACTTGTGCTTCTTTCGGAAAATGTTGCGAATCCCAGCTCCCATGGACCCAGAGCGCGGACGCGAATCTTCTGCGGGATTCATGTCTGTGGAGTCGGTGTCAAGCAGCGGCATGGCGAACGCACTCAGGTCCTGCAAATATAATAAACAACATATGTTACTTAAGTCTTCAATATCCCACTCGATTTCTAAAAGTCAAATAAAATTAGCATACATTATTCAGTGTCAACCAAGTTCATGTGTTTGAAAAGAACATTCTCCAATAAAAGACACCAGCAGCATTCGAAGGAAACAAAGGTCATTGGTGGGATGGAACCACAATTGTGACACCAATGAACCCACTTGCAATTTACAGCATAGGGCTGATGCATTGCACAGCTCTACAAATGATACTGTATAAAATTACGCGATGCTGCAAATGAGAAAAATAAAGGTGGTCACGAACTGTGACTTGTGTAAGCACGAAATTTGAGTGGCACCATAAAAATACTATCAAAAACATAGGGTGATCAGACTATTCTGCAGTGAAATCCATAGGCATATTGAACCGGGAAGCAGGGCCCACGAAAAAAAAAAGACTTCTTTCATATAAACAAAATGAGGTCTCGCCTCAAAGGGTGCCAACTGTTTCGCGAGCCACTGCAACAGCGTATTTATTGCAATACATAAGCAAAGACACCTACCACTTAAATCTTAGTGCAAAAGGAGAAATCAACAGATTGCATCACTGTAACTTAGATAATTCAGATAAATGAGGAACTGCAGCCAGTTGAGGAAAGTCACTTCACATTCTCCAAAGCAAACAAATGGCAATCCCATAAATTGCCATAATCATAACAAGAACACAGCCACTGAATGTCAGAAACAAAAAGTAAACATGTGGATTCTGATAAAAATACAGAGGAGCGGTGCCATGGATGGAAGGATGTTTGGGGCTTTACGTCCTGTATTTATGCACTTGGTAGGCTAATTAGGACAGGAGGAGGACACAGCAATGAGGCGAAGGATGATTGTAACAACCGTCCAACATAGGTCCAGGTGACCCGGCAAGAGCTGGATTCGAACCCTGGTCCCTAGACCCAGCGATTGGCAGTCCAGAACGCTACCACCAGACCAACCCTTCGGTATGTCAGTCGATTCCTGCCAAAACTACTCAATGAATTTCGATTTCTTTGGCATGCTGCGTTTATGTGCATCACGCAACCCCTGATCACCTTTCGGTGGCTGTGGCTGCTTTTCTTGCACCACAATTAAAGAAATTCCAAAAAAAAAGGCCTCTACCGCTCAGTACTACAGAGGTATGCGATCTCCGAGCGCTCGTTCTTGTTGCTCGAAAAATGCACGCGAGCCTGTCATGAGGAAACAAACAAGCTGTATAGCTCAATGAAAGAACAAATCCTAATAGTTGTAATTTGTTAATAATATGATTTAAATACCAATAATATGTGATTGACATGAAGTAAATTGACATTGTATAATCAGCATGACATCAACATGTTACAACATGACATTATCATCTGTAAATGTTGTTTATCTTAACTATGACTCTTGAGTCATTCAAGATAGGCAATCAATCAGTAGAAATCAATACAATGACTCGGCACCCAATCAATCACTGTTCTCAATGTCATACCATTTGATGATCTTGCTCTCGAAAATCCAACCTGATATGATGCAAAGGCAAACATCAACAGTTGAAATGATTGCATGGAGTTACTCAGCCACAGTATATGTATATTTACATATAAAAGCATATGCATAGGTACACCACACATGTATGTTGTCTTCTTTTTCTTTTTTATGCAATAGCCTTTGCCCTAGTAAATTATGGAAGTTCACTTCTCTTATATAGGCCTGGATGTATAAGGACAGATGAGTCAACATAGTCATTGTTAGTATCAGTCATGGACTGCAGCTGCAGTTATTTAGACAACCATGATGGAAAGACAGCCAATTAAGGTAACACTACACTCGATCAGTGAGCCATGTAAAAAGCACTGCCAGAAACCAGATCACAGCAGAAGCCAAGGGACAATCAGGTCAAGGACAAATGAAAACCCACATCAAAAAACAACCATTACTAGCTTTCATCCGCTTATACCATCATCTTGCATATAGCCTATATATTTTTTTCCTGTGTTAGCTGTACAATCACACCTTGTGAATCAATAATCACGGTCAATCTAAATCCAGGGTAGGAAAAAAATATGAGACAAAAAAAGAGACCGGGAGAGAGAACACAAAGCCAGAGTCAGACACATGGTGATGGGAAACAAGAACCCACCCAGGGAACCCCTGGGGGGGGTTCTCACTATATGTTGGTCTACACCTATGCTCGGCTGAAAAGGGCTCTTCAAGGGCTAATTTTCCCTAGCTAAGGGTCCTAAAATGAGGTCTGAATATTCCTAGACATGGTCCAACACTTCCACCACTCCGAATTTCGCGTAAAAATCACCTTCCAAAGGACATCCGTGGTGGCAAAAAAGAAATTATTTGGGACAAATAATACAGCCGACCCGAAAAAAAAGCCTCTTTGAGGGCGAATTTTCCCTAGGCCAGGGTCCCATTTTTGGGTTCCCGGCACTCCGTTACTGGGTCTGGGTGCGAGACGCTCAGCTGAGCACCCCCGTCATATTTCGGGGCGAGAACCCCCCCCCCCAGGGAACCCACCAGGTGCAAAATTGGCGGTGAAAGTTTGTCATATTAACAGCAGTCACTCATTTATGCATAAGTCAATCTGAAGACAAACCAGTCATTCTGACAAAAGAGGTGGAAATCATTTGCAAAGTTTTATACATTATATCACAGGCAAAAATCCTTTCAGCCCAGACCTGCCAAACAGCAAGGAAATACAACAAGGTTCGGCACTCCTGATTTTCGTGATCCCATTAGAAGGCCAGGATGACCTCAGTGTCTCGTCTCATTGGTTTATCTGATCTGGGCCAAGAAATCAGTGCCCCAAAGGTCATGAAAGCTTTCAGTCAATGATGGAGTGTTTTACAGATTGATCAACCTTGATGTGATCCTCAAATTGACGGTTACTGTTTTGTGTTGTTAGTTTCTATTTTTGTCAAAACCTGTATGATAAACTGTGAATTAAGGAATTTAGCAATAAAGAAAACACAACTGAATGTAAAATCTTGCAATTGGTCCAATAGCGTTCTCAGCTTGGTCTGTCACCATGCTCACATCTCCTCTTTGTTTCAAACGTGCTTAAAACCGCCCAATCACCTGATCACAATTGCTGTTACAATGAACCCCAAGGTCAACTGAAGCAACCAGAGCATGCAGCGGTCACTTTGGGGTTTGGGCTTCTGAATTTCTCATGAGCTTTTGATCTTTCTTCAGCATTATAAACAGGAATTCTAAGATTACGAAGGTGTGATATGTACAGGAAACACTTCAAAACATCGTCAAATGTTGTGATGAACTCATACCAGGCAGAGTAAATGTTTTAGTGGTGATGTGGGAAGCCTTAGAAGCTGGCCTTGTTGATTTGACCAATTCTCATGTGAGGCACCTTGTTGTATTTCATTGCTGTTGGATAGGTCTAAGCTCAAAGGATTTTGCCTGTGATTATATGAATGTATTATGGATGTATTTTCGGGCGTCATTTTACACAAAACCTGGCAAAATAACTTTTTTTTCATATGATTAAACGAATAATGCCGCAAAAGCAGTCTTCTAAAGGGCTATAGATTGAACCAAAACTGTTTATTATTCTGCCTTCAGGAGCATTTTTGCATTCACTTACATTGGTATTCCCACAGTCTAAGATTAACCAATACATATCTCTTATCAACATTACAGATCGATAATTTTTTCAAGATTGCAAAACCTTAAATAATCAATTACCTCCATTAGATATCAAATTCAATCAATCAATCAATCAATATACACTATGAATTTTAGATAACCAGGGAGATGACCAGATAAGTACTATTGATACGTAACATTGAACATTGAACATCGATAAAAAGACAAATAACTGATTCCCACCTCAAGCTGAGTCCAGCAGCAACAGTATTATTCCATGAACAGCACCTTCTAAGCAGCAGAGACTTTCTGTAGCTTTTAGGCAGCAACTAAAGCTTTCAGAAGATCAGGAGAACCAGCGCCCCACAAAGGCCCCCACTAAGGTTGCCACAAGCCATCAAAGCTTTACGAGGAACATGTAAAATTAGTCAGAGCAACAGCCCAAGCTGATAGATCCGCAGATAAAAATAGAGTCGTTGTCTATCTCCCAGTATCTCTGAGTGTCTGTCATTGAGTCTGTGACCAGTAATCTGGAGAGCACATGCAATGGCACTTTGCAGTCTACCAGGTAGCACATTACTAGCACAGTTGAGTGATGGTTGATGCTTTGACAGAGAACATCCCACGACACTCACATACACGTCACCAGGACTCCTGCAGCCTGCAGGCTTCTTTCTCATCCATAATCATAAATGCCCTGACATTAGTCCAAGACTCCCAAGCCGTTCTGGTAGTCCTGCTGAAGGGCCTGCTTGTATCAAGAGGTTGCTTACCAGAGTCACCACTCATGAGTTACTTTCTATAGAAGGACCCAGAAACTCTGTGATGGCACGGCCAAATAAGAGAACTTCCATGATAACGGAGAGTAAACATTGTTACACAAGTGACTTGACCAATAACTCCAGGCATGACCAATGGAGCACAAGGGCTTTCAGTGGCGGATCCAGACGGAGTCATCTAGGGGGGGCCCGGGCGTGTTGCATTTGCGGGCTAGAGTCGCAGCGTATTTTCGTCAAAATACTATTATTAATCTCGGTGGTCTGGGGGGGGGGGCCGTGCCCCCTAGGCCCCCCCCTGTATCCGCCACTGGCTTTCGTGTCAAGCAGGGTTGGAAAAAAACCGGGTTTTATTCATTTTGCCCAGCCACCGGTCAAAACCTGGTTTAAACCGGGGTTTTTCCCCAAAATCCGGGCTAAAAGCGGTTTTTATTTATTTGAACGCCCGTTCCATCTTAGAGAATCTACTTCTTTAACTCTGA
The DNA here is from genome assembly GCA_026936325.1 of Platynereis dumerilii. Taxonomy (NCBI): domain Eukaryota; kingdom Metazoa; phylum Annelida; class Polychaeta; order Phyllodocida; family Nereididae; genus Platynereis; species Platynereis dumerilii. The sequence goes on from JAPTHN010000001.1 coordinate 161,355,110, forward strand.
GCAAGGGAAGCAACATTGGTTCATCTTTGTCAATTCAATATTAGGCCTACACAAACAGCAGAGACGACTAGAGATGACTATAGATGTGTACTTCTTGCTTTCTACTAAAAAAAAAACTTTAAAAAGTCAAAATTCTGAAAACTTGCAGTGTAGCTTCTTAGTTTGACGGCCAGCTCAACAGTTATTGAAAGAATCTTCTCTAATTTTGGTTGGACATCCAAGCTGACACCCAGAGAATTTAAACCAGACGAATCACCCTTATATTGTATAAAATTGTATATATATTATCATAAATTTACTATTAGTTACTCATAGACGTAACACGGTCTAACATAATATATTTTAGATGGACAAGATTATTGGGGTGAATGCATCAATCGGCTTTTGCATTGTTGCCTGATAGGTGCCATAGTCAAGTGGTAAAATAACAAAGAAAAGAGATCTGTTTGATGTTATTGTTAGTTCAGCTAACTTGCTCCCCAATTTCTACTATTTGTCATGCTAATTGCTAGACAATTTGCCATTTTACCCGGATTTTGACCACTTTTTGGGAAATATCCAATTTTGCCCGGTCCGGGTTAAACCCGGGTTTAATCCGGGTTAAACCCGGGGGGTGGGTTTTTTGTGCCAACCCTGGTGTCAAGTTCATGCAGCAATTCCACGACGATCCCTTCTATGCATCTCATGCAAGGAATCAATACGAGAAGTTGGAAAAATAGACAATCGCCAGGTTTCATAACTTCACTAATATTTGCCTTTTTTACAGCATGTCAGCCTGTTATAGGCAAACATTGCACTGAAAAAACAATTGATAAGACTTGCACTTTTTTCAGAAATTGTTTACCTGATTTAAGATAAAACTTGATTTGGTGTCTCCCCGACCAGCTAACAATAGATACTGCTGCCAGTGCTACTAACAAGATGACTCTGCATGTATGTGAAGATACACGTTGTGGAAAAACTATGTCAGACCTTACTTGATCATTTGAGGCTACCCAGTTTCATTTGAGAATACCCAGTTTGTCCTGCAGTGTGGAAGGAGCAGTACATATTATCGTAGAGCACAGGGCTTATCGCCACAAGATGATAAGGTCCATCAAATGACCTTGAGAAGTTACATGCTTATTGCCAGTTATTGGGTCAGGTCACAGGTCAATGTCACTTGGCATGTGCCTGGATGGCCAAGTGTGCAGCTTTGTTTACGCCAGCAAGTTACATGCTTCAAGAATCAAAAGGGTGAAAGCAGATGGGGGTGGGTTTCTCTCATCGATAGCACGGCATCACAACACCTTCTTGGCTGGCAGCCAGTTGCACTTCCCAGATCATTACAGGAGAACGAACAGCATGACCCAACAATTGCCCACATTCTTCAACACAGCAAGACAGGCTAGTGATCAATAGATCACGTTTCGACACCCTGCAAGTTCCAAGGTCGTTGGTGTTCAATCATTAACGAGAGTCACACAAGCAGAGAACATGTATGCACCTTGTAAACAGCTTATACAGTTACAGGTGCATGCTATTGACCAAATGCAAGCAACGGTTCAAAACAATACCATACACTACACGAACAGGTATACTTTATATGATAATTGCAACCTTATAAATAATTTACAGGCAATCACACATTTATCAGGGTACACATCACCTGCTGAATAATTTATATATTTTACAGAGTGGGTTCATATTCGCACTACATTACAAATAAATGCAACAATTCAAGAGATAATGTCATCACACTACAAAGATCAATTACTTCCACATTATGATGACATCCTGATTCGTTCACATTCATCAAACTTGGACAAGGAAATTGGCACAAAAGCAGTACTTAATCAGCTCCATTATAAAGTAAGGTCGGACATCATCTTCCAACTGTTATAAATGAACTAACTTCAAAAATATCATTTGATTGAGATCACTGGAGCGAACATCACAATCGAAATCAGAAACATGCAGGGTCAAAATCCTCACATGGCATATTGCACGTTACAGGTAATTTCATTAGTACGCGATTCTTAGGTTCTATACCCACCAAATACATGACATTTTTAGTTAATCTGATTGGTTTAGAAGCAACAGGACGTTACTTATCAAACGTAGTAAGTGTTGGTTTAGCATTGATTCCTCACAGGCAAGTGTGAAAGACAAGAATCGCATGGTAATGAAATCACCTGTAACTTACTTTGCATTGCAAATAATTAAAAACATGGAACAAAATTGAAGTTTAATATAAACATGATAAATTATGTTCTTAGTAATTGGAACAGCCTATGCTATAATTAAGCCTATTTAAAACAATTTATACCATGTTAAATCACACCAAGACTCCGTGTCACTATAATCAAGTTGTTGGTTATATATTGTGACACTGGATGAAATTTAATCTTAGAAATGTTACAGCTTTATTGCATATTAATTGGCCCAACCAGAATAGAACAACTCATTAGCGTTCAAAAATGCATGCGAGATTGTAAACTCCAAATAAACCAGAGTGCACGCCAGTCTTGGAAAAAAAAACTCTTTTTAAAGGGTTAGTTTATCATTAACTGAGATTTTCTAGATCCCAAATACAACAAGAATCCGCGGATTCAAAGCCTGGCTCAAGTGGCAGTGATGACGGCAAAATATGTAGCAATGCTGGTGAAATAGTTAAGTGTACTTTATGGTTTGGAAATGGCAGAGAAAGGTGGTTCTGAATTGTGGCAAGTGAAGTGTTGTTATTGTAACGTGTGGTGCCCTATTTTCGTCATTTGTTCCCTTTAAAATGATATCAGTGCTATACCATCACTATGACAAGTTGTCTATTCATTTCCAGTACTCAAAAATATTGTTTTGCAAAATTTTTGAGAAGAGGAGATGGCATGCACCACTTTACAAGGTTTTGAGAGCAGTTATCCATTGCTAAGTCATTATGACGATATTAGGACCCCAGGGTCCTATTATCATCAGCTAGGGTGTCCTAATTCCGTCAGATTTCAAAATCACACTGTAAATTAACAATAAGTCCAACATGCATTTTGTGTTTCTGAAAACAAATTTGATAACTTAATTTATCCCTCATTTCTGAGACTTGCGTCGTTTTCACTTTTTTACTAAGTGTAACAGATGCATAAAGATAGGTCTAAAAATAACGTGCAAGCACTTTAAGCGGCGTCAAAGGTACATGACTAGTGAGGCTCTAGATGGGGTTTTGTGTCGCTCAATCCCTTGGCCATATTACTTGTGAATTCCTTGTCCCTTTGCAATTTTTCCAGTTGAATTTTTAATTGCCTGTCCCTCTGCTCTAGAGGGGGTTTGGTGTCCCAATGTCCATTGGCCATTACACTTTTGAATTGTGTCATTAAGATGATTCAACTATATTTTTCCTTTTGTCTTTGCTGCTGAGCCCATCCCTTAGTCAGCTCACTTCTGTTTCGTCTGCTTTGTTGTGATCAAGGAGGATCCAGATATTCCCGCCACTTTCAGTCAGCAATTCTGTGTGTATTCAATGCATTTCCATTCATAATGTCCCAATCACACCTTCTAATTGCTGTCAACGCCCCTATACTCCTTTTTAAAACTTTTTCTTTTCACATTGCTCTATCTCCACAACCATCCATTCTCAAACCTTCCTTCACACTACAAAAACCCTTGCCCTCTGACCAGTTTCATTTGAATGCTCAAATTAACCATATTTAAATGCTTATAACTCAATTCGAGGAAATTCGAAGATTAAGCCAGTATAACCACCAGAAAGATCTAATTCTCGGCGTTCTAATGAATGTGGTCTCATCTACGGCATTTGATGGATTTGATGGTTTATTAAGGTTTAAAAAATGTGTCTTTTCTTCATTTATACCCATTTTGTTGGCTCAGTCGGGAAATTACAGGCCTACAGTCAAAAGAAAAATATGTCTGGAAATGTTAGAACTTGCTGAATATATCAAAGTGAGTGATAAGTCCAAGGTACAAAAAATAAGAAAATATTATTAGCACTGCTAATTTAGCAGCATCTTTTTCAGAATGGGGTGAAAATGAAGATGCTCAGTGTTCACTGAAAATAAAATAAAATAAAGGAACATTTAGATAACCATTAATATCAGATTGGTCAAAGCATGTGTGATGATTTCCAAGATTTGAAGAGCAATCGAGTGGCTTTGAAAAGATTAGTCTCTGTTGCCAATTACAACAATTAAGTTGATTGCAATAAAGAAGATTCAACAATAGCTGTGTGTCTATGTACTTTGAATTGCTCTACACTTTTTTGATCATAATTTAACTTAACACCTCCGAGCTGTCAATTGATACAGTTACAATGACATTGTCATATATGTCTATGTAAGGCCAATCAATATCATTGATGACATGCCACGCCCACTCACGGAAATGCACGAAGCGGTCAGATTCGTGTGACCCCTGACCCTTGAATTTCAGTCAATTTAGTTTCTTTATTAATTTTTTTTTCGTAACAGTGGAACACCAAAATTGACTGGGCTCAAGGAAATATTCCATTGAGTCTGTATTTCAAGTTTGAATGAGATTGGTGATGAAGGGCGATCACCAGAGTGCTAACAAGATTAGCCAAAATGCTTAAGGTAACAGCTGGCTGACGCCGCTAAAAATCAGAGGAACCTAGGTCTGCTCAGGGCGATTTTGTCTCAAAATTATGAAAAATATTGTGTTTTTGACCACTGCAAGTTCAGGAAGCTGTTGTGGGATTGTCAATAGGGTCATTAATGCTGTCGATGGATTAATGTAAGCAACAGTGATTTTACTTTAAGAATCGTGACTTTTTTGCCCACCCACAAAAAATTTGGTTAAATTAGGGTACATTGCTGAAAAGTGACGATAATAGGACCCTGACGAAAATAGGGCACCATACGGTAGTTGTTCCATGTACAAAATAATATCCAAATAACCACGAAAAGAATGTGTATGATTTTTTCAAATCTTTGAGTCGCCCAATTTCCTCCTTTGAAAAAATTGGCGAAATTGAAAAAATTTGGAACAAAAAAAATTATTTTTTTTAAATCTAGGAAACAATTTTTTTCTTTTTTTTAATTTAGGAAAAAAAAAATCGTAAATCTTGGAACAAAAAATTTTTAAATTTGAAAAACAAAATTTGCACGATTTCCTCTTTTTGAAAAAAAATAAAAAATTAGTGTAATTGAAAAAAAGTTGAATTTTTTTTTTTTTTTTCAAATCTTGGAAAAAAAAATTTGAAATTGAAAAAAGAAAATAATTTCCATACATCTAGCTACCCTAAAAAACCAATAAAACCCAAAAACAGATATATTGAACCTATAATTACTGAACAGTAGAGTTGACAGACAATATTTTCAGACCATTACTCCTGAATTAGCCTGGTGAGCCAGGCTAAAAATTAATGTTCCATGAATTTGTTCAGTAAGGTTAAAATGAAATGGAACAAGTTCATCGAAGTCAGACTGACACCAACATCATCTTCAACAAAATTGTTCTTCTAAAAAAAAAAAACTTCTTTAATGACAACTTGACTCATGGTGTCACGAAACTTTTCCTTTTCCCCATAAACATATATATATGATACAGTTTCTAAGGAAAATGCATCCTTCATTGATTGAAGACCAGTCATCCAAGAGTAGAAGACCAGATCTAAAATTTTACAATCTAATGGTTTACTTTATTTTGCCTCCAAAATTAAAAGAATAAACAGTGACGAAACAGAACTTTGTAAATGAGCGACGAAAACCTGTAAGAAATTTGTTAATTTCATATGTATAGGCCTATATATTAGAGATCCGGACATCCGGTTGCTTATTTGGAAGATAATTTTTAGGCCTTCTTTCATGCCGTGAGCAGTGGCGTATTTAGGGGGGGGGCAGGGCCATGGTGCCGTGGCCGCTGAGTGCCCCGTATTCACCCCATGTAATGCCCCCCCCCCCCTCAGGCCATTTCTAGATACGCCCCTGGCCGTGAGCTACCCTGTTATAAATATAGCAGGGAAGCACCTCTTGCGACATCATGTCATCTGACAGCAAAAGCATGACACCTGACAGCAAAGGCATGACACCTGACAGCAGAATCACACCTAACTTTGCTTTGGATTCCAGCATGGCATGAAATATATGTAGACTGAGTAGTGAGTACTATCCACCGCAAGACTGACCTGAGCAGCCAAAGCCACAATTTGTGGAGCTCATAAAAGTGTTGATCATTCATTCATTGGATTCAGTTTTGCATTTCGTCAAGTTTGCCAGTGTTCCAAATGGGATTAAAACAGTGTGAATGCCTCTATGATCATGATGCATGTATGTGAGATCTGAATGAAATTGGAGAAGCAATTCGCCTGTAACTTAGAACACAAGATTCTTCAACATTTCAATCGCAATATATTAAAGGCTCTCTTTAGAGCGCCCTAAAATGGAAAAGGGTGCTTGGTACCTTCGAGGGTTTTCAGTGAAACTAAGTACCATCCATTACATACACTGGAGGAGCCATTGAGGGCCATTTTCAGGAAATGTCAGATTGTTATTTCCATGGATCTATAACTTATAGTTCTATGTTATTTCCAATGAGCCCTGGAAACATTCATGGCAGCAATTTCAAGAGATTCCTCTCAGAATGCCATACCGTAGAAACCATATATCTAAGCTATTTTGAGCACTTATTTCGTTCTCTTTTATATGCATGCTTCAGAGCAAGATGACAAACAAAAACTGATTAATCAGGAGCAATAGATGCAAATTTCTTGTTGAAGGCATCAACACACTTCTCAAGATCGCATCAACAGAGTACCCTGGATCCAATGATCAACACTTTTATGAGCTCCACAAATTGTTGTGGCTTTGGTAGAACTTAGAAACTCAGGTCAGTACTTCAGTGCAGTCTGCAAAGTCCGCAAACCACTTATACATGTTTGCACAAAAAAGTTATAGGCCTAATTGAGACACCCATAAACAGGAGGAATAGAGGTTCTGCAGTATAATTATTATGCACATGTTTGTGTCTTCTTGGCCATTACAAATTGACATAATATATATAGGTCGTGCTTTTTACAGCAGGGGCAAGTTTAAAATTACCAATTATACCGTTTTCTAATTTATGAAACTTTCTAATCAAATATACTGGGCCATTGATTCTTGGCGGTGAGCTGCTTTTCTCATTCATTACACTTTTTAATGAAGTTTTTTGCATAACTGCTTGCCTATATATGCCTCTGCTTTCGGTTAACATGCTTCACTGGAATGTGGAAAAACAATTGCTCTGGAGCTGACCTTGATATTACGGCATACAAATTATTTGCAAAATTTTGAATAATGAAAGAGGGCACCATTTACCAATTACAGAAGGTCACTTCATATCATTCGCCACTCACCGCAACTATCAAGGGAGTGCTATCACCTCAGCAATTAGTCAATTACTATCACTTTCACTAAATATGATTTATTAGTTTCCATGCAGTTGGTTTGGCGTATCATACATAAAACTTATAATTCAAATATTCCATCAAATCTGAGAGCATAACTATTTATGAGATCGTCGATTGGCCATTTATTTGGCCTGCATCACAATTTTAACATAATTATGATGACCTATCGTTAATGTTTTGATGTAGGCCTAAATTTACTCAAGATTTCACCAATAGCAATAACGAAACAAAAGTAACAAATGTTTTTACATACGTTTCAGAAATAGTTATGAAGCTGCAGAGTGACAAATGAAGCCATGTGCGTGTATAGCACCAGCAAACCACAGGTCAAAAACAGTCCATGTAATGAGCTGAAGCAGTCATGCAGCCAGACACCATGCCAAAATAGAGGCAATTAACCCATAATGTGGCTTAATATAGGCCAACAGCATTGGCACATCCACGATTACCTAATTCTGGACATACATCATGCAAAATCATTCCCTTTTGCACTATATTATTTTGGCAAAGTACGGAATGGAGCAGTAAATCATTAGACATTGTTGTCTCAACGGTTTGCCACATTATTTGTCAAGCCCGCGAAGTAAGTCAATGAAATATTCATTGTTGTTGCAGCTATACTGGTTACTCTGGTAGCACCAAAAAGAACTCGTAAAATAATCTATGATTCGTAAATATCATACACCCCATAGTGACCCATACCAAGTCGTACATTCAGGTAACAACAAAGACGTTATTAGTAAATAGTGCAATATCGACACTCAGCTAAGCTGAATCTGTGCCAAAATGAGAAAAACAAAGCCCAAATTAAACAGTGTTTATCACATCTGGTTCCAGTCACCATAGCAACCAGCACTGGTGTCAGGAAGCAGCCTGGAAACTGTTTACACTTCATGTGGTTCATTGATAATCAACAGAAGTTATAGAAACTAACCTGCAAACAATGTGTAAAAGAGGGCTTCTTCTACAATGACCTGCAATATGACCTGCAATATGATCTGCACTATGATCTGCAATATCATTACTAAAATACAAACGCAGCGTTTTTAGTACTTCTTAATTCCTCCATCAAATGGCATACTCTGCATTGGGAATAGGAGGCATCATGTAGGCCTAGCAATTGACCAATATGACTTCAAGACTCCAAGTTTACAACACACCTCCAAGTCAATTTGAAAACATGAGAACCAATTTAATCCGCAGTTTACTACAAAGTTCAGCCGATCTATTAAGCCCAGGTTTCAATTTACAATTGTCACAATTCAATAGACTTGCTGTTGTTTAATCAAAAAATATGAACAGCCGATTATCCAGGGACCATGTGAATCTACGAAAAGGAAATTAACTGTCGTGAGGATCTTTCAGGAACCAAGGTATAATGGGAGCCTGCTCTTATGTTGACTTGGGCTCTTATTACAATATAGTCTCTGATAGCTCTACGATTTGTCACGGCATATAAGGGAGTCGGCAGAGGCCAATAAGGCTATACCAGTACTGAAGGTTCATACCATGTTCATACTAACCTTTTAGGAAACGCCTTACAGGTACTTCTACATAGATATTAATTAAATGATTCCACGGCACTTTTCAAGTTCATAACGTGCTTCTGACACATCCACACATATTCCAACGATCAATACTTTAAAATGACATTTTGGTAGGACTACTTCTGGGCTGCCAGGCAAGTTGTCATCTCAAGTGGAGGAGACACGGCTCCCACGCAAGCCCCGCCAAGCAGCCAAGAGGCTCACACGATATGAGGCTGAATTTCGCTGAAAGGCAGCGACTGCTCCTCGGTTATGGACCACCTTTTTGCGAAGAGCAAACCACTCAGGAAATAGAGACAAAAGCATGAAAAGGAAACAAAAAGGAACTCAAAATGAGCCAAAAGTCACAAAAGGCAGATCGATGATGCCTCTCAGGTGACGCCTTCTCCGATGTCTTCTGTATCTCCAGCAACATGCCATAGCATATATGATGCATAGGCTATATAGGCCTAGTTCCAAACATATGATATATCTGGAGAAAGCATCTCAACATATTAGAGTAGCACGGGGCATGCAGCCCCCCTTAACTTCGAGGAGCGATTTGACCTACTTTTTGAGGTCGATTATTTGAATGCTTATGCTGTCAGGAAGGGGTCACTTAACTCTACTTATAACTAGTGAAACGAATGTCTACCAATTTTAATAAAGGAGTTACAGTTCTTTTTGTAAAAAAATTGAAATGGCCTTCTTACCCCACCCATCGGGCAAGAAGCCCCCCTATTATAATCCTATGGAAATTTTTTTTGCGAGCGCATTCAGCTTGAAAGTTATTTCTAGAGGTTCTTCTATCATTTTTAAGGCATTCTATTCACTTTTTCTGAATTTAAGAATTTTTCTGTTCATACATTAATTTTTTTAATATTTTTTGCCCTTTTTCAATTTCGGCCCAAATTTTTTCTATTTCAATTAGCTATTCTATCAAGATTCAAGGTAAAGTACACATTATTAAATGGTTCCTGAAGCAGCTTCGAGGCCTCAGTGTAGGGGGCCCCATGCCCCATACCATGTGGGGCCTCTCGCCCCAAACCCACATATTTTAATTTGACCTCTATATTTTGAGCTAAAATGCAAAAAACATGATCCAAATCATATTTATGTGATGGTCATAAAGTGAAGCAATGCAGATATCCATTATACTTTTAAAAATTTCCAAAGTTATTTCTGACAACCACTTTCAAAGAATTAATCAAAGTTACAAAAACCATGCACCTTTTTTTGTTTCTTTAATTACGACTATGCTTTGATGCTGAATGCCTTGAAAATTTGTGATGTCACATAAAAAGCCTCTGGCTTCAATCCTATCAATAAGAAAAAGCACCAAAAATGTAAGTTTAGAAATAACCCTGGCGGGGCTTCTCACCTAACCCGGGCTTCTTGCCCCGACCCACTCTATGTGCACGCACTAATGCACAGTATGGCCTCACTCAGATTTAGAGTAAAGATGCTGAAGGTTGTCCACCAATATTAGAGATGAGCTTGCAATTTCCTTCATTTCTTTGACTCAACTTCGAAAATGCAGAAGTAGGTGTGATAACGATGCTACTTCCATATATGATAATTGGCTTTCTCAAAAGAATGGATGGATGGATGATGTGGGCTTTACGTCCTGTATTTATGCACTTGGTAGGCTAATTAGGACAGGAGGACACGGCAATGAGGCGAATGATGATTGAAACAGCAGTCCAACATAGGCCCAGGTGACCCGGCAAGAGCTGGATTCGAACCCGAGACCCAGCGATTGGCAGTCCAGCACGCTATCACTAGACCAACCCTCCCCCCCTTTCTCAAAAGAAAACCACTACACACAATATAATAGGCCTATAGCCTACAACCGTGGTGCTGAATCTGTGTACACGTTCTTATGACAAATCCATGAAAACGTAAGCCTTCAGCTGACGAAAAATGATGTGCACAAAGGATTTATGCCACCATTTAACATGTTTAATATCCCCCGGGAGAACACTTCCAAGATTGCAAAGTTTTCAATAATTAATTGCAATCCAAACTTTCCAAGTGAATACGTGACGATACTAAAGTAGGAAAATGGTGAAGGTCGTGGAAACCATCCAGAGACGGCTAAAAACAACACAGCAGGGCAGAGCCACTTCAAAGTTGGATGCAAATGCACAAGCTCCACAAAATACAGGCACAGTGCTGTATGCTGCAGGTATACACCTGGAACTAAGGTGGGACAAACAGTCCAACACCAATGCCCAAAAAATCAGGTCACTGCAACAAAACAATCTCCTGTATAAAGACGGCCCACCAAACAATATTGTTGCATGCAGGAAACTTTATGCTGCAGTCAGTTCGCAAAGTTCTGTGCATGACTATAGCTGACATGTAGACAAAATACTTCATTTACTAAAAATAAACAGTGCTAACACTTGGGACTCATTTCTCAATTCAACCCGTTTCTCTACGAACTTCTGATTCTAATGATCTTATCTTCTTGCTGAACTAAATTCTAATTATGACAAGAATTTATCAAAATGTACACGGTTTCCTGGTCAGAGTGAGTTAATAGTTCTGGGTTTGAATCATGCCTATATTATATCGAATAGCTGCCATGATAGCATGAAGCCCCTTCTGGAAGCTAAAACGCGACAGCAGACACTTGTATATACACGTATCTCAGATAACATTGCCAAAGTTTACATAGGAATGATGGACTGCTTAAATGGACAACTTTTATTACTTGATAGTTGCAAATCACTATTCTGAAAGATAAATCAACATTACCTAATATATAAGTTAACACATATGCAAACATTGGATCAAGTTCATTTTCAAGTTCAATTTTAAGTGCATTGTACGTCATAAAAAGTGGACTGATTCAAGTTCAACTGACCTGCATGGACAACAGAGCTCCAGAGCAGTATCTTCGATAAATATGCAAGATAAACCAATTTTCTCACGTAGGCCTTATTAAGTTATGATTCCTCAAATTAAATTTTTAATAAAACAATAAAACCATTCAGTAGTCAAGTTTAGATGACACTTGCTACCAGGCCTGCTTCACAAGCAGCACCTCAACTCACTGAGCAGTGAGGGTGACTGAGGGCGACCGGTTGATTCTAGCAAAATCCAGATTCCAAAAACATCCTATGCTTCAGTGCTATCTGTGCAAACCTCATGTTAAACCGTTCTGCCTCAGGAGTTGCCCTAAGTACATTACAAAACTACATCAGGTACCAAGCATCAATCTTGCTTTCACTGGGCTGAAGAGTCAAGAACAGCCAAAAATAGGTCTATGTATTTTTATAGAATTAGCCATGCATGTCATCACAGTCATGAGCTCCTAACTTGTGGCGGAATAAAAAGTCATTCTTAACTTGTTAACTGAAATGTCTGTATCTGAGGCAGTATTCAATGGCAAATCACCCAACTTGTGCATTTGTATGTGTACATGCATGCATCAATTATGTAGGCCTACACCACTGGAACGTCACAGTCATAAATGAAAGCTAATGAAACACAAGACTGTGGATATTCAGAAATCAGTTAAGCATAAAATCGAAAGTTCTCTATCAATAGACATCAAATAACTGAAACAATAGAAATGAGAGGGTAAATAATACATCTATGCTGAAACAGACTATGAATTTCGAAATCAGTTAAACATAAAGTGGAAGTTCTACATCTATATACGGTATGATACCACAAATTCAAGAAGTGATGTTGTCCTGACTATTTTTTACTGACTTTTGTGTGATATATCAGATTCTAGAGAAACAGGTCAAGCATATAAGATGAGATCAGTCACCTGGCCGAGTGACAGCAATCCATCCCCAAAGACAACAAACGACTGGAAAATGGAGTGGACTGCCAACCGGAGTGGCATGTGGCACACTGCCCTTTGATCTGTGCAATTATCAACCTTCAACCTTACCAGGTATTTGGATCATCATGTAACTGGCCTTTAAATAAACAACCAAACTCCTCTATAATAATCCCCGTTGTGGCTGCTATCCGAGACTTTTCGGAAGTGCAGCATAGAAATATAGGCCCAATATATCCAAAGGCACCAGCAACGTCAGGCAAGCATCATCAGTCATCTGCAGATGTTAATCAATTCCACTTGCTTTTTACTGAGATCAATATCCAGCACAAAAATAGAATCCATTGGGAAGTTATACTCAAGTAGGTTGATTAATGCCACAGTCCATTGTCAAATGAAGTTGCAGTGTATAGTTTAGTTCCTGTGGTATATTGCAGACCACTATAGGTTAACATGCATCTGGGTACATACATGTTATGAACATGATTCTACAAATTACGCCATAGCCAGTAGCCTATTGTGACATCCACCCAACCTGTACCAGTATGCTCTGAACAATACTACTACTAATTAACAATATGCAATCAATATAGTTGTTATAAATTACAAACTCACATTGAGATGTCACAGCAAGAGCCAGTGGTACAGCCTGCTTTCCCCGATCTCCAAGCATGCAGTGCCCTGGCTGTGTTGATCAGAAAACTTGATGCACATGGCCTGGCCAGCCTAACACCGCCCACTTGACCTCATTAGCATGCAACTCGGTCATTCGGGGTCACAGCCAGTGTTTGCAGTCAATAAACAAGATATCACGAACTGCCAAAGATACAGAATCAGTTACAGCGAATGCTGCAATGATCAGTTGCATCGATCACATGGACTGCATCTGTTTACCAGATATCTTCGGTCGTAGATAATAAACACAGACATCAAGCAGGCAGAAATTTATATTTATCCAACTCCTACAGTCTACACTGCACTTTTACTTTACTACAGTCTATAGATAATAGTAGGTATGTTGCAAAAAATTTTAAATCTGGAATTTCACATTTGAAAATATTTTTATGTGACAAACACCTCAATAAAAGAAAAGTAGCCACCAGAACCACCTTAACATGTCAATTATTAAAGAAGTTATAAGCATTTTTGTAGTAGAAAAGTGAAGTAATAATTTGCTATGTTTTAGCATTGTAATTACAAAAAGTCTGTGATCAACGATATAGATCTTCATAACTCTCTTGAAAATTAAGATAATTGAATGAAACTTTCAACAGATGGTTATCAAATTCAGTGTCTTTGGTAGACTAACCAATAACTTAATTTGCTATAGCTGAACCTGACTTTTAATGGCGACCAACAAACACACGGTGAAGTATACCAATTATTTAAACCATTTGAAGACTGGGATGTAAAGGATGATCCCAATAATATTCGCTATTGAAATAATTAAGCTGTGATGATCACAGACATAGCCATAGCTATTTTTGCGAAGTATGTTTTCAAACACACCGATTTTTGCCAGCACATACCAGGCAGAACCTTTTTCTGGGACATTGCAGCAGATTGCAACATACCTAATAATAGGGCCTACAGTTTATCATTGGCAGTGTTTGCTAAGCTTACTTGACTTATAGGCCTACTGTAAATTCTACAATGCTCAGACAACTGAGAAACGACCAACTTCATCAATGTCGAATGAAACTTTCAATCCAATTACACCCACAAGGCTTCTCATAGCATTTCCTGTACAAATTGCTTTGGCAACTTTCGTGGCCACAAGGAAGAGCAACTGATCTTCCTCAGTCATCTTCTTCACTATATGCCTAGTTATCGATTAAGTCTCGATCATGGCTGAAAACATCACTTTACATGAATAGGCCTATAGATAAACATCTCGATGCCATGGAACTTGGTGCAAAAACAATATTACATAAGCAAACTTATACAATTCGTGGGCATCGTGACGAAAGAGAGCATGCAAGTTGCAAACAATGTCAATGAGGCACAGAAGCAAATGCATCATGGAATTTTTTGCTGTTGGCGTACACAGAGAATGGTGCTGAGATGAAGCAGGGGTTGGCTTTCTGCCCAGAAAGGGTTAAAAACAACTGCCAACCACAGATTTCCACATCATCTCAGCTGAACGGAACTGCATGCTGCTGTCCTCTGGTGGATTATTCTGCAACTTCCGCTTACCTGATGCATCCTCTTGATTCCTGGTGGAGGTGCCGATGGTCTGTCAACCACGACGACCGGAAGAAGAGTCTCGTTGGTGTCGGCCACCGACTGTCGTCCCCTCAGGCAAGAGAAGAAGCCAGGGCAACAGGGGGTGCTGTTCTTCACCTTCGAGGGCTTCTTGGATTTCTGCTTCCGGTCTGCAGAGCTGGTGGACTTGGTAGAGCCTTTACTTCTTATTCTGAATGAAGCCTTGAAGTCGGGAGTTCCAATGAAGATCCTGATACGAGATCTTTTCGATGGCAATTTAGGGGACGGAAGTTCTAGGGAAGGGCGCAGAGATGGACGAGGGGAGGGCTGCGGGGACGGGGTCGGGGTGTAGAAGGCGGGGGCCAGCGGTTGGTTTTCCCCGACCAGCCGCTGGATTCGCCGGTACTGGGTGTTGTCCAAGGCATGTGTGCGGTGCATCAGCCCACTTCCTGCAGATCTTCGTGTCTCCGACTGTTTAGACAGGGCACGGCAGAGTTAACTTCCTCTTGTTAATTGCACCTGAGTCCACCTGCCTTCGGAAGAAAACTGATGCCAGTGGCATGAATGCCTCCTCCCTGCCCCTGTCTATTGACTTCCCTGTCCTTCTACAGTGAGCAACTATAACATCCAGCTGAAGGAGATTCCAAGTTGCTAGTAAACAGCACGACAGATGAGGACTGCTAAAAAGCAAACTCCTGAATTAGAATACCCAGCACTAACTGAAACCACTGACCCCACGTGAGCTTACGTCATGCAGAGCAAGGTGTTTTCATAATGTTCCCAGAAGTGTAGTGCTCATTATGTGACATCCATAGTCCCATCATCGAAAGATGCTTGTAGTAAAATAGTGATAGTCCTGACAAGCAGCTGACTCCCAAGGATGGAGTATTGGCCCACAGGTCGAAGACCCTGCAAGGTGAATGTATGGGCGTGTCCTGGGGAGCTATTGGCTGCTGTAGATCATCCTGGATTATCCCGGCCGTTGGGGACCCTATAGTGCCGCAAATTGAATGGCCTCCTTCAGTCCGTCAGCCCCAGTGGCTCACTCAATTTGAGCAAGGGTTCCTAGGAGATGGACCGGCGATGGCGTCAACATACGGTTGCTCGGGTTACCCCTGCACCCAGTGCACCTTGCACAACAACCAGTCAACCACTGCTCCTTGCCAGCTAAGTAGTCCTTTGCATTTAGCTTTGCTGTCAGCTGAGATGCAAGCAGCATCGCCAGGAGAGCATCGACTATCCTGATTGACTAGAACGCTCAGTCAAGTTGATAATTCCACTGGAGCAGACGACACTTCGCAGGGCGCTCTCCTGTGCAGGGCACGCGCTCAACAGAATGCACAGATCGAAGGAAGCAACGAATTTCGCTGATGGTCGTCGGCCCTGCTGAACAGCACGTCAGTCGCTGTAAATCTCACCGAAAATGAGCGTCAGAAAAATCGCCTCTTCTCCCTTCATAAACACACAACATACTTGGTGCATATCAGTGGCCCCAGCCGAACAGTTCTGGATTAACCCTTTCTTCCACATGTACAATGGTAAAACCTTCCTTTTCAACCATGAAATGTTCCTTTCAATTATCTATGGACTATACATGTATAGTTAGGCCTGCTGCAACGATCTTTTGTGTTATGTAATAACATGCAGCAAGGAGTAGTGCTGTAGCCTATACATAGATGCTTTATTTATATCTGGACTCTATGGTATAGATTGGCATGGAAGAAATCGATTTTTTCTCTCATAACAAAGTAGGGCATTTAGAAAATCTAATAAAACAATAACCATGACTGAAAGACAGTAACCATACATCGCGAGTCTATTCAACACCAATAACTGCAGTAATTTGACTCCTCCAAGAAATGCTGACATTTCGAGGCGGATGATATTTCTGTTTTCCTAGCAGCTGACTTTCACACAGCAGACACAACCTTGGGAATGTCAATGTTACCTGGTGGAGAAATCGTGAGTTATCTTTGTAAAGTGTCTCCATCTGGGGACAACCCGACTTCCAACTGGAAGCTGATGGATCTGAATCCTTATCTTAAAAGTGGGAGAAAAAAAACCAAAAACTATTAATCGTCCCAGAAAAAATGACATATTTTGATAGCCAATCAATCTAACTTCTGATTTGAGATCATCGATCGATCTCATTGATTCGTCAACCTAACAATAAATTTTCTTTAGTTTATCTGTTTAACTTTCAAGATAAGGGCTATCTGAAGACAGGACCTGAATGTCAGTGTGTCGAATAACACGGAGATAATATCTCATATCACTGATATTTCCATGCACGCAGAGAAATCATTTGTATCAGGACCTATATATATAATTATATAGGTCTGAACCTATGTATATAATTATATAGGTCTGAATTTATAAGAAATGCAATTCCGACAAGGACTGACTTACAAGGTCATATAAAATGACATCATACGAGTTATTAAACCTCTTGATATTTAACGTTTTAACTTCTGCATGGCTTTAATAGTCAGTTTAAGCTTATCCACATGGTATAGAGCATAGGCCTACACTTGTAAGACACTTGGAAGTCAGAAAAGATAGCCAATGTATTGACGCAAGTACCTACCCTCCATGGTTTGTAAATTAGAGATTAATAATTCCATATTTAGAATTTCAGAACTATTATCCACACATATTCTGTCAACTGACAAGACACATGCATGTTATACATGCAATATCCTGAGCTTCATGATGACAAGCGAGATACATTTTACACTATACTGGTATGCCACATACTTATATAAACATCAAATCATACATGGGCCTCATGCCTTTTAACATTGCAGACTCAATTGCTACAAAGAAATGCACACATACACTATTTCCACTTCCACTGCCACTGCCAGCCCTGTGGGCATATTCCAAAGTGAATTCCATATCAGATATGGCCCTGCCAGGAAAGGGACACCACAGACCAATTAAGGTACAAATCGAACTGAACAACAGCACCTTATCAATTGTTCAATTCCGTCACACAAGGGGGAGCTGTTTGTTTTTTCTATAGCATATATATTTTTCTATCTTGATCTAAAAAGATAGTATTAGATAATATAATATGGTACAGTATTGCCACAGATTTCGTTATAATTTCACATGATTTCAGCATTTCATCATGCTACAAATGCAACTAATTTACTCCCATAATATTGCAATTTTAATTGGCCTAATTGGGTCGCAATGAGCACAATGAATTTAGAGGGAGAGATAGAAAAATTTCCTACAAATGGTCGCGAATCAAGCGACTACTTCAAGACACAAATTCGGACCTTTCTTCAAAAATTATTAGTGAGATTTAGAAATTTCCAGGCAATGACTTGCCCAAATTCCCTATTTTTTCAAACCAGGGGGGGGGGGGGGCACAGGAGGCTCAAAGATTTGTACACACCCGAGCTAACAACTACTAGGATTGATCTGTAAGTTCAGTAGCACAACATTACAGCTCATGTAAGGGGAGGGGGGGGGGGCATCATCTTGAACTAATTACCAGTAATGGTATAGTCTTACAAGATATCACCGCGCAGGTTTCAACACATATCTACACATATCTTGCTGTTATGAAACTACGCTGCTGTCTATAATGTTATCTAACATAAGTAGGTTCATGTAGAGATGGATCTTCTTTTCTTACATTTTTTTCAATTATGTGTGTCACGGGCTTGCACGTGAAGTTATCCAAACAATCATAGACCTACTGGCCCCGGAATATCATCAATCATTTATGATGAATGATATTCCTTAACTTGATTGTGAAGACAGAGGAGCAAAAATTAAAACTTTTTCTTTTCTTTTTTAAAAACTTTTTAACTCACAGATAAGAATGCTATTGTGACACAAAGCCGCAGACTACCCTCAACTTGGCCTCTGGTTTATCAAACGTCTAACCTTAGACATGTCTGATAAAACCCTGACATGCATAAAGAAACTGTTATTCAACAGTTTTGACATGAGACATCTGTCGCATTAACTCTAATTTCTCTCACAAAAACAAGGACCGTGTCTCAGAACATGACCTAAATAGGCTAAAATGGAGCACTCCCCCCCCCTCCCCAACTCTTCGGGCTCCCCCACTCCCGAACTTCAGTTGTAAGAATCGTCATGATATTATAAGTTGGAGTAGCCCCCCCCCCTTTCAACGCATTATGCAAATTTGCATTAACTACTTACACCACCCCCCCCCCCATCCTCTTATCATCATTCCAGCAACTCTACCAATGTAAACAAACCACCTACAAAAAAATATGCATACATGATAAAAACTTGTACTAAAACTAAACCTGGACAAAAAAGTAACAAAAAATAAGCTTAAAAAGAAATCCATCCACACAAACACTGAAGGGATTGGCAAATTTAAATTCACTCACCATGGTTTCTCTCTCAGCCGACCGAGTGGGCTCCTGAAACAATAACAACTCATTAGCAATATATTTTCTGGATCATTGCCTCAGTTGGATCCATCATCATCCATCCATGGCTTACATGTTTTTGTCAATATTTTATACGAACAAATACACCCATGTTTAAGCATATGCAGCTCAGCGCAACCGATCATATGTATATGTCACGTTACAAGGTGTATAAAATATATAAAAGGCCTAAATTCATGATGATATTTACACTACAATCTATGTTATTAAGGTTCATCTGAACTTCATCAATTCATGTTCTATTATTTGTGCAGGTACTAAAATTAAATTAGATATTAAACAATCTAATAAGCCAACATTATCATTGTCTAATCAACTAACAGAATTTACGAATTCAATCATTGCCAAAATATATGAGACTACTCTGATTGTTCAAATTATTGTTCACTGAACTTCACACAGTGAATTACTCCATTACATTACAGTGGGACCTGCATAATGAGAACCTTTCTTAATTATGAATACCAATACATTTAAAATAGGCCTATTTTGTGACTTTGTTGGGCAAAAGCATTAGCACAGAACAGTAGAAAGTGGTCTCAGTAAACAGGTTAAATAGTCTTACAACAAAGTGTCGCATAACGCAGGGAGACAGGGACCACTGCTGTCTTATAAGCGAAGTTATCAATATAACAAATCAGTACTCACCATTTCGAGTGTTTCAATACTTCAAAGCCTGCAAGAAAACACCAATTGTTTCATTAGTAAAATAAATGCATCCAACTTAGAGCAACAAAGAAATAATCAATGACATGAGTTCAATTCAACATTGCATGATTAACCGACAAATAACTATACCACAATGAGCACATACAGCCAACTGAAATGTATACAGGACTGCTCACCTGATAATCATCTTGTATTTTTATAAGTCTGAATCTTATCATTAACTTTAATAATAACAAAAATATACTCTGAGGTTGAGCTTGATTGATAAGTGCATGGCAACGCGAAGGTGAGTAAAAAAGTCTCAATATCATTAACAACTGAAAACAACAGCCACTTCACTTTAGACGTTAAAACAACACAGGTGATCTGATAGGATATCTGTAAATTATATCTATGCAAATCATATTACCACCCAGCTCCCAGTCTGATTAATAAATATTTCCTCTGCACAGCTTCAGCTCTGTCTGTACAACTAACTGATTCGAGCAAGAGTGGGCAAGACAACCAGAGAGGCTTCTGAAAAGCCAGCCTCAATATTAGCATTAATTGGCAGAGATGCTGCAAATGTACCTGGGCATACCGCAATATTGTCCACGATAGGGAACCATGCTTGCCTTGGTTATATTGTAATAACTGCATGATATAGGTTATACAGTTGCTGTCAGTCCGTCCCTGCATTTACCGTCTTGTGTAATTATAAGGATGCGGTCTCTCCTCTGGATGTAAAATGCACTTGATGCTGCAGAAGTGGTCACATAAGCGGCCATCTGGAGGGGCCCCCAAGAAGCAAGTCAAGTCAAGCGACCATTGCATGAGACACTGGCTTCAGGCTATACTAGGTTTTAACTCTAGGACCGGTGTAATATGCACAACAAGGCATGTCAACAGGTCCTGAGGGGCCAATGCTACAGTATTTATAAAAGGTCACTAAGGACAAACACCACCAGGCAGACTGAGGCAGCCCATGCCTTATCAAAGTGGAAGTGCATTGAGAGGCCTGGAATCTCCCAATCATCTCCCAAACAACTAGAGAATTTTCTGTAGACTCTCAAAAGCTCTCCAAGTAAATTCAACAACAGAGCTCCACAGTTTTGTTAGCCTAATAACTGTGATGAGTAAATTCTGAGTTGTGTGTTTAGTGAATTCAGAATCCTGCCTTTGTGGTGAATGGCTCATAAATGGTAGTTGAGGCAATGGCAACAGCACATCCATCATCGCATCATCAACGCAACATTTCCCAAAGCAATTATGTGCTGAATTAATTTCAACATTGCTCTTGATGGAGCCATTGGAGCCAGTATGTACTAACAACAACCATTGTATTCCAGAGTCCATAAATGCAATAAGCAAGGTTTTGCCATAAATTAGAAGCTCTAAACATCTCTAAACATCGCCGGAGACACAGATAATATATATACACTAGAATACCCGTTGGAAATAGATTTGTGACATATGAAGAGTTTGGTGTATGTATTTAATATGTAAATGGCTGGACCCACTTGACGTAATTCCCTGCGGAGTGTTGATGTTGAGAGCATTACTGAACAGATTTTTTAGTTGTGTCTTGGGCTCAATTCGCCTCACGAATAGGAGACGGTGGCTTCAGTTGTATGTTGTAAGGGGGGGGGGAGGAATTTGCAATGTTAATTGGTGGGACAGACTACTTAGCTGTCTATCTGTCTGTCTGTCTATCTATCTATAATCTATCTATCTATAATCTATCTATCTATCCATCTATCTATCTATCTATAATGTATCTATCTATCTATCTATCAATAATCTATCTATCTATCTATCTATCTACCTGTCTATCTATCAATGTGAAATGTTAATGAAGAATATATCCTGGCTTACACAGTGAATGTATAGTACTATTTTGAATGGAGATAAATTGTTTAAGTGATTTTGAAGCGAACATTTGAAAGATTCTCTTATGAGAGTGTTATATTGTCGGAAAATAAGGATGATGGAGTGATTTAGGAATAATGTAGGCCTATCTATCGTTTTGGCATAAATATAGCAGACAATTTAAAGTAGCATTGTGATTAAGAACGTGTACAAACACTTGTTGATATTATGTTAGGTAAACTTAACACTATTAAATGTTGATAGAAGGGCCCCTGAAGATAATTTGGGACAGTGGGCAACTGGTATCTAACATACCATATATTGTGCCTATAGGTAAAGCCCGCGAAAATGTTGGAGCAGAGCACTGGCCAGCTGTTGCTTTAGTTGCTGTGCCACCCTCGGAAGTACATTGGCTCACTGAGAAGAGCAGGGGGCGTTGGTGCAAGTAAAGAGAGTGTCCAATTAATGGCGTCACAGAGGTGAATGAAGGAATTTCGTGAGAAGGGCTGCATAAAAAGTCGATTTGCAAGAAATAAGGGAGGGTTTGCAGGCATTTTATGGGCCACACAGAAAGGCAATGTCAGTCCGGAAATACACGCAAAGTTTGATGTGTGTAGCTACAACAGGGATTGCAAATTGGAGGTGACAACAAAGTTGAAGAGATGCGTCTTTTATTTTAAGATCCTCGTCACTCAGGGCTCCCTAATGAATGAAGTCAAGCTCTGTGGTGGGAGAATGGCTACAGGTCAACACTTGTCAATGCATGGTAGAGTCTGTCCATGACAGTTACCAGATAACTGTCATGGTCTGTCCATCTCTACATAATTATGTTCCTAAAACGCAACTCACCCCATTTGGCCATAAGTATAGATAGGCCTACTCTAAGGCTGCTGCATCGTAGGCAACAATGCCCTTCAAAGTCTCTTTCTACCACAAAAGTTGATATTATATTGGAACACCAGGAATAGCAGGTGGCGACACCTGGCGACAGAGGGCCTTCAACTATGTCCTTGAACTCACTGTACTCATCAACCACCACCAGCCACAGACATGGCCACAGACACGGCCACAGACCCATAGGTATAGCTGGCCATGTAACCATGTCTAGCCAACAAACAGCACTGAAAACTCCAGGCAACTTCATGAGCTGTTCCAGAACTCTCAGGGGAAACATTAGTTAGCAAAGACTCTTAGGCAGTCTTTGCTCACTGCATCCATCCCCATTCCATCTCCTCGCCTCAAAGTGTGGCTGCCATCAAGCAAATGCAGCCACAACAAATGATAGCACTGCATCTATAGCAATGCATAAAAGAAATGCTACTAAGTAGACAGCTAGCTCTCTGCGAGTTTCCCAGCGACTTCCACGCAAAAATATAGAAGTCTGAAAAAGAACTATACTAAAGCCCTAGACCTCATTCTGCCCCACGAGTGCAGGTTGTAGACCGGGGAAGATGTGCATCATTAGAGCCATATTAGATCCAATGCCTACTTTCAAAGAGCCTCCGAAAAACCTCCCATGCTACAGGCATTGTCATGACATGTCTCCCATGTTGGATGTCATATACCAAGACTTTTAAAATGCCATAAATGACAAAAATGGCATTATGCATGGCCTTGCTGCAGGTTGCCCGAGTTCAGTTGCGTGATGTGCATGGGTGTCTTATTTTGTTAGTTCCACAATACTGCCATCAGAATACTAGAAAGAAAATTAAGAGAAAGTCAACCATGAACTGCTGCTATTCTCTGATTTTCGTTTGGTTATCTCAAAGACACTATAGGCCTACAGTGTACAAGTGCAAGCTAGGGCATCCCAGGACAAGGGCTATTTCAGTATTCAGGTGACTATCACCCCTATTTGTAAAGACCTACGCCTATATCTATAGACAGTTCACAGTTCAGACACAGAAACGCCTCAGTCTGCTATAGATTAGATGCTTTGTTTTGACCATGGTCAGTGCACCATGAGGGCATGACCTGTTTCACTTGACCTGTTCTCTTTGACCAAAACAACAGTGCTGAGTAAGTTGAACACTGACAACTGTCCACAACAACAGGCAATATTGGTCTGGGGAAAAATCAGGACAAAGAACAGAATTCCACACACAACAAACAAATTTCGGCCAATGTCACTGCCCACTGTCAAACACCAACACAACAGCTGGTGGAAATAGTGAGATGTCAATGAAGTCATGATGGAAGCATATTGACTATTGTCATTTCACAAAAATAATATTAGGTCTATCATTTTTGACATGTAAACAAAATAACCAGTTGATAACATGCATTAGTACTCCTGGATTAAGGTCCTGGACAGCACAAATTATCAATACCATGCCACTGCTGGACAGCATGTATACATTAATGATTTGCATGGTAGCACTCTGGGGCTGATGCATGCACCACATGGCCACAAACTGTCAAAGATGATGCACAATTTGCTATCCTCAGTCTACAATGAAAACATTTCCTCGAACAAATTTGATTTGTTTCAAGACGATAGAAAAACACGTGATCGTCTAGGTTGTAGACTTACACAGGCAAGTCCTCGATTGCTCGGTAGCAATCCGCAAATGTGCACAATCTGTTCAATACCAAACTTGTAAAACTGGTCTTTGATATGTCATTTCGGCCACAAAATCACACCACAAGTTTGTTTACCAAGACAACAATCGCTTCGCAACATTCATTGGGCTGTTATTAGCCTGCCAAAGCCATACAACTCGAGCTAATCACAAAACTTTCAATTTGAAATTTGACAAACCTGCAGAACACCGTCAATGTAAACACCACGTGTGCTTCGCGACCTCTTTTCGCACTGAGCTTCTATTTGGGCCAGAAGGCCTCCTACATCCATGCAAAAGAGGAGTCAACACATTTAATCCTCCTGTGCCATCCGAATTAGCAGTCTTCGCTCACAAAAACGAGGCAATGTCACTGACAGCAGATTCAGCCAAAGGAACGTCCAGTCGCCCCTCATCCGGATCCTCGTGTTTTCAGGAATAGCTATTTTTAGAAGAGCGGCAGACCGCAGCGACATCTCGTGTGCGCCCTTCTCCAGGGGCGAGCACAGTGATCTCTACGTCCATAGAGATCACTTGGCGAGCAGCTTTTGAGCATGCATGTTCATCATTCATCAATTTATTAAATGTTAATCTTTTATTTTGCAATAGACCTTTCCTGTACAAGTTTCTGCAGAACTGTGCAAAGAAACATTTATTAAAGGCAATTCTTCAGAATTGTACAATGTCCTGCAAGAATCCTGCAGCCAAACTGCTCTCCCAAGCTCTCCCAGCAGGTTGTCCAGCAACATGTTTATGTGGGGCAACCTGCTGGCAGGGTCTACTAGGGGAGACTGGGACACGTTGGACCTTGGGGCAAGTTGGACCATGTATACCTGATATTTTTTAAACAAAAAGAAAATATATGCATGCAGACTGTAGTTATCCCACTCATGAGAGTTTTTTAGCAAAACATTTCCACGAGTTTTATATTGGAGAAAGGTGTCCGTATATAAACCGTACACGTGTCACTCAGCTCCACTTCAGGTTTTTCCTGATTCTTGGCACAAAAAAGTGACTTTTAAATCTCAATTGCTAATGTCACCCCATCTAAATTATGGGAATCTAGTCTGACTAGTGTCACTTAGTACGGCAGATTTTCAAAACAATTCTGCACTTTTTGATAAAGTTATGAAATTTGGCACAGTGGTTCCAAAGTTGCCTTACTAGCAAAGTGGCTACTATGGGATGTATTTCAGCAAAAGTTCTGATCAATTGATTTGGTACACTTTAATATTATTTGTAATGACAATTTGGGCTGGTTTTTCCTATTCCAGGTGTCCAATTTGAGGTACCTCCAATGTACAATTTGTTTCGGAACTTCAAAAATGGCTGAAGACTCAAATTCCTTTGTTATTTCATTTCTGCCTAATTTTGAAGATCAACATAGTTTAGTTCCAGGGATAACTGGGCATGTATCTTCTGTTTCTAGTGCCAGCTTTGAGATATCCCCAATGCACAAATGGAAATAAAAAATTGATAAAAACTCATATACAAATATTATTGAAATAAAGACACTGCAGTTTTGTTTGAATTTTAAGAATATAACCCATATTGGATATCAATTAAGGCTGAAATTTTCCTCAGACTATCTTAGAGGCATCTGATCATAATAATCTGATCATAATAATAGCCATAGCAGGTGTATCATCTCACTCATAAGGCCTTTTCCTGTCAACCCATGACACCTTAAATTCTACTCCTAAGCCCAGCTACTCACCTGAGGTTTACCACTAGGCAACTTTTACTCATCAAAATTCATTATTTTCACAGTTCCAGAAATTCATTTCGGGATGGCCAAAAAAGAGCAACAGATTATTCCACTTTAAAATATGGGAGCTCCAAGTTAATCTGCTACAACAGGGCCAGTAATGCATTTAAAATTGAAGGCCATTGAATTTCCCATCTTTTGATATGCTAATTGACCCTCTATGGCCAATTTCTAAAACTACCCCGGCAGTTCCCTTGAAATTCATCTTGGGAATTTGGCCAAAAAAAAATCACATTTTGCACATACAAATCTGGGAGCTATATATTTATCTGGGCCATCAAGAGCAGTAATGCATATCACATTGAAGGCCATTCAATTCCGCATCTTTTGGTATGCTCACTGGACTTCTATGACCAATATAACTACCAGAGTGCCAGATAATATTCAGTCACGGCATTTCGACAAAAATCACATTTTACCACTGAAATCAGAGTGCTTGGCATTTGTAATCCTGTATACCACGCTCCATCACTGTACACTGGGTCCTGTCTCTGTAGACTGCATGGGCCCAGTCACTACAGCAGTTCTGTTCAGTCCAGATTCAAGTTCATCTAATTGGATGTTGACTGGAAGCTGAACCGACGCTGGAAATGGGACCAGGCTTTAAATATCAAGCTGGGAAGAAGATGTTACTGGATGATTTTTTTGTAAACCATCAAACCCTAACGGGTCAACAGCTAGTATGACAGTAATGTCGAAATTATGTTCTCATCAACTAACGTTGCTGTCAACATGTGATTCTTGTATATAAAATATAAAGTATTTGGTCATAAAACCCACGCAACCAACTGGCTACTCCATGTAAAATCACTAAAATGTTACGTTATATTACAAAAATCGAGTTCTAGCCATTTGTGAAATGTAGATATTCATGAATCTTGAAGTGTGAGATTTCGTGAATCTGGACTGAGAAAGGACTCCATTGTGTGAAATGTGAATTTGATGACAAATTGTTGTTCTTATGTCGAACTTTAAATATGTAACAAGTTTTGGTTAAAGGTAGGTCTATAAAAAATAAAGAACCTCCGACCAATTTAGCAATTATTTAAAACTGGGAGTCAAGGCCATCCCTTATGGCATTATGCATGGATCCTTTCATGTCATTTTATTGTTTTAATAAAACCCATATTTCTATGATTTTTTAAAATTTTCTCAGTTTCCTTGTTGCCATGGCAACGAAATTTAATATATCATAGATGAAGCACGAAATCCATAAATTGGCCAATTTTCCAATAAATCTTACTTTTGTTTGATGTGTTATTACGTTAAACATGTTGTGTATTTTAATTTATAAATGGTGATGAACCAACTCAAATGTTTAACCAGTATCCATGACAACAACTTCTCACTATATATAATAATGCCTTGGAGTGAAAACACTTTTTGCACTTAGCACTGGGAGAGCAGTTCAATATTGTAAGGTGCAAAATCCCTACCACTTTGTTTCTTTCTCATACGCAGGATTGTGTCACCAGTTTTGGTGATTTGGTGATATTAAAATTTGGTATCTATGGCAACCTGCTTCAAAGAAAAATTATTAAAATTCATAATAAGCAATATTCAAACTCGAGATCGATATGAGGCATATAACTTATAAGTACAAACATTATCCTTTTATACGCAATTAAAGTGGCATATTTCAGTTATTTCCTCTGCCTGGCCAATTTTCTGTGGTAAGGTTGCCATGGAAACTGATAATTTTCTCAGCAAAACTGATAAACATGCAAAAATATAAAAAATTGAGCCTCAAACATCAGGTAGCACAAAGCAATAAGCTTTGCAGTGGTTACCAGGAAGCAGGAGGACAAAAATGGTTGCCATGGCAACCAAAAGTATTCTCCAGAATGCCCCCAATGCTTAAATTAAGCTTCATGACCTTGAGTATCTATGTACCAAATTTCATAGCTTTATCAAAATTTGCAGGGTTTTTCTCTTTTTGAGGGAAAATCTGCCACACTAATTAGGCCTAATTAAAAGTAATGTCAGTTTACGTCACCCCTACTAAATTATTGGAATGCAGTCTATCAAGTGTCATTAATTAAAAATAATTGTTCTGATATTTGTCCCATTATCAGTGATGGCCTGTTTAAAACTGAAATTTTGTATCACTTCTTTTCTTTGACCTGCAAACAGTGGAAGTGACTAAATTCCTCTGTTTTCTCTCGTTTTCTTTTTTTCACCAACAAAATTATGCCTGTATTTCATCTTTTGTTTTTTTTTTTCCTTGGGAAGCTGGTTCCAAGGGAAGCTCAGGATCAGTAGTTGTAGTGCGCACATGGTCTTTTCTTCAGATCGATTCTTCTCACCAACTCAATTTTTTCCTTCATCAGCCATCTTGTCAGCTCTTGGTCTGAGCTTTTATGGCTTTCGTGGGAGATGATTTTGCCTCAACATCGGTTAAGGGTCCGGTGTGGTTCAGCGTTATGCCCCAGTCTCACGGCACGTTACGGAGAACTTTTTTGCCACTGAGGGGTAGCTTGAGTTGAATTCTAGGAAAAAAATGACTATCCCGGCGACATACAATGTTTATAAAACAATTACATAATTAATTAAAAGCATATCACGGCGGGTTTCTTTTTGTTTACTGCGGGGAAGAAAAGTTGTACGCCGTCCCCAAAAGTTCGCCGGGGGAAAGGAATTTCCTCCTCCTGAGGGATACTTTTATATCGCCCCGAGATATAAAAAGTACCCCTCAGGGAACCTATAACTGCCCCTCAGTGAACCTATTTCACCGCGGCGGGATGTCAAAAACTGCCGGCGAGGCTTCAAATGTCCCCCCAGGGGCAGGAAAGGTCCCCGCGGAGGCAGGAAAGGTCCCCGCGGGGGCAGGAGAGGTCCCCTCAGGGGCAGGGGATGTCCTAATATCCCGCCGGAGATGTTTTTGAGGCGTTCTCACTGAAAAAATCCACGCCGGACATCAAAAAATCAAGAAAATTTTGGGCTCTGTTCCGCCGTCATGAAAAAAAAGTTTGTACCTGTTGAATCTTTTTTGACATCCACGGCGCAGTTTTTCCATTTCTAGGAACCGCTGAGGGGAACAAAAACTTCCCCTGGGGGATGTGAAAAGTCGACGGCGGATCACCCAAATTCATCCAAATTACCAGGAAATACTTCGACGCCGATTTAAATAGTTCTCCGGGAGCCGCCGTGAGAATGTAGCATTAGCTGGAACATTTTCAAGCACATGATGGTATTCAGCAGCTTGTCCACTTGCGTCTTCTTACTTGTTTGTGCAAGGACTGAGCCAGTTCGCGGCCTTCTGCCACTTTCGACGGGCGAATAAGGTCTTAATTCCAAGATTTCGTAAATTCTGATCAGGGTCATTCTCAAATTTCGGGACAATCTTAGTCACTCAGGCGCTATGACATAAGTTTGAATGCAATTAATATCTGTAGTGTCACTCCACATCTGTTAGGGGCCGACCAGATGATCTTTGGGGGGGGGGGGGCTATGGATATTTGGTGAAAAAAAAGATTGTTTCCCACTTAACACCAAAAAAAAAGTTTGTTCAGCACATGGAAATAAATAAAAAAAGTTTGTTTCCACCTGTAGTTAGGGTACCGTAATTACACGAGCAGGGCTCGTGTTTACAATGGCTAGATCCAGTCATGATCCGGTTTTCGACCACGATCTATCAGTGCAAATCTCGTTCTCATACATGGGCTGCAAACGTCTCATTAATGCGTTGCTTACCTGACTTGTCAGTCATCTAAACTATGAGGATGTGACATGCTAATCCTGATGCATTCCCGTTAGTTAAATCCCGATTTAATGCCTTTATTTGAACTGTTTACAAGACATGTCTCTCGCGATTCACGAGGGGATTACCGGAAGTAGAATTCTGTTCAAGTTCGTTGCGTACCCACCAGAGGGGGTGGAAAGTGTCGCGATCAGCGCACCTAGTGTTTTGTTGTGGTACTACCAGTACAATAACAACAAATGATGAAATCTGCTTCTACATGAGGAAGAAAATGAAGAAAGCACAGTTGCTTCAAATGCTGTATGTGTCAAGGTTTCTAATTAGGGAAATGAAACAGTTTAGAACTGACCATAAAAAACAATTGAAATTTTGTGACAAGATTTCTTTGACTATTAAGAATACATGGAAAAAATAACAAATGGGGGTCAC
Organism: Platynereis dumerilii; assembly: GCA_026936325.1. Lineage (NCBI taxonomy): Eukaryota > Metazoa > Annelida > Polychaeta > Phyllodocida > Nereididae > Platynereis > Platynereis dumerilii. The sequence continues at coordinate 161,385,456 of JAPTHN010000001.1, forward strand.
CAGCATTTTTGAGGAACTAATGACACTTGTTGAACCCAACCCAATTGCTGTTCAGAAATAACATTGAAAATATAGAGAAAATCATGTTGTTTTAATTCTGTGGCCTTATAAAATGAAAATAACCCATAAAAAAATTTGTCAAACTTAGTGATGTTCAAGCCAAGATATGAGTGAGTGAGTGAGTGAGTTTGTGTTTTACGCCCCATCAGCACCAGTGTGGGCTATTTAGAGGCAACATTGGTTAGATAGATTATCCTGGAACTAATTTCTCATAATTTGTAGAAGTAGTCGTTATCTCTGAGGAACCGTGTTATACTGGACGCTGAATTTTCTACGAATAAGTGTTTGAGATTACCTGATTGAAAGGGTCGGTGATGTAGATTGTTATTACATTCTATCAAGATATGTTTGATCGAAAGTGGTACTTGGCACCCTTCGCATATTGGTGCTGCATCATTGTTTAATAAGTGTGAGTGGGTTAATCTGCTGTGCCCTATAAGACATCTATGAATTACGATTTGCTCTCTGCGTGAGTGCACATCAATTTTTATATCTTTCATGACGTGTGGTAGTATTGTGCGTAGCTTGTTTCGTTGGCAAGCATTCCATCGTACTTGCCAACTATACTTGGTAAAATCATTGATATGCTTTCTAAAATCCGTATAAGGGACAACATAGTCCGTTAAGTTTTTACTTAAGGCTCTCTTCGCATGAAGATCAGCCATCTCATTTCCTTTGATATCAACATGACTTGGAATCCAACAAAATATAATATCCTTGTTTTCTTTCATTGCTGCTAAGGTAAAAAGAATGTCTAATACAAGAGGGGTTTCCACCTGCTTGTTGGCTATTGCCTGCAATGCAGACTTTGAGTCAGAGCAAATTACAAAATTGTTAGTTTCTGAGTTGGCTGCCATTTCTACCGCCTTGTAGATAGCTGTCAGTTCCGCTGTGAATATCGAGCACACATCAGGTATACGTTCATTACAGTAACTTGTCTTTGCGGAGGTGACTGCGTAACCAGTCAGAAGTCCATCTTTGGACCCATCCGTGTAAAGAAACTTGTATGATGGATACCTGGATTTTATTATGAGGAATTTACTCTGGTATTCCATGGGACTTGTAGAAGATTTTCTAAGACTTGTCAGGTCTAGAATACAAATTGGTGAAGGCAGGGTCCACGGAGATATGGATGGAACCTGCACTTCAGCAACTATGCAGTTGTCTTTGTTTATTATGTCATAGTAGGGTTTCATTCTAAGCCCTAGGGGTTTTATAACACTTTGTTTAGTCATATAAATTTGTTGGTACTTTGGCTGAAATACCGGGTAAAAAGCCGGATTTGTTGGACATGCTGCCAGTTTAACAAAATATTGCAGCGAAAGTTTTATACGCCGTAGTGACAATGGTGGTTCTTTCGCAAGGACATATAGACTCTCTATTGGCGATGTTCTAAATGCTCCAAGACACAGGCGAATGCCCAGGTGGTGTACTGTATTTAGACATCGGAGGTAGGACGGTCTTGCTGATCCATATACAATACTCCCGTAATCGAGACGTGATCGGGTTATAGCCCTATATAGTCGTAGCAATACAGTGGTGTCTCCACCCCAACTGAGCTTGCTGACTACTTTGAGAAGATTAAGAGATTTTAAACCTTTAGCTTTAAGTTCTTTGATATGTGGAATAAAAGAGAATTTAGAATCCAGTAAAACTCCTAAGAATTTGTACTGGTTTACTACTTTGATTTTCGAATTCTCTAACATTAGGATTGGATCCGGCTGAAAGCTTCTGGGAGGATAGAAGTGCATACACACCGTTTTATTTTTGGAGAATTTAAAACCATTCTCATATGACCATTTTTGCAACCTGTTTAGGTTAAGTTGCAGTTGTCGTTCCACACTTGTCATTTTGGTTGACTTAAAAGCAACAAGGAAATCATCAACGTATAAAGAGCACTTGATATTCTCCTTGATATGTCGGACTATGTTGTTAATCTTAATATTAAAACATGTCGGAGAGAGAATACTTCCCTGAGGAACTCCCATTTCTTGGTTAAAATTGTTGGATAGTGTGCTTCCTATTCTGACTTGGAAGTTTCGATCTTGAAGGAATGAATTTATAAAGTGAGGAAGCCTTCCCCGGAGACCCATTTCATGAATGTCCTTCATAATTCCAAATTTCCAAGTGGTGTCATAAGCTTTTTCTAGGTCAAAAAATACTGCAACTACATGTTCTTTCTTAATGAAGGCATCTCTTATGTAGGTTTCTAATGATACTAAATGGTCCAATGTACTTCTTTTGGACCTGAAACCACACTGATATTCTGTTATGGCTTCAGTTGATTCCAAATACCATACTAGTCTATTGTTGACCATCCTTTCCATGGTCTTACAAAGACAACTGGTGAGTGCAATCGGACGATAGTTAAGTGGATCACTGAGGTCTTTGTTAGGTTTTGGGATTGGTATTACTATCGCTTTCTTCCACAGCGTTGGGAATGTACCAAAGTCCCATATTCTATTATAAATCTGAAGCATAATTTTAAAAGCCAAGATATGAAATAACAATTTTATTTTTGTTAAAAGGGGGGGGGTCACCAGGGGATTATAGGACGTTTCACCGCAGGGACGTTTCACCGCCGCCAGCAGTGGGACGTTTCACCGCCGATCTTAAAAGCTCTTAAACAATATTAATGAAGTCATCATTGCCTTGTGCAATCTTTGTGAAGCCCAGAAACATGCAGATATTAAGTATCAACCACAGATAGCACTTGAAGGTTGATGTCGCTGCAAATTGTAATCGTCTCTGAAGTCTGCACACCCCAACACAGCAGCAATTAATTCTCTTTAATGGTAATTACCTGGGTTTTTCAATTACGTTAATCAAGTGATTAGAGAAAGCTTGTGACTCCATCAGTCCAACTAAGACAAGTGCAATCAACCACACATGACAAGCCTATTATGGTAGCAGAAATCTGAGCAGATAAATGAGTGTCAGGCCTATGTTTTCAACAGGAACCGGCGGTGAAACGTCCCACCACTGCTAGCGGTGAAACGTCCCAGCGGTGAAACATCCTGCTACCCACCAGGGTCCTCTGCCAACTACAGCCCGTAGCAAGTCGTGCACACCTCCATCGACGAGCGGGGGGCGGTCATAATGTCAAAAAATTCCAAAATGAGATTAATAATTAACTTCTTCGTCAATTTTCTCACGTTTTTACAGGATTGTTTCAGCATGTCTGGTAGCATAAAAAGGCATATTTTCTCCCAATTTTCAGAATTATCAGTAACACCAGGGTGCACTGTTTTGAACTGTATCATTTCCCTTTAAATTTCAGTGCTTTTCCTAGCCATTAGCCACATTAGCATTGGGCCATTGGCTTATGCATCTTCCATGTGGCTAATGAAAATTGCCTTCTGGACTGTATGCGGCCACCCAGTGCACCCTATATATATTACATTCCAACAAACACTGCCTACCACCTGCTCGTGTTGCATATGGAAATATGCTCCTCTAGTGTTAAAATTCCGATAAAAAAGTTTGTCACGAGCGCGTATGAGAAAAAAATTGTTCGTCGACGCACCGCGAACGAAAAAAAAGTTCGTCCCGGGGGAAAAGTCCATAGCCCCCCCCCCCAACTATCGTCTGGTCGGCCCCTTATTCATTTTTATTAGCAGCACAGCTGCTCTTACCCCAAGAAGGTCACTCTCTTTCACCAATCTCATTCAAATTTACTCTACATTCTCTGTAGGTTTTTAACTTTCGACCATTCACTTTTGGTGCCCTTCAGTGATGGAAAAAATAAAAGAAACTAAAATGGACTGGCTTTCATGGGTCAAAGGTCAACCATGCCTTCTTCTTCTCCTTAGTATATCCGTGACCGGTGTGCCTGTGTTGGAACCATGCACTGTCTGTGATGCATAAAGTGCTTGCACGTTATTTTTCTAATTAGAACCACTGTACTTGGAATGAAAAGTCATTTGTTAGACCTTTTTTTGGATCACTGTGTGCAGTCACCAATACTAAATTGATGGTTTTTCCATGTCACTGACCCTGATATAACAAAATCACGTGTCAATATTTCTGCCAATTACCAGTATTTAGAAAAATTCTTTGCACGATTCATGAGAATATAAACTTGAATTGATATCTAGTTCACATTTAATTTCTTGTTTTATTTTTGGTCTTATTTCATTGATTTAATTGATATATCTATGTGTCATGCACTAATTTATGTCAATTTTTTTGTTCACTCCGTTACTTGTCATATCTCGGTTCGTTACTGTTTTTTATAAATTATTTTTACTGAATATCATCAGAAGTATGTGCTCCACAGCACGACTGCCTTGCAGACTTCATAAAACATGTATTCAATAAATTAAGACATAAATTTCATATAAAATGTTTTTGGTCACACTAAAATGTCCACTCCGTTTCATTTCCAAGCTTACCAAAGATAGTTTTAAAGAGTGATTTCATGTGTATACCTATTGCTGAGTATGACAGCTTTTAACGGTCTGCAATTATGTTATCTAATCACCCAAATAAAAAGCAGTATTGAGCGAAAAGCAAAAAATCATCCCACTCCATTACCGTCTGCTCCATTACCAGATCATGAGCAAGAAATCGACATGTGAACCTCAAAATCCATTGATATGTGATTTCTAAAAATAATAATTACAAAAATCTTTTATTGTTTTGTTGTTGTTCCTACAGTAGGTTTCTTACATCAAAATTCCACTCCGTTACCACATTGTCCCCTCCGTTACAGGATATTTTTGCTATACACTTTGTCCCGAAATTTGAGAATGGCCCATCATTGATAGAGAACCAAATTCATCACTGGTCCAAGTAATTGTTAAATATCAGATACTTCGGTACATATATCGTTGAATGCATCTGACCGGTGAGATGACATTCTGAAGCGCTTCACTTCTGGGAGAGAGTTTGGATTTGAAGAAGCCATATCAAGGCCCAATTTTACCAACAAAGTAAAGCCAGGTTCTAAGCCTTAATTAGACCTGGACTTACAAGTTCCAAGTTAAAACTGTGGGGCCAATTTCAGTGATAAAATGGCAGCACCTCCTGGTAAGCAAAATACTGTTTAACTTTTAACCTGGTCTTAGATATATGTTGATGAAATCGGCCCTTAGGGTTCTGTGATTCATCCTCCATGCTCCCAACCCACCCGGGAGCCAACAAGGGGAGGCCATTATGGACAGGACAACGCCCAGTACCTGGACCCCAGGGAATCCAGGGATACATGAAGGATATACTGTAAGAAGGATAGGTCTGCGATACTGCCTCAATCATGATATTAGAGGCCACAGCAGACGAGTACTCCAGCCAAGTCAACTACCAGGACCCATTCACCCTTCGAAACAGGTCGCAACCCACGGCAAACAGGTTGCCCCATTTCCGTCGGGGAGACATGTGCTTGCCCACTGTCTCGTGTTGGCCACAAGAGATAGAGGACTTCACCCTTGTGTTACAACCCACCCCCAGGATGAGGCCCGGGACCTGCGGGGGCACATCCTTGGTTTGTATCAAGGGTGTTGATGATTCAGTTGCATGGTTTGTTAATTATTTTGTTTTTCCTGTCTTGGTCCCCATGTTCCGTAATTTTCGTATACCAATTTCACAACAACAGACAAAAAATCATGTATATATATATATATAAACTTTTAATGACAACAGAAATATCAAATACAGATACATGTGTCAATCAAGAATTGAAAATCGAAAAATCAAAAAATTCAAATGTACATCTACAGTATTCTATGTTACCAAACATAATCTAGTGTCATATCATAATAAATGACAGGTTTCACAGTTCATGTAGAATTGTCTTTCATAGTTCATGAAATATGCACATTGGTCCCAGTTTCATATGTGTTATTGCACAAAAGTCAATAAAAGCAAAGTGAGGATATATATACCTCGACATTGACAGCAGCACCAGTGAAAGTAAAGTGCACAGAAGTTCTAGATTTTATTCACATTATTTTATTGAGAAAAGAACCCACAGCAAGTATTATGTCAAACTGATGTATGCTATCAAGATCACAGAAATTAGGGATTAAGCTGCTTGCTTTATTTAAAAGTTCTATTCTCTGAGCAGTGTTATTGTTGCACACTAAAAGGCAATGTATTTCATCTTCAATGTCACCTGTGTCACATTTGTCAGATTTTCAAAGCTCTACCGGGGTCTTGGGTATATTATGTCTTCCTGTCTCAATTTTAAGATTGTGAGAACTTAAATCTGAATCTTGCAATATCAGTGTATGTTTTCTTTGGGAGATTCAAATTTAGATATGGTTCCAGGCAGTAGCTTGTCTTAAAGAGTTTATATGTGCGAAGTTTAGGAAGCTTTTCAGAGTCAGTGAGTTCATTAAGAATTCTGCTCTGTTCTTTTGCGTATAGTTTTAGTTTCACTTCCTTTAATACTGAAGTGGGATCAGCAGTAAGCCAATTTGAGATGTCAGCTTCTGTCGTAGTTTTCTCTACCTTACTGTACCAGTTATTCTGACCTGTGTTATGTAAATCTTCCTGAATTTTAAGACATTTACTAAGGACATCATGACTTGGGAGATCTTTTAATTTGGCCCAATAGGTTATTGTGCTAAGTTGTTTCCTCAATCGAAGGGGGAATCTACCTGTTTCTGCATACACTGCTAATGTCGGCGTTTGTCGTCTAGCATTAAGTATATGTTTTAGAAAACCAATCTGAACTTTCTCAATTTTAGAAATCTCCGAAGTACCCAACCAAAAGGTGCTATTGTATTCCAGTATAGGGAGGACATAGCTATCAAACATTTTAATTGCAAGTGATGGGGGTATATGACCAAGAGACGGTTTCATCCGTCCATGCAGAGCAAAAAGAGCCTTTTGGGCCTGGGTTGCTATGTAATCTGGCATCTCTTTATGTATCTTTTTATTGTTGCTAATTGTATGACCCAAATATTTAAACTTTTCTACATTTTCAATGGTTTTATTATCATATAGGAAATTAGCGTGGGTTTTGGATCCGATTTGCATTACATTGGTTTTAGAGATATTAACAATAAGGTGCCACTTGGCACAAAACATGTGTAGAGAGTCAATGCTATTTTGTAGACCCTCTACAGATTCAGATATGAGAACTATGTCATCTGCATAGAGAAGGTGTGTAAATACTGTACTATTTATCTCTATTCCATCTGTTTCACTTAAATATAGTGGTAGATCAGACAGGAATTCGTTAAACAATTTAGGGCTCAGGATGCCACCCTGAAGGACACCATAGATACTGTCTATTGGGGCACTTAGTTTGCCCAATTGATGTACTTTAGCTTCGGCCTTTTCAAACATACTCATGATAATCTTAAGCATTTTTGTACTCATTTTTTGTTTAAGTAGTTTATAGTAGAGAACATTTCTATTAATATAGTCAAAAGCTTTTGTAAAATCTACAAAGCACAGATAAATAGGTTTCTTTCTAGATTGCTGATAGCTGACAATGGTGTCAAGTACGAATACACATGTAAAATCAAAACAACAAGGATTCCATAAAAATTGTCTGAGAAATTGTATCTAGCACTTGACTAGATGAAGTGCTTCTTTTTTAGTTACAAGTCTTTCTTCTGGCTAACTGTGCATCCTTGGCTTTGTTCGCTCCGTCAGTGACTAGGACATTTTTTCAAAGCCACATTTGAAGACGCGGAACTGCCGAGTGCAGGTATTTTTGTAGAAATATTGGTCGTAGAATGTCTTCAGTTGGTAGTTTTCCTTGTAGGAAGCGGTGGAGATAGGCCTATTCTCTGTAAGTGACCTGTTCTGGTACTGCATGGGCTGTCTTTTCCTTTGTAAATGGGTTGTCAGTCCTTTATGTTAATTTCTTCCATCCTTTCCACTTAAACGTCTGCTGATGTTTTACTCTTACATACTTCCTCTAGACCCTGTTTTTTCTTCCTCTTGTCGATCCTCTTGACCCTATTCATTTTATGCCTCTTCGTCGACTGCTTACATGGATTCGTCGTCGGGTGTTGTGCTACCGCCATCACCTGAGTCTTCCTATTCAGGACCCTTTTGCGTCTGTTTTAGTAGTGTATTATTCGTCAATTGCCACCTCGATCATGAGGAATTGTGGTGACAGCTCTTGGGTTTGTTTCATGGTCCCACAACCACACATATTGAATTCACAGTTACATTGATGCACTCCACTGAACTGAGGTTCGAAACAGGTGATTACAACAGACAGTCAATGCCAAACAATGCTAAACAAGATAATCCAGCTAGCTATTTTGTAACAGGGCCCCTTTAAACATTGTCAAAGCAAAAGAAAATGTGACAGAGGCTCACAGAGCCAGGGAATTTTTTTGCCAAAGAACTTCTAATTTGAGCATTTGAGCATCCATTTATCCACATGGAATTGTTCATGGACTATATTTATATTGCGTGGGATATCTATTATGTGGAATTGCTAACAGGACAAATCGTCGGATACAGATTCATAAGAAAAGCCTGGAAGAAAAGGTAAGATTAAATTCTCCTATGGCCATGTCAACACAGAATTTTTTGCCAACTCGCATTGAAAACTTTGAAGGCTGTTAATCAAATATCACAGATGTTTCAATGTTACACTTTGCATAGGTTTTGCCCACAGTGACTAAATACACAGTTCTAAGTGGTTTTCTATAGCTGACAACAATTTAATTTTATATGCTGTGGCCTCTTGTGCATACATAAATTTTAAGTATGAACTCTGTGTGCAGAGCAGGAAGTTTGTGAAACCCGAAGTCACAATTAGCTAGAGGGTTAGGTATAGTAGTTGTGGTACGACGAGTTGAAACACCAAACGTTGTGGATTGAGACCTGGTAAGGTTTGATAGCCAGACAGTTATTGACCATGATGACTGTTTGTTTGCAGTTTTTCACTGACCAGAAGTGAATTTATTATAACAACCGTAAAAATACATGATTTATTTGACATAGATAAATTTCAGTACAAAGAAGGGAAAATCAAAATACAATAAATATTGCTGGTGCAAATATGCCAATTATAAAAAACATATAACTCTTACATTTTTTCGAGAGGCAACAATATAATATGAATAAACTTAATATGAAATATGATACAATGACAGAAAAAATAACAGCACGGAAACAATATTCCCAATTCCCAGGCCGTGAAGTCATTAGCTTCCACTGCCTTAGAATAAATATATTAATCAAGAATAAATATTTCAATATTGATGCAGTATAGGCCTATTAATGCACTGTCTACAGCGTCCTGTACCAAAACCTAGATCAGACTGGTAGGCGCCTAAAAAATTCAATTTTTTTACCTTACAATAAAAAATCGATCATTCTACTTATTACAAAATAACTGACACTATCCAACAATGGATCCTACCCTTGGCAGGTATCTGCATTATAAGACCCTCTGTTGTATAATTTGCTTGCTTTATGTGACCGCTTTCGTCCCTCACTAAGCAATATTTTAGTACATTTTGCACCCCGACGAGAGACCACACCTCCATGAGAGACCACTTCATGACTGCTGAAGGGGCAGTCTCATAAGGCAGGGAACACTGTATATATGTGTACTTTCATCAGATCACCGTCAGCATGGAACAGACCACTATTTCCCTTAATGGAACAGATCTAGTCAGAGCTTGGTTGTCGGAGCGCACTGTGTTTCACCATTCATTCGAAGTTTTTCACTTTTGTAACTTGCCAATTTACATACATTGAGTTATTGATAGTTCCTCCATTCAAACCAAGAATGAGTGGAATATCTCTTGACTTTCCTCCATACCAAGAATGAGGGAGAATATCTCTTGACTTTCCTCCATTCATATAATGAGGGAGAATATCTCTGACTTTTCTCCATCCATACTGGGAAAGAAGAATATCTCCGCCTTTCCTGCATTCATACTAGGAATGGAGGAGAATAACTCTTGACTTTCCCCTATTCATACCAAGAATGAGGGACAATATCTCTGACTTTTCTCCATCCAAACAGGGAATGAAGAAAAATATCTCAACTTTCCAGCATTCATACTAGGAATGAAGGAGAATGTCTCTTTTAAGACTTTTTCATTCACACTATGAATCAGGGAGAACGTGTCAAATCTCCTCTATTCATAACAGGAATGGGGAAGAATATCTCATTGGTTGCTGCTTATTGTTGACTGAATCCAACTTGTGACTGAAGAAATGTCAGTGTAAACTCCTGGTGCCCCCTGACGGGCACATCCAATTCCAAAACTGACAATCCCCGCAGCGTACCAAACGCCACCTATCTGGCAAACGAGCGGTCCCCCAGAATCACCCTGCAATAAAAATAAATAAATGTTTTAAAATTCACAGATTGTCACATTCACAAATAGACTTTGTAACACAGAAGGCACCATGCATTTTAGTAAAATTTAACCCGCTGTTAGACATCACCAACTAGATACATATACTGTGGCAATGTTGACTCTGTGAGATGTGCTCGTCTCAATGTCCCAATCTCAACTGGAAGTGTAGCCACTAGAGGGCAGCACTGTGCTTGCTCCTGATTGGCTGATGGTCAGCAGCCTCATTCTGGGGCTTGGAGGGAGATATAAACCTGGCTCAGCTGGTGGGTCCAGAGAGTCTCTCCTGCACTTTCCTGCAAGTGCAACCCAGTGCCTTGGGCCTGGAGGAGGACTCCCATGCCAATGGACAGCTCTCTGTCCCATGCATCTCCAAGACCATCATGACCAGGCTCTCCACCTGTGCACTTAGACAGTGTAGTTTAGGGTTAGATCATCATGTAACTGCGTTTGCTGTGGAATAAACCTTGAAACTCAACCTGGGGTCCATCATCTGTTCTGGCATAGACTTGGAGGTCAAGAACTCTCTTAAACTATGGTCACCTAGCCAATATACTGAGCAAGAACCATTACAATACCATTGGAAAAGCTGGTATCTAACTGACAATTTTGTTCGTTTGCGACCGACTAGGGATTAACTCTGTCTACAACAGCAAACAAACAATCAGATATATTTTGCAAAAATTAGAATTTAAAATGTATAATAGAAGAAGTGTATGATGTCTAAATCAGTTAGACACCTCTTTGTCAGGTCCTAACATGAATTTTTGTCAGTTAAAATGCATGTTAGAACCCTTAAATGGCCAAAACTAGAATCACCCTATAATTACATGGAAGCCCAAGGTTGTAAAGGGCCATAACCATGCATGCAGGGGGGCATTTATAAGTGAAAGTGACTTCTGCCATGCTATATGTTCACGCATAAATATTACAATGACTTACATTACAAGCATCAACCCCTCCTTGGGTGAATCCGGCGCACAACATTCGGTCAGTGATGGTCACCCCAAGTCGTCCGTAGATGCCCCTGCAGCCATCTCTGGAAAGCAATGGCACTCGGGCCTGGTTCAGGATTGTTGGTTGGGAACCTGAACAAAAATGGTATTACAAAAATGGTATTACTAAAGTGTCTCTAAATGAACCCCAGTAGGCCTAAACGCCTTTTAAAATTGCATTTGATCATGCAGATACCAGTACATGTACATTTCGGGGTCAAGTAACTAATTTCTGACAAAATTAAGAAACAATACAGTGTTTAAGGGACCGTTCAGAATTTATGACTGGGGGGGGGGGTGGGAGTTTTGGCCGAGGGGGTACTAACTTTTCACACGTGTTTCAAGGGGGGTATTAATTTTTTATAACACTCCCAAGGGGGGGTAAGAAATTTTAACGAAGAAAAAATGTTAAAAAACAAGAATAAATTAATTTTATTCTGACTTTTTACGTGCAAAAGTCGTCTGAATTGACGCGAATTTGTACGCATGGCCGTGTATCACAGTATATATATGCATGTATTACTTTGTATGGCGAGGGGGGGGGGGTACTAAAAATACGCGTGAAACCTAAGGGTGGGGTACTAAAAATCCGCATGAAACTCAAGGGGGGGTATCAATTTTTGACGGGAAGTTCCAGCAAAACTCCCACCCCCCCAGTCATAAATTCTGAACGCTCCCTAGCCATATTTTTCAAGTTTTCATTCAGGGGTTAAACAGGCTGGCTACAGGAGTATAGGGTATTTTTAAGTGACTATTAGCCAAATTTAAACTTATGCAAGATTTAGTATTTGCTTTATGAACAACAGCAAAATAATTCCAACAACCGTTGATGATTGTAAGGAGTTTTAATGGCTAAAATGAATGTTTGTCCATAACATTTACGACAGATTTTGGAGTATTTTTACTCAATTATGTACCCGCTGACATGTTAACTCAGATTGAAATGAAATGTCTATCTTTTCCTGCCTGTGTGCATCCACTGACGTGGCCGCTATAAAACAAGAGAAGGAAAAAGCATACCATCTTCAGCCAGGAGACCCCATCCTGACACGACACAGTTGTCTCCTGGGTTGAACTTGATCCTGGACCCTGGGAGACACGCCTGGGAGATCCTCTCCTCATCAGCTATTGTGCCACAGTCAACTTGGAGGAGGGCTGCGTCATAATCAAACTGGAAGACCATATTCCACAAAGGATGGGCGATGATCTTTGTCACCTTGCAAGTCACCTCCGGGCCTTCCTGGATACGAGTGTTGTGTTCCCCAAGGACCACTCTCCAGTTGGCAGGGTTGCTCGTTAATCTGCAATCAGAACAGAACAAAGTCTATACATTGGTCCTTCCTTTCTGGTGAATCGGTGGTTTACTGAATTGGAATTGAAAGTTTGTTTTCTTTAACAAAACACTATATACAGCCACTCCCAAATGATCTATCTGTAGAAACAGGAGAAAAACAAGATTTTTTAAAATAAATTAAGCGGAACAACTTGCGCCGTCATGCGGCACAACTTACCCCGGTACCAGTGCAAGTTGTGTCACTTGACCTACTTTTTTCAAATGCCTATACCATGATCTTCTCAATGGTCCGATCGCCCTGAAACTTTGGTCGATTCTGGCCAAGGTATTACATTTTGATGTCTGATTTTCAGATTACATGATCAAGCTTTGGTTTTTTGGAAAATCAGCCTGACGGAAAAAATTTCATAACTTACCCCGTCTCCCCACTTTTAAACTAAAACTTGGTACTGCTGTTACCTGCACAGGAACAAATTGATCGGTTCTTATGCTAAGTGAGCTCTCCTCTATAAAGGGAGTCGAAAATGTATGCAAGTACTTACTGACTGCCTGTCACACAGTGCGCGGCCGTGAGTACCCAGTTTTTGTGTATCAAGGTCCCTCCACAACTTGGGTTGAGACTTCCAGCAAACATGAGGGCCGCCTAAAAGGTTTATAATTAAGAGGTAAAGTTTGCCAAGGAACAAAATATTATTTCTTTATTGGTATTTATCAGACAAAGACCAATATATGCTAATTAAATCATCACTAAGTAATATACAAGTAAATTTCTAACTTGTTAATAACCATCATTCTTAATTTTGCAAAGATCAGTGAATGCATACGGACCTGCCAGGGCCAACTGTTTGGCGTTACTGTTACCCCTCCAACTATTCTGCTGTCTAAACGAGGTTGGATTGCCTGACTACCACAAGGCAATTTTGAAAAACCTAAAATCATAATTGGCAATCAGCCAAAAATCAGAAAAACGTTTTATGGTCAGAAATAACATTTAAAAAAGGTAAGAAAAAATCAATGCCACAGGTGTCAAATATGCTCACACGTAATTTTCCTTGTGTGAGTGCAGGTTGCTTTGGACTCCAATGTCAAGCAAGAAGTGTTGGCAGAATGAAACCAGCAAGTTTTATCTGTCCCATCGAAATCCACAGCTTCACAGGATCCTTCGCAGCCATCAATGCAGGCTTCTTCCGTGACTATGGTTGGCTGGAGGGTCCCTCCCAGACCATGGTTCAAGGGAAACTGGGCTGCGATCAAGTAACAACATAAATCATACTTTCCATCAAAATATTTTACCTCGCACTTCTAAGTTCCAGTTTGAAATTGCATATTTGAATTTTGACATTCATCCTAATATGAGTGCACAATTCTTCGATTACGATTCTTGAAATCAAAGGGAAATATTTAGAAAAACAAAAGTTCCTTTGTAAATCTATACTGCAATTAAAACAGAGAATATTTTATTACATTCTAATCTAAAGTGAATTTATTCAATCTCACCAAAAAAAAACCTGCATGGTAATGTATTTCTTGTGATTGGTTTGATACAGACAGCCCCATGTTCAACAATAGAAAAATACATATAAGTTATAGGCCTACTTCGTCAATCATGTATTAGATTCTCCATGACATAATAAGTTGCTTCAGTCAATGATATGAGACAAACAGAAATTAGTACATACACCTGACAGGTCTGTCAGTTTGCACAGGAACAGGCACAGCAGTGGGAGCATTGGTAGGCACAGGAGTAGGTGTAGGCGCGGGTGTAGGAGCGGGTGTAGGCGCAGGAGTGGGTGCAGGGGTCGGAGCAGCTGTGGGTGCTGCCGTTTGAGGTGCAGATGTAGGCGGGACCGTCGATATTTGAGCTGCATTATGTTATGAAAACGTTTTTAAAAGTTAATGAGCAATAATTGCCATTTGTGAGATGGTGTTTCATTCAAAAAGAAAATACTCTAATTTTAAGTGAATGATTTTATAGAAGATGGGCCTAGATACATAAGTGAGAGAAAGAAATATTAGCATTTACCAAGTTTCTACCGGTTTCACAATGCTGTAATTAGAGGAACTTCTTTAATGAAGATTTAACAGTAATTACCTAAAAGAATGAGGTTTATTTAGTGTGTTTGTATCAAGTGTGTATAAATGTAGGCCTATGTTGTTCTAAATGAGTGAACAAAATCCCAACATGTCACATTGTTTGGGAATCACCGGGAATTTATTATCTATCACTGATACACTGCATTTACAAGAGCATGCAATCTCAGCATGAGTGGCCCGTTTCCTTACAACTGTTGCAGATGAGCAGCTTCACGTGGGTGGCGCTCAATCGCTCAACGAAGTCGCCGCAACCAGACGTCGCCCCATGGAACCAGCACGTTCCTTTGGAATTGTCTATGGCGTCGAAATCCAGGGCAGAGCACTGTTGCAGTCCAGCAACCTAGATGACAAGTGCAAGGTTGAATGTTCAATCAGTAATTGCCAAATCACAGGCTTAACTGATCATCTTTTATATACCTAGTTCGTATTTTTACACAACAGCAGAGCTCGTCTGACTTGCATATGATATTGCCACAGAAATACACTAAAGTTGGCATCAGATTCCCCTTCTTCCAGTTTCCTGGGTGAATTCTTGGGTATCACTGTATAGATCTTCAAATGCAGACACGTATTCAATGTGGAACTTCATTGCAAGCAGATATTGTTTGATAATTATCATAAATTATGCCTGTGTTGCCTATGGAACATTACTGACAACTTTTCAACAGGATGTGGGCCTAGAACGGAGAGGGATACTTCTGGGTAGTAGTTATTTTTCTAAATTAGGTCTACATCTTCTGTTATCGAGGAATACTTCAAATGCAGATCATAGCCAAATTATTTCAGACTGTGTGAGTTACTCAAAAGCAATTTAACAGGCTAATAATATTGATACCGATGGCAAGGGAGTAAAATTTTATCAATTTCTTTCATTTCCATTACCAGATACAACCTGTTTTTGAGTTACTCACTTGGCAAGACCTGACACATTCAGCAAGAGTGTCCTTGACTCCCATGAAGTCACCTCCTCTGATATGGACACCAGGGTGGTGGGAGACTATAGGAGACACATCGCCTGTAAAAAAAAAAAGATTGGTTGAATGAATCGACCAGTCTTAATTCAACAATAGGCCTATACACCAAAATACATACAGGTACAGTACACGATTTAAATTGTATGGCAGACTGCACATCATTGAGCAAGACCAAGTGTCCTGTCTCCACCATAATCACTCTAAGAAACCATAGCATACTAGACTAAGGAATCATTTTCTACTTGCAAGGATATTAAATTTATGTTTGGTTCATATCATTTGTGATTGGGCATTTTCAACTTATCAGATCAATCCTTAGAATTACAGACCTACCTATTCTGAAATTTGAACATGTATACACATCTAATAATTTCACTAAATGAGGACACAAGCGACAGTTTCATGCCTTTTTAGCTACTAACGCGTAATACAATCAGCTTTAAAGCAATGCCTGAGTATTATTATTAAGAGGCACACCTAATTGTATCTTGGAGCAGTTGACATGTTTGAAATGAACGCAGTTCTCTTTCTCCCTGACTGCATTGCAGGCTGAGCTCATCTCATGATACCAACACGACTGCTCCGCGAAGTTGTAGTCCACAGCCATACAGAGACCAGAAAGGGTGCAGCCCTGCAGACAGGCATTCACGTCCGGGTTGAAGCCCTGGAACACACCTCCTCTGATGTGTTTGTTTCTCTCTGGAAATTTGTCAACATCGATAAAGTGAAATATAACAGCCGTTTTCAATATTGCAGATTTCTATAGTGAAACATTTTGCAGGGCACGCTACAGGGTGGTCAAGAAAAAACTTTACAGACTTTCATTCTTGAGGCACAACTCACTGAGTTCTTATCCAATCAGTCTAATTCTTGTATGAATTTAAGGTAGGAATTTTAGCATCATGTTTCCACTCTTGATTAAAATTTTGATAAGGCATAACGGCAGGAGGTGCATTTTGACAAACCATGGTTGCTTGCAATTTCTATGAACCTTCTTCTCTTTCAAGCTTCCTACAGGAAGTTTCACTCCAAGACCAAGAAACTCCTAGAGAACACCTCTGAGGACGTTTAAGTTTCAGTAAGAATATGAAAGTCATGGTAAAATATTTGAATTGACTGTAATGACTTGCATTATGGACAACGAAATGTGTGAAAATGGCCTCTTTTTTTATTTTGGCGAACCAGAGCTCAAGACTACAGGGTGGGGAACCAAAATTTTCCATGAACTTCCTTGTGCTAAAAAAACATCTCACATTTACAGGAAAATTGTGAAAACAATACAGCATAATCATTAAGGTATCAGCCATGCCTGTGGAAGGTTAGAATGAGCTGTGATTAAAAATGACTCCACGGGAGACAAAAAGGCAGAGGTGGTCAGATTTTCTTCAGTGCCAAATGGACTAAAAAACAATCCTTGACATAGTCTGAGTGACCTCACAACCGGAATACAATATCATGAAGGCAATCAATGATGGGAAAGGAACAAGAGGGAAGTCTGGGAGTTTGAGGAGAGAATTAAGATAGGAATGGAGCATTCCTGGAGTCACTGATGACAAAACTGACAAGGTACCTGCAACCTCCATGAGAGAGGTGGTTGAAGAGCTTCAGGTGGACCTCAAGGCTGCTAGAGCGGCTATGCAAAATGATTTTGGCCTGAAATCATATGTCAGGACCCCAACAACACCATTCAGCCTATTCCATGAAGGCCAGAAGATAGAAATGGTGAAAAAATTATAGGCTTGTTAGGAAGCATGGCTCGATATTAAATTTTTTTTTTCAAACTACAAACATTTGGTTGTGGATTCTATTGTCATCAAAAGAAATGGCAAATTCTATATAAAATCAATACAAGATGTCGATGGGACATTCAGGGCAAAGTATCCAGCTCAGGCAATGCTTTCAGGAGTCATGACTTCAGATAGAAAAATTATGCTTTATTTCTTTTTCATGCGAGTAAAGGGGGATGGACCTGATGCATACAACTCGGTCCAGTGATATCATGTTTTGCTATGGCTGGATGTGAATAACCCCAATGGCAACTATAGGCAGACTCAGGATGGTTCCCCATGCCTTATGGCCAAGAAAGTTCAGGATTTCCACTTAAAGAAATTTCGGAGACTTCTGGGCTTGGCGGCCAACTTCTGGCCCTCCTCCAGCTCGAACCTTAATTCCCCTTACTTTTCCGTGTGGGGCATCTTAGAATAGTTGGTCAACAAGACCTGTCACCATGATGTTGTTGTCCTCCTTACTGTCTTCCTGGCTCACGGCCTCAAAATATGAAGGCGCTTTTTTTCAAAGCATCACCAGGTTTAGACGGCCATATTGAATTTTTGATTGGAGATAATACAAGTCTAACTTCACGAAAAGGATCCTTTTTGTCTTGTTTATAAGGCCTGAAAATATGAATTTGTTATGACTCAGCAAAACCTTTCATTTCGACTGAAGTTTGAAATATTCCAAATTTTGAAAAATTTGCTTCCTCACCCTGTACATATCACGTCCTAGAGGAACAAAATGTTGTAAATATGTTGCCAGAACTATCCTTTCTACATTGGGAAAGATTGGATCATAATGACAGATAAATTTATAGAACTGTGCCAAAGAAACCGAGTAAAGTTTTTTCGTGACCACCCTGTGGAAGTTTGAGGTCAAAATGTTCTAAGGGACAAATTTGGCTAGGGGAGTAGGAGTTTTGCCCAAGGGAGTACTAATTTATCACATGTGTGGTGCGTCAAAAGGGGTACCCGGGGTTACTAATTTTCACGAGTTTAAGGGGGGGGGGGCATGAAATGTTCACAAAAGAAAAACGTCATAAAGCACACACACCCTCAGTTTATCTGCACCTTTTAGGCACAATAGTCTGTGTGAATCTTTATGCATAAACGACACATGTATAACCGTATGTGTGTGTGCATTGCTTTACATGTCTGTAAGGGGGGGCCGGGGGGGGGGGGGTACTAAAAATCCACATGAAACCCAAGGGCGGGTATCAATTTTTGATGGAAAGTTCAGACAAAACTCCAAACCCCCTGGTCATAAATTCTGAATGGTCCCTGAGACTCAGTGAGGGAATTTGTGTTTTACGCCCCATCAGTCGGTAAAATGTTCTGCAAAGTTATTGATATGCTCATTACTTAATGCACAACAAATGAGTGAAACATATATATGTATAAAGCTATGTTTCAAGACATGGAAGAAGTCGTAGAAGGATACTATGATACATGTAAGGAGATAGGGTTTGAGATAAATTTCGCAACCGCGTGCCGAAGGTCAAATGTTTCAACCAAATATGAGTTTGGAATGTTTTGTGTGCTTCTGAATCAGTGCAATAATTCTTGTTCCAAGTAAAAACATACAAGGGCATTACGAGGCGCTATAAGTATAGAGTAGGTCGGGGCATGCGGCCCCCTTTAACTTCGAGGTGCGATTTGACCTACTTTTTATGGGCGATTGTTTAAATGCTTATGCTGTCAAGAAGGGATCACTTGACTCTACTAATAACTAGTGAAACTAATGTCTACCGATTTTAATAAAGGAGTTATGGCCATTTTTGTAAAAAATTTAAAATGGCCTTCTTACCCCACCCATCAAGCAAGAAGCCCCCCTATTATAATCCTATGGCAATTTCTTTTGCGAGCGCATTCAGCCTAAAAGTTATTTCTTAGGATTCTTCTATAATTTTTAAGGCATTCTATTCACTTTTTCTGAATTTCAGAATTTTTCTGGTCATACTTATATTATTTATCAATATTTTTTGCCCTGTTTCAATTTCAGGGGAAATTTTTTCTGTTTTAATTAGCTATTATACCAAGATTCAAGGTAAAGTACACATTATTAAATGGTTCCTGAAGCAGCTTTGACCCCCAGTGAAGGGGGCCTCATGCCCTATATCAAGTGGGGCCTCTCGCCCCAAACCCACATATGTCAATTTGACCTCTATATTTTGAACTAAAATGCAAAAAACATGATCCAAATCATATTTATGTGATGGTCATAAAGTGAAGCAATGCAGATATCCATTATACTTTTAAATATTTCCAAAGTTATTTCCGACAACCCCTTTCAAAGAATTAGTCAAAGTTACAAAAACCATGCACATTATTTTGCTTCTTTAATTTCTACTATGGTTTGGTGCTGTTTGCCCTGAAAATTTGTGACGTCACCTAAAACGCCTAGAGCTAGCTTCAATCCTATCAATAGATAAACGCAACAAAAATGTAAGTTTGGATATAACCCCGGGGGGCCTCTCACCTAACCTGGGCTTCTTACCCCGATCTATTCTACCTACCACACGTAACCAGTTTGAAATGAGTGCACCTCCTCTTTGGCATCACATTCCGACAGAGACTGGTGTGGTGCCAACAAGTGGAAGATGTGTAATCAAAGTCCACAGCCGTACAGGAGGCTTCCTTGGCACACGCCCGGACACACTCATCAGGGGAAGAGATATCGAACTGAAGCACTCCTCCCAAGACATGGGAGTCCGGGATCTCCTCTGTAAAAAAGAATTAATCAAAAGTGATTATGATAGTATAGCACCAAATGGGTAGGCCTATTTTACGGTAAAAAAATGGGTATTGGGTACAAAAGGGCAAACAAGGAGAAAACCATTTTTTGTCTCGCACGACGTGATTCGACCCTGTGTCTTTTGCAGAGACTGTATAGTTTTGCAATATTTTGACTTATTTGTCTCCCATATAGGTTGCCATTGTAAATTTGCTGTTCTGGTCACCAATTTACTACACTTAAAATTGGTCAAATAAATTTGAAAAGAATCTCACAAATACTAGCCAGTCCTCTCTCCTAAAGTCTCCTTTTGAACATTCAAGTTATTCTGCTCAGTGTGATGAGAATTTCGTTTTACTTATATGAATTTAATTCTTCTCAGCTGGTTTTTTGGCAAAGAAAAAAATTGCAACAAATTTTCTCCTGAGCACCTGTCCTTTTTACCTTCAGTGTGTGTGTGTATTTGAGTTTTACATCTCATCAGCACCTGAGTGGGCTATTTAGAGACATACTCAAACTTGAAGAAGTTTAATGGTCATATAGGTACATTAGTGATCTTTTTCAATTCGCGTAATTTCCTGGTGTGAGTTGGGTTCATGACTTGCACCAATACATTGCAATGTTGTCGTTTAACTGACTTTGGTTTGCCAATCATGTCCATAATTGTCTTGTAGATGACATAGGATGACATACCTCTCAGGCTGCAATCCCGTGAAATGACAAGTTTTTGAATCGAGGATTGTTCTGTTCTGCTGGCCGACTTACTCTTCTCCTTGGCAGGTAACAAGTGGTCTGTTGAGCATTCTTGTCTTGCTTGATTGGGTGCTTTCTCTGCAGATGATAGAGCATCTTTTTTTCTTGCATTTGGTTCAAGTCCTTATCTGCGAATTATCAGAAGATTGACTTTGTTGGAACTTCTGTGGTGAGGTGTGTCACCGTGTGCACAACTGGTCCAGGGCAACAGATGATAGGTCTTCAAGTGATCGTGTGACACCTTTCATAACAAGCACATTTTCAGTCTTTGACAGATGTTGGGGGTGGTCAGGGTCAGTCAGGTCATTCGAAGATGTCCTTGTCCATTGAAATCTACGTATTCCAGTCGCAAACTTTTCGATCCCAGCCTGGTTACCCGCTGAGGGACGCGCACCTTGGTTACCCGGTTGACGTACAATCCGGTTTTGAAACATGGTATTTGACATAACCATAGATATTCCCCTGTAAGGTAACCATTCTTATGAGCAAGACACTTGAATTTCTCGATGCCGTGTTTGTGAAACCAATTTGTAAGTTCATTGTCTGAGCAGGTCCTGCTTTCTTTGGAGAAGATAATGCCTTTGCCTGATCTTTGAAAAGGTTCAATGGCAACTTTGGCATTAGCTATCTCATTGATGGCCATCAATTTCTCTTGTTGTTCAGAGGTTGCAGGTTTCAGGCGGAAAGTGCCATTGGTTTGGCGCCTCAGGCTATCTGCGATTGTCTTGTCGCAAAGATCTGCAATTGTATCCTAGAGAGCAACAGATGACAGGTCTTCCAGTGATTGTTTGACACCTTTTTATAACAAGCAACTTTTCAGTCTTTGACAGATGTGGGGGGCAGTCAGGGTCAGTCAAGTCATCCGAAGATGTCCTTGTCCACTGAAATTGTGGTGTTCCAGTCGCAAACTTTTCAATCCCAGCCTGGTTACCTGCTGAGGGACACGCACATTGCTTACCCAGTTGACGTACAATCTGGTTTTGAAACTTGGTATTTGACATAACCATAGATATTCCCCTGTAAGGTAGGGGACACACCGTGCATGCGCCCTGTCTTATGTTGGCCACTAAGGACTGAGGTCTTCACCTCAGTGTTTACGCCCTCTGCCGAGAGGAGACACGAGACCTACGGGGGCCTTTTTAGCAAATGAAGTTCAAAGAAGGTATTGTAATCACTTGGGTAAAATGTTGTCCATCCACTGGGAAGGCGTCTGGCGGGTGATCAGAATGACCTATGTTTTGATGTGATTATTACAGATTCTTATAGCTCACTTCCTTTAGAGCTGTTTGTGGCAATGATCTTGGAACAGACAGATGGTATCTACGAGAGGGAACAGAAAATGATGATGCTTCAGATCGCCAAAGATTGGGGAAAAGGCCTATATATCGGTATGGACTGGCATGGGTTCAGAAGACTGGAGTGGTTGTCGTCTGGATGATGATTTGGAGTTGTCAGGCGTGCACATGCAAGATGATGGTGGCAGTCAGCTTCAGTCAACGCTGGGCAGAATGAGCTCTGGTCATGACAATGCCATCGTCAGTGCCGGGGGGGGGGGCGGCAAACTAACTGATGCATCAATGTACGATCCTCCAGGTGTCCGAGAGAGTCCATTTGGAAGACGGTCAGTGGGAGTTTTTAGCTTAATACTTTAAGGACCCTGGCTTTCAGCCACAGTTACTGGCCATCATTGAGGAGGATTGCCCAGTGCCAGAGGCAGTCCAGCGCATTCTGCTCAGACCGTTGGATCAAGACATCATGGATATACTTAATAAGCCTATGGCTTATGCAAAATATGCAAAATATGGAAGCATTTTAACCAGATAAACCCGCGCCTCAAGAGCTTTGAAGTTTAGTCATATATGCATTTTTGCTAATTTTGGGCGATTTTCGCAATAAGCAGTTCTCTATAACTTAGTCAATTTGTAGGCCTATATCGTACAATATCCTGATATTTTGAAGTTTTTTTATCTAATAGAACATGATGCCTTTATTGTTTTTATCATTATATTATGTACATTATGTTTTTAATTGTTCACATTATTCTAATTTACTTATAATTTATATAGACCTATTATAGCTCATGGCTCCATTGTAAAAGGGTTTTTCACTGACTGTTCAAATAAAGTTGATTTTGACTTTAACTTTTTTTATTTCCTTCATCATCAATCATTTTAAATGAATTAAACAGTGTTCACACAATGGTTAGCAGGCCTATATAGGACTACTGAAACTGCTAGGTCCTAACGTCTTCCAGAAACATAACAGTCAACTGCAGTTATTGGGGGTCAATATCATCATTATGTAGGGCCATGCAACAGGTCACCACAATATAGTCTATTCTAACTGAAATTTAATGCATTCTCGTGTCTGGTTAATGCAGGCACGTGCCCATATGCATGCCCCACTTTGATGGCATATAGACACAGTGAATTTATTCAAATTAAGAAGTGAAATGCCCGAGGCCAATGATTCTGCTGACTCCTGGCACGCCCCGAATATTTACAGTAAATGATATACAATAACAGAGATCCAAGATGCAAATTAGTCATTCAACCAAATCAGGTGAACAATGTTTCAAAAACAGAAAAGTTATCTACCTTACTCTGTCTATAAAAGGAAGATTTCAATTTTGCTTAACAATGTCAAAATACAGATATTTAATAGAATTGTTAATTTTATTTCTAGTGTTGTTCTGTTTTTTTCTTATCCTGAAAGTCTGAGCATAAAAGCTGATTAAAAAACATGGAGAGAACATAAAAAGTGGAGAAAAGAGTATTCCATTACTACTGCCAAATGATCCTATTTAAAAAATCACCTTGAATGAAAAATTCAGAAAATGCACAGGCAGATCTGTTCATTCCTTAACATCAAAGGTAGAACACGACTAAATCGAATCAGATTTACCCAGCATGTTTTCAGACCTTTGGAGTTCAAGAGCATGTGTTGTAAATGGAAAATTCGACTGAGGGTCAAATACTTATTCTCCCTCCCTTACTAGCGATGTGGCAAAGCAATTTCACCTCGAAAATGTCAAATTAATCTCATCTATTTCACCAGACATATATTGAATTATGAAAATGTTTCGTAGAACAATGACAACATTTTAAAAAATTGGATTCATTATAGACATTCGAAGATACAATTCTGATTAGATATTGTTTTACAAAGTTATTAATTGTCACACAAATCTCAATATAAAGAAAAGAAAATATTTTTGGTGCATCGAACTGGATAAAATCGGAATAATTTAGATGAAATAACTAATTCAGTTTCAATCAAGAATTCCATCAGTAATTTGAAAATGTTTGGTTCTGTAAGCTAGTGGGAGTTATGTTGTAACTTTTACCTGAAATCCTTTTGTTGCTCTTTTGAATAAATAAATCAAATCACTCTTTTACAACAGCCCTCAGAAGGGCACACTGTCTTAGAAGCCTTTTTTCTAACACATAAAACCTGCCACATAAAGTGCAATAAAAATCATATAACGACTTGGTGCCTTTTATAAGGATGGTCTCGAGAGAAAACATTTGCATAAAGAGAGTAGCAAAGCAAACAGACCTCGGAGGCTGGTGACTTCAAATCAATCCAAAACAAACAATAAAGATAGAAAAAAAAAGATAGAAAAAATCACTTACCCAGAACTTCGACGGGCCCTTGTGAATTTTGAGCATAAGATCCAGCAAAAAAGAAAATAGCAAAGTACAAATGAGACATAGTGGCCTGCAGTGGCAACGTGTTTTCTGGCCAGTGGGTTCCTGAGATTGAGACCATAAAGTAAGGAGGGCCAAGGGGCCATGTGTCTATCCATATTTATAAAGGTCATTAAAAACTCACAACTGAATTAATATGTACAGAATGCCCTTTGACCTTGTTCAAGGAGTCTCTGGTCATCAGCTGTACATTTGAAACATTTGTTCAAGACGATCATTCAAGATGTAATACAGTAAAATACAAGTCAGTAATATGTAATTTTTTTTCTTTCTTTTGTCTTTTTATTTCTCTCCTATCCTACTTCTTTTTTTATATATTATAATTAAGTACCACATTATGTATTATAAGACCCCTGAATTTAATGGTCTAATTAATTAATGTATGAAAATTTGAATGGTGGCCCTTCGCTAGCGGCTCCAGGGAGCCTTAGAGGGGTCTCCAAAGTTCTTATTAAGTGTAAATGATAAGACGAATAAATTATTATGAATCTCTTGAATCTTAATTATGTACTAACATCATTGATAAATGTATTGATCTTGCTTACAATCATCAAGATCTGGACTGTCCCTGGTTGAAATATTCCATGAAACGGCTCTGAAATGACTTATAAAATTGACTCTTCGTTTTACAGAATATACAGAAACTGATAAAATTGCTGAAAAGAATCTTTAGAAAGTTCAAGTTATACCTGTGAGTGAAACTGCACCTTTCAAAAATAAATAAGCGTCCGGAAAAACTAAACCAGTAAAGATTTGGTATCAGCTTGAAGAGACTAAAACTCAAACACAAAGAAAAACATTTTGAGAATCATGTTCAGATGATTTTTAATCCATCATGAATTTCATGATCTTGTGAGATTAGTTATCAACTACCTGTTCACCCGTTAGGGTTTCTTGCTGTTCAAAAATGTACCGAGACCCAGGTTCTTCCCAGGTTCTTCCCATGTTCGAGAAATGTGAAGCCAGGTGTTATTTGCATGTTCCAGTCAGCTTTCAATTAGATGAAGTAATGTGGATTGTTTGGAAGTGCTATATATAACGGGTTCTACAGCACTACAAACACTGATAGAGTGGAGTTGTGGGAAAATAAGATGTTTTTGAAATGCATGACGCAACTGAAATTGTGGGAGATGGGTAGTTATATTGGACATAGAAGTTGAATGAGTGTGGCAAAAGATGCGGAATTTAGTGGCCTGTAATATGATATGGATTACTGGCCTTGATGTGGCAGAGACATATATAGCTTCCAGATTTGTATGTGGAAAATATGGTTTTTGTGAAACTCCCAATAGGAATATGTGGTAGTTATATTGGCCGTAGAAGGTCAATCCGCATATGGAAAGATGGGGAATTGAATGGCCTATAATATTAAATGCATTACAGCCCTTGCTGTGGCAGATAAATATATAGGTGGGATATATTCAAGTGAAAAAACGTGTTTTTTGGCCAAATTCCCAAGATAAATGTGTGTAACTATGGAAATAATGAATTTTGACAGGTAAAAGTTGCCCTATGAGGAACTGCAGATGAATTGACAGGCTTAGGAGTGTAATTGAAGGTCTTATGGGTTGAGAGAAAAAAGCCTTATGAGTGAGATTAGATACCTGCTATGAGTATTATTATGATTAGATAACCAAGCATCCATTCACAAGAATACAGTATAGATGTCAGAGATAATACATGTATGCTGCTGTACACCATCCATAAAAATTACATCCGAGGACTTGCCATCATGTAAGCAATCTTCTGCAACTGGGTTTGTTGACTTGCTCATAGTTTACAGTCTAGTCTGTCACTTTGATATAGAAAATGAGTGGACTGTTGTACTGTGAAAATGGCACTTTGTGTGTCATCATGCTGATGATCTGTCATGTTCACACCCAATACTTTCAATGTTAATTTAATTCAAGAGACTTATCCCACTTATTGGTGACAGGCAAACGAAAGGATTATGCATCTGATTTTCACTCTCAAATCAATTATGACAAGTCAAATGGCCTCCTCTTGATCATGACTAATCAAACAGCCTCTATATTTTCCACGTTGAAAGAAGAGAAGATGACACTTCATTGGCTATCATGAGTCACAAAGTGCATTTTTCACTGTGAATTGGTCCTCATTTTTTCTATATATCGAAGTGACAGACTGTAAAGCAAAATCTGCGAACTAGGTAGAAATATCTAAAAAGGTTCCCTTGCACAAAAGCCCCATGCCCAATTGGCAATTGTGCATTGTTTACAATTATAAATACCATTTGATACCTCTGTCAGCCAATCACATGCTAGCATTTCATTGCAATTTTTTCATATTCTTGGTTGTCCACTCATCCTCAGTTTACCTGCTTGAGAGTTTATCTCACGGTATAAGCCATTTATTCACCATGGGATTAGGAATATATCTGTTTATCACACTCGGGCTAAATCACATAATTCCCTCTCCTGTGGTGAATAAGTTATAAGCCACGTCAACAAATGATGTGAGCCTGCAATGTGATGTGCAACACTGTCACAATGTTGTGAAAAAATCTCAACATTGTTATTTCTACCATGCACTTCTATAATACATGTGACAACAGACAAGACTTTGGAGAGCATAAATTTGAAAAAAATCTGCAAAATCAATGTTATTCCAATGGAGGCAATTTATGCATACTGCTTGGCAGTGACAGCAAGTAAGCACAATTTTTTGAAATGAATAGTTGTTAAATGATGTAATGCTAATGTTTTGAGCACAATTATTTGCAATTAAACTTTCGTTCTGTCTTTCCACTTATCATTATATGTTGCTTTTGCATAATTTCGTAAGACACCAAAATATTTGAATACATGGCATAACTCAACTTTGCCTGAACAAAACATGATGAAAGTCACAAAAGTTTTTGCACTACTGTGAAATAACCTACTTGCGTAATTTGTATTTATTCATGGAAATTATCAAAAGAGCAGTAAAATGAATTTATGTATATTGTACAAAATACTACAGATTGAGTTAACTAAATACAGTTTAACCTTCAAGATAAAGAAAATAATACAAGTTCGAAAGACTGCCGCAACTTACCAGTTCAGGTTATGAAGATTTTACACTGCAAATGTCTTTTTTGCATACAGCGTATAATATTGTAGCCTGTAGATTGATTCAACTGAAAACGCTAAATATGTTACAGTCCTGACCCAGTTTGAAATTACATCACAACTTGTAGTTAATTTACATATATTGCAATGCTAGAATCGAGTCATCTCTGACATCACAGTTCAACAGCATAGAAAAAAAACTTGAGATTCCACTTAAGTATGACAAGGACTGTAAGTTGTAAGGATATAATAAAGAAAAAAAAAACCATCTGCAAAAGAAATATGTATATATGTCGGCATGAACTTTAATCAAAATGTTAACTTTTGTTTCTCAGAAAAAGAAAATATGTATAATTTTGTGTGTAAGTAATTTGTATTGCACTGATGAATATATCATCACCAGAAATCTGGAATTTTGTGTTGACAAAATCTGAGCATTTAAAGTCAAATATCAAAGATCTCGTAAGCACAATCAACTGCCTCATATGATTCACTGACAACATGGAGGATTACTGAAAATGTGGTGGCTTTAGTATTTGACACGACTGCCAGCAATAGTGGTGTGCACTAAGTGGCAGCTAAGTTGTGTGTGTGTGAGTTTAGTGTTTTACGTCTCATCAGCACCTGATTTGGCTATTTAGAGACATACTTGGTTTCCTTTAAGCGTCTTGGTATCTAAAAAACCAAGGGTTTTGTTATGTAGAGTTTGTGACATGTGGATGGTGCTTTTTTGTTGGCAGTTCTTGTCATTTTGTCATTTCTGTGCGAGGAAACAATCGGTAAGTTTTGCTTTCTTGTTTGGGGAAGCTTAGTTACTGGAAGACAAGTTGAACAAGAAGGTGCTCTACCATCACATTCTAGAATTGCTCATTGGAGCTGGTTGGGAGGCAGTTTTTGGAAAATTAAAAAGTCCAGATAATCCATGGTTCAAAGGCCTGAAAGATAAGTGGGCTGAAATATGGAATGATGGGTCAATTGGGTTCAAAGTGACAAAGTCTTGGCTGAAGGAAAAGAGAAGGAATGCCCTGAGGATGATAAATGAACTGTTGGGAGTCAACCATCCCATGCGCAAATTACAGGGAGGTTGCGGAACTTACTATCATCCTGCCTGCATGGAGTGAGTGAGTGAGTGAGTGAGTTTGTGTTTTACGTCTCATCAGCACCTGATTGGGCTATTTAGAGACATACTTGGTTTGTGGTCATGTTGAGTTAGTCATCTCATCTTGGTTGATGGCATCGAGATCTTTGAAGTGTCACTTTGACAGGTATATCTGCAATAATTTTCAATTCAAGAAGTTTCCTTGCCTGAGTGGCATTTATGGCTTGTACCAATAAATTACCATCAGGCTGTCGATCGACTGAGTGTGGTTTTCCAAATTTCTTCAGGATTGTTATACACAATTACATAAATATACAAATAGATAATCAATACATAGACAGACAGGTAGTTCATCAAAGATGGATAGACAGATAAATTCCACAGCCTTCCATCGCCACTAGCTCCTCAAAGGTTCTTTCCCTCTTCCTTTCTTCATATTTCTCATACATTTAAAAAAGATACACCTTCACTTTGCCAGCTCGCTTCGTTACTACACGTTGGTCATTAGTCAGTTATTAAAGATCAGCGCTCAAACGTCCAACTTCTATCTTGAAGGATTCTTGTGATATTTAATATTCTCATATTTTCCTTTTTCAGATGTCCCACTTGGCAAATGTGTTCTCAAGTGGGCCCTCGGGCCCATACAACAAACCAGTGAAAGCGAAAGTCATCGCACTCTCGAACACTCTCTATTATGTACAAACACACACCCCTGCGAGTGCATACCAAATTGCAGGGCTCGCGGATGCAGATACACATGTTCGCGCTACCTTTTACCCTCCACATACATAGATTATCTAGGAGGACGATGTCATCATCATCAATAACTACAAAATGTACAATGACCGGATGGTCCTGAAGGACTGTGTGTGTGTGTGTGTTTGTTCTTTACGTCTCATCAGCACCTTGTTGGGCTATTTAGAGACATCCTTGGTTTGTATCAAGGGAGTTAATAATTCAGTTGGATTGGTGTTTGGTAATTATTTTGTGTTTCCTGTCTTTGTCTTTATATTCGTTTGTCTTTGTATTTGTTCTTGTATCACTTTCAAAGCAACCGACAAAAAATCATGTTGAATCAAAACAATAAGGGCTCCATAAAAATCGTCAGTGAAATCATACTGAGTGACTAGATCAAGTATGTCTCTTTTTGTTGCATAGGTGTCTGGTGGCCAACAGTACATCTTTTGTTTAGTTCGCTCAGTCAGTTTGGCAGACATTTTTTCAAAGCCAGGCATTGGTAGAAGATATGCAGTTGCCAGGTTCAGATATTTTTGTACAAACATTGGTCGTTGAATGTCTCCATTTGGTACTCTTCCTTGAAGGAAGCGGAGGAGATATTCTCTGTAAGTGATCTGTTCATAGACTGGCTTGTCTTTTCCTTTGTCAACTGGTTGTCGTTCCTTTTCGATAATTTCTTTCTTTCGTTCTGGTTCCTTGTCTGGTGAATGGTCTTCCCTTACTTCCTCTTGACTCTTGGCTGTTTCTTCCTTCTGTGGATTCTCTGGACCCTCTTCTTTTTCTGCTTCCTGTGGAACCTCCGGAACCTGTTTATTTTCTGCCTCTTCATCTTCTGCTTCCATGGATTCATTGTCGGGTGTTGTGCTTCTGTCATCGTCGGGGTCGTCATTTTCCTCATTTGTGTCTGTTGTAGTTGTGTGTTCTTCGTCCATTGCTACCTCATGAGGAGCTGTGGCTCCAGCTGATGGGCTTGGTTTTTCAAGGTCTGCCTGGGATGTAGGCCGTTGTGTGGTGGTTGTTGTCTGTGGAGTGGATGTTTCAGTTGTTCTTCCGGAGTGTCTGTGTCTTCTATGTTGTCTGTGTGTTGTTTGTGTGATCTGTTGATGCTGTGTTCTTCGAGTTGTAGCCTTCGTCTAGGTGTTGCATGATGTTGAGGTTGTGGATATCCCGCCATGTCCGCATAGCTTGGAATTCCTGAGTGCTGTTCCACAATCCTTCTCGCCTCTGGAAAAGATATCGCTTGGGTTGCCTTCAATGTGAGGATTTCTTTTTCTTTTGTCCACTGTTTACACGTTTTGCTGTAAGAGGGGTGATCCTCCTTACAGTTAACACAAAGAGGAGGGGATGAGCAAGGTTGATCTTTTGATTGGGTGAGGTCCTGGGATCCACAGAGTCCACAAACTTCTTGTCTTTGGCACCACTTGCTCAGATGACCGAAACGTTGACATTTAAAACATCTTCTTGGGTTGGGAATATAAGGTCGTACCTTGCACCGTTCCCATACAACTCAAACACTCTCAGGAAGAGTAGTGTCTGAAAAGGTCAAGATAAGAAGTTCTCGATGATCCCTCTGCGGGATGCGATTAAAATGTATGACATCAGTGAAGGTTTCAAACCACTCTTGTAAGTCCTCCTCAGAATTTAAATAGCTAAGTGAGGAGAAACCACCCCTTACAAGTGTTTAATGTGCGATGTGGCTCGACTATAGTCGGAGTTCCTGCAAAATACTTGTCAGCTCAAGCAGTCTTTGTGTTTGTTGGTCATTTCTTGTTTTAAATAAGACAGTTCCATCTCTTTGTTGTGTGGTTTCTGCAGGTTCTCCGACTTTTTGAAGAATTGTCTTGTAGATCGCAAAGGGAGAAAGTTTGCTTGTTGGATTTAGCACAATGTATCGGTGTCGGTATTCTGACTTCCGCGTGGTCGTTGGTCGATTTAGAAGTTCCAGGTCGATGCAGTCATCCGAGGATGACCGCTGCCGTTTTAGTCTGGACTGTGAATTTGAAAGAGAAAAGGCCATAGGATATTTGGTGTTTCATCCCGCATGCTTCCCACCCACCAAGGAGCCCAACAAGGGGAGACCAATATGGGTAGGGCTGAGCCCAGTACCCTAGTCCCAGGGATACATGGGGGATATACTCGTAGAAGGCTAGGTAAGAAATACAGCTGCAATCATATTTAAAAACATGGCCAGCATGTAGACTTGGTCAAAACCTTCTTAGATTGACCCATCAGCCATGGCCAAATAGGACCGAAGTCCTAATGACAACATGACAAGCCGATTGACTGGACCGGGCCAATCCAGCCTGCCGTCTAGGAGAAATCCAGGCCAAAGTAGTGTATTGTATGGGAGGGACCAACTTAGTCCCATCCAACTCAACTACCAGGACCCCTTCATCCTCCGACACGGGTCGCAACCCACGGCAAACAGGTTGCCCCTTTTCTGTCGAGGAGACGTGTGCAAGCGCACTGTCCCGTGTTGGCCACTAAGGATACAGGATTTCACCAATAGTGTTACCACCCACCGCCACGAGGAGGCCTGAGACCTGCGGGGGCCTTGCCTGCATGGAGAGAAACCCTCAAGGAAAGGGGCATCCACTGGAGTCCTCCTGGAGCAATCTACCAAGCCAGGAGGATGGCCTGTAATACTTATTGCATCAAGATGTTCATGTTCAACCAAGAGCTGTCCCACAGCACGGAAATTCAGCATACATTTAAGAGAATTGCAACTTTCCTGGCAATATTCTATACTTGGATGTCTGCAACAAATGCTACTGATTCACCAATCAATCACCTTCTCTTTATCAAAGACATGTTGCAGTACTAACAGCAAGATACTGAGCTGGCAACACAACAGTTGTTCTGAAGAAAATAAGAACCACACATGACTGTACTACTTGCTTTGTTCAGTAGACATCTCCATACGTGACCAATAAATTATCTGTATCTCAGTGTATATAATATGACCAATTCACTGAAAGAAAAGTTAGCCCTCAAAACAGTTTAAACAGAGAAGTCAAGACATTTTTAGAAGAGGCAAACACCTGTATTTCCAGTGATTAAAAATTCAACCTCTTTTATCGTCCAATGATGTGGCACAACATGGTGTGAAAATGTTAGATTGACAAATGTAAAACTGGTCCATGGCAATCTGCTTCCTTGTCAATTCCGCCCATGTCTCTAGATGCGTTATTATTTCTGCTACTGTGTTGTCATAAATGTCTGCAACAATTCCATACACAGCAATAGCTGATAAGTCCTCTAGTGATTTCTCTCTATCATTAATCACTAGGTAATTTTCATCTTTTGACATGTGTGGGGGGTGATCAGGGTCAATCAAGTCACCTAAGGATGTTATTGTCCATTGAAATCTTGGTATTCCAGTTGCTAACTTTTCAATCTCAGCCAGGTTTCCTGATGAGGGATGCACACCTTGGTTAACCGGTTGACATACGGTCCGGTTTGGAAACATGGTAAATTAAATATTCATTTGTATTCCCCAGAAAGGTAGGGGACACTGTGCAAGCGCACTGTCTCATGTTGGCCACTTCGGATAGAGGTCTTCACCTTAGTGTTACCATCCACTGCTATGAGGCTACACAGTCAGGGTGGGGACTCCGATCTAAAAGTGGTGGGGCAGTTGCCCTCACTGGCCCCACTTCAACTAGCACTCTGGCCTGTCACAATTAAGTTAAGATAGTTTAAGGCAATTTCAGGAAAGTTCAAGGCAAGTATGAGTTCTGTAAGTTAAGATTTTACATCTTACAATGAAGTTAAGGTGGGATAAATTACTATAGATTATTGTAATTTTCAGGTGTATGCCACCACAGCACTCCTGAATAAAATTTAAGATTTTCAAAATATATACCGAAAAAGTGACAAACCTAGCGTGAAAGTAGAAGGTCTCAGCTTCATATCAATGTAAAAAGTAAAATATTCTGTCGGGACAATTTTTAGATATTTGAGTTTTAAATTCGTTGTTTATCACATTCCACTTTGAACCATTATCACAGGTTCTTTTGCAAGTAACAAATTATTGCTTCATAAGATATAACTATGGATTGCATACAGTATGGTATAGTTAATTTACTTTCCACAGAAAATTTATTTTGAAGGAAAATGATCATCATTACATTTGTTTATCACATTTTATGTTCATTTGCATTTTTGAGATTTTAAAAGTGTGCATAGTTTAGACAATAGTACACGTATGGTCATCCAACAAGAACTGTGTGATCTATTGTAGATCTGATTGATAAATTTGTTTCAAACTAAGTTCAGGAAGCCAGAAAAGCACAACCGCTTATCGAACTGGCACCTTAGATCAAACTGGCACCTTAGATCGAATTGGCCATATATTTTGTTAATAGGTCATATCCATATATATTTTCTTGGTGCTTTGAGCTTCGAAGCAGCAGCAGTGTTTCCATTTCTCTCATGCCTTATTTTGTGTATGATACAATTTATTTAGTATTTCATCTGTTAGAGTGTTCACACTTGCATTTCCCTGTGCTCTGGGCTTTATAGTACACAGCGTTTTCTCTGAACTTCTGAGTTTCATCTAATTTTAAGGACTTATGTTGGTTTATGTGATGAGCTGGATCATTCCAATGTATGGAAAAAAAGTTTGTGTTATTTGTCATAGGAAGGCATCAAGATTATTAAGTTCCACTGACAGAAAAGCGATTCAGACCGTTGTATTAAGCAATTTTACTTCAGAAAACCCTGCTTACCATCTTGCGATTTGTGGATCATGTCGCCTGATTCTGGGTGAACACAAGAAGCCTATTCCACTGGCTTCAGAAAACAAAGCTGTCACTCGTGTGATGATGAGAACCCAACCAGTTTGCCAATGTTACATTTGCATCGTTGCGAAAATGAATTGCCCACCAACTAATAAGCATGGAAAAGAAAAGGGTTGACCAGTTCCATCAACTGTTCCTCCAAAAAAGATGTGCACCAATTATTTCTGCGCCCTGAATTTTGGATACAACCACAGTCAGATCCAGGGTCAAAGCAGAAAATTGGCAACCTATCTTCAAATGTCTTGGTTGATGTTACCACGAGTTTGTGTGTGTGTGTGTGTGTGTGTGTGAGTTGGTGTTTCTCATCAGCACCTGAGTGGGCTATTTAGTTGGTTTCGAGAGTCTTGAAAATGCTATGATCTGTTTGTGACATGTGGAGGGTGCTTTTTTGTTGTTACAGGAATTCGCGTAGCAGTAGACTTTTGGATTTCACAGATGTGTGTTTTTAGCAAAATCTTGTTTTGCCTATTAGCACTAAATGAGAGAGTTGATCCTATATTGTTTTGCATGGAAAATGATGGCATTTAAATTTGGAAGTGATGCCGACCATGAAATGTCTGATAAAGTGGGTGGTAATGTCATAATTAAGAAAAATATAAAAGCGTTCATGACGTGTGGTACTGTACATGACGTATGGTAGCCCCAAGTTTGCTCTGGAATCATGTGAAGTACACTAATAACTGACAAAAACTGAAACAAACCGAACTGTGGAAAATGTTGTAATTCACAAGTTTGGCTTCTGTGTCTAATCACTCAGGCCTGCCAGGGGATCTTGCGTTTGACTTGTGGGCATCCATGCATTCTATGACATTTGATTGACTTGGGCCATGGAAGATTTGAAGCTCTGAATTATATGACCATGATATGACCAACCCAAACCGCATTTTGTGAAAACATACAAAAGTACATTTAGGCCAGGAATCGTTATTACCAGATAGATAAGACAGATAGATAGCTATGCCAATAACAGCACCATAGAGGAAATGTGGGAATTCATCACTACATCGCTGCTCCAAATAATGAATAAGAATGTTCCATCGAAAATGTCATCCATCAGGGAGCATCAGCCCTGGATAACAGGAGACCTGAAGAGACTCTCGCGGCGGAAGAAGAAAGCCTACGTGAAAGCAAGAGCATCACAAAACCAGAAGGACTTCAGTAGATATCAGAAACTAAAGAGTGAAACCAAGAAGTTATGCAGAGAAGCTCATGCAGCATATCTCAGAAATATCATCAGCGAGGAACTAACATCAAACCCGAAGAAATTCTGGAGTTACATCAAAGGAAAGAACTGTGACAGCATTGGCGTAGCACCGCTGAAAGGCACCGATGGACTCACTCATTCCGACAAACAAGAAAGGGCAAACATCTTAAACCAACAGTTCTCATCCGTCTTCAATCAGAATGAGGACACAAGCACCATCAAGGACAAAGGACCAAGTCAAGTCACGGAGATGCCTTCCATCAAAGTTACAAACCCAGGAGTACACAAACTCCTGAAGAACTTAAACATCCACAAGGCAACTGGCCCGGATAACATCCCGACTCGCCTACTGAAGACAATAGCAGCCCAAATAACACCTTGCTTAACCACGTTCTTCCAGAACACCCTTAACCAGGGGAGACTACCGAAGCAGTGGAAACAAGCCAACGTGGTTCCTATCTTCAAAAAAGGAGACAAGAGCAGTGCTGCGAATTATAGGCCAGTGTCACTCACATCTGTGTGCTGCAAAATCCTCGAACATATTATCTCCAGTTCAATAATGAAACATCTTGAGGAACATAACATCTTAAACAACGCACAACACGGATTCAGGAAAGGCAGATCATGTGAGACGCAATTAATCCTAACCTTGGACGATCTCGCAAGCAACATCGACAAGAATGAGCAAACGGACGTCATCCTCTTGGATTTTTCCAAGGCGTTCGATAAGGTGCCCCACGAGAGACTGCTACACAAGGCGAAATTCTACGGAATCCATCACGACACGCTGAACTGGCTACGGGACTTTTTAAGTGGGCGACAGCAGAAAGTTCTGGTGGAAGGAAAAGTATCAAACTCAGCCCCAGTTCTTTCGGGTGTACCTCAGGGCAGCGTCCTGGGTCCACTGCTCTTCCTGGTCTATATCAACGACCTGCCGGAGTACATCAGATCAAGTTCAGTCCGACTATTTGCAGATGATTGCGTAGTGTATCGGAAAATCAAGAGCCAAGCAGACTGCGATGCCCTACAAGGGGACCTGGATAGATTGCAAGAATGGGAACAGGACTGGCTCATGGAGTTCCACCCCCAGAAATGTCAGTTACTTCAAGTCACAAATAAGAAAAAGAAGATCACAGCCGAATACAAGATCCATGGTCACTCACTAGAGAATGTAGAAGAGGCAAAGTACCTGGGTGTAACTATCCATCGGTCTCTGAATTGGAACAAGCACATTGCCAACATCACCAAAAAGGCCAACTCCACAAAAGCCTTCCTTCAGGGAAACTTAAACCAATGTCAAGTCAAAACCAAGAAAGCCTGTCACGAATACCTAGTCAGACCACTGGTAGAATATGCCTGCACAGTATGGGATCCATCGACAAAGAAAAACATCGACCAGATTGAGGCAGTCCAACGACGTTCAGCACGTTTCGTCCTAAATGACTACTCCAGGTACAGCAGCGTAACTGCAATGATCGAGACCCTAAAATGGGACAGCTTAGCAGAGAGGAGAGCCAAAAGCAAAGCCATGATGATGTACCGCATCTGCAACAACCAGGTGGCAATCAGACCAGAAGATCTACTAACACCACTGACCACGCACAGCAGGGGAAATACGAAAAAATACCTACTGCCGTATGCAAGGACAGAGGTGTACAAGTACTCCTTCTTCCCAAGCGCCATCAAGATCTGGAACAACATCCCAGAAGAGGTCGTAAACAAGCCGACGACAGAGACTTTCAAAGTCGCCATAAACAAAATGAAATTAAGACTGTAAATAGTTGGTTTTTATCCCGCACCTGTTAAAAGTCTCAAGAAGACCTGCACTGCATCACACCATGCACCAGTACGAAATACCCAGGTCCTGGGGACTGTACTACAATGGAAGAAGAAGAAGAAGATGGACATCTGAATTGATAGAATATTTCAGTGACAGGTAGATATAGATATGAATTATAATAGATAGATAGATAGATAGATAGATAGACAGATAGATGGGCCTGCAGATTTTAGATATTTTCACAATTAAATTTAGTACCCCCCATGCGACATTTTTTGGATCCGCCCCTGTAGATAGTTAGATTGATAGATAGATATATATATATATATAGATAGATAGATAGATCGATAGCTATCTCTTTGTGCACTTAAGTGATAATTTGATATGTACTGAGTCAATTATTTGAACTTCCACAAAAATGCGTTCTGATATTCTCAAGTGTGGCTTTAGAAGTTAATCACTGTTTCTAGACTGTGTGCATGTTCGCCAATGATTTGTGACCAATCAGACTGCTGCAGACTTTAAAGGGGATTACAAGACAGTTGTATCCAATTTGTGATCAACAAAATTTAGCAGTTTCAGTTTGTTTAAATTTTCAAATAACTGAAATAAACTTGACGAACTGACAGCAGCGTCATACACATACAAGTGAATGGATATTGGTCACACATGAGTAAAATTTTACCATACGTCACGTACAGCCAAATTGCTTGGTTCAGGTGTTTCACAAGTCAACTTCAAAACGAAAATCTGTAATACTTGTCGTTTTACTTTTGTCGGTGCAAGGAAACAAGTGGTATGCTGAACTTTCTTGTTTTGTTGGGTTGGGTGTTTTCTTTCTTCTTGGAGTGGTTGAGCGACGTCTTTGTCTGTAGGGTGTTTGAAGAGAATGTTCGTCTTCTTAAGATTATTTTCTTGTGTGATGTGCATGCAACTGGTTCAGGATAAACATTCACTTCTTCCTTCTTTGGTCGATCTCGCGGAGGCGAATTCTGCATGACATCCATGAAGAGGCTCCCTTCAGTTGAATCCTTCTCTGTGGGGATGAAAGCAAAACCGGTCGAGGATAATCTGCTACTCTATCAATTCTGTCAATGCATTCTTTATCTTCCCAAGTCATGGGATGGGGAGGGCGATCTTCTTCTACACGGCGCTTGGCTTCAGGAAACGATATTCCGTTGTAAATCTGTAGTTGTATGATTTCCTTTTGTTTCTTGAAAACTCCACATTCTTGACTAAACGCAGTGTGGACCCCACCACAATTAACACAATGTGGGGGTCTGAAGCATGGTTTGTCTCTCGTGTGAGTATGACCTCGATCGCCACAATTGGCACTAACTGTTGGTCTTCTGCATGTATACTGCTGAAATGGCCATATATTTGGCAATTGAAACAGCGCTTTGGTCGGGAAAAAAGAGGGCGAACTCTGCACTTTTCAAAAGCTACAGGTACTTTCTCTGGAATTTTGTTGTCTTTGAATGTCAGTTGTAGTAGCCATTTCGTTGAGACATACGTCTGAATTGTTCAATGCCATGTTTCTGGAACCACTTCTTTAGCTGAGAGTCTGTGCATGTTTTACTCTCTTTCAAGAAGATAAGGCCTTTGCCTGGTCTTTTGAAAGGTTCAATGGGGACTTTTGAACTGTCTATTTCATTGACCGATGTAAGTTTCTCTTTTTGTGTATCATTCCGAGGATGAATCAGAGAGGTTCCGTTGGTTTGATGCTATATGTTTTCAGCTACTGTGTTGTCACAAATTTCCTCAATGACTTCATAAACAGCTATTGCTGACAGGTTGTCAAGTGAATTCTTTACACATTTTATCACAAGGCAATGTTCATCTTTCATCATGTGTGAGGGGCAGTCAGGGTCAATCAAGTCATCCGAGGATGTCCTTGTTCGTTGAAATCTTGGTAGTCCAGTCGCTAACTTTTCGATCTCAGCCTGGTTTCCCGCTGAGGGACGCACACCTTGGTTACCCGGTTGACGTGCACACCTTGGTTACCCAGTTGACGTACGATCCGGTTTGGAAACATGGTAAATGACATATTCATTGATATTCCCCTGTAAGGTAGGGGACACGCCGTGCAAGCGCACTGTCTCATGTTGGTCACTAAGGATAGGGGTCTTCACCTAAGTGTTTACCACCCACCACCACAAGGAGGCCCGAGACCCGCAGGGGCTTGATGTTACCACGAAACAGCAGCTTGCATAAAAAATAATAATAAACGAGATGAAGTGAGTGAGTGTGTGATTTATGCCCCGTCAGCTCTGGTGATAAAAGAGATGAAGGATGAAGAAAGTGATGAGGTGAAATTAGGCACACTTTCCAAGCCTCTGACAGTCAAAGTCGGACCAAGTAAATCAACTGATTATCATGTCGTTGTAGGTTCCACCAAGGGTGGCTCTGCTGTACTGGATATGTCTGTGTGTCTATAAATAGCTCACTCTCACCTTGCATGCACCCCCAGTAAGATCTCCAGGTGTTCAAGCATTACCCCAGCTCTAACTCGCTAGCTAGAGAGACCGTCTCTTTAGTACAGTGGGTTGGATGCTGGACTAGTAAGCTTGAGAACACAACATGGTGGCGAACCGGGAGTTCATGGGTTCGAGTCCCGCAAGGGGCAGCCCATCCAAGATTCACTTATACATGTCTCCGCCATTAGCCTAACACATGGGCTACAAGTGAATCTTACTTAACAAGGGGCATATCACGTCGTTGTAGGTTCCACCAAGGGTGGCTCTGCAGTACTGGATATGTCTGTGTGTCTATAAATAGCTCACTCTCACCTTGCATGCACCCCCAGTAAGATCTCCAGGTGTTCAAGCATTACCCCAGCTATAACTCTCTAGCTAGAGAGACCGTCTCTTTAGTACAGTGGGTTGGATGCTGGACTAGTAAGCT
This sequence comes from Platynereis dumerilii, assembly GCA_026936325.1. Classification (NCBI taxonomy): domain Eukaryota; kingdom Metazoa; phylum Annelida; class Polychaeta; order Phyllodocida; family Nereididae; genus Platynereis; species Platynereis dumerilii. The sequence continues at coordinate 161,425,726 of JAPTHN010000001.1, forward strand.
TGAGAACACAACATAGTGATCGGTTATTTGCCAGAGAAATCATTGGTATGCCACCAAATGCAGGTCTAAGTGACCACAACTTTTTGTGTTCATCATAAAGATCTGAGACTAAAGTTTGGTCGAAAATTTGAACAAATTCGGTCATACCATGATTACCATCAAGCATTTCGATTCATATCATATATAGGCTGTCATACAAGTAAGTTAGTAGTCAGTAAGATTAACTTTTACAAAAAAATATGATCATAAGAGTTTGCAACACACTCCATTCTAAATTTATCATTTATCACACAAGTGACATTTAAATTATCTCTTCAGGACGATTTCAATGAAATGTCATATTAAACATGTAAAGCTACAAAATTTGCAGCATGATTAAATCGTTTTGGGATTGACTTTGTGATACTGAGTGGTAATGATATAAATTTTTAAAGGAGTGCGATAAATCAAAAATTTTAAACTCAAATTTTCCTCAACAGAATATTTTACTTTTTATATCGATACGAAGCTGAGACCTTCACAGTGTGTACGATGTACGTAACTTTATTGGTATATTTTGAAAATCTTACATTTTATTCAGGAGCGCTGTGCCACGTAAGTGTTTCACAAGATTTTACTTGTTACTACTCTTTAAGATACGCTAGGGTTAGGACAAGTTAGCATCAAGATGATTTCAGGTGTATTCAATGGTGGACAGGGAGACGAGAGTGTTGACGTTGCGTACCATTCATAGAATAAATGGATACTCAGCAAACAATGATATGTTAACAACGCAGCAGCAGCATATTGAACCCAGTGAATTTGAACAGGAAGATGCAGGTCCAGATGGATGGATGGATGGAGGACACGGCAATGAGGCGAAGGATGATTGAAACAGCCGTCCAACATAGGCCCAGGTGACCCGGCAAGAGCTGGATTCGAACCCTGGACCCAGCAATTGGCACTCCAGCACGCTACCACTAGACCAACCCTCCTCCCCGAATGCAGGTCCAGAAGATATTGAACAAGAAAATATGGATTCACAACATTTCACATAGTAGCCAAGATGTTACCGGTCAACTGTCTCACCATGCTCAGCTTCAAAGCTCTGATCTGACCGCCGAACACAATGACGATGAATATTGATTTGAATGATTTTATCAGTATTGATGAGGAAAATGATAATATTGGTGAAAATGTCAACAATCTTGGTGAACCTTACAAGAATGAAGATAGCGATAACCATCATTTTGAAGAGTGTGTGTTTGTGCTTTACGCCTCTGCAGCACCTTAATGGGCTATATCGAGCCACAATTTTGAAGAAGAAAAAAGCAGTGAAGACAAACTTGCCCACCAGTTGAGAGATTGGATTATTGGAACCATATCCAAAGAAGAGGTGCAACATGTTTATTATCAATTCACAATCTTACTGAATACATGCCTATAAAATAGTTTCATGGCTGATGGTAAATATCAACATTTTGGCATTGCATCAGATGTTCAGAAAAAGGTCCAGCATGACGATAAACTGTGATGTGCTTTCGACACTTTTAATTAGCAAATTAATGTACAAGTAGATGGACTGCCTTTGTGGCAAAGTTAGGGGAAATGTTTTGCCTGATTCTTGCTCTACTGAGCAGGAATGCCCAGAACCGTTTGTTGTTGGCATTTGGGTGGGGAATGGTAAACTGAAAGATTTAAAAAAATACTTGACTCTTTTATTTAGGATTTTATCAATTGTAAATAAATATCAAATGCCCAAAAAAAAGGGCTATTTTACCCATTTTGACAAAAATCAATTTGAATTTAAATGGGTAAATGATTTTATAACAGGCTGTTGGCAGATACAGGATAACATAATTTAGGGATTTTTGCAAATAGATTATTTGATTAATAGTGTGTCTATTAAATACACAGCCATAGGAAATGTGATATAAGAAAGGTAACTTACTTTGCCTGACTACGCCTTTCAGTATACACTGTACATTGTACCAGAAATGTATTTATTGTATGTTGAGACCAATGGGGCTGGCCGTGATCAGTTACCAGCTGTGGCCACGTTGTTGTAAAACAACAGCGACATAGCTGGGTGGAAATGTGCCAGGCATGACTGATGCCATGCGGGAATACTGCCACACTCAGGAATTGCCGAAGGGTCTACATCTTGCGTCACTTTGGGCACACCGATGACAAGGCACCGGCACATGCCTGCTGTGATAATTGTATGCATGGTTGCGGTTGCCACAAATGCCAAGAGTCGCTTGGCAGTCTGATAGCATTGCAAGACATAGAATCTGCCACGAAGGATCACAAACCAGCTTTTACAATATTAAGTGCCATCACAGTATATGTTGCCAGAGAACGAGAAATTGCTAGCCTATCCATTACAGACGAAATGCTTCTTCGGAGCAGTATTCCAGTTCAGAAAACATTGTCAAAGTTTTCCCCAACATTCCAGAGAGCGCTGCTGCTAATATAGCAGTCCTATTGCAGTTTGATTAAATTTGCGACAATTTAAACTTTCGAACAGTAGGCCTAACCACATTCAGGGTGCCCACCCAACATCGCATCAAATGTAATAGGAATATAAGATTTTTTTACGATAAAATAAAGTCGGACGATTTAAACAACTTTAAACTAGAATTTAGTGCATGAGATGCACACATTTGACCTGCTAGCGCGTGTGATACACCCGCCCGTTCATTTATCAAAAACAATAAGCGACACGCAGGCTACCATAGGTGTGGACTTTGTGTCAACAACAGGATAATCTTCCCTGAATACAATGCCGTAGTTCGAATGGAGTGATTTTAGAGATAAATGTACCAGAAATGTATTTATTGTATGTTGAGACCAATGGGGCTGGCCGTGATCAGTTACCAGCTGTGGCCACGTTGTTGTAAAACAACAGCGACATAGCTGGGTGGAAATGTGCCAGGCATGACTGATGCCACGCGGGAATACTGCCGCACTCAGGGTCTACATCTTGCGTCACTTTGGGCACACCGATGACAAGGCACCGGCACATGCCTGCTGTGATAATTGTATCCGTGGATGCGGTTGCCACAAATGTCAAAAGTCGCTTGGCAGTCCGATAGCATTACAGGATATATAGAATCTGCCACGAAAGATCACAAACCAGCTTTTACAATATTAAGTGCAATCACAGAATATGTTGCCAGAGAACGAGAAATTGCCAGCCTATCCATTACAGACGAAATGCTTCACGACATTTGTGCAAATTCGGAGAAGTATTCCAGGTCCGATAACATCGTCAAAGTTTTCCCCCAACATTCCACAGAGCGTTGCTGCAAATATAGCAGTCCTATTGCAGTTTGATTAAATTTGTGACAATTCAAACTTTTGAACAGTAGGCCTAAACACATTCAGGGTGCCCGCCCAACATTGCATGAAATATAATAGGAATATAGAATTTTTTTACAACAAAATAAAGTAAAATGTAGGATGATTTTACCAACTTTAATCCAGAATTTAGTGCATGAGATGCACACATTTGACCTGCTAGCTTGTGTGATACACCCGCCCGTTAATTTATCAAAAACACTAAGCAACACACAGGCTACCATAAGTGTACTTTGTGTCAACAACAGGATAATCTTCCCTGAATGAAATGCCGTAGTTCGAACGGACAGTGATTTCAGAGATATATGGCATGGAACACCACCAAGGAGAAACCCATCTTGACCATCTAAATACTGCGCCTGGACTATAATATTCACCTTGCATGTTCTGGCATAACAAGAAAACTATAGCATATTTGAAAAACAACTGAGGGTCCTCTGGAAGTACGTTTGGTACAAATTTAACCCGAGACGTTTTGCAATCAGTTGTGAATCTCGGTAATTTTGTCACAGTAATTTGGAAGAGACAAGAACTTAAAGGCTTAGATCATTGGAAGGTAACAGAATAGCGAACTTTGTATGTTGATGTTGGACCAGTTTCACTGGCAAACAAAATTCCAGATGTCCCTTATCGAAATTTTCCGCTCGTGTCTGTGGCAATCACATTCCTTTGCAGCAGAAACTGGGCAACACTCTGTGTGGTTTTGCCAATGACCTGTTGCATAATTTTGTTTCACATTCTCAGGTTTTATATGGTGCTGACAAACACATGTACAACGTGCATGGACTGACACATCTTGCTAGACACTCTCCTTTGTTTGGGCCCCTGCGCCAGGAGCCCCTACGCCAGGGGCACCTGCACAATTTCAACAGCTTCCCAGCTGACAAAAACTGGTGGTTAACTGAGAGTTATCACGTGAAATTGCCCCTAAGTTATCACGTGGAAAACTGATAGGTTATTGCAAATGCTAACCACGTGATTTTGTCACCAGTTAACCACGTGATTTTCTGGGGGGCAATCTCACCAGTTAACCACGTGATTTTCGGGGCAATCTTCACCAGTTAACCACGTGATTGTCTGCGGGCCATTTTCACCAGTTAACCACATGATTTTCTGGGGGGCAATCTTCACCAGTTGAAATTATTTGAGAAGAGGCAAAATCTCCCATCGGTTAACTTGGCTCTTCATCAAGCCAGTCAACTTGGACTGTTTCAAGCAATATTTTGGGCTTTCAATAGCTGTGGAGCTGAAGTAAAGCTGAGACCTTCACAGTGTGTACGATGTACGTAACTTTATTGGTATATTTTGAAAATCTTACATTTTATTCAGGAGCGCTGTGCCACGTAAGTGTTTCACAAGATTTTACTTGTTACTACTCTTTAAGATACGCTAGGGTTAGGACAAGTTAGCATCAAGATGATTTCAGGTGTATTCAATGGTGGACAGGGAGACGAGAGTGTTGACGTTGCGTACCATTCATAGAATAAATGGATACTCAGCAAACAATGATATGTTAACAACGCAGCAGCAGCATATTGAACCCAGTGAATTTGAACAGGAAGATGCAGGTCCAGATGGATGGATGGATGGAGGACACGGCAATGAGGCGAAGGATGATTGAAACAGCCGTCCAACATAGGCCCAGGTGACCCGGCAAGAGCTGGATTCGAACCCTGGACCCAGCAATTGGCACTCCAGCACGCTACCACTAGACCAACCCTCCTCCCCGAATGCAGGTCCAGAAGATATTGAACAAGAAAATATGGATTCACAACATTTCACATAGTAGCCAAGATGTTACCGGTCAACTGTCTCACCATGCTCAGCTTCAAAGCTCTGATCTGACCGCCGAACACAATGACGATGAATATTGATTTGAATGATTTTATCAGTATTGATGAGGAAAATGATAATATTGGTGAAAATGTCAACAATCTTGGTGAACCTTACAAGAATGAAGATAGCGATAACCATCATTTTGAAGAGTGTGTGTTTGTGCTTTACGCCTCTGCAGCACCTTAATGGGCTATATCGAGCCACAATTTTGAAGAAGAAAAAAGCAGTGAAGACAAACTTGCCCACCAGTTGAGAGATTGGATTATTGGAACCATATCCAAAGAAGAGGTGCAACATGTTTATTATCAATTCACAATCTTACTGAATACATGCCTATAAAATAGTTTCATGGCTGATGGTAAATATCAACATTTTGGCATTGCATCAGATGTTCAGAAAAAGGTCCAGCATGACGATAAACTGTGATGTGCTTTCGACACTTTTAATTAGCAAATTAATGTACAAGTAGATGGACTGCCTTTGTGGCAAAGTTAGGGGAAATGTTTTGCCTGATTCTTGCTCTACTGAGCAGGAATGCCCAGAACCGTTTGTTGTTGGCATTTGGGTGGGGAATGGTAAACTGAAAGATTTAAAAAAATACTTGACTCTTTTATTTAGGATTTTATCAATTGTAAATAAATATCAAATGCCCAAAAAAAAGGGCTATTTTACCCATTTTGACAAAAATCAATTTGAATTTAAATGGGTAAATGATTTTATAACAGGCTGTTGGCAGATACAGGATAACATAATTTAGGGATTTTTGCAAATAGATTATTTGATTAATAGTGTGTCTATTAAATACACAGCCATAGGAAATGTGATATAAGAAAGGTAACTTACTTTGCCTGACTATGCCTTTCAGTATACACTGTACATTGTACCAGAAATGTATTTATTGTATGTTGAGACCAATGGGGCTGGCCGTGATCAGTTACCAGCTGTGGCCACGTTGTTGTAAAACAACAGCGACATAGCTGGGTGGAAATGTGCCAGGCATGACTGATGCCATGCGGGAATACTGCCACACTCAGGAATTGCCGAAGGGTCTACATCTTGCGTCACTTTGGGCACACCGATGACAAGGCACCGGCACATGCCTGCTGTGATAATTGTATGCATGGTTGCGGTTGCCACAAATGCCAAGAGTCGCTTGGCAGTCTGATAGCATTGCAAGACATAGAATCTGCCACGAAGGATCACAAACCAGCTTTTACAATATTAAGTGCCATCACAGTATATGTTGCCAGAGAACGAGAAATTGCTAGCCTATCCATTACAGACGAAATGCTTATTCGGAGCAGTATTCCAGTTCAGAAAACATTGTCAAAGTTTTCCCCAACATTCCAGAGAGCGCTGCTGCTAATATAGCAGTCCTATTGCAGTTTGATTAAATTTGCGACAATTTAAACTTTCGAACAGTAGGCCTAACCACATTCAGGGTGCCCACCCAACATCGCATCAAATGTAATAGGAATATAGGATTTTTTTACGATAAAATAAAGTCGGACGATTTAAACAACTTTAAACTAGAATTTAGTGCATGAGATGCACACATTTGACCTGCTAGCGCGTGTGATACACCCGCCCGTTCATTTATCAAAAACAACAAGCGACACGCAGGCTACCATAGGTGTGGACTTTGTGTCAACAACAGGATAATCTTCCCTGAATACAATGCCGTAGTTCGAATGGAGTGATTTTAGAGATAAATGTACCAGAAATGTATTTATTGTATGTTGAGACCAATGGGGCTGGCCGTGATCAGTTACCAGCTGTGGCCACGTTGTTGTAAAACAACAGCGACATAGCTGGGTGGAAATGTGCCAGGCATGACTGATGCCACGCGGGAATACTGCCGCACTCAGGGTCTACATCTTGCGTCACTTTGGGCACACCGATGACAAGGCACCGGCACATGCCTGCTGTGATAATTGTATGCGTGGATGCGGTTGCCACAAATGTCAAAAGTCGCTTGGCAGTCCGATAGCATTACAGGATATATAGAATCTGCCACGAAAGATCACAAACCAGCTTTTACAATATTAAGTGCAATCACAGAATATGTTGCCAGAGAACGAGAAATTGCCAGCCTATCCATTACAGACGAAATGCTTCACGACATTTGTGCAAATTCGGAGAAGTATTCCAGGTCCGATAACATCGTCAAAGTTTTCCCCCAACATTCCACAGAGCGCTGCTGCAAATATAGCAGTCCTATTGCAGTTTGATTAAATTTGTGACAATTCAAACTTTTGAACAGTAGGCCTAAACACATTCAGGGTGCCCGCCCAACATTGCATGAAATATAATAGGAATATAGAATTTTTTTACAACAAAATAAAGTAAAATGTAGGATGATTTTACCAACTTTAATCCAGAATTTAGTGCATGAGATGCACACATATGACCTGCTAGCTTGTGTGATACACCCGCCCGTTAATTTATCAAAAACACTAAGCAACACACAGGCTACCATAAGTGTACTTTGTGTCAACAACAGGATAATCTTCCCTGAATGAAATGCCGTAGTTCGAACGGACAGTGATTTCAGAGATATATGGCATGGAACACCACCAAGGAGAAACCCATCTTGACCATCTAAATACTGCGCCTGGACTATAATATTCACCTTGCATGTTCTGGCATAACAAGAAAACTATAGCATATTTGAAAAACAACTGAGGGTCCTCTGGAAGTACGTTTGGTACAAATTTAACCCGAGACGTTTTGCAATCAGTTGTGAATCTCGGTAATTTTGTCACAGTAATTTGGAAGAGACAAGAACTTAAAGGCTTAGATCATTGGAAGGTAACAGAATAGCGAACTTTGTATGTTGATGTTGGACCAGTTTCACTGGCAAACAAAATTCCAGATGTCCCTTATCGAAATTTTCCGCTCGTGTCTGTGGCAATCACATTCCTTTGCAGCAGAAACTGGGCAACACTCTGTGTGGTTTTGCCAATGACCTGTTGCATAATTTTGTTTCACATTCTCAGGTTTTATATGGTGCTGACAAACACATGTACAACGTGCATGGACTGACACATCTTGCTAGACACTCTCCTTTGTTTGGGCCCCTGCGCCAGGAGCCCCTACGCCAGGGGCACCTGCACAATTTCAACAGCTTCCCAGCTGACAAAAACTGGTGGATAACTGAGAGTTATCACGTGAAATTGCCCCTAAGTTATCACGTGGAAAACTGATAGGTTATTGCAAATGCTAACCACGTGATTTTGTCACCAGTTAACCACGTGATTTTCTGGGGGGCAATCTCACCAGTTAACCACGTGATTTTCGGGGGCAATCTTCACCAGTTAACCACGTGATTGTCTGCGGGCCATTTTCACCAGTTAACCACATGATTTTCTGGGGGGCAATCTTCACCAGTTGAAATTATTTGAGAAGAGGCAAAATCTCCCATCGGTTAACTTGGCTCTTCATCAAGCCAGTCAACTTGGACTGTTTCAAGCAATATTTTGGGCTTTCAATAGCTGTGGAGCTGAAGTAAAGCCTCAAGAACTTGCTGAAAATTTGTCACAACCAGTGTGATGCAGTGAGTCTCTTTTCAGTCTTCTTAAGGGGTTATCAGAATCAAGGATTGCAGTCATACATGATTCACATTTCGGATAACTAGTCTTTTGTAATAATATCCAACATATGCTCCTTTTTGAGCTAATAAGCATCATTCGACCATATACTGTGCATTAATTCAGATTTAGAGTGAGTGAGTGAGTGAGTTTGTGTTTTACGCCCCATCAGCACCAGTGTGGGCTATTTAGAGGCAACATTGGTTAGATAGATTATCCTGGAACTAATTTCTCATAATTTGTAGAAGTAGTCGTTATCTCTGAGGAACCGTGTTATACTGGACGCTGAATTTTCTAAGAATAAGTGTTTGAGATTACCTGATTGAAAGAATCGGTGATGTAGATTGTTATTACATTCTATCAAGATATGTTTGATCGAAAGTGGTACTTGGCACCCTTCGCATATTGGTGCTGCATCATTGTTTAATAAGTGTGAGTGGGTTAATCTGCTGTGCCCTATAAGACATCTATGAATTACGATTTGCTCTCTGCGTGAGTTCACATCAATTTTTATATCTTTCATGACGTGTGGTAGTATTGTGCGTAGCTTGTTTCGTTGGCAAGCATTCCATCGTACTTGCCAACTATACTTGGTAAAATCATTGATATGCTTTCTAAAATCCGTATAAGGGACAACATAGTCCGTTAAGTTTTTACTTAAGGCTCTCTTCGCATGAAGATCAGCCATCTCATTTCCTTTGATATCAACATGACTTGGAATCCAACAAAATATAATATCCTTGTTTTCTTTCATTGCTGCTAAGGTAAAAAGAATGTCTAATACAAGAGGGGTTTCCATCTGCTTGTTGGCTATTGCCTGCAATGCAGACTTTGAGTCAGAGCAAATTACAAAATTGTTAGTTTCTGAGTTGGCTGCCATTTCTACCGCCTTGTAGATAGCTGTCAGTTCCGCTGTGAATATCGAGCACACATCAGGTATACGTTCATTACAGTAACTTGTCTTTGCGGAGGTGACTGCGTAACCAGTCAGAAGTCCATCTTTGGACCCATCCGTGTAAAGAAACTTGTATGATGGATACCGGGATTTTATTATGAGGAATTTACTCTGGTATTCCAGGGGACTTGTAGAAGATTTTCTAAGACTTGTCAGGTCTAGAATACAAATTGGTGAAGGCAGGGTCCACGGAGATATGGATGGAACCTGCACTTCAGCAACTATGCAGTTGTCTTTGTTTATTATGTCGTAGTAGGGTTTCATTCTAAGCCCTAGGGGTTTTATAACACTTTGTTTAGTCATATAAATTTGTTGGTACTTTGGCTGAAATACCGGGTAAAAAGCCGGATTTGTTGGACATGCTGCCAGTTTAACAAAATATTGCAGCGAAAGTTTTATACGCCGTAGTGACAATGGTGGTTCTTTCGCAAGGACATATAGACTCTCTATTGGCGATGTTCTAAATGCTCCAAGACACAGGCGAATGCCCAGGTGGTGTACTGTATTTAGACATCGGAGGTAGGACGGTCTTGCTGATCCATATACAATACTCCCGTAATCGAGACGTGATCGGGTTATAGCCCTATATAGTCGTAGCAATACAGTGGTGTCTCCACCCCAACTGAGCTTGCTGACTACTTTGAGAAGATTAAGAGATTTTAAACCTTTAGCTTTAAGTTCTTTGATATGTGGAATAAAAGAGAATTTAGAATCCAGTAAAACTCCTAAGAATTTGTACTGGTTTACTACTTTGATTTTCGAATTCTCTAACATTAGGATTGGATCCGGCTGAAAGCTTCTGGGAGGATAGAAGTGCATACACACCGTTTTATTTTTGGAGAATTTAAAACCATTCTCATATGACCATTTTTGCAACCTGTTTAGGTTAAGTTGCAGTTGTCGTTCCACACTTGTCATTTTGGTTGACTTAAAAGCAACAAGGAAATCATCAACGTATAAAGAGCACTTGATATTCTCCTTGATATGTCGGACTATGTTGTTAATCTTAATATTAAAACATGTCGGAGAGAGAATACTTCCCTGAGGAACTCCCATTTCTTGGTTAAAATTGTTGGATAGTGTGCTTCCTATTCTGACTTGGAAGTTTCGATCTTGAAGGAATGAATTTATAAAGTGAGGAAGCCTTCCCCGGAGACCCATTTCATGAATGTCCTTCATAATTCCAAATTTCCAAGTGGTGTCATAAGCTTTTTCTAGGTCAAAAAATACAGCAACTACATGTTCTTTCTTAATGAAGGCATCTCTTATGTAGGTTTCTAATGATACTAAATGGTCCAATGTACTTCTTTTGGACCTGAAACCACACTGATATTCTGTTATGGCTTCAGTTGATTCCAAATACCATACTAGTCTATTGTTGACCATCCTTTCCATGGTCTTACAAAGACAACTGGTGAGTGCAATCGGACGATAGTTAAGTGGATCACTGAGGTCTTTGTTAGGTTTTGGGATTGGTATTACTATCGCTTTCTTCCACAGCGTTGGGAATGTACCAAAGTCCCATATTCTATTATAAATCTGAAGCATAATTTTAAGGCTTCCTTCCGGTAGATGCTTTAGTAGTTGATAATGAACTTCATCTGCTCCAGTAGCAGAGTCTTTAGCCTTATTCAATGCCGCTATGAGCTCTTCCACGGAGAAGGGCATGTTATATGCTTCAGAGTTATCAGACTGGAAATTCAAATTTTGTCGCTCGGCCCTCTCTTTAAATTGTTGGAATTCTTGGGTGTAATTGTTCGATGAGGAGTTAAATGCGAATTGGTCACCTATTCTATTTGCAATTTCCTCAGTTGTGGTTATCTCTTCTTCGTCGATGACAAGATGTTGAATATGTGTGGATGTATCTCTACCCTGTATCTTCTTTATCATTTTCCATACTTTTGAACTAGGTGTACGGGTATTAAGTTTAGAGACATAGTTTTGCCAGGTAGCCCTTTTCTTTTGTCTTATTATCCTTCTCGCTCTTGCTCTGAAGATTTTAAATTGATTTAGATTTTCTGATGTTGGGCGAGATTTAAAGGCACGTAATGCTTTTTTGCGGGCTTTGATAGCCTCTTTGACTTCTGTGTCAAACCAAGGTTTAGGGCTATGGTGAGGATTGGCTTGAGATTTCGGTATCGCTTTATTTGCTATGTCTATAATATCTTTTGTGAAATGGTCTACAGGGGAATCGGAATCTGCATATTTCTGTTGGGTAATATTTTTGTTGCAGAGTTCTGAGAAGAGATTCCAGTCTGCTTTATTGAATTTCCACCTTGATAAACCGGAGTTAGGACCAACATCTAACCATTTCAATAGGATTGGGAAATGATCACTTCCATGTGTATCCTCTAGTACTTTCCATTCAAAATCTAAAAACAAATTTGGGTCACTTATACTTAGGTCAATAGCAGAGTAAGTGCCATGTCCTGAATGTAGAAATGTATCTGACCCATCATTGTAGACACAAAGATTATTTCCATTTATAAAGTCCTCTATCAGTTCACCTCTACTATTCAGGTCTGCACTACCCCATAAAGGGCTGTGACCATTAAAATCTCCAAGAATAATGGAGGGGGCAGGTAATTGGTCAAATAGGTTATTTAGATCTTGTAGGGTCACCCGGGAACTCGGTGACAAGTAAAGGGAGCACACGGTAATCGTTCTACGTAACGTTAGGCGGACGGCAGTTGCCTGCAAAGTGGTGGTCAGATTAAGGCAAGTATGTATTATGCCCTGCCTGACCAGAATGGCAGAACCACCTATTGCCCTATCATGGACAATGTCTCCATATGAGTTATACATATGATAATTTCTGATAGTAATGTTGTCGGATGGTTTTAAGTAAGTCTCCTGGAGACATAGGATGCTGGCCCTATGCTCAGATGTCAATATTTTTATTTCATCAAAATTTGCTCTTAAACCTCTGCAATTCCACTGAACTATGTTGTCCATGGAATGAGTTTGTTCAATCATAGATGTTATCTTATTAACGGGGCTCTATTCGTGACTTTATGTTTGTCACGTTTCAGAATTTGATTGGTGTTAGTAGATTTTCCCCCCATATTTGTGTTTGGTGGGCCAGGTATTTTTGTACTTATTGGATGTGTTTGACTCGTGTTCTTTGAGTCGGGACTTTTATTTTGGTGATGTGTTTGAGTTGTCGGGGTTCTGCGTTGCAGTTTGTCCTGTGTAGGGTTTTTTGTTTTGTCTGGTTGACCTCCCTGACCCTGCTTTCGACCTGTTGGAGCAGCAGATGGGGTCTGGGAGGTGTTGTCAGTTGGTTTGTCCACCTTGGTGGGAGAACCAGCATCGGCATTAACTACCTCGGGAACTGTAGGAGGTGTTTGCAGTTCCATTGGGTTTTCTTCATCTGATGGCTGGGAGTCAACCGTTTCAAAAGAGGAATTTAGGTCAGATTCGACCTCTGTCACTTGAATCTTCGTTGGGGCTCTCTCGTCAGAATTTCTGTCATCAGATTTCCTTTTTGTCGGTTTGTTCTGCAGGTCCTTTTGTTGATTTTTGTCTGTTTTCTCTCGATTTTGTGTCAAGTGTCTTTCGTGCACGTTATGAAGTTCATTCATATGTGCGTGTTCAAAAGGTTAAGGAATTTGTCATCATGTTCTTGTGAATTGGATTTGTTTGTGTCTTTATTTGTCAGAGAATGTTTTGAGTAGCTGAAATCTGGATCCAGGTCTACTCTTAATCTTGGCGTTGTGCGAGGAAATGAACTGGGTCCAGCTTGGCGGTGAATGGAAGATCCATGGGACAACTGTGATCCCGTTGGTAGTTCTGCATTCTCTTCACCAGCGGCCTGAGCATAACTTTGAGCTCCATATCGGGATTGTGCTATTCGTCTAGCCTCAGGAAATGAGACATTTGAGGTTGCCTTGATCTCAAGGACTTGTTTCTCGTAGGTCCATTTAGGACATGACTTGTTGAACGATGAGTGGTTTCCCTTGCAGTTGACACATCTTGGAGGGAGACCACACGGAGCATCCTTAGTATGGGTGTGATCCGAGCCTCCACAGTTGGCACATACCTCCACTCTGCTTTTACATGTCTTGGTAATGTGACCATATTTCTGGCATCGGTAACAGCGCCGTGGATTTTGGATGTAGGGGCGCACCCTACAGAATTCAAATCCAATTTCTACAGCTTCCGGTAGCCGGTTTCCCTTAAAGGTGAGACAAAGAGTCTCTACTACCGAGCCATCTTTTGTTGTTCTTTGCGACATTCTGTAAATGGAGACAACCGGAATTTTGCGGAACTCGAACCAGTCGAGGAGCTCCGCATTAGTGTTCTCGTGGCTATCAAATGAATGTATCACTCCTTGGATTGAGTTTAACTTTTCATGTGGAGCCACTTCCACCTTTGCAATATGTAGTTGTTCCATGTCCAGTAGTCGTTGAGATTGCTCTCTATCCCTGCATTTAATCAAGAGGGAACCAGGGAATCGTCTTACATCCTCTGGTTTGCCTATTGCCTGAAGAAGGGCTTTCGCCCGTATCGTTGATGACATCTGTTGGAATGCCTCGTCCTTGCCTTTTAGCACTATATACCTTGGCCAAGGTTCAGGTTCACAGTCAAAAAGTCCTTGAGATAGGTTATGGTTGAAAAAATCCATACAGATTTCCATTCTTCATCCTTCATGGTCCCCATCCACCACGGAGCCCAACACGGGGAGACTAAGTCGGGTAGGGCAAAGCCCAGTACCCTAGTCCCAGGAATACATGAAGGATATACTCTCTAAAGGCTAGGCCTGCAATACAGCCTCAATCATGAGAAAATAACCATGGCAGGCAAATATCCGGTTTCTACCCTTCTTTGATTGACCCATCAGCCATGGCCAAATAGGACCAAAGTCCTAATGACAACATGACAAGCCGATTGACTGGACCGGGCCAATCCAGCCTCCCGTCTGGGAGAAATCCAGGCCAAAGTAGTGTATTGTATGGGAGGGACCAACTTTGTCCCAACCAACTCAACTACCAGGACCCCTTCATCCTCCAACACGGGTCGCAACCCACGGCAAACAGGTTGCCCCATTTCCGTCGGGGAGACGTGTGCTTGCGCACTGTCTCGTGTTGGCCACAAGAGATAGAGGACTTCACTCTTGTGTTACCACCCACCGCCACGAGGAGGCCCGAGACCTGCGGGGGCAATTCAGATTTAGAAATCATAATCATTTGTTTAATTAGTTTAAACTCAGTTAAAGTAAACTTAGCGTGGAACTCGGTAAACAGCTGTGTTTCTAGTACAGCTGGCTCCATCTGTATTTCTGTTGGGCAATCTTCACCAGATAACCACGTGAAGAAAAACACGTGATAACTCTCAGCTATGTCATGAAGATGGTCAAGCGTTAATCTGGTGACATTCATCACGTGGTTATCCCATGAAAATGTTGGAGTTTTTTCACGTGAAGAAAAACACGTGATAACTCTCAGTTATGTCATGAAGATGGTCAAGCGTTAATCTGGTGACATTCATCACGTGGTTATCCCATGAAAATGTTGGGGAGTTTTTTCACGTGAAGAAAAACACGTGATAACTCTCAGTTATGTCATGAAGATGATCATGCGTTAATCTGGTGACATTCATCAAGTGGTTATCCCGTGAAAATGTGGGAGTTTTTCTCACGTGAACAAAAACACATGATAACTCTCAGTTATGTCATGTTCACCAGTTTCCCCCCGTGTCTAGCATCACCAGGACAAGCGTTCTGGTGTGCTTTACAGTGAAATCCAATTGAAGAACAGCTCAGTAGGCTTATTCAATCTTCAGTGCTTCTCGGAAGCTTCAGGAATCCAAAAAGAACAAAATAACAGTGGAACCCATGCACTTGTAAGAAAGAACATGGTCATCGCCAGTACCATTTGGCAATTTGGCCCAGTATGAAGAACTCCACTCATCAAAGTTCTTCACTCTCCAACAACCAATGTTATTTGTGTCAACCGCAAAATTTGCATCATTCGAAATATTTAGATTCATAATGAAATTCAAAAGTTTGTATGTGAAAAATTTCAGTTCAAGAACCTTTTTTTATCCTTTTAGTTCAAAGTAGGGATTACAAATGACATTTTCCTTTGTAATGCCTCCACTGTTTCTTGAAAAGTGGTGTTGCTACCTTATCGGGATTGACTTGTAGGCTTGCCTCTTATCGATTCATAATAATATGAGCCTAGCATATGTGCAAAGACAAGTCCTGGAGGTGAGGTGAGATGGGTTATTTAAAGATCCTGCAACTCTTTTGGGTTATGAAGGTCAACTAGTTTAGGATGAATGGTTGTGACCAATCTGCACTGTAGGCAGTTTTGATCAAACAGAAAGAAAAACAGAGATAACAGGCACTGTATAAAAAAAAATGATGGCAACCAATCAGCCCCTGCGAGCAGTATTGGTCAGCCAGTTAGTAAAAATCACAAAAACGGATTAAAATAGTTACTGTTAGTTGATGAGAGGTAAAAGCATTGAGTCTGATACCTTTATTGGGTGGAATCTGGGAGGAATGGTGATCACAGTCTGTAGTTTGTGTCACTCAAGATTGCGGAGTGAAAGAATTTGCCAATTTTTATTATTACTCTGAACATTTTGACCTGACCAAGAAGGCTGATCATCTGATATTCATCAGCAGAAAGATTGAGTTTCAATGGCCGTAAAGGCTTCATAGTCAAGACAAAATTCATCGTCGACAAAATTCATCGTCATCTAAGCATTCCAGGGAGGAGTATGCAAACATTGAGAGAGCAAGTTGCCAGCTCAGTTGAGCTTCATGCTGCAAAGTCACTGTTCATATCACTGCGGTGGAGGTAGGAGAGTTCAAGGTGGCTTTGATCTTGTCCTGATAGAAAATTCATTGTGCAGTATGCATCCGCTTGCTCTGCTTCAGTCGAAACGTCACCAAGTGACTGTTGCTCTTGCTCCTTCTTTTGCGTGGGAAGCGGTAACCTCCATACTCAGCTCCTCTGGTGTGTCTTCACTTCCGGCGGCCGGCCAGCTGCTAGAGCAACCCACGTTTGGAGTTCATTGGCGCGCAGCTTTTGCAGAGATTGCTTTCAATCCCTTGAATCACAGAAGCAAATATAAACTTCATTTGCAGGGAAAAGATATAGAGTTTTTGCTAACTACCAGAAGGTTGACAGCACCGTGAAGCTGCTCTTCGCAACTGAAACGTATAGCATGGGGGCAGACAACCCCAACATACGTAGAGTGATACATGTTGGGCCATTAGGAAGCATGGAACGTATGTAAAATTAATGAATAACAATAACTTTCTAACATGTAAATAAGTAAAAACATTTATTATATAGGCAAAATAATCTATATACTTATATAAAATTCACCTCTCCATAATTCCTTTGTAACGGGTCTTCTCAGCTATGGCTCAACTGCCAGTCATAATATTTTAACATTGTGTCCTTTTATGTCTAGACTGTGTTCTTAATGCGCCAAATCCATCATAAGTTCCGATCATTTAATTATAGAGAGCGAAAACAATATTTCCCCTTGAATTTCAAACGTTCTTAGAACTGCACTGCAGCTGCAGTGATAGCAGCAGAACAAAGGAAAAACGGAATAAAGGAACAAGAAAGGAAGAAGGAAGGTAGAAGGAGGGATGGACAGAACAAAGACAGATATAGATAACATAGATAAACATATAGATAGATAGATAGATAGATAGGCTTAATTTGCATAACAAGACATTTTATATGGCAATTGTTATTTTTACACTCGTTGCAATTGAACCGTAAAATGTAAGAAATATCAAATATTTTCAAATGAAAAAAAACAACAACACATTATTCAGCAATATTTTAATTAGAAAACCAGTCTCAAAACATCCAGTAATATAAGGCAGTTTGACGATACAATAAATGTTAAGACACCAGAAAATAACCACATTCAGGGACATTTGTTACAGATTCATGACACTAATGTTAACAAAATTTTTTCTTCAATTTTAGTGTACATCGAAGAAAATGGAAGGGTTGGCCGTGATCAGTTACCAGCTGTGGCCACGTTGTTGTACAACAACAGCGACCTGGGTGGAAATGTGCCAGGCATGACTGATGCAATGCGGGAATACTGCCGCACTCAGGATATTGCCGAAGGGTCTACATCTCGCGTCACTTTGGGCACACTGATGACAAGGCACCGGCGCATGCCTGCTGCGATAATTGTATGCATAGTTACGGTCGCCACAAATGCCAAGAGTCGCTTGGCAGTCTGACAGCATTGCAAGACATAGAATCTGCCACGAAGGATCATAAACCAGCTTTTACAGTATTAAGTGCCATCAAAGAATATGTTGCCAGGGAAAGAGAAATTGCCAGCCTATCCATTACAGACGAAATGCTTCGCGACATTAGTGCAAATTCGGATAAGCATTACAGTTCAGATAACATTGTCAAAGTTTCCCCCAACATTACAGAGGGCGCTGCTGCAAATATTGCAGTCCCATTGCAGTTTGATTAAATTTGTGACAATCTAAACTTTCTAACAGTAGGCCTAACCACATTCAGGGTGCCCACACAACATTGCATAAAATATAATAGGAATATAGGATTTTTTTATGATAAAAAAAAGTAAAATGTAGGATGATTTTAACAACTTTAAACTAGAATTTAGTGCAAGAGATGCACACATTTGACCTGCTAGACTGTGTGATACACCCGCCCGTTCATTTATCAAATACAATAAGCGACATACAGGCTACCATAGGTGTGGAATTCGTGTCAACAACAGGATAATCTTCCCTGAATAAATGCCATAGTTTGAACGGAGAGTGATTTTAGAGATATATGTCCGATGAGGAACATCACCAAGGAGAAACCCCACTTGTCCATCTAAATATTGCTCCTGGACTATAATATGCATCTTGCGTGTTTGGGCATAATAAGAAAACTATTGCATACTTTGAAAACAACTGACGAGCCTCTGGAAGTACGTTTGTAGAAATTTAACCCGAGATGTTTCGCAATCAGTTGTAAATCTCGGTACCCTTGTCACAATAATTTGCGAAAAAGAGACAAGAACTTACAGGCTTATATCATTGGAAGGCAACGGAATAGCGAACATTCCTACTGTATGTTGATCCATTTTCGCTGACAAACAGAATTCCAGAAGTCCTATATCGAAATTTTCCGCTCGTGTCTGTGGCAATCACATTCCTTTGCAGCAGGACCATGTGCAATACTGTGTGGTTTTGGCAATGACCTGTTGCATGATTTTGTTTCACATTTCGGGGTGTTATATGGTGCTGACAAACACATGTACAACATGCATGGACTGACACATCTTGCTAGACACTGTGATGTTTTGCTGATCACAACTGACAGGAGGGTAAACCCTGCTTACACAAGTGGCCACCCTCCTCGGCCACAATAGCTATCAGCAAACTGTGAAAAAACTAATTTGAAAACCTAAAGCCCCATTGCAACAGGCAATACATCACCTCTTGGCAGCTTCAGGAATCCAAAAAGAACAAAAGAACAGTGGAACCCATGCACTTGTAAGAAAGAAAATGGTGATTGCCAGTACCATCTGGCAATTTGGCCCAGTATGAAGAACTCCACTCATCGAAGTTCTTCACTCTCCAACAACCAATGTTATTTGTGTCAACCGCAAAATTTGCATCATTCGAAATATTTAGATTCATAATGAAATTCAAAAGTTTGTATGTGAAAAATTTCAGTTCAAGAACCTTTTTTTATCCTTTTAGTTCAAAGTAGGGATTACAAATGACATTTTCCTTTGTAATGCCTCCACTGTTTCTTGAAAAGTGGTGTTGCTACCTTATCGGGATTGACTTGTAGGCTTGCCTCTTATCGATTCATAATAATATGAGCCTAGCATATGTGCAAAGACAAGTCCTAGAGGTGAGGTGAGATGGGTTATTTAAAGATCCTGCAACTCTTTTGGGTTATGAAGGTCAACTAGGTTAGGATGAAAAGTTGTGACCAATCTGCACTGTAGGCAGTTTTGATCAAACAGAAAGAAAAACAGGGATAAGCACTGCATACAAATAAATTGGGTTTGACAGCAGCGTGAAGCTGCTCTTCGCAACTGAAGCATACAGTATGGGGGCAGACAACCCCAACATACGTGGATTGACATATGTTGGTCAACCAGGAAGCATTAGAACATATGTAAAATTAATGAATAACAATAACTTTCCAACATGTAAATAAGTAAAAACGTTTACTATGTAGGTAAAATAATATTATATATAACATCCAAAATCAGAGATCCCAAATCCAAATATATATTTTGTTCAGGCTTAATTGGCATAACAAGACATTTTACATTGCAATTGTTATTTTTACACTCGTTGCAATTGAATCGTAAAATGTAAGAAAAAAAAGATGATCATGAATTACATGTGCAGATTTTTCAGCTGAAAATTAAATGCTTAATTATGTATGAAATATCTAACATTTTCAACTGAAAAAAAAAAAAAATCAACAACACATTATTAAGCAATATTTCAATAAGAAAACCAGTCTTAAAAACATCCAGTAATATAATGCAGTTTGAGGATACAATAAATGTTGCGACACCAGAAAATAACCACATTGAGAGGACATTATTTACAGATTCATGGAACTAATGTTAACAACATTTTTTTTCCAATTTTAGTGTTCATACAAGAAATTGGTAGGGCTGGCCGTGATCACTTACCGGCTGCGGCCATGTTGTTGTACAACAACAGCGACCTAGCTGGGTGGAAATGTGCCAGGCATGACTGATGCCATGCGGGAATACTGCCGCACTCAGGAATTGTCGAAGGGCGTACATCGCGCGTCACTTTTGGCACACCAATGACAAGGCACTGGCACAATGGCGGCACATGCCTGCTGTGATAATGTATGCATGCTTGCGGTTGCCACAAACGCCAAGAGTTGCTTGGCATTCTGATAGCATTGCAAGACATAGAATCAGCTACAAAGGATCATAAACCAGCTTTTACAGTACTAAGTGCCATCAAAGAATATGTTGCCAGGGAAAGAGAAATTGCCAGCCTATCCATTACAGACGAAATGCTTCGCGACATTAGTGCAAATTCGGATAAGTATTGCAGTTCAGATAACATCGTTAAAGTTTTCCCCAACATTCCAGAGAGCGCTGCTGCAAATATAGCAGTCCTATTGCAGTTTGATTAAATTTGTGAAAATCTACACTTTCGAACAGTAGGCCTAACCACATTCAGGGTGCCCACACAACATTCATAAAATGTAATAGGAATATAGGATTTTTTTACGATAAAATTAATTAAAATGTAGGATGATTTTACCAACTTTAAACTAGAATTTAGTGCAAGAGATGCACACATTTGACCTGCTAGACTGTGTGATACACCCGCCCGTTCATTTATCAAATACAATAAGCGACATACAGGCTACCATAGGTGTGGAATTCGTGTCAACAACAGGATAATCTTCCCTGAATAAATGCCCTAGTTCGAACGGAGAGTGATTTTAGAGATATATGTCCGATGAGGAACATCACCAAGGAGAAACCCCACTTGTCCATATAAATATTGCTCCTGGACTATAATATGCATCTTGTGTGTTTGGGCATAACAAGAAAACTATTGCATATTTTGAAAACAACTGAGGGTCCTCTGGAAGTACGTTTGCTACAAATTTAACCCGAGATGTTTCGCAATCAGTTGTGAATCTCGGTACCCTTGTCACAATAATTTGCGAAAAAGAGACAAGAACTTATAGGCATGGATCATTGGAAGGCAACAGAATTACGAACATTCCTACTGTATTTTGATCCAGTTTCGCTGGCAAACAGAATTCCAGAAGTCCTATATCGAAATTTTCTGCTCGTGTTTGTGGCAATCACATTCCTTTGCAGCAGGACCTTGTGCAATACTCTGTGTGGTTTTGCCAATGACCTGTTGAATAATTTTGTTTCACATTTTGGGGTGTTATATGTTGCTGACAAACACATGTACAACATGCATGGACTTACACATTTTGCTAGACACTGTCCTTTGTTTGGGCCCCTGCAAAATTTTAACAGCTATCTATTTGAAAACTATCATAATTATTATAGCGCTTATAGCACTAGCATCACCAGGGCAGGCATTCTGGTGTTAAAGACCAGCTCAGTAGGCCTATTCAATCTTCAGTGCCTCTCGGAAGCTTCAGGAATCCAAAACACAAAATAACATTGGAACCAACTTGCAAGAAAGAACATGGTCATCACTGGTACCATTTAGCAATTTGGCCCAGTAAGAAGAACTCCACTCATCAAAGTTCTTCACTCTTCAACAACCTATGTTATTTGTGTCAAAGGCAAAATATGCATTGTTAGAAATATTTTGATTCATAATGATATTCAAAAGTTTGTATGCGAACAATTTCAGTTCAGTAACCTTCTTATCTTTTTAGTTCAGACAAATTAGGGATTTACAAATGACATTTTCTTTTGTAATGCCTCCTCTGTTTCTTGAAAAGTGGTGTTGCTGCCTTATCAGGATTGACTTGTAGGCTTGCCTCTTATAGATAAGCTCCAATACGTAATGATATGAGCCTAGTGTAGTTGCAAAGGCCAGTCCTGGAGGTGAGATGAGATGGGTTATTTAAAGATCCTGTAACTCGTTTGGGTTATGAAGGTTCTAGGTTAGGTAAAAGTTGTGACCATTCTGCACTGCGGGCAATTTTGAACAAACAAAAAGAAAAACAGGAATAAGCAATGTATAAAAATAAATGGTGGCAACCAATTAGCCCCTACGAGCAGTATTGGTCAGCAAGCTTGTTAAAAGGTGGAGTAAAACAGTTACTGTTAGTTAAAGAGAGGTAAAAGTATCGACAGTTTGATACCTTTATTGGATGAAATGGTGATCACAGTCCGTAGTTTGTGTCACTCTTGCAGAGTGAAAGTATTTTGCCAATTTTTATTATTACTCTGAACATTTTGACCTAACCAAGTTCTTCTTCAGTTTGCTGCTTGGACAGGCAGGGAGTGAGAGGAAGGACCTCTATACTAGCTTCCTGTGAGGTAGCTTGGCCATGAGTGGGTGGCTGGCTGCTTCGGTGGTCCTGGTCTGAAACTTGTTTGTGGCACAGTGCAATGCTGTCGAAGAAAGATGCAACGGAGTTATCCAAAGATAAAGAAAGAAAAAACTATATTCCGAAGATAAAGAAAAGGAAGAACACTCCAAAGACACAGAAAGAAAAGAATCCTCCAAAGATGAAGAAAGAATGGAATATTACAAAAGGAGGCAGATGGATCTCCTTGCCATGGAAAGTTTTGAAGAATTAAAAAAAATTAGCTTCTACTACATGGCGTGACCGCAGACTGAGACAAAAAAATCTGGGATCAGGGAAGTTAATCCTAAGGGGTTGAGCTGTCAGAGCGAAAAATGGCAAAAAAGATGTTATTTCAATATTTCATGAATCAAAGTAAGTGTTTCTTAATTTTTAGATTTCAGATTTTTTAATATAGTTATTAACTTATTTTCAGCTCTTTAAATCTTGTCTCTATCTCATTTAGAACTCATTTCATAGCAAAAAACATCATTTTTGAGGTCTCGCAAAACATAGATAATGGTGATTTCAAACTGCCCAGGGTAGCTGTCACAGAAATGACAGCAACCACCCAAAATGGTCATAAATACTTATTTAACTCTATTTGACAAGTTTTTAGAGGGGCTGTTTTTTTTAATTTCACATTTTGACTTTTTTCACTCCACCCTAGTGACAATTGGCCTTTTGTTAAAGTAATACCAAATAAATGCCTAAGTGTTTTAAAAATGCAATGTGAATACTTGCTAATTACAATTAGAGAATGACCAAGAAAACTTTCCAAAAACAGTTTGCTTCGCCAAGCTGCACTGGTGTGGGTATGGCCATGAGTTGACAGGAAAACCCCGCTTCGATGGAACACTCAAGGAGATATTCCACCTTGTGGCGCAGTACCTTTCTCCATGCACAAATGAGGTACCGTAATATGGGGTGAATAGGGACACAGGGGTGAATCGGGACAAGACAGGGATGTCTATTATTTCTTCAAAGATCAACCACTTCTACCCAACCTAGGGGATTCATTTTTAGTATATGTATAGAACACATATACACGCATATTGTGATAAAATTTCATACTTCTAACTGCAGGCAGTGAGGAGCTGCAGCACCTTAAACTTGGCCCTGCATAATTTGAATTTTGACATGCTGGAAAAACTTTGCATATTCCTAAAAAAATATAAACACCAGAGCCATCAAACTAGCTGGAAACTTTTTTAAAATTTGAAATGGTATCAGGGAACCAGAATAGTAGACTAGATGTGGGATTATGTATGTTTGGTCACAGGTTAAGATCCAGGTCAATGGCAAAGTTTTGGGAATAATAAAAATAAAATCTACCAATTTTCATTTGAATATACTGGCATGGTTTTTTGATAAATATTATTGAACTTTGCAGCATTTTTTATAGATTTAGACCAGAATTCGTAATCATCTGCAAAATTAGCAGATAACTACAGTTTTTGATAGTTTTCTGCCATTTATCACATTTTTTAAAATCTGCATATTATCAATGAAATTGATTTAGGATTTTTCTCCAATTTTTTTTCTGGCATGTTGAACATGTTTTCTAATATTTATTCACAAGGAACAATCACCTAAAGTAGGTAGGGAGTATTAATAGTGGAAATAATGTAGTGTCCCGATTCACCCCAAAGAATGGGGTGAATTGGGACAGTGGTTTTCTTGGCCTGGAGCAATGGGGATTTAAGATATCGTTTCAGGTTTCTAGGGGTATTTAGACCTTGTGCCCAGACACAATTTGGCACTAAATTTTGATTTCTAGATTGATTTTTGTCCATGCTATGACAGAAAAACAGCCAATTCTGTCCCGATTCACCCCATATTACGGTATCTTTCTTTAGGCTTATTTTTTGTAATATATATATACAAACTGACTGCTTTTTTTTCAAGTAACTACAAAACATGATTAATTTTTAGCCGGGATTGGTAGCCAATGCAAGTTTTTCCTATGGTCGGTGATATTATCATATTTTCTCAGTTTATTCATAAGTCTGACAGCAGAGTTCTGTGCAACTTGGAGTTATTTTTCCAATTTTTTGGGTATTCCAAATAATAATCCATTTCCAGGTGCGGGGTAACAAGAGCATTGACTGCAGTCTTAGTAAGTTCAGCATCTAGGCTAGAGTTCTTGCTAACTACCAGAAGGTTGACAGCACCGTGAAGCTGCTCTTCGCAACTGAAACGTATAGCATGGGGGCAGACAACCCCAACATACGTAGAATGATACATGTTGGTCCACCAGGAAGCATGGAACGTATGTAAAATTAATGAATAACAATAACTTATCAACATGTAAATAAGTAAAAACATTTATTATATAGGCAAAATAATATTATATATAACATCCAAAATCAGAGATCCAAATCCATATTGTGTACAGGCTTAATTTGCATAACAAGACATTTTATATGGCAATTGTTATTTTTACACTCGTTGCAATTGAACCATAAAATTTAAGAAATATCAAATATTTTCAAATGAAAAAAAAAACAACACATTATTCAGCAATATTTTAATTAGAAAACCAGTCTCAAAACATCTAGTAGGAATATAATGCAGTTTGACGATACAATAAATGTTAAGACACCAGAAAATAACCACATTCAGGGACATTTGTTACAGATTCATGACACTAATGTTAACAACAAAAATGCTTTTTTCAATTTTAGAGTACATCCAAGAAATTGGAAGGGTTGGCCGTGATCAGTTACCAGCTGTGGCCACGTTGTTGTACAACAACAGCGACCTGGGTGGAAATGTGCCAGGCATGACTGATGCCATGCGGGAATACTGCCACACTCAGGAATTGCCGAAGGGTCTACATCTTGCGTCACTTTGGGCACACCGATGACAAGGCACCGGCACATGCCTGCTGTGATAATTGTATGCGTGGTTGCGGTTACCACAAATGCCAAAAGTTGCTTGGCAGTCTGATAGCATTGCAAGACATAGAATCTGCCACGAAAGATCACAAACCAGCTTTTACAATATTAAGTGCCATCACAGAACATGTTGCAAGAGAACGAGAAATTGCCAGCCTATCCATTACAGACGAAATGCTTCGCGACATTGGTGCAAATTGGAAGAAGTATTCCAGTTTAGATAACATCGTCAAAGTTTTCCCCAACATTCCAGAGAGCGCTGCTGCAAATATTGCAGTCCTATTGCAGTTTGACAATTTAAACTTTCTAACAGTAGGCCTAACCACATTCAGGGTGCCCACCCAACATCGCATCAAATGTAATAGGAATATAGGATTTTCTTACGATAAAATAAAGTGAAATGTAAGATGATTTAACCAACTTTAAACTAGAATTTAGTGCAAGAGATGCACACATTTGACCTGCTAGCATGTGATGACTCGGCACCCGAGTAAAATAATTACTTCAATAAATACTAACATTATCGCCAACATATTTTCTTCATTATAAGGTGCTCTAAATATTGACCAATCCTCAGCCTAAATAGAAGAGTGTGTGTGTATTTGAGTTTTACCTCTCATCAGCACCTGAGTGGGCTATTTAGAGACACACTCAAACTCAAAAGTTTCACAGTGACAGGTACATTAGCAATCTTTTTCAATCCGCATAATTTCTTGGCGTGAGTGGGGTTAATGACTTGCACCAATAGATTACCATTATGTTGTCGTTTAACGGACTGTGGTTTGCCAATCATGTCCATAATTTTCTTGTAGATGACATAGGATGACATACCTTTCAGGCTGCCATCCCGTGAAATTATGACAAGTTTGTGAATTGTGAATTTTTGTTCTGTTCCGCTGGCCATCTTACTCTTGTGGTCGGTTGAGCATACTCGAGAGGAGAGAAGGTAAATGATTACTGTAAATCCCTAGCAAGATACAAAGGTAACCCAGTACAAAGCAAGAAAAGATTCCCTAGTAAACTTCTAGGGTGTGACGACATGACAAATCTGAAGTGTTCTTTTGATAATTACACTAATTTGATGATGAAATGACCATCATTCATACTATTACATACTGTTTTTTATTTTTGTGTCTCAGGTTTAAAAACAGGACAAATATATCAGCATGGAAAGCTTTTGGAAGTCATTGGAGGCATCACAAAAAATGGTGAGGATCTTTAGTCTAAGGTCCCACATCCAGAATTAACTGTTGTAAAAGGTTTCATTCCTGCAAAGATTACAACCGGTGTTGCGATCGGTAAGCACTCAAAACTGCACAAGGAAGCAGACAACAGTGAAAATGCTCAAGGTTACCCAAGCTCAGAACATGCATGTACATTTACAGCTGCTTCATTCAAAGATTTGGAACACCACTACCCTTCGGGTATGCACCAGTAGGCCTATGCCAAATTCTCTAGCCTCGACAAAGCAAAGGTTAAGTGGGTTACTAATCTGGAGAAACTGAGAGCCAATAGCTTTAATGCAATGGATGGATGGATGATTGGTGCTTTACATCCTGTAATTATGCACTTGGTAGGCTTATTTGGACAGGAGTAGGACACGGCAATGAGGCAAAGGATGATTGGAACAGCCGTCAAACATAGTCCCAGGTGACCCGGCAAGAGCTGGATTAAAATCCTGGACCCAGCTATTTGCAGTCCAGCACGCTACCACTAGACCAACCCTCCCCCCGTAGCGTTAATGCAAATTCACAATTTGATGACACACCACAGAATGCAGTTTCATCATTGGCACTGGGTTGGGTCTGAAAGAGTGAATAAAAGAAAACTAAACAACACAGCAGCAAGGTTAAAGACTAATTTTGCCAGAAATTCTCTATCACACGACTATCACACGTCAAGGATATTCTTTTGAAAAAAAAGTCCGAAACCAAAATTTAGGTGTGACCAGTGCAAAAAAGGCCTCTATCACACCAGTCTCAAACACAAAAAATTTTGCCAAAAATGCTCTATCACACGACTATCACACGTCTTTTTAAAATCCAAAAACCCTGTGCTCAAACACAAAAAATCTTGTCAGAAATGTTCTATCGCACGACTATCACACATCTTTTTAAAAGCCAAAAACCCTCTGTCACACGACTATCACACGTCAAGAATATTTTTCAAAAAAAGGGTACCCTTTTATTATCAGCCTCCTGTACAATTTGATAAAAGATATGGGAGTATTGCCACAGAATATCTGGCTAGCGTATGACAACATGTGCAATATCTGCCACTGTCTGAGCCGTACTCCACCACGTGGCTGAAGGTCAATAAGATAATTGATGCATTCCACATAGCTAACCATGAAAATCCCAGGTGTGACACTGAACTGCACCGAGATAATTTAGGGATTATGTATCCGGACCTGCAAGGAACTAGGAACAATCAAGCCGCAAGAACAGACATTTACTTGGCTTTCCAGGTACAGGAAAATTGTCTGTTCCATGTCGAAGATTCACCATCTCTTTTTTGTTCACCGCCAAGTTAAACGAAGGAATAAGTACATGGCTCGTTGTTACGCTGTAGGGAGAAAACCCCTACTACCTGGGGTTAAAAAGAATGCCAGCAGTAGTGCTCTGTTGCGGAGCATAGAAAGCTTTTGAAGTCATTGGAGGCATCACAAAAAATTGTGAGGATCTTTAGTCTGAGGTTCCACATCCAGAATTAACTGTTGTAAAAGGTTTCATTCCTGCAAAAAAAGTGTTCAAACTTGCACGAGGAAGCTGACAACAGTGAAAAAAGCTCTAGGTGACCCAAGCTCAGAACATGCATGTACATTTACAGCTGCTTTATTCAAAGATTTGGAACACCACTACACTTTGGGTATGCACCAGTATGCCAAATTCTCTAGCCTCGACAAAGCAAAGGCTAAGTGGGTTACTAATCTGGAAAAACTGAATGCCAATAGCGTTAATGCAATGGATGGATGGATGATTGGGGCTTTACATCCTGTATATATGCTCTGGCAGGCTAATTTTGACAAGAGGAAGATACGGCAATGAGGCGAAGGATGATTGGAACAGCCGTCCAACATAGGCCCAGGTGACCCTGCAAGAGCTGGATTCGAACCCTGGACCCAGCTATTTGCAGTCCAGCACGCTACCACTAGACCAACCCTCCCCCCGTAGCGTTAATGCAAATTCACAATTTGATGACACACCACAGAATGCAGTTTCATCATTGGCACTGGGTTGGGTCTGAAAGAGCCAATCAAAGAAAACTAAACAACACAGCAGCAAGGTTCAAGAGTACTTGAAACGAATTTGGGAGGAGGGCAATACAACAGGGAAAAAGAAAGATCCCATTGACTTCTGCAGAGATATGAAGACATGTTGACTGTAATGGTGAGGTGCAGTTGGTAATTTAACGACCTTGCAACCCTTGTGGGTTATGAAGGTCGACTAGGTGAGGAGGAAAAAGTTGTGACCAATATGCACTGCAGGCAGTTTTAATCTTTCAGAAAGAAAACAGGGATAAGCACTGTATAAAAATAAAGAGGCCTCCATCACTCACTTATTGTCTCTTTAGCAGAACTATTAGAGGACAACTACAGAGAAATGTGGAAAATATACATATCTAATAGCGATTAAATTTACGTGTGTTACTCCTTAATTAAAAAGTCACAAACCCTGCATCACACGACTATCACACGCAAAAAATTGTTTGAAAAGCTCTATCACACATAAAGGCAAAACTGTGTATCACACGACAATCACATAGTACTGGCATTCCTAGAAAAATTTCAGAAGTTCAAAACAAAAATTCATGTGTGTCCCCTAAGTCAAAACTCTATCACACAAGAATCAGACGTCAGAATTTTTTAGTAAAAAAAGCTGTATCACACGACTATCAAACATCTTTTTAAAAGCCAAAAACCCTATATCACACGACTATCACACGTCAAGGATATTCTTCCAAGAATTTTACAATTTCAAAAAAAAAATTCAGGTGTGTCCGGTTATCAAAAAAGCCCTGTGTGTCACATGAGTCTCAATCATAAAATTTTTTGTTGGAAATGCTCTATCACACGGCTATCACACGCCAAGGATATTTTTTGAAAAAAAGTCCGAAACCAAAATTTAGGTGTGTCTATTTATCTAAAAAGGCCTCTATCACACCAGTCTCAAGCACAAAAAAATTTGCCAGAAATGCTCTATCACACGACTATCACAAGACGTCTTTTTAAAATCCAAAAACCCTGTGCTCTAACACAAAAAATGTTGTCAGAAATGTTCTATCGCACGACTATCACACGTCTTTTAAAAGCCAAAACCCTATGTCACACAACTATCACACGTCAAGAATATTTTTCAAAAAAATTGTACCTTTTTATTATCAGCCTCCTGTACAATTTGATAAAGGATCTGGGAGTATTGCCACAGAATATCTGGCTAGCGTATGACAACATGTGCAATATCTGCCACTGTCTGAGCCGTACTCCACCACGTGGCTGAAGGTCAATAAGATAATTGATGCATTCCACATAGCTAACCACGAAAATCCCAGGTGTGACACTGAACTGCACCGAGATAATTTAGGGATTATGTATCCGGACCTGCAAGGAACTAGGAACAATCAAGCCGCAAGAACAGACATTTACTTGGCTTTCCAGGTACAGGAAAATTGTCTGTTCCATGTCGAAGATTCACCATCTCTTTTTTGTTCACCGCCAAGTTAAACGAAGGAATAAGTACATGGCTCGTTGTTACGCTGTAGGGAGAAAACCCCTACTACCTGGGGTTAAAAACAATGTCAGCAGTAGTGCTCCATTGTAAAAATATACTTTGAAATGACACTGCTTGCAAAAGTTTGGGAACACCCAGGAGGTATCAGGTTTAAAGCTTTGGAATGGTTAAATTCAACGTTTGAAAGTTAAATCATCTGTTGAACGTAGATAAGTATCACATATCTATGTATCACATGACAATCACACGGTACTGGCATTTCTAGAAAAATTACAGAAGTTCAAAACAAAAAATCAGGTGCGTCCCCTATGTCAAAAACTCGCACGAGAATCAGACATTAGAATTTTTAAATAAAAAAAGCTGTATCACACGACTATCAAACATCTTTTTAAAAGCCAAAAACCCTATATTAGTATATACACGAGTCTCAATCACAAAAATTTCTATCACACATCTTTTTAAAAGCCAAAATCCTTTGTCACAAGACTATCACACATCAAGGATATTTTACAAAAATTCAGGTTGTGTTCAGTTATTAAAAAAGGCCTCTATCACACCAGTCTAAAACACAAAATTTTTTGCCAGAAATGCTCTATCACACGACTATAACACGTCTTTTTAAAAGCCAAAAACCCTGTGCTCTAACACAAAAAATGTTGTCAGAAATGTTCTATCACACAACTATTACACATCTTTATAAAAGCCAAAAACCCTCTGTCACACGACTATCACACGTCAAGAATATTTTTTTTTTAAACTGTACCTTTTTATTATCAGCCTCCAAATATGTCAAAAAGATAACCATACATGGAATATTGAGCAAAATATGCAAAACCGCGCATATGTGATATAATTTACCCTCGGCCAGACAAAAATGGACCCTTAGTACACTGAATATGCTCAGAAACTTCATGATAATACTTGAATTTGATGTTTATCAATCAGAGCAGTAATAAAAACAGTCATACTGGGGTCTTGTATTGTTTTAATCCTGTAGACTTGTTAGGTCGTAAACCGTATGGTTCTGAGTCATAATCATTATGTTACCAATACAACTAAGATTCTGCACGGGTAGGACATAAAATACTTCACCCCTCTGGGAAACCATGTTCCACCAATTAGATTTTGGTATATTTTGGATATGTTATAGAGGATGTTCTCCTCTTTCATTTGGTATATGGCACATTACTATTCCAATTTGTTTTGGGTCATTTCATAAATCTCCTGGACTAATTCCCCAGAGAACCTATAGGGTATGACAAGTCTTAACTGTTCTTTTGATAATTATACAAATTTGATGATGAAACTATCCACAAGCATATTATTTTTTACCATTGTGTCTCAAGTTTAAAAACAGGAAAATATAAGCATGGGAAGCTTTTGAAGTCAGTGGTGGGCCTGGTGGCATCACAAAAAAATGCTGAGAATCGTTAGTCTGAGGTTTCACATCTAGAATTACCTGTTGCAGGTTTCATTCCTGCAAAAATTACCACCGGTGCTGCAATCGGTAAGCGTTCAAACTTGCACAAGGAAGCTGACAACAGTGAAAAAAGCTCTAGGTGACCCAAGCTCAGAACATGCATGTACATTTACAGCTGCTTCATTCAAAGATTTGGAACACCATTGCACTTTCGCTATGGACCAGTACGCCAAATTCTCTTGCCTTGATAAAGCAAAGGTTGGGTGGGTTACTAATCTGGACAAGCGAAGTGCACATGTAGTATTAATGCAAATTCACAATTTGATGACACACCACAGAATGCAGTTTCATCATTGGCACTGGGTTGGGTCTGAAAGAGTCAATCAAAGAAAACTAAACAACACAGCAGCAAGGTTCAAGAGTAGGTTACTTGAAACGAATGTGGGAAGGCAATGCGACAGGGAAAAAGAAAGATCCCATTGATGTCTGCCGAAACATAAAGGTGTGTAGACTGCAATGGTGAGGTGGGTTGTTTAACGACCCTACAACCCTTGAGGGTTATGAAGGCGGACTAGGTAAGGATGAAAAGTTGTGACCAATCTGCACTGGATTAAGTTTTGATCGAGCAAAATTGGTCAGCCAGATTGTAAAAATCATAAAGGTGTAGTGGCCTGGTAGCCTGTAAGTAGATGGGAATCATGGGATGATTGTGTTTGGCTCCATTGTTTCATGCCGCTGACAGTAGAGCCATCCAAGCCACGGTGATGGCATGATCAAAAATTTCTAAATTTGGCCGCGAGGTATCACCCGTTCAAGTTGGACATCCTGCGGGAGGTGCCCAGGATAATTTGTTGATCATGACCGACGAAAAATTTTGGTATGATCAGTTTGATCACATATTGGTCTCCCAGGAAAGTAGACAGTATTTTGGTATTTGACTGGTGGGTTATGCGGTATTGCACACTTCCTTTTTGGGTTTAAGGCCAGTTGTTTTGTATACCAACCTTTTGGTCAGTTAGTGTAGCACCACCTCCGGAGCAAGGGCATTCCGACCATGAGTTACATTGATGATCGGTTATAATGTGTGGGTAGGGAACAACATTTATCCCCTCCCGGGTCTCCTTCTATTTCGGCTGTTCATCCCATCTGGAGACTTCCTGAGATTCTGGCGTTTCTGTCCAGTTAAGGTCACACATTGGCCATCCCGAAGTGCAGTGTCTGGCCGTCTCAACCTTTTTCTGTTCCTTGGATTCATAATCCGATCAGAAGAGCGTGCCTTTTATATCCCGGAGGCAAAGGCAAGGCTTTTTTCCTCTCCCTCCAATGCCGGATTTTGGATTCCAGGTATGTGTCAGTCCGGACTTTGCAACGGTATGCAGGGAAATGTGCTTCTATGGCGATTGCTCTTCCAGGTGCTTTTTTATAAAACAGAGAGGTCAATTTTGCTATCTCAGCAGGTAATAGGGGTGAAAAGTTTATTACGGTAGATGGGGAGTTGTGTGAAGAGATAGCTTACTGGACTTTCGCAGAACTCTTAACTTCAGGTTTGCGGTGGAGCTCAGAGGAACAAGCTCAGATCAAGGTTATGAAAGATGCTTCTCTATTCGGCTGAGCTGGTACTGTCACTGCTGGCCTAGGTTTGGAATCAGAGGCTAGAGATTATTTTGAGGGTCAGGACTCTCAGCAGATTCATCTCAAGGAGGCAGAAGGGATTTTGTTTTCACTAGCTTTTAAGGAACAACCGCGGAACATGCGGGTGGATGTATACACTGACAATTTGGCCCTCAAGGGGACGTGGGATGGACAAGGTTTGCGAAACCACAAATTAAATGACATCTTGCAGCAGATTTTCCCACAGGTGTTTTTGCACCAAAAGTTTTTTTTGTTTATATAACTATATAACGAATAGTATTATTTATATGACTTAACAATAATACGTGCAAAAACCACTATGGGTTGGACCTATCTGTTTGGCGTCAGGTTGAACAAGCTTATGGCTCCCACTCCTGTGAACTCACGGCGTAAGATTCGAATGTAATGCTGGGCCCAAGCCCCAGAGGGTGAAGCATTGAGGCATTTCATCCCACATTCTACACAATCCTCTTCTGGGGTTAATGTGTTCTCGCAGCCTGTCGAGAAAGAGTTGAATCTGTATGTTTTCCCTCCATTTTGCCTTATTTCCCCAATTTTGGCTTACCTATCAGAGAGGAAGGTTAGCGGATGCACTGTAATTCTCTCCAAAGGTGCCATTTCAAAGGTTTGGTGGTCGTTGGCATCGTCACATTTTTGTCTTCTTTGGTCTTAGCTGTGGAGGGGGCACAGGGAGTTCTATGGTTCCCTGGGAAAAAAGGATGGACTTCGAATATAACAGGGCTACAGTGGGATTTGGTGGCATACCAACTCTAGTTTGATCGAGTCCAAAGTGTTTCTTTTGTGATCTTGGATGGTAACTATGCGAGTTTATATCTCTTTACAGGGACTCAGGAGGCTACATTCGGCATTTAGTTGGGAATTTGCACAGTGTTCAAGGATTTAGGCAGAGGGGACTACTGAGATGAATATATGCAGGTTGGCAACAAGGGGGTGACTCATCTAAGTGGTTCAAGAGATTTTCAGGCTTCCCGACGTTCCGGGTTTGTTGATCCGTCAAACTTTTGGTAAGAATATTAGTTTTTCAACCTTTAGAGCGCCTAATAAAGGACGTTTGGCTGACAAAATTAATAAAAGAAGGAAACCAAAGACGGTTCATTGAGAAAAGTCCTTTTCCAAGGTCAGGGAGACCATGGAGGAAGAACAACTTATGCAAGCGAGATAAACTGGTTAAATTGAACAAGAGAGGCATATACTGTGATAAATGCATCAATATGTCAAATGAACAATACAAGAATTCCCAAACAGACCAAGAACAGCTGTGGACATAGAAAGTTTTGAAATCACACAATGTCCTTTCATGTTCGTTAGGGTGTTTCAGGTGCCCCCAATATTTTCTGATTCAGCTTGACCTTGGTCTGGTATTGCAGTTTATATAGGAGAAGTCGCAAGTAAAATTACTTACCTTTACCAGAATTCACTTGAAGTTTATAATGTAAATCCACATTGGTGAACTTGCAAATCCGCAAGATATTGCAAAAATTAAAGAAGGAATAAATATTTTTTCCTCAATCCATATTTTCTGAGTAAGTTTTGGGAGGGCAATTCACATCTGGAATCAGCCATGTTGCAGCAGATTTCCTTATGAGCTAGAAAGTGTTGAATTTCCCCAAAATCCCGCCATTTTACAGAGATTTTCACAAATTTGACAGCTTCTGGCAGCTTGGCAAGTGGGATTATACAAAAAATAACACCAAAACTTACTCGGGAACCGTCTTACCGTGGATGGAGAAAATATATTGATTTCTTCATTGGTTTTTGTAATATCTTGAAGATTTGCAAGTTCGCCAATGGGGAATTGCATTATAAACTTCAAGGGCATTCTGGTAAAGGTAAGTATTCATAGAATGGGCCAAAATTTATATGTGACATTTACTATATAAACTGCAATGCCAGACCAAGGTCAAACTGGATTGGAAAATACTGGGGGCACCTGAAACACCCTAATGTTCAAGACTCCTTCTCCAATGCCTCCACAGCTTAATCTGCAGAAAGCACTTGTTAGCAACATACCCTCAATATCTGATGACGATGATAGTGTTCAAAATCGCTAAACAGAAACAAGTCTGAAGGCAACAGTGAGCAAGACAAAGAGATGGAAAACAGCGCGCAACATCCAGTAATCTACGAGCCCTGAGCATATAATTTTGTAAATTTCTGATTGTGTGACGCGGTAAAATATTATGTAATTGGTTATTGTAATTTTCGAAAAGTTAATTTTTCTCAATCATGCCCAACTGGAGGATCAGCCAGTCTCCATGAGACTGCTTTATGTGTTAGGCAGTGCAAGCATTGCACTGCAGTCTCCGGATATTGGCCATGCAAATGAGCACAAGCAGCATGCAAATATGAGTATGATATGGCAGAATGAACTTCAGACAAAATTGTTTTCTTTAAAGTGTGGGAATTTTTAAATTATTGGATAACAATGTAATTGTTTATAATTTTAAGTTGTCAGTCCCAACTGCAAGTTGTTATGTGACAATAGGAGAAACCAAACAAAGTGACATAACAAGTATTTGTAATTAATTAAGGTGTTTTAGGACATAACACCCAAAACAATAACTACTGTTTATGAAAAGTTATGTAACCAGTCAGTTCAGATATTTGGAAAATAACCAGTAACAATTAAATGTTATGTAACCAAACAGTAAGCACTTTTGGACAATCCAATATCTGGAGTCCCTCTGACACTTCGTGTCATCGGAAAAATACGGACTCATGGAGTCTGAGGATCAGCTATCTGGCCACCAACCTGAAAGTCAGAAGAAGACCAGCACTCAGCAGACTTCACAGCCGTCAACCTCAAATCAAACAAAATCATCGCATCAACCAATTTCAGACCAAGGTGGAAAGATTTGGAACTTGACTGGCAAAGTCCGTGTTAGAATTAAAAACCAACAAAAGAGTTCGACTGTTTAAAAAGTAAGGCTCATGACACCGCAAACTATGCTCAGCCCAAAAAGAGTGATCCCAGAAAGAAAACTAGCTTGGGATATCATGGGATGAGTTCCCCCCCCCCCCAAAAAAGCATTTGTTTGGAGCTGTTTGGCAAACCAAATTAAAGGAAGAAGGATACCAAATAGAGTCTGTCGAGAAAACTTCCTTTTCCAAGGTCAGGGAGACTTTGGTGAAAGACCAAAAACCGATGCTACTCAAGAAAGAGGTGGAAGATCTGTTGGGAGAGAAAGCGACAGAGCATGTGTCCCCCAAACAAGAAGAACAAAGGTTTCTACTCGACGTTCTTTGTGGTAATGAAAAAAATTTAAAGCCTCAATATTGGCAAAAGTGTCTGTATTCTGGAGATCTGATATTGGGATTTTCGAATCACATTTACTAGTTCAGTCTTTATTTTCTGCTCTAACATGAAAGTCGAGCAGCTTGTGTTCCAGTGCGGAAAAAAGGATCAAGACCCTTCAAGATAAGAAAAAGGGAAGAAAAAACCGAAACTAACATCTCCCTTTTGAAATCAACCTAGACCAGAACCAAGACAACCAGGATCCGCATCTTCCGTAATCGATGTCGTAGCTTGTGGTGGTACAATGTCTCTCGCACATCCTCACTTGTGTTCTGACTTGTGTTCTGGCTTTACCGGTGATCTCACATGTAATATCGATTAATTTGTCAGCTATATCCTTGCCACCATTTTAATGTTTGATGTTGTTGGTTCCGATGGCGATGATAACTTGGTCCTTTTGTAAATTTGTTGTTTAAGTCGGTTAGTCTTTGTAAAGATCTTTTAAGTATTCTATTGTTATTGGAATGTTCTGTATTCCCTCAAAGGTGCGGTATGAGGCTATGCGTCTTCGATGTTCTGTGATTCGGCGGCCATTTGAGTCTTCTACTATTATAACCGAATTCTGAAGTGTCCTTCCTTTTTTTTTGGGTTGCTGGGGATGATGGGTCTGGAAGTTTCCATTCATTGTATTCTTTCCTTAGTTCTTTTGATTTCTTTGGTACAGTTTGTCTTGAAGATGACGGGAAGTCTTGGTCAATAGATGATTCAAGCGGTTGTCTTTGCTTCTGTCTCGTTTCTGGACTAGGTTGTTGGTTTGGTTTGTACAGATGCAACCATACCGGTAAGAATCATGTTCGAAATGCAATCAAGAATTACAAAACTGAAACGTGCCAAGTGCCAACACACAAGAATATTTCACTAGCAACGGATATCCCTCGACATAACAGGAAATGAAAAGGTAGCAAAAGATATCAAGGAGCACCTAATCTTCCCGGAAATCACTGCAAGGAATGCCAAAGTAGTCATTTACATGCCCCAATCCATAGTAGGTTGCCTGATCGGGACTGGAGATAGAAGAAAAGCCAGAATGGAAGAAGACTACGACCCAGTCGAAGCACACTTTGACAGATTGTCACCTCAAATAATTCAGAAGTCATGAAAGGAAAGTAGTCGTCCAAAGAGGCGAAGAAGCTATCAATATTTTCCCTTAATAAACCAGACAAAATACAAATAACTTAAACACTGATCATTATAACAAGTATGAAAATTATTTTCTCATTTGTATATATCTATTGTTTCTTTGATGATCGAAGGTCCATTGCTTCTTTTATGTAAATTTAATTTGGTCTTATGCTTTTCAATTGGAAATTTTTCAGAATAGAACACTTCAGTCATGAAATTGATAAAAAAAACAGGGGAGCTATGACCTGCTACAGCTCCCCCAATCATCAGTGGAAATGTATAATTTATCATGTTCTCAGACAGTTTACTTTGTCAGTCCTCCACGTATTACTAGCCAAAACTAAACCCTAGTTTCAGCATTTTTCTCCTTTTTAAAAATTTGGAATGGCGCGCCTCTGCCACGACAGCTGATGGCTCCCTCGACAAAAATTTTCCATTTACATCACTGGAACACATGCCATCATGGCAATAATCAAAAGAATAACTGAACAATCTGATCAACCCAAGAGAATAACACAACAAAACGGCTCTCCCTGGATCAGGCCCCCTGAGAAGTAATCAATCTCACATCGAAAAGCATTTGGCAGCATCTCAAGCGGATGAGGCATCCAAACCCTCTGGCCCACGTATGAACATTTTTGAACCCCCAATTCCTCTATCTCTCCTCAAAACTCAAATTGACAGCACCCGTCTAGATGAATCTGTAAGTCGATATGCTGAACAAAGAAAATCTTCAACATGTTCAACATGAGATTCACATGCACCATTCTCCATCAGAATGCCGAGACCAGACAATTTCCTTTCAAATTCATCCCAGTTATCTGAGGACCACCAAATGAGTCATCCTGCACCATTGCAGCTCCCATTCCAAGATAAGGCAAAGCGCTCAGTTAGCAAACAGCTAACCAAAATAAAGTAACAAATGACCACATGCGAATAACCAGTTCTTTTAGTACTTGCCTATGCCAGAAATATTTCATTGCATTGCAAATTAGCTAGTATCTGCACTTCGATGATATTCACATGCTGCCAACAGTCACAACAAGGCCTGCTAAAATATATCAATGGTTCAATCAGTCTTTTAGCAGGCCTCCTCTGCTCAATTCCAAGTTATGGCACTTGGTTTATACCTTACATAAAGCACAGCAGTTTAATAGAAACTTCAGAATCACAAAGTCAGACTCAAAAGACTTACGATTTAATGATTTATGGTAATAAAAAATCGAAATGTTTTATTACACTCTGGTGAACGGTGAGACAATGTTGCTATGTACAGATGTTACATCAATCAAAAATATAACATGCCAGAACTTTGCATATGATTAAATTAAAAAATTGCTGAATATTTACAAATATGAAGGACACCATATACACGCAAAGATATGTATGAGATCACCCAGGTACCAATCGACGAAAAACATTAAAGCTACTGAACTGACAAGCCAGTATTATAGGTCCAGGGCTGCAATACTTGATTGGTAGAACTTAAATTGCTGTACTTAAAAGAAACAGAGCGATTTGAATGTATAAACTGTAATCAATGACACTGTAAAGCAATTACCAAAAAGAATGTCAAGACATGAAACAGTGCGACAGTAAAGAGTAACCAGAAATATAAATTAATTCCATAAAGTAACCAACAATCCCCTCGACTCCCCTTCATAATATATCATAACACATGAATAAACATTTCAGATTCAACAAACGAGACAAATTCCATACAAGGAATCAAAACGTATTACAGTTTAAACAGCAGCATTGCGGTATAGTGAGAGGAAATCAGTCAATAACATGAGAAAAGCAAATCACTGAAAATCAGCTGAAATTTGAAAGGACATAATTTATGATTGATGTGAAGACAAGTCTAAACCAAAGAATCACCTCCTCTGTACTCTGTATATATAGAGATTCACACTGTATAATAGAAAATAGTCCGAAATTCAACATTACATCATTTGAGCATGTGATTGAATGTATGCTCACTTATTAATTGAAAACGCACAGAATAACATTATTATATAATATTATATCAATATAGTATATCACGCCATAAACTTTATAAATCATATAGATCTGCCCTTGCAGAGGCAAAAATATCATTGACAATAGTGAATAACATATCAACAATTTACACACTGCTCTTTAAACATATGATTTTATCATAAGGAATGTCACATCATCACGTTGATTACAATATCATATCATCATCACTCATATCACCAGTCCGGCTGTCTCTCCCTCGTGATCCCAACAGACTGTGGCTCTCATCGTAACCGGACGATAACTGAAAGCAATCAATTAAGTCATAAGCAAACTTCTAGAGGCGCTGAATCTCTTCAGTAATGTATAGAGTCACCTTAAAGTTTGAGGTATCAGGGATGCCAAGATCCAAAGAACTCAAACCAGGAAATCAACATATCATGATATACCTTGTTTTATGTGTCAAGGATGTTAAATTGTTTAGAGGGCGAATGTAGTTCAATCATATTCTTGAAATAATGTTAAATTTCACAAATATTGTACATCTATCTACATGAATGTGTATTGAAATTGAAAAGTGATTTGTGAAAGTAAAATTAAACTGATAATTTAATGGTGTTGCAAATTATGTACAAGGTGAAGATTTTAAATAGATTTTGTCTTTTAGATAGCATCAGGGTAAAGACACAGGAACAGACAATTGACGGTTGTAGTTACAAAAAGTAATTCATTGCAATGACATTATTTGTATTTTTCATTTAAGTAGAGCCAATGCAATATTACAAACCTTACAATTTTCAATAATCTTATCTAATATTTTATCATGATAAATTTTTACATGAATCAATTTAATCTAATCAGGTATGATACGAAGTTAACCAGGGAGTATAATTTACAAGCGACTAAACAAATTGTATTGTATCCAACGGCCACAGGTCTATGTTACTCTTTCTGCAATAGATTAGTAAAACGGCTACATTGCTACACTGCTACAGGTATGCGAGTTTAGGCACACAACTCCTTGTTAATTTCACCAACAGTATTAATTTTGTGGCTATTAGACGAATACAATGAATTAGTAGAACCATTCTCCCATGTTAAATATATGATGGCATTCAGCTATTACATGTATAGATATTTCAAATCATAAAGTCCAAAATGACATTTAATCATCTCATTGCATGGTCCCCTGCCAAAAGAAACAACTAATAACAGTGGGAAGCAAGACACATAGATAGATAGTAGCAGTACAGTCACATGTGAAGTAATTACCATACATGATATGCATGTAAAGAAAGGGCTATTTTGACACAAAAAACCATCTTAATAGTTATGCTACGTGACCCAAGTTCTGATCTGACCTCACTAGCAACCTTGTTCATTATGTCAATGATAATAGTCAGATTGAATTTGAGCTCACACCTGTCAGGCTGACATACAAACAGAAGATATATATCACTAAGAAAATACATAACAAATACTCATAAACAGGAGGTTAATTCCAAAATCCTTAATGTAAGGTATGACTTCACATGTGACAGGTACAACTTGAACATGACTTTCAGAAATGATTGAGAAGGAAGACCACAAGCACCCTCCTCTTGGCAGTGAATTCCTTCAGTTGCAAGAAGACGGGCAGTTCATGCAAAGAGCACTACAACAGGCAGACTACATCAACACACACATGTATATATTTG
The DNA here is from genome assembly GCA_026936325.1 of Platynereis dumerilii. Taxonomy (NCBI): domain Eukaryota; kingdom Metazoa; phylum Annelida; class Polychaeta; order Phyllodocida; family Nereididae; genus Platynereis; species Platynereis dumerilii. The sequence continues at coordinate 161,467,289 of JAPTHN010000001.1, forward strand.
TGTTTATATTTTGTGTGATCTGTTACCTAATTAACAATTTTCGGGCTCATCATCCAGCCGAGACCAATCCTGAAAATGCAGGGGCACTCACAAAATGTTATAGGGACAAAAGAACAGCCAAAATTATAGCCAAAATCAATCATAAATGGACGTTTCAAAACTAAGAATAGACACAGCATGCATAGGTACTACTGAGTAGTAGAATATACATTAGGCCAGGGAAGACCTAAGCAAGGTAAACTAGGTATGGCAAGGCTGTTATACATTCGCTATTTGAAGTTAACATAGCAAATGAAAAGCAGGACAGCGTAAACAATTTCAAACAAAGGGACAAACACTGCTAATACAATTCCTCTATTCATGCAATGAGATTTAACATAAAAATTTAGAAAGTTCAATATTTGGGCCTACAAGTTGTATTCAAGATTTTACAGTGCAATTGATTATAACAAATTGATGTGCTAGTGTTTTACAAACACATTTCTTTGCAGAAAAAGATGCAGTTATTATTGAGTGTGAGAGACAAGAATAGCATATTCATAGTTCTAGTTCATGCTTGATGATTACTGTATGTTAAAGCAACTTCCAGTGTGCCGTTATATTTTATCAACAGCAGTCTATATATATCAATTGAGTGGCAAAAACATTTCTCAAGCATAGTAAGTATAAATGTTAATATCAAGATTCAAGAACAAGACTTCCAGTTGACAAAATCATCAGGTCGAAGAAATCAATACTCACCCGAGAATAAGACATGCTTCTGCCCACGTATGAACCACTAAATACGGAGCGCACTCTATTTGAAATGGCTTGCCTGAAAAAAATAAACAGAAACCGGTGAATTAACAAAGCAGAAACGGGTGAATTAACAAAGCAGAAACAGGTGAACTAACAAAAAAGACAAAAAGATGTTAATAACGATGTCTACGCCACAAATTCAATATTCATCTCTTAGTTCAAAATGGTTGGGTCATAATATCAGGTACCAAACAAAATCTTAGCCTTACCTCCTCTCTCTCTTTCCAAAAATAATTCCTAAAACTATAATGACTATCAGGACTAGGAGAGTGATAACCACTGCACCCGCTGCGCTGGCATGCTGAGAATGGGCTGCAGGATGATAAACTCTGCAATCAAAATAGCAAAAGATGAAATATGGGGATCCACAAGGAGATGAATGGATGAAGATATGTATAGGATTATGAGACTAGATTTTACATTTCGAGAAGTTATGACATTGTTAAAATCTACAAAATTTCAAGTTAATTCAACAGTGCCAGCAAAAGACACCTGGAAGTAATCGGAATGCCATTGAGGTCAAATTGTACTTAACTTGTTACAATTTTTACATAAAATTCCACATTGAAAAATTAGAAATACTCAGAAATACTTACAAATCTGATACAGCGTTTAAAACACAAGCTTGTGCCGTATACCACATAAAAAAGTAATCACATTTGCTTGACTTATAAACTAATTTAGGTTGGGTCTGAAAAGAGAAATAGAATATTTCAAAGTTGGGATACAACAAGTTCATGTATATATTTCAAAATTTAAAGCCTTTTTTTTTTTATTACTTACTGTAATATTAGCTCTACTGCAATGTAGCTGGAAACTGGTAGTGCTGCGCTTTTGGCCATGTGGCTCACAGTTCTCTGTAGAAGTGCTCACCATTTCAAGAATATCATCTGCAACAGACAGCCATCTCCATCATCATTGATTCATCAAGGACTTGAAATTCCACAACACATTAATATTTACCAACACCTGTTCGATGACATCACGAAATGAATAAGTTTAAAACATTGTCAAAATACTTCATCCTAACATGAAGGCCTCACTATCCTCCAATTTCTTTAGAGAACTCCTTAAAATTCTAATGCACCAACCTTCCATATAGAAGATTCTTGAACTTGCAGCGCCAATGACAACAGTGCTGCCATCTGCAGCCTCTTTGCAAACAGCAGCATTCTCGCACCCTTTCCTCTTAAGGCTGCCAGTGAGAGCAAAGTAATACTCAATATTTTGGCTGCCTTCAATCTTGGCTGTTTTTATCCTGGAAAGATAAATAAAACTTCATCATGTTTAGGCCTCTGTCCTGACAGGGAGTTCAGGAGTCCAGGCAAAGTTTCGAGTAGCCCATAACATGTTTTTTTTTCATTCGTAGACTTCACAATCTTTTAAGTTTCCAATAGAAGAAAAAACATCATGTTATTTCGAATTATCAATTATGTAAAAGCAGCATATTCTAGAATGCATGTTTAAATCTTTGCGCTTTTGAAGGATTACTGACTTGAGCCAAAATCAATCTTGTGCAAAAGTAACGAAACAGCAGTGAGAAACTTACACTTGAGAATACAAGGCATTCAAGTCCATCACTCCACCAGTGCGTGGATTTGACACATGTCCACCTTCAACTGGAACTTCAGTCCTGAATAAAACAAGCGAGATTTTCATTTTATCACATGATGCCATGCAAGAGAATTTACGGCAAATGCATTTTCATTTTACACTAACCTGCTTGTTTCACAGGCCAGTCTTGTCTTCCACATGAATTCGAACAAGCAGTTTTCTCCCACCCTGCAATGAAATTGTTCAATCAGGAATTGTTCACTATCAAACAGACAGCTCAAGAAGCCAGTGATGGAGGTGCATAAACTCCGGCAAGTTGAAACCTTAATTTGAGCAAACTCCAAGTTAAAAATTTATTTCATGATACGTTTTAAAGCTCGGACATAGGAATTCAATTCATGCTTTGGGATTAAAGAAACAGAAACCAACTTCCTATTTCTTGATGCAATGAGTTGGTCAACATGCTATAATAATACTGGCATCAAAGCATCAATAACTTACCTTGGCAAGGCTTGTGGGGTTCCTAATGTTTGCCCACAAGGCATATAAATCTTGACTTTGCTATTGTGTGTCGGACAGGCTGTACCACTTCCGTACTCAACCACAAGTCGTTTATCTGTGACAAGAAAGTAATGTCAGTCATGGTGCTATGCATTCTTCGCAGAAAAACAGATACATGTATACAGCTATACCTGAGTGGTATAAGCCCTATGACTACATTGTTAATGATTGTATGTATGATGCACAAGAATCAATTGATCTCAAAATAATATATAATTATTGTGTAGATTTCATATTCATTTCTATGTAACAGTATTAACATACAATAAACATATCACATGGTGCATTTACTTCCGCCAATTTCCAGCATATAACATTCATAAAAAAATATCTTTATCAGATTATTACTTTTCTCATCATAGGACAGATTCTGCTCAGCAATAGTTCCCAATACTTTTGTGGTACCGTCTTTCGATTTCTGACACACAGCGGCACTTGGGGGGCAATCGGCACCTCCCTGGTGAATCCCAGAACACATGTTCATCCAGTAGCTGATAAGTAGAAAGTTTCATTAGCTAATTAATTGCAAATGCAATACCAAAAATATTTATGATTGAGTAGTAAATTTCAACCTAGCACAACCTCTTAGTCTGGACAGGAAGAATCTTCCAAAAAGTTTTAAGCGCACTGACTTAATTGACTTAAATGACATCTAAAATAACTTGTTTATAACAACATATGGCCCACCTGCTTCCATCAGTGCCATTGAAGGTCCAGCTGCCGGTCTCCCTCGATAGGTCTCCCAAGTCAAAGACCTTGTTGCCATGTTGCACCAGGCACTCCTTGCGCACCACAGGGCAGATGAGTGACGTCTTCCAGTCAAACACCACATCACAGTTTGTTTTCTGCAAACAAATACATGAGACTGTGATTGGTTTATCTCTATTAGACACTGTTATATCTCAGCTTATTACTTCACTAGGTTATGCTGTCAGTTTCCAAACCGTAAATGAGTAATACATACCATACTTAGCACTGGAGCGCCCTTGCCAGCCACTGTTTTGTCACACTTGAAATTGATGATCGTTTTACCTTTCTCGTCATCTGAAGATATAGAGAAAAACCCTCAATTAAATGACAATTATGCAATAAGTTACAGCAGTTCCAATACGCATGCTGTTCTTTCTAACTTACTGCATACATCAGTCTGACTGGTTCTTGTGCAAGCAGAGCAAAACGAAATTTGCAAAGATACTACGTAGCTAGCTAACAATAAAGACAATTTAAAATGAAGGTCTACCATTTCGAACATATCTCACCTGTAGCACCACATTTAGCACCGTCACTGTAGGTCACTTTCAAGCCGTTTCCATTCCAGACAGCAGTCATATTGCTCAGAAGTCCAAAAGATGAGCCACTTTCTCCTTTGGGGACATAACAGACAGCTGCCCCAGTACACCCTGGTGCCGTACTGACGGGTCCATGGCAGATGTTTAGAAAGTATTTACCAGCAGAAGTATCAACCTGCAGAACGTCAAATGTCATTATTTACATTTCTGCTAAAATCTGGAATTCTCTCACATTGCATGAAGCCAAAACATGGGTCCATTCAAGCAGTGAAAAACCATGATATTCCAAACATAGAATATGTCAATGTGCAGAATGTGGAAGATACTTATTTTACCTTAGAAATTCTTTGCAAGTATAACAACTTTTGCTTGCATTAATACCTAATGATTCAGTCCCAGACGAACAATATGGTGTATCAGAGCATATCTTATGAACATCTTCATTACTGTCAATAATACAATCTTTATTAACACACAACTCTACATTTTTTACCTTGTTTTGTTGTTTTAAATAGTTACTCAAAAGCGTTATAATTCTAAGGTGTAGATAGCGAATCAAAACTTGTGTTACTACTCGTTATTTTCATCATCAACTGTCATCATCAACAAATAAAATTTCATTCATTTTACTTTTATCTGAAATGAGAGGATCTATACGAGAGGATCTAAAGAGAATTTCGAGTGAACGTCTTTTACCTCATATGCCTCTTTACCAGCGAACATAGCCAGGTCGTACTCCTGGTTGGTCTGGGGACTCTTCACTTTGCAGTTGGTGGGAGACACTGATCCTCCTCTGGGACATGCCACGTTGGTCTCCCACAAGAAAACATGATGACAGTCCGTTTTGGAAATCAGTATTGGGGTGCCCTGGAAACAGTCGTTCATAGAATATAATTGCATCACCTGTTACTGTATCTGAAGGAGGGCAACTAATAGATTCCCAAAAAGACAAGATGAATATACTGCAATGGGATATCACAACTCTGATGCCTTTGAAAATGTTTTAAATTGCCCAAGCTAATAGAAACCCAAAACCTAACCTTGTACTTTCACACATAAAAATACTTTGAAGACAACAAGAGACAAGTTTAAAATACTGCTATGTTTTCCTGGCTTTTTAGTAATTTGTATCAGAATAAACTGAACATTGTAAGCAAATAGCACAATGTTCATCAATGAAATTGTCGCGGTGAAACAAATTTTCCTGAGTAGACAAATCTGACACCAACCTTTCTCCAGGCTAACATAATATACCGGTACGTCACAGAGCCTGACATGTCATGTAACTCAAGTTGGCCGAAGGCAGCAGTCAATTAGCTGTACTTGAAGACTAAATATAAATTATATAAGGTCTCACTCTTACCACCTCATCTCCCTCCTGACATTGCAACAGAACTTTTGTGGTGAACTTTCTGTCAGGTGAAGTGTCGCACGTGTCTCCATTGGCGTACGTGATGACCACTTGGTTGGTTGATGCATCCCACACTGGCTTGGCAGTCACACGTCCCAAACTCTGTGAAAAAATATCAAAAGAGTAAGTACAGAGAAAAACTCTAAGCACATATATTAGACAGTACAAAAATTGACCCATCCACTGATTTCTACCGCACAACATTTTTGCAAACTTTATTTCAAATGGATATTGGATCTACAAAATTTGACATGGAGGGTTAGCGTACAGCAGTTACAGTAGCATTCTCAACCTTTCAGGCCAGAAAAACATACATTAAATACATAACTACAATGGAACCTAACCCTGCTAACAGCTTACGCCTACAACTAGTACAAGCCCTACATTGAAAATGTTCATATTGACGAAAATTTCATATTATTGAAAATTTCATATTGATGAATATGTTCATGTTGATGAAGTAGTGAACTTTACCTTGGACTCCTTGCCCACGCTGCATGCTGCAGCCAAAGCAGGACAGTTTCCTCCTTGGGAATTCACCAGGGGGCGACAAATGTTGATGTGATACGAGGAATCAGAAGCCACCCGAGACACAGCAGGGATGCTGCCAGTCTTGCTCATCAGAGAACTCAAATCAATCACTTGTCCTTTGTCGTTCTCAACCGAGCAACTCCACTTGGCCTGCAAAAGACACAACACTGGGTTACTTTAGATGGATGGATGGGTGATTGGGGCTTTATGTCCTGTATTTATGCACTTGGGAGGCTAATTAGGACAGGAGGACACAGCACAGTGTTACTTTGGAAACATAAAATAAGTTTTTGAACTACTTGGACAAAAGACATGGAGTAATGGCCGATCATTGGCCCATAATTATTAAAGTTCAGAAATAGCATAGGAATTCAGATATTTTTAAGCCAGTTGAGTGTTCAGTGATCCCAGAGCTTGGTCATCAGAAGAACACAACCAAATAAGCAGTAAACCAGCAGATCAAGAGAGGATAATTTTGATAAAATTGTTTTTAAAAAGACATCAGAAATTATTTTACAAGATCTATGAGAGCGTGAGAGCGTATCACATGCCATTCTGCCAACTGCAATAGATGATTACTAATGAGTTGATCTGCATTTCAATTAAGATGGCCTGGATGGTATTCTTCATAAGTAAATGATATGAATTATCCCACGCACCTCATATTCACAGGCATATTCTGTGGACCACGTGAAGTAGTAGGTGCAGTCACTGGACTCGGCTATGAACTGGAGATCCCCATTGCCAGAGCCCGGGGCTCCACACACGAACTGCAGCAGGGAGTTTCTGGGAGTGTTGCTGTGGTGGCACATCTGGCCATCCGTGTAGTTAAGGAACACCGCGCCTTGTCGAAAAGTAACTTGGCTTGTTGCATTGCCAGCGTTGTAGTGTTTGCCATCAGCTGTTTCTTGACAAACTCCTGAAAGTGCAAAAAGAGCACAGCATATTTTATTAGTGGGAGGTCCAAGAACGAAAATTTGCTATTGTTTTGACTTTCAATCTTGATTTCGAATCCCATGCTGTACTAATTCTGCCAATAAGTCAATGCTTGGAGCATCTTGCAAAGTGTGGAATGATGTACAGTGCTGCCTGTAAGTTAGTGAAACGCATGATATTGTGCCATTGCATCAATGCTAAACATCCTCAGCCAAACTGCTTCTGGAGGCACAAATTCTCATCCAATGAGAGGAAAACATATTGGGTCATAAAGGCCGATATGTGAGGCATGTAGGATAACAATGGCAGCCAATTTTCTTAGCTGTAGTCAGAGTTAGGTATGGGTCAAAGTCATTGATAAGTAAGTGAACAACCCTTCCCTATGATTTAACATTGGGCCAGTGTTTCACTTACTTATCAAAGACTTTGACCCATACCTAACTCCGAGTACAGCTAAGACAAGAATCCAGGGATTCAAAGGTAGTCGTTTCGGGATTATATTGAAGGGGATTGAATAATATTTAGGTGCAGTGCCGTGAGTTGGTAAAATTTCAGTTTTGGGCCAATATGCACTTACATTTTAGATCGTATTTCAGCCCCATAAAGGAATTTATGCTGGTATTATGGATCGAATGATAGGAAAAAATATCTTCTTTGATGTAAATAGCAGCAATTGCAGCCATATGTCACTGGTCTTGAGATAATCAATGATACATGATTGCAGTAGGGGAAATTTTTGGTGTCCCGCCTGGACACTGCATGTAAAATTTTTGCATACAACTTTCAAATACAGGAAAAGGATGGATTTAGGATCAAAATTGCAATGCATTACTGTTCCCTGATTAGGTGGGCATCTTGTGAATCCAGAAAAATGGCAATTGGATGTTTCTATATTTTTTTAATACACCTTTTGTAATCCTCAGTTGGTGTGTCCCAGGTGAAGCTTAAAAGTACAATGTGATTTTTGATGCCACAGATAAACCCCTGATCGAAACATTTTCAGAAAATTTGATATGCCAATGCATTGCTCACGATATTGTCCATCAGGAATATATCACTTAAAGTGGCTAAGGATGTTGTGCCAGAAGCTGTGATGGCTTGAGTAAGACTGACAACAGCGCGACGCTCTTATATTCTGCAAACATTCTGTAGGACTTCTCTTTTTCGGGTACTTCCTGATGAAGGCTTGTTGCTGGAACTCTAAGTCTCTTGCATTCTTGGTATTATTGTCATGCTCATGAGCCTGGCTTTGTATTAGTGTATAGGATAGGGTAGAAAGTCCAACCCATAATGGCATTAGAGCCCTATCTTTGAGACTGACAAAAAATGCGACGCTCTCACATTTTGTAATATTTATGAGGACCTTTCTTCTTTACACGCTTCTTGATGAAGACTAGTTGAAGGAAAGTTAACTTTTCTGATATGATTTTGTTGCTCATGAGCCCAGGTTTCTATTGGTCTATAGAATGCGGTTGTAAATGTAACCTATCATGGTATTAGTGGCCTGTCTTTGTCACTGACAACAAATATGGCACTCTTACACTTTGTAAAAATGTATGTTCAGGCATATCTTGTTCAAATGCTTTGTGATAAAGACTCTTTGCTGGAATTTTCACTTGTCTGATATTGTGTTGTTACACTTGAGCTTAGCTCTCCATTGGTATATACAATATGGTTTTTAGTCAAACCTATCATAGTATAATGGCCCTGTGTTTATGGCTGACAAAAAGCGCAAAGCTTGCTTTCAGCATTACCTGCTAATTACACCATAGAAGGTATGAGAAGGCAAATAATAAACCAGAACCGCAAGCGGTTTCAACGCTCGTCTGTTAAAGTGAAATCTATCAATGTGTGGCAGGTCATCACCCACCGGCCAATACCTAAATTCATAACCCTAAGCGATATTTTAAGGTTACAATGGGCAGTTCAAGAAGAAAGAAGGCTGCCAAAATGGCCGCCATCTTGGATTTCTCAACATGTTCCCAATCGATACCCATAGGCCAATACCTGTACCGAATTTCATAACTCTTATAATATTGAGATGGCAATGGGCAGGTCAAGAATGAAGAAAGATGGCTGCCAAAATGGTCGCCATCTTGGATTTCTCAACATGTTCCTGATCCACACCCACAGGCCAATACCTGTACCAAATTTCATAACTCTAAGTTAATTATTGAGGTCACTATGGGCAATTCAAGAAATAAAGAAAGATGGCTGCCAAAATGGCCGCCATCTTGGATTTCTCAACATGTTCCTGATCCACACCCACAGGCCAAAACCTGTACCAAATTTCATAACTGTAAGTGAAATATTAATGTCACAATGGGCAGTTAAAGAATGAAGAAAGATGGCTGCCAAAATGGCCGCCACAAAATGGCCGCCATCTTGGATTTCTCGACATGTTCCCGATCCATACCCAGAGTCCCATACCTGTACCAAATTTCATAGCTGTAAGTGAAATATTAAGGTCACAATGGGCAGTTCAAGAACAAAGAAAGATGGCTGCCAACATGGCCGCCACAAAATGGCAGCCATCTTGGATTTCTCGACATGTTCCTGATCCATACCCATAGCCCCATACCTGTACCAAATTTCATAACTCTAAGTGCAAAACTAAGGTCACAAATGGACACTTACAAAAACCTTAACCGGGACAACGAGGACGAGGACGACGCCGATCGAGTGACGACAATAGCTCTTCGTTTTCAAAGAAAACAGACGAGCTAAAAATCTGTTTTTTGTTTGTTTTGAAAATATAATTCAACAAAATGTGTGCAAGTTTCATAGTGATATCTTAAAAAGTCTTTGCTGCAGAGGTATTTGAAGAAACAAAGTTTCGTTTTGAATAAACTGCATTTTAAGTTAGTATTTTCTTCACATTCATGTTTAAATTTACTAAACATCACAAAAACGCATATATACAAACTCAAATTTTTGGATTTGGAATCTAATAACATACAGGAAGGATATATATCAGTGATTATTGATTTTTGGCCAATTTCACCAGAAATTCCAAATTTTACCAACTTGTGGCATTGGTCCAATATGGAGTTGGTGACAGCATATTCCTCTATATTACATCTGCGTTGAAGACATGGTTATCATATGGACATGAGAATAAGTGAGAGAGCATTCTTTTTGGACACTTTTCTGACAATAACTTAACATGCATAAAGGGTACGCCTATAAGTAGATTGAATACATTCAAACTTCTGATGAGTAAAATCATCCCTCTCGCAGGCAAAGTTTATGCTTAAGTTTCAAAACTTTCTTTTGTTTCATGATTTCCAAACATTTTCAAAGCAGAGTATCTTTGCCAGCAACCATGCTTTGTGAAAGTTACGTGTAGTCTGGTGTAGTAATGCGGACAGCTGTTGTGCGACCTGATCTTGTGACCTGTCCAAAACATGTCAAATTGATGTTGACCCAATTCAATTTGCAAGGAACTAACAGCGTTCTGCAGCCATTTGTCAGACCCAAACAGAGACAGACATAAACATTAATTTTGTCATTCAATGAAACCACTAGAAATTTGTTGGTTTAAAAAAAAAGTTATTGGTGAAAAACAGAAATAACATCAACAAGCTATTATTGTGATGTGTTAAGATGGAAAATCAAAATCATGAAACCCAGAAATATCAAACAGTTCAAATACAACAGGGAAGTATGCCTGTAATAGTAAAGTTACATGGCCAAATATATGGTAAAAATCAATATTATTTAGTTTTAACATTTTTTGATCAATCAAAATAAAGCACATATTGCATAAATAGTGCTCTATTGTGCTATGATTGTACTTGACAAAACAACAAAATAAATCAAAGAAGTTATATTAGCCCATTTGAATTGGCACTTATTCTATGATCAGCTCAATTGGATAGGCTATTGCACAAATGAACACTTTATAAAACATTTACTGTCACTCACACTGTGGTGTAATTTACAATATAAAACATAAAATAATTACAATTAATTAAAAGCATAGTGTGATACTTCCAAGATATTCTGATAATCTGGCATGCCAATTGCAATGATTTGATATTTTATCTTGACACTGCTCAATGAATAATTGCAATCATTAGATACTACCTGCCTACTCAAGCCAATTGAGCGGATCAATTGATATCTTCTTTGACACTGCTCAATGAGTAATAGCAATCATTACACACTACCTGCCAAAGTTCCGTGAATGTGCCACTGCTTAATAAATAGTATTATTAGTATTTTTTACAAGAAAAAAAAAGTATTGTTAGTATATAAAGACCAGCTTTGGTATCTCTCATTCAGTGTACAACAAGACATGCCTTCACGAAAAAGAGGGTATCATGAGAAAAATAAGAGTCTATCAACTAGGGTAAGGTGGGGGAAATCCGCCCCCGGGGCAAATCCGCCCCCTTGAGGAGAAAAAGTTCTCTCATGACCCAAAATATATATGACAATAAATATTTCTCATGCAGATTAGTGCTTATGTGTCTAGAGACCACTGAAACACAGAGATTAGGCTGTTACATAGTTTTGTTTGAACTACAACTGAGAAAGAAGACATACATCTCATCACTAAGCAATTTCAATGTGCAATTGAAACTTTCAAAACTGAGGTGTTTTACAGGTACATGTTGTATAAACACATTACTTATTGTCATTAATAGCAATGTTTATTCAACGACTTTACATGTGCAAGAGATTTCACCAATCAGTAAAATGCATATTTAGAAAATACCATCCTCATAATTTCTAGTGGTCGGGGCAATTCCGCCCCTTGCCCATGGGGTAAATCCGCCCCCTCTGATTCTCATGTTAAAAACATACAAACACGAGATATGCCTTGTAAGTCACTCTATTTTGTCATAAAGCTGCACTAATTGTGATTATGATTTTAATTGAGATGAAGTTAAGAATTTTTGCCATGTTTTAGGGTATGTTGAATATGCCAAATGCAAACTTTTTTTATTCTCACACATAAATTGTGAAACGATCCTTACATGTTTGTAAGTACACCCAGAAGAGCCAGGGCTTAATTTAAGAATAGAATTTACTTCAGAAGCCAAATGTTTCTTGTCATTTGTAACCAAAACTCAAGGGGGGCGGATTTGCCCCACACTTCTGGGGCAAATCCGCCCCCTGAGATTGAACATTCATATGGTGATGTTGGCTCAAAGGTGTTGAATTAAAGCCTGTAAGTTTCCAAATATGTTCAGATGTATATATTCCATCATTCCATGAAATACAGTGTTCATTTTCATAAAGGTGAGGGACTGAGCAAGGAATATACGTGAAAAGGGGGGCGGATTTCCCCCACCTTACCCTACATCTCAAGGAAATATGGTAAATTAAAAATTGTCTTTTGTTATAATTTCTACTAAGCCTAGTGATCTTGTGTTTGTTGTTGTTTCTAAGCAGATGTCCATTAGCTCCTTCCCATCCTACCAAGCTAGACTAGATTCACTAGAATGTATATCATGCTCTGAGACAATGTTTAAAGTTGGGCCTCACCTGGTGCTTATATTATAGTATACATGAAAAGACTAAAATCATGCTAATAAAAGAGTAGGCTTTTTATTTATTTTTTATTCACCCCCCATATTTGCTATAGCATAAGCAGAAAAGATAATGTCTGTTACTAAATGCTTGGACAGTCACACATATTAATCTAGTGGCATTTAATAGTTTGGTCTATCATTATAAGCAATCCTGCTATCTACAGAGGGAGCAGTTAATAATCTCAATTCACTTAAAATGAATAAATAAATAGTTTGAAATTTCTTAAATTTGTTGTTTTTAATTAAAGGATTGTAGTGAGTAATCATTACTGACATTAGGGTAGTTATTCACTAAAATTCCTAAAGAAAATGATGTTTTAGAAGCATTAGAAGCGTTGGTTAATTCAGTTAAAATCACTGATTGCTCCCCGGCGCTCCCACCAGGAATAACCCAACGGGATCCCAAACAGCACCACTGGTAGCGCTCGCTTGCCTGAGCGTTGCGCGGAATGCACGCACGCTGCATTTCCAAAAGCAGCGCTACGTGAATTGGCTATACTTTCTGTCAATTATGATTGTCAGTCATTCCTTTCAGTCATTAGTCTCCCGTAAAACGGTTTTCCGATGGTTGTTGACGACGTAGACGATGTGAGAGGCAAATCTGCATTGTGGTATTTCAAATTTCCGATTTTCGCGGACTTTTTTTCCACTTGTCATTGTATGGGGTAGTCGTTCACGAACGACTACCCAAAAATTGGCTGGCATTGTTATCCTACATGCCTCACATATCGGCCTTAATGACCCAATCTGTTTTCCTCTCATCGGATGAGAATTTGTGCTTCCAGAAGCAGTTTGGGGATGTTTAGCATTGATGCAATGGAACAATGTCATGCGTTTCACTTATTTACAGGCAGCACTGTAGGCTACCTTTGACCATGCAACTGTGAAGGCTGCCTTGCATCTGAATGGTCTCTACATCAGTCCACATGGCACATGAATTATTTTATTCCAAGGACACTCACCAGATTTAGGTCCACATGGGGTATCAGCAAGGGCTTTGCAAACATTCAGTCTGTATTTAGCTCCGTTCCAACCTTCCACCATATAGCCTTGCTCTGTTCTCCAGCGACTGAGATCAAATTTGGCACCTGAAAAAGAGGATAGTTAGAAACATGCACAATCTCAGGCAGAAATTGAAGATGCATAATATTGAAGATGCATAATACAATTGAGTCAGCAAAATGTATTGACAATCAATGACCTGTAAGAGGGTTCGTCACAGTGCAATCCCCAGCTGGTGGTTTAGGTTGCTCATTGTCAGCACAGGCGTAAGGAGTCTCCCAGGCAAAATGGTAGACACAAGACTCCTCAAACAAGAAGGTGGGAGGACCTCTCTGGGCAAATAAATGGTGTAAACGTAGAATTAACATATTGAATTGCTAAATATCAAAATAGAACTAAAAAGAATGGTCTTGCTAAAATTCATCATAAATAATACTTTGAATCTGAGGAATAGTTTGCATTTAGTACTTACAGCATCCTTGTTGCAAGTCAGATTAATAATGGTTGAGTATTTGGAGCTTGAATCGGATGAGCAGACTTCTTCCGAGGAATATGAAATGGTCAATTTCCCTTGTGCATCAATCTTCACTGGGTCGCCGGTTAGTCCTCCAATTGTTTGGAACCTGCACAAAAAGCAGTTTAATGTTTGATAGCGATTGTTAGCTATGACATTGCTGAAGTGAGCTACAAAATGTAACAGTTAAGGCGATGCAGATTGACTCACCTTTTCTTTGGGTCTGTTTCATCCAGGTTGATGACACATGCAGCAGAATATGGTGGACATGTTATCCCTGGAAGAAGAAATGAAAGAGTCAAAAGGCTGTCCTACTATTTCAATAATATACTATTTCAATACTATATCTTGTAGCAGATGAACCTGCCTGGTGTTTCATACAAACTTTTAAAGGATGCGGAGAAACCTATCAAGACTGTATGGAAACAGTCCATATCAAAGTATTGAAGTCACCCAGGTGCTGGAGTTGTACCGACTTAACTTAATATATCTAAGTTTCCTTTTATCAACTTGTCACTACACCTAGAATCGCTTTTATTCAACAACTATCCAGTCGAGTAGGCCAACTATATGTATATGTTAAGAGAGGTAGCTGAACAGGAGAATCACATGCTGAAATGGATTTGAAAACCATCCAATGTGATGGTAAACTGACCTTTCTTGTGCACGAGAGTTGTACAGACATTGAGGACAACCTTCTGGCGTCTGGTGGGCAAAGAGATCTCGTAGTTGTCACCAGTCAGAGTAAGATGGCTCAGTTCATAATGGCTGCCCCCGCTGCTAGTTCCACACTGCACGACATGGAAGGGCATGCAAGCAAAGGAGGTCGTCCACACAAACTGGTAGGCGCATTCACCTGTCTCGTTGATGAACTTTATAGCTTCTTTGCCAGTGCCAAACGCATTGTGATCGCAAACGAATCTGAGGTGCGTTTCTCTCTTGTACTTGCCATGACAATTGGCACCATCGTGGTAAGTCAGGCTCAGTTCTCCATCTTCGTAGGTCAGGTTTCCATTGGCAACACCTTGAAAATATCATAAATATGAAATATTACACACAACTTTCAAGCCAATATTTCGAAATTGTCACCTCAAATTGTGAGTCAAGCAGTACCTCGGATGTTCCAAACAAGGAATTCAATCTACTGTGCGACTTGAGTAAGTTTGCAAGCTTGACTTTCGTTTAATTTTGCTTGTGAGTAGCTGGTTAAAGCTCTTACTTTATTAGTTTAAACCAAAGTTTCTTCAAGAATGCCTATGATAGGCGTATAGCTAATATGCCCACACAACAAATTACTCGAAATGCACCAAAGGCTCATACTCTCATTAGACAATTAAACTATACCCATATTAAAATGTCGTCCATCAGCCAGCGTCTGACACCCTCCAGCCTCCTTGCACTCTTCAGCAGGGGAAGTCAGGGCTCTACACACATTCAAGTCGAACTTCACACCATTGTCCTCTACTTGATAGTTGTTGGTATTCGACTGGAGACTTCGCAAACTGAACTGTGTGTTGTAAAGAGGATCCCGTACGATGCAGTCACTTCCCAATGTCCTCTGTAATACATCCAGAATCAATAAAACCATTCAAATTAATTTTGTAAACAAGAGTCACTGAATCTCAAGATGTCCAAACGAAATCAAACTGTACCTTAAGAGAACAAGCACTGGGAGTCCTCCATGAGAAAACGTATTCACATGTTTCAGTTTCGCCTTCAAAAACTGGATCCTCCTGAAATTTTACACAAAAATTACAATGCACCAGTACACAAAATTACCTTATTTCCCAATCACTCTTTGTAATATCAATTTTAAGGTGGCTCGCTACTCATGGTCCAGCAATGGCGGCGTCACCATGGCAACAGCTGCCTGCTGAGCTCTGTGAGCTGCTTTTTTGGAATTTTATAATTCCGTGCGACGGCCGCTTCATTTGCCATTTGCGCCACTTCTATTAGGGTTAGAGACTTCTGGTTTAAAGCATTAGATGCGCTATGAAGAGGACTACATACGGACGGAGTTTCAGTTTGATACTCAGAATAGAATATTTCTACAGACAATTTTCGGCAAGCAGGTCTAATTTCTCAAAAATGACTTTGAGATACAAATAAATTTTTATATCAAAATCCATCGCGGTAAGAAACCTTCTCTTATGCTTTTTATTGTTCCTAACAATATTTGGAAATAAATGACAAAGAAATGAGAAATCCTATCTAGCTAATTTTTTTTAGCGCCTTGGTTTATGAAAAAAGTTAAAAATGTCAAAATCAATATTTCTATTCCGAGCCCCTTGGAAAGCCATTTATCCTAAATATATCTCTTTGAAATTGTTATCAGCTTTTCCATGAAAGAATCTTCTTTAATTTCATGCTTCATTGCATAATATGGCATGCATGACCACTGAATGGCAGGGCAAACTTCACAGTAAAAAAAATAAGAAAAAAATTGAGTTTTTCAGATGTGCTTGGACTGACTTTCTTGTACATAACCTCAAATATTTTGAAACAAAGGCTGGTTGCAACCACTTTTTTTTACATATCCTTGCTATAAACTATATTTTGGATCATTCTAAACCATTTTTGAGAAATCCTATCTTAGAAAGTTCACGAGTATCGAGCCACCTTAAACAATAATTACAGGACAAATGGTAGCAAGTACCACTAATTTAACTTCAGGAATGAAACATAAATGTAGATCTGGCATATCGTATCATGGTTGATGCATAGGTCACAGAGCAACGAGACAGGTTAAGATGAAAGGCACGGCAGATGGATGGATGGATTATTGGGGCTTTACGTCCTGTGTTTATGCACTTGGTAGGCTACTAATTAGGACAGGAGGAGGACACAGCAATGAGGCGAAGGATGATTGAAACAGCCATCCAACATAAGCCCAGGTGACCCGGCAAGAGCTGGATTCGAACCCTGGACCCAGCGATTGTCAGTCCAGCACGCTACCACTAGACCAACCTTCCCCCCAGAAAGGCACGGCAGAAATAAGGCATAAGACACATTCATTCAAATGAAGTTGCTTATCTAGAATATAATATCTGGATGACTTAGTCTTATTTATTAGCATACAACTAGAGAACACAGACTCACCTCTTTGTTAGAACAGAAGAAATTGATGCGAGTGCTCCTATGACTCTCTGCGGCCTTCCCTTTGTGACATATGGTTCCTCCGAGATACCTCAGAGTGATCGTCCCATCTCCTACTGCTACTGGTTTACTCTGCACGTATCCCATGCTCCATGAAGATCCAGTGCCACTGACTTGACACCCTCCTGGAGACCGTCCTGAAAATATATGACTCTACCTCTCAATTATATCATTCAATGGCAGAAGGGTCTCTTGACATTCTTGAGATCTCTTTTAGATCTGCTTCAGAGAATTTACATTTAAAATTTGAATAGTACCATATCTCTCCATTCCCAAGTGCTATAACTTCACGGAAAGAATAGTATTGCACGACATATTAGAAATATTCAGGAAAGTGACATATAAAGTTCATTTCAACCTTTCACGTAAATCACTACACATATATATTTACTCCACATACATTATATTATATTAGAAAACCATCTATTCTACAATAGAATACACAGCATAGCACATACCTATACATCCAAATACACCAGCGATGGGGGCACACACATTGATGTAGTACGTCAAGTGGGACTGACTACTTCGACTGTCTGAGACTTCCCATGCACCTCCAGCCCTGGTCAAAGGGCTCAAATCGTAGCGATTTCCCTGCTTGTCAAACACAAGACACTCCACAGGCTGCGGCCGACAAGCCACAGATGTGTGGAATTCAAAGATGTAAGTATTTCCATATGACTCCCTGAATGTTGGTTCTCCTGATGGAATGGTCTGGTTGCAAATGAAGTTCACCACAACTTTGTAATCATCTCCTGAAGAGAAATACAATATTTTAAGCAAATCTGAACTTTAAGCTGCAGACAGACCTTCAATTCAAAGCAAAATCTTATTTTGTGTAACTTTAACATAAAATGTTGGAATAAGAGTAATGAATATGGACCAGCAGTCAGCCACTACATCCACTTCTTCTTGAGACAAATTTTGATAATGGCCACGCAAAAAATAACTCTTAATTGCAATACAATAAGTTTAATAATAACTACAGTCTGTCAATACAACAACCTTTTTTTAGTTGCTCCATGGCTTATTCATTTTAGCTGGAGACATAATTAATTCCAATATGGAAAGCAAGCTGACCTGATTCAGAAGCTGCATAAGTGAGAGACAAGCCTCCAGCTTCGTTAAATGCGATTTGGCCGCCTTGCTGTCCAACTATGGTTGTTTCTCTGCAAACTGCTGGTTCGGCTCCATTTGATGTTCCGCACTTGGAAGGTCCCACAGAGTCACAGATATTCATCTGGAGAGTAAAATCGTTGTCTACTATATTATTCTTTCTTCAGTATTTAATATTACCATATTGATAAGTGTACCCTAAAATCTTTGCATATCATCATAATTCTGAAGTTCATCCGAAAAAAAGAAGCATCAAACATGGACATGTCAGTTCCCAATCAACTGAAACAACTAACCGTAAATCTTCCAACATCGGAAAAAACTGTGTAAGGAGCAGTCTTATTTCTCTTCAGAGGTTCCAGATTAAAGACATGACTGGACTGAGGATCCTTGATGGTGCAGTCGGTCTTAGTCGTATTCTTCTTGACAGAATCAAGGCCACAAGCCTCCCTCGTCCTCCACATGAAAGAGAACTCGCACTTTCCTTGGTGGCCCATAAAGTCAGGTTTGGTCGTCTGAAACACAAACAGCATTACACAATTGATAATTTACTGCACTAGCCAGATATTGACAATGGCATCACCAACACGGTGTGGTTAAATAACCAGAGTACTAAACTATAAGTTTCTATTCACAACTATCATGCTTTTAAAATCAATGAAACAATGTATAGCTTAAGTATTTTTCGAAACTGGATGGGTGACTTGAGGGTTTGCATCCTACATTTATGTAGCTAATTGGGAAGCTCATTTAGCAGTCAGGGAAATTACCAGCATATGAGGACAATTGCAGTTCCAGCCAAGTCCTGGCCCTGACAGGATGATTGAGTGTGTGGGGTTGATCAGTTGGGTCTCTGAAGAAAGTCTGATCTCTTTGCAGCCATCCTCACCACACAGCAGCATGTCAGTTGCAGGACTTAATTCTATCTAATTTCACGAAATACTGCAAAGTCATCAGCAGCTGATGACAATTTCCTAATTTCTCTGGAGCCTTCGGGTTCTTTTCTTCATTATGTAATGGATAGGTCTGTCAAAATTCATAGAGTTAGTTGACACTGTGATACAACTTTATACCAAGTTTGGAAGTGATAGTTGCGGTAGTTCTTTTTAAACATGTTAAATAGCCAGTCAAAGATGATTTTGAGCACTGCCAAAGTCATGGCTAGGCCATGACACTGTGAGAGTGTCATGGGAGGTTGATGACAGTGCTAGGGTGATTGTCATGTCGGGCTGAGGACATTGATTGTCATCAGCTTGTGATAATTTCCTTAACTGTTTAGACAGGAGGAAGACATGCACACATCAATGATGCCAAGCATGATTGAAACTGCCATTCAGCATAGGTCCAGGTTACTCTGTCAGAGCAGGAATCAAACCTAGGGCCCCAGCGATCAGAAGATCAGAGTGCTGCCAATTGAGCCAACCTCTTTTGTTCCAAAATAAACTTCGAGATGAGAAAATCTGCAGATTAAAGTCACAACACCACATACCGGTTGATTTGTCTCACACATGAAGTGAATCTTTGTAACGTAAGGTTTTTTCGTGCCGTCCTCGTCTGTGCAGGATGAAGTTCCAGTTGAGTAGGTCAGAATAACCTCATTGTCAGATACGACAGGTCGCGAAATTGGTTCTCCCAGATTGTCATGCTCCAGCGTTTCCTGAAGACCAAAATTAATTTAACATGCGAGCAATTATCATGAACATTTGAGTTCTAATGTT
Source organism: Platynereis dumerilii (assembly GCA_026936325.1). Classification (NCBI taxonomy): domain Eukaryota; kingdom Metazoa; phylum Annelida; class Polychaeta; order Phyllodocida; family Nereididae; genus Platynereis; species Platynereis dumerilii. The sequence continues at coordinate 161,487,415 of JAPTHN010000001.1, forward strand.
GCTATTCATGCCATTTCATTAAGTTATCAATATCGGCCAATTTCATCAATAGGGACAATACCCACAGAATCAATCAACCAGCATATATAAGACAAAAAGCAAATATTTATCCATTTTTGGTTCTAACTTAAAACATCATATTACGTAGGTCACCAACACTGACCCTATTCTTTATCATAAATGCATTTAACCACAGGCATTATAATTTCTTACAAAAAGCTCACATTGCTAAACGTAACCCGTATACAATACATACAAGGTTGGCAACTCCCTCAAGATTCCTGGTTTGAGAATTCCTGCTCTAATGCTGTCTCAAGCAAGAGCATGAATTCTCAAACCAGGAGTTGCCAACCTTGTATATAAATTCAATAAGTGCAGTGACAAGCTTTTTTCTCAAAATGATTGTAATGCCTGTGCATTCAACAATTCTGGTTCATCACTCATCAGCTTATTTGACTTTTTTTCCCTCACCTTTCCATTCTCAATCTTGGTCGAACAGATGGAAGCATGTGGACTGCAACCAAGACTTTTTGCACTTCCGCTAAGAGTATGACACACATTCAAGTAAAATTTACGTTTCGTCCCACTTTCATCTGTTTCAACTTCCCAGTTGTCATTGGTCTTAACAAGTCTGAAAATACACAATTTGAAGTATCGTTCTTTATCAGATTTTCTTAGTTTACCATGTCATTGCTTGAAAATCTTATTAAGCTGACAAAATGCTACCTTACTTTTTATGTACAAACTAATCTTTTAATTGTAATCTATATATCATGTGATAGTACAGCAATAAAGACATCATGACATGTCACATGATCCTAATAAAACAATAAATTCTCCTGGAATTCGAACAACCACTTGACCACTTAGCAAAGACACTAACAACAATAGGAATTATTCTCATAAATTTCTTACAACAATTAAAGCCGAGAAGACAAGTTAGTTGAATGACTCGCACAGACATTGCAAATTAGATAAAAATGTCAACATCCCTTCAATTGGATATGGATGATAAGTACAGAGTAGTGGAGCTATAAGTAAATTTTTTCTTCGGAATTATATGATTATATCATATCATTATTGATCACTGGAAATCTTTCCGTTTTGATCACTAGCAGAAGTGCAATCCTCAACTTATAAAATCACATCCCCATTTCACAGATCTTTTTGACAGCAGATAGTCATTTAATTCTCACCTCGCCAGGTCGATCTGTTTGTAAGTCTTTGGATCCATAGCAACGCACTCCACCAAGGCCCGTGGACAGATGTTTGCTGTGCGCCAAATGAAGCTGTAGGTGTGCTCATTCTCCCCTTGGAATTCAGGTTTTCCTTTTCCAGCCTTGTGATCGCAGATGAACATTATTTCAGAACTTCTACTGACAGGTGGCGTGGTGTGGTATGTATCTCCGGAGGTGTATGTCAAGTTGACAAAGCCATTCTTGTAGTTCAGCTCAGAATTTGGCTGTCCAGCATTGAATACTTGACTAAAATGAAGCAAGATAACAATGTCTTCATATCTAATGATAAAATATGTGAAAAAATCAATCAAAAGCTAATGAAGCTAAAACAACCAAAACCACCACCAAAAAAAGAAAAATATATGCGAAAGTTTAACAGTCCTAATAAATCACCTACCCTCTTCACTTCAAATATTTTAAAACAATGATTTGTATTTGCATATAAATTACCAGGTGGAGAATACACTTGCACACAAACCTGCAAACTTCAAGCTAATTGCTGAGCATGCCATCATAAAGAGGTTATTAAATTGAAATTATCACTAATTACCATTACTCTTTATCCTTAGTGTCCTCTAACCTACTAGACATACCTGGTATCCTGGGTTTTCACTTGACAGACTCCAGCATTTTTATCTTTGCAAGGTGCATTATTAACTTTGGTGCACACGTCCAAGTAATAAGTGTGCTCCCCTGCTATCACTGAATAACCTTCACCGCCGCTCTTCAGGGTATTCAGGTCAAAGTAAATTCCTGGAAGACAACAAGAACAAGATAATGAGGAAATCAAAGGATGAAGCAATCAAGAAACCATCGAGAAATTCACATTTTCAGAGCTAAATTAAAACATAACATAGCATGGGCATTCCATATGACATAGTACACAAATTGAATCATAAACGAACTGAGACAATCCGAGACACCAGAATATCAAATGGCAACTTTCAACATATTTTGCAAAATAGGATGTTGAAAATAGTCATTGACTAATAAGTGAAACCTCACCTAGAGTGTCATCAAACACACTGCAATTGGACCCTCGTTTGGTACTGATGACACAAGCAGCAGGCGTTTCCCACTCAAGTTCATAATAACATTTGTCTGAGGAGATGAAGGACACCACTGGAGCAGACTGAGGGTCGCCTGAAGCCAAAAGATGGTTTGGAAATAGTTTAACAATTATATATGTACCAATATACAACAACATTATCATTTACTGTTGAAATCTGTTTTTGTTGCCAGTTACGCATTATGGAAGTAAAGAATATCATTTGTCCACGTAACAAAACTTAAATTCACTGACATAATCAAATACACAAAGTCACAAAAAATTTCATGCCACAGTGTCAAAAATACTTTTCAAATTAAGCCAATAAACAATTCTACAGTCTTTTAGTTGACAGAATGAGTGTGTAAACAAAGAGTAAAACTTTAGAAAAAATCTTAAAAAAAGAAAATCTCTCTCATGTTCTTGTAATAAAACAGATCAACAACAAAGGCATAAAGCACCCATTTCAGGTTTATACGGTAGTCAATTGCATATTTCTTTACATGCAAACCTAACTGTGGATCATCCAGGTTAGCTTACCAGGCTTGCATCTGAATGTGATGTGGGTCTGGATCTTTTTATTTCCCACACAAGTGTCTCCGTCCGTGTACTTCAAATTGATGGTTTTCATTGTTGCGTTATATGTTGGACTACTCTGGTACTTCCCAAGGCTTTTCACAGTGCCATCTTCTCCTACGTAATGAGAAAATCAGTAAATTACCACAACCTTAACACATCTGGATGTTACTGAATACTGATTGTCTTTTGCAAGTTGGAAATACATCGTGAAATTACCTAATTGATTCATTAACACATTATACTAGGAAATTACTTACCAATAAAGCAGATGGCAGCTCCTGCAGGACAGGTCTTGCCGTCAAGAGTGCGATTGATTGCTCCACACGCCGTCAGGTAATACGATCCTTTGCTTGACGAGCTATCCGGGACCAAGGCTTGCCAGTAATCGTCTGGAAATTAAATAAATCACATTTTGATTATATGAAGATGATGACAATGATTCAGTTGGGCAATGATAGACATTGAATTTCCTCAATAGGTAAAGCCTGGGAGCATATTTGATTAGAGTGAACATTGAATTTCAGTTGGCAGCTTGTACAAGTTTGCTCAGAGCCCAGCTTCTATATGAGGAAATGTAGATCTATGGTTGGGGACGTAAATGGTTACGGACATAACCTCGCTTTTGTTGTCCCAAAAATATGGTAATAATCAACCGAAAAGTCCAGACTTAGTAACTCCATTCAACATAATCAAGGATCTATATGGATGCACATAAGTACTCTGCATACTCCTGCAAATAGCTACAGATTCATTATTTATACTATTACCTTCTTCATCATCAACTTTGAGAGCAGACAAATCAAAACTTTGTCTTCCATGCTGCACCTGGCAAGTTCCATGAAAGATGCTCTCAATGCAGGCGTATTTTGTATGCCAATCAAAAACATAAGAACAGCTATCTTCTGTTCCAAATACTGGTTTTCCTCGACCTTCATCCTCTAAAAAAAAGAAACACAAGAACTGAGTAAGCACTTTCAGAAAAATTCTTCAGTTGCAAAAAGGGAAGAGTTTTACAAGCACAATTCATAAGTTTCTCAATTCCCCTATTTTTTTAAAGGTTACATAATATTTTAAGGTACACCGCCTGCACTGGACTAAAACAATTCATTCCTGCGTGCTAGTATGTGTACCACAAAACACTATTTGGTTAACATTTGAGAGACCAATGAATAGGCAATAGTTAGGCTAACCTCAGGCCATGTATCTTCCTGATACCAAATTTTAATGATTTAATCAAATTACAATCCACATCCTGAACCACATCATATTATTCGCAAGTGAATAATGAGAATATCAAATGCAACCTACCAGCTTGCTGATTGCAGTGGAAATTTATCACGGTCGTCCGTTTAAAGCCACTGGAACACACTTCTCCTCCCTTGTAGGTCAAGGTCAACTGGCGATCAGAATACCTGGAAGAAATAGCACATGATCTCATACAATTGAAAATCAAACAAAGAGTAGAATTTTCACAACTCTTCTCTCATTTATATTGCTTGAACAGCATATTACAGAACACTATAATGTAATCATTATATACAGTTTATACACCATCCACATGTATATTATTTAGACATTCAATCATAACCGCTAATACAGCTAGGGAGACAGTAATAAATCATTAGAGTGGGTGGATGCATGATTTGGACTTTACTTCCCGTATATATGCACTGGGTAGACCAATTAGGCCAGGGGTAGGACATGGCAGTGAAGCGAAGGATAAGCGAAACAGCCATCCAACATAGGCACAGGTGACCAGGCAAGAGTTTGATTCGAACCCTGGACCCAGCGATTGGCAGCCTAGCATGCTACCACTAGTCCAGCCCTCCCCCCCCTAGTACAGCTAGGAAGCCAGTAATAAATCATCTGAGTGGAGTGATGAATCAGTAGAAGTTTATACAATCATGTAGTTGTTAAAATTTCCATTCTCCAATTCCCATGTTTACCATTTGCCAAAGTAATATTACTGACGGCGACAAGCTGTTATCTTTTGCCTGCTATAAGTTCATTTTTCACAGGACTCATGGGTTTCATGATGGATGGATGATTGGGGCTTTACGCCCTGTATTTATGCACTTGGTAGGCTAATTAGGACAGGAAGAGGACACGGCAATGAGGCGAAGGATGATTGAAACAGCCATCCAACATAGGCCCAGGTGACCCGGCAAGTGCTGGATTCGAACCCTGGACCAAGCGATTGGCAGTCCAGCACGCTACCACCAAACCAACCCTCCCCTCCTCGTGCGTTTCATGAATAAAATATATGCTTTGATATCAAATTTTTATTTATAGTCGCAACCCTTTTTTTTTATAATTAAAGAAGGACATATAGATTTACTCTTCCTTGCAATATCAATTTCTAAAACCACACTGTGATAAGGATCCTTGAATGTCAGTTTCTAGTAGAGAGGATCATTTTACATGAATGAACAACTAGACAATCATTTTTTCCTGCACATATGTGTATATTATTGAATTTTTAAATAACTTGTGCGCTTCCCTCCATTGAAACTATTTTTTTAACTGAAATACTCGGAATCAAAATAAAAACATGTAAAAATCAACCAGACCAGACTGGACCATTTAAAAGTGACACAAAAACAGCAGTGATACAATCATTAAAATCAGACAACAGCAGTTTACAACAAGATTACACAGTGCTGGCTGGATCACTTGTATTTTTTGTGATAATACTTCGAATTCAATGCAAGGATCAGGGGTAGATCTAGGAATTTTCAAAAGTGGGCGGGGTGCCCTGGATCCGTCTTAGTGTTTATTCGACATGAGTAAAACCATCTCAGTCAAAATCATCTCCATCAAAACCACCTTTACTGAAACTATGTAAGGCAGAAAAGAAGAAGGACCATCAAAGTCAATATAACCGTCTTTCATCAGTCTCTGCGCAATAATAATTGCCTTTAAGGCATTATCCTAATCTGTGCAAGGTGTAACTGACTATGACGAATTTAAAACTCCTTTGGTAAGATATCTTATACTATGACATCATTCAAACAGATTCAACAGATTAGTATATCCAATTTTGTGTTTAACATCTTCTATGGCCAGCACCACACTACACTGGTCTGCTGTTGAAAGACAGGACAAGCAACCCCTTAAGGCCTTAACCCCTTCAAAGACGTAGCTCTTATAACTGTAATTTACTTACCTCAAAGTTTGGTTGTCATTGCTTCCAATGATTTTCCCGAAGGCTGGCTCACTCGGCTTCTTCTGGCAGCCCATAGTCTTTGAGTCTTCCAATCCTTTGCAGCTGACAGTTTTGGAGCCACATAAACTGAACTCGTAGCTGTACGACTCATGAGGGACGGAATAGGTGCGCCCACCTGCAAGCACAATGGAACAGATATTGGAACACCAAAGGACAAGAACAATATATATCTACAGTTTAACTTTTTATAGAAAAGAGCATGTCAGTCTCAAAACTTGGGGGTTTTAAATTTTCACAGTTATAGCATTTTTTTTTCAAATTCTTAATTAACCAATACCATACACAGCATACTATCTGGCTCCTTGTAAAATATGCCAATGTCTCAAGAATTCTTTCATAGATTGAATGTCTATCATTAATTGTAAATAGAAGCATTTATTATTTGCAAATATTCTTTTTATTGTCTCACTTATTGTAGTAATTGTACCTGTCTGTAAAGGCTTAATAGCTTATGTTGTTTGTTTTAATATTGTCATGACCATCTTTAAATAAAATTTCACTTTAACATAAGACATTTGACATACCCAAAGGCGCTAGATCTAAATCAATGCCATGTTGATCTTCTTTTAACTTGCACGTTGATGATAGTAGCGTTTCCTCTTTGCAGGCAAATTCCGTCTCCCATTCAACTCTGTACTGGCATTCCTCAGCCGAAGTTAGGCGAGGTCGTTTATTCTGTACAAGAGAAAATATACAACAACTAACTCATTAAAGATACAACAAAATTACCCAATTATTGATAGAACATTAATTGAATCATAGATACAATATCACAGCCAAAAAGTGGACAAACTTTACTAGATAGATTTCTTGGGATTCTTTTATTAACACAATATAAGTTATATTTCCATTCAATCACAGCTTTTGAGAATGGGCCACCACCAGCGAACGGCTTTTCCAGGCAGTCTATTGAATTCTTTAGTACATTTACACTTAGTGCTATTGAAGCCAATAAAAGTAAACTTTTTTCTTTCTCTATATATATAATACAAAGAAATGTCAATAAAACTATCGATGTACAAGTACACAGTACATGCATTGATGATGGTATAATATACACATCAAGTATGACAGAAAAAGACAGTCAGATGCTACTCAACTCACCATGCCTCGCTCAGGACAAATGAAGTATATTTCTGTGCTAGCCTGCATTGTGCACCCAGCCCCAGGAGCATCAGAGGCATAATGCAAATACATTTTATTGTCAGTTGTCCGCATGAGAGCAGATGATGGTTTCCCAACGGTTTCCGCATTCCCATTAAGCACTCTACAGGCACTGCCATCTTTGTGACACAAGGCAGACTCTCCCTCTGTAAAGCAAAAGGTGAAATTATAGGATGGAGGGATGATTGGGGGTTTACATCTTGTATTTATGCACTGGGCAGGATAATTAGGACAGCAGGAGTATAGGCCAATGAGGCAAAGGATGGTTGAAACAGCCGTCTAACATAGGCTCAGGTGACCCGCAAAGAGCCGGATTCGAACCCTGGGCCCAGTGATTGGCAGGCCAGGATGTAACAACTAGACCAACCCTCCCCCGCCCCAGGGGAAAATGATGGGACTTAATTCATTAACAACCACACAACATAGCTGGTTGGCAGAGGGAAGCAGAGGGGTAAGTGTCCTCACATGCTGCCCAGAAGGCACCAGGTTAGGGCTATTCCATTTAAAAATCTGGGGGGGGGGGGGTGGTCGGGCTAAGATTTTGACCCCCCCCCATGCATCTAAAACGATTTTTTTTTACCCCCCCATGCATTAACTTCGATTTTTTCACCCCCCGTACATACATCAAAAAAAATTTTCATTATTACATTGCGTAGGCCTGAATAGAGCCGATAGTCCTCCCCCATACATCTGCAGTGAATTCCGCGAGTGCCCCCCTTGCATCTACAACGTATTATCGCTCAACTCAATTTTTTTTATAAGACTAAATATTGGAGGTTCAGTGTTGTAGTGTTGTGATAAAGAATCCCAAATGTGGGGGATGGAAGAATTTATGTCAGAACTACCAATGATTTCCTCAAGCAATCAGGGTAGCTCTGACAAAACGTCGGAGTTGAAAGCGGGAGCTGATTCACAAGGCTTATAAAAATATCCAAACCAATCACTGAAGCATGATAATAATGTTTAATCTATCTTACAATTTAATCAGAACTCAAAATCATGATAACTTAATATAACTTGTGATAATATGAAGCCAAACTTGAGAGAGAAATAGGCAGGTGACTTTCAATTGAGCAACACAAATAATCTTACTGTTAAGTGTTAAAACAGGTCAAGGTTTAAATGTGCACAAATGTGAACAATTTAGATGCTTAAGCATGTGCCAGCATTCAGCATTATTTTTTCAAAATTGTTCCTTCAATAGAAACTGACACAACACACAAAAGGACTTTCAACTTATGGCCATGTGAATAATGAATATTTATAATCTCCCTGAATGTATAGCTAGTAGATCAAAGGTTTTTAAAATATCTTTGTTTTATTTCTCTGAACACAATGACAAGTGCATTCAAATTATGTTAATTGTAAAATCCCAACAGCAGACAGGTCATGTGTTGGTCTACCAGGCCAAGTGCTGTTAAAATTCTGATGGATGGATGTTTGGGGCTTTAAGTCCTGTATTTATGCACTTGATCGACAAATCAGGACAGGAGGAGGCAACGAGGCGAAGGATAATTGAAACTGCTGTCCACATAGGCCCAGGCGATCCGGCAAGAGCTGGATTTGAACCCAAGCAATTGGCAGCCCAGCACAATACCACTGAGCTAACCTTCCCCCATTATAATTCCGAAGTTTTGCACATGTAAACATATAGATCATACCTATTGTGCAAGATGCCATATTGTATTGGCTGCCTGCATGTCAATGCTTTGAAATATAATGAGACCAGTTGCTATATGTCCGACCTCACTTACAGTATGTCATGTACACGCAACAGTTTTTAACAAGGTCTTGATCAGTCAACTAATCAACTATTTAAACAATGTTGAAATTCTTACCTGGTTTGATATCTCGACACACGTTGATGAAGAATTCACTGTCATCCATAGTCTCCACCCGATAGCCACTGCTGGACTTCATGAGGGGTGATAGGTCGTACTTTTCACCCTCAGCACCATACACGTAGCAAGGCACAAAACTGGCCGCACCTGTGACATCCTTCTTGCATGCCACACTGCTGTACCATTCCACAAAGGTATCACAGCCACTGGCCCCTATGAAAACTGGGGAACCCTGTAAATAATCATTGAAACAGTCACTTTTAGACATCCACACATGTACCATGTGTACATTTACATTCATTTCCAAATAATCCATAAACTAATCAATTAAATCAATAAATCTATACACTGTTTTCAAAGACCAGAGGTACATCAATCAGTTAACATCAAACATCAACAAATTAACATTTGCCAGTGCACAGTAAATTGACCAATGTTACATAAACCAGAATTTAAGATTATCTGCCTAAACAAGATTTCATTTCAGAATATCCTTTGTCACAATATCTACATAACTTGAAAAAAGACAATACACTTACCAAGTCTTTTCCACACTTGAAATTTATAGACGTTTTATAAAAAGCAGATTTATCCTCCTTGCAGGTGCCCCCGTAGAAAGTCCACCACAAGTCTTTTTCTGACCCTTCGGTAATATTCAATTGAGCAGAATGGTTTCCCACGGAATAAGTCTCAGTTTTTGTCTGACGACACACAGCAGTATTTTCACACTCCTTTGGCACACGGCCTGGTATTGGACTACAGATGCTGATATCATATTTTACTAAAACATCTCCTATCTTTGTTTGTAAGGCCCATCGATGGTTCGTTCTGGAAAAAAATGAATGTGCAACACATAGAATGAGATATCATTCTGCCTAAATTGACAACTGAAATGACAGAATTTAAATTTGTGTGCAATTTTATTTATGATTTATGTGATATTTAGGGGGGTTTCCTTAATATTTCACCCTAAAAGTGAGAACAGGATATTTCCTTTTAAGCTCTTTCACAAAACTTATATCCAAAATGTCATAATCCTCATATGAATTTCTTTGAATTGCCACAGGTCTTCTTGAGAGAATTTATAATAATTTGTGTACTTAGGGGGGGGGGGGGGGGGGGTTCCAAAAGAGTTGAAAAAGTTTTCATTTCAAAAGAATATATAGAAGTGACACAACTGTCAGGTTGCAAGACAGACAGACAGACAGAATTATTTTATTAGACCAAATTAATCACATATTAGTACAAAACATTTTACAATTATTTCAAGTACGGTCAAGGAGACATACACTTTGGCATTGGCCGCTGGCGTGCATGCCACCTGAATTTCAAATCTAAATTTCTGTAAATTTATTAAATTTTATAAATGGCTGCTATTATTAAGAAACAATCAATTCCTTATCTAAAAAATTGGATACTCACTCTATCATGAGTGTATGAAAAGTAAATGGGAGTACAAACAATAGAATAGATTTATATCATAACTATGAAAAAGAAAAACATTGGAAAATTATTCAAAGAAAAAAATAAATATAGAAAAGAAAGATTATAATAGTATAAGAAAAAAATGATAAATAGATAATAATAAAAATAATAATTAATATCAAACAAAATGAGAACTGGAGTGCAGCCAAAACGGCGATAGACCAGAACGGCTATTGTAGTTTTGACAGTGTCACAACGGCGATGCCAAAACGGCGATGATTAGATATCCAAAACGGCCACAGTTCTATACCAGAACGGCTATACCACTATTCCAGAACGGCTATACCTTAGTTTCAGTCACCCTTATTTCTCTAATTGGCATTGAAGAACAACAGACCCTATTAGGCCAATAGGGCTATGAATGGCTGAAACCTGTGTCAAAGAGAGGTGTCAAAGCTGATTCAGCCTTATTGCACTTAGCATTTTTGAAGCCTTCCAGGTATTGACAATTAATTGATATATATGCCTATGCAATAGGCTCTATCTTAGAATTAAAATCAATGTATGAAATGTCAAACGAAATATTTCTCTTAAAGAACAAATTACGAATCTGTTTACTCAACATTTTATCTAGTTACAAGCATTTACAGTTACTGTGAAAAGATTCATTGCACATGAAACATGATGTATAAACAATTAAACATGACTTGTTGATGTCAATTAAGAGTAGGTTCACGGTACTGGCACTGCTTGCCAGCCTTTGAAGTTTCAGAAGTGCAATCGCCGTTTTGGTTAAACATAATAGCCGTTCTGGCAATGTCTGATAGCCGTTCTGGCAATGGCATGCAATTTCAATATTTCCAATAGCCGTTTTGGTCAAGCTGAGAAAAATCCACGCCGTTTCGGCAATAGCCGTTTTGGTTTATCGCCGTTTTGACTGGCAGTCCAAGACAATAATGATTCGATACAGCCACCTCTTTTGCGCTAACCATTGCCAAGCTTACATTTAAGTATCCTGATATAGAATTGTGCATTGGACTATGTCAACTTAAGGCTTCTCACAAGAAGTCCCCAAAAGAAGCTTACAGGGAATTTTATGAACCGTACGACAGTGTATGAAAAGCATAGCATACTTAGCATAATACCATAACATTGTATTTTGTGAATCATGGATCCTATCGTCCTAACAAGTAACATAAGAGCCTCGGATTTTAGAATCAAGCTGAACTTAACAATGGGCCATCCAAACATGCTGCGGCAGACTCTTAAAAATGTTAATTAGGCAAGAATTGCAGATACAATGTTATCACAATCTATTAACCATGAACCCTGTTGAACAGGCAGTCAAATATTCAACAGATCAATATGATAATTAATAAATGTCAATTGATATATTATGAATATATATATAAGAATAAATGCTGATGACTTGACCATAGTCTAGAAATTGCATACTCACTTTAACCACTAACCCCTCATTACAATACTTTAATTGGCCTGGGGCCATTCACATATTGGGATGTCCTACAAAAACCGTTTGAACTGTTGAATACTTTGATACACAAAGCTGTTGAACATGTTGAATGTTTGACTCAAATGTTTATCATGCCAGTTCATCAAAGGCCAACAAAGCTAAGAAATTGACAATCATGATACACAAAATTAATGTTGATGTGACAGATGAAGGAATGCCCTAACCACAAGATAACAACAAGACAATAAATTGAAGAATGTAAAGTTTTTGGTAACACCACCCAAGCGTTTGTGCATCATGATTTTGATTTTAGATAGCTCTATATACAGCTGACAAACAACTGAAATAATGGAAGTACTGGTCATAGCTGAACCTGTGAAAAGCAAATTTGACCTATGCTTTCATGGAATGTTCATAATGCCATTAATGGATTTAAAAGCAACAGCTGACACTCAGTCCCTGACATGCACACCTGCCAGCTTGGCAAATAATGTACCCAATTCACCAACATTGCAACAATACACATGTCTCATGCTTCAAAGTTTACCTGCTGATGGCGGAGAAATCGTAACCGTTCCATGTGCAATTATCACTGATGCAAAAGGAGAGCAAATTAGTGAATATTGCAAAAGAAAGGGCCACAAAAGACCTCCTGAAACACTTCATGCTTCCTCTCTGTCTGGTAATGTTCACATGACTGTCATGTGACAAGTAGGATGTAAACAGAGAACTAGTTGCATATTTCACCAACAGGTGAATGCATGGATCTCCCAGCAGATGCTGCCACCTGGAACACAGGAGTTTCCAAAAATAAAAACCTCATTTCAGAAGAACTTGTAGACATGTATAGCTATACATAAATCTTGCTAAGCTCTTTGAACTGCTACTGAGTGCATTGGGAATAAATGCTGTACAGCCATTGACATTGAATAGGTTCAATTGGTCACATTAGTCAGATTAGAGAGTGGGACTGGCATCAATCCGTCAAATTGCACACACCCCTCTAATGCATGAGCAACAATTGATTTTGATGAGATTCTCATGCCGTTTATTTAGCATTCTTAATATTAACTTTCTTATAAATCTGCCCAGCATCTATACCCAGTAATATAGTGAAAAGAAATCGGAGTCTGCCAGCTGATATGGAGACTGGCACAATCGGGTCATGTCTCCCTTCACAAGCACTTTTAAAAATCAAATTCCAATCCGAAGACATAATAACCACACTGGGCGGCCAACAACAGAAAGCCTGAAGAAACAAGAATATCAGACATACAAAAATATTTTGACAAATCTTACATGCTATGGATTCGCAGAATTTTCAATAAAAAATTATTTTGAAAGGTCTAGCCTACGGAGAAATACCAGAAATCAGGAAAACACAGATCTTCATTGAATTCATGATTTTTGAGAACTACGATTTCAAAAAAAAGCAAAACCAAACTCTGATGAAATTCACATGCTAACACAGATGTAGCATTTTAATACCAGCAGCAGTGCTGGGAAACAACATTGGTCTTCCACAAACGCAAATCAGTCCTAAACCAAATCTACAACTTCCACAAACACAAATCCGCTAACTTTGAAATTTTACAATAGCTATTTATCCAGCTCATGAGTTCATATTGTTTGTTAAAAGCGCAAATATAAAAGGCAGGTAGTGCAAAAATCAAACTGCAAAAGGTGTTCGAAGTTGTGCCCAGTACTAACCAGCAGACCATACACTGTATCTGCAAGCTCTTAATCAAAAGCTCCACAGCAGTAAGCTTAGAGTCAAAAATATTTCCAAAACAAAAATATCTTTATGAAATGACAACTCAGACCATGCACCATTTTGTCAGGTCTTCTCAAAATATACAAAGAGCCACTGTAATTGCATGGCAAAACTTTAATGACATTTTAATTGCAAAAAGATTCTTCTTAGAAGTCCTTAAATTAAAACTGAACCAAAGGAAAAATATTTTGCAAAACTCACAGGTCTTTGAAAGCTTAGCAGAGCATTCTTAGAAATATACGGTAAGCAGTGCACCATGCGCTCAATACTCATTCTGAACCAAAGTATTTTGATGAAATTCACATGCTAGCCCTATTGTATGGCAGCATTTTAATCCAGAAACAGACCACACACTGTTCTTTGACGTTTCCTTAAATTGAGAATTTTAACAAGAACCCTCCATGGCTAGTACACGGACATACCAAAAAAATATTTTGCGAAACTCACAGGTCTTTGAAAGCTAAATAGAGCATTCTTAGAAACATAAGTAACAATGTGCTAATTACTCATTCTCAACCAAAGTATTTTAATGAAATTCACATGCCAGCCCTATTGTATGGCAGCATTTTAATCCAGAACAGAGCACACAATGTTCTTTGACGTTTCCTTAAATTGAGAATTTTAACAAGAACCCTCCATGGCTAGTACACGGACATACCGAAAAAATATTTTGCGAAACTCCCAGGTCTTTGAAAGCTAAATAGAACATTCTTAGAAACATAAGCACACCATGCGCTCATCACTCAACCAAAATACTTTGATGAAATTCACATGCCAGCCCTATCGTAGGCAGCATTTTAATCCAGAACAGGCCACTCACTGTTCTTTGATGTTTCCTTAAATTGAGAATATAATTTTTAACAAGAACCTTCCATGGCTAGTACATAGACACACTTTGATGAAATTCACATGCTGCAATGGATCTGACAGCATTTTAATATTTACTTTGCCACTCAGGTATACAATTAAATTATTTGCGAAACTAGTTCAAATAACCTTTCTTTCAATACTGAAAAGTTCTTTGTATCGTAAGACTACGAATCTTCTTTTTTTAACATATTTAATTGCTTGTTTAAATAATAACAGGTCCATGACATAAATTATTACCCATAAATTCATATCCTAGAGTCATAAATAAAAGAATATAAATACCATAACTGGCATAAGATTATAAATTATGTTTGCATAAAATAGTTTTAAATAGTTTTAGGTTGCATGCATTGTATGAACACAACATCTAATGACTGTTACACCATAATTTCAATAGGCTTTGCCAAAATGAAGTTTTAGACTTTTGGAAAACTAACCCAGCCAAATCAGATCACCTTTTTCTGAAATCTATCTGTAAAATGAATGCCAAACAACTAGCAAAATGAGGATTAGTCGGTGAAACACATTCTGAAGAATGAATGAAGTTGAAGATTGATTGATGAGAGACTAAAATCCTAAGTGCCTGTATTACTTGATGGGGGCTCCCTTCAGGGATTTACTTGTTACTTCTCCTAATTTGGTCTTCATTTGGCTTCCTTGCCATTCCGCAACAAGGTCTGAGTTGATTCTGAAGTCAACCTGTAACAACGGAAAAGGATGAAACTAAGAAATTGCATCAACAATTAGCATCATATTTTTTGGGTGAATTGTTCCAGTTGGTTTGAAGAGATAAATAATACAAGTACATAAGGAACAGTAACATTTCATCTGAAGCCTACTTAAGGTTACACTGTGACCTTAAAATTTTAGTTAATATATATCCAAATGCAACAAATTCCAATGGCTGACCCAATAGAATTCCAAAGGAACTGTTAAGACTGTTCTTATTTTCATTACCCAAATGTAAACAAGTCCAAATTCTCACCTGTAATTTCTCCCAGACTTTCTTCTTTGGCTTCAACTCCTCATCAGGAGTTCCTTGTTCATATCCATCGACAAAGACCCGATCTCCTGGTGCACTGCCCTCTGGTGGGTCAATGGGCTCAACACTGCGAGGCTCGTCTCTGGAAAAAGCAAAATATATTCTAAACTATAGGAGCAAGTGTTTCCTAAGGATGTACAAAAATCAAAGCAATTTCCTAGCGTTTATACATTGTCAAGTGAAGATGTGGCATCCAAAAGCTCCAATCACACTTCATACTTAAAGAGTTGAAATAATACTTAAAATAAAACATCTTCAAAGGAGATATTAAATTTATAGAATCAAATGAGAAATGGAACTTTTTCTACTTACACTGAAGCACACATCAGCATGCCTTGGGATTCAATGCCCCTCATCTTCACAGGTTTGAGATTGCAAACAAAAACTCCTAGTCGGTCTTTCAATTCCTCCATTGGTACCAAGCCAGATAGACCACTGATGACTGTTCTGGTCTGTGCCTCTCCCAAGTCAACAGTCTCTACGAACAGAGACTCTGCATCCGGGTGCTGAAATTAAATGACCATTCACTTACTAAATGAAAATCCACGCACACTTTTAAGTAAACTAACTTTAAATATTTGGCAGTCATTGCCAGAAAAATTATGTGTATACATTGTACAACCTGAATATACGTTTTGCCAAGGCCTGGTCAAAGCAAGAACACAGGAGTTCACACGACACACAAAACACTGCACATTCAAAGCACACAAGCTGATATAAGTACTGACCTGTTCAATGGAGACAATCTTGCCAACTCTCAAATCCAACCTTGATGGAATGATTTCATCAGCTTGGCCTGCAGCTGCTTGGCCTTTGGGACCTTCTGCAGGCAAAATAGAAATTCAATGAAGTTGTTGCTATATCAATAGAACAAAGTCATTTATTGCTATGAATTTCAATAAGACAATACATAATGGTACAGTCAATTAGTAGACTAAGTTACAAGGTTCAAATTCCCAGAAAAAATGTTTTCCACAAAGATTGCAAGTTGTAATAAGCTGAGCAATGTGAGTATCCTTCTCAAAATTAGTTTTCATGGCACAACTTAGTGATAGGATAACCAGGGATCCAGAACCCTGTACTAGTAGTCTTGCATTTGCACATCAATTAAACAGTGTCTCACAAACTGACTTTTGCTAGGTGGAGGATAAGCAGAACTGATGAGTTTCTTCATTTCTGGTGTAGAGAATTTCTGTCTAATTGGTTCAAGCAACTTGTTCAAGTATCCACAGACAGCATTTTTCAAGTCTCCAGGGTGGATTTCCTGCAAATACAATGAGAACAGAATGTATTGAAGAATTCAAAGATGTTACAATTAAATAACATCACATTAAACCATTACAAACTCGTTATTAACCCCTACTGGACTGATCAGTCCCAAAAAACAATTGAGTGCTTGTGACATCATAGCAGCCTTTCAGGACATAAATACAGTTAGCTGCGGATGCACATAAATGTCCCTTTCGTACAGTAAGGGTTAACCAGCTGAATTAATGACTTACTTCTTTGGCAAAAGCCTGCTCCAGTGGTTCAAATTCTGTAAAGCTAAGATTTCCTCCAAACTCTTCAGACCTTTCAATTGTGAATTCTACAAAGGTGAAAAAATTAATATTATTTAAATTAATATATTTTGAAATTGACAAAAGCCACATATTCACTAAGGGCTATTCCAATTAAAACCCTGTGGGGGGGGGGGTGGTCAGGTTGATTTATTTTTCGTAAGATGGATGTAGGGATCGGTGGAAATTCGCTTCAGATGTATGGTGGGATGCAAAAGAAATCGCTTTAGATGTACGGTATACGGGGGGCCATTATCGCTCCATGGAGGCTTAGGCATTGTAATAATAAAGTTTTTACTTGATGCATGTATGGTTGGTAAAAATTTTTTAGATGCATGGGGGGGGGGGGGGTCAAAAATGTAACCTGACCACCCCACCCCCAGGTTTTTAAATGGAATAGCCCTAATTGCAATTCTACTTTATGCCATCTTTATCATTTCCAAATTTTAATGCAATATTTTAAATATATAGTCAAAAATAGGTTTTACCTTTGCCTTCTAACAATGGAAGGATCACGTGTTTCACAAAAGACAGCACTCCATTGTCAGCGATATTTCCAGGTTCACAAAATGCCTTCTTGACCTTTTTCTTTACTTGAGCCTCACTGTCAAGGAGATCAATTTTCGAGTCTTCATCTGACGAGCTCATTTTTCCTCCAGTTAAACCTGGTACTGTACATCACAAAGATATCTAGGAGTTAGAAAATTCAAAAGTAAGCCAATAAATCGCAAGGAATACTGAAATCGCTTGTCATATTCTTACCCATAGGGTTCATCAAATGTGATCTCTTCTTGTAACCAAGAGCAGGAAGTTGCTGAAAGTTAGAATAAGCAAGGTAAATTTTATTTTTGTTGAAAGGCTAAACGATTAAGAAACAAACTTTAATATTTATTTCAAAGGGTAAGAGACAAAGGAGTATACTTTTTCTGCAAATGTGAAAATCTTGCGCTGGTCAACTCCACCAAACTGTGCATCAACCTTGAGATATTCCTCGTCCAGAGCCTGTGGAGAAATAAAACATCAACAAATTAAAATAGTATTCATCAGTTTGAAAGATCACTGATGCTAAGAATTTTTCCATTAAAATTCTTTGCAAGTGAAATACACAGTTTAAACAGTACCATTCTGTTATTGCCACATGTCAGTTTGTAGCAAAGCCTTCATGGAAACATTTCAAACAATAAGAAGAATAATCTCTTGAGTGTATTGGCTCACTAGGTTTAATTTTCTGAAAACAAGAATTAGGTCTCACCTGCAGCCCGGGGTAGAGCATGCCACTGAGCAGAGGATGCTGCACCTGCTTCACCACTTCAGCTCCTGCCTTTTTAGCGTCATGTTCCGTCACTTTAGAAGAGAGTTTGTAGACATCTAATGTGTATTCTCTGCAAGGCAAAAACACCACAGATGTAATTGTCAATTAAGAAACAAGCAAGAACTCCACAATGTACTATCTCAAAGTGAAGCACATGGTTGCTCTTTGGAGCACCCACCTGCTAAGCTGGTACTCGGTTCCTCTGACAAATTTCAACTTCTCAAGTGGAACTCCAATAGACTCCAGCATGGCCTTGATTACTTTCTCGTAGTAGTCAGTTCTGAACTGAAGCAGCTCCCAAGATGACTTCATGTTGTCTAGGTAGGCATGGAGATCAGCAAAGAGGATAGTTACCTGAAAATCGAAATGATCAGCATTATAAAAGTGTAACAACAGGTTAAAACTCAAAATTCAACAATATTAGCACCAATTCCACATAAATCTGCTCACCGGCGAAATTAGTTTTTTTCCAGAATGCCAGGAAAGCTAGACACATCAAATTGCAGTTAGAGAGCACCTGACCTACGACAGGACTACTTAACAACTTAACTGAACAATAACTCAGGGTATTTTGGGCAATGCTTTTCACTGCATGCTCCGGGACAATGCTCTACGACAGGTTTTTTCTTTTTTTTTTGCTAAAGAATCACAATCAGCAACCTTACCTCACAGCCAGCTTTCAAGAAGTCGGCAATCTTCGACATAGGTACAAAGTAAGCCACATGGGGCCTTCCTGTCGTGGCTGTGCCCCAGTATACCTTTAAATCTCTTTCCTTCAAGATTTCTTTAATTCCATCTTCACCGATAATTTCCTGAAATGAAGAATTAAAGCAACTTTAAAAGCATGAAAACCTACAAACAAACAGAAAGACAGAAGTCACAGAACTAAAAGAGATATAAAGGAGTGAATAATCCATTTTACTGTCTTCGATATGACAGGACATATAGTTTACAAATTATACAGACCCTAAGAAGATAACACCTTTCAAACAGGGGAATACATAGACAATGCGTGGACAAAAAGGAAATCAATTTTATTTAACTAATTGTGTTTCTAAGGTTTCTATTGTTCTTCATTTTACTTTATTTTATTGTATTTCTATGATTATTTTGTACTTAAAGTGAAAGATATTACATGACACACAATGTAAATACTTATGTGTGAAAGTAGCTGCCATGGTATAAAAAGATTGTTGATATGAAGTGGTAGATAAGCCTTAGAAGGCTGGGTAACATCGTTTTGTAAAATCTGTTGTTCTTCAGGGTTCGAAATTAGCGGGAGTCCGTGAGTCCGAGACTCCTTTATTTGTCCACAGACTCCCTTTGGATGAGAAGTTAGGAGTCCGTCAGACTCCTAAACTATAAATGCAGCCAAATTCACGGGAATTTGGAGCCTTGATAATGGCAATTAGCCTTTAATGCAGCCCACTCAGTCACCAGTGTCATCCAACTATCCAATCCAATTAACACTTACCAATCCAATTGGGTTCAACAGTGTTCAATAGGATTGAGGTACATTTATGCCATCAACTGAATTGCAATCATCACATTTCAGCAAGCATTAGAAGTGTGAATGGTTGATTCATCTTGATACACAAGGGATGGGCTGATTGGACTTCTTTGGTACTGATTCTACAGCTCTTTCATAGTCTCCAATGACACTTTTACATTAAGAAGCTCAGTTTTCTATATCTGTGTCTTCCAATTTATTTTCTTTGCAATTTTTGAAACTTTTGGCACTGGAATTCCGGATCATGGTTGGACTGATATAATTGGGAATCTTAATAAAACATATTCTTGTTTTCTATAACCAAGTTATTTTTATTGCTTAAACAATCAAATATAAATCAGTGCAAATGTAATAGGTAGATATGCCTACTCTTTGAACAAGAATCCGCGGATTCAAAACCGACCTAGCGCAATGAAATTGAAGGTGCCATTGCTTAAACCACTGAGCAACTGATATTGGAAGATAGGAGAAATAGTTGATTGGAAGATGCTAGACTATTTGTATAGAAGCAATGCAGTTTGAACAGATTTCTAAAAAAAAGGAAAGATGGCTGTCAAAATGGCCGCCATCTTTGATTTCTCAACACGTTACTCATCCATACCCACAGGCCAATACCTGTACCAAATTTCATAACTGTAAGTGAAATATTAAGGTCACAATGGTCAGTTCAAGAATGAAGAAAGATTGCTGCCAAAATTGGATTTCTCAACATGTTCCCGTCTGATTTCTCAACATGTTCCCGTCTGATACCCACAGTAGGGTGTTTCAGCTGCCCCCAATATTTTCTGATCCTGCTTGACCTTGGTCTGGTATTGCAGTTTATATAGTAAAAGTCACATGTAAAATTTTGGCCCATTCTATAAATACTTACCTTTACCAGAATTCACTTGAAGTTTATAATGTAATTCCCCATTGGCGAACTTGCAAATCCTGAAGATATTGCAAAAATCAATGAAGGAATAGATATTTTTTCCTCAATCCATAGTTTCTGAGTACGTTTTGGGAGGGCAATTCAAATCTGGAATCAGCTATTTTGTAGCAGGTCTTCCTAATGAGCTAGGAAGTGTTGAATTACCTGTACCAAATTTCATAACTCTTACGTGAAATATTGAGGTCACAATGGCCAGTTCAAGAAATGAAGAAAGATGGCTGCCAAAATGGCGGCCATCTTCTCAACATGTCCCTGATCCATACCCACAGGCCAATACCTGTAACAAATTTTATAACTCTAAGCGAAATATTGAGGTCACTATGAGCAGTTCAATAAATGAAAAAAGATAGCTGCCAACATGGCCACCACAAAATGGCAGCCATCTTGGATTTCTCGACATGTTCCCAATCCATACCGAGAGTCCCATACCTGTACCAAATTTCATAACTGTAGGTGAGATATTAAGGTCACAATGGGCAGTTCAAGAACGAAGAAAGATGGCTGCCAAAATGGCCGCCACAAATGGCAGCCATCTTGGATTTCTCGACATGTTCTCAATCCATACCCAGAGTACTATACTTGTACCAAATTTCATAACTGTAGGTGAAATATTATTGTCACAATGGCCAGTTCAAGAATGAAGAAGGATGGCTGCCAAAATGGCCGCCAAAAAATTGCCGCCATCTTGGATTTATCGACATGTTCCCAATCCATACCCAGAGTACTATACCTGTACCAAATTTCATAAATGTAGATGAAATATAAAGGTCACAATGGGCAGTTCAAGAATGAAGAAAGATTACTGCAAAAATGGCCGCTGCAAAAATGGTCGCCACAAAATGGCAGCCATCTCAGATTTCTTGACATGTTCCCAATCTATGCCAAGAGTACCATACCTGTACCAAATTTCATAACTGTAAGTGAAATATGGTCACAATGGGCAGTTCAAGAATGAAGAAAGATGGCTGCCAAAATGGCCACCACAAAATGGCCGCCATCTTGGATTTCTCGACATGTTCCCAATCCATCACCAGAGTCCCATACTTGTACCAAATTTCATAACTGTAAGTGAAATGTTATTGTCACAATGGCCAGTTCAAGAATGAAGAAGGATGGCTGCCAAAATGACCACCACAAAATGGCCACCATCTTAGATTTCCCGACATGTTCCCAATCCATACCCAGAGTCCCATATCTGTACCAAATTTCATAACTGTAGGTGAAATATTAAGGTCACAATGGGCAGTTCAAGAATGAAGAAAGATGGCTGCCAAAATGACCACCACAAAATGGCCGCCATCTTGGATTTCTCGACATGTTCCCAATCCATACCCAGAGTACCATACCTGTACCAAATTTCATAACTTTAAGTGAAATATTAAGGTCATAATGGGCAGTTCAAGAATGAAGAAAGATGGCTGCCAAAATGGCCACCACAAAATGGCCGCCATCTTGGATTTCTCGACATGTTCCCAATCCATACCCAGAGGCCCATACCTGTATCAAATTTTATAACTATAAGTGAAAATTAAGGTCACAATGGGCAGTTCAAGAATGAAGAAAGTTGGCTGCCAAAATGGCCGCCACAAAACAGCAGCCATCTTGGGTTTCTCGACATGTTCCCAATCCATACCCAGAGTCCCATACCTGTATCAAATTTCATAACTGTAAGTGAAATATTAAGGTCACAATGGGGAAAAACTGGTTTGTGGTTACTGGTTTGTGGTTACAGGTTTGTGGTTACTGTTTATGGTTTCACCTGATCCATTTACAGCTCCTGTATTAACCGGCCTCCGCTGTTAGGCCGGTTAAAAACAAAGAGAGACACATTTTTAAAGCATCAACTAAAAAAAAAAAATCTGCCTTATCAAATTTGTGATTATAATAATGGACTCCTAAATCTTCAGACGGACTCCCAAAATCTTAAACTAAGGAGTCCGTTTGACTCCCATCAAATTCATCCTAATTTCAATCCCTGTTCTTTATATATATATGTACCTGCCACTATAAATAAATAAATACAATACAAAATACTATTTTACATCCCTTTACAACTTTGGCTATACTACAAGTTGTGTCCATCACCTTAATTCATCTTAAAATTTCCGGCTCAAGTTACTTATCCAACTATTAGTGACAAAATTTCCTTTGTGAAAGGTGGGTAAATTATATTTTCTTAGACGGTTGATTGAACTAAATTCTGGCGGGATTGACTCATAAGTGATATAGGCGGCATGGTTACTGGTGAATGACAGTGAAACCTCGGACGTTTCACTGAAAGTGAGTGTTTTACGCCCCATCGGCATTTAATAGTGTGTGTTTTTTAGACTGAGACTCAGTGAGAGGCATACTTTCACAGTGTAGCAAAATATCGACATGATTGCCATTAAAGTGCTGGCACTATCTTATACAAACCTGGAGATTTCTCTTGATGAGAGTGAATTTTTCTTCTGCATTCATGGTACGGTGATGTGTGGCAAGCTGCAGAGAGTTGTACTAAACCTGGAGAAAAGGTAATAAATTACAGTTCAGAACTACAAGAATTTATATACGAAAGCAACCCAGTGACTGATTAAGACTGGCTATAATCAGGTGAATCCACTTTCCATATGGTGAAACAGTGATTAATCAAGCTCGTAAATGATGAAATCGTTAACCAACTGAGGAAATGGAAGTGCCATACTTCAAATTACTTCATGAACCGTCCTTATCAATAGTTACATCCCCACACATCAGGATTTCATCATTACTGAGCCAGTCGACTCATTAATATCAACGACGGGTTTTGATGATTATCAGACAACTTTTAAATGATTAAAACACCGAGTTTCTGGAAGTAAAATACAAACCGGCATCAACACTTCCCAACACGCGTGTCCCTACTGAATGATTGTGCGCAGAATCAGAATTGTATTGACTCCGCCAATCCAATTTCTGAATAGAAGGTATGGCCTCGTTCACCGAAATCTAATTTTGGCGGGAATCCTGTGCCATGCATATTCAGCATGGGTGGCTATGGGGAGCAGGGAATTGTCCAGTGAAAAAAAAAATTCTGGGGGGGGGCTCTCTGCTGCAGCGCCAGAGGGACATCATTTCAAATTTTTAAAAGGGAAAAATTCTGGCCCCCAGCCTGAGAGCACAATTTTGCCCAAAAAATACCCTGAGGAATGAAGAGGTAACACAAATCGATCATTGTAGTTTCACAACTGATCATTTGGGAAAGTGATGGAAATGGAAAATTTTCGTCGGGGGAGCTCTCGGCTCATATGTGGCAGCGGCTCGCCGTTCCAAATTTTTTGAATGACGAAGATTCTTCCACCAGAGCATCATTTTAGCTAGAAATACAAGGACTGAAAAATTAACATGATAATTGTAATTTCACAGCTGATCATTGTGGCAGCTGTAGCAGGATACAGCTTCCCCTGTTTTTTGGTCAAGGGAGCTCAGCTCCCCCGAGCTCCCCCCCCCCCCACCTTTTCCATCACTGATTTTGGAGCTGTGGCTGGGCACAGCATTTTGATCCAAGGGGGCTCAACTCCCTCAAGGTCACCTCCCCCCCCCCATTTCCATCACTGATGGCCATTATTATACACTCGATGCTATACTATGCCCAAGAACACATCATGTGTTCCTGCTACCCCCTATTCAATGAGACAACGACAAATTTTTCATGTCAAAATCTAAGACCAACTGTTAGGTCAAAACATTTCAAGACATTTTTTAAAAATTACTTTTAGGGGACGACCATTTAACATCCAAGGGCTTGGAGTTTTTTGAAAATAATTCCTTGCAGAGTTTTGGTGAAATGAATAAATAATTTTTGGCAGTCTTGATTTATACTAATTTCTGCGTAGCAGGGCATTTGTTAAGGTGTTGCTTGCAGCTCGCGTCCAAGTCGGGGGAGGGGGGATGTAAACCGTTCAGAATTTATGACTGGGGGGGGGTAGGAGTTTTGGACGATGGGGTAGTACCTTTTCACCCGTGTTTCAAGGGGGGGGGGTAATTTTGATAAGATGTCCGAAAATTTAACGAAACATATTATAATAAAGCACGTATACGTATACAGTATACACTCGAGTTTATTCACACTATTTTATGCTCTGAAGTCCGCGAATCTGTCCGCCTGACTGTCAAATGGGAACATCCTTGACATTACATGTATATGTGTGCATTAATTTATATGTCGTGGGGGGGGGGGGGTTCTAGAAACACACATGAAACCCAAGGTTGCTTGAGATACTAGAAAATTAATCCGAAGGAATCTCAAGGGGGGGTATCAATTTTTGACGGGGAACTTCTGACAAAACTCCCAACCCCCAGTCATCATAAATTCTGAACGGTACCTTAGATTTCCTGGGGAAGGGAGGCTTGGGAAACTTTCATTAAAATTTAAAGATTTTCTGAACAAGAAATATTGCACTGCTATTGCAAAGCATAGGCCATGTGCACAGCCAGTTCATTTTGGTCTTGTTCATCCTTCCACTTCCGACACTAAATTGCGTATGGCAAGTAACCAGCAAAAATATTGTATTAACAGAAACAAACAAATGTTATGACTGAATTTGTGATTTTTTATTTTCCATATAAAATTACATTTAACAATCATGATGGCCATTTCTCAGTAATCCCATACATATCAGTAATTTGTTGTCAAATAAATAGTTATTTACATGAACATGAACAGAAGGTATGCTTCAATAAATTCTTAGCAGCTTAACTATGGTGTAATTAACAGCTATCATAACCAATCAAATATTGTAACTTTAGGGCAATATATAAGTATATCTAAGCTGTCAATGCTCCTGAACAATAATTAAGTTCACAATTTTTCTTTCGCTAAACAAATGTCAAAGGCACCAGGTGAGGCAATAACGGTTTACCAACCTGCTTCAATTTCCTTTTCATTTACAAGGCTTTAATTAATCTCTTTGGTAGGAATAAACAAAAGGCCTTTTATGAAAAAGATGACATATTTAACACCATAACTTGATAAATGTAATAATGTTCAAAGGTGGCAAGGTCAGTATAAAGGATGACTGGAAACAAATCAGGAATTGTAAGGAAGTCATAATCATATAAGGATATATCATTAGATAATAATGCCCACGGCAGAAAGCGACCTAAGTCATTACCAATTTCCCTGTAGCCACTAATTAATGAACGAAAGGTGTCAATGCCACCCAGTTTCTATCACAGGACCTTTTGCAGACAATCAGACAAAAATTTCAGGAGTATGAAGAATCAAAAACAGATTCTCAGATCTTCGCATTAAAGTAGTGCACTGAACTTATTAACAGACCTCCCAACCCTAGCTTCTAATTCTGAGTTTTTCATTTGTAAATCACAGATTTACAAACTAATAACAATGCCATGATCTCCGCACACTGCCAATCAGCTTTTCACAGCTCTCTTAAAATATTCCTTGAAGTTGAGAGCACGTTATACAGTTTTTTTTCCATGCAATATTACCCCATTGTAATTTTGGTAAATCAGGAGGTCTGTTAAACAAATCATTCACTCTCTGTACTGTTCATCACACAAATTATCTATCACATTACACTAAACAGGTAGAATAGTGATATCGTGCACAAGTTGTCACATGAACATAACAAAATAAGTTTTTAAGCAATGACTGTAATAATCTAGCAACAACAATATCCAGATAAGTATACACATGAAAGTATAAGGTTAACAATTAAGTGGATGAATAACACAAATTGACAATGCCAAGAAAATTCAAAATTATACAGCGTTTCATTTTACATGTCACAGCAAATTTATGAGTGAGCACAACCACTGACCACAGCTCGGGCAGAATGTGCTTTTCATTGTCACATGTATTCTAGAATGCATTTGTACAAGTTTTGTGCTTTCTGAAAGCAGCCATGAAATGAACAGCTCCAGTTTCAATTTGAGCATAAATTAAAGACGCATCTGGGAACACACCACAGATCAATGGGTTATAATGAGGCTCATGTAACAGTCGCAGACAATATAGTACAAGTACCAGGTCCATGTGATGTGAACGAAACAAAACCACTGTGCCCACTGCCTGATCTGGTAAAAAATATTAGTAATTTAGTATGCCACTAGGTGGCCACAAGCAAATCCAGGGACCCGGAGCTGATTATATTTTCAACAGGGCCAACAAGAGGCTAAAGTTCAGGTTTATTGCAAAGCACTTTCAACGTCCTTTAAGGCATTGCATCTTTGCTCTTCTTCCAAGAATAGTCCGCAAATAAACCTAACGTATAAATAATTTCTTTCTCACAGTAGCACATATTTACTACTCGGCATATCCCATGTATGTATAAGCATTTCCTGCACTGTAAGCCAGCACTGGTCGAATCAAACATACATCCAGTCTGTCATTGTGTTCTTTGAGAGACATCCTCTGATAGTGATCAACCAGGTCTTCTAAGGTTGGATGAATGAAGTATTCCTGCGCAAACCCATAACGTGAGTTCTGGTTGTGAATCACACAATGACCAACTTCACATTTAGCTCTGCAAAAGAAAAGCGATATTCCAAATTACTTTCAAGGGAATTAGAAACTATACAACATCACAAGATAAATATTTACAAACTAATAGGAAAGAACAACCTTTCATTGTTGACTCATCATAATCAGAATTCAAATCATGTGCTGTTATGTCTTTGCATTACCCTGCCATATTCACGAAATCATTATCACAAAATTGAGACAATGCAGTAAAACCATAGACTGAACTCAAACTCAACAGAAATCATATCAACATTTTTGTGGCAATTTTATAACTTGGGCACCATTTTTAAAGATTTAGACAATGAAATTTCAATCAAAGAATTTCTTCAATGACAACCAACATCCAAGCAATAAAGAGCAGAAAGTGACACTTACACAACACTCAAGGCATAAGAGTTGGGCTCTCCCCTTGGTCGAATGAGGAAAGTGCCATCCGGTTGTCCCTGTAACATCTCCTCAGCCTGCTTGCGAGTACATTTGATCAACCAGGTGGAGCGGTTATCATGAGGATGAATCTCAAGTAGTTCGTCTATGTCCGCGGGAGGTACACTGTGGTCTATCAACCATCTGTAACAAAACAGCATTGTTTGTATTGAAGTCTTCTGTAGCTTTGCATCACCATGCCAAAATATTGCAGTTATACAATTGGCATATATGTCAAGATGATTATTCATGGTCAGAGCAATATTTATACTTTTCAAAACATACCATAAATTAGTTTCGTTAATTCTGAACAAGACATTTCTTAAAGCACCTCATATATTCAAATTAGCCAAATTGTTCACCTTCACTGTTCTACAGGGCCTCGCAACATTTTTGAGAGACTATAAATTTGATTTTAAAAGAGATCTTCCTGAATTGACTGTCACCTACTTTTTAGATTGCTCCCTCAATCGGTAGAGTCTCTTGATGTCAGGCTTGAGGGCGTTCATTTCTGCGATGAGACCGCGGTTCTCAGCAGCCTGTTCCTTCAGATCATGGTCCAACCTGTCCTTACTATCTATGATCTCATTCAGCCTCTGTTTCAATCGCTCAAAGTTCTCTTTTAACCTGGAAAGAAGAGGGAGAAATTGTCACTCTGTAGGCAAACGATGAAGGTTGGAAGAGTGATGTGAGGACTCCCTGGTGGAGGATATTTGACGATCAAGAGCCTGGTGGCTCCTCCTGGAGTCCTCCACCCTTTGGATCATAAGGTTGACTCCAGCATCACAGCTTTTATAACAAGATGCCAATAAATGGCATTAGCTTATGAAAATGACAATTGATGAAAGCAGCTTGGTTAACAGCATTAGAAGAAATAGGATTGCACTCAATCTCAGCATGACTCAGTCCTAAGCTGAAGAAGCCAAATGAACATATTCCGTTTTTATCTTGTATTTATAAAGAGACAAATTAACTCACTTGTCGAGTTCATGTGGCTGGGCCTGTTGCTGGAAGCTCTCATGAAGCTTTATCTGTTCTTTGAACACTTCAACGGTTTCACGGAAAGCACCAAGAGCCTGGTGTTTCAATTGGATTTCCTGTTATACAAAAAAAATGTCAGTTTTAATTAAGCAGAAGGCACATTTCTATCAAGCTTGCAAAAGCAAAATTGAGTTACGGCAAAGGTGATAAATCATATGCTTAACTTTCAACATTATGAACACCGAGAAAGGAATTAGTTATCTGTGAGATCCAGTAATTTTTACCTGTGATATCTTTGAATGAGTTTCATACTTCAGGTCGTATCTCTGCGTCTTGTCCATATACTCTTGATTGATTTCTCTAAGCTTAGTTCTCATTTGACCCACGTTCTTGTCCGACGCACTGAAGTCATCAGCCTACAATAAACAAATGAAGCAAAAATGTCAAAAATCTGACCACCAAGTATTCCATATACATCTTACCACATCTTTTTGCATTGCAAAAAATGTCAGTTGAGTCTACATGGCATATGTACTGGGTATTTGTTAATCGAATAAAATGTGCCATGATATTACAGGGCACAGACAGAAAGAGACTAAGAGTTTGAAAAAGTTATCTTGTTTTTACTACTTATCAAGTTCATGCAGCAATTAATTGAATGACAATGTAGGACTACAATCAAAACCCTAATTTACATGCTAATACGTAAATGGCACTGACATGAAATTCGCGCAGCATTGTCATAGAACAATGTAGAACTACTGCATTATCTTCAACATTCCATGCGGATGGCCAATGTATCTTTTTAATATTAACTGGGCAAATGGGCAGATAGGTAAGATTAGATATATAAGGTCAGATCTATAGATAAGATTAGACAGATAGATTGATAGATAGATAATTAGATAAATAGACAAATTGCACTAAATTGCTAATGTTACATAACTGAGATCAATAAAACCATAGCTATTCAGAGGTGACTGTTTACTATTAGACTGTTACATAATTTGTTGATAGTCAATGAAGATAATAATATTAAACAATAAATAATATATTAGTTACTCGTATAGCGCCAATTCTAGTAAACTGCTCATTAGCGCTTGTTGGGATAGACTATGTTAGCTATAAAACTTTGATTATGTAACCCTTAAGTGTTGTTATGATTTCTTACTTGGTGATCTATTTAAGTCATTAACATTTGTATTGATTTTTTATTTTTATCACTTCTTGCTATCAGGTGGTATGGAAAAAATTATTTCCTATGTTGATGCACATGTTGATTTAAATCCCTGAAATATGTCATTGGAGGTTGTTATAGGACAAGACTGAAATTTTAAATCTATTTTGGAATTTATTTAAAATATTTTAATTATTTACCAAACTAAACTGAGACTTAACTACTAGCTCCACTTTAATGGCAACTACAGGCACTTCCTGTTCAGGCAGTCACTGCAGACAGGAGCACCACACAGAATGAGCTGCCATGAGTATATATAGATTTTATAGAGACCAATGAATGTTAAAATGTAGGTTAATTTAATTATAAACTAAATGATTCATCACCAAATTGTTGTTATTGAAACATTTTTCCTTCAGTTATAATCATGGCTTGACATACCTGGTGAAGCCGCGACACGGGGTGAAGGAGACGGATGTCTAGAGATTTGTTGTAGCGAGCCAAAGAATTACTGCTGTAGTAACTAACCAGCGCCACCACGGAGTTGAAATTCATCTGGTTCTCCACGAAGCCATACATCCCATTGCGGTTATAGATCTTGATTAATTTGTTAGACCCGCCTTTCCTGAAAACAATCCATGAGCAAATTTATAGATTTACACAACAGCTCTTCATTTCTACAAATAAATTCTGTACCCCTCTTAATTTTACCGAACATTTATATTGTTTTACAAGTATTTATATCACATCCACAACAGTTACTCAAAATTTTAGCAAAAGCCAAGACAAAGAAATCAATACACTGAAGTCATGATAACTTTACCAACCTCAAGGTGAGTGTGTAATCTCCTATAGTTGAAGAATCCCTGACTAAAAAGGTTCCATCTGGAGTATCTCTTAACTTCTCATTTACTTCTTCCCTTTAAAAGTAAAGACATAACTTAATACCAATCATAACATAATCAACCATGTAATGCCAATGTATGTATTTGATAATATGAAGACTTTTTCATGCTTGTGGCTTTCTAAACTTATCACAAATTTACAATTTACATATATAATGTCAAATCTTAGAAACTTTACCAATTGAAAGGAGTCAAAAGCTACTTTCAATAGACTCAAGAGAACATGAATAATTTTATAAAGCATCTCTGAAGCATTGTTGCTTTCAATACACTTTAGGAAAATTCATGTCACCTCGACGCAATTCTATCGCTGACAACGTTTTCTAAAGCCAGTGTATAATTAAAGTATATTAAACCCTGGGGTTATTCATATAACGTTTCATCATGGCTTTTGCCGTACCTGGAGATTTCCCTCCAATACCACTCGGCCTCCTCCAAGTGGTGGATGTGGTTGGGAGGTTCGCTGGGAGGCATGTCTCTTTTTCTTTGTGGTGGTATCGGTGGTGGACCTGAAAACATACAATTTGACAATTACAGCAAAAGCAAAATTACGCATCAATTATAATATATATATATTGACAACTAAAACTGCATAAATCTAGTGCATCCATTCCTGTTAGCAGGGAATGAGCCAAATCCACAAAATACATCAAATTGCAACATTTATAAACCAATTAATTAGAACACAAACATTGATATATCCCAATTCCAAATGACAATTTCATGAAGGCTCAATTAAGCAACTTTACAATTTGCATACATATATGCATGCATATACATGATCATTTGTGATGTCCAAAAAACCACTTAATAGGCCTAGATGTGTGGATATTAAAATTAACATGTGAAGTTGCAACTTTGGTTGAAACAACCAAGAGGATGTTGCTACGTTGATTGACTCACTGTTATTTCAAGAGAAAGAGAATTCAGTTCAACAGAACGAAGGACAACTCTGTTTGCACAAGTCAATAAAATTTGAGGAGAAAAAACTACATTCTGAGCAAATTACAGACTGTTCAGCAAGTCACTGTAATTGACTACAAATTAGTGAACTGGGTCACAATACTGAATGTATCAGCAGTTGATCACAAAGGTGTCTTACAGCTCCTGAACTGAAAACCCTACGATACAATCCTATTGATGCAGTGTACATGAACAATGAATATCTGGGTTAGTGTATAAATACATTCATTGCACTGTTGCATATGAATGCGCCAACTTAGTTAAACACTTAGTTGAATCAATGTTAACCTCATACATCATTGTAAACCTTGAGAGCTCACCCGAGATGCCCTTTGATAATTAGAACAAATGAACTGATAGATGATCTGATAGATGATCTGATAGATGATCTGGCACACTGAATCTCTTGAGAGCTTCAACAGAGGATGTGAGCTACTCAAGATGAGATCACTTCATATAAAACTTCAAATCTTATCTTTTTGTCACAAGGACCTCCGAGT
Organism: Platynereis dumerilii; assembly: GCA_026936325.1. Classification (NCBI taxonomy): domain Eukaryota; kingdom Metazoa; phylum Annelida; class Polychaeta; order Phyllodocida; family Nereididae; genus Platynereis; species Platynereis dumerilii. The sequence goes on from JAPTHN010000001.1 coordinate 161,519,862, forward strand.
GGCAGTCTGTGTGGTGGTCTATTGCCTCTCACGTGTTCCTTATCTTGACATGCAGTTCTCTCCTATCAAGTCTTATCTGATAGCAGGATAACCTGATCTTCCAGTAATAGATCCATTTTAGGACCAACCACCAATGGTTTCTCAAAAGTGTCACAGCTCAGACTAAGTGTGTGGTCTCACATTATTACAATACATCATTCATGTAACCACTTGACAAATGTAATCTGACCAATTAAGAACCCCAGTGTGTTTGGGAGCCTGTAAGTAACCATAGAAGGTGACAAATCGGTTACAACAACCTTCACGGAACCATCCAATAGAATTTGGAAAGTGGTATTCTCTATTTAACATCTTGGTTCAATATTGAAATTATCGATATTATCCAAGTAAATTATACATTCAATTAAATGACCTCTCATGCTACTTCAGACAAACAATGGCACGTCCACCTACAAACACATGCAACCAGCTTCTTCACATTCTCCAGCCTCCACTGTGTTCATAGCCGGGTTTGGTATTCAACATTTATTTTGCTTGTCCATTATCATCAATTAACTATCATTATGGCGAGCCTGACATTACTATATTGTCATGCACGTCAACCTCCCTCCATGTGGCATGGGAGTCTTCAGCCTCCAGCTGGATTAAAGTGCTTCCCGTTTTAATCATACATGGATGTAAGGAGGATGCTATAATTGCTATTGACCGATTCAGTGATTGACACCTCCTTTACTCTATCATGGGTAAATTTGAATCGACTACTCTATGTAATTTGCGAGGTACGTATGTATAAGCAAATTTAGTTTTATTCTCAATAACTAACATAATAAGAGGTCACGCAGTCCAAATAAATTACGTGCTGGCTTTGTTGACATTGCTGACACACTATGAAAGCAAGAAGTAAGGTATGAAATTTATAAATCTATGACATGATGTGCAAATGTTCATTCTGAGATATAGAAATTAAAAAAAAAATGTATTGGCCCGACACGTCTCCTATGGTATTCACAATAAAATATTTAAGGCCTATCCAATTTTAAAATAGTTCCAATCAGTTATGTCACATTGTAACTAGGCATATTTATAAGGAGGGCAAAATTAGTTGGAGAAGAACTATCTTCTTCCAACATAATATCATTCATCATTTTAAATTGGGTAGCATTCCACATTGCAGGTGAGCACCATTAGTGATTTTGTCACTTCAGAATCATAGAGGGCATAATTTGAGCTTCATGAATTGGTAACATCAAATTACAAAAATTCTTCCCATAAAAAAAGCATACTTACACTCATCAGCCTTTTCCATGTATAGGGGCAACTTCTCTCCCCAGTCACCGGCTCTCAGCAGGCATTCAAACACTCGGATATGTTGCTCAATGTTGAAGACAATGTCTCTGCAAAATGAAATATTCCATGTCAGTCAAGAGACCAAGAAGACTACGAATTTCCTTGTGGAGGAAGAAATTATCACTCAGATCCCTGGCAGTGTGGCAGCACTTGTCAAAATGAGTGTCAAGTCATGAATAGAAACATTGGACCCAGGGGAGGCCAGTTCACAGGAACAGTTCACAAGAGCAGGCTCTGAGCAGCCAACAGCAGACTCACTTCACTTATGTGTAACACAAGACCCTCCAGCATGTATATGCTATGGCTGCTCTCCATATCTCCTCTATCTACAATGGCTGACCCTGTGACCCATTTTGATAACTCATCCTTTGTATTTGGCCCAGGCAAAAAGAGCTGGTAAAAAAGTGACCTGCCTCAGTTTTTATCAGGGAGGCAGACAGGGAGCAGTTCAGAGGGCAACCCAAAGGTACATGGACCACATGGGGATCAAGTGTCCCCTGAGAAAGCCTAACACACACACAATGCAAAGGAAAGAATCCAGGACAGACCTCCAAACCATTTTCAGGGTGGTATCACATAATGCCAATAAGTATTAACAGTACATTGCCATAAGAAAAGAGCTGCAAGTTCCAAAAATATGCTATAAGATATGGCAGTAATGCCATGCACATTTGCATTTGCTGAGTTAAATGTACCATGTCAATATCACACAAAGACATGACCATACAGGAAATAGTCCTTTTGACAAATTAACAATGGATAGACCTGATGCAATATGACCATTGACCACCATGTTGAAAACTAACAGATGATCTGAAAAGAACAGACACAGCAAACTTTAGACAGAGTCAACGACCGATTAACCTGGGATCACCATGTGACCAAGGGTCATTGATCATCACAGAAGGAAATTTTTTTTTTGTTTCTGACACAGAAATAGTACAGCCTGTTTTTGTGATTGATTTGCACAGTATACATCGAAATTCCAATAAAAACTTTGTCAATGTCAATATATTATTATGAGATGAAAAGTCAAAAACATTGATTTTTTTTCTTATAATTCCAGCAGTAAATGTCATTGTGACATTAATTATGTAGTATCAACTGCGGACAGTCAAGAAGAACATTGCCAATTGGAAGCTTAATTTGCAAGACTATTTTGAGACTATTTCCATACTCATCTGCAGGAAATAATCAAACCCTATAATTGCATCTTTCAAAGCCAACCCATCTTTTTTCTGAGAATCACATCATTTATAAGTTTCTAAGATGTCAAAGCTATACGCAAACACATTCAAGTGAATGGAAACTTACTGTCATTCATGTTACTAAAGTAATCTTAATCTAATGACAATCTAATGACAATTGCAAATGAAAAGATTAGTCTTTGCTTTGAATATTGACCCTCGCCAGATCTGTGACAACACTTTGGGTGGCCTGATGTCCAGGATTCCATGTGTGCATTTCAGTGCACTTCAATTCAATCCTACTTTCCATCCACAACAAACGAGTGTAAATTGAAGATATGAATAAAGGATAACAAAGTCAACAGAACACATTTCCATAGAAAAACAAAAGAAAGCATAGCCTCAGATCAGTGCAACTGATCCTCTTCAGTACCTGATTTGTCACTGACAAATTGTCAGTCTTTTAAAGAGTCATATATATCGGATACATTTCAATTTTCATCCTTCAATTCCATTTCGGATAAAGTTCAATTTTCATCTTTCAATTTTATTATCTCCAGTAATGGAAATATATATAGGTAATGCAAAACTCTTGTATTGGGATTGGACATTCCAAAGTATAGTATAGTATATCCTCTTCAGCAAGGTAGGAAAAAGTTTTTCCTGTAGCTGGTCGTTTGGGTATCTTTATATTTAATCCGTTGTGTCTTAAAAAGTTTTATCGTTGTTTACTTCCGGAGCGTTGCGGTTGATGGTGGTGGTTCGATCTTGTACTTGTAATTTGACCAGTGTTTGTCCAGGCGGTTTTTCAGTGCATTCAATGATGGTGCTTCTGCGATAGATGCTGGGAGATTATTCCACATGTTGATAACTCTGCTGGCGAAAAATTTCAGTCTGATGTTTTTCTTACAGTGGCTTTTCTTTAATTTAAATTTGTGACCTCTAGTGTTTGGGGCATTACTGTCGATCTGAAAGGGGATTTGGTCTAACTTATAAATTCCATGCATGTATTTGTATGTTTCTATAATATCTCCTCGATGTCTGCGGTATACTAGTGATGGGAGCTGTAGGAATTTCAGTCTGTCTTCGTATGACATCTTACTGCATGCAGGCACCATCCTTGTAGCTCTTCTTTGGACAGATTCCAGAAGTTTCACATGCATCTCCAGTACTGGGAAGGTCACAGCATTACAATATTCCAGATGAGGCCTCACCAACGCAGTATATATCTTCTTAAAACAGCTCTTGTCCATACAGTTGAACGTTCTTCTAATGATCCCCAGGAGTCTATTCCCCTTGTTTACTTGTGTCTGGCAATGCTCATCTAACTTCAGTTCGCTGTCTATCGTCACCCCCAGGTCCTTCTCGTGGTTGACATGTTCCAGCTCCTGCTGCTCTCCCATGTAATAGTTGTACTTTGCGTTGTCACCTCCCATGTGTAGCACTTTACATTTAGCTGCATTGAACTTCATTTGCCATTTGTTGGACCATGTCTCGAGATTCTTCAGGTCTTCTTGGAGTTGATGGTGGTCTTGTATTTCTCTCACTTCTTTAAAGATTTTTGCATCGTCTGCGAACATTTGAATGTAACAGTGAACAACATCTGGCATGTCATTAATGAAAAGTAAAAACAGGACAGGCCCAAGAACGCTGCCCTGTGGTACCCCCGATGTCACTTCTTTCCATGATGATTTCTCTCCATTTAAGATGACCCTCTGTCTTCTACTCTTTAGAAATCCTTCGATCCATTTCAGCACTTTCCCTTTTATTCCGAAGCTTTCGATTTTCCTCAGGAGTCGTTGATGGGCCACACTATCAAAAGCCTTGCTAAAATCAAGATAGATAACATCTATTTTTGACCCCAGATCTAGGAGCATCTCCATAATCATTTTGAGTTCAGATATCCACCACAAAATAAGACTACTCCTAATACTCCACGCCAAGTTAAAGGAAGGAGACATTAGACAGAGGAACTCCCAAGAGAATATCTAACTCCTTCAAGTACTTCTTTTCCAATATCGACTACAGAGACTTAATTCATGCACACAAGAACTCCTCCTAATATTTCACATGATATTAATGTATAACCCACCATTTGTTTCTTTCTAACACTTAAATAATGTACTTTTAAACTTTCATCTTCTTGCTTGGATACAAACTCCAACATTCTAAGGTGTATAATATCCTTGTCTAGATTTGATGTACCAATCTTCGTTTCTTTTTCTGAATAAAGATATATATATATAAAGAATATAACCATTTTTGCGATCACAGAAGGTGAATTTAAGCAGAAAGTAATGCAGGTGTACATGTAATGTGCATGGAAAGAGCAGAGATTAACAGCTACATCACAATGAATGGAAACTCATCCAATAATATGCATACTAGTGCGGCAGGAAAAAAAGCTCATAAAGTAACTTTACCTGCTTGGTAAAACACCAGTGTTACCACAGAAACAGAAGATGTCCAGAGATGACAATGAAACACCTTTTGGGTGATAAGTTCCTTTCGGAGAGCAGAGAGCATTGGTCAGTTTCTCTGTGTCATGACATCAGTACCAGCTTCCACTGGAAAGTGTAACTGCTACTCGTAGGTGCAATGTCTGCAGTGCTGTGAGTGAACTGCAGCTAGATCAAGCAAGTCTCCAACATGTGTCAACTGGACTGAGAGCTGTATAGCATCTCTTTCTGGCTCCGGCTGCTCTTGCTGGCTCTTACTACTTGCTGCTGCAGCAGGGATCAGCTGAAGGAAGCAAGACACAGCGTGGGCGTCCTTCACAGCTCCAGGTTCAACAGCCAAGCAAAAAGCGACATCAGCTGCACCACAGCTGCACCTCCATCAACCAGCTGTGATGCTCTATGATGCAACTATATACACTGTAGATATATAGTCAAATCAAGGCCCCTTATATAATATGTGATTTGTCCATCCATCTACCTTGCTTATCCATCCATCTATATTATAGATATATTCATCTAGATATTCTATCTATCTATCTATCTATCTATCTATCTATCTATCTATCTATCTATCTATCTATCTATCTATCTTTCTATCTACCTATCTACCTATCTATCTACTTACCTTTACAGTGGCAGATTAAAATGGAAAGTACAATTTTGAAGAAAAAGTACATACGATGACGTCAGTCAACTACTCTTGTCTTAGATTTCGTATATAGATCTACACATATACCTTTTATATATAGTTCCACTATTGACAGCCCCCGAAGTAGTCAGGCAATATCATAGACATCTAAATTATAAGTCAGTTGGGTTAGTTGGAAGAGTCTAATAAGGGACAGATCGGAGCATTAATGGCATTTTTCCTAAGTAATTAATCAGCCCCTAATAGGATGTCGAGTAATGAGAATTTTTCGACAGTCGCCAGGTACAACTTGCTTCTCTATATGTGATGGAAATACGCGATTACTCAGAAACAAATTTGTCTCCTCAGTAGGGCTCTCACGATTAACCGATTAATCGCCGCCGATTCGATTTTAGTTAAAAATCGATTCCATTTTGCAAAATCGATTAATCTGTTTTTTGTATTTTTTTAACTGGAAGACACTGTATTGCTTTAAAGTTCCAGGTGCTAAGAGTGAATTGCAACTGGATGGGTCAATTGGATTGGCTAATTGGATTGGTTGTACCTGATTGAAGAAGTTTAGAGAGAATGAAGTGTCAAGTCCGAATTGCAATTAGCATTTTCAATAATATCCAAGTCTCAATGCTTTTTTTTAAGACAATGATGTAAAAAGATACAGGACTTTTCCAAGTGTCTAGAATGGCGGGAAAACGGCGATTAATCGATTACGATTCGATTTTAGGCAATAGATTAATCGATTTTGAAATTCTGTAATCGTGATAGCCCTACTCCTCAGAAACAATTTGGTCTGCTTCCACCAAACTCAACAGCTCTCACTCTAAGGTAATCTGGAAGCTATAGTATAACTTTACAATTTTAAAATCCCTTATTTGAGCACATTGCAAATGGGCATTTCTAGTATAATTATATTAATGTAAGTTGCCACAAGTAACTATACTGAAAACCATACATACTGTGTGCAGGTAGTATATTGCCAATGCTCTATATCCACAATTCAAATACAATATATTCGTCTGACTATACTTGCCAAATATAACAGTTTCTACTTGCAAACACGCCACTTCCCACATATCCACATTAATAAAGGCACGCAAAGTGTAGAGACATGTGAGCAAACATACTTGAATACACTTTCAACTGGACCAGGAAATCCAGTCCTTCAAAGGAACAACTGAGGACTCCAGTGTCCAAATTTTAAGCCCAATACACACGGAGGTTTTTGGTGCAATTCCATCGCATGCAATCCCCTTGCAACCCCATTATATATATATAGATTTTATTGACAACTGGATATCAAACAGTGATACATGTGTCTTTCAATATATATGAAGCAGAAAATAGAACTACAGCTACATACTACAAATATTGGTGTATAGAATATGGGTTTAGTTAAAATAATGGTATGTTTTATGCAATTCGGAAATGTTCAAGAGTCTTTGAGAGTCCATTCAAGAGATTCATTAATCATGTCCATAATTTAGATAAATACACATGAAATGTTTGTAAAATGAGGTGAATTGTTAGAAACAGTATTTATAGAGAATAAGCTTTGAAATTAATTGAATATTACACGGTCCCAGCTTTACGAGATAGGCAATAGCATATAAATATATACAGTAATACTGATAGTATAAAACCACATACTAATAATGTCTACAAGGTACAGAAACATATCTATGACTATTTGGCACATTTACTAAATAATTGACTGAACAAACAATTTTTAACATTAATGAAAACATACTGCATAGAACAGATCATACATTAAATATACATTGCAATGCTTAAGTGACATCTCTTTGGGGCTCAGTGTGTTCAGCTGTGCTTGTTCGTTCTATCTTTTAAAATTGAATGCTAAGTTTTTTTTGTATTTTTGGCATTAACGTTAAAGTGTAAGTTGCAATTTTCTATTTTCTCTATATTATTCATTAATTTATACGTGTTGATTTTTTACATTTATATATATATATATATATTCTTTAAGCAAGTTTTTCGGTTTAGAGCAACAGTTCCTCGTGTGAGTTGACTTGCAATGGTGTTTTAATGACTTGCGACGGAATTGCAGGACATCTAGCAGTGCTAGATATTCTGCAACTCAATCGCATGCAACCGGGCCCTCTTTCCTCGTGTGTGTTGACTTGCAATGAAATCGCAGCAAACTGACCAATCAGGTATCGGGGATTTGACCTGCCCTTGTGGTAATTAATCACCCAACATGTGGAACTGGTCAACTGCAAAAGGGGTTGAGACAAAATTGCAAGAAAACCCTCCGTGTGTATTGGCCTGCCTCTCAGATGCAGGGGCACACCAAAAGGGGTAGAGATGGAATCGCATGCAACAGGATTGCAGACTTTTTGCTCGTGTGTATTGGGCTTAATAAAGGACATTGACCACACCTGCAAGCCTAACAGTATATGCAAGTCCATGTGTGAGTTTGGAGGTATCAAATCCCACAAAACCCATACCATCTCATATTCCCATAAATCCCACTGTAATAAATCTCTGACCAATCAGTGATATCATTCCATTACATATTTTTATCAAATTTATTATTTCAAGCCAGTGACATAATTATGTGACATGATATAATCTCACGTGTATAATTTTATCCTACTTTTTAGGCACTACATCATGAGAGGGAGTACATGGAGTACCTGGAGATTAGCAAGTGTATTTTATTGGCTCTCTTTCTTTTTCTTTTTTCCGATGTAGGCCTATTCATAAAACATTTGCACAGAGCAGAATAGATGTTAGATGTGTCACAGATGTCTCCAATGATAAGCATAGATAACCTGGATGACAAAGAAATAATCAATGCAAAAGGATGCTTCAAACATCAGGTGACTGGTGATTAACCAATTGAAATTATTGACGACTGTCCTAAAATCAATGGAAATTTTAATATAACCATGGGGCCAATTAAATATATACAAATCCTATCTCTCTTTTTTTCCTTTCAGCTCTTTCATTGTCAAATTAGCATGCACGATATCCCAACATTATCATTCAGTCCATTCACAATGCAATCCCACTCCTAAAAATAGCCCACCAGATTTAAATATTTCGAGTGAGCTGCATCCAGAAATAGTGCAGTGAAAGTTCACGCAACAACCTGGTGGTGAGAGACATCTGATATTTTCGTAAAGGATTTTTCTCTGAGAGAATTTCTTTTTATAGTGGTTTTTACTTATCAGCCATTTAGGTCAGTACGTGACTGCAAAAATGTATGGCCAGTCTAAGTTCTAGCTCAAGCAACATGTGAGAATTTAAATTTTAACCCATTACAATGCTAAGCTAGTAGGTCACATTGTGGAAATGTGTGAGGTTGCATATCAACCCATATATAGGTCCTAAGTGACAGCAACTCCATTAAAACAGCAATGACATATGATAGATCTGACTCAAATGTATCTTTGAAACACTGGAGGCTGTCAGAACTCACCACCACTTCACCTGAACTTACTCTGAGCAAATGTCAAGTCAAACTAAGTATACCATGATTTAATGCACACCCACTTGCTCTATAACTCCAGCCACTGGAACTTGCAATGTGAGCTAACTGGAGCTCTCAGGTAATTCACCCTCGTAAATTCGCCTTGCATAGGCTTCCGAAAGGTTAAGTGAGTCAATTACATGTATTACAAATGCACGTGTAACAAAAACCATACTCACTGTTATATATAATTCACAATCGACTTGGCCCAGCAGAGTAAGGATCCATCGATTCCATTACACACAAGCAATGAAGGTGATCAAGTTGAGGCCAACAGTACAACCAACCCTGTCCATGACAGTCATACCTTTGCCACCTGGCACACTTAAAGCACTGAGTTGGCCACATGTGGAGAAATTCGGTCAGCAGGCCCAGTTTTAGATGGGAGGGGGAAGGGGAGTCTCGCTCTGAATACCACAAGCTCCACTATTTTTGGGCAGTAAAAATCCAGGAACATCTATATAAATCTACCAGGCCCTGGCTGACACACATACAGCCTGACACAGCCATACATACATTATTCAGCAATCGAATTCATGTAACAGGGTATAAAATAAGAACATTTTATTTATCACTGCAAAATGCATTGCACATTTTGCAGTAGATTGGTGCTCATGTCTTTTAAGGTACCAACATTCACATATAAGATTTATTCATCATTTTATCGCTGACAAAAAGAAATTCAAAAGAGGCATTTTCGATCCGAATAAAACCATAGAAAGTAAGGCAAGAGTAATCAGAAAATTGGCTGGGGCATACCAAATTAACTTGTGTACTGCAAGGTTATACGAATCAAGAAGCGCACACATTTCCAAAATATACAAATATAAGAACTCTATACAAATATAAGAACTCGAAAAAAGAAATTTAGCTTTGTCTGTTGTCGGCAAAAACAAACACATTATACACATATACTTGATGTAAATAAGTAGGGTAGGGTGATGCAGATTGCACTCAATGGGGCACCCCCCAAATGTGTTCCTATATATGAAAAAAAAATTCAGTAAAATTTTTTAGCTAAATCGGACAAATTTTAGAGGGTGCTACCGCAATTTGAAATATATCATTGCATTGCAATGGACGAAATCCCAATTTTATGGGTGGTGGGTGAAGGAAGTTGTCCTACAACTCGTGTGATGGTTTTTTTCTTCTTATTTAAGCTTTTCACTACTCTCATCACAAATCCATTCATATTTTGCCAATATGCGGTTATTTCACCCCACAGGGCACTCCCAAAACAACTAATTTTGCCCGATTTTTACAGCAGTAACGTTACACGCGGTATTAAATAACGTACCCAGGAATATAGGTACACACATGTAAGTTACATCATCTTATTAAGCAGGAAAAGAGCTTTAATTTGAATACCAACATTACTATGTTGCTATGTTCTACAGTATTACAGCAGTGCTTTGAATATTGAGAATTTTTGCAATAATTGTGAACAACAAATATGCTAATTCAACTGGGTAAGATGGACATATAGTATAGCAATGTTGGTATTCAAAGTAAAGCTCTTTTCATGCTACATCTGTTAAAGTTACTTTTATTTCTGTGACATTGAAACTGGTAATTTTATTAAATACCGCAAATTTGGTAAATTTTGACTATTTTGTCTTTGTTAGTCTGATGGTAGCAGCATGGAGAAGTAAAAAATAATCTTAATTTGCTTTATCGGGTGTTCTGACAACCAGACCCAAAAATTATGACCATGCCGCATTTGATTGGTGCGCCAGGTATAGTTGAACTCGCTACATACCAAATTATTGGGTATTTTAGCATTGAATACTAATGTTAATTTTCACGATTGGGTAGCCCCCTCTAATTTTCGTCCGATTGAGCTTGAATTTTTTTTCATATAAGATATTTCATATTACAAATTACAAACACGCTGTAAAGCCTATTACAGGTGGTGTCTTTTTCTCGAGTTTTTCAAGGGACACAAACCAAGACTGCAGTTGCGCCTATTCCCCGAAAGTAACGTGAGAGGTTATTCATTTGGCCGAGGAAGCCTTGTTGCCTGGCCTAAAAATAGCCCCCTAGGGACTGGCAGCCAAAGGCGGATCAATTGGGTGACCCAATTTCTAAGACAGACGGATCACCTAAGTCATTCCTGCAGGGAGTCATGACCTGTGGAACTTAAACGGTTTAGTGGTAATCTGAAAGACTGGAAAATTACCTGAACACCAGAACCAACTTCATCATAATGTCAGACAACCTATATTTAGTGGTTAAATCTTGAAGCAGGTTTCTTCAAGCCTGCCACTTGGGAAAAGTAAACTCAAGAGTGATGCTGCCAGTTCGCCATGTAGAATTCCAAGAAACTACTGCAGAAACTGGCGACATCACATTCTTGAAAGGCCCCAATTAGCGACTAATTAGGGATGTTACCCTGGACCACGAAGCGCCACACAAGGAATTTGACCATTGATTAATCCATCTCTACGCACCTATATTTTATATAACGCTGAATGTGACTTCGATGACAAGTCATCCTAGAGCTCTACCAGAGTAATTTCGCTCCGCGCTGCCAAAAAGTCACTGACCTATGTTACAGCAGCGGAAACGACCGAAACGAGTGACCACCTTGTGAGGTCATATCCCAATTGCTGCGCTATAATTATTTGATGACTCATATCCAGTGAGTGAGATCATGTCCTATACTTGCCATGCATGATGTATCAGCACAAGTCAGTGAGTGAGTCATGCATACTCACAAGTGAGGTCACATGTCTCCCAATGACAAATTGACCACCCACTTCAATAAGTATAGGACAGGACCTGCAGGATCAGCTGTAGCATCATTGATGGCCCCAAACAGCCCATCCCCCCCCCCTAAATCCCTGTAAATTAAAAGTTTCACTGATTCTAGTATAACTCAATGACCTGTTATTGGTATGAGTCACTGATTATGCCAAGTCAGAAGAATAGATTTTTGGCAAGACCCAGTTATATGAAAAAAGAGAATGGGGATTGTGGAGGGACTCCGAGGGAGAAATGTGAACTTTTGACAGCTGAGTATTGTGAGCAGTGAGCGAAACACCGTCTATTGGCAAGTGCAATACATCAACCCAGTTGCAAATGTGAGATGGCTACAACTGGAACACCAGGATGAGGGTTTAGCACACTTCTAGGCCTACAGCTGCCACTCAAACATCCAAGGCTCAAGCAGAGACTCACTGAGACTGGGTGAGAGGAATACAGTGCATTTCATCTCAGCAATTTCGTGCCCTGGAGGCCTGGGCAAACTGAGAGAAGGTTGAAGATCTGCAGGGGCCTCTTTTTTTTTTCTTTTTTTACTCCATCTACTTTTTAAATGGCTTGCTCATGCAGCTGGCTTCATGAGCTAAATCAGGACAAACGTGGTCCTGTTCAATGGTCATTGACCGCTTTATTCTTCTGCACTGCTGTTCTGTTACAGTTAATACTTTTTGTCTTCATCGGGAGCAAGCAGCATCAGGTGAAACCCAAGAAATTCACTCTCACCATAATACATTCATAAATTATGCCATTCAGGTAGCAACAACTTATGAGAGGAAAACTTACTAATACACTGACTTCCTGATGAAAACCATAGAGCCACTGAGTGTATGATTCAATTGCAAGTAGCCTACACAAAAGTCAACGCAATCACAGCCAGGGAGTGTCGAGTGATTTCATTATATATGTCATCAATGAAGTCCCTAAGGTCCTATCTTTACAGGGACCCTCTTTTACAGGACCTATCTTTACAGGTAATATTTTTACAGGCCCTCTCTTTTACAGGTCCTCTCCTTTACAGGTCCTATCTTTTGCAGCTTCTATCTTTTATAGGTCTGGTGTTTATAGATACATAGATAGATAGATATGGTAAGTGCAGCCCTCTAAGCCTAGTTCTGGGCACTCACGTGGGTTTGATTGATGAGATGGGAGCGAGAGCGGCAGTCCTCGACATGTTACACATTTACCCCAATGTGAAGGATCTTTTACTTGCCCAACATAGACACTGATACAAGGGGCCGCCAATTTAACATCTCACCCGAACCTCATCCAGCTGGGATTTTGCTCATGAAGGTACACTGAAAATTTTGGGTTCCCCACCCGGGGTTCGAACCCTACACATGCAGGCAAAGACCTTCAGTAGAGCAGGCAGACACCTAAGCCACTTGGCCACCCAGCTGCTTACATTGTCATTGGGAGACATGTGAACCCCTGGTAAGTGGTATGACTCACTGACTTGCGTTGATAAAATGGCAAGTATAGGATGTGACCTCACCCGATGAGTCATCACATGGCAAGCATAGGGATATGACCTCACAAGGTGCATTTTGATGCAATTTTAGCAAGCACTCATATTTTCATGGCAGTATTTCCATACTCAGCAGGATCTGGTGTCCATAAAGTAAGCCAAGCTTAATTGCCCTCAGGCTCCTTTCAAAAATCCTCTATAAAAGCATACAAAAAGTGATGTAAGCCCACCAAATTAGTACCAACAGATCAACACCAAAGAAAGTAGAGTGCCCGTGCGCTGAGGAGTCCTTCAAGGCTGACAATGGAGGCATGAGTGACATCTACCTTTAGAACCTTGACTATTGCTTACCTCATATATATACGGGAATTGCACAGCAAAGGTAGATTGTAACATTGTGCTGGCTGCGATCAATTATATGATGACATCTTATCTGAAAGAGTTGGTATATGACATAGGGTCAAGATCAGACAAAATAATATTAGATATTCCTTTAATCCATAGACTTCCAAGTTCTTGGTATGGCAAATATATATATGATATCAGAGTTCAAGACAATAGTCCAGATCCTTATAGCAGATTATCTCATTCTAAGATTCTCCTCCTATCATGATATACCAATGCCAATCCCAAGCAACTCGTGACAATCTGGCAGAATAACCAAGCAATTATCTGACGTAATATGAACTTCCATCTTCAAACTACTTTCCCTTTATTGTCCAGTCCTGACTGCAGTTAAAAATACTTTTTTTTCCATAAATAAAAGCCACCATCTCAGGAAATGCCGCAGTACACAGGGAAACGGAACTCGTGATTACATTTCCCATCCACCATGTTCGTAAGGTGGAGACTATTTATCTAGGTTCTGTTTTTTTTTCAATAAATTATTTCTTGCTCAGTTTTGATGAAATAATATAATATATATATTCTTCCTGGGCAGACCTAGAATTAAATAATTTCTGGTGGGGGTATTTCTTAATAAGGTGTCGCTTGATTAGGAATGAATATTTGGATACTTTACACGCTGAAAATTTAATTACTGCTGCCGTCACTGTGAAATAAATAATTTCCCACCGAGGAAACCCCAAGCCCCCCATCCCGATTATCAAATGGTCACCCCCTATTAAAGTGTAATATGACATCTGACACTTCTATAGATGATCATAGGTCTTTCATGAGGGGAATTACCCTATAATGTGACTATAATGAGACTATAATATGACTATGATCACAGACGAAGCAAGAATCCCTCAGAAGTCCAGCACTTACCTTGGCAAAGCAAAAGTAGTATCTTTCTGGTAACAATGAGATGACAAAAGGCCTGATTACATGAGCCCCAAATCAGCCAATGCATCCAGTGCACTCCAGCTTCAAGGTCACGACAACTGTTTCTTGGCTTATCACAACTCAAGGCCAAAGCAATTGTGACGTTATTTCTATTGACACTGCCCTCAGATTAGCACCAGGCACTGAAGTGTCACTATTCAAACATTGACTTGCAGGTGACCTTATCAATCTTGATCGTGTCTAGAACTAGAAGTAATAGATTTATATGAACTACATAGTGATCAGTGGTAACTCATTTCATATGCTCAATCAAATTACAAGAAACAAATCATTGATAGACCTTAAACATAGGATCGGAAGCTAATAAATTTTTTTATAGTACAGTTTGGGAAGGACAAGTTAGTAAATTTGGTTGTCTGAGAAGACCAATGATGTCACTACAGGTCCTGTCCTGTCTTTTGCATTGAAATGAGTGGACAATCTTCACTTTGAGACATGTGACCTCACCAGTAGGTGGAATGACTCATTCATGGATAATATTGCAAGTATAGGATATAACCTCATGTTACTTCATTTGATAGTTGCGTGGGCCGTGGCTGAGTGGTTACGATTCAGACCTGCTCCACTGAAGGTCTTGCCCGCATCGGTCCGAACCCTAAATTTTCAGTGGACATTCAAGAGTAAAATCCCAGCTGGATGTCGTTCAAATCGGACAATTAATTGGTATCCCCTTGCGTAAATGTCTGTGCAGGGTAAGTAAAAGAACCCTCACATGGGGTAAATTTGCAACATATTAAGGACTCCCACTTTCTCTTCCATCTCATCAATCAACTCTCATGAAATTGCTTCATTTTTCAAAGCAGTGGAGACAATCATCTCTCAGAGCATCTTCAAGACAATGATACCAAAAATACATCATTTTGCTTTCCCATTCTGTATAAAAGCACCTTTAAATGGGATTCTTTAGAAGTAGTAAGAGACATACAACATGCCACAATTGCCAAATTCAGGCAATATTTATCTTGGAATACTTCAAAGATACACAGTTCCATACAATCTCATATTTGAGGAATAAATTAATGCACTACAGTCACATTGTTTCAGGTTACAATATGTTTATAAATTTTCAAGATTGTATCCATATTTTTCATTTTGTTTACAAAATTTTGCCAGCTACTCTGCTCTTTCAGCACTTATTAAAATGCTAGTCATGTAGACATTCCTTTTTTTGAAAATTTTCTTTTTTCTTTCATTAAACTCAGCTTTTTGGCTTTTTTTGTCAGTAGTACCAAAAGAGTAAAACTCCCAAGGACACAGAGCATTGGATCGCTAAAATGTGAATAATTCGTCTTTTTTTCTCCATTCTTGCTGAACTAGTTCTGCAATGTAACTCTTTACAGAGCTTCACAGTCTCTTAATCCCCCACTATTCTGGTCAGTAGTATGACTAAGTTTTTCAGTTCAAGGACAGTCATCAAAAAATCTCCTGGCCCCTGTTACTACTCTCAACTCTTTCTTTCCCTCTGCTTTTCTTTCTTTCCTGATTTCCTTTCTTTCATGTTCTTCTTATTTTTGGCAACAGTTCAAGGCCACACAGTGAATATAGTGATAGCCCAAAGGAAATGCCTTATCAAGGAATAACTCGGCTGTAGCCAGAAATACCATCAAGTAGGAAATGTAGAAGCTCAGGATTGAGGGCAGCCCAAGACAAATTGCACCTGCGTCTTTAGTCGGCAATCCATGTGCAGAAATATTCTTTGTAATATAGATAGTGCATGCCATATACATACATACTTTATCACTACGGGTAAAACTTAGAGGCTGAGAGATTACAGTCCAGGTCTGCTCCGCTGAATGTCTTATAATTAACCTGCATGGGTTCAAACCCCGGTAAAGAGGAATCATAAATATTTTCAGTGGACCTTCAAGAGCAGAACCCCAGCTGGATGCTTGGATGAGATGTCATGTTAAATTGGCGGCCCTTTGCTTCAGGGTCTTTAGCGGGGCAAGTAAAAGATCCCTCACGTGGGGTAAATGCGTTATCATGTGTAACATGTCTGCTCTCTCTCCTATCTCATGCGAGCACACCATAACCAAGGGTGCAACAATAATATATTCAAGAGTTTTCCAGGTGTGAGAATTATTTGTTTCACAGTGACAGAAACTATTTATTTCAGAATGTGACATCCTCAAATATTTGTTTCTTTTAAAACCAATCAACAGCAGAAATTATTAATTTTTTAAGACTACCAAGAAACTCTAGAAAGTATTTAGTTATTTCACTTAAAACTAGGCAGAAATGAAATATCATTCACCCTCAAAAATAACAAATAAGGTGAATATCTTGACTAAATTTTGATGGCAGATTTTCCAGAAACCTTATGTGGATGGCAACTGTTTGATTAGGATGTCACTGAGTGCAAGAGCCTTGAGGAAATCCCTTCCAAGTGAAGTTTGAGCCGGTGGAAGTTTTGTGTGGCAGGAGCTGGGAGCTTGCTGGGAGCTTATGGCATTGGAGAAATCATGGCATGGTAGGCAATTATGCCCAGGGGCAATGAAGCTGCCCAGCTAAGTATCCATTCATCATGATGGGGAGGCTGCTGGAAGAAGGGACACAGATGCAGCAGTGATGCAATCAATAGCAACATCCCATCATGGTGGAACTGGGTCAAGGCCATCAGAAACTGATGCTGCACACTCCAAGGACAAGCATTCTTGCAATATGCCACTTTTTATGCATCCAATTTGTCATAGCTCTGTTGGACTTCATGATTGCCCCAAGCAGCAACAAACTGTCAAGATTCTTAAGGGTGAGAGCGCAATGACGACCATGAGGCTTCATCGCTAAATTCTGCATTCATTATTGGCTTCCATGGATTTCCGAGACACAGATATGTCCATCATTTTTTCATTCATTCAAACTCAATATCCAGATAATTAAAAAAAATATGTTTGTTAGTTATACGTATTCATAACTGACTTGGAGCAACAATTAATTACATTTCTGGTGTCCTTCGCCATCAGTAAATAATTCCTTATTTTGTAAATAATTCCTTATTTTTCCCGATGACTAGAATTATTATTAAATTTATGCTACTACCTTCTCCGTACTCTTATTTTCATATAGACCCATATGCAAAGGAAGAACACAATACAAATTGAATCACGAAAGGCTCAGAATTCATAAAATGTAAAATAACCACATATATGATAATTGTTGTTCGGTTATATTGGATCAAAAGCTTAACTTCAGTATTAACTCCACCTGGACACCTCATTATTGATTTATCATCCTTCAAATAGGCCTACCCAAATAACTTGATATGCTTACTCCTGTGGACCATGGATCTACTATAACTCTATGACTGGACTAATATATATGAACTGCACATAAATCTGACTGCCATGAGGTAGAGTTGTGATCTCGCAAACAAATATTTTATCCTGGGATTACTTTCCATACTTATTGTGTAATACCCTTTAAAACCTCTAATTGCATGTCAGGGACACAGGTTGGCAACAATTATGGGTTTCCTCTGACCTTCAAAACATGACAATAGAAATATTCTATTTTCACAAGTTAACAATTTTCATGAAAAATGCACCCAAGTTGTAAAACCCCAATAAACATATACCCCTGTATTGATGGATATTGTAATCATGGGTTCAAGGACACAGAAAAGTAATAATTCAACCATAAAGCTATGAAGCATATACATGTGAAAGTTTTCATATGCTGAAAAATAATTCAGTTACTTCTTTTCAGCATAAGCATAAGTGGCACACATTTTGTGACCTTGAAATTTGCCAATTTCTATTCCCAAGTTAATTGAAGATACACACAAAAAGATAATTTCAAAAAGAAATTGGCCAGGCAGGTGCATAAATACATTATCTTTGTGCAGTGCAATTTCTTTGGAATAAATTAAGTAATAAATAATTTAGCAAAAACATCGGGATATTCTACTTAGTTGGTCTTGGTAACTGTTAATTTCTAAAATTTAGTTTCATATTGAGGATTTGTAGTTTGCTATGTCATTGATATGACGACTAATCATGCAGATTTGGGAGTTTTCGAAAATGTGAAAATGGCATCAGACAAAAATTGGGGTCAACTAATTACATTCAAAGCAATTGAGTGAATGCATAGAACATACAATAGGCGATAAAGTCCTTTTCAAAGTTACATGATTTAATGTCAGGAGAGATCAAGCCATTTATCTGGAGGAGTCCATAAAATATTCTGATCACATGACCACAATTATGTTCTATTGGAAGGGTTCCAAGACCCTTCTGTACTGAAACTGGTCCTGATTAATTAAGACCATCTGGAGGGAACTACTGCCCAAGGACAGAATGATAAATACTTTACAGCAAATTGTAGAGTTAAGCTATGAAAAGGGGAAATAATCATTTTTTGAAACTGCTTCACCTTATATCAATCACGTAAAAAAGATTCAGGAGGAATTGTGATGAACATCATTATTAACATCTCATAATCCATTTCTAATCAATTAGTTTAGATTGCCAGGCCTATTAAAAGACTATTTCAAGATCTAATCATTATACGTATGCCGCCAAGGGGAGGAGTTGTCTCTGGACAGAGGGACTGCATTGTTCAATTGACAAGGACTGACAGGTTGCTGATTGCCATAGCTCTTAACCAAGTTGCCTTTGATTGCAGGGATCCATCTTTTCAAAATATTTCATAAGGTTTTATTTTCTAGACTAACATGCATATTAGTATGATATCATTATCCATTGAGCTGTAACATTTCTCTCATCTTTTTCAAATAAGATCACAATGTACCATGACGCCAAAGCAGAGCTAGCACACTTTAAGTGTTTAAACTTACCAGGTCATCCACACTTTCGAAAGGAAAAAGGATCACAAAGTTGAAATTTTACTGTTCATATAACCAGCAAATTAAGAGCCGACATCCTCTTTCAAAAGGTAATTACAAATTAATCAATGAAGTCGATAATTAATTACCCATAATTTCTCCCAAATTATGTGTTACATTTAAATAGAACTTTAGGTTATTGCCTTTAGTCCAAAGAATCCTCTTTATTGAGCCAATTATTGACATAGACATTATAATAAGTCTAAAAGTGCAAGCGAGCACTTTCAACATGATCACCTCGGCACTGAATAATTAATAGTGAAAGAAACGGCTTCGAATGGGATTTTATCATGACACGGACTCAACAACCTCCAAGTCAATTTCTCTGGTCGTTAAAAACTGACATTAAAAACTGACACTCATTCCCATCAGGCCAGTGAACTCTCCTAGTAACCAAATCATGATCTAGAAAGTTGCACTGCAGGAGACAAGAGGCAGACTTAAAGAAACATGATGCCCTCAACTTCAGAAGTTAAATTGAATACTTGCTTCAGTTCTTTTTACCCTAGATATATCTCTTTCGCATTTGTCCTAAAGTCATAAATTATTACAACTTATCAAATATTAATTAATCAGTGATCCCTGATTCAGTTTCTTTTTTTTTTAAAGCAGGACATGAAGAATTATGAACCTAAAAGACTGTCTCGCAAAAGTATGATATTGCAGAAAGTTTCTTTACTCACTAACAAGCCCTTGAAGGTCATGCATTCAGAGATTGAATGTGAAAATTACAGATGTCGATGATGAAGCAAGAACGGCAGAAATGAAAATGAAGCTGAGGCTACTTCAAAAAGCATGTCACGAATCACGATTATGCAACAGAACAAGCACGCTGAACAATGGCCCAAGGCATTTGCATTTATCTGTCAAGAGTTTTGACAACTTTTGGAACTGCCTATTGTGCAGCAATTTTGCAACCTGTGTTGCTCACTTTTTCATTTGGACTGTGTGTAGGCCAGAATTACCAAGAACTGAAACAATAATCTGGAAAATCTTTCAAACCCAACGCGAGACAATGGTACAAATTGCATAAGCCCTGGCCATACAGGTCAAAGTCATCAGCTGAAGGTGCGCATGGACTGCGGCCTCTGATCTGGACCATCAGCTGGTCAGTCACCTTTGACCCTGATTGGCAACATCCACAGCTTGGAAACATTCCATTCCAGCAAAATGGGTTTCCATCCCACGCATCCATAAATCAAATCAAGAATCACTCTATTTATAACTATTGTCTATTTATAGTTGACCAATTTAGTGTATTTAGGGGAGCATAACAAAAACAAACCAGCCCATCTCAAACAACGTGATTTTACAGATTTGTAAATCAGATCAAACTGCAAATTTATTAACCACAAGATTGGTGTAAATTTGACCACGAGTAAACACAGCCTGGCACTTGATGGCTTCATATCTAATGTTGATGTAAAGACTTAAGGAGAGGAATTCTGGAAAAGCCAAAGTTACGTAAGCTTTATCGGAAGAATGGCAAAAAACGGCGTAACCAGGAAGGCCAGCCAACCAATCAAAAATCAACCCAGGGCTTAAAAAATCTAAAGAGAAGTGATTTGCCTCCATAACTCCAGAGATAATCTTGTCATTCCAATAAATCCAGCTCATAGGGCAGTCATTCTGCGGGTAACAAAAGATGTACATTGTATCAGTTCTTCAGATAACCTGCAAAGTCATCAATGTGTCATTCTGAGTGGCTATAGGAAGAATGTTAATGCTCAGTTTTTATCTCAACTGATAAAAAGCATGCTCGACCACACACCTGAGTGGTACTTTATCTTTTCAATGGCCATTATCCGTACACCTGGCAGGTAGAAATTACCTGGGCCAGTGCAGATGTCTGGAGCACAAACCAGGTAACCGCTATCGGTCAACCACCCGAAAAGTTCTTTCTTTCATTTTCTCTTTTTCAAGAACTGGAATGACTGTGATTCAGAAAAGCTTCGTTAATGCAAACAAATCCAAGTCCAATTATTCGTAAAAAATCCAACAACTAGATCTCTAACCATATTTTCACATAAGACACAATGTAGCAACTTTACTTCTAAAATTATTAAACATGCACCATTTTGCCTGACACATCAGAGTTTTTCAATCCCACAGTATATAGTACTATATACCCTAAACGAACAATACCAGCACTCGGTACAACTGGCTAGATAACGATCGTTATGTAACAATCATCACAAAGCACATTATCTACAATAATGAAGCAAACGACGTACTCGTTAGGCCCTTGACCATTATCACTCAATGTAATTTTTCATTAATAATTCTTTATCTTTTCGCTTTTATCTTTCACAATCAACAAAAATAGATAAGATAAAGAAATCCATTGTCCGTTCACTAAAATCACTAAGAGCTTTCAATATACGATCCTATCATTAAGACAAGTGATGGAGAGATAACCAGACATACTGTTAGATACCATTGAAGGAAGCTAACAATCTTACATTCAATAAATTGATGATACCAAACACATAGTGAGACTAACAGCCATCTCCCACGCTAAAAAAGAGAACTAGAATAAAATAAAAAGGCAAATTTCAAGACATGGAAGACATTCCCACTCAGACATTGACTTTTTAATTCATGAAGGCGGGCTATTGAGAATCAGACAGTAAATCGAGAATCGTGCTCTTCGTGTAATTGAGGCAGGGACGTGACTCACGAGGCAGGCCACAACGAGATGGGCAAACACATGCACAAGGTAATTGTAAGTGTAACTATGCCACACAGCCACAGCAAATATTTTCATCCAATGCCTTTCCACAAAATTTAACCACAAGACGTTACTTCAACATAAAACTTACAATTTCTAAGTGAAATTGCAATTTATAACAGAGGATGTCCAGAGAATTATCACATATCTCCAAAGACACAGATATTTGAGAAGAACAATTTCAGAATTTTACACATTTTTTAACCAGATCAGATTCCATAATTTGGATGTCATGAATTTCTAATAATTTTTAATAATAAGACAGATTAGACAAGGGAGTAAAATGTTGCGACTTACATGATCTGTTCCCAGGGAGGCCGAAGAAGTATGTGACAGAAGACTTGTGAGAGCTTGTCAATTTGGTGAAAGTGGCCTATAGTTTCTTGGTGAGTACACACACGGCAAAAATGAGCCATTAAGTAGTGGAGAACTGCGTTGTGGTGCTGAGGCAAGCCCGTCCTCAGGTGAAGAATTCTTTGCCGACACACCTCATCCTCTGGCACCCCTGAAACAGCAAGAGCAATCAATTTAACCTACAAATACTTCAAGATATATATTCATGAATGGATTAACATGCAGGTGACAGTAATGCCCTTATGTGAAAGTCTTGCAGTGAATCGGTACTTTGGCCTCGACATCTTTAATAAATAACACTCCTCAGAGACACAGGTCTACAGATTCTAAATTTATCTCATTCTTCTCCCTTTAAGTACTGTTAACCAGGTGATGGTTACTCTTAACACTTTCCAAAAAGAGATTGACATTCTGTTTTAATAAGAAGTTAAAAGATATGCAAGAGATTAAATATCGTAAACAAGTGCCTTGACACTTACTGGCAGCTTCTACAAAATGTGGATAAAGTTTTTCTGGAATGACTGGGTTGGGAAGTTCCCTTAAGTATTTCTTGAAGGTTCCTGCTATGCAGATTGTTTCATAATTTGACAAGTCCATGCGGAGAATATCACCTGGAACATAAAAACATACACAATAGAGAAAGGCCAAAATCTTCAAAAGTGAAAGGGACTGTCATACTTCATGCATTGGCATATTAAATTGTGAATTAATCCTCAAGCACTTAATTCATGACACCATAACCTTCACTCCCGAACCTGTGCTTACATATCTTGGACACTAGAATATACTGGTAACACCAATGGCAATAGGCCAGTGTCGACAAATGCTGTGATTAAACATAATGGCTGCGAATTTAAAAGATATTAAAGTTTTTCAGAAAACAATTAACAGACTTGATACTTACTAGATGAATTGAAGGCACGCTTCAACTGGCTAATACTTTCTGTAGAGGCAGATGTTCGGTATATATCAAACATATCGATTCCTGAAAGTTTAAATATTTGGGTTACTACGAAGATCACGAAAAAGTGCAGTTCAATGGCCACGTCAATATTACTTTACTCTTAATTTTTTGCTTCTTTGATTTATTAACAAGCTAGAACAGAAAAGACAAATCTACACTGTCTGGCATGCTCATTCCAGAAGCAAGAACCAGACACCTCAAAAAAGTTTGGAAAAAAAAACCCCCAATGGGTTGCTGAGCTCTTCTGAGGATAAGCCACAGACTGCTGACTCACTCCCTTAATCTTTACTCTCATTTAGCAGATGTGAAAAACTTCACAACCTTGACCACATTTTAAGTGGGTAAGGCTTCTGACATAATCTCACCACATGATCACAGACAGCATATCTTACCACTACAAAAGAACTGTTATATGCTATACATGGTACAAGAAAGTGACTTCAGCAACTGACATTTTCCAGTAGTACACTGTAAGAAGTATTTTCCCCCCAACACTGGCTGTAACCTTGACCACATTTTACATGGGTTTGGCTGTCTGCAATTTTTCTCACCACAGCTATATAGGTTTCTTGGCTAACCAGTGTAACCACAAGTATTCATCTCTGGGAATCTCTGACATACTACAAGAAAATACTATCACCACAAGATACACAAAAGCCACACACTTTATATACAAGCAGTATCTCACCATTAGACTGAGCCCTTGATTCAAGCTCCACCACACACTTGACGACTACATCAGGGGCAACCTGATTCGATGGGTTGAACTGCT
Organism: Platynereis dumerilii; assembly: GCA_026936325.1. Lineage (NCBI taxonomy): Eukaryota > Metazoa > Annelida > Polychaeta > Phyllodocida > Nereididae > Platynereis > Platynereis dumerilii. The sequence goes on from JAPTHN010000001.1 coordinate 161,544,236, forward strand.
CTTCCAAACTGGCACCAAATATGGTAGCTGCAACAAATCAAGCAACAAATTACCATTAAAATGTCATACCTTGCAAATTTTGAAAATTTCCATCAATAGAACGAATGCATTTCACTCACAAAATATATATCAGCAAACCAACAAATAGTGAAAATTTAATTAGAAGGTCAGCTGGAGTCAGTATTCTTTGACAACCTCTATTAGCATGAGGAAATATAAAGACTTGGAAGAGCCCAGTAAATCACAGGAATCCTACTCACATCCACAGAAGCTTCTTCTGCGATGTCGCGTCATGAAATCAACATCACAACGAGGCAGACTCCCTGCAGCACATTGACGGTGACAACAAAGCCCACACACTGAAAAAAAGTTAATACTCTTTGATTAAACAGTACATTATTTTGTGACTCCTTCCCCACTTTATCACATCTTCAGGTTATTTTATACATGTATCATCAGAATAGAGCCCTGGAGATTATAGCAATGAGCTTGAAAATTTCAAAACGACTTCCTCACAGATATCATAAAGGGCTCTTGAAACAAACTTAAATCAGAGATGTCAATTATCCACACTTGATTCTGCAGCCCCTTTAATAGCACTTCAGCAACATGAATTACTTAATAATATGAAATCAGGGAGGAATTTAAGTCGTCACCATCTGTCAATTCTTTTGCGCAATTCTTTTGTCAGTCAACTTCCAGGTGCAAATCCTGCAGAATTTGATTTCCTTTCTATTCTATTAATGAGGGATTGTGCGCATCTCAGAAAGAGACTAACAATGTTGCAAAACGAACCAAGGAAACGACTTTCTGCTAATTAGGTAAATTGAATTATCAGAAACCTCATTATGACACACAAGCTAGAAGCAAGAGCAATGAAAGTAAGTATATCACCACCATCACCGAATCTTGCAGCCATATCTTATGGAATTCTTACCTCGACATTGTAGACCTTGTCGCTGAAGACCTAACAAGAAACGACCACACATGTGACACCGCTGAACGCTCGAGAAGTTATTTTCCTTCAAGTCGTGGTCCTGCCTAGACATACCTGCAACAAAGGACACAAAATTACTTACATATAACATCCTACATTGTGTCTATAAATATATACAAGATTGCCAGGAGCTTCTTCAAGCTTCCAAGAAACCTGCAACGTGACAGCAGTCATATAATGTCATTTGTAACAAGAAAAGGTTTTACCGAAAAGTAGCATCATTTAATGGTTATTTGAGAACACTAATTTTTCAGCATTTCGTTGCACTGATAAGACTTGTAACAAGACGACAATGATATTGAAATTTATATATTTGGAAGCCGTCAAATTCAATATGCCGCGGCTATGGCACTGTTCGAGAAACTTGATAGGCCTATATAAAATTCTATAAAGCATTCTTTGATCAGAATTATGCCAATTTTGTACTGTTTTTAAATACAATAAATTATTTCAAGAGGTTCACTTTTTAAAAGCATTTATTAGACAGTAAAGACTTGAGTTTCGTGTACCCAAAAGCTGCATTGAGAAACTTTCTAAACGATCATCCAATAATCATATTGTAAATTGATGTCACTATGAAGAAGTCCGACCGACATCTCTGAACAGACATGGCGGTAAAGTCTGAAACTGAACAGTCTCAGCCACTCCCAGGCTGCATTAAATACTATTCACAGCCACTAAGCCAACCAGTGCAAGTCTGTAGATTATAGTCAGTTGTACACTTGAGGGCTATGACTGGTGGGTTTCTAGTGGGTCACACAGCTGAAGCTATAGTAGTTTAGTCTATCTGACTTGAGGCACTTACAGCAGCTAAATATTGGAAGTCAGTATTGACTCTAGTGCTGAGACTAGGGCTCCTTTTCAACAAGCCCTACTCCAAAGACCACAGGAGATAGCTTCAAGAGGACAGAGCTGGAGACTCCAGCAGGGAGGGCACCAAGGAGCAGAGGGTGTTCGGTTCAACCTTGACCCACAGCAGCCCCCACATAATGGCTAGTCTCTTCATAATCCCATGACTTTTTCACTCCAGCCCTTTTTACCCAACCCTTTTTAACCTTCAGCCTTTTTAGACTTTTTTATTTTCTGACTTTTTTTTCACTCTAGTCTTCTCAGTTTCCAAACTATGTGTGCCAGAATGAACCAGAATGGAACTCTGAAGTGACTAAGTGCAGTTCTCCACTAAAAAAGAAATTAAAACCTTCCCTCTATTCTAGAACGAGAGAGCAAAGTTTAAACAACTAAATCCAGCTCAAAGAGCATTCCAAAATCATCTAAGTGAAGGAAGGTCTTAACGTGCAAAAGCTTATGTATCGAAACAATGATATATGTCTATATCAGCTTCAAGCATATGAAAAGAATTCGAAACTAGCTGTCGGTTTAACTGTTAGTCACAGGTTTAAGCAAAACCGCCATAATTATCATTCTAGATGGAACTTAATGAGAATGTCGGACTAGAATGGATCTGCGGAACAGGTGAATATGACAACCTCATTAACTGATACAGTCAATATCGTCATCTCGTTTTTTTTTTATGCAAGAAATTTGCGGAAGAGACTGAAGACATTTCACACGGCTATTTTCCTTTAGAGAATTAATAGGTGATTACATGAGTGGCCATCAATGATGACACTCCCCCCCCCAACCGGAAAAAATAAAAATACCGTGCAAGCACGTAAACCCCGCTGGCTCTGTGTGAAGCCATTGAGACCAGTCGGATACTGTTACATGCATACTAAAGTAATAAATTCCAGTATTGTTTGCAAAGAAAAATGAGCATTAATAAACACTTGAAAAGGGCATTGGTTTCACATTGGTAAATGGCATCATATTTTGGCCTTTTAGCTTGATAATCTGTGAAATAGCATTTTTTCCCAAATTTGATGAACTTTGTTACCAGAACTATTAATTCATATGACCAGTCCTTACCATACTACCTTTACTACTACAGTAGATTAAAAAGTCAAGATAAAAAGTTTGTAGATAATGCAGTTCTAGAGCTTTAACAGATTGAAAAAGTTGCATCAATAATTTACGCCAAATGGAAGAGCCTTTTGGAATGCCTGCAGAGATAAATCAAGATGAGAGATACCCCTTAAAGGTATTCAAAGCCACTTCCTGGACCCCAGATATCATGTCTGGAAACAATCAAGGTCGTATCTTTCATGAAATCCCAAATATTAACATTTGAAAAGCAACTTTCATATGACAAAAAAGCCATAAAAACAGTCTGTTTTGAAAATATTTCTAAACTAAACTGTTCAAGATATTGAGCTGAAACTATTCAAACATCTATTACACTACTAAAGGCTAGTTTGAGAAATGTTTGAGACGAATCTAAGGGGGTCAAGCGGAAAAATTTCCTGAAATTTATTGAACTAACATGGAATTACGCACATCTAATTGCTAGAAATGCCAGGAAACTTGTCATTCCCATCTGCATGACAAAATAAGATAACAGGCAAAATTTGAATGAAATATGAGCAAAACAAAGTGAGTTATGCTTGACGAAATCCCCAGCTACCCGTCACGTTGAGGACTGCAGTACCCCGTAGGCTACTACATAGCCAGCGGGGTAAAAAGCAGTGGTCTTTTTTCTTTCTTTTTTTTCCTCATCCCATCATGGCAATCTGGTAATGTCCAAATACACTTGTCTCATTAAAGTTCAGCAGAAGTTCCTTCCTGCAACATTCCTCTGACCTTTACGTGGCTTGTCTTGACCTATAGGTGTCTCTGCCAACTGATCTGTGGTCCCTACAGGGGACTACTTGATATTTCTGCAGCACTGTGTTCACAGGAAACACTTTTTTTGTGCAACCAAGAAGCTTTTGCCTGTACCAGTTGAGAATCTGTGCCATCCAAGCATACCAAACAATGCTCTAGACTTGCCTAAGAAGGGATCCATGTCATAACAATAACCCTGTGCACTTCCGCTGCTTCAGGATAGCACACTGACAGAGACATTTAGGCCTCACATGCTATACCATGCAAGCATATTATATACTTCACGACAAACAAAAAGAGACTTTTCAAAGTTGCATGAAAATTCTACACCACAAGGACACAATGGTCAAGGAAAGTAAAGAAAGATAGAGCAGCGAAGGGCACACATTATCTGTACTTACAATTCCATTACTTGTCTGGCATTTAAAATAGCAGCACATCAGTAAATTTGCGATTAATTTTGCAGCCCTAGCTAACAACTAAATCGCAAATTTATTGTTATCGCGATATCAAGCAGGGCAATAATATCATCGCACAAAGGGCGATAAATTATTTGCAAAAAAATGTCTGCATTCATGCCCAAGAATTGGAATTTCTTTTCATGAAATTCAAACATTTTGCCTCAATTTTGGCGTTTACAGGCAAATCTCTTGTTTGTGAATTTATCGCATAATTTATCAACATCGCGATATGAAACATAGTCATCACATATCGCATCTCAGCCTATTATCATGCAGCCCTAATAACGTCAAGGAATTGTAAATGCTCACTCTGCTGTTTGAGGATATCTATTTCACTAAATTTTTATTTCACAACAGGCCCAACTTTCCGTGGAGTGAGTGGGTGAGTTTGTGTTTTACGCCCCATCAGCACCCGTGTGGGCTATTTAGAGGCAACAACTTTCCGTGGAAATTAATTATCAATTTGTCATAGGGTAATTTATAAGTGACCTCACAGAAGAGTTGACTAACACTGATAACATGACAGGTATAGGATTTGACCTCACTTGCTAGATATGAGCCATAAAAATAATATGGCAAGTATAGGGGATGATCTCACAAGTAGCATTGTGGTGCACATTAGTAAGCTCTAGAGTTCCTTGGCTGTAAGTATTATTTCAATCAGACTCCATCAGAATCATGTTAAAATCTCATGCCTCTTGTAAAGCTATATCATATTGCTGGTAACAAGATTCTCCTTTAGGTATCATTTCTCAGAGCGGTTTAATTACAACATATCCTTGGAGACTTGTCTATTTGTAACTCTCTGCCAGCTCTAAATTTATCTCAAAATGACATATCTTGGATACTATTACGCGATTCACGTGTTCAACACTCAATATCAGTTTGGACTGTCAAATATCTCAAATGTCAGAGCTGTGTGACACACAATGAGTCATGACTGCAACTAATTTTACACCAAACACAAAAATTCTTTTAAAATCTAGATATTTAATTGTCTGTACCATTGCTTGGCTGGAAAGGACTCTCCAACAGGTTATTTAGTCATTTTTCCAAGCAAAAGATCTTAAAAATTAATGAGGTCTAAAAACTACTTGAAATGGCCAGCCAGACATTCATGGCATCCAAAATTGATCAATCAAATCCTCTCCAAGAGCCATATTTGGTGGAAGAAAAGATACTAATTGGTTATCGCTACAAATTATAATCTTTTATTCATCTCCAGCTGTGCTTCAGTAAGGTATTATTTTCCAAGACATGGGTCGTCTTTTGGTTTCTTGGTGCTGCATGTACGCGACCCTCCCATGTCATTTTATGCAACAACAACAATTTTTGCACTGATTACTGTGATCCAGCTTAAAGGATAGACAGACACACAGTGATAACTCTAACGAGAAAATTATATTCTATATATCCCATAAGGCGAAATAATGAGACCTGGGTCATAAGTATGCTTAGTGACAAGACATCGAAGACAATCTGCAGATTTGCAGATATAGGACATTGACTGACGAATAATCTCTATTCTAAATGGTATCAGAAATAAGATATCACAATAAGATATGATTTTATATATATACACACACATATTATAATATATACACGAAATGGGATAACTAAATCACAGCAGCAAGAAATGAGGTGAACTAGAAACAGATATTAGCCACAAAAAAAAAAAAGGTTAAGAAACTTGAGAAGCCACAAAGATTGAGCTTCTTCTGTTCAAGCAGACAAGCACTCTCGAACGATTTACAGGAGTCCAATTGGAAGTGAGTGAAAAGAAATCCTAATATATTCAGGATAATATATCCAGGATAATACCATCCAATAAATTGATAATTAAAGCAATGACAAGAGTGTATTAAGAGTTTGTGCATGCTGATAATTAGTTGATCCCTTTTCAAAGAATTGGCAACACATAAAAAGATCATGTTTAACGCCAACTGAGCACTTAGTGAACACGCCATCTGAGCACTTAGTGGACACTTTGTGTATGCCATCAATGTATTCTGATCTATTTTGATCGATTCTGATACATTTCCGAAGTGAGCCAAATGTTCCACATCACACTATGTTCCAGGTATATCAGTAAAATTATTGACCGAAGGCCCCCAGCCAACTGAACAAAAAGGTCAGTAACAAAATTGTGACACTTAATTTTTCTGTCTGCTTTACGAACGAGAATATTGACATAATTACCACAATGCGCGAAGTCTACAGGACATGCTACTTTTTTCCATCATTTATTCATGAACGCGCCATTCCAGTGTATATATATATATATAATTTATATACACATAGAATATGTGTATCAATTATACATATATGAAACACCATCTAGTCAATAAGAACCTTCTAGCATCAATGATTAGCATTGGGAGCAGTTGCCATCACCTTGGCAAAAAAAAAAAGAGAAAAAAGTGGAAGCGCTTGATCAAAGCCAGCTCAGGCAGGTGATTAACCAAGGCGAAGATCAATGAGGAATACCTATGAAGAATATCCATGAAGAATATCAATGGAATAGGTTCAATGGAATAGCTTCAATCTCAAAGAACACGACCTTCCTGTCCAATTCTGGCATTTCACAAATCGTTATGGCATAGAGTTATGGCAAAAGTAAGGCAAGGAGGAGACAAGGAATAGAGCCAAAAGAAGAAAGGAAAGAAGAAAGGAAAGTAGGCCAATGCAGAAGGGGGGGGGGCACCGACTACCAAGAGACAAGGCAGGTGTGCTCTACTGAAGCACCCAAAGAAGCGGTTCTGTGAATTCCAGTGCAGCTCTTTATGTGCAGTTTCCATATCATACCTTTCATCATGTTCATATTCATCTCCCATAAAGTTCTGGGTTAATCTGACAGTGATACAATCTTTTTTATGTAGATTAATCGGCCCTCATCAATAAGCAAGTTTCCTGATTCAGTCTTTTAATTAACTCATCGAGTTTTTAGCGCTGGCCCATAGTCTGATGTATAACAGCGCACAAACTTAATCAAATCTCAGCTTAGGAGATTTCGTCGAAGCTTACAGTGAGAGAAAGATGAGTGATTATATTCCGCTTTTTGAAAACATCAATAATGTCGCAATAGGTCCCATCTTCATCCTGCCTGCAACAGTCGCTCCAAAACCATCTGCAGCATTAGAAACCTAGATCCACCAGAATAAGTGTGACTTACACATTACAAATGTAACTTTATTCATTAGAATTTATTTGATTCCCATTCAACCTCATTACATACACGAATCATTTGGATTTAGAGCGAGGACTACAAACTTGCAAAGATTTCTTCGGCAGGTTTGTCTTCACTTACGAAATTATGAAATTCAGTACAAATGTCATAAATTTATAATCAGTCGCACTGACTGGTTTTTGTCAGCTTTCATTATCTACAAATGTCACAGTTATGTAAGCCCTAAATAATTTATCGCAGCTTTTTTAATTCGTTATCTGTGTAATCTTTCTTTTTTCTCCCTTTATCAGTACTTCATTTTCTTTCTCTTTTTTTTCCTGTAATACATATCCATCTCACCACCCTCAATATGACACAATGGAGGTCCAGTCCACTGACCTCTTTCTGCATTCTCCGATGCATTAAAATTGCAAAGCATCTTTGTGCTATCTTTGTCATGTCACGTGTTAGACTGTACGTATATATTGTACATGTCCAGTTTGTACACTTTGTAAGGTTTGTATATACGTATAGGTTATGCACCTAGGGAGAGGCAATATGTGATTTATCCAGCGAGGGCGTTAGCCCGAGCTGTGATAAACACATATTGCCGATCCCGCGGTGAATAACCGGCTTATACCATAAGACAAAACTGAAACTTGTCGTTTGTTGCTGTGGTTTTTCACAGCTTCACTTATTATTCTCCCATGGGAGGATAACTGCACAACAAAGAATATGGGTTTTATTGCAGTGAAATACTGGCTCATGATTGGCTGACAGAGGTGTCGAATGGTATAAATTTGAATGTATTGTACATTGCATGGAGTTTTTAATGCTGTAGCCACATGGTAGCTTTGATGCTCATTAATAATAGTCAAGTGTGAATGTGTGGTTGAAAGAATATTAAATGCTCCACAATAGCCAATATGAATAAATTTAAAATGAGCATTGGGTTAAGCAATTCTGAAAAGTGAGAGACCATCCCTTTTAATGAAGAAGGGTATTTTTAAGATCAAGAATTGGGCCAGCCAATTAAACCAATTCCCCCTTTCACCTGGGGTTACCAGCTCCTTTCTATAAAGAGCCATCAGGCCCTTGTTTCACAAGCAATTTAAGATCACTGATTCATTACAGATTCTTGCATGTTGTAGAAACAACGAGACCAAAATAAGGCCAATTACAGTTGAGTAAATGTCATAGCATTTACATGTAATATGCCACTGAATTGTACTTATATCAAACCTCGTCACATGGATGATCAGGGTTTTACAACCAGTATTTTGTATTCGGCAGCAGGATACACATACAATTGAGGCAAGGAAACGATAGGTAGAATAGTATATATAGATATTGTAAGCGCAGTCCGCTAAACCCAGTTCTGGGCACTCAACGAGAGTTGATTGATGAGATGGGGGAGAGAAAGCGGGAGCCCTCAACATGTTACACATTTACCCCATGTGAGGGATCTTTTACTTGCCCAGCGCAGACACTGATACAATGGACCGCCAATTTAACGTCACATCTAGCTGGGATTTTGCTCATGAAGGTCCATTGACAATTTTGAATTCCCAACCAGGGGTTCACACCAATGCAGGTTAAGACATTCAGCAGAGCAGGCGGGAACGTTAACCGCTCTGCCACCCAGCTGCTATAAACTGGGCTCGTCCAGAGGACTGCCAACATAGGTCCAGATAACCCAGCCAGACCTGGGATCGCACCCAAGAGTTCCAAGACCCATCAATTGGAAGCCCAGATCATTCCTAACTGAGCAATAACTCTTGATACCTCAGAAACATCAGTGATCACATACGTACAAGATACATATCACAGACATGTCACATATATCGTTGAGTACAACTGTACTTGGAACTACCTCGGACAACCATCAAGGTTTCAACCTCCAGTGGTGTCACTCCCAGATTGCAAGATACATTTGAAGATATCAGTTACATTACTCAAGAACTCCTCTCAACCAAAGCCAGTGTCAGTGAGTAACCCATCGAAATCTTTTTTTTTCAAATAATGATTTTATCTGCAGGTCTAAAATAAGAAAGACAACACTAACAAAGCAATCTGGAGAGCAATTGAGAAAGAACAAGTGAAAATTGAACCAGTCAAGTTTTTTTGCATCTTGCATGATGGAAATATTTGGGGGCAATCCTGAAACACCGAACTGAAATGTGCTAAACTGATAAGTCATTGCAGTTTGACGGACAGTAAGTGCTCATAAGTTTTTCTAGTTATATCAACTTTTTTTATCTGACAGGGCATGAGGCCTGGTGTTGGGTGATCTACTTATCAGTGAGTATTAGAAGTAATGAAGGGAGCTGCCACTCCATCATATGATGGCCCATGCTCAGATTTGCCTTGGATTAAGGCCAGCCACTGCCAGCCCAGGGATGAGGTTACATTTCATAGAAAGTGCTCTTGTAGCAAGCCACATGGACGTTGCACAGTATTACATTCCAATCAATCAATGCCAGCATGAGTGATACAGCACTAAGACCTTCATAAAGTTTCATGAAAGTGGGTTAATACAATGCAAGTCACCAGTCAGTTTGGATCATAGGTCTGAGTTATACACTGTATGGAGATCAGCTGGCTGCAGACCAAGTCCACATAGTCAGTCCCAAGTGAAGTGCTCCCATTGCACCTAACCCCATTGCCACAGCTGCTGTGGTGCAGTACTCATTCTTTTCCATAACACAGGTTTATTATTATTAGGCCACAGGGTGTGACATCTATCATCTTCTGTGGCTCAAATAATAAGGCACCCCACAGACTAAATCCACCAGGCAAGATCTGAGGTTGCAGCCCCATAGCTCTTCAAGCTTCTTGGGAGATAGGGACCTAGAGGCACTTGGCACTGCCCCAGTAAAGATAGCCCTGTCTCCAGCCAACCACAGCACTGACAGCAGCAAAGAACAAGATACAAACTAACACTGCCAAGACCTCTTTTTTCCTATTTTTTTTTTTTTTTAGTTCATGTGTTCAGAATCTGAGTCAAGTCTGCCACTGAAGCTAGTTGAGAAGTAATATTTCATGCAATAAAGACCACTTAGCAATCAATCACCCAAGAATTTGCACTACTAAGGTGTCAATGTATCCAGACCCAAACTGAGCTAGCCAACCCAATCCCTCCTGAGAATCTCCTGGTAGCAGAGAGGAAGAACTCACCATCACCATGGCCATCGCAAGGAGGCAGGTCATCGGCAGAGCTGTCCATCATGTCCAGCCCATCGGGTCCCTGGCTCATATCAGCATCCTCCAGCCCGGAGTCCGTCCCATCCTCAGCATTTTGGTCCGAGTCGTCCAATGTCTGAGTACTGATAGGTCCTCCACATAGCCCAAGAGGGCCATGTGAGTCCAGTTGAGGACTGCAATTGTCCCTAGGTCCACTTTGGGTATCCACCAAGGGTTTGCTGTGGAGGCACTCCATAGAGTCACTCATTGAATGCAAGTTCGGATCCAAGTGCATCATGCTACCAGCTGATCAAGAAGTAATCTACAAGAATGGTCAGGAGTCCTTGTCCTTTATCTATGCCAGACCAAAGGCAATCACATAGCTCACTGGCACAACCCAAAACTCAACTGGGGTGCAAGTGTTCCTCACTGCTGGTTGCAGTGGAGTGGACAGGCTGCTGGTGATGCTCAGCTGATCTACTACAGCTGATGCTGCTGCAGCTGCTGCAGGAGCAACCTGGCCCTCTAGTGGAGGTTGTATGAACCATGCAACCAGGGCACTCCAGCAATACATTGATTTAATCTTCAGATATATATGAAACTAATCAGCTGCTAAAACAACTTTGATGTATTGGCATTGTGAAACCAAGATAACATATTCAACTACACTTGAGCTCTTCTACAACTTAGAAATCATTTCAAGTGATTATGAAGATAAGCAGACCAAGTCAAAGGAGCAAAGATATTGAAGTTCTTTGACAGCTGCAGCAGCAAAGTGTCCAGTTGCCATGGCAACCTGACAAGATGTTAGCGATCAACTAATTGGCTACCTGTGCTTGGTTACAGTAATCACAAATTGGGGACATAGTTGGGAAACGGCAGCTGCTCGTGCGAAGAAACCTGCTAACTGCACGTAACCTGCACGTTCCTTGCATTAGCATATAATATTATGGAAGGAAGCTGAAGGTCTTGGTGGTCGAATTAGGACACAAGCCACAAAACTTCAAGTTGCTTCCTCCAGCTGGGTGGCAGAACGGTTAAGGTGCCCACCTGCTCCGCTGAACAATGCTGAAGGTCTTTGCCTGCATGTGTTCCAACCCCGGTTGGGGAACCCAAATTTTCAGTGGACCTTCATGAGCAAATTCCCAGATGGATGTCATTCGGATGAGACGCTAAATTGGCGGACCCTTGTATCAGTGTCTGTGCTGGACAAGTAAAAGATCCCTCAGATGGGGTAAATCTCATCGATCAACCCTCATGAGCACTCAGAACTGGGCTCAGAGGGCTGCACTTACCATATATCTATCTGTCCATCAACAAATAGTTTAAGACCAAATAACGACTGTTGAATGACCGTACATGTAAAATTAGTAAAGGTGGAATACGAAAGTGACCCTGGCAATGTCTGATGTGCATGGTGATGTTCCAGGAAGCTGCCAAACTGGCAGTCATCGGCCAGACCATGTCATAAGGGAAATCCATTTTACTTGTTCTGTGATTGGTTGTCAAGGGGGTTGCCTGGTGACAACAAAGATATCACTGCACATATGCAGAAATATCAACTTTGAAGTAAATTAATGAAAGAAAATATTACTATCAACAGGTATGCCTCAATGATGCTATGTGTATACATTTATTTGAATAAAACTGTTCAAAATTTACTCTGAGATGACCAATAAATGGATATCTACATGGAAATTAGGCAATATTCGCTTATGACAACTCAACCAGGTGGCACTTGAGAATTCCACCTTCCCAGTTCTATAAAACTGATTATATCAATCACAGCAAAGTAATAACCACAGGCAATTTGGGCATGTGCAAGTCCTGGAGTGTAGTTCAACAAATCACTTTTCCCTTGGAGAACAAAGCCTCATCATAAAGACTACCTGGGATACATTTTGGGTGATAAACCTCAATTTCACACATTTTTGGCCTCCCTTGTTCATGGGAGTCAGGAGGTTTGACATGGGGCAGAGGCAGTAAGCTGTAGTGATGCAAACTGAAAAAGGCTGATGTCCAGATGAGATGATATGCTGCAAGTCCAAAGGAGTTATACTGCTTGAAATAATTGCAATGCAGTTTACTCAATTCAGCATTTCTTGAAGTACAAGGAACTGAGGGAAGACAGCAAAAGATATGTATAGTGAAGTCACTAAGAATCAGTAAAGGTCCAAAAAGACCATAAAAGCATAATGAATATACCTTCAAGAGGAAAAGCTTATTGATCTGGAATAATCGAACATATTTCTTTCCAAGCTGAACCCGCACTACACTGGAATGACCTTCAGGGTGACATTGTGGAAAACCAACAATAGGATTCCAAGAAAACTCTGTCAACTAGTTTGGCAAAAACCTTGTTTGTGTTGCAGGGACATCTGTCACACTTCCCTGGCACATCTTCCTTCCAAAATGCAATTACCACCCCACAACGTGGGCGTTCACATTAGCTCATATTTAGCAGAAATTCAGGAATGTCTCTGGAATCCATCATTTAGGCATCAACTGTTCAATTTGACCAACTAGAAGTCTAAAACAAGAGCACAATCAAAAGCCGTTTTGGTGACTGCATCATCAGGAGGAAAAAGAACAATCAAGTCTCTTAGAATTTATTTTGCAAAATTTGGTCATTTCATCAATGGTTGTCATTTCTTAGTGATAAGAAGTGACAATCATTGCCAACAAAGTTCAAAATCAAACTTCATGCTCCAAGACCTTATAGTGAGGTAACAATGGTAAGACATTGAACTCCAGCACATATTCTGTAAGAGTTCAAAATGTGCCCTCTCAGCAGAGATCACTTTTCTTTTCTGTCTGTCACTCTAACACTACTTGCAGCAGCAGAGAAACAGGAACCTAGATCCACAAAAATAAGTGTGATCTCACCCTCCAAATGCAACTTGGCCGTTCATAAGACAACAATCTCATTCGACTTTTTCACTTCAGTTCTCTATAAGAGCCAGGAGTACAGGGAGATACAAATTGATGCTATAGCTGTCACTGAACTGCAGTGATCACTCAAGGTATAATGCTGCAGGTGAGAATTTTCCTGAAACCTTGAATGAGAAGTAATACATCACTTGGATGCAATATCACTCATTTTGAGCAGCATTTCCTTGCGACGGGGTTAATTTCTGTCCAGCTGAGTTATAAGAAGAGTTATCCCGCTAAAAGAGCTGCAGATCACAGACTTAATCTCCTAGTGGTTTCCTGAGCCTCAGTAAAAGAGAATCCTTAAAGCGCAGACCTGCAGGCCACCTCCTCATTTAATCAGAGGACAGAAATAGACCGAAGAGACATCTGTATGAGGGCATCAAGCAGATTATCGGCGCCATTTTTTCTCTCCAAAAGACAAGACTAAGTGGAAAGGTCTTCCTCAATGACAGACGCAAGACTCAGCCAAGTGCTTCTGAGACAAAGGAAAAGGACAGATTTAGTACAAACCACTTAACTGGGACGCAGCCTTTCTTGGACACAATAACTCTGTCCATTGTAGATTCCACAGAACAAGGCCATAGTGAGTCGTTACTCGTTAGTGACTGACTGGCAAGTCCTTTCTGAAACAAGGCTCTCAATGTGGACTCCCTATTGGATTCTTTGAACTTTTAAAACGTCTAAAACGCAGACAGGCAAACTGAAGCAAATCTAACGATCGACTGCTGTTGCTGCTGTAACTGTGCTGTATCGATGTTCAAGCTACTTGCACAACCAGACATACCATCCCTGCCAAGTTAGATATATCTGACAAGACAGTAAGGGACTTTGGGTAGTTACTTTCCGCCTACTTACTCCAAGTACTGGCAACTAGACCAAACAATCTAACTCTAAACTACTGTTGCCGCTGATGCCACTGAGATCAGCTTCATCAGCATGAAACAGTCTTCCTAGCTCATAGTTCTGTCAGTTCCTGTCCATGGTGCAGGTGCACTGGCTTCATTAGGACAGAGACATTAACCTGGCTAGAGCACATTGCACTGGTCCCATGACAAACTAGACCAGTGCAAAATCAATAGGGCATCACAGTGCCACTGTCGAGCCCAGCCAATGAGGAGATCACATTAACATTTTATCAACATTGGAACAAGGCGATATCTAACTACAAAACTGCACGGCCATAACTTCATATATATCATAAGAAAGGTTAGAGGGACCGAAGGCTGCAAGGTATCAAGAGGACTCAAGATGAAGGAGCCGCTTTGGCAGCCTTTGTGCCATGGGCAAATGAAAGGCTGTCTGACCCAGCAATCAATAGAACTGGATCAGGTCCAAGCCAATTATACTGCTAATATTTCCTGTCTGCCTCTCGTCCAGGTTATCTGGGCACCAGGTGAACTAAATATCAATTTGATATCCGAGACCCCGCCCAGCGTTGTGAGTTCAAACTTCTGACATTTGCAGGGGCTAACATTTCTCAGCTTCTGACTGTAGCAGCCTGCATGCCTGATTGATGTTGTCATCTTGAAGTGGTCATGCCAAGATTTCGTCGAGAAGATACTCTTTCTGCCAAGAAGTCAAGTTGCTGACATTAATTGCCTCCGAGAACCAACAGACCGGCTGTCTGACCTTTACCAGATCCTGGAGAACAAAATACTCGCAAGTTATAACCACATTCACAACTTTCAAGAATCATAATTTTTAACAGATATATAACAGCTGCAACTAAGGCTAAACTAGTAAATGGACAATAAAGTACTACAGTCCATTCATGCACTTACCACTCACAACTAAACACACAGAATATGTGCTGGAGCTCAATGTCATACCATTGTTACCACACTGTATGGTCTTGGAGCATACAGTTTGACTTAGAACTTCGTTGGTAAAAATTGTCACTTCTTAAGTTCTTATTACTAAGAAATCACCAATGCATGGGTGGCTGAGTGGTTACCGTCAAGTGAAGGTCTATACCGACATTGTTTCAAACACGGGGCGACATGTTCATTGGACCTTCCAAGAGCAAAATCTCAGCAATCAAACATCGTGACCTCCCAATACTGGGCTCAGAGGGCTGCACTTGACACATCTACCTATCTGTTTATCTTACAGGCATATTGACACATCTCAAAACGAAGATCAATGAATTCACTTAGTCACTACAGATTCACAAAGTTAAGAGATAAAAATTTGGAAAGTAATGCTCTAGAAAATACCATGTTCTTAGGGCTAGGTTAGCCACTCAAAACTGCAGGTGGAAGTTAATCTTACAAGTGCAATATTGGTCTAACCACTTTCTGGGTTTATGTAATCAACTCAGTCAAGAGGCTTCGGCTTGCAGGAGTGCAGTTTTGTTACACTGATACAATATTTTTACAGAGTAATTGCCAGAACTTTTAAGGCTTTATCTAATCTATTCTTGATAATTTTAGAAACAGAGCCTCGTCAGGAGAAGCCATTACACGAAATGTACCAAAAGCACCACAATTTCTTGGCCGTTTCTCTTTCAACCGGTAGTGATTAAGTAACCACCCAGTGGGTTCTCCATTCAACAACAACTGGTGGTTCACTGTTCCATTCTTCTGTAGATGGATTGATGGATGGATGACTAGGGCTTTACCTCCTGTATTTACGCACTTGATAGGCAATTAGGACAGGAGGAGGACCCGGCAATGAGGTGAAGGTTGATGGGAACAGCCGTCCAACATAGGCCCATGTGACACGGCAAGAATTGGATTCGAATGCGGGGCCCAGGGATTAGCTGCTCAGCATGCCACCACTGAGACAATCTCCCCCCCATTCTTTTATAGAAGACAATATTTTCATGGAAGACAGTATTTTCAGGCATCTAATCAAAATAGTTAAAAGTAGCTCTAACTGGCTTGATAATTATTTGAAGATATCAGAATACGCTATCTCAAAGCTCAACAAAATCCAGCAAATATAATATTATTTGTGTCCTCCAAGCAAAACTACATTGCAATGTCTTATGTCAGCTCACCTTTTGGCAAGGTATATACATGACATTACATGAAACAAATATTGGCAAAAAGAATAGATGGTTTTTCTCTGTGAACCCACAGAAGATTCATCTTGCTGACATTTGCATGATGCTAATTTTGGAAGCATGTCTCTTCTTGCAATGGGCAAATTTAGCACAGAGGCTTTTTACGGCAACTGCAAAGAAAAGAGGAAGAAAAGTGGAAGAAAGGAGGAAGAAAAGGAAGCAGATCAAAGCGTCAAGGGCGGCTTTCCGACAACGTCAGGTCCACCTTCCACAGCGAGATTCAGGTGCAAAAGGAAAGAAGTTGAAGCAAAGACGCCAAAGAATAATCCAAAAGGCATTCACAGAATGCAAGATTTTCAAAGGCAGGAACTGCACAGAGATATTTGAGGAAACAATGTCATTAGCTACCACCACAAAGACAGGGAAGAAAATCAAGCTATGCTCTTTCAAATCTCATGCAACTTTTTTTTTCAAAGATGAAGTTTATTAACATCCAGGTTACTCCTCAATACCACTGCAAACTGGATAGGATAGGATATTTTTTTATTTACCATTTTTCACACATGCTTTACAATGATCAGGCAAACACTTAATTTTCAGTATAAAAGTGCACAAGTAAACGGAGGAGCATACCAGAGCTTATACACACACCTGTACAGCCATAACTTCATAGATGATTACAATGGTTTGCCTATTGCAATCAAGATACAAATGCACAAGTCCATGTTAGAAATAATAAGCAATAGCACTGCAAGGACTATGAAGACAACAACCACTCTGTGACATGAAACAAGAGGCTATTGGTCTGAAATTGCTCAGGAATTCACCTAATGATATACACTATATATGCCTATATATACATGTAGGCAGACCTTTCTGTGATATGCCAACAACCGATTTGACAAAATTAGCTCTGCTTCAAGACCTTTGGCCTAACGATATCCATAGAATGAAGTTCTATTTTTCTGGGCGGTCAAAAAGAAATTTGAGAGAACATATTGTCATTTGTACAAAGCAACAAGGATGGGTTACTAATCATCAGGCATAAATTGCTTCATTATTCTGAAATTCGGTTCAATTGTTTGTTCCTAATTCTGTTCAATCGTTTGTTCCTATATGGACTAATGCCATCCATGCAAAAAAAAAGTAGAACATTTAGAAGAAATGTAGATACATTTATAAAACACACAGAAGGAGAAGATTAAATTTCCTGAATTTGCATAAATGATACAAAGAGTTTCTATTTGTGTCTCACCCAATTGAATGATATATCAATCCCAACAATGTAGACTGGTAAATTAAACTCAGATACTGCATCTAATTGGCATTTTGATGCCAGTAATATGCATAGCCTCAACAGAAATGAACCAGAGCTTCTTTCAATTTGCCTGTTCCTGTGATGTCTGAGTTACATCAGAACACTCAGAGCACACATATATATAAGGTAAGTAATTACAAAGCATTAGTACCGACGTATTGTACTGTTAAGGTCAGGTTAGGCAAAACTACTTAATTAAATATGCTATTCGCATTTACTTTGCTAACCATTATCATAAAGCTGAACATTTTGATTTTATTTCCATGGTGCATGGGCTAAAACAATTTTACAAAGCCCAATCAATACCCAGCAAGTCAGGCAACCTACAATTCAATTTAATGATTTTCAAACATCCGAATACCTGCTTGTCTTTAGAAATACAAACATTCTGGGATGATCCTGAGGTTGCTGTAAGTTTGCCCAATGGGGGGATCCCAAAGCATAGCATTGACACATTGGCATACAAGTGTGGGCATTGGGTTGCTTAGTTGTGTGTTGGCTTGAAGGTCAGTGGCCAAACTGACCCTGTCAATCACCACAAGTGCATATACTATTGCAGAGGGGTAACCTGGACGTGAAATACCTCAAAGCATGTGAGCAATACTGTGAATACAGTGACCTTGATGGACAATATTCAGCAGTCATTGCCCCTCACAGCCTTAGCTATCGGATTGGATACCAATCCCACATGTCCAGCAATATCCTCACAGCCACACCTTTCCACAACATCAGTATCAAGTTATAAACCCTGAAGATGGATGGAACTCGGACTTAGAAATCCAGGATGTAGATGAAAGGATGGATAGTCGAGGCGGATAAATAAACTTCTTATTTTCAGTAAAATGATTGATAGCATGGAAAAGAGGATAGAAGTCCATACAGACTCCATATCCTACTACAAAAGCAAGCATCAAGTGATTTTAGAAGTAGGTTCAAAGTTTGAAAGTTTTATTAGGTGTCCAAAGTCAGCACGAGGCTGTTTTAGGGTGAAGCCATCATGAACATAAAGTAAATAACTATACAACAAAGATATAAATATTACAATATCACATTAAAACAAAAGAATAGTAAATCATACATCACTTCATAATGAGTTGATATCCCTCTGCTTCATACAACTTCAGTTTTTCCGAATTTTTTTCTCATTATTAAATGGGAAATACTCAGGAAGAAATAAATGAATAAAACACATATCATCAACAAAGAAAAATTTGAGTTATAAAATAGATTTTATTTGTCGGCCTGGTTTATTGACTTTTGAACATGCTATACCTGAACAACGGAATACATTGGTCAGATGCAGGTTGTCAGAACTCTCGACCCAGTTACATTTGATTTGTACACAACATATTCAATAGGGCTTAATCTAATCCATAAGGTCTTTCCTTGGCAACTCCAACCTCTTTGTTCTGAAAGGGCAAGTTGCTAGGCTCCAACCTAAGACAATTGCATTCCTCATTTCGGAAGAGGTGACCCTGGAAACAGGACGGTAGCCAAGGTATTCACCTGGAGAAGGGCAACTACCCCACATGCCCCTAGTCGCTCTTAGTAGCTCCTGCTAGCCAGTGTTGGCAAGCTACTGGGTCAAGGATGCATACATTACTGGCTCCCTGTAATGATTGATCAATACATGAAGGAGTCTATTCCTAATCACCTGGGGAGACTTCGGGAGAGGAAGGGTCACTGCACTAGCCTTGGCTAATGAATACCACAACCCAACTGCACTTGCCCCAAGACTGCAGACTGCCTGGTCAGACAGGTCATTGGAAACCAATCGATATCCAGCACAAGTTGCAGAACACAACTTTCTTTTCCCTCGTTGCAAGAACTATCAATAGTCTATCATATTTCAGCACATAACAGGATAGATGAAAGTGGCTTTTTCTTGACTTCATGCACCAACAATGTCCTACATGACTTACGAAGATGGACAACTTGAGACATTGTACAGCGGTCTCAACACATCACTGGGTACAACATATGACCCAGGCTAAAACTGAACCCGGAACCCCCAATTAGAAACGTATCTTCGGAAAAAAAAGTATATCACAAAATGACTCATGTGTCATGTCAGTAATGCTTTATGGCATTGAAATGGCCCATATATCTGATCAGTCCCCATATGTATACAATGGGTGCAAATATTCCTACTTATATAAATATCACATGAAATTATTTCTATTGAACACAGCTGCCCTATATCCTGGTTGAGCTTGGTGCAATTTGTGGAATTATCAGCAGCATATTGCCAGCATAAGGCCAAAACTGACAGTGCTTACCAACTGAACCAAGCTAGAGTAACCTCCAGATCCAGGTTGGCCAGTGCTTGTCCAATTAAACCTGACACTTCTCACAGTCTTCTCTTGCATATTTTCTTTTGGGGGATAATAGAGAATCTCAGAGACAGGCAGGGGAAATCAGAGCATAGCTGTGCACAACCAGTCACTCAGTCTCACTCTGAAGTCTCAGCAAGTCTTAGCTAAGTCTGAAAGTCTTCAGAGAGTCTCCCTGCAGTTGCGGCCTGCACAGCTGGTTGGTATTATCTCAAGAAAAAGCTTCCCTGGATCAGGTCCAAGGAGAACTCTAGGTAGAAGGAGAAAAATCTCTTCAAACCACAGGTATTTTATGGCTCTTCAGATTATCTGCCATTCACTACACTTCTTTATGCCTCCCTTAGCCCTTCTCATGCCTTTTTATTAGACTTGCACCAATAAAATAGCAATTACTAGAAATTTGTTACGGCCCCATAACTCCTAATCTTGCCTACAAGTTACAACTGAATTCATAACATCAGTTATAACATCAGTTACATTCTGAGTTATATTTTAAAAAGTACAATTTGCCTATCATTAGGATTCAGTTGTAGTTCATGCTGAGCGCCTGAGTATGTTTTCCCAGCAATCCCAGTAGAGGGAAAAAAACACCCAATTATCAGGCTTTATAAATAATGTATTTATTAATTTGATAAACGCATTGAATTCACAAAACAACTATTATGCGAGGAACTGGACCCTGGGCATTCCCTGGATGCAGAGTGACAATGGCATTCAGGAACATTTCCACGAGAAATGAAGAAAAATAATTGGACATCTTAGCAAGAGGATGTGAGTGAAAAAATAAATAAAAAGTGAGGGAGGTAAATGCACTCACTATCAGTACAGACATGTGTATAACACCGTGTATGATGTGTATGCCACCTTCATGTAAATACAAAGCTGACTTCATTACTTTGGCAGAAAGATTGTCTAACCAATTGTTTAACAGGTAACATTTAATCACCTTGAAAGTCCCTGCATCTCTTAAGAATCAATGTCTAAATTGCCAGCAGGCCCATACAGAGTCACAGGTGGCTGAGTGGTTATAGAGACCAGGCCCGTTCCCCTGAAGGTCTTTGCCTGCATGGGTTCAAATCCTGGGTGGGAAACCCAAAATTTTCAGTAGACCTTCATGAACGAAATCCAAGCTGGATGTCGTTAGGATGATTCGTTAAATTGGAGCCCTCTTGTATCGGCGTAAACATCCCTCATATCGCATATGAGGTAAATGTGTAACATGTTGAGGACTCCTGCTCTCCCTCCCATCTCATCGATCAACGATCATGAGCGCCCAGAGCTGGGCTTAGAGGGCTGCACTTATCCATCATGTGAAATTTTCTGCAGTCACCGCCTGCAACAGTGCAAGGGCAAGGACCTCAGATGACAATGCACTAGGAATGCATGTCATTTTGTCATGAGCCTAGTCCTCCTATCTCCTTTGTTAATAGCATTTCCGCATAGCAAAACCACTTCCAAGGCACTTCTTGTTGAAATACGCAAAACTACATGTGCTTCGTTTGCCGCCATTACTGCCGGATGGTTTATTTCTTGAGACACCCGTGCGACACTTCCGGTTACAACGAACGGACATAAACATCAACACTAATACAAAAGTCTTTTAAATTTGAATGTGAGCAAACTGAGTAAATATTCTATGATGAGAAAGTCTTTTGAGTAAATTGAGTAAATATTCTATGATGAGAAAGTCTTTTGAGTGCATTGAGTAAATATTCCTGATTGGAAAGTCTTTAGTTTGAATGTGAGTAAATTGAGTAAATATTCTATGATGAGAAAGTCTTTTGAGTAAATTGAGTAAATATTCTATGATGAGAAAGTCTTTTGAGTGCAATGAGTAAATATTCCTGATTGGAAAGTCTTTAGTTTGAATGTGAGTAAATTGAGTAAATATTCTATGATGAGAAAGTCTTTTGAGTAAATTGAGTAAATATTCCTGATGGGAAAGTCTTTTGAGTAAATTGAGTAAATATTCCTGATAAGAAAGTCTTAAGTTTGATTCCACCGACTGATATCCCCCGCCTGTATTGCACACAGAAGATCAGAAGACGAAGCACCCCGCTTTGTCATACAGTTGGCTAACTGAGCACTGCCTGGGCACCATCTGACCTCTTGAACCTCCCTTTCTCTGACAGACTGTTTGATGGCCCCAAGATCGATTCGCAATCTCTTATCATCAACCAATTTTGTTGAATTTATGGCTTCCACGACACTCCTGTTATCTGTCCATGCTGCTATTGGTATGTACTTCTGCAGCAAGAGTTCCTCAGCCAACGATTTAATGTATTGGGCACTTTCGAGCCCCTCCTGTAAGCTGAGAGCTTCAGCCGCAATGGTGGATCTCACCACCCGTTTAATCTTTCCTCCATGCCAAAAAATAGGGGCTGATCTATTAAATTGGTCGACGATAAA
This sequence comes from Platynereis dumerilii, assembly GCA_026936325.1. Lineage (NCBI taxonomy): Eukaryota > Metazoa > Annelida > Polychaeta > Phyllodocida > Nereididae > Platynereis > Platynereis dumerilii. The sequence continues at coordinate 161,566,765 of JAPTHN010000001.1, forward strand.
CACAATATGTGCTCCCATACTACTGACACCATCACTGAGATTGGCATGGGCCGCATCAGAAAACACCACAATTGTCCAATTGGAGGGATCACCAATGTTAGGAAAAGCAATTTGGCATGGTTCATCTTTGACATGCCTGATTACTTTATGTAATCGTTGTAAATCCTTGAGATTTCCTTTCTTAAATTTCGAGCTAATCTCTGTGAGATCGAACACTAGATCAGGGCGAGTTCCTTGGACAATCCAATTCAAGTTGCCAGCCAGGGAGCGCAAAAGGGTAAGGCCCTCGTCCGACAGGGGTTCCAAAGATTTGTTGGCAAGGAATTCACGTACTGGGGTAGCGTCCACCCGCTGAACATAGTCATTTTGATCAAGTGTGATTTTCGCATCAGTTTGGTCTAAAATGAAACCAATGTACTTAAATCGTTGAGTTTCAAGTTTGCCAGCTTGGAACCGTCTACGCAACGGTATCATCACTGTTTTGTCAAAATAATCATCACCTGCATGCAGAAAATCATCAATGTGAGTGACCAGAAAACCACACAATCGTCCCGAGTTGTGCATGAAGAATAACGACGGGTCTAGTTTTGATTGTTTACAACCTAATCCTTCCAATATTTCCACCACACTCAGGTAAAATTGCCTTGCTGCATCATTTAATCCGTACAAACACTTCTTCAGTCTCCACGCATGTCCCTTGGGAACCTTCGCCTCCGAAGGAGGAATAACAAAAACCTCACGATCAAGAGGTCTGCTTTGCAGGAAGGCTGATTTGATATCTGTGGTTTTAATAATCCACCGCATACTAGCTGCAGTTAAGAGAACAAGCCGCAAAGATGCCCTGGTGGCAGTAGGAGAGTCTGTTTGAAAAGTGGTTACCTCTTCAAAACCTCGGGCAACCAAACGAGCTCTGGTCTCCGATCCTTTTTGAGTAACAACCCATCGTGTAGAAATGAGTTTGTTATTACCATCATCCTTGATGGCAACTTGTTCATACGCATCAAAGTCTTTTAACTTTTGCAGCTCTTTGAGTTTCGCCGAGTGTTCATCACTACTAACACCACAAACACTAACTGCTTCATCTTTTCTCCATTCAACCGCGTCAAGGTTTAGACTTTTCTGTACGCCATCATTATTTTCAATGTTCATCCAAGACTTATTCCCACCAGTAGCTTTACCAGCCCTACCAATCACCACAGCGTCCGTCCACGCATTGGAATCTGGATCAAGATAACTTATCCGATCCTGTCGTCGAAGTGTGCTCGAATCCGACACCTGTGCTGGAACAGAAGGATCTGCGGCCGGAGCTAACTGGTCTTGTTCCTGGTTGGAATCATCAACAATACTATCGGGAACAGGAGGATCAGCCACAACATCAGGGTGTCCTGTGCCCGCTCTTGAAAGGTCAAAGTCATCATCATCATCAGATTCAGCCTCCTTCACTTCGGAATGACTCGACTTCTTGGCTTGATCAGATGGATGCGCTGTCACTGTGGTATCACTAAGAGTCACTTTCATAAGTCTTGTGGGGGATACTCTGACAAATGTGCCCCCATGCCGTACAAACACAACTTTTCCATCCTGGAATACAACTTTTCCTGGTCCCAACCACCGATCTTTGCCTTCTCGCTTGTAGAACACTCTGTCACCGTGCTGAAAACGCTGTTCAGAGCTTCTTACTTTACCCCGCAATGCACGACGTATTTTCTCATCTGCTTCGGCTTGAATGAAGGCAGTTCTGGTCGCATGCAAGGCATTGAGATGCTTCGCAAAGGTTTCACTCATAGTCAGCCCATCAAATGCTGGTAATTTGCTAGTCATAATGTTTGGTAAGTTCGGGTTTTTTCCAAAAACTAATTGGTAGCTGCTATATCCATGATGCATCTGCAAACTGTTTCTAGCCATATTTGCCCAGGAAAGTAACATCTCAATTTGATCATTGGGCTGATCACGGACAAGTTTTGTCAGAATCCCATCAGTTATAGCATGAACCCTTTCACAGAGTCCATTCTGAAACGGACTCTCTGCTGCAGTGGTGAGAACTTCCACTCCAAGAACTGAAGCGACATCTCGCATCTCTTCCGCATTGAATTCACCACCATTATCCGTCAGAACACCTTCCATTACACCAAACACTCCAACCCAGTTTGTCATAACTTTATCAATCACCACACTTGGAGTCTTCCGGTCGATAAATACTGACACCGTCAAGCGTGACCACATATCAATCATGTGCAAGATCCATCGCTTGCCCCACTGTTTCAAATCCATTGCCACTTTTTCATTGAACCTGCTAGCCATGGGAAGAGCAACTGACGGCCTAGCTGGTGTCTTGGCGTACTCCTTGCACAATACACATTCCTTGTAGATGTCTGCTAAAAGTGTACTAAAAGAGTCTTTCCAGGAGCCAGCGTCTTTCAGCAAATGGACAAGCTTGTGTTCTGAAGGGTGACCGAATTGTCTGTGTAACTTCACCAAATGTTTCTTGCAATCCGCCCTGCCAAGATCATCTAAATTGACAGCGCACACTTCTTCTATCTTGACACCTTGTTCCTTATCAATTGGCACGCAATAATGTCCTGAACTTGTGAAATTTAGAGGCACTTCCTTGCCAAAAATGTTCGCTGTGTCGGACTCCATGTCCAACTTAATGTGTGCCTTCTTCATTGCTGTCTTCGATAACAATAACGGAATATCGGACTGCACCACATCAGTAGTGAGTCTCACATTTTCCCCAGCCAGAACAATTGGGATTTCGTATTCCCCGTCTGATCGCAGTCTTGTACCTCCTCCAAACTTGAACATCTTCTCACCTTTGCGATGTAGCACACTTTTCCTATCACCCATTTCAAGGCTATCTAGATAATCGTCCAACCAGTCTTTTCCACACACTGTACTGGTGCAAGCACTGTCCAGTACAGCACAATTACGGGCATCCAAACCAAGACGAATTAAATCAGTTTTGTCGCCCGTAAACAGGACAGCTTGCTCAGTTTCTTCTTCCTGGGCCACATTCACATTTTCCCAGCTGTGAGGACATTCATTTAACAGGTGCCGAAATGAACCACAGCAATGGCACGTTAATGGGTTACCATCGGTGCCTGACGGATTGACCAATCTGGTATTCTTCACTCGGCCACGCTGGGAACTCGCTTGGTTACGCTGATAGCCGGCCCGGTCTCGCTGAACACCATGAAAACCAGCACCACGGAAACTACTGGCACCACGGAAATTATTGGCACCACGAAAACCACTGTTATTTCCCCGTCCTGGCTGTCTGGCAGAGGAAAACCCCCTGGTTCTTCCTCGTGAATAGGGACGATTCAGAAACACTTCTTCACTTGTTTGAAGAACAGACTGCGGCTCCACCTTGATTGCCGCTGCAGCTGACGGATTACCGGGCGAGTCTCTCACTGCCCCCCCCTTGAATTTTTTCAAGGACACCTTCGCCTGCTCATACATGGTATTTCTTTTGGAAAAGTCGATCCCTGTCAATACTAATAAACGCTCCTCCTTTGTTATGTTTGCCTTTCTCAGTAATTTAAAGGCCAATATGGCTGGTGGAAGTTTCATGTCTAGTCTCTCTATTCTGGAATATTTTAGATCAAAATTGTCAATGAAGTCCTCTATGGACTCGGATGCATCATGCTCATAATTTTCAAAGTCTTCAAATTTATCCAAACTATCTTCCAGATCATCTTTTCCCAAACGTTTGTCAAGATACTTGATCAAAGTGTCCAAACCATCATCTTTCATTAAATCCTCATTTTTCACTTCATCAAACACCTGTTCACGAATTTTAGAATCCTGAGGCAGCGACAAAGCAATAGCCACACCTTGCTTCTTCTTCTCCAAGTTCGTCACCAATTGCCATGCTAACAACTCTCGCTTGTAACGCTCATAGTTCTTTTCTTTCACATTTAAAGTCGGAGGATTTATTTTCATAGACGCCATGCTTACGACTTCTAACTTCTTCCCTTTCTTCCTTCTTCTTCTGTTTTTTGTCATTGAGTACGACGCTCCGCCATGCTTTCGATTTCGTTCGAAAAATGTCACTCAGAAACTACGAATTTCGCCCACTCACTTCGACGCTCAAAAACGCTTCAAATCCACTATATTCGCTCACTCATTCTTCCAGCTTTGTCCGTTTTATCATCACACTTTTGTCCTCTACAACAGTCTGAGAACGACGTTCTGCCATGCTTTCGATTTCATTCGAAAATTGTCAAAAACCTCGATTCTGCAACCCGTGCGCACACCACCAAATTTCGCCCGCTCAACTTTGACGCTCCAAAACGCTTCAAATCCACTATACTCGATCACTCTCTGTCTGTCATTTTGTTCGTCAGCTCCTCGTTCGTCTTCTCAACACACTTTAGTCCTCTAAACCTTTCTAGGAACGACGCTCCGCTACCATTGTTGAAATACGCAAAACTACATGTGCTTCGTTTGCCGCCATTACTGCCGGATGGTTTATTTCTTGAGACACCCGTGCGACACTTCCGGTTACAACGAACGGACATAAACATCAACACTTCTAAGCCTCTCTGGACTTACACATGCCCTTCTGTCATGGCATAGAGCAATGTAGGACGTTGGCAAATAGCAAATGCATTACGTTCATTAATACAAGTCTCAGCAGCCTTTGCAAGTCAGTTTTAACATTACTGACTGTTAGCACTAGCATTAACATTGCTGAGAGGTCATGGGAATATTTCCCACCTTCCTTTGCATCTCTGCTTCAGCTTCACGACTTACAGCATTGCAACTTGCAGCACTTACAAACTAGCAACTAAGAGAAAGCCATGCACATTTTAACACAATGGTAATAGATGCAGGAGAAAATAATAATTACTATCAAAAGATGCTGTATCTACAGATGCTATTACTGCAGATGCTGTTGCTAAATTAATAATTATAAAGAGAATGTCGATTCAGATGCTTTTGCTAGAAACGCTGTTGATACAGATGCTGTTAATACAGACACTGTTGATTCAGATGCTGTTAATACAGACACTGTTGATTCAGATGCTGTTGCTACAGATGCTGTTGCTACAGATGCTGTTGATACTGATGCCTTTCCTTCAGTTGTATTTGCTACAGATGACATTTCTACAAATGTTGTTGCTTCAGACGTTGTTCTCTGCAAATGCTGTTTATACAGATGCGGTTGTCAGAGACGCTGTTGCTAAAAATCCTGTTGCTAGAGATGATGTTGCTAGAGATGATGTTGCTAGAGATGATGTTGCTAGAGATGATGTTGCTAGAGATGATGTTGCTACAGATGATGTTGCTACAGATGATGTTGATTCAGATGATGTTGATTCAGAAGATGTTAATTCAGATGATGTCATCTGGATGATGTTGATCTGGATGATGTTGATCTAGATGATGTTGATCTAGATGATACTGATTCAGATGATGTTGATTCACATGATCTTGATTCAGATGATGTAGCTACAGACGCTATTGATTCAGATGATGTAGCTACAGATGCTTCATATTCAGATGATGTTTATTCAGATGATGTTGATTCAGACGCTATTAATTCAGATGGTGTTGATCCAGATGATCTTGATTCAGATGATGTTGATCCAGATGCAATTGATTCAGATGATGTAGCTACAAATACTACATATTCAGATGATGTTTATTTAGATGATGTTGATCCAGATGCTATTGATTCAGATGATGTAGCTACAGATGCTACTGATTCAGATGATGTTGATCTAGATGTTGTTGATCCAGATGCTATTGATTCAGATGATGTAGCTACAGATGCCACTGATTCAGATGATGTGGATACAGATGTGGTTGCCAGAGATGATGTCGATCCAGATGATATTGATTCAGATGCAGTTGATTCAGATGCTGTCAATGCGGTTGCTACAGTCTACAGAGCTGTTGATTTAGATGCTATTGCTACATAAATTGTTACAGATGCATTTGCTACAGATGCTGTTGCTAATGTGGTCGCCATGACGGTTGCCGTAGCTATTGAACAGGATGCCGTAATAGTGATAGCAACCGCCTGCACCTGGCTGCAGCAGTTGATACTCTCCATCACGAATCCTGTGGGCTGTGGAATGTGGATATTCAGTGACTGCAAGTGACTGCAGCGCCTTGGTAACAACATAGTCATAGACTCATACCTCTGCTACAACTTATCAAACACTATCTCTTCACTCTCCCAGGCAGGTATTCCACCTATGTTGTAATGTAAATATGTCACTGATACTATTTCAATAATGTAATCCCACAGAACACAGGAACACTAACGCAATACCTAACAAAAGCAACCCCATCATTCATCCAATGATGCTACCCATCTCTGTCATACTTCAGCATATAGTCAGGTACATGCACATATTTTCTCATAGGCAAAGTACTTGGAGGAAAAAAAAAGAGTAAGGAAACTATAAAAAGAAAAGAATATCCAGGTAACCTAGAATGCTAAAGGAACTAGTTATATGCAGGTCAGCCATAAACTTTTTTTCCACAACTCCAGATGTAGTTCAAAGGCCTGGGAATACAACCCCAAAGGTTAGGTAAATTGTAAATAGCTTAGATTATCTTTTCTACATGTTACATGACAGTACATCACATAAATGACTATTTGTTCATACAAATTTTACCTGCGGCATTCAGTGGTTCCTAAATATTACAAATAAACACTTTGAAGCTCTATATATATATATATATATATATATATATATATATATATATATAAATTTCAGCATTCTAATCATCAATGACATCACTATTACAAAATATCATTCTGAATCTAACACCAACTTTCAGTCAGTAATCATAAGTGGCTCTGTGGTGCAGTGGTTAGCATGTTTTCCTTGTACACATGAGGATGTGGGTTCAAACCCTGCTATGGCCATGTCCAGAGTTTTACTTTAATTACCATAATGATTTGCATTATTGCTGTTCAGTATGGTGAACACCGGGGAGCAGATTTATTATTTATTTTGTCATACTATTATCATTATAAAAGATCTAAAGCTAAATGCCATGGCTGACAAATGGCAACTTCAGCACAATGAAGTAATGGCATACTTCACAGCTTCATGACAAATACCAGTCTGTAGCAGCAGAGTCCACTCCAAGATCACTAAGGACAAATCCAGTCAGTGCAAATGGAGGGCAGATATGAAAAATTCTAATTGATCAAGTTAACAAGTAGCAATCATCGCACTTGCTGGCATTTATTCTATGGCTTTCTTCTACCATTTATACTAAACTGAATTCATCAAGGCAACAACTTTCAGGTGCAGTCACCCAGTGCTCCAACAAGCCGTGTCCGTGTGCAGTGGCCGTGTACAGTTGCTCTTAAAAGTAAGTATACCCCTGAATTTTTTGCCCCAAGCAACTTCTTTTTGGTTTGAGCAGACAGCTAACCTGTTTTTTTTTTTGTTTTTTTTTATTTTTTTTTTATTTTGAGTCCTGTGTCTCGATTAAAGACGGATACAAATTCAGCAACCATACTGGCAGCTAAAGCAGGAAACCTCAATGGCATGATACAAACGTTATATCAATGATGCAATATCAGTGACGGTATAGCCATCACAGCGAGAAATGTTTAACATGGCCTTCAATGGCAAAATATTGAGGGGTGCTGTAACTTGCAAAAATAATATATTTGACAAAAAATAAAGTACGAAAGGTCTTACCTTCATTTGGAAGCAATTCAATAGGTTCTGGAAGCTCAGGACCATAAGTTTGCTGAAAAAAAAAAAAATATATATATATATACTTTGTATAGGCCTATATAGCGAGTTTGAAGGCCACTCGCTGCCAAAATTTATAAAGAAGCAGTCTTCATAATTGAGGCCACACTTTTTTGATGAAAAGCCTTGTTACTGGTCAACAGCTTTATTACTTTTATTCTCCATTTCAAAGAGACAACCAATGTCAAGTGAAGTCGTAACATATTATCTTATCTCATCTGTTTTAGACAGTAATTAGACTATGAAATTGACCGCTGATGTATTCAAGGAGTTCAAATAAAGAATGACTGAAAAAGTAATAGATTAAGGGAAAGGACAAGTTCAAATTCATAATTACATTGTCCTAAACATAAGGCATTTAAAATAAGCCTAATATCTTATATCAGGCTTATTTTACAGTACAGGGAGGTCGAACAGGTCGCTGCCATGGCTAATGGCTGACAGGAGGACTACAGAGTTTGCCCCATATATATAGGCAATCAACAATAGCTATGCTCAAACATAAATATGGACAGAGAAAAGAGCTTACTTCTTCAGGGCGTCGTCGGCATAATTCATCAATGCAGATCAAGATGGACTTCCGATGGAAATCATCATTTACAGGCATTTCCTGGAAAACAGACAAACAATTGGTGAGATAGGCAAAAAGTCAAGAATTGACTGATGAAATTTTCACTATCTTCAACTAGTGCACTTGTGAAACCTGCATAAACTGGCTTCACAAATTAAATAACAAGCTTTAAACGACAGCTTTTTAGAGAACCCTGAATATAACGTCATTCATCGTTTTGATATCAACAACTTATTCTCCCAGAAATGTCAAAATATGCATCATATCTCAGATTACTTGGATGATTGGATCATTTTTGTTTCATTTATTCAGTAACTGCAAACTCATTTAAAGCACTCAGTGGGGTTGAACTTGAGCACTTGTAATTCCAGTAAAAGGATTGCACTAGTGACGCCAGTTAAAGCCTCAAACACAATGTCATGTAGTCTTCTGTATACACCAAACATGGCCGAACATTGGCAAAGACTTCAGTGCAAATGTGCTATTACACAGAGCAAATTACTTTACACAGAGAAAGGAGAGCAACTTTTACCTGTAACCTGCTTTCATCTAGTTCCACCAAAGTCTCCCCTTTGATTTTCTTGAGCTTGAAGAGTTCAGCATATCTGTAGAGATTAAGGGCAGCCATCCACTCAATCACATTGATGTTGGACCACACAGTCACCGGCTGCAAGTAACAAGGCAGAAAAGTAATTTAGCAAGCATACCCAGATTTTTTATTCAAGACATTTTGTGATATTCTAGCATATATATCTTCATACTATTATATAGCGTCCATTACCAATGAAGGCACAACTTATCACCGACAATATATCTTTTCTTTTTATTGTTAAAAGGCAAAATGACGCAAAAGGTTAATGAATTAATCAGAGAGGCACAAATAACAAATTCATGGCAATTTTTCCTAAATTATCAAGCGCCTACATTTCTCGGCCCTAATTGAAATATGAAAATCTCTCACCAAAAAATCTATCAAAATAGCTTCAAAGACAGCAATTGACTTACAGTATCTCTATCGAATGTAGTAGTGTCAGCTTGTTCTGATCTGCGACATGACCCTGAGATTTGTTTTTGACAAGACTGGTGGTAACAGCGACCACAACCTGAAACACAAACAAAAAATATCACAATTAATGTAAATTTTATTTTTTCTAGGGCATTGAGATGTTCGAAAAAGTTCTAAATATTTGACAATATTTTCATGTATAACTTACTTTCACATTTGACACCGACCGGACCTGTCCCCCAAATATAGTCATGACCTGTGAAATGAAATCAAGTCTTGACTATAAATGGAACAGCAAAACAAGTGAAACAACTAAGGAAGGTATAATTTGCACAAGTACATTTTGGCATACATAGCAGCACATCTCAAGCTAGCAGGCAGCACCTGTACATCACTAGTATTAGTGCAGCCACCTTGTGAGAAGTTTGTGAGCTCAGCCGAACATTATCAGATTATAGTCATCTTGTATCATGTTGACTGAAACATTTTTACTGCTTATCTTGTTCATAATAATGTGCGATACTTACAGTGATGACACAAGATGGGCTTCACAAAGTACGCTTCAGCAAATCTATGACTTCTTGGGGGTACTGAAAAAAATACATCAGAAGATTGACAAGTGTAATTTGACACAATATCATTGCAACACACTGAATACATAATCATGCAGACAAGCAGGAGATTTTTCATCTGTTGAACCAGCCAACCTCCCCCTCAATCAACAGAGAACCGCCAGAGATGCTGTCCCACATGTTTTGAATTCTACTCTACAATGTGTGATGAACAAAAATATTGCACCAAAATAAATAATCAAATTCAATACCTGCAGGAGAACCAATGAATCCTGAATCATTGCCATTGTTTGGCAGATTTACCCGAGAACTTTCAGATCTCAAATATTTCACAAAAGTTCCAGGGAACCGGCCGATCTGATTTGTTGACAAGTTGGTGCCTTCCAGCCAGTCTTCTGGATTCTCTTCTGTTCCCTGGGAAAATGATATGATATAAACTCATCAAAATAGTCACAATACATGTAGCAGACCTTTAGCACTTCAACTTTCCAAAGAGTAAAATTTTGCCATTGCACCATTTTTAAGTAACTAGCAATTTTACACAGTCGGGCAGTGATAATCGCATACCGTAGAACGGGGTAAAGTTGGCAATCCTAGGGAAAGTTGGCCGGCTAGTTTGACCCACTTAATGGAGTGATTGAGTGAGTTTGTGTTTTACGCCCCGTCAGCACCGGTATGGGCTATTTAGAGGCAAACCCACTTCATGGAAAAAATACCTACTTTGCTCATTGACACAGGTTTCTTCGACAAATTTGCCACCTGTGCCAGTGAGGAAAGTTGGCAATTAAGTAAGGTTAAAATTGCCGGCCAATTTGCCCCGGATTGCCAAATTTACCCCATTTTATGATTGCAAACTTACATACACACTGTACAGTGTACACTATCAGAGCTTTAATCCAATGATGAAGGAATGTTCATAAAAGGTTTCAAATTAAATGCAGACCATCAACAACATTATAGCTTCGGCTACATCCTAATTGCGCCATCAATTGAGTACTAATCAAGCACCTTCCTTGGATGTATGAAGCTCAGCTGCTGAACGCGACATTGAAATGTCATAGTGAGCACTGTATCTACATATGATGAATCAATTAAGATACACCAGTACACCACTGCACAACTTAAAGACTTCAAATCAAACCTGATGACAATTACAAATGTAAGTCTTGATTTTGATAGCATAAAGATTTTCATGAATCCTTGCACATGGTGTACATGTGTTTAAAAATATCTCATTCAAATACAATAATACGGATGGCCAATTTTTATCGCAAAGGAGTTTCGTCTTTTAATTCGCAGGTCAGCACTCAGTACTCGCATATTCAAGAAATTTCTGATTCAGAAAGAAGTTTCCTTCAAGTGCAGGAAGTTCAAAATAAAATAAACATGTTTTGTTCCCTCTCTGCACGTAATAATAATAGCAATTTAGGGATATCACTATTGGATTAGTTGTGATAGGAAGCTTGCTGAGTTAATCAGCAACTATTCCAACTAATGCCATCCAATTTGCAATGGCTGTCAGATTACCTATGGTAGAGTTAACCTATATTTTTGTACCTAGTGTTCAGCAACATCACCATGTAAACTAGGGCTATCACGATTACAGAATTTTAAAATCGATTAATCTATGGCCTAAAATCGAATCGTAATCGATTAATCGCCGTTTTCCCGCCACTCCGAAAGAATAGGTAAAGTTCTGTTCTGTTTTACATGATTGTCTTACAGAAGAGCTGAGAGCCTGTGATATTCCATTGAAAATGTTAATTGCAATTAAGACTTGACACTCCTTTCTCTCTGACCTGCTTCAATCAGGTAAAACCAATCCAATTAACCCTTCCACTTGACCAATCCAGTTGCAATTCACTCTTAACACCTAGGATTTGATAGCCATAAAATGTCCTCCAGGTACAAATATACAAATAATAGATTAATCGATTTTGCAAACTGAAATCGATTTTTTACTAAAATCGAATCGGCGGCGATTAATCGGTTAATCGTGAGAGCCCTAATGTAAACAATGTCAAAGGTATAAAAAATCAGTAAGAAATTGCATATACCATACAGAATTGTTTATATAACTAGGAAGCAAAAACAAATAATCATTATCATGACTATGGATCAGTTTCTTCATCACACCAATCATTCATTCACATTGAATATCCTTCCTTATTCAGACTAATTCAGGCGGATAATTCCATGCCAAAACATCTCTATCAGTTTCCGAAAATGAAACATCCAGGGTTATATTTGAAGTGTTTTAATTCAGTATCAGCAAATGAGACAAAGGTCCAGACGTGAAAAATGTTAAACCCAGATATGAACAGAATTACATTAATTCACTAGAATCGTAAAATCTTGAATCTATCCACTCTTTCAGATTTCAGAATCCGTAAATTTTCATTAGAGTCACATAACTTGGGCGTCAAGATTACAGAATTTCAAAATCGATTAATCTACAGCCTAAAATAAATCGTAATCGATTAATCGCCGTTTTCCCGCCATTATAGACACTGGGAAAAGTCCTGTTCTTTTTTACATCACTGTCTTAAAGAAGAGCTCAAAGACTGAGACATTCTTTTGAAAATGCTAATTGCAATAAGGACGTGACACTTCATTCTGTGCCAATTGTTCAGGTGGACTTGAAACCTCTGTCAGTCTCTCAATTGCAATTGACACATCTGAGAGAAGGGGTAGACTTCTTTCACACCTAACTTTACCCAAATTGCAATTAACACATTTCTCATGATATGAGTCAGGTCTTAGAACTGACTTTCCCCATGAATCCAGCTCAGATTTTTTTTAAACTTCTTTGATGACTTGCCATCTTTAATGAAATATTTGAAGTATTTTGGCATCTAAACATACTGTTACCTGTAATGACATTGTAATATGCTGCTTTAAAAACTCTTGATGGTTTCAAACACTTTAAGCTCACTACAATTGCCACTTGAAAGATAACTACAATTTGCAATCCAGAATTTCACATTTAATGAATCGTGGAAGAATTTAATTAAATTATCCCATGAAATCAAGCATATTAGTTAATCATGTACTTGCAGGAATCTTTCATATTACTTACAAAATTAACTATTGCTTAGAAAAAGCGCACGTGTGCAGATTTTTCTTTTATCAAGCAAATTTTACATGTGGTACGGACCTGCACAATTTTGCATGCCTGATACATCAAATATTTAATTCAGAAGACCACTACTTACAATTGGCCATATAAAGCATATCTCTCAAAAATTACGAATTAGTTGACTTATCCAACTCTTGAAATACATCATAAAATCACAGTTTTGAAATATATCATTCTTTCATCATTGTTCATTATGAAAGAGTAATATATAAAACTAGAAAATACCCATTTGTGGAAGAGGTTTGACAATGAATTATTGTGAAGTGACGCTGTCATGTTAAAGTAAGAAATCATTTGGATACATGGTATTTAGAGTGACTTGTATGCATGTTAATGTCAGTACAAAGGGTTTTATTGGCACAGGTAAGCAAGTGAAATGTAAGAAAGTGAGTGAAGCAATGTTTTTATATTGTAAGATATGAATTTTACTAATGATTATTATGAAAGTTTTATTATAATCATTTGTAAAATTCATCACTTTATATATTATTGTTTTCTTTTAATTCTTTAAACCATAAGTCTTGAAGGACACATTGGATTAAAGGAGGGACGGATTTTCTTGGACCTCAATTCGTCCCAGGGACTCTTTTTTCTGAAACCTAATGAGAACACTGGGTCCAACCAATCCAATTAGGCAATCAAATTCACCAATCCAGTTGCAATTCACTTTCAACAACTGGAATTTGAAGGCCATACAATGTCTTCCTTGAACTAATACAGAAATAACAGATCAATCGATTTCGAAAACTGAAATCGATTTTAAACTAAAATCTAAAGGGCGGCGATTAATCGCTTAATCAAGAGAGCCCTACACATCACCACATCACTTAGTCTACTATACTTGACCAATGACCATGAGCAGTTCAGAATTTCGAGGACTCTGCTGGAGTACAAAGATACATCACTATTATAATTAGGCCCTACATATAAATGTTATATACATATTAGGAAATCAACAACATTTTATATTTGCTAATGTTGCTAATGAAGTAATCTGACAGGGGTTGGTGACAAAAGTATGAAAGACACTGCTAACGAGATCAAATAATGTAACAGAAAAGGAACATCACCTGAGCTGCAGTTGACATTTTGACATTTTAAGCAGTAGAAAATTAAATAAATTATATTTTAAGGATTTTCGCCAGTTCCTGAGTTCATTTCGGTCAATAGCACCTCCATAGAACAAATTCAGCAGCACTGTTGCGGCTTCAAACGCTAAATAAAGCTAAAGATTCAGAATTTTGACAGGATTATTTGAGAATGCTTGATAGACAATTTCAAGCAACACTAAGAGCTTATGAAATACTGCTGTTATAATATAAAGACAGCACAATTAAGACGACAGCTCTGCTGTGGTACACCATACATGCATACCTTGAACGTCCATGGCTTCTTGACCAGGAGATGGTCGTCCACCTTGATGGCGATGTAGCCAGAGAGAAGGTCTTCCTCAATGGGAACGTAATCGTACACGGCCTGGTAAATGATCACGTCCTCCATGTTGATCCACGAGGCTCACATTCCAAAACCTGCAAAGGAAGAATTAGAAACGGTTAAATGCCAAATCGGAAGCAAGACATGCACATACAAAATTACCCAGTTGATGTGAGTGACACTTATAATTGACCCACAAAATGTGTAATAAAAGATAAAACTTGAGGTTTCTACTTTCCAGAAGTCTGCTACGATCAGGAAGTATCGCTCATCGAAATAAAACAGTCAATTGTGATGCAATGCCCAATAGTATAGTCTACTTTTAGTTGTCTAAATTAGGCCTGTTTTGTACACCAGGCAAACATGATCAATTATACACACATATATCTAAGGGAAGAATGAGGCAAAATATGTTTCTTCACAATGTGTACAAATATGGCCAGGCAAATTCACTGTTTCATATGTATGAATAGCTCAACAGATGAGCATCAAGACTCCTCAAAAATTATTCAACAATACATTCATCAGATTGTCAGTCCTTTAATACAGATATAAAGCACAATTTGGCTGAATTCTATTTTTCTGTACATTTTCACAAGGAAAGTTGATTTTTAGGCATAGCTATCATTTTAAACAATAACTTTCACGTAAAAACGAATACAATTTGTACCAAAAGCTATTTTTGGCCATATTAACATAACATAACCAGGAAATTTAGCATGGCAGAACACAACCCAAACAAATTGTTTTAATGAATTCACTGAGCTATATGAATTTGCTGACCAGGCAACCTTAGTACATGTAGTGACTTCCACAGTGAAGTTAAATGATTTCAATGAAAACACTGCGTTAAAAGCACTAACAAACCTACGATACATATTGCCGTACTTGTACATTCTCTTAAGTCTTGTAAGAAAGCGAATCCCAACAAAATGCTTTGAGCAAGAGTCCTCAACATGGTTAAAACACATTTACTATGTGACTCACAATGAGGGATCTTTTACTTGCTAGCATGCTCACAGGTTGTTGAAGTTATTATGTGAGTGGCCAGAAGAAAATTTGATAAAAACCTTAATTGGCCTCAATCAAATTTATGATGTTGGAAGTAAAGGTTCAGTTGCTGTAACTTCAAAACTATAGATAGATAGATAGATAGATATGGTAAGTGCAGCCCTCTAAGCCCAGTTCTGGGCGCTCACGAGGGTTGATTGATGAGATGAGAGAGAGAGCAGGAGTCCTCAACATGTTACACATTTACCCCATGTGAGGGATCTTTTACTTGCCCAGCACAGACACTGATACAAGGGGCCGCCGATTTAACGTCTCATCCGAACGACATCCAGCTGGGATTTTGCTCATAAAGGTACATTGAAAATTTCTGGTTCCCCAACCGGGAGTCGAACCCATGCAGGCAAAGACCTTCAGCGGAGCAGGCGGGAACCTTAACCACTACACCACCCAGCTGCCTATAGAAATAGATATTCATCCAAAATTATCCAAATGCATGTGTAATTTCATACTCATGGTATATACTATTCAGCAACTAATTTTCTGTAACAGTTATGACATTTTATGAACATGAGAGACCTGTGGTCATGAACTGTGCAGCTGACCTTTGCTCTACCACAGATGAATATAGAATGACCTTCAAGAGGTCACATTAGACATCAGTGCACTCTCAAGGTTAGCACTGATTAACACATTCGATTAATTTCAGTCAGTGCAATAAACCAGCACAATAGATTACTCTTATCGGCTATTGTGCTGTTGTTAGTAACAAAAGAATTACTAGCAAGGCTTCAATACAGAGTTCACATTCATGGCAAAGACACGTCTACAGCTTCTTTAATTATGTCCAAGGATAGCCGAGGGATAAATGAATTTAATAGGATTCCTTGCACCAACTTCATAGCTACTTGTAAGACCAATTAGTGCAACATCTTGTGATTAGAGATTTTCTTCCTTCATAATGTACATAGTACAAACATTAGACGCAAATAGTGAAAGCCTTCCCTTCATACAATATATCCCTCATTGGTCCATGTCTACAATTTACCAATACAATCAGTACCAGTTATTACCAGGTGACACAAACTGTAGCTGATTCACAAGTTGTGAATACTGCTGCACAAGGTCAGAGCTTCACCAGGAACTTCAAATAGCATTTTGCCCAAATGCACAGACCTTCACAATTGGACAAATCAAGGTCTTATCGAGCCAAGGTCATGTGCCAAACAGTTACCTGGGAGATGACCTAGTTACTACGATGATGACCCAGTGAGATAAAATGTCACAAGTCTCTGAAGCTCAGTGTCAATCTGGCTAATATAAACTTGGAAACTCAGAATCTGTGACAAGGATTACAATAAAGTTAAATATATACAGAAATAGCACTCGCACCAACAAAAACTGCTGATAAAGTTAAAAGAAATTGAAGGATATCATACTGGTAATGTTTAATACAAAATTACCAATACCGAGGACGGATGCATCTAGATTGACTGAGCGATCTCAAATGTTAGTCAGGAGCCGCCGCCAGCTTAGGATGCATCAGACTTTCGTCATGCGTACATTTTTTCACTCTCGTCTTGGAGGCTAATTGAGACAGGAGGCCGACACAGCAATAATGCAACAGATGTGTGAAAATGCCGTCCAACATCGGTGCAGTTGACTTGGCCAGAGCTGGAATCAACCCTGGGACCCTGCGATTGGAAGCCTAGATCAAGGCACATGTAAGAGCAGCCCAACTGCAGCACATGGGTAAGATCTGCCTATAAATGTCAACATGACATGCTGAATGAGCCCATTAATTATTGTGAGAACATAAACACATCCACCTGGTTGAGCAGACTAAATAGAGGTGAGGGGAGGAAGAGGGGTGGGCCAGGGGGAGAGGGGGGGTGGAGAATATAGGTGACCAACTTACCCCTTCAGGCTAATGACCGACTTTTCCCTGTTGTACATTTCACCCTTGGCTCCCAAATGTCACAATGAAGATAAGCCATGCATCAAATGCAGAGGTAATGTTACAAGCAGACCAATGTCAATCTTTATCACCAAAGGCACACCCATTAAATGACCACCTGGATTGGAAACCAGGGACCTCACTACAAGTTACTAGAATGCTACTACCATGCACATGGTGGTGTGTATTTCTTACACTAGACAACAGCAGCATGGACTAGTGCTGACTACTGAGAGGATAGTCAGTCCTGAAACTAAGACACACTGTTATTATCACAGTCCCAGAATAAACAGTAGAGTGTTTACATAACACCACCATAAAATTGTAGCAAAGATGGCACAAGAAGCATCCAGGAAGTTGCAGGAACTATCCGCTGCAATTCTTACAATCAAGTGTAATATCATGGCCATGCTTGTATGCAAAATACTGCATTAAAATTTTCAAAACACTTGTGCACTTCAAATGTAGCTCAGGGACAGCACAGCAAATTGAATGACTATATCATGTACCTTTAATGTATTGCTGGGCCAAAACAGATCTATTCAATTAAAGGAACAGTGTCAATACATCACATCAGATGTCATTCTTAAATGAATCCCAATTCAATGCAACATGCATCAATTAATTTCATCTACGTGATCTATACAGTCTGAACATTCTCCAAAATATCAGGAACAGAGCATTTCTAAATTAATCATGATCATTTCAAATGATCATTGAGGGGTGTATACACTTACTTTCAAGAGCAATGGTACACGCATAATCCGAATCACCTGATGCTAATACAAAATGTAATGTAAACAATGCCGATAGAAGCCATTGGTCACAGAAACATCCATGACTGAACGAAGTTGAAGTGACTGAAATCTGACAAATAGCAATGATTCAATGAATGGAGATTAACAAATGGAGATTGGGAGAACAAGGATGTGGAATGGTTGGATCATTCAACTCCAGGAAATACATACGCCACTTTCATAGGCTGTCACTATTACAGCAGTACTATACAAATACATACATAGGTCTAATAGGCCACTACATGCTAGAACTTGGTTGATATTTGACAATTGTACCAATGGTGCAGTTTGTTTTATCTCATGTACCGGTGCCTGGAAAATTTTCATATGGATCTATAGATAGAATTGCATATAATTCATTTGACATTTCACGCGATGGTTTAACAGACACTAGTGATCTACCTTTTTCCACAATAAACCTCAAAAGTAATTGGTACATTTTACATTAAATGTAATATTTATACATACCATAAATGCCTCTTTTTATAATCCCAAAAATGTACAAACCGGTAAACATGATAAAACAACATCCAAATAAAATAACTTGCAGTACACAAAATTAAACAAATAATCTAGCTTGCACAAAAAAGAAAAGCAATCTGTGTAGGTAGAATGCAAGAGCATAGAAAAACATCTGCTATTGTGTGATCACTGCAATGTGCATAAGAATTTGAAGTTTGCTTAATATTACCTAGATATTGATCCTGGTCAAAAGGCAGAGCTAGTAGTAGCCAGTGTCCAGTCGATCTATACTCTTTCCAATACATGTACACAAGTCTTAGTCCATCGAGCAACAAACCAGCAAACTGTTGTCCTCAACACAGTTGACAACACAGAAGTCAATTGTCTTTAAATACATCCACATGAGCCCTCCTCCTCAAAGACAGCCCCTAATTAAGGAGCGGTAATAAATCCCACCAATTATATTCTGGAGATTGCTGGTGATGTCATCACATAAACTGACAACTAATCAACTCGGCATCAATTTGGGACAGATGTGATGAGACAGAGAGATGGATGGGTGCATTCATCCATTTTTACAAAAATATCTTGTTGTTTTTCCTAGTTATTTGTAAGTTATTACACATTTTTGGTTATTTTTAACGCCCACCAAAAATGCAGACACACTCATCATGCAGCATGACATAAAAAAGAGTGACACGATTATTGAAGACGGTCAATAAGATTTTTATTGAAGACAGAAAAATTAAATATATGCATAACTTAGGATAAAGAAGCAGGAACAGGACGAAAAGTATATCAAAAATGTCCCTGGCTATCACCAATCACCTTGAATGGTCAAAAAACATTTGAGCAGAGATAAATTGGAACAGGGCCCTGGAGGTAGACAGCCGGTGAACAGTGTTTATGTTTTCTAGGTGGATGGAGTAGGGGAGGGGGGAGAGGTGCAATTAACCCCATTCCCAGCCACCCCCTCCAATGGCATCCTTCTGACTAATGTTTTCCTTTTAAAACATATCAGGAATAGCCACATTGCCAGTTTAATCTTCTTACTGGATGCTTAACCCTCTTTTTTTAGTGTATTTTTTTTGTTAATCATGTTTTTTTCTGTTCCTGTGTTGAAATGCGCACTATTTAAAACACATCAGTTATAAAAAGTGACCTGAGGTTGACCCACTCCCCCCCCCCCTCAATAAATATCACATCCTGAGATATGTTGACATTTGAAGCCCATTGACCTCTATTCCATACAATGTATATTTGGGAGCATATCCTTAAGATGCCATACCAGTACAAATTCATCTGATGTTATCAAATTAAAGGCAGTATATGGTGTATATTAGGGTTTACAAAAGCTATTGAATAATACATATTGAAATGGTAGAAATGTTAATAATTTTAAAAGCATGTGTACAAATACAGAAGTTGAATGACCCTAGTGACCCATATAATAAATAGGCCTATTCCCTCCAATCTCTGAAGTGATCAGACAAGGAGAAAATATTTCCATATTCTGCAAAATAAAGAATTGTTATTAGTGTTAAAATTGTAATACTGTCTCAAGGCCACAGATTAACATTCTCCGAACAATTTGAAAAAAAAGGTGCCATGGGTGAAGGCTCAGCTAGGGAGGGGGATGGGTAAAAAAAGTTAAAAGAAAGTTACTGCAATACCACCTGGAATCTCATTTTCCAAATTTACTGCTTATATTCAGGTCAGCTAATTTTCTAGACTGTGCTGTTAAAAGGAAACAATTATGATAATGATGATGATGTATGATGTAATATATTTAAAGTAACCATTGAGGAGTTGGACACAAAGGCCAAAAACGTCAATCCATCAACAGTTTAATCTCTACACACATGACCTTGACACAGGACCTCAAGGGCATCTTAGTGACAAGAAGCCCTCAAGGTGGAGCTGTGAGACTTATCTAGAACATGCAAGGTCAATGTTGAACGCGAGAACCATTCATAATTACCAAGTAATATATACGATTTCATTTGAGTATCAAAACTTATCAATTTTACGAAATATAACTCCAATCCAATTAATTCCTCAAAAATAGTTTCAGCATGGCTCTATTTATAATAATTATTGATTGTTCAATTACTTGAATCAGTTGATATCACCATGGTTTCAGTGAGAAAACATTTCTGGCTACTTCTGGCCCGCTGATGGCCTCTGGTTCTCAATCACTCCACAGAGTACTTAATAAGGGGCATATTCTAATAATTAATAACCCTTCTACAAGGTCACAAAATGAAATGTTATAATAGGGGAAGACTCCAATAATTTGAAAAAGTGAAAATATTAAATAGTGAAAGGATCCACTCTCAGCAGATGGCAACCATTTTTCAAATTCTCCATAGCAAAGAAAAACTATGAAAAAATATAAAAAATGCAAGGGACTTTAACCTGTAACCAGACACAACATCACTTGGTACAAGTAATTTGAAACCTTTTTTTAATAGCAGCTTTTTGTTTCTTTTTTTAATAAACCTGGACAAAAAGTGACTTTCCACCAGCACAATGGCACCCTTTAATAACAAAATACTAAACATGAACTTGTCCTACTGAAAATCTCATAACAATAGCCTTATAAGGCTAAACAGGCTAAAAGCTCACTTAACACATTAATTACAAAAAGTTAAGTAAAATACAGTTTTCAGCCTACAGCTCTCAAATTCTTGCATAGGCTCCTAGATTGTTCAGACTAAATTATTACAGCTGAAGTCAAAAGGCCTGATTTGCCTTCAGGTTTTCATGCATAAAATGGGTGAATGCAATTGGTTGAGAGACCCTGCCTATGTAGCTATATACTTTCATGTTTAGCATGACTTAGGTATTTCACAGCGAATTGGACAGTCCCTCAAGTTGTTATAAACCAATCAAATACCTAGAAAATAAATGTGACATATTCAAGCTCTGCACCCAATGCAGTTTTATTTGAATCAGTCCTTTTGACTTCTGCTGTAACATGACCATGACATGATTAACCACATTGCTGCCAAAAGAGGAAATTCTGATCTCTGCAAAGCTGCTAAACAGTGAACATAACTGACCTTAGAGGGCTGCACCTTCCAATTTCCTAAAATACTTGTATACATAAATAATGTACATCTATGCAGACTCTCACAGTCTAGATATATAAGTAAATCAGTGCAGTCAGGCACCTTTATCCACAAGATCCAAGATCCATCTCCCAACATCTCTGTTTCCCAACAAAATGAAAAACATGCCAATTATTCTAACCAAGCAGTAGAGGCACATAATATGCCCCAGCAGACATAACTTTGTATGACGGGATGAGAGTCATAAGACACAATCATATTTATCTCACCATCATACTCATCAGCCTATTCACAAGTGCACAAGTAAGAATTCTAAGATTTCTGAGGTTATGACCGAAGGCACAGACGTCATCATTGAGAATATGATGTCAACATCTTGACTAAGACTTGACAAGAGACTCACTTCTAGGCATATCTACTATTATTATTACTATACATGCACTTTACCAGGCAGATAATGCTCCAGACCCCCCATGTTAATCCACCATAAAGAAAAACATTAATCTCATTAATGCCCTGCTTGCAGGGCCATAACGATATTAATGCCCTGCTTGCAGGGCCATAACGATATTATGGACCAGGCAAAGAGGCCCCCTGGTGTATTGTGCATGTCGTGACGTCACCTGGCAGTGACATCATAGTGACGTCATGGCAACGTTATTATTTGTGACGTCATTGCATTGTGACAGTTTCAGAAGTTCACTTGGGCTAGAATCGAAGATCTTATTTTGTTGATCAATACTGAATACTGAATAGGCATAAATTTATCTGAATAGGCCTATATCGCAACCTTGGGTATTATTCAGAATCATTCAACACTGGTAGTGGCATCATCAGTTGCCGATGCCTTTATTTTTGGTGACCCTACAACGGTAGGCCTACCAATTTTCTTCCTTTTTTTTTTAAATACCGGTAAGTTAATTTTCCTAATCATTAGGGTAATGTTGAAATGATGTGATGGCAACTTACTCAGCTCAGCCGTTTGAGGTCATTGCTGGCATTAGCACCTAGATAGGCTAAATTACTAAATTAACCGTGACAAAAATATTGTTTTTAGACGACCGATCTATTGCTTTTCTTGTCTAAGTCTTGACTAAGGTCATTACATTAAAAAAAGATCTCAGGTATGCAGATTTGAAGTAAATAGTAACAATAATGCAAATAATATTTTTTTGTCTGGCATTACCGGGATTAATGACTGGCAGCCTCGGGCAGTAAAATCATTAATGCCCTCGCCTTCGGCTTGGGCATTAATGATTTTACTGCCCTCGGCTGCCAGTCATTAATCCCTGGTAATGCCCTCCAAAAAAACATTATTGTATAATTATTAGCAGACAACAGCTAAAACAGAATGACAAATTAAAAGGAGTCTGACAGTCCTGACCACAAAGTTTTTTGACAAGTGAAATTGATTGAATGTGCTTCATAATTATTAAATATTAACTTGAATGCATTGAAACTCAAAGAGGGCTTATTGCAAACATTTTCTCATACTGAGCTTAGCCCAACAACCTGTACCGTAGGACGGGGTAAAGTTGGCAATCGGGGAGAAATTCGGCCGGCTATTTTGACCCACTTAATGGAAGAAATGTCTCCTTCCTCACTGACACAGACTTCTTCAACGCATTTAGCACTTGTGTCAGTGAGGAAAGTTGGCATTTCTGCCATTAAGTGGGTTAAAATAGGTTGCCAACTTTCCCCCAGATAGCCAACTTTACCTTGTTTTATCACCACAAGTAATATCACATGTAAGTACAGAGAATTTAACAAGTAACTAAAGTCTAAAATTTTGAATGTGTAGACCACACCTTGTGCTATTTCAGTCACTGATAAAAAATAATGAACATCATCAAAATAAGTCATAACCAATCTCATGAAAAAGATGAGGACACACTTTTTTCCACATTTTTCAACAATGCAGTGTCAAACTCACTCTCGAAAGCCAAGAACCAGGATGTGAAAAACTCAGGTCAACTCACTATCAATTTAAACCATAATGGAGGATTACATTCATTTACAAGGTACAAATTCAATGACAGCTTTATGCAAGACCATGACTGCTGGCAACCTCTCAAGTGAAGTTCTTGATTGGTATTGAATACGGACTATGTAGTATGTACAGTTCACCATAGTACAAATTAACAATAGAAGTCTAGTTGGCACCCATGCTATTAATAGTACATCATGACCCACATTGTGATAAGCAATGGCATGCCGCAACAAGTAGGCAATTGTGTGTTTATAAATACCAGTGTTTATCAACACAATGAAATTGAAAGAATAGCTCACAATGAAATTAGACTTGAACTACACAGACTTGACTAGACTTCAGTGAGACAGCTCAAAATTTTGAAATATCTATTTAGGTCTTACCAGTGATCACTGATCAATACAAAAGAAATAATTCACTCAAAAATCAAATTTATTGATAAATAGTTGTATGTTTGCATGTTGACTCAATGTTGCATCAACCCAGATAATATTAGTAAATACACAAACCAATCCACATCGTATTATTTGATACAGTGTATATGATAATGATGTGTATTGGACATGCACTGATTAACCTGTCTTAAAATTTTGAATTAAATCAAACACAACAGTGAAAGTCCTTAATCAAACAAATTACCATTAGTAACATAGTTTCAATAGAAAATACAATATACATTTCAGAAATGCCCTGTGGCTGTATTGAAACAAGAGCACTTCAGTAGTGACCTTAATGTATTATTAAAGTTCTGCTTGTCAATCTAAAGTGACAGAATAAAATTAAACACAGTTACACTACATAATTATATACACTATACATGAAAAACATCAGGACCTCAAACAAAATTCAACTTGTTCAATATTGTATGTTGTGAACCATAATTAGAAGGTTAAACGAACTTACTTGTTAAGTGAAGTTTGACCGAGATTCCATCGATGATCTGGAGGCGGCAGCAGAGTTCATACGAGAGAGGGCGCTTCAAGCACGAATCTTCAATCTTTAAAGTAGGCATTGGCGTCAGAGAACAGAAAAAAGGGCTGGGAGAGGCGGGCGTATGAACTCTGCTGCCGCCTCCAGATCATCGATGGAATCTCGGTCAAACTTCACTTAACAAGTAAGTTCGTTTAACCTTCTAATTCCATCTCAGATCTTTCGGCGGCAGCAGATTTCCTACGAGAATTTTAAAGCACTCTGATGCCAAAGCCATAAGATTATGAGATCCCAAGCCAGCAAATTAAATCTGTTCAAGAGATTTAAAGCCTTGAATCAACTGGAAGTGGTAGGCCGGGGTGCCTGTCCAGACTCCAGAGGCCCCTATGTGTGAGGCTGTGCAGGTGATCTCATCAGTGACTGCCCCCCCCCCCTTTTTGCCATAGTGAAAGCAAAGGAGAGTAAGGCACAGGGAGACCTAGCGATTGCATAACAGCAATATCGTTCGTCCAAGACGTTTGAATAGTATATTTGAGCGCATCCCAAGATGACACAACTTCACGGAAATAATTGCAGAAATTTCCAATTGTGTCTCGAGTGAACCTTGTAGATTAAAGTGTCACCTTGTAGATTAAAGTGCCAGGTAAAACATGAGTAAATTAATTGGCATATATATATACGTGGAAATAATGGCGAATTCCTGTTGCCATTGACTTCATGACCAAAAATAAAGTAATTTAAATGATTGTGGTAGAACATGTCTTTAGTTGCAATTTGAAATTGGAAAAACGGGGTACCCTGTTATTAGTGTTTAAGGTACCTACAATCCTGAAGGTCTAGTGATGTTGAGGCAAGAATAGTAATTAAGAAGGATATTGAGAAGCAGTAATGCTTGCCATATATAATATGGTTCTTTTTTATGACATGTTAATGTTGTGAACCTCTATACCTGTACATTGTAGTATTATGACAGGAGTTTGGAAGTCATTCGATGACTGCATTGACTCGGCGTAGTGGTGAGGTCTAGCTGTGAAGCTGATGCCAAGTTCTATTCTGATGATGCCACGAGATGCGAAGTTGTCGTTTCAGTCATATTTCAGAGAAAAGCTGCAGCTTGAGATAAAAATGCGACTGTTGAGCCAGCCAGGTTCGCATTCGCATGACAGGTGGACCATTGAAACAAGTGCTATTCTGAAGGAAGCTGAGTGTCAAGAAGGCCATGTCCGTTTGAAGTGTCTGAGGGTTATTAAGTTCCCTAGACCCGTGTGCTGGATACTTGTGAAATTGTCATAACAATGTCTTGCACTTTGTTGCATTGACCGACAGGAGAGCAGGCAATTATTGCCAATTAGTTATATCTCCAACGAATTAACGATGGTTTAATTTATTAAAATGAGCCTCTGCATAAATGCATAAATGCTCAGTCAACATCAATGTTGTCTGATGGTTACGCAAATGTTGTCCTTAGTAACGAACATTGTTGCAGGTTTGAAAGTGGCAGACTGATAAGTTGTCTCGCCAATTTAGAATTCCGGGAAGAAAGAGCCTTACGTGGCTGTACAGGCCTGTTATAGATGCTGACAGAGGATAAGCAGTAGCTTTTAAGGGGGCCACAGCTGCAGGATTGCAGGTGGTAATTACTTTGTAATAATGCCTGACCTTGTTACATGCAGGTCAGCAATTATTAATATGTTATATTAGTCACTTATTGTGAGAAATCGCCGTGCCGGTTACGGCACGATGTATCAATCGATCTCTTGAGTGTGTGCACAAGCGGCAACCAAAAAGAATCAAAGTGGCAAGTATGTAATTAGAATATTACATGTGTATAGTGAGTTGCCATAGATCAGCTATTCCTCAGTAGTACTGTAAGGAGGAATTGTCCTGAGCGACAAGAAATCTCTCATTTCGATTCATACCCAAAAGAAACATTCTGTCGCCAGGTATGACGTTGCCATACCTGTAACTGAGTATATGTATGTACAGCTGTTGCTATGTATTTGACCAGTGATCTAAGTCGGTGATCCAAGTCAAAATTAGACAAGTTGACCTGTTAGTGCGGTTACTTAGCCAAACTTGGAATTATCAGTGATGAACAGTGTATTAGTGTCGAACACTGGTGTCTTACTGCAATATAGGAATTTCTAGGGTCCTTATTGTTCTAAACTGATGACCCTAACCACTAACCTTGCTAAACACTAGGCAGAGATCAAGTGTAAGAACGGTTCAAGAAACTTGATGTAATGCTTGTAACGCAGGAACTGCCTCTGCTTGGGTAAGTGTTTTCTGTGGAACAGTTTATAGTATGGTTTACCCATCCAGGAATTAACCCTGCTAGATCCAGGAATTAACTCAAGATCAAAGTTGTAGTGGAGAACACTTTTACTGACAGCTCATTTTGTACTCCTATAGCTTTAAAGCCCGGAAGGCTCTTTAGATGATGTCGGAGGAATCACATCTGTTCCTCAGGTATTGAAAGTATGAACTGTTCTATAGAAGTGTGTACTGCAATTAAGCTTGCAAATCGCCGTGTTATAATATTAATGGATATCACAATGATCAATCAGAGTTCGGGACCGCTTATTCATTTGTGTTCGCCTATATGAATTTTATCATTCCTGCCCTTGGGACTGGAGTGAATGAAATTTCTGTGATTTGAAATGGAGTGAATATAATGACAACTCTAAAGTGAACTTATAATTTATGAGAACATGACTCGTCTGGACTAGGGTATCAGTCCTGCGTAGTCTGTGTGAAGTTCAGGCGCTTCGCATTGTGAGTAACACTTTATGGGAAGTTGTTATAATTGTTTTGAAGTAACTAGTATAACAAGTAGCTGGAACATGCTGGATTGTATTAATTTGAGGCGTTCTGCATTATAAGTGGAGTCTGCATAATGCAGGTGTTTTGCATTGTGAGCCGATGCTTCATGGACAGTTGTTATAACTTGTTTGGAACTGAAAAGCAGCTGAAACATGTTTTATAATATTTTACGCTTGGTCTTTACTTTTGAGGTCTTCTGGCAATGTGGATTGCAAAATGGGTGTCCATATTGAAGTTAACCTGATTTGTGAAAGCGTAACATGTGCAGGTTGGTAAACAATGTCTGCAAGACCTATTTGGAAGATGCGAGTAACGTATTACAAGCAATCCTCGTTTTTACCGATTTGCTTTGAAGAGTAGACTTTTAAAAGTCTGATTGCAGGGACAAGTGTGTAAATTCCACTGTTAGGACCTCATTAGCAGGTGTATACCAATTTGGCCAGCCTGGTTAAGGCACAAGTGAGCCAAAAGGCATAAGTTGAAAGCTGATTCACTGGCCGCTGGTTGTCTGAAGCCACCCAGGTAATTGCGAACTGTTCCCATCTCTGACGAAGAGCGTCAGAAAGGAGATTTCAAACAATATGTAATTACAAATGTAATTATATAATTCAAATTAGCTTGAAAGTGAGGTTTCATGAAAAGTTGGGAGGCTGTATGAAGCCTTGCGTGTCTTTACAGTTTGTGTACCTGATTGGCAAGGTTTTGTAACCACAGTCATGACTTGTATTGCTTAAGCAGCCTTAATGGAACATGTGCATAAGTACCGGCTTTATGTTTAAACATGTTAAATGTTCCAATGTCACCCAAGTTATGACAGCAGTAATGCTATACACAGGATATTTTGAGTCCTGTTGCATACTCCAACTTATGAGTTGGCTATATCAACTGCTTGTTAACTGCTTTGGCAGAGCTGTAATTTCTGGGTTGTGAAACACAGTGACACCGTAAAGTAGCCTTAAATTGTACCAGAGCTACTATTAAGGTAGGTATCCAATCACTGAGAAATTAATGTGCAAATGGCCGTGAGGCAGGAAATAGGCAATTTAATATTACTGTGTAAGGTCAGTGTTTTGACTGATACCATGTGGGGTTGATCATTCACTGCTGTGACCGAGGAGCAAAAGTAATACTAAGTGAAGCAATTTATTTATTCAAGCAATTGCTTTAGATTTCCCTGTGGCTGAGGTGGCTTTCAAAATCCAAACTTTAGATTGTTACATAGATCTGGCTGACACAGCCACATGACCCTGACACCTGGCTGACACAGCCACATGACCCTGACACTAGGTGTGTCAGTAGGTACAGGCTACAGATCTGCTGTCAACAGCAAACCAGATGCTATTTATTGAGCCCTGTGTAAGACCTGACAGTCAAACTTGGGAAGTGAAACTGTCACCATTTTACACTGATCTGCCATTTATTGCAGAGTCAGTAGTATTAGAAATATTGTGACTTTGTCGGCTGTTGCAGATAATAATGCAGCCACCTCTGTAGGAAGAGACTTGTCTTTTAATGTACTCTTGAGTGCCAATTCAGAGGTTGCCTTCATGGAGGCGGGATAACTCTGGAAGAAGAAGAAGCAGAGCAAATGCTGCAATCTGATTGGCCAAAAATCGGCAATGCAGGAAGTGGCTATTTCCCAACTTTGTGGTTGTTTATGGAAGCAAATAAAGCTTACCGATGACGGGGAAGGACAGCAACAGGTAATTCAGACTGTTTGTGCAGTGTCCAGACCCCAGGGAAGGCCACAAGTCCCAAATCATGGCCACAATGGACTTCGGCAGAAATGCCATGCAAATCTGTATTGTCATGTCTCTATGCACATGTTGGCATGAGAGATGACGTTTTTTAATAGCAACTAGCCAATTCCCAATGACAGGGACTTACAAATGCCTCGTTGGACGTATTCCCTAGTAACCAGGTAACGGGGACTTGATAGGCCCATTGACAAGTGGTCTGTGACTCAGTAGAGCACTCACATTGTCATTGTTGACAATCACTGCTGCCTCCATTTTTGCCATGACGTTGACAGGCTTGGCGGAAATGACGGCCCTTGGCCAACGGAATGGCTATATACACGACGGGTCGTGCACATTGGCTGTTATATGCACGACGAAGAAATATGTGTCGCGTTCACTGATTGGTTCTGAGGAAGATAGAGAAACACTCAAGCCGCACGAGACGACCCGATGGTCCCTTTCAGACCCCCCTGGGTGTGCCCTAACGGTCGTAGGGAGCATACAGTTTATAGAATTCAAGAAAAATTCGGCCCGACAACTCCTGTTGCCAATGGGACAATTTTGAATTAGTGTGCCTTATTAATAGATTAAACTGCAATGGGACAAGACTGCTGACCAGTTGGATTTTGAAATAACAGGCCTACACCAGAAATTATATTTATTTCAAGACCGAGGATAGGATCAGAGTCTGCCTAATTTTTGTTTCACTGAAACTGGGAAATGAATTATTTATGATACGAGGTTGGAGTTGTTTTTACATAATTTATGTAAACAAATAAATTTTAAAAAATAACCACCCACCCTAGCCAGGATAGGCCTATCTAGTGGTTGACCCTGCATATATCTCAGAACTTCAGTCAGAAGTCATTCACTTGAAATAATTCCTTCCAGCCTTTTCCATAACATGGTTAAATGGACCTACTTCAATTAAAACATTGACCGACCCCAAAATATTTTTGCTTTTAACATGAAGGAAATGTAGCCTTTATCCTTGCTACATTTATAGGTCCCAGACCTGTGTTCCAGGCTTAAAACTGTAGGCTTTAGGCAGAGATCATTTAATTTTCGCGGGGAGGGGGGGTAAAGTTTTTTAAATAAATAATATCTTGCCTAGTAAATAAATGGATTCTTTTTGGGCAGTCGAAAAAAAATAATTTCTGCCAGTGGTATTTCTTAAAGTTCTTAATAAGGCGTTGCTTGATTTAGGAATGAATATTCGGGGACTTTCCACATTTGAAATAAATAATTAGGCCTACTGCCGTCGTCACTGTGAATTAAATAATTTCCCGCCAAGGAAAACTCCAACCCCCCCCCCCTGGAAATTAAAAATTAAATGGGGTGTCATAATCGCTTAATAAATTTTGTAACAAGTGAAAGCAGTTGGCTCTTAACACAGGAAAGCGTGTGAAATATTTCAGAAAGTTCTTTTCAATAAGTCTATTTAAGGAGAGCCAGAAATATAATCACATGTCAACAAGATTCTGACTTTGATTTCGTGTGCTTCGGATATATATAATTATTTATTTCGATGTGCGATGTCTTCAATTATTCATTTCTAAATCAAACACCAGCAAGTTGAGAAATGGGACATTCTCAAATTTCGGGACAGAGTGCCCTAGAAAATGTGGTAACGGAGGGGACTTTTAACACAAAAAACCTTCTATTTGATCAATTTAAAAAAGGAAAAAAATTGATGTAAGTCGTATTTTCAGAAATAATTCATCTCCGATCACTAAATCTTTAAAATTAAATATCAATTTTGTGCAAATTTTGTGGTAACGGAGTGGACAGGAACAGTTTCGTTTTCTCCTGATTCTGCATTCTTTTTGAGAGACACAATATTATTATTGCACTCTATCAAAAACTGTCACCCTCAGCAATATATGCATTAAATTTCTTTGAAAAAGTATCATTGGTAAGCTCGGATATGAAAGCAACGGAGTGGACATTTTGGTGGAACCAAAACATTTTCAAATGAAAATTATGCCTTAGTTTGTTGAATACCTGTTTAATTAAAACTGCAAAGCTGTGGTGGTGTTGCGCATATGCATATAACGATATTTAGTGGAAATTGCTCATAAAAAACAATAGCAAGCTGAGCTATGACAAGGAACAGCGTGAAAAAAAATAGACATAAACTAGTGACACGTCTTTTATATTAATTAATTCAATGAAATGAAACTAGAAAAAAGTTAAGCATGATGTATATTAATTCAAGTCTATATTCTCATGAATCGTGAAAAGAAATTATGAAAATAATGGTACATTAGGAAAAAAATTAACACTTAATGACTTGATGTTGTCATGTCAGTTCAAGTGACAGGGAAAAACCATTGATTTGGCATGGGTTGCTGGACATAATGCATCAAAAACAAAAAAAGGTAATAAATGACTTTTTGTTCCAAATACAGTGGTTCTAAATAGAAATATGAATAAAAGATGTAGAGTGATGCTTCAGATATTATTTAATAGCATTCAAATTAATGTCAGCAGGGAACTGGAGTGACACGAATCACCGTGACACTTTTACCAATGGGTAAGACCATGCAGGGGTCTGGCTGGCTGCGGAACTCACTCATGGCATTGCCACTCGTGAGTTCCTCCGCCAGCCACTCATGGGTTTCAGTGGACTGATCCACCACCCTGAGTGGGTTTTATTATATTATCCCATTCCGTCTGCCCACGCCCTCCCTCCTTGCTCTCTCCTGCTCCATCCTTCTTCGTTTCTCCCTCCCTTCTTCCTCTCCCCTCTCCATCCTCCTCCTTGCTCCTTCCTACTCCAACCTCCAGGATTTGCTCGTCCTCCCTACTCCTTCCTCCTTCGCCTCCCTCCTACTGCATGCTCCTCTATTCTTTCTTTCTCCCGGCTTCTTCCTATATTGTACCCATCGGATTCCATCCTACCTCCTTGCTCATTCTCCCTTCTGCTCTTCCTTCATCCTCATCCTTCCCTTCTTTTAACTGTTATTCCATCCAATTTCCACTTTTTTCTCCTCAGCTTCCCCTCTCCTCAGCTTCCCTTCTCTACCATCTTCCCATACCATCCACCCACTCCTTCCTCCTACCCCCCTCTTTCCTTCTCTCCCTACTCCCTTCTTTCTCATGGCTGCTATTACTTCCGCCTTCCTCCTCCTCCCTACTTCATGCTCCTTATTACTTCACCCTTCATCTGTCTTATGATTCCCACTCCATCCTACTTCCTCTTCCCTGCTTTTCCCTCCTCGTTCCTCCTCATTCCTCCTCATTCCTCCTTATTCCTCCTTATTCCTCCTTATTCCTCCTCATTCCTCCTCTTTCCTCGTTCTCCTCCTCCTCCATCCTACTCCTTCCTACTTACTCCTCCCCCTACTCCTTCTCCTCCCTGCTCCTTCTCCCCTCTTCTCCTCCGTGCTGCTTCATACTCAACCCTCTGTTCCTCCCTTTCTTCCTTCCTTACTTCCCTTTTTCTTCCTACTCCCTCCTGCTCCTCGACCTATGGTTTCACCTCCCTCTCCTCCCTCTGCTTTCTACTCCACACTCCATCTCTTGCCTCTTACTCAATCCTCTCTCCCTTCCTCCCTTCCTCCCTTCCTCCCTTCCTCCCTTCCTCCCTTCCTCCCTTCCTCTCTTCCTCCCTTCCTCCCTCCCTTCCTCACTCCCTCCTTTCATTCTTTCTTCCTTCCTTCCTCCTACTCCCTCCTGATCCTCCACCTGACCCTCCTATTATCCTTCTGTTCACTTCTCCTCTCTCTCCTTCACTTTCCTCCTATATCACCCCACTCCCTCCACCCCTCCTCCCTCATCCTTCCTCCCTCTTACTCCCAGCTCCTCCCTACTCTGACTTCCATCTTGCTCATCATATTCAATTTTCCTTCCCCCTCCCTGCTCTCCCTCACTCCTCCAGGAGCTGTTTCATCCTACAATCAAACTCTGCTCCTCATCCCTGCCCTCTCTCCCTCCTGGTCCTCCCCCCTCCCTGCTGTCTCTCCCTCCCTCCCTACCTCCTTCATTTTCTTCCTCCCTCCTGGTCCTCCCTCCTGGTCCTTCCTCCTGCTCCTCCCTCCTGCTCCTCCCTCCTGCTCCTCCCTCCTGCTCCTCCCTCCTGCTCCTCCCTCCTGCTCCTCCCTCCTGCTCCTCCCTCCTGCTCCTCCCTCCTGCTCCTCCCTCCTGCTCCTCCCTCCTGCTCCTCCCTCCTGCTTCCCCCCTCCTACTCCTTCTCCCTCCTCGTTCCTCCTCCTTCATCCTACCTCCCTCCTTCCTCCTCCTCCATCCCCATCTCTCTCCTCATACTCAATCCTCCATCCCCTTCCTTCCTCTCTTCCTTCCTACCTTACTTCCTCTCTTCCTTCCTCACTTCCTTCCCTCGTGCAATGCTTCCTTCCTTCCTCTTACTTCTCCTGCTCCAACTTCTTCCCCCTCTCCCTTTTCTCCTCACTCCTCCCTTTTCTCCTTCTCCTCCCTCTCCTCCTTCCCCCTCTTTTCTCTTCCCTCCCTCCTCCTTTTTCCTCTTCCCTCCTCCTCCTGCCTGCTATTGTCTCATACTTCCTCCTCCTATCCCTCCTCCTATCCCTCCTCCTCTCTCCATCCTTCTCCTTTCTTCTCCATCCTGCCTCCCTCCTGCCTTTTCCTCATCCATCCTTCCCCCCTCCCGCTCCTTGCTACTTCCTACTCCACCCTCCTTCTCCTCCTAATTACTCCTAATTACTCCTACTTACTCCCACCTGCTCCTTCTTACTCCCACTTGGTCCTTCTTACTCCTTCTCCCCCTGATTACTCCTTCTCCCCCTGCTCCTTCTCCCCCTTGCTCCTTCTCCTCCCTGTTCCTTATCCTCCCTGATCCTGTTCCTCCTCCTCCTAGTGTCTCCTCCTTCCTCCTTCCAACTGCCCACTCCCTCCACCCCTGCTCCTCCATTCTTTCTCTCTCCCCCTCCCCCTCCTCCTCCTCCTTCACTTTTCTCCTACAACATCAACCCAACTCCTTCTTACTCCCACTTGGTCCTTCTTACTCCTTCTCCCCCTGATTACTCCTTCTCCCCCTGCTCCTTCTCCCCCTTGCTCCTTCTCCTCCCTGTTCCTTATCCTCCCTGATCCTGTTCCTCCTCCTCCTAGCGTCTCCTCCTTCCTCCTTCCAACTGCCCACTCCCTCCACCCCTGCTCCTCCATTCTTTCTCTCTCTCCCTCCCCCTCCCCCTCCTCCTCCTCCTTCACTTTTCTCCTACAACATCAACCCAACTCCAT
This sequence comes from Platynereis dumerilii, assembly GCA_026936325.1. Taxonomy (NCBI): domain Eukaryota; kingdom Metazoa; phylum Annelida; class Polychaeta; order Phyllodocida; family Nereididae; genus Platynereis; species Platynereis dumerilii. The sequence goes on from JAPTHN010000001.1 coordinate 161,601,220, forward strand.
CTGCCAACCCCCTCAACCCCTCCTCCTCCATTCTTCCTACCTCCGTATTACTCCCTGCTCTTTCCTACTCCACATTACTTCTTGCTCATCATACTCAATTCTCCCTTCCTTCCTCCTTTCTCCCTTTTTGCCTTCTTTCCCCCCTTCCTTCATTTCTTTCTTCCTTACTTTCTTCCCACTCCCTCCTGCTCCTCCACATGTCCCCTTTCACTTCCATCTTCCTCCCATCCTTCTCCTCATCCCTCCTTTTCTTCTCCTCCTCAATCCTCTGCTTTCTCCTTCTCCTCCCTTTTCTCTTTCCCTCTCTTTCTTCTTCCTCCCTCCTCTTCCTCTTCCCTCCTACACCCTCCTGGTTGCTATTGTCTCACACTTCCTCCTCTAATCCCTCCTCCTCCTCATCCATCCTTCTCCTTCCTCTTTCCTCCACCATTCTACCTCTCTCCTGCTCCCTGCTGCTTCCTACTCCATCCTCCTTTTCTTTCCTCCTACTCCATCCTGCTCCATCCTACTCAATCATACTCCTCCCTGCTCCTACTCCTCCCTGCTCCTGCTCCTCCCTGCTCCTTCTCCTCCCTGCTTCTCCTCCTATTCTCCTCCCCTTCCTCCTCATCCCCTCCTCCCACCTCCTTCCTCCTTCCTCCCTTCTGCTTCATACTCCATCCTCCATCTCATTCCTGATAGTCCATCCTCCCTGCCTTCCTTCTTTCCTTCCTACCTTCCAACCTCCCTTCCTTCCTGTCTTCTTATTCCCTCCTGCTCCTCTATCTGTCCCCCCTCCCTCTTAGCCTTTTCCTCACTCCTCCTTTTCTCCTCCTCAATCCTTGTTGTCTCATACTTCCTCATCCTACCCCTCCTCCTGCTCCATCCTTCTCCTTCCTCCTCCTTCCTACCTCCCTCCTGCTCCCTGTTGCTTCCTACTCCAACCTCCTTCCCTTCATTCTCCTCCTTCTCCTCCTTATCCTCCTTCTTCTCCTCTCCTCTTCCTAGCTCTTCCCTGCTCCCTCGCATGTCTTCATTCTAGCTCATTCTCCCCCTACCTTGCTCGTTTTACCTCTGTCTTGCTGCTCATTTTTCCTCCTGCTCTTCCTGCTCTTCCTACTCCTGTACCTAATCTTCCTCATCCTGCCTTCTTCCCACCCCTACTCTACCCCACTTGCTCCTCCCTCCTCCTCCTTACTCTTCTCTCCTCCTCCCTAGTCTCCTCCTCCTCCTCCCTAGTCTCCTCCTCCTCCTCCTCCTCCTCCTCCTCCTCCTCCTCCTCCTCCTCCTCCTCCTCCTCCTTCCCTCTCCTCCTCCTCCTCCTCCTTCCCTCTCCTCCTCCTCCTCCTCCTTCCCTCTCCTCCTCCTCCCTCTTCTTATCTCCTCTCTCCTCCTTCCTGCTATTGCCTTCTTCTACTTTCTTGCTCCCTATCCCTCTTTCTTCCACATTCTCACTCTTCCCTGCTCATTCCCGCTCTTGCCTCTTCATCCTCTCTGCTCCTCCCTCTCTGCCTACTTCTCCTCCCTCCTCCTGGCTATATTCTCCCCTCTTATCTCCTCCTCCATCCTTCCTCTGTTCTCCTCCTCTTCCCTGCTCTTCCTTGCTCCTCCTCCTCCTGGCTCTTCCTTGGCCCTCCTCCTTTCTCCTCCTCCTTCCTTCTTCTCCTTCCTTCTCCTCCTCCTCCTCCTCCTCTTCCTCCTCCTCCCTAAAACCCACCTAGTCCCTCGTGGCTGCTATTATCTAATATTTCCTCTTTCAGTTTCCTCCTCCTCCATCCTCCCTCTCTCCTTTCTCTCACTCCTACTTCATCCTCCATCTGTCACTTCCTACTCCATCCCTCTTCCTCCTCCTACTTCCATCTCCTCCTTCTCCTCGTCCGACTCTTCCTTGCTCCTTCTCTTGTCTTCTGCTTCATTCTTGCTCATTCTCGCTCTTTCTTACTCATTCTGCCTCTTCCTTGTTCATTCTTCTTCCAGCTCTTCCTACTCTTATACCTAATCTTCCTCATCCTCCCTACTTCTCACCCCTTCTCCATCCCACTTGCTCCTCCCTTCTTCATCCACCTACTTCTAGCTCCTTGCTCCTCCTCCCTCCTCCCAGGCCATCCACCCACTCCCTCTTCCTTTTCTCCTCCCTCTCGCTGCTCTTCTCTCTCACTTCTCTTCTCTCCTCCAGGTGTCCTCCTCCCAGCTCTTCTCTCCTTCTTCCTAACTCCTCTTATCTTCTATCTCCTTCCTCTCTGTCATACATTCTTGCTCCCTATCCCTCTTATTCTCAATTCTCCCACTTCATTACTCATTCTCCTTCCTGTTCTTTCTCCTCCAGTTCCTCATCTTCCTCATCCTTTTCCTCACTTCTGCCCAATCCCATTTCCTTCTTTTACCTCCTCAACCTCTCCGATCCTCCCTCTCTGCCTACTTCTCCTCCTGGCTGCTACTGGCTCACACTTTCTTCCCTGTTTATCTTCTCCTTCATCCATCTTCTCTTCTCCTCCTCCTCTTCCCTGCTCTGCCATGTTCCTCCTAGCTCTTCCTTGGCCCATCTACTCCGTCCCTCAATTTCTCCTCTTTTCTCCCAGGCCATCCACCCACTCCCTCCTCCTTCTCTCCTCCTTCTCTCCTCCTTCTCTCCTCCTTCTCTCCTCCTTCTCTCCTCCTTCTCTCCTCCTTCTCTCCTCCTTCTCCCCTCCTTCCCTCCTCCTTCCCTCCTCCTTCCCTCCTCCCTTCCTACCACCTCCTTTCTCCTGGCTGCTATTATCCCATACTTCCTCCTCTCTCCTTCCTCCCTGCATCGTCCTACTTCACCCTCAATCCACCACCTCAGCATCCCTGCTCCTCCCTCTTTCACTTTCCTCCTCTCCCCCCCCCTAGCCAACCGCCCACTCCCTTTTCTAATTTCCTTCTCTTTGTCCAAAGTGATCTCTCCTCCTCCCTCCTCATCCCTCCTCCTCATCCCTCCGTCTCACCCTCTTTCATTCTTCCTTCCTCTCCCACTTCCTTGCTCATTCTCCCTCCTGCTCCTCTACTGTATCTCCTCCCTCTTTCCTCCTCCTTCTTTCTCCCAGCTCATTCCTAGACCTAGCTCTTCCTAGCTCCTCCTCCTCTCTACTCCGTTCTCCCTGCCCCTTCTCCTTCTCATTTCTCCAACTGCCTCCTCCATTCTTGCTCCCCTTCCCTCTTCCCTACTCCTTCTCCCTCTTATTCCTGCTCCATCATCCTCCTCTTGCTCCCTCTTCCTCACTCTTATTCCGCCTCCACTTCCTCCTCTTTCCTCCTCATATTCCCTGCTCCTTGTCCCTGCTAAGCTTAGGCCTACTCATCCCTCCATCCCTGTCCTTCTCCATCCAACCTCTTCCTTCCCCTCCTCCATCCTTCCTCCTTGCCCCTCCATTCTTTCTCCCTCATACTCCCTGCTCCTTCCAACTCCACCCTCCATCTCTGTCCTCCTACTCCATCTTTTCCCTCCTCTTCCATCCCTCCACCTGCTCTCTGTCCTCCTCCATTCTCCCTTCTCTCTCTTTCTGTCCTCCTTTTTCCTCCTTCCATTCTTGCCCCCCCCTTCATCTGCCTTGCTCATTCTCCCTCCTCCTCTTCTTCCTCCTGTGCCTCATTTCTCTAATTCTCACTTCAACTCGTGATCCGTCCTACCTTCTCCTTCCTCTTTCCTTCTCAACTTGCCTGGTCCTCCCAATTTCATCTATCCTGCAATGGCATGATGATGCCATCCACCCACTCCCTCCCTACTCCCTTCATCCTCTCTCTTGACTCCCTCTTGTCTCTCTTGCCTCTCTCTTGTCTCTCTCTTGCCTCTCTCTTCCCTATCTCTTCCCCACTCTTCCCTCCTCCTGGCTGCTAGTGTCTTCCTCCTCATTTTGTTTCAACTTTCATCTCCTCTGCTCCTTCCTCTCGCTATGTCTCCTCCCTCCTCCTGATTGCTACTTCTCATACATTCTCTTTCCCTCATTTCCTCCTTTCTCCTTTGTTCCTGCTCCTAGCACTACCTCCTTCCTCCTCTCTGCTCTTCACTACACTTCCTTTCTCATTCTCCCTCTCCCTTGCTCATTCTCCCTCCTGATCTTCCTTCTCCAGTGCCTCATCTTTCTCATACTCCTGACTTCTCACTTCTGCTCCAGCCCACTTCCTCCTCTTTCCTACCCCTTCACTTCTCCTTCTTTCACTGCTCTTCCCTCTCTCCCTACTTCTCCTCCCTCCTCCTAGCTGCTATATACTGTATCACACATTCTTCAACTCGTACCTCTTCCTCCCTCCTTCCTTCTTCTCCTCACTCCTCCTCCCTCCTCATCCCTCATCATCATCCTACTCCACCATCCATCTGTCTGTTCCTAATCCATCCTGCTACCTCGTCAATGCTCCTCCTCTGACTCCTCCTCCTCATACTTCCCAAACTTACCGACCTCCCTCCTCATCCCTCCTCCTCCCTCCTCCTACTTCCCGCTCTTACCTCCCTCTTCCTTGCTAATTCTCCCTCCCCCTCTTCCTCCTATCTCCTCCCTCCTGCCTACTTCCTCCTCCTTCTTTCTCCCAGCTCCTTCCTACTCCTTGTTCTTCCTTGCCAGTGCGCGCAAAAACCGTCGGACAATCGGCTTTTGCCGACTATTTTTACGAATGTCCGACCTGTCTCATGTCCATGTCAGACAAAAAAGCCGACAGTGACTGCTGTGGGTAGTACAAGGACAATCAGCAAGTGTTTCATTAGCAGTGTAGATAGCAATTTGCAGTTGATTCAAGTGCGCAAAATAGCAGGTAATTAAATTGCAATTCTGCCAGTGTTCAACCCTCAACTGACCTAATTGCAATCTTGGACAAGGTACTGTAGACAATTCAGAGCTGTTAAAATTATAACATATAACATGCCTAGCAAAAAAAGAATTAAGTTGGTATTTATAAGAAACTTGTATACAGCTTTCACCAAAAATGAAATTGCGCATATTGTTGCATTGGTTAGCATCTCAGTTGCATCTGCCATGAAGAAGTTTTTTTAATTTACTTACATATAAGTAATAAAAGGAATTTAATTGATTTTTACACATCTAGCCTGCTTCCTCTTTGAGAATGTTGTTTTATGAGATATAAAATACATGAATCTCACATGTGTGGCAAATAAAATGGGAATGAATCAATCAGGAAAATGAAATTTTGATTAAAAATTATAGACCTACTTCTTGGGAACTCTTATTAAGCCAAACTCACGTGGCTTTCTGCATGGAAATTGAATTGTATCAGGCATTCACAAGTTAGGCGGCGTAGTTATGAATAACTGCCACAAGAAAGTACATTTTGTCTGATGAAAATGAAAATTGTCTGACCAGAAATCTCTCTCCGTCAGACAAAATGTCTGACCAAAGTCAATTTGCTTTCGCATGCACTGCCTTGCCCTTCCTTACTCTCTCCCTACTCTCTCCCTACTCCCTCACTACTCCCTTCCTACTCCATCCTGGCTGTTATTACCTCATACATCTACCTCCTATCCCCTCCTCCGTTCTCCTTCTATCTCCTCCTCCATCCTTCCTTCCTCACTCCCCTTCTTCTTCCCTGCTCTTTCCTACCTAACCCTCCATCTGTCTCTTCCCACTCCATCCCTCTCCCTCCTCCAACTTCCACCTCCCCTTCCTACTTCTTCCTCCTCCTCCTACTTCTTCCTCCTATCTCCTCCATCCTTTCTCCTTGCCCTTTCCTTCTTCAATCTTTATGCTCCATCCGACTGTCTCTTCTTACTCCATCCCTCTTCCTCCTACTTCCTCATCCTCCTTCTACATCTTCCTCTTCCTCCTCCTCCTCCTCCTGCTACTGCTCCTCCTCTATCCTGGGGGGGGGGGAGGGTTGGTCTAGTGGTAGCGTACTGGGCTGCCAATCGCTGGGTCCAGGGTTCGAATCCAGCTCTTGCCCGGTCACCTGGGCCTATGTTGGATGGCTGTTTCAATCATCCTTCAGCTCATTGCCATTTCCCCCTCCTGTCCTAATTAGCCTACCAAGTGCGTAAATACAAGACGTAAAGTCAGGTAAAGCCCAAATCATCCGTCCATCCTCCTCCCTCCTCTTACCTCTTCACTCACATTCCTCCTCCTCTCCTACTGCTACCCACTGTCCTCTGCTTCATTCTTGCTCCCTCTCCCACTTCCTTGCTCATTTCCCTCCTGTTATTGCTCATCTTCACTATCCTCCCTACTTCTCACTCCAACTCCATTGATCCTGCTTCCTCCTCTTTCCCCATCTTCCCTGCTCCTCCCTCTGTCTATTTCTCCTCCCTCCTCCTGGATGCTATTGTCTCATACATTCTCCTTCTCTTATCCCCTCCTCCCTCCTTGCTCCTTTGTCCTGGCTCCTTCCTACTCCTAGCTCTTCCTTGCTGCTCATCCTCCTCCTTGGATACCATCCTTTCTCCTTTCTTTCTTCTTCCTTTCTGCTATTTTTCCATACTTCAACCTCCTATCTCCTTCTTCCCCCTTCCCCCCCCCATTCCATCCTCCCTGCATAGTCCTACTTCCTCCTCTCTGCTCTCCTGTCCTCCTCATCCTCTTCCTTCCCACTCCTCTTACCTCCCTCTCCCTCCTCCTCTCTCTCCTTCTCCTTCATTCTTGCTTCTGCTCCCTCTTCCTTGTTCTTTCTCCCTCATGCTCTTCCTCATCTCATCTTCTTCCTTATGTATCTCATCTTCCTCACCCTCAATATCTCTTCTACTACTCTCCTCCCACTCTATCCTCCCTGCCCTTCCTCCTCTCCCTGACCTTCTCCCCCCCCTCCTCTTCCTCCCTCCTCTGCCTTCATCCACTTCTCCTGGCTGCTATTGTCTCATACGTCCTCTTCCTCCTCTCTCCTGCTCCTAATCCTACCTAATCCGTCCCGCATTCTCCTTCTCCATTCCCTTGCTCCTACGCTTCTTCTACTGCCACCTTCCATCTCCCTACTTTCTGCCTACTTTCCCCCTACCACCCTTTTTTTGTATCGATGTCTTAACCTATAAAAAATCTTATATATAAGTATTCTTAACAATACATCGATTCTACAAGATAAGGAATTTCGTTCGTGAAACTTTTTGCGTGTGAAACGTCATCAAATATTGTGTATATCATTTTCAATGCAAAACTGGCTCTAAAAACCTTAATACACATCCGATTTTCAAAATTTAAAAACCTGAATATATCAAGTAAACTCCTCCGAATTCAATGCACTTATTCATTTTGCTTTATTTGCAATATTAAGTTCGCAAAAGCCGTTTCGGCGCACTACGCTGTTACAATGCCAAGTTTCTAAAACCCAGTGTGAACAACAAGCCAGTGGCATATCCAGGATTATTTTTGTAGGGGGTATATTTGCTAATATTTTTATATGACTGAACTTTTTTTAGCTTGCTGAAATAACTGAAGTTTACTTTTATTTCATACATCCTTAGTTGTGTCAGACTTTTATGAAAACAAAGGGAGGGGGCTTGGCTTTTTTTTTTTCTATAGGCAACTATTCATAGAAATGCCTCCTTTTAGATATTAAAACTTTTTATTACATGCCTTATGTCTTCAGGTTCATGGTAAGATCGATACAGTACCCTTTTTAAGGGTACTTTTCTTGTTATATCTCCTCCCCATTGGCTTCTTCTACCTCCTCATTGTATTTCTCTCCTACTCAATGTTATTTCCTCCACTTTCATCCTCTTTTCTCCTGTATCTTTCCTAAAATAGAATAGACTAGATTACTATTTATTTTGCTGGCTCTTGACAGCATGTGACATCACGATACACTCTTGCTCGTAAATATGGAATATAGGCACATGTCAAAAAGTGAGTAGAAATTTATTTGGTAACACCATTTTGTGATTGGAGCTGCAAACGGACTTCCTACTTTCTTTCTAGATGAATATATATGGGTCCATTCAACATCACAAAGTGAAAATTTCATGAAATTGGAGGAAATCTTGAATCAATTGTGGAAATACTGAACAAACAACAAATATTCCAGATTTTTTAAAGGGTTGAAATTGCATGAAATATAGTTGATACATGAAAATAATTATTACCAAAAGAAGAATTAGCGTCAAAATAAGTTTGTAACATACTTTATATTGAAAATGATGCCATCTAGGGGTAATCCGATTTAAATGGCACACCACATTTGTCGTGATTAGTAAATTTATTTATTTTTAAAGGGACTTAAGCTCTGAAATTTTTGGGATAAAAGGGAGAGGATGCATATCTTAGATTTACAATTTCATTTGGCACTAATGATGCTTGGTTTGGAACAATTATGATCCAGGAATTTTGACAATTTCTTGAAATTTGAAATTTTTTGACTATGTAAACATCAGAACCACTTTGTACTGAAAAGTACAACCATGGAGGGTTCTTCCAAATGGTACCATGGCTTCCACTGTAATATTTTATAATCGTTGACTGTTTGTCACAACACAACAGTGTCAATTGCGACTACAATTGATAGCAGCCAAAAAATTGTGAATCACTGAGTGGATTCGTCAAATATTGCAAAAGTCATCCTTACAAATGCCTCACCCATAGGCCTGGCTAGAAAAGATTGTGTATAATGTATTTATATCTTAGGTGAGTGATCTGCTATCATGGTAAACAAGACATCGCTGTGTTGTGATAAACAGTTGATAACAAACCATGTAGGGGAGACAGGGGTAAGTTGTGCCACGGGGTAAGTTGCGCCGCCCACTGTTGGGGTTAAATTATTAACTGGGTAAAGAAGGCAATGCCACCCATATATACCCACTTGGTAAACATCATCAGGCACCAAGACAAAAAATACCAAATAATTATAATGGTATGAAAAGCTACACTGATAAATTCCATTTTTTCGCTGAAAACTTGAAGTGCCGAGGACTGACATTCTCGTTCCTCAGTCATTTGCTATTTGTGATAAGATGATGTCACCCTGGTAGGATGGAGTTAGGAGATATATCTAGACATTTATGTTGTTAGATTTCATCTCGCATTGTTTGTTCATTTTTTACAACCAGTTTTATCCAGAAAATCAATTTGGGGTAAGTTGTGCCGTTTTGATTGGGGTAAGTTGTGCCAATGGTATGACATAGGATTTAATTTTTAACCGGCCTAACAGCGGAGGCCGGTTAATACAGGAGCTGTAAATGGATCAGGTGAAACCATAAACAGTAGGCATAAACTGCAACCACAAGCCAGATGTAAACCACGGTTTTTCCCCATTGTGACCTTAATATTTCACTTACAGTTATGAAATTTGGTACAGGTATGGGACTCTGGGTATGGATTGGGTACATGTCGAGAAATCCAAGATGGCTGCCGTTTTGTGGCGGCCATTTTGGCAGCCATCTTTCTTCATTCTTGAACTGCCCATTGTGACCTTAATATTTCACTTACAGTTATGAAATTTGGTACAGGTATGGGCCTCTGGGTATGGATTGGGAACATGTCGAGAAATCCAAGAAGGCGGCCATTTTGTGGTGGCCATTTTGGCAGCCATCTTTCTTCATTCTTGAACTGCCCATTGTGACCATAATATTTCACTTGCAGTTATGAAATTTGGTACAGGTATAGTACTCTGGGTATGGATTGGGAACATGTCGATAAATCCAAGATGTCGGCCATTTTGTGGTTGTCATTTTGGCAGCCATCTTTCTTCATTCTTGAACTGCCCATTGTGACCTTAATATTTCACCTACAGTAATGAAATTTGGTACAGGTATAGGACTCTGGGTATGGATTGGGAACATGTCGAGAAATCTAAGATGGCGGCCATTTTGTGGTGGCCATTTTGGCAGCCATCTTTCTTCATTCTTGAACTGCCCATTGTGACCATAATATTTCACTTACAGTTATGAAATTTGGTACAAGTATTGGACTCTGGGTATGGATTGGGAAAATGTTGAGAAATCCAAGGTGGCGGCTATTTTGTGGTGGCCATTTTGGCAGCCATCTTTCTGCATTCTTGAGCTGCCCATTGTGACCATAACATTTCACTTACAGTTATGAAATTTGGTACAGCTATGGGCCTGTGGGTATGGATCAGGGACATGTTGAGAAATCCATGATGGCGGCCATTTTGGCAGCCATCTTTCTTCATTTCTTGAACTGCCCATTGTGACCTCAATATTTCACTTAAGTGTTATGAAATTTGGTACAGGTATGGGCTGTGGGTATCAGACGTGAACATGTTGAGAAATCCAAGATGGCAGCCACGTTGCGGCAGCCATTTTGGCAGCCATCTTTCTTCATTCTTGAACGGACCATTGTGACCTTAATATTTCACTTACAGTAATGAAATTTGGTACAGGTATTGGCCTGTGGGTATGGATGAGTAACATGTTGAGAAATCCAAGATGGCGGCCATTTTTTTTTAGAAATCTGTTCAAACTGCATTGATTCTATGCTAATAGTCTAGCATCTTCCAATCAACTATTTCTCCTATCTTCCAATATCAGTTGCTCAGTGGTTTAAGCAATGGCACCTTCAATTTCATTGCGCTAGGTCGGTTTTGAATCCGCGGATTCTTGTTTATTCATCTATCTATCTACCTATCTATCTATCTGTCTATCTATCTATCTATCTATCTATCTATATATCTATCTATCTATCTATCTATCTATCAAGAGTTGCAGCACAGAGGGACAGGAGGGAGAGTGGCAGAATGGAGAAAGGCAGGAGGGATAGTTACAGTGAGGAGAGTGGCATGAGAGAGTGGCAGTAAGGATAGTGGCAGGAGGGAGAATGGCGCAGGGGGAATTGCAGGAGGAAGCGTGGCAGGAGGGAGAATGGTAGGAGGCAGGGTAGCGAAAGAGAGTGGCAGGAGGGTTGTGGCAGAAGGGAGAGTCACAACAGAGAGAGTAGCAGGAAGGAGAATGTAAGATGGAGGATGGCAAGAGGGATGGTTGCAGTGAGGAGAGTTGCAGGAGAGAGAGTAGCAGTAGGGAGAGTAGCAGCAGGGAGAGTGGCAGGAGAGAGATTGGCAGGAGGGAGAGTAGCAGCAGAGAGTGTGACAGGAGAGAGATTGGCAGGAGGGAGAGTAGCAGCAGGGAGAGTGGCAGGAGAAAGAATGGCAGGAGGGAGAGTAGCAGCAGAGAGAGTGACAGGAGAGAGATTGGCAGGAGGGAGAGTAGCAGCAGGGAGAGTGGCAGGAGAGAGAATGGCAGGAGGGATAGTAGCAACAGGGAGAGTGGCAGGAGAGAGAATGGCAGGAGGGATAGTAGCAACAGGGAGAGTGGCAGCAGGGAGAGTAGACGAAGGAAGAAAGGCAGGAGGGAGGGTGGCAGGAGGGCGAATGGTAGGGGCAGAGAAGCAGCCAAGAGTGGCAGAAGGGAGAGTGACAGGATCAAGAATGGCAGAAGGGCTAGTTGCAGAGGGGAAAGTGGCAGGAGGGAGAGGCAGTAGGCCGAGTGGCCAGAGGGAGAATGGCAGGAGGGAGAATGGCAGGAGGGAGAGTGGCGGGAGGGGTAGTTGCAGTGGGGATAGTACAGCAGGGAGAGAGGCAGCAGGGAGAGTAGCAGCAGAGAGAGTGGCAGGAGGGAGAGTGGCAGGAGGGTGAGTGGCAGGAGGGTGAGTGGCAGGGGCAGAGTAGCAGCAGAGAGTGGCAGAAGGGAGAGTGGCAGGATCCAGAATGGCAGAAGGGCTAGTTGCAGAGGAGAAAGTGGCAGGAGGGAGAGGCAGTAGGCCGAGTGGCCAGAGGGAGAATGGCAGGAGGGAGAGTGGCGGGAGGGGTAGTTGCGGTGAGGATAGCAGGGAGAGTGGCAGCAGGGAGAGTAGCAGCAGGAGGGAGAGTGGCAGGAGGGAGAGTGGCAGGAAGGAGAGTGGCAGGAGGGAGAGTGGCAGGAGGGCAAGTGGCAGGGGGCAGAGTAGCAGCAGAGAGGGGCAGAAGGAAGAGAGGCAGGATGGAGAATGACAGGGAGGAGAATGACAGGAGGGAGAGTAGAGGCAGGGAGAATGGCAGGAGGGAGGGTGACAGGAGGGCGAATGGTAGGGGCAGAGAAGCAGCCGAGAGTGGCAGAAGGGAGAGTGGTAGGATCAAGAATGGCAGAAGGGCTAGTTGCAGAGGAGAAAGTGGCAGGAGGGAGAGGCAGTAGGCCGAGTGGCCAGAGGGAGAATGGCAGGAGGGAGAATGGCAGGAGGGAGAATGGCAGGAGGGAGAGTGGCGGGAGGGGTAGTTGCGGTGGGGATAGTACAGCAGGGAGAGAGGCAGCAGGGAGAGTAGCAGCAGAGAGAGTGGCAGGAGGGAGAGTGGCAGGAAGGAGAGTGGCAGGAGGGTGAGTGGCAGGAGGGTGAGTGGCAGGAGGGTGAGTGGCAGGGGCAGAGTAGCAGCAGAGAGTGGCAGAAGGGCTAGTTGCAGAGGAGAAAGTGGCAGGAGGGAGAGGCAGTAGGCCGAGTGGCCAGAGGGAGAATGGCAGGAGGGAGAGTGGCGGGAGGGGTAGTTGCGGTGAGGATAGTACAGCAGCGAGAGTGGCAGCAGGGAGAGTAGCAGCAGAGAGTGGCAGGAGGGAGAGTGGCAGGATGGAGAGTGGCAGGAAGGAGAGTGGCAGGAGGGAGAGTGGCAGGAGGGCAAGTGGGGGCAGAGTAGCAGCAGAGAGGGGCAGAAGGAAGAGATGCAGGATGGAGAATGACAGGGAGGAGAATGACAGGAGGGAGAGTAGAGGCAGGGAGAATGGCAGGAGGGATAGTTGCAGTGGGGAAAGTGGCAGGGGGGAGAGGCAGTAGGCCGAGTGGCCAGAGGGAGAATGGCAGGAGGGAGAATGGCAGGAGGGAGAGTGGCGGGGGGGGGGGGGGTAGTTGCGATGGGGATAGTACAGCAGGGAGAGAGGCAGCAGGGAGAGTAGCAGCAGAGAGAGTGGCAGGATGGAGAATAACAGGAAGGACAATGACAGGAGGGAGAGTAGAGGCAGAGAGAATGGCATGAGGGATAGTTGCAGTGGGTATACTAGCAACAGGGAGAGTGGCAGGAGACAGGGTAGAAGTAGAGAATGGCAGAAGGGATAGTAACAACAGAGAGTGGCAGGAGGGAGAGTGGCAGGAGGGAGAGTGGCAGGAGGGCAAGTGGCAGGGGGCAGAGTAGCAGCAGAGAGTGGCAGAAGGAAGAGAGGCAGGATGGAGAATGACAGGGAGGAGAATGACAGGAGGGAGAGTAGAGGCAGGGAGAATGGCAGGAGGGACAGTTACAGTGGGGAAAGTAGCAACAGGGAGAGTGGCAGGAGGCAGGGTAGCAGAGGAGAATGGCAGAAGGGATAGTAACAACAGAGAGTGGCAGGAGGAAGAATGGTCGGAGGGATAGTTGCAATGGGGAGAGTGGCATGAGAGAGCGGCAGTAAGGATAGTGGCAGGAGCAATAATGGCGCAGGGGGAATGGCAGGAGGGATAGTAGCAGCAGGGAGATTGGCAGGAGGGAGAATGGCAGGAGGCAGAGTAGCAAAAGAGAGTGGCAGGAGGGTTGTGGCAGAAGGGAGAGTCACAACAGAGAGAGTGGCAGGAGGGAGAATGTAAGATGGAGGATGCCAAGAGGGATGGTTGCAGTGAGGAGAGTTGCAGGAGAGAGAGTGGCAGTAGGGAGAGTAGCAGCAGGGAGAGTGGCAAGAGAGAGAACGGCAGGTGGGATAGTAGCAACAGGGAGAGTGACAGCAGGGAGAGTAGACGAAGGAAGAGAGGCAGGAGGGAGGGTGTCAGGAGGGCGAATGGTAGGGGCAGAGAAGCAGCCGAGAGAGGCAGAAGGGAGAGTGGCAGGATCAAGAATGGCAGAAGGGCTAGTTGCAGAGGGGAAAGTGGCAGGAGGGAGAGGCAGTAGGCCGAGTGGCCAGAGGGAGAATGGCAGGAGGGAGAATGGCAGGAGGGAGAGTGGCGGGAGGGGTAGTTGCGGTGGGGATAGTACAGCAGGGAGAGTGGCAGCAGAGAGAGTAGCAGCAGAGAGAGTGGCAGGATGGAGAATAACAGGAAGGACAATGACAGGAGGGAGAGTAGAGGCAGAGAGAATGGCAGGAGGGATAGTTGCAGTGGGTATACTAGCAACAGGGAGAGTGGCAGGAGGCAGGGTAGCAGTAGAGAATGGCAGAAGGGATAGTAACAACAGAGAGTGGCAGGAGGGATAGTGGCATGATGAAGAATGATCGGAGGAATAGTTGCAGTGGGGAGAGTGGCAGGAGAGGGAGGCAGTGGTGAGAGTGGCAGGAGGGATAATGGCAGGAAGGAGAATGGCAAGAGAGTAGCAGCAGGGAGAGTGGCAGTGGGAATGTGGCAGGAGGGAGAATGGCAGGAGGGATGGTAGGAGAGTGGAAGGAGGGATAGTAGAAGCATGAAGAGTTGCAGGAAGGACATTTAGTAGTGGCAGAGGCGAGAGTTGCAACAGAGACAGTGGCAGGAGGGAGAATGTAAGGATGGAGAATGGCGAGAGGGATAGCTGCAGTGAGGAGAAAGAGCGGCCATAGGGAGAGTGGTAGGAGGGAGAATGGCAGCTGGGAGAGAAGCAGCAGGGAGAGTGACGGGAGAGACAATGGCAGGAGGGAGAGTAGCTGCAGGGAGAGTGGCAGCAGGCAGTATAGCAGGAGGGATAGTTGCAGTGGGGAGAGTGGCAGGAGAGAGTGGCAATAGGGAGAGTGGCAGGAGGGAGAATGACAGTAGGGAGAATGCCAGGAGGGAGAGTAGCAGCAGAGTGAGTGGCAGGGGGATAGTAGCACGAGGGAGAGTGGCAGGAGGCAGAGTAGCATCAGAGAATGGCAGGAGGGGTAGTGGCAGAAGGGAGAGTAGCAACAGGGAGAGTGGCAGTAGGGATAGTTGCAGTAGGGAGAGTGGCAGGAGGGATAGTAGCAACAGAGAAAGTGACAGGAGAGAGAGTGACAAGAAGGGAGAGAGGCAGGATGGACAGTCGCAGTGGGGAGAATGGCAGCAATGAGAGTGGCAGGAGAGAGAGTAGCAGCAGGGAGAATGGCAGGTGGGAGAGTAGCAACAGGGAGAATGGCTGGTGGGAGAGTAGCAGCAGAGAGAGTGGCAGGAAGGAGAAAAGCAACAAGGAGAGTGGCAGGAGGGAAAGTGACCGGATGCAGAGTAATAATAATAATAATAATAGGTATTTATATAGCGCTAATTCCAGTAAACTGCTCACTAGCGCTTGTGCATGATGGATTTATTTGTAGAAACTCTTAAACAGGTAAGTTTTAAGATTTCTCTTGAAGCCCTCAAGTGTTTTTGAGGCCTTAACAATCTCAGGGATTTGGTTCCATAGTTTTGGAGCAGCATGCGAAAAAGCCCTGTCTTCAAATTTGTTTTTATTGTAGGAAGTTGGTTCATTTAAGAGCATTTTGTTATTGCTTCTGAGATTACAGTTTCGTTCAGATTTTGGCTGAATCATGTTTTGAATATACAAGGGAGCTTGTCCGTTTACTGCTTTCCAAGTTGTTAACATAAGTTTGAATTGTATTCTAGCCGGAATTGGCAGCCAATGTAACTGCTTCCTACACTGGCTAACACTGTCATGCTTTTTCAATTTTTCAATGAGTCGAACTGCCGAGTTTTGGGCCACTTGAAGTTTATTCATTAAACGACTCGATATTCCATATAGAAGACCATTTCCATAGTCAAGGTGAGGAGTGACAAGAGCATTGACTACTGTTTTGCAAGTTTCCTTGTCCAATGACTTTCTGATTTTTGAAATATTTCTTATATTGAAATAGGCATTCCGGCACATTTTGTTCACTTGTTTTTCCATGCTCATGTTTTTGTCAAAGATTACACCTAGATTTCTAACATGATCGACTGCATTAATTTTGACATTGTCAACATAGATTGATGATACATGGAGTTTGTTAAGTTGGTGTGGACTGCCAATAAGCAGAAGTTCAGTTTTTTCTCCATTGTTGCAAAGCTTGTTTTCATGGAGAAATTTCCTGATTTCAGAAAAGCACTTCTCCATCTTAACTACGGCATTTCTCTCATCCAAGAAAGTTGGTTTGAAGGAGAGGATAAGTTGCTCATCATCAGAGTAGCAGTGGAGAGTGGCAGAGGGAGAGTGGCAGGAGGGGTAGTTGGGGGGGGGGGGTGGTTGTACAGCGGGGACAGTGGCAGCAGGGAGATAAGAATAGCAGCAGGGAGAGTGGCAGGAGGATGAGTGGCAGGGGGCAGAGTAGCAGCAGAGAGTGGCAGAAGGGAGAGTAGGGAGAGTGGCTGGGTGATACTATGAGGAAAGTGGCAGGAGGCAGAGTAGCAGCAGAGAGTGGAAGGAGGGAGAGTGGCAGGAGAGTGGCAGTAGGGGTAGTTGCAGTGGGGATAGTACAGCAGGGAGAGTGGCAGCTGAGAGATAAGAATAGCAGCAGAGAGAGTGGCAGGAGGGAGAGTGGCGGGAGGGGTAGTTGTGGTGGGGATAGTAACAGCAGGGAGAGTGGCAACAGGGAGAGTAGCAGCAGAGAGAGTGGCAGGAGGGAGAGTGGCAGGAGGGTGAGTGGCAGGGGGCAGAGTAGCAGCAGAGAGTGGCAGAAGGAAGAGTGGCAATTTTCAAAATCTGCTTTATCCTCAATATTTTCTTCAAAAAAGGCAGCGGTGGCAGTAATTATTTATTTAAAACAGGCAAAGTCCCAGAATATTCATTCCAAAATTAAGTGTCACCTTGTTAAGAAATACCCCCACCAGGAATTATTTATTTCAAGACTGTCCAAAAATGTTTTATTTATTTCATCCAAACTGTGCAAGAAATTATACATGTACATTAAAAATAAAACTCCTTGCCCCCCCCCCTTGAGATTAAATGGCGGCCCCCTAATTGCCAGACATGCAGTGAATTAGACCAAACTGGACATTAAAGACTGAAGAAGTGAAAATTTACATATTAACTTAGTCATGTGACTAAACTCCTTGGAAATTGGAAAACTTAGTCTTGCTTAAGTTATTCAATTGACTAATAGCAAGTCATAAACAATTATTTGAAAAGGCCAGACGAACTACATAAGTCACTCATTCATCTTTACAATGCCCCATAAATCTTGGCCAGTATATCAGTGACTGCTAATTTTTGCACAACCACACAGATGACCATGTTCATGATATCCACTAAAAACTCTCAATTTCAACTGTTTTCTAATATTCAATGATTTTGTGGAAGTTTCTTCAGGCCCTGACATACAGCTTTTTGGAGTAATTTTTTTTTTCTTGGTCAGGATGGAGCCGGGGGGGGGGGGGGGGGGGCGGGCGGGGGGGGGCTGCATTGGTATGGGGGGGTGGTGCAGTAGATCAGCAGAGCAGGGCTTATTATCCATCCAACCTTTTCTTGTGCAATTGCTGCGTCAATGACGCGGCATGCTGTCGTGTCCTTAATACTGGACACAGCTCCTTCTTACTGGTACCAGTGTGTAGGAAATTTAATTTCCTGCATTTTATGCTAGGTTTGGGCTCTGTACGACCATACTTCTGTGTCAAAAGTGCGTCCGAAGCACTCGAGGTTGATGTCCGAAGTTTTGTTGACATGTTATTTTTCCTGTCATTTCTCAAGAAATCGGCCTGATAAAAATATTTTTTCAAGTATTCAACCATGTTTTCTAATGGTAAAATCTATATTTCAATTTTTTTTATAGATTTTTCAAAGCCACAAATCACCCCAAAACCATGCCCTGAAGATTCTGTTATTTCACCCCAGGAAAGATGGCGATGGCCCAGACCTGAGTATCCAGACCTAGGCCATGGGTGCAGCTACCCCCCCCCCCCCCTAGAATTCGGCAGAAAATAGTTTTAACATAAATTTTAATTTCTGCCGTTTGGGTACACATGTGGCATGCCTCTGGATCAGACTCTACCCCCCCCCCCCCCCCCAGGATTCAGACCAGGCTACGGCCCTGCTATATAATTATATATATTTTTATTTTTATTTTTTTTATTACGACAACCAAAATGTCACATCTGACACATTTGTCATAACAGAAAATAACAAAATAGTAATACAAACATACAATAAATGGTTCAAGTTTAAAAAGACATAATCAATTTCAATCTTACAAAATATATATACAATTTAAGGTTCCAGCCAATTAAATAAATGTAAATTCTAAGACATGACAAATCAGTAAATTAAATCACAATGGGCTATATATATATATACATTTAAAAAGAAATGCAAAACGACAGACTATATCATTAAACATCAATACTAACAAGAAATTTACCTATAGCTTTTAATAATGATCTGACACCTTGAAAAATAAAGTAAAAGTATGATTTTAGTTTACTTAATTTCAACAGCTTCTATAAGACCTGCTGATTAGCGACGGGCGCCTCTGCTACCTGCTGATCAATGATCAAAACCTATTCCCGCCGATTAAAACAATAAAACGAGCTCCTGAACTGAAAAACTAACTGCTCCCATGAGAGCCCGTTGGGTCTGACGAACCGGTTCGCCCAGACCGGTGGGTTGAGCTCACATGAGCGTGCCTTTCCTTCATATCGTGCACGACGCTCGTCGTGTACATAAGGACTTGTGTACACGACACGATAGACAGTCATCGTGCACATAAGGAGCAGTGTACACGACATCGTGCACATAAGGCACTGTGTGCACGACGTCGTGCGAATAGCCCTTTCCCTTGGCCAATGAGGGCCCGGCGAGTGTCGTTAGACGCTCCGCTATTGGCCGAGAGCCCAGCCGTCGTTTGTAACGAGCGCTGTGATTGGTCGAGAGCTGCTTGCATGCTTCGTGAGCAATGGCAAAATTGCCAGCAGATATAGCCCGATTCCGGGCAGCCGCTCCTACAAGGAGTAGAGATGGTCAGTCTCTGGCATTTGTCCAACTAATGGGACCCCACTGGACAGTGTAGTGTTCAAGATGATTGCAAAAAACCACCCGCTCGCCCGTCAAGATGACATGACGTAATGGAGAGCCTAGGAATCACCAACTGCCAGGGGCACGCGAATTTCAAGCGTGAATTTGGCGAAGAGAAGATGTCAACTCTTGCCAAAAATGGCCTGCCCATATCCCTGGGACTTACAGCCACAAGATTGAATGGTAATGAGCTTGTAGTTCTGACTCGAACAACTCATAATCAATGCTTTTTGACCTGCTGAAACAACAAGATGCCATGCTGCTCAGCAAGCGCGCACGCATTGAAGATTCGTGCTTGAAGCGCCCTCTCTCGTAGGAAATCTGCTGCCGCCGAAAGATCTGAGATGGAATTACTATTTGGTAACATTGTGTAAGTTGTCACAAAGTTTTGACCCCTATTATAGTATTGAATGGAACTGGTACATCCCCACTTACATGAGTCAAGGCCCAGTCATACAGTACAGATACATGTACTAGCTAAGCAGCATGAGTGAAATTCATGCCAGACAGTTACAATGGTCTGACATTGGAATGATGGGATCAGGTCCAGGGGACTGTCCCAAGGAATTGGGAAATCCGAACAACAAAATGGCACAGGTGGCCACCAGTAATTATCCAGTTCAATTGCAACCATGAATCCACCAAGTGACATTGAACCTGGCGCAAATTATAACTGAGTTCAGTATACTGACATCTACAGAGCCACAAGCAAAATACTAAACAATGCTAAAGATGCCTTGGAATTTCGCATGTTCGCAAGAATAATGAGGATCAGTGCACTGCATTATAGCAATACTGTTACTCAGACACTGGGGAGTACAGTGGGCATTGTTCATACTATAGTACTGTGAATGCTTAACACATTTTAATAGGAAGTTACGAAGGTTGCCCAAGCAAAAATAATAAAATCCTGTGTCACACCCAATTCAGTATTCTCTAGGTGCTGCATAACAATCAAACTACTTCATGCAAACTGTACAACTTGCTATACAGCATTTGTAAATTTATTGTCAAAACTAAAGTTTTCTACTTTTATATCAGAACAAAATCCGAGAAAATTGCACAGGAACAGATGCTAATTTTGTCCTGGTCTCCTGGACTAATTAAGAAGTGAACTCTCAGTTTAAAGCCCACATAATTATGTCAAGTTTGTCAACCATACCATGCTTTTTCCAAACCATTAACCACACTCGCATAAAGCACAAACACTAAAATAATAGGGCCAATTGATGTTGCTTATGCATATCACTAAAAATGTTTCTCTCGGTTTCATTGCAAATAGGACAACTACCTGGCCAATGAAAATATGTAGACTAAAATCTAATTTGCGATAAATTAATAAATCCTATTACAAATTTTTATCGAAACCTTTCAATCCACAGCTCAATTATTCGTAACAATGTTGCTCCACGCCGACTACCGGTAGTCGGTGAATCTCGCAGCTAATGCTAGCTATCATTGCGGCTATGTGGTACAAAATATATACACAGTAAACAACATAACATTGATAATATAAATGAGTGTCTGAGCAGAACAGTCCATTTCCTTCATTAGTATCAAAAGAACAATGTAATCATAAATTATATCATGATCATGCAATATAACATTCCAATAATCAATGGCAGTTATTTATTTATATTTATACTGACTTATGAGTCTTATATGACTCTTTTTGTCAATAAAATTATTACTTACTACTTACTGATGTCAGTGATGACAGTCAGTCGAGCTGTCAAAACTTCCAACTGACACACACTGCTGGCTCAGTGACACTGACAGTTGATACACTGGTTGAAGTGACAGTTTGACATGTTTGACATTGCAAACTGTGTCAGATACCCTGACACAGTAGAAAACAGAGGAACAATCCTCTCTCAGGCGACAGAGTCCCTGATACACAGTTTCCATAGACAGTCGTCAAATTTCACTGATAAATTAATGCATAAAACCAATTTTAATTTTGAAATCTTGGAATCCTATTTCCAAAATGGCCAAAATTGAGCTGGAGAGGAGGGCCTCATGTAGAACGGAAACTCTCCCCAAATTAAGAGGACACCCCTTAAGCAAATACACACAAACATGCACAGGAACAACATTGATGTTTTATGCTCAGTGCTAACCATGACAGCAATAATTATCATGTAACTTACCTCAAAAATCTCTGCAATTAGCATCCAACTTCCTCCATGCTGGGTGTACGACCGTGCACAAAAAAACATGACGTCATTGAAAGCTGTGAGAAAAAAATCAAACTCCAGGTGACGCTCACGTATTACACAAGGGCGCCCCTGTTGCAAATTTCCCCCTTAGTAGATTTCTCATATCCCATTGAGCAGGTATTTAAAAAAATAGATTTGAATCTTATAATAGATTTCATAAGAGAATTACACCTTACTTTAGGAAGCTTGGGATTTTACGCTAACTGCAAGAAATTATTCAAACCAAAAGCAGGGGGTGTCCTTTTCAAATTAAGTGGAAGGGGCCCAGCGAAGGGCAGATGCATGGGCCATTAGAAGAGAGAAGACGCCACAAACCAAATGTGCTTCTCCCGCTCCCCGGCTTCCGCTAGGCTAGATCCCAGAAACCCCGAAAGATTTGACTTTTTTTTTTGCCAAATTCAAAGGGGGGGGAGGGGCTGCACTATAGGCCGAGGCCCTGCCCCCCCCCCCCCCCCCCCTTGGCACAAAATTAATTTTAATGCTGCTTGCTTGCCAAATGATTTTCCAAATTCTTATTCTTACAAAGAGGACTCCTGGGACCTTCACATGATGCACAGATCATTAAATACAGAAACATGTCAAATTAATCTTGCACATTTTTATTCAACAAAACGGTAACAATAGGTTCAATATTGCACAATATAAAACAACTTTTTTTTCTTTTCTTTTTCATAAAATCTACAGCTGAGTGTAATCAGCACAGACACTGGATTAGTATTCCATATAATTATTATATGCACTTTTAAAGCTATCCCTGGCGATATGCCTGACTGCTTTGTCTTCCAGTTAAAAGCTTTTTCATGAGTGCACTGCACCATGATTTACAGCACTAGAACCAACGTGTGCTGAATACACCCAACTTGGCCAAGTACAGGCATAACACATACAGATAGAATATATTATTTTTTTAACAGCTTGAACATGATTAATAATATTCAACATGATTAAAATATATTTTAACTTCAGGAGAGTTCAGTCATCGAGCCAGCAACATTTCAACACTGATCAAGGCCCCATCTAGCCATTTCATTCATAAGCTTTCATTGAACTCACACACATTTTTTGAAAATCACAAATCACTCAATCTATTTTGATATGTTAAGATTCTTAAGAGAGCACGCATTTTTCAACGAAATAACTCATACTAATCAAAAGATAATTTTTTAACAACTTTTAAAATAAGAATTACATTTTGGTTTATAGGGTTTTTTTAAAATCAGATATAAGATTACATAATAATACAATATGAAATCATAATAAAAAATACTTGTTATTTTGAAAGTACAGAATCAAATAAAAGGACTCAGAAATAGTTGAATCACAGAAAATATGTTAATAACAATAAGTTTTAAATGAGTTCAATGAAAATCTGTTAATAAGAAGAAAAGTTCTGAGGAAGGCTTAAAGGAGCCAGTGAAAAACAGTATCATAATCATTAATCAACACTACATCGTGGAATGTTCACGAATATTCTGAAGTTTACATCTGCCACTTAAAACAACAGTTTTTGAGGGGCAAATTTACATCATAAGTCTTTTTAAGGCAACAATTGGTATTGCACTAATAATACTAACAGCTAGAGGTTTTTGTTATGAAGACAAAAAGGCTCAGTGGCTAACGGAGGGATATTTTCATGTCTCAGCAAAGGCACTCTTTTTATATGTTGGACAACAGTCATGCAATTCTAAATGAATCCTCTAATGATATATCACATTGACAAAAGAAAAGAGAATGTTTTGAAGAAAGGAAAGAAAAGTGTTATCTGCAAAAATTAGGGATCTACAATTTGTACCAGTTTTTCACATAGGGCTACCAAAGCCTTTCCTATACCACCATAGCATTGGTTAAATACATAATAGCGGGCTCCATGAACTGTTTCGGTATCAGTATAGAACATGATGTACATCCCTAGAGGAAAGTAATAACGTTGGGCAAGGCAGTGGCATAAATACATTGAGTTTTCTAAATTACATTTTGCAATGATTTGAGGGAAAACGTTCCAGAGCATACTGGTATTCCTATTACGGTATGTAATTTTCAACGTCACAAGCTAAATCTAAGAGAAAAGTCACCTGAAATAGCTAATACATCAGCATCATTCCGATTTATAACTGAGGCAGCAAAACTAGTCAGAGACATAATGTCTTAAATAATGATAATTCGAGAAATCTTCAGCTAAATTCTTCACAGCAATACAATCTACAAGCTAAGTTAAAAGGGCAACTTTTTGACACAGCTTTCCTAAAAGACGAATTCACAACCATTCTGGGCAATATCCATTTGCCTCTCTTTTTGCCAAGCGGTCGGTCAGTCTGCTTATCGGCCATTCGAAAATTAAAGCATTGGTATTAAGTACCATAGCCATATAAATGCTATTACAGCGATTGGCATATAAATGCTATTGACGATTATGATTAATCAATTTTCAAATAATATAGGCCTATATATGATTATTAAGAAGTACGCAAATACAAACAATAACAAAATAATGAACAGGAGTAAATTGATACATAAATATGCAATGTATCCTAATATGGGCAATTCCGTAAAGTCTGATTCACAGATTTGACTTTTTAGCAGCTTGTGTAGCCCTACCATTACACCTCAGCTGTTTCAATGTGAAACAGGGATGAGACCAGGTAATAGGGGTATCAGAAAGCCATTAACCATAGCTCCAATTGTAACAGGAGTTGAGCTACGGCAAAATGTCATGGTGTCGGACTTACATCGTGTAAGTACAGTACGGCTACACAAGCCGCTAAAGTGTGAAATCTGTGAATTAGACTTTACGGAATAGCCCATAATTATATTAAATGCGCACAGCAGGCTGACTTCATCCAAGTCTAAGCATGTCGTCAATCTTCTTAATTTTTTAACAGAGTCAGTGATAGGTGAAGAATCCTATCAATCGCAGGTCACTTTTAACCTTCAAAATATAACAAGACCTTTTTTAGCAGTACGCATTCAATAGAACATGCATACATAGATATGATAGGTTATATAGCAAGGAAAGCAAATTCAACAACAGATAGATTCTACATCTACGTGGGTATACAACTTCTTGATAAATGCAAGATCGGTTACGATACACAAAACAGTAAAGGGCAGTTAGGGTTTGCTAAAACCTACCGTACAACATCTTTAAGTGGAGGGCAGCACATCACAACGAAGCTTCTCAGTACAAATATATATCACTTATCACAATGTCACAATAACAACAGTTCTGGATATAAGCATCTCTTGTACTTGTAATTCCGAGGCTGACTCAGCCAGATTGGGCAA
The DNA here is from genome assembly GCA_026936325.1 of Platynereis dumerilii. Classification (NCBI taxonomy): domain Eukaryota; kingdom Metazoa; phylum Annelida; class Polychaeta; order Phyllodocida; family Nereididae; genus Platynereis; species Platynereis dumerilii. The sequence continues at coordinate 161,625,477 of JAPTHN010000001.1, forward strand.
GTATGGAGCCTTGCTAGTATTTGATGCACGGCAGATCCCCAAGGCACGGCTGATCGGCAGTCATGTGCTCTGGCAGCCAGCAGAACTTGCGCACTTCATTCGTGTCGGACGGGGTGCAGTGCCACACTTCTGAAAGAGAAAATTGCCACAGCGTAAAAAGTAGAACTACACCGTGTAAGCACGAAGTCTGGATGAGATTCTGGAGCAAAGTTGATGCTGTATGTCTATCTGATAGACGAGCTTGCCAGAGGGTTATACCAAGGAAGTGTCCTTGATGGTCATTTGCAGGACTTGCCGCGGACAACAAAGCTTGCCATAGACGATGTCACTATTGATGACAACATGATATAAATAGTTCAATGAATAAAAGCTTACACAAGTGTATTTACCGATAAGAAGTTTACATTAGATCCATTCGTAGACTTGATTATTCTAGATTAGAAACCAACCTGCCTAAAGATTGAAACACAGACAAATCGCTTCTAAGATAATGATTTACAGTAGAGATTTTTGTTCCTTAATTCAAATGGCAAATACAGATCTATATATAAATATATACACTTTCGGGAGTCTCTATGCTTTGGCATAATTATCTGACAATACAATTCAAACAAATGCTCACCCGGATCTTTGATGATGGACTTGACATCTTCCATCATGCGTCTGCACTTGGAGGAGGCCTCCTTATGGTCCACCATAGGCGAAGGATAATCCTCCCCAATGACACATCCCGCCTTCTCCTGCACTTCTTTTGGGGCCTTCCAGGGTTGGAATAAATACTTCAAGGGCATGTTCTTCAACTGAGGGACATATCTCCTGTGAATTGATTAAATCACAAGCATCACATATTTTATATGGCCAAACATGTCCCTAGAGTAACAACATTTAGACCTCTGTTTGGGACGGTTTCCGTTATCCAGTCATGCATGAACAGATAATATACTTGACTTTTTTTACATTTCCAGGATTTGGAATAAACCTTGAATCGGCCAACGCTTATCTGCGATATAACATGGTATCAGTGTTGTCAGCAATTACTGTGGTCCAAATTCTGCGAAGTCTTCCTACATCCAGATGATAATGCCAAAGTTTCATGCAAAAAATTTACAATTTTGGCAACAAACGGAACATAAAACTAACCTGGTAAATTCACCAGTTGGATCCATACGCATTCCATAGAGGACGGGTGAGAAACACTGGGGGCACTGGAGGCAATTCTCAAAAGCCGAGCTGGAAACCCACATCCAGTTTCCAGCACACACAGACCAGTCTCCATCCAGCATGTACTTGTAGAATGCCTGAAATTACCCGTAGAATACGTACAACTACTCGATTTGATTTCTCATAAAGAGACCATACATTTTATTTATCGATCACTTTTCAGTGAGCAATCATTTTCAAGATGTTTTAAGGGCACATGCTGGTCGAAAAATGGTGAAAATATTTTAGAAAATGGAAATTCTGATTTTGACAGTTTCAATAAATACAGATGTCCAGACAACAAGTGCAACTGAAATTACGCAAAAATTCCTATTCTAACCCTGTAAACAACCTTACCGATCTTACCTTTACAGTTAAAATTATTAAGAGTTTATTTCCTTGTTTTGCCATTTTCCGAAAACTGCGAATTTTAGTGACTTTGAGTGCTTACAAAAAATTCATCTCAAAAAACCGCTGAAGGCATCGTAATGACTTTTGGCAAGGTGCTTACTGACAAGTTCGCTTCCGCAATAAGGCTATTTTCAGAACTGTATTTGGATTGAAGGCCGAGGGACAGCGATTCAAACCTGAAAGATTGTGGATTAGCTCCATAGTCCAATGTTCGCGAACCCAGAAAAACCCTATAAAAACATATTTTTAGTCTGAAAATAGTCTTATTGCGGATCCAAATACCTCAAGTTATGAAAATGAATGAGTTCTGATTATTCTGATTGCTCAGTCTTGAGATGAATTTTTTGTAAGGCAGGATACTTAAAATATGTAAAATTCTTTGTTGCCATGGCAACCGTAACCATGGCAACTTAAAATTTCACGGAGGATCATTATTTGGTGCCCTGAAGGCCTGTCTAAAATTTCATAGCTCTAGCTGCAACAGTTTCTTCTATACAGCATACACACATTTTTCGACCAGCATGTGCCCTTAAGCTCTGATCTAGGAGATCAGCTACTTTAGCAGTTAATCAAAAATTCTAAACAGAAAATCTTAATTCCTAAGAAAGCAGTGTCAATATGACTTGCAAGCACGTAAATACTAATGACAATCTCACTGAACCAGAAATGCTCTTCAATAACAACAAGAAAGTATTCTCCCACTCACCTCCAGTCCATCCACCCAAGAAATCCAGAGGTCCCCACGAGTGAGGAAGCAGGCGACGGCATGGCGACCCACGTGATGCATCCATCCCTCGTAGCGCAGTTGTCTCATGCAGGCATCGATCCAAGGGAAGCCAGTCTGTCCCTGAATGTTACATAGCATACACATGAGTTATATGAAGGAAGGCATGAACAATTAATTATGTCTCTGATTGTAATTAGTTCAGATGAAGCATGTGCAATTGTAGAGGCTAATCTAATAATATATATGAATTTGTCCTTCCAATGTTCTACTCTTGAAAGAAATCTTCTGGTATTTCGAGTCATTCGAAATCTGGCTAATCAGGTGAACCACACAAAATGTAATACATTTTTCATGTAAGAACAAGGCCAAAACAAGTTTGAAAAGGGCAGACACATAGAACATCGAAAGGAAGTTGAACTTTCTAAGTTACTTTCAGCATTGATGGGCTTCATCAGCTTAGCCAAATCTCAAGTTATTCTTGACATCATCTCATATGATTCATTTACAGCCATTTTAAATAGCATGTGATTCTAGGGCCTCTTCAGAAGCTTGCTACATGGCATTTTCGCTTAATCGCATTGGTTTAGAAACAAATCTAACTCAAACCAGAGATCCAATGAAACTTTTCAACAAACACCATACATGTCACACCGCTTTTAGATCAAATGTAGTAAGTACCTGATTGCATTGCTATCTCACTGGCAACCGTGAATGACCAGAATCACATGTTACCAAAAACAGCTGTGACAAGTTCTATGATTGGATTTTTTTACCTTTATCAGATAAGAACAAGAAGTTGATCAGTGTTATACTAAAAGCACATCACACAAACAAAACAAATCCTCCTATAACTTGCAAAGCAGATGTTCAACATGTTCTTGATCTACTTAAATTATGCCAAAACCATATGAAGCCAAGCTAATCAAATGTCAGTCTGACCTGTTTCCACTTCTCCAGGGCTTCCTCATCCTTGTACCAAGGAATCTGCAGACAAATGGGGTTGCCCTCCATCTTGTCAAAACTGGGATTGCCGTAAGACATGCAGTAGAAGTACTCTCTCCAGACAAGCTGGGCCGTCAGGGCGCCAAGCCATTCTCCTCCACACACCTGCTATGCGAAATGTACAACAGATTTAAAGGCAGAGTAAGTGCAGTGATTTTGTTAATGTTTGAATACGGATTTAATAAAATATCTGCGAATCCATAAGTTTTAGAATAGACAACTACACCGCTCCCATGGTCACATCACAGTCACGCAACCTTTCACACAGTCACGCTGGTTGCAGATCTATGATTAACTCACTGACCCAGATGGAGACAGCACAATACTGATCTTACAGAATGGAATATGTTAAGCTCACCTCAGCATAATTGTTATGCAGGTCCCAGTAGAACTTGCGGATGGACAGAGCTCCAAATCTGAGGTGGGGACTCATGCTCCTCGGTGGGCCCACTAGGTCAGGAATGTACTGGTTGGGCATGATGTAACCAGCTTTGTAAGCCTAAAAATTGTGAAAATACAATCTGGTCAATTCTGGTTTCATTTGAAGAATTTTTAGTGCCTGAACAATAATGAGAAGAGATCATTGAGGACCATATAGAGTACCATCAAATGACAATAATATTCAACAAGTACAGAAGGTGCATTGGAAGGTTAGTAAATAAGACACGTTCATTTCACAAAATGGCTGACTAAATCCAATGAGACATATTGCCTTGTGCCAGTTTTCTAAACATATTTTTTTTGTACATTGTTTAGCTTGGACTATCCCATGTGAATTTAATAAACTTGACTTGATTTATTCAAGCTCCACAGAGTAATGTTTCTAAATAATACATTTAGAGCACCATGTGATTCATTCAGCCTAAATTTTTATAAGAACTATATTTCCTTTGTTTCGAATTTCATATAATAGACCTTCATATATATTTGTATGTTATAAGATATCTCACAGTGCGTTCAATCATGAGACGAGTCTCCAGTAGCTCCAGGGCTCCGGTCTCTCCTCCTTGCCACTTGTTGAAGGGCTTCTCTTGTTCTTCACATTCCGGTTCACATCCTAAAATCAAATATTGTAGGAGTCAAATGAGAGTAGATTTTTGCAGTTTTCCTCATTTACCAACAAGCGTGACAACTACAATAGTATATTCAACAACCAAAATATACCATAGGCAGCTAGGCACTTCGAGGAAATGCAGTGGTTGTTACATTTTCAAAGAATACATAATTGGATGTTGTTTTTCTTCTCCATGTTTGATTAGTGTGACGAGAGCTTCTACAGACACAAAATTGAGCAAGAAATGTTTCTTTGTAAAACAGAATGACAAGCTAAACTTGGCAATCATCACAAACGAGACTCACCAAGTTCTTTCAGTGTTGGCAGCCCAAATTTATCATCAAAGTCATCGGAGACAGGCATCTGGACGTGGGAGAAGTCAGGGTCGGGATGGGGGGTCTCAGGTTTGCCCAGGAGGTCGGTGACCTGACAGAACAACTTGTACGTGTGGGGCGGACGGCCTCCGTTCGCATCACACACCCTGCAATGCAAATTTAATTTGAGATACGATTAAACATTGGGCTCATAGCAACAAAGAGCACACTCTCAGCTCTAATAATTTTGTACATACCTGTATGTATTTGAAATTAAAGAAAATACATCTTACATGCAACCCTACTTAAGAAGTTCTTTCATTAACATCACTAACTGATATTCAGTATAAGTGGTATCTTGTATCCCTCTCTAACAACCAACTCTCCAGTAAACCTCCACCAATTTCGAAAAAAAAAATTGGCTCAAGATTGCTTCTTAAATGCAAATTACAAATACACATACATTCCACAAATAGTTCATAGCCAGTAAATAGATAAGAGCAACATTTAGAGCAAATGTAACTTACGCCTTGGGATCCCACAAAAGATGGGAGTTGTAGTCGAACCACTTGACTCCTTTGGTTGCACACAGATCCTTGACAGCTTTGTCTCTTGGCTGCCAAATGGGTTCAGGATCAATCTCGCATGTTACTCTTGTCACTCCCCACTCCTGCAATTAACAACACACTTTTGCACTTCCATACTATGGGAAAGTCGCAATCCAAATCATAAAATATCAGTTATATATTTATGAAGATTGTCCTTATAATATGAGCTAACATCGTCTTCCATTGAAATTGCTGTCTACATTACACTGACCGGAAATCATAAAACCAACTGGAAATTTTGAAAGAGGATACAAAAATGCCACTTCTGTTTTAAAATGAAAGGGAAATTTACCTATTTTTTTTTTTTCAATGGCCCTGAAATTTTACCTTTTTCTGGCCCATAGCATTTGTCATACCTCAATCAGCTGCTTGATCACAACATCAGAAGGCCCTTTCACAACATACAGCCTCCCTCCATGCTTCTTCAAGCTGTCATCAAGGTCCTTTAGACACTCCAGTAGAAACTTCATTCGAGGGTAGGACACAAGCTTAGTACCTGTAAAGAAACGCTTCATGGTTAGCCATAGGCCTAACAGACAGATCATAGATTGTTCTTTGAGCACACTACAACCAGTATTTACATCATTGGATTCCCAGCCTGACAAGCTAATGTTCGTATTTTGTATTTTCAAACAAATATAAATAAATTTATTTTATTTGACTTGTCACAATATCAAGCCAATGCTTGTTTTTGGGAGGTACTTTCCTGAAGGCTGAGACTAAAGCTGCCAAAGTGGCAAAAATAAGATAGAATGGCTCTGTTAAGCACCGTACCTGCAACTTCCCCATCCCAAATGAACAAAGCATAGAACTCTTTGGCTCCTTCCAGGGACTTGAGCAGAGCAGGATTGTCATGCAACCTCAGCCCGTGCCTGAACCAATGCAGGCTGACGTGCTCCTTCCCATTGTCCTCCTTGTTGTCCCAATCGTCAGTCTTCTCTTCTGAAATAGTTAATAACACAAGAATTGATCCTTCATTCAGAAATTAAGAGGGAAAAGACAACATTCAATGGTTCAGAAAATTGTAAAAAAAGAAGAAATAATGCACGTGTATCAGTTATTCACCATGTGTTCACTGCTCAAAAGTATTACGGTAAGTAACAAATGTAGATTATAGGCCTACAGTTTGTCTCATCAACAAGCGAACTGGTGTTTGGCCTGGTTGCTCAGCATCTACAAGTCTCACAGCAGAAATACACATACTCACGGAAAGATTAACCAGTTTGTAATTTGTTGATCACATTTTCACGATGTTTTTAGAGCCGTTTTTGATCGATTTTCGGCAGTTTTTGTTGAAGGCGATCCATTTTATACTTGTTTACATTCCTCTGTGACTATTATAAGAACGACATGTTGGAAGTTCCAGAGAAGAGTCTTTATTTTATTTAACACCAGAGGGATTGTGGTGCTGCACAATAGCACCACCAAGCGACCATAACATCTTCCTTTTTTCTTTTTTAAACGAAACTCTAAAACATTAGCTTAAATGAACAAGGTGACGATACCATACATAAATCGTCAAATAGTTAAATAAACAATTAACTTTAACAGAACAAGCTTAACAGTGGAAATGCAAATAGAGAGTTCATAGAATAGTGCAGACACAGCAATCCACACAAAATGTCAAGTCCAAATATACAACATATATATATAGGCTCAAGGAAATCGGTAACCACAATCATCACACAAATCATTATTTCGAGAGGTCATAGTTCTCTTTCAGGTATGTTGGTGTCCTGGAGATCCGGCCACTTCTGCTGGCCGCACAAGGAGTCGCAGGCATGGAGACAGAAGCACGAGGGGACATGGGATTGGGAGCAGCAGGGGATGGGGGAGGACGGGTCACAGGTGATGGGGGACCAGGGGGAGGGTGAGTTGAGTCAGGAGTCACAGAGTCACAGTCCATATGTGTGCTAGTTGGAGGAGCAGGATCAGCAAGGGGCAACACAGATCTATTTTCACGGAGATGGGTCCGGTTCCGGCGAAGGTCAAAGTTCCCATACTGCACATCATAGGATCGAGCATTTTGTTTCCGTGTAACAACTGCAGGCTTCCAACCTGCTGTGGTTTGGATGCGGACAGGCTGGCCGACTTGAAGGGGAGGCAAGGTCTTAGTGTGCATGTCATAGTACTTCTTTGCAGTTTGTTTGCGTTCAGAGATTTCAGCTTGCACAACTGATGGAGGAATCACTTGAGGGTCATAGAGTCGTTGAGTAGCAGGCAACAGGGATCGGGTTCTGCGAGACATCAAACGCTGTACCGGGGATGATTTGTGGGGAGAGTTTGGAGTGTTCCTGAGTGCAAGTAAAGCGAGATGAAAATCTGTGCCATCAAGGTGACATTTTTCCATGAGTGATTTCATGACTTTCACAGCAGACTCAGCCTGGCCATTGGCTTTTGGATACCGCCATTGGCTTTTGGATACCGCGGAGAGGAGAAAATGTGATCAAACTGCCAATCATTAGTAAAGTTCTTGAATTCTGAACCAATGTAGTTTCCACCATCAGGGGCGGATCCAGGGGGGGCGAAAGGGGCGACCACCCCCCCACCCCCTCAAAAAAAAAAAAAAAAATGTAAAAAAAAAAATTTTTTTTTTTTTTTTTTTTTTGAGTAGAAAAAAAAATATGTAGACTCACAACATGCGAACCGGTGTTTGGCCTGACTGCTCAGAATCTAAAGGTCACACAGTAGAAAAACACATACTCGTGGATAGATGAGCTTTTTTGTAATTTTTCATCCAATTTTGTGACGTTTTGGCGCCATTTTTGTCAGATTTTTGATGACCACTGCCCATTCTAGAAATGAGACAGACTGTGACAGCACTTTCTACATTGGGCCTTTTAATCATTATTATTTAATTCTGATTTCTGTTAGATTTGTTCGGTTTGACAGACCAGATATTCGATGTTGTAGGCTACTGTATAACCAAACTCTGCTGTTCTTGTTTGCCTCACAGCACTGTTGATGAAGCTTTTCTTTTGGTAGTTCAAACTTTAGATCATTTAGTTGGTTTTGTCAATTATCTTACAAATTACTGTTTATTCTTCATTCTATCTCTATTTTTGCTGTACAGCATACACGTGGAATGCAGGGGACTGCAGGGGGCGGGGGTATACCCCAAAGGCAATGTTCACTCCAGTCAAGTCAGATTTGAGTCTGCTACAGTCAAGTCATAGTTGCATAACTTAGCCATGTTTTTACCTCACAAAAATGATTTTGGCACCATTGTAAACAGCACAAAATGTATTTCACACTCTAACAGGACTTTTGTAAAGTATATATATATGCAAAATAAAAACCCACTGAAAATTGACACATTCGAATACTACCTACTGTTCTGTGTACAAAAATAAAAATTCTGAAATTTCCAAAGTTATAAAGTACTGTTTAAGAAAAAAAACAGAAACAGAAAAGCCCTATGAAATTACATTAATTCAGCTGAAGTTTACTCAGGTCAACTGAAGTTAGAGTTTAACAACTCAGCTGACTATAGTCAGTTGATGTTCTTGCCCAGCACGTTAGAGTTTTAACTCTGACAGACTTTGGGGTCTGGCCGGGGGAGGGCAGCTGCTTCCTAAAAATCTCCCAACATTATATTAGATTTATCTTAAATTCAAACTAAGAGAAGAAAAGAATATTTCTGCATGGCTGAAAGCTCCATTACCGAACTAATGGACTGTCCCCCACTTTCTCCCTAAGAATTAGGCTCTGGATGGGGTTTTACGTCCCTCTGTCCCTTGTCCTTTTGAATTCATTGTCTCTTCGCAGTTTCTTAATAGAATTTTGAATTCCCTGTCCCTCAGCTCTGGATCGGGTTTTGTGTCCCCGTCTCTTGGCCATTTTACTTTTGAATACCCTATCCCCCATACCCCCCATCAAGAGCCTCATGAACAGAGGTTGCAGTCAAGATAAAATGAGTGATGACGTAAATTTGTCCAAGGACATCATTGACGTCACTGCAGGACCTCACTTTTACCATTCATTGATCCTAAGTAAAAGCGGCTTTCTGTCAAACTTTAAAAGAATCAGAATAATACTGCAGCATGAAGCGATCTGTGAGGCAAAATTGATGGCTAGGTATGTTACATGGAGAAAAATGGATGAAACCATGTATTTTAGATCATTTGAACCAATTTCAGATATTCATAAACTGTGATTGGGACACTGTTTCCATGTGAAATTATAGAAAATCGATCAATTTGTCAAGTTTGATTAAATTTGTCTCCAAGTAGTACCTAAAAAAGGTAAAAATGTGTAACAAAATTCTTGAAAAATATCCCCCTTTGAGAGCTCACAATGCGTCTCAGAAAATCTAAAAACCCTGAGCTTCTGGGGGCCTTGAGCGGCCCCCAGACCCCCTGCCGTTGTGATTTCGGCCCTTCGGGCCTCATAAGGTCCGCCCCCCCACCTAAAGAATCCTAGATCCGCCCCTGACCATTATCAGAAACGAGGAGTCGAGGTACACCATGAGTGGCGAAGGTTCTCTTGAAGACCTGAACGAGAGTCTTAGCAGACATATCCAACAAGTGATGGAGATCAGTAAAGTCACTGTAATGGTCCACAATAACCACATAGTGCTTCCCACGAAATTCAAAGCAATCAGAGGATAGAATTTCCCAAGGCCGGGATGGTACCGGATAAGACATCATTGGTTCTTTGGTCTGAGAGGGTTTCAATTCACTACACACGGGGCAAGCGGAGAGTAATCGTGTGACATCCTTGTGTAGGCCTGGCCAATACATAATGTCACGGAACGCATTGAGGGTATTTTCTATTCCCAGATGGGGTCTGTGAGCGAGACGGAGCATGTCCTGTCGGAGAGTCTCGGGAATGATCACTCGAGTACCTCGAAAAACTAGCCTGTTGCTTGCAGAGAGTTCATCTCGATAGGACCAATATTCACGAGTACAGAGGGGCGTCTCTGGTTTGTTAGCTGGCCAACCTTCGAGGATTACGTTCATCAGAGATTGCAGGTTCAGGTCCCTTTGGGTAGCAACACGAACTCTCTCCAGTTGTTTGTCAGGTAGCTCAAGATTTTCAACTGGATCCGTGTTCTCAACATCCTGGATGAACTGTTGTTCGTCAAGCAGTTTGAATACGACCGCATCACATAGATCAGGGGTGGCCTGGGTGGAGGGTAGAGGAGCACGAGACAAGGTGTCGGCTAGGTGTTGAGAAGGCCCACACTTATATTTGACTACAATGTTAAACTTTTGGCACCGAAGTCTCATGCGCTGTAGTCGTTTTGGAGCCGTGAGAATGGATTTTCTGAAGATTTGCTCCAACGGTTTGTGATCACTGAAAACATCCACTGTGTCAGCTCTGCCGTAGATGTATGTCTCAAATCGTTCGCATGCGAAAACCACCGCCAAAGCCTCTAGCTCAATAGGGGCATAGTTTTGTTCGGTTGCGCTGAGAGCCCTTGAGGCATATGCGACTGGCTGGCCATGCTGAAGCAACGCACAGCCCAAGCCTGTGCCACTAGCATCACATTCAATGTAAACTGGGTCCCGGGGACTGTAGTACTTCAGAACAGGAGCGGAGACAACAAGTTTCTTTACTTGGTCGAAAGCCAGTTGATGGACAGGTTTCCAATCAAACAGGGCATCTTTGTCACACAGACGCCTGAGAGGTTCACAAATATCAGAAAGATTTGGGAGAAACTTTGCCAGGTACTGAACAGTTCCAAGTAAGCGTTGGACACCTCTGACATCTTTAGGTGCTTCCATATCTGATATCGCTCGCACCTTCAAGGGATCAACTTTAAGGCCTTCCGAAGAGAAAACATGGCCTACATAGGCCACTTCCTTGAGTTTATATTTCATTTTAGCCTTGTTGAATTTGAGATTGCAGGCCCGAGCACGTTTGAGCAGATTTTCAAGGGCAACATCATGGCTTTTCTCCGCCACGTCGAGAGTGGGACCAGTCCCATAAACAATGATATCATCGGCAATCCTTTCAATGTTAGTCAATCCTTGGAGAATATCATCAAGACGTCGCTGAAACTCCTCAGGAGCCGAGGATATGCCGAAAGGCATTCTGAGCCATCTGTACTTGCCAAACGGTGTCCAAAAGGTGGTCAGGAAACTGGACTGTTCATCGAGGGCGACTTGGAGAAAACCATCCTTAGCATCAAGCACAGAAAATATCTTCGCATCATGGAGTTTGGGAGTAATGTCTTCAATAACTGGCATGGGATAGTGGTTCCGAATGATTGCGCGATTCAGATTTAGGGGGTCAATACAAATACGCAATTTGCCTGGTTTGCGTACAGTTACCATATTGGAAATCCAGGGTGTGGGTTCAGTCACTTTGGCCAAAACTTTGTTGGCTTCCATAGAATCCAGAGTCGTCTTCAGTTCATCCTTAAGAGAGATTGGCACCCTTCGATTTATATTACGAACTGGTGGAACTGAAGAATCCATGTCAATATGGTAAGTACCAATGTTGCCAAGGCCGCTGAAGACATCGGAGTACTTATCGAGCACTGATGTGAGTTGGCTATCACCAACAACAGAATTGATCACCAAATCATTGTCAAACTTTATCAAACCCAACTGTTCACATGCCATGCCAGAAAGTAACGAGCAGGGAGCATAGGGTACAACGTGGAACGACAGAGTGGCTTTGCGTTGGCCAACGGTCAGAGTAAGAGATGCGAGACCAAGTGAGCGAATTTTAGTCTGATTGTAGACAGTGAGATTCGTAGCTCCACCAGCTAGAGCAGGTTGAGAAGTATCCATCAAGTTACGATATTCCGAGAGGGGAATGGCATTTACATTGGAGCCAGAGTCAAGTTGGAAGCGATGCACTTTCATTTTTTCATTCACAAGAACTTGGGCATTGCAAAAGTATTGTTTGTTGGTGGGCTTGTAAGGGTAGGAAACTGCGAAGATTGAATCTTCATCAAATAAGTCCTTGGACACTTGATCTTCCTGTAACATGTGGCTAACTTTGGTCTTGGTGCCAGAATTGGACCTGGGAGGTATGGATGAGGCTTTGGGACAGCACTTGGAGAAATGGTTCCTATTACCACAATTATGACAGCGCTTCCCAAAGGCTGGGCACTGTCCACGAAGGTGTTCATTAGCACAAAACTTGCACGAGTGAATCATCTCGTCAGATTTTGGAGGTTGGGGAGTACGGGATTTTCTTTCTTTCACTGCATGGACAGTCTCTGGGGAACTCTCAGTATCTCCAGCCATCATTTTCATCTGGTTCTGGGTTTGTTCGGATGTCCGGCACATAGTAATGGCATCAGCAAGTGTCAATTTTTTCTCACGTAAGAGGCGACTTCGGGCGCCATTGTCTTTGATCCCAACAACAATACGATCCCGAAGGAGCTCATCATGCAGCGTTCCATAGCTGCAAGTGGAGGCTAGGGTTCTGAGTCTCAAAACAAAATCATCCAGAGTTTCTGAGTCATCTTGTGAGGAAGAATTGAACATAAAGCGTTCATAAATAGTATTGCGTTCAGGCTCAAAATGTTTTTCAAGGGCATCTAACACAGTCTTGGAAACTTTCTTTTCATTGTCAGACAGGCCTAGGCGTTTCAGGACTTTGGAACACTCTTTTCCCATAACAGAACGCAGAACAGAGGCAGCACGTGTGTCATCTTTGCAGTCAATAGCAATAATGTAGTTTTCAAAGGTCTCTCTGAAATAGGCCCAATTCTCAGCTACATCACCAGTAACATCCATCTTTTCGGGGGCCGGAATGCCCAGGGAGTCCGCCATTATCAAAGTCAGTGATTCAGAGGGCTGCACAACGATTGAGAGGAGAAGGAGAATCCAAAATACACCTGACACCATATTATAAGAACGACATGTTGGAAGTTCCAGAGAAGAGTCTTTATTTTATTTAACACCAGAGGGATTGTGGTGCTGCACAATAGCACCACCAAGCGACCATAACAGTGACAGCTACAATTGCCGTGACGTCACAATTAGACACTGCAGTGCCCCATACGACATAGTTCCAGTTAGCTGGTGCCAGTTTTACCCCACAAAACTCATAAATTGATGCTACACAGATCGCGGTACCAGTGCCAATTTCCAGTTCGCACGCAAAATGAAACAAACTGTAATAATTACAAAATATTTCAATCCCCCCTTCCTTGATCAATGCAGCCAGCTCCACTGGACAGGGAATTGTCAATTTAACTTTGTGTATTCTAATTCTGTCTGGAGCTAATTTCTATTCAAACACTGCATGGGTCTAACTTATATTGTGGAAACCCTAGGGTGGAAACCTCAAGAGCAGAACAAGGTCAGTAAGTGCAAACCCAGTCTCATGACCATGTCAGTCTTGGGATGCACATTTTGTCATCTTCAAAATATTGTTGTTTTTTCAGGTCACACTCACAGTCAGCTGTCAGACATTGTCAGACATTTTATAAACAACAAGCCAAACCTGAACAAGTCAAGATAATCAGAAGCCCTGAAAACGATATTTCTCCTCACGATTCGCAACTAAACAAGATTATCTAGAGTCTGCATAATACGTACTACCGAAAAATTATTATCCGTTCTGATGAGGAACTGTATTTATGCAGCTATCTGTGAAAAACTCACCCATTATTCCGTTGCCAACTTCCCAAGCCGACATTTTCTCTTTCATGTCAAAAACTAAAACGACAGATGGCGACACGAGTCAGCACCGGCAGCGATCCCTGGCGTAAAACACAATCTTGGGGAGCTAGCTCAGTTGGTTAGAGCGTCGGCTCTGCCAAATAGGTCTGTGCCTACATGGGTTCGAGTCCACTCAGTGGCAACTCTGTGCACCAACTGTTTATACTTTATAACTCCGACTGGTCAGAACCGATAGGAAATTAATGCTTTTTTTTTTTTATTAAGGGCACATGCTGGTCGAAAAATGGTGAAAATATTTTGGAAAATGGAAATTCTGATTTTGACAGTTTCAACTAGAATCGCAAGCGATATTTATGTGACCACCAGATGGACAATATATATACCGCATTATTCCTTCAAACAGGCAATCGATAGCAAAAAAGTAAATGGCAATGCCAGCCAAGTTCATGCTGTGCTTTTCAGTGGTTTTCCTTTTCAGTGGTGGACAGTTGCATAATAGTAATAATAGGATATGTATATATTCACTGGCATCTATGTCGCAGATGAAGAGGGGTCCTTTATTCAAACGGTCGTCTTTTCAAGGGGGTCTTTCATTTCAAAGGGGCTTATATTCAAGGGGTCCTCTATTCAATGGGGGGGGGGGGGTATATATTCAAGGTGGGCCACTATTCTAGTGGGGCCTTTATTCGAGGGGGGTCTCTATGCAAGTTGGGAATTTATTTGACGGGGCCTTATTTTTAGGTAGGCTCTATCCACTAGGACCTCTATTAATAGAATAGAATAGGATATATTTGTATTTGTCCATCCATGAGAATACATACGGAAACTTTAGGTTAATTCAAGGGAGGCCTTTATTCGGGGGCCTCAATTCATGAAGCCTTCTTTTTCTGTGACCACTCTGGAAGGGTTGGCTCCACCTATACATAAAAAATGATAACTGCAACAAAATGCTCAGGTCAGTGCTCTGTAAATGCAGTGCTGTAATGCAGTGCAGTGACGCATTGTTGTAGTGCAGTACAGTGATGCAATGCTGCAATGCAGTGCAATAATGCAGTACAGTAATGCAGAGCTGTGATGGAGGCTAATTCAATGCAGTGCTGTGATGCAGTGCTGTGATGCAGTGCTGCAATGCAGTGCTGTGATGCAGTTCTGTGATGCAGGGCTGTGATGCAGTGCTGTTATGCAGTGCTGTGATGCAGCGCTGTAATGCAGTGCTGTAATGCAGTGCTGTAATGCAGTGCTGTAATGCAGTGCTGTAATGCAGTGCTGTAATTCAGTGCTGTAATGCAGTGCTGTAATGCAGTGCTGTAATGCAGTTATACTATTACATGGATTGTATTGTATTGACCCTAGTATTCTCCCTGCCAGTCCATATTTTCCCGAGGGCCCTTATTCCATGATTAGGCATACAAATATATTTGCTTGAAAAATATGATTAATTTAAATTGTGGCGGTGAATTTTAAACAAAAAGACTTTTCTGAACGTTAAGACAAGAGGGCTCTGTTTGCAACATCATCTGAGGGTAATATGAGTTATTGTCCCTCCAGAGTGGTAATTAACACAAAGGGGCACTGTAAGCAAGTCTTTTGAGGGAAATACGAGTTATTGTCCCTCCACAGCTAGTTATTTGCCTGGGCAGTTTGGTGTTATTGGGGACAATACATGGCTAGTCATGGAATAAATTGTTTTAATGCAGTGGTGCAGTGCAGTAATGCATAATGCAGTGTAATAACACATTGTTGTAATGCAGTGCAAGAATGCAGTGTAGTAATGCAGTGCAATGATACCTTGCTGTAATGCAGTATGCTGTGCAGTAATGCAGTACCTACAGTGATGCATTATCCCTGATGGAGTTTTTTGAGTGGAAATCCCTTAATTATGTAGAAATGCAATAAAGACTTTCTTTGACATTGAACTTTAATTGGTCTGGGGTCACCAAGTGCAAGATCTTTTTGCCTGTGGTTCAAGAAATGGCCACTAGAGGACACTGATGCTGTGTTGCGCAATATGATTCAGTGGGGGCCCATCTCCAAATTCACCTGTCATAGTTAAATTGTTGGCCACTAGAGGGCCCTTCACCTGTTTATGTTGACTGTTCATAATGATGAAGTGAAAGCATGCCAAAGATGCCAGATGATGTGTTTTTCTATGCTAAGCAGTGACAATGCAAAAATGCATCATAAGCAATTTAAGTAAACAGAGAAAGATGTGGTGCCCCCACCATTGGGTATTCCATGTGGGTGCCCCAACCCTATTGGTGTCCCACTGGGTGCCCCCACCATTGGGGTATCCCATGCGTGTGCCCCAACCCTTTGGGCAGCCCATGGGGGTGCCCCTCCCTTTGGGCAGCCCACTGAGTGCCCCCACCCTTTGGGTATCCCACAGGGGTGCCCCCACCATTTGGGTAGCCCATGGGGGTGCTCCTTCCCTTTGGGCATTCCACTGAGTGCCCCCACCCTTTGGGTATCCCTAGGGGATGCCCCACCTTTTGGGTATCCCACGGGATGCCCCCACCCTTTTGGTATCCCAGGGAGGTGCCCCCACCCTTTTGGTATCCCACAGGGGTGTCCCCAACATTTGGGTATCCCACTGTGGAGCCCCACCCTTTGGGTATCCCATGGGGGAGCCCCCCACCCTTTGGGGAGCCCAGGGGGTGCCCCACCCTTTGGGTATCCCACGGGGGTCCCCCCACCCTTTGAGTATCCCATAGGGGTGCCCCCACCCTTTGGGTATCCAACAGGGTTGCCTCCACCCTTTGGGTATCCCACAGAGGTGCCCCCACCATTTGGGTTTCCCACTGGGGTGCCTCACCCTTGGGTTATCCCATGGGGTGCCCCAACGGGGATGCCCCCCCCCCATTTGGGTATCGCAGGGGGTGCCCCCACCCTTTGGGTAGCCCACAGGGGTGCCCCTACCCTTCGGGTATCCTACGTGGGTGCCCCACCCTTGGGGTATCCCATGGGGGTGCCCCCACCCTATGGGTATCCCACTGGGTGCCTCCACCATTGGAGTATCCCATGGGGGTGCCCCAACCCTTTGGGTATCCCACAGGGGAGCCCCTACCCTATGGCTATCCCACTAGGTGCCCCCACCCTTTGTACGCAGTGCCCAGTGCCCACTGCTACAAAGGTATTCCACTGGATGTCACCAATCTTCTCATTCTTATAATTATGTGTATTCCACTGGTATAGGGTATCCCAGTTGTTTTATTTGGAAATACAGAGTTTGGCTGCTTTTGAGACATCCCCCTGCACTATTTGGAAATACAGTTTGGCAGCTTTTGAGACATCCCCCTGCACTGGCCTGCAGTATAAGCCAAGGCAGTCATGCATATGGAGTCTGATCAATATAGACCAATGGCTGAGCTACAATTTTGGGGGCTGTCTCAAAACACACCAGTTGCCAATAAAAAACGAATAAGGTAGGGCGTGTCACTGAAAACCCCTGAATGACAGAAGTGCATGAAATATCTTTTTTTTGGATTGGGTCTTATAGCTCTTTGCAGATTGCTTTTTGCAACTTCAACTTGCGAATGGGCTTTGCCACGTTACAGCCTTAACATGGCCTTCAGGTTCCTGGCTCACAAGAATAAGTGGTCGACCATTAGATTGGGGGGGGGGGGGGTACTTGAAGAGTAATCATTATTTATTTTGGATGTGTGATATTCCCAAATATTTTTTAAATCAAACAAAACCCTGTTACGATGATTTCACAGTTGTGGACACTGTGACTGAATGGGATTTTTTATGGCATACATGTATTCCATAGGAAAAGTGACATAGGGCCTGAAAAAAAACTTATGACATCACTTTACCCAAATAGAATAACATTCACATTTGCCCATTTAAACAAAACTGTGCAAGTAGTTATTACTTATATTACAAAAAACAAAAACTCCAATCTACCCCCCCCCCCCTGCTAAGATTGAATGCTGACCACTTTACAAATTGACAGGTGTGCACATTAGGGCTTCAACAAAGGTAACTTTATAAGCGAGGTCGCTAATCCAGCATGACAGAGAATAAAAAGCGGTCATATATACATGGGGAGGATTTTTTCACAAATTGTCTTTAATCAACAAGGTTGTTGTAAATGTCATTCACTGTCATGCCTTCAAGATAGTGTTTGAAATCGACTCTCCATCTGATATTGTTTGGGTAGGCCTTCCCACTGATATAAATTGACATGTTGGTGAAATCTGAACTTCATACAGGAAGGTCTCTCCAGGTACATAACAAGAACTCAGCTGTCACCTATTCCCTAATCCATTTTGTCTAAAATTGTGTATTTTGTATTTCACTGTAACAGTGGCTACAATTATTTATTTCAAGCAAGCAAAGTCCCTAAATATTCATTCCCATATCAAGCGACACCTTATAAAGAAATACCCCTGGTAGAAATTACAGATTCATTTCAAGACTGCAAAAAGAATTTATTTATTTCACCAAAACTGGACAAGAAATTATTTATTTGAAATTAAAACAAACTCCAATCCCCCCCCCCCCACCGTTAATCTTGATTATATGGCGGCCCCTAACAGTTGATCACTGCATGCACAGTGCTGTGGTCATGCAGCAGCCTCTCTCTATTAAGGCTTAAGGCCCTGTCCAAAGTCGTCTGCCTACGTCACGTGAACAGTTTGTGATTTCAGTTATGAGTTGGGACGCCGATCTGCAAGAAGCTCTAAGATCACCGATTAAGGAGTGTAAAGTTAATAAGTGCATACAGCAAGTTTCATGACTGGCTATAGATGGATAGACAGATAGATGGAAAGATATCAATCAATCAATCAATCAATCAATATCTATCTTTCTAATCTATCTATCTAATCTATCTATCTAATCTATCTATCTAATCTATCTATCTATCCTATCTATCTATCTATCTATCTATCTAATCATCTATCTATCTCATCATCTATCTAATCATCCATCTCATCATCTATCTAATCTATCTATCTAATCTATCTATCTAATCTATCTATCTAATCTATCTATCTAATCTATCTATCTAATCCATCTAATCTATCTATCTATCTATCTATCTATATAGACATATAGATATATAGATAGATAGATAGATAGATAGATAGATAGATAGATAGATAGATAGATAGATAGATTCTATAGCTGCATATCTGTTTATCTGTCTTCCTTTCTTTCACTTTTTTCCCTGGTTTTCTACTTTATCTTTAATGCACCACAAAGCATAAATTAAATCCAATTTATGTTTCATTGATTAAACTGAGTTTTAAGTACTTTTAACTACCTATATTTTATTGGCATGAAATATTTATAAACAGTTTGAAGAAGAAGAGAAATATACTTCTTTAAATAAAGTGTGATCTTGCATTGAATTCAGCAACATAAATACATAAAGTGTTTCTGTTATTGCATTGATTGCAGCAACACTGTGACCAGTATAGAGGGGGCCACATGTCTCTTGATGTGAGCTATTGTTGAGTGTTGCACATGTTAATTTAATTTAAGCAATTCTCATTTCCTAATTGGCCAGGGACTGTAAAACTTGACATGAACATTTAGTACAGTATATTAAAGAAGGTGATTCAGCTTATTTGGTTGAAATTAGCTTTGTCTTCAAATGACAAAGGAATTTGTGGTAGGCCAAAAAGAAACAACAATCAGCATGTCTATTCTCTTTATAAGAAGTAAATTGCACAAAATCTTGCCTCTCTTTTTGGAAGAGGCCTGAGAAGGATTAGCACGAAACTTCTCCTAATTTGAAGGTGACTGGAGTGAGACCAGATATATCGAGATCCGATGTGCAAGTCTGGCTCTCCCAGCTGCCAAAATGTCAGAACTTCTTTGCCATTACTGTGTATGCAGTGCCAGTGCTGTGAAATAGGCCTGCTGTTTCTTTAGAAAGAGTTTGGCTTATTTTGAGACATCCCCAAGTAAAAGAGTTTGTCTTATTTTGAGACAACCCCTAGTAAAGTATAAGTTAGTGCAATCAAGTGTGAAGGAATGCACCAATGGCTGAGCCAGGATTCTGGGGGCTGTCTCAAAACACACCGGCTGCCAATAAAAAAACAATAAGGTGGACTGTGCCACTAAAAAACCCTGAATGATAGAAGTGCATCAAATATCCTTTTTTTGCATTGGGTCTTAAGAGCCGCGAGTAAGGAGTGTAAAGTTAGGTACATACAGCAAGTTTCATGACTGGCCATCAAGTGGAACTTGTTCTATTCCTCCGCAAAAATGTGCGTTGAATCGTACGATTTCTAAGTGACCACAGCCATGCTGGTGGTCACAATAAATACAGATGTCCAGACAACAAATGCAACTGAAATTACGCAAAAATTCCTATTATAACCCTGCAAACAACCTTGCCGATCTCACCTTCACAGTTAAAATTATTAAGAGTTTATTTCCTTTTTTTGCCATTTTCCGAAAACTGCGCATTTTAGTGACTTTGAGTGCTTACAAAAAATTCATCTCAAAAACCGCTGAAGGCATCATGATGAATTTTGGCATACTGCTTACTGACAAGTTCGCTTCCGCAATAAGGCTATTTTCAGAACTGTATTTGGATTAAGGGCCGTGGGACAGCCATTCAAACCTGAAAGATTGTGAATTAGCTCCATAGTTCCATGTTCGCGAACCCAGAAAAACCCTATAAAAACATATTTTTAGTCTGAAAATAGTCTTATTGCGGATCCGAATACCTCAAATTATGAAAATAAATGAGCTCTGATTATTCTGATAGCTCAGTCTTGAGATGAATTTTTTGTAAGGCAGAATACTTAAAAATATGTAAAATTCTTTGTTGCCATGGCAACCGTAACCATGGCAACTTAAAATTTCACGGAGGGTCTTAATTTGGTGCCCTGAAGACCTGTGTAAAATTTCATAGCTCTAGCTGCAACAGTTTCTTCTGGACAGCATACACACATTTTTCGACCAGCATGTGCCCTTAAGGTGGCTCGATACTCGTGAACTTTCCAAGATAGGATTTCTTAAAAACAGTCTAAAATGATCCAAAATATAGTTCATAGGAAGGATATGTAAACAAAAGTGGTCGCTACCAGCCTTTTAAAAAAAATATTTGGGGTTATGTACCTGAAAGTCAGTCCACGCAAACCAGAACAAGAATCCATGGATTCAAAACCGGCCTTTGGCAATTGTATATTCGGGATTGAAATCATGAAGAGGGTGATTTATATATTATTACATGGATTGTTTTGTATTGAGCAGTGATAGCCAGACTGATAGTGTTTGCTGCATGCCATTAAACTTTGAGGGGAACCCCTTAGCAAATGCCTATACCAAATTTCAGAACTGCAAGTGAAATACTAAAGTCACAGTGGGCAATTTAAAACATGGTGGCCATTTTGACAGCCATCTTGGATTTTTCCAAAAATTTCTGAGGGGAATCCCTAAGTGAATCCCTATACCAAATTTCATAGATCTAAGTGAAATAATAAAGTCACAGTGGGCAATTTAAAATATGGTGGCCATTTTGGCAGCCATCTTGGATTTTTCCAAAAATTTTGAGGGGAACCCCCAAGTGAATCCCTATACCAAATTTCATGAATCTAAGTGAAATACTAAGGTCACAATGGGCAATTCAAAATATGGCGTCCATTTTGGCAGCCATCTTGGATTTTTCCAAAAATTTTTGAGTGGAAGCCCTAAGTTAATCCCTGTATCAAATTTCATAAATCTAAATGAAATACTAAAGTCACAGTGGGTATTTTAAAATATGGCGGGCATTTTGGCAGCCATCTTGGATTTTTCCAAAAATTTTTGAGGGGAACCCCTAAGTGAATCCCTGTACTAAATTTCATAAATCTAAGTGAAATACTAAGGTCACAGTGGGCAACTCAAAATATGGCAGGCATTTTGGCAGCCATCTTGGATTTTTCCAAAAATTTCTGAGGGGGACCCCTAAGTGAATCCCTATACCAAATTTCATAAATCTAAGTGAAAAAGTAAAGTCACAGTGGGCAATTCAAAATATGGCGGCCATTTTGGCAGCCATCTTGGATTTTTCCAAAAAATTCTGAGGGAGACCCCAAAGTGAATCCCTATACCAAATTTCATAAATCCAAGTGAAATACTAAAGTCGCAACGGGCAATTCAAAATGTGTTGACAAGAAAAGTGGACAAGTGGACAAGTTTACACATGGACAAGTGGACAAGTGGACATGAGTCCCATTTCACCTTAAGCCCTCCTCTATTAACCGGCCATTGGCCGGTTAAAAACTAAATTTTTTTCTTATTTGTCCTACTGTGAAGTTTGTTCTGCCATTCAATGGTCATGCATCCCATATTATTCAATGAGTAATGAAATTAAAGAAGACACTTTCATTGAAAAGGTGATTACAATTTCAAAGAGATATATTTAGTTTAAAGGACTTTCCAAGGGGTTCGGAATATAAGTTTCGATTTTGACAATTTTAACTTTTTTTATAAACCATGGCGCTAAAAAAAATTGACGAGATAGGATTTTTCACTTCTTTGTCATTTATTTCCAAAAATAGTTGGGAACAGCATGATGATAAAGACAAGCCTTCCTACCACACTTCAAATTGATATAAACATTCTGTTTTAAGTATCAAGTTGAATCTCCGGCTGTATATAGTACTCTTCATGGCGCATCTAATGCTCCAAACGAGAAGTCTCTAGCCCCAATAGAAGTGCCACAAATTGCAAACGAAGCGGCCGACACATGAAATTCTCAGAATTAAAAAAAATGCTGGACAGAGCTCAGCTGCTGTGGTGACGTCACGGTAGATAGGGCCTGCCTGGCTGCGCGTGAATGTGCGTTAACAACCATTTCACATGAGTAGCGAGCCACCTTAAAGGTTTTATGGACAGGTGGGATCACTGAAAGACACTGGAAATCCCTGAAAGAGATGCGAATTACGGAATATGAGACGCCAGCCGCTCATCGACCATCTGCAGCAGATTACTTCCCGAGTACCAGGTCTGTTGAGCCTGATCCAGTTGGGACTCCTTGAGACTCATTTGTAAATGCAGATTGATTCTGCTGCATTGAGAGTTGAGATGGCCCTTAGATTTTAACTGCCACTTTCGCAAATTTTTTTTGCTCTTGTGCTCTGATACTTATTTACTGTCTTAATAAACAAATTTAGAAAGTCTGCGAAGTAAATACTTCAGTTATTTTCGAAAGAACTCAAGAGCCTCTGAAAGGCCTCAGAAAAACCATTTGACCACAAAATGCCAGCATTCTCTACCTGAACAAAATTACACAACTCCTGTAAATTGCTAAAGTGATATCACCTATTTATTGGAAAAAATACATTTCGATAGACAAAGCCAAGACACTGTTAAGTCATAGATACCAGAAATGAAAAGGTTTTAACTCAACTTAAGCTATGAACTCTTTTTAAGAAAATGTTAATTGCATAAATATCAATGCAACTTTTTTTGGGGGCTTTGCTACATATTTTACATTGATTTTCCAACATGTAAAGCAATATTTTTAGAATTAGCAACTTTTGTGTCAAGTACATAATTAAGTCTAGCATACACAATATACCAGGACACTAATCTGCATACACAGGACCAACCTCTATTCATAAGTAAAACGAAACGTAGATAAAAGAATGACTTAAGTTATCAGTGCCTCAATAACCACAGATATGTGAACGTCAATGTACCTTGGGAATTTTTAAAGTAGTCTATATAATGCTGCTTTACGGTTCTTATATAAAATTCTATATGCTTAAGCTCTGACTAATATAAACATTGCCATATACAGTATAAGAACAATAATATTACAGTTATTTACATAAATAATAGTAATATTATACCTACAATCCAAATACACATATTTATACAATTAAACCTCATTTACATTTTGTTGGCATTTGTCACAATACCCAAAACATGAAACTAGCAAATGCAACCAGTGCAAGGAATGAAGCGCGATTAATTAAGTCAACACAACAATTCAACACAATGTCATAACAATTCCAACTAATGATTATCAACAATGATAACAAGAGACACTTGTGTAGCTAAAACAGTACTCAATCAACTTGGGACCAATAATTACAGAAGAAAGCAACAATCGCAGTAAAGAGTCAGTCGTCCAGTCTGACCTTTCATGACCTAAACATGACCACCACCACTCGCATACTGCACATGCTTTCAGCATATATTCATATTATAGAACAACTTTCAGCACAAGATACAGCACGGGAAGGCTTTCAGCATCATAACACTTTCAACATAGGAGCTTTTTTACGTCAAATGCTTTCAGCAAATTTATACATGGAACTCTTTCATCACTGTACACATTCAGCACCAGAAGACTACTGCCCATTAGGGTGTTTCAGGTGCCCCCAATATTTTCCGATCCTGCTTGACCTTGGTGTGGTATTGCGGTTTATATAGTAGAAGTCACATGTAAAATTTTGGCCCATTCTATAAATACTTACCTTTACCAGAATTCACTTGAAGTTTATAATGTAATTCCCCATTGGCGAACTTGCAAATCCTGAAGATATTGCAGAAATCAATGAAGGAATAGATATTTTTTCCTCAATCCATAGTTTCTGAGTAAGTTTTGGGAGGGCAATTCAAATCTGGCATCAGCTATTTTATAGCAGGTCTTCCTAATGAGCTAGGAAGTTTTGAATTTCCTAAAATTCTGCCATTTTATGCAGATTTTCACAAATTTGACAGCTTCTGGTAGCTTGGTAAATGGGGATATGCAAAAAATAACACCAGATTTGAATTTCCCTCCCAAAACTTACTCAGGAACTTTGGATTGAGGAAAAAATATTGATTTCTTCATTGGTTTTTGAAATATCTTGAGAATTTGCATGTTCGCCAATGGGGAATTACATTATAAACTTCAAGTGAATTCTGGTAAAGGTAGGTATTTATAGAATGGGCCAAAATTTTACATGTGACTTTTACTATATAAACCGCAATACCAGACCAAGGTCAAGCAGGATCGGAAAATATTGGGGGCACCTGAAACACCCTACTGCCCATGCACCCTAAGTCATCAGGAATTAGTAAGCACATTAGGTACAAAATTCAATCTTTCAATAACTATTGCACTGGCTTTTCTACACATCTTCCAATGACCATGCTATGATTTTTGATATTTTTTGGCTTGTATATATATTAACAATTACCTTGCATGTGAAAATGGTCACACATACATGTTGTCACATTTGCAGAATTTGTGGTAGACTGTGCATTTTTGTAAAATCAATCATTGATATTATGTTTACTATGTTATGTGTATCACTGGTCCTTATTCGATTGATAATAATTAAATAAACTAAACAATATTGTTAAAAAGGGAAGAATTGGCTCAACAACAGTCCATCATAACAAGCTAATACATACCATAAGGTGAATGGACAACTGCAAAGTAATCTGGACATGATTCATGATCGATGCAATCCATGTCTAAAAGCCCATTTACAAATTGCACACATAATCGTATGCGACTAACTGTTTGCTTAAAAACATGCTACACTTCTGACTCAAATTTCTAGCAGCCAGATATATAGTGGGCTGGGCTACGATACTGTGTCTTCTAGTCACCTATGATATTCTGATCAGCACTACTTAATCTGCAAGTTGTTCCTAATTATCTGCAGGGTCAGTGAAGTCCATCTAATTACAAGTCTCCATTGGGGTGTCACAGGCCGTCCCAGGCCTTCAGAGTCCCGTTAGAAAAGAGAAGACAATGAGTTGGCAGAGGAATGTATTGCTCCTGGGCATTAGTAGATTGAGGCAGCATCCCGCTCTCACTCACTTGTTCTTGGAGCACCGGCAAGTCCTGCAATACCAGTAAATCAATATTACATAAAGACACAGTCAGGTACAACTTCACTTATATATCAATAAGGTATTTATTGCGGTAGAGTTAATTCATCAAAGGTCCTCAATACTTGGCAGTACAACAGAATTTTTGTCATGGATGCAGATAGACTGCTAAAATGTACATTATAATAGGAATATATTCACTTTAAAGGTTTTCAATCCTCAAAATATACTTAATAATACAGATCAAATACATTTTTTTCACAAAAATTGCTCGTACCTGATGTTCAGATATGAAATTCAGAAGTTGTAACGACAGTTTTCTGCTTGATGATAATAGTTCTGTGAGGCTGAAATCAATTATCAAATTCATCAGATTTTAAGCTCAGACATTCAAATTCACTCAAATTTAGACTGTGCAGCTAAGACCAGCTATCACTTATTGTTTCGTTATAATATTTGTAATTTCGTACACGTTAAGTATTCTGTATTTTTATGAGTTATCCTCTACTTCTTTTCCTCTATTTATACGACCTTTCACTCACTTATTTTGCTGAACCCACACTACGACAAATGTAGCATTATCTAATATTGTTCACATCAATAAAATTTACATCTGTACTCATAGATCATTTGCTCAGGTGATAAGACATGAATCACTTCAGATGGTCTGCTAATTACCTGTCTTTACTGCAAAGGTTTTGAGAGACAAGTCTTTCACACACTTGGCGGTTGAGATCGGCATGGAAGAGAGGAATACCGTAGCAGCAGTCGAGGAGGACCCAGTCGGACTGGCTGTCAGTGCTGGAGGACATGAGAGCAGACTCCGTCATTGACTGAGTATTAGAAGTATCACCGACGTCAAGTTTCAGTTTATTTCGTGAAGGACTGCCCGACTCGTGCGTCCTTGAAGGTTGTATCAAGTTCTTTTCCAGGGAGTCCAGCTCCGAAGCAAGGACCTCCGCAGACGCCGAGTCAGTGATTCCGTTCTTGGGACTGCTAGCATTGGAGGAAGAGGAGTCGTTGAATTGGATTTGAGTGGTTGATTTGCTGCGGTACACGGGCGGTGAAGGCTGGTGGCCCAGCAACAAATGGGGCGACAGGGACTGAGGAGAATTAGCAACAGATCTACCGGACTTGTTCTCATTTGGACGACCAGTTCGGAGAAGGGTAACGTAACCACATGTGTGTTTCAAGTCCATAAGCTCCGCCAACCTCTGTACTGAAATGTGCTCCTCGAAACTTGGACTGCTCCCTTCTGAAAGGTAAAAGTGAACACTATTCAGAAAGTGGTCTTCTTTTTAACAATTGATTTTCTGATGGTTCAGGGTCAGAAACTTAAATGAAGCCTCCTCTGGAGACACTCAAGTTTGTGACCAGTTTTGAAACTGTCAGGTGGATTTTGATTAAATCATCTTTACTAGACTAGAATCTTATGAATCTGGATTATCAACAATTCCAAAGAGACTTCTTGAGATAAGGCATTGACCAATCCGACAAGTTATCCCTGCAAATACATCTTAACCTTCACAGCAGTAGATCTGACAACTGAAAACAAGCAAATTCATTGACAAAAGCAAAGGTGAATCTTCCACAGACCTGCTTTGTCCTCCTTCAAGAGAGGGAATGGTACGTGGTAGGTCTCTCCTTCTGCCTGGTGCCAGCCATGGCCTTGAACTAAAACCGCCGAATGTTGAAGAGCATCGTTTAATGTCAGAAGAATGTTGGAAGTCGGGATAACCCCTGGATCATGACCCCACGTCGTGACTAACAATTTGTCATACGCCTGAAATTATAGAAATTGACCTTACTGCGATGAATTAATATTATTCCACATGCCCTATAGCAGAACATGACTGCTGATCTGATTCAGACTGTCAAAACCACAAAGACCTCCATTACTTAAAATCTGGCACATGTGACAGAATATCAAACTGTTGAGACATTCAGAGTGATAGCTTACTCAAAACACTGAAAAGGTCTCAGTAAGTTGAGAAAATGGATCCAAGGTGCTAGAAGTGTCGTACAAGCAAGCCTCTGTTTCTAACTTCATGCAATTCATTTCAGAAATGAAGTCATAAATCAATGTCTTGACTGAAATCAACCCATCAATTCAATAGACAACAGCCCAATAAAACTCTTTTAATCGTCGATGTATAAAGCATAACATTAATGACATAATGAAAGGTAACATTACCTGGAAGACTTTAGGTAAATGTCTCAAACGTGTTCCTTTGACTAGTAAAATTGAAGGGGGACCACTGCCGGTTAGATGATAAATGAATAACTTGAACCATACTGAGTTAACCTGAAATGGATGTAAAAAAACATTAATACCACTGCACAATGCACATGTATATCGACAATCTCTAACCATCATCACTGATTATCTTCTGATAGGAGGATACTTCTTTTAAGAATTATGACGCTACATAAATAGCAAGGTGAAAATTGTTGAAGAAGTGATTGTAAGTGAGGTTTTGTTCTTACTGGCACACCCAGAGGACTGGGTTTCCCTCAACTGGCGGGTCACATCGTACATTAAAAATATCACCATACCTCCTTATATATCTCAAATATTCGTGCTATGTACATTAAACCATATTTTTATACCAGACCTAACACCTTGAAGTTTAACCAGCTTCTTTCATTGCAAAGTAAACTCAACTAGTCAAATTAGCTAAATTTGTAAAGATTATTATGGACATGTTCTAACTGTTCTTTTTCTTAAGGTAGCAATAATTTTATTGTTATTGTAGTTCAAATTACTCAGGAAATTTATTAGTGTAGTTATGTTATTACTTATGTTCCGATATATGCCAAA
Source organism: Platynereis dumerilii (assembly GCA_026936325.1). NCBI lineage: Eukaryota > Metazoa > Annelida > Polychaeta > Phyllodocida > Nereididae > Platynereis > Platynereis dumerilii. Next base: position 161,653,986 of record JAPTHN010000001.1, read on the forward strand.
TCTGTTTTCTGTTTTTCCATGTTCCGCACTTGCCAAATTAGTGTTTTATACAATTTATGTAACTCGCATACCCCTGTGAGGGGTCTTTGAGTGAAATAAATCATTTATCATTTGTTATTTGTAATTTGTCATACTGGTCTCATACACTCTTTAACCAAAGGTGGCAATGAAAATGTATTCTGGCAAAGCCTTTAACAGCCTAGACGAAACAGATACACAAGAACATATTTTTCCTTGCATCATCAAGATCAAACATACATTAGAAACATTAGAATGATTACCTCTGGCACCGAAGGTCCTATATGCTGAGGCGTACAACTGCTAATCGGCCTTATTTCATTGCTGAGAGGGGCCATCGAGACTAGGAGACTGTAGTTCTTATTGAGGACTCGGATGCATGTGGCTGGTTCAAGACCTAACAGACTCTCGCATCTTAAAAGGTCCATTCCTTGGCCGTTGCAGTTGATGTCAGAGGCGTCAACCACCACATCTTTGTTGTATCGCAAAAACCTAATCGTGTCTCGGAGTGTGATTGCGTGGTCGAAGTAACGCTGAGCCTCTCCCTCGGCCACGTTTTCAACCTGGTCACAAAATAATTAGACAAAAGAGATAACCCATTTCAGACACAGACATTTGCAATATTCATCCAATATTTGTTAAATGTGAAATTCAGGTGCAAGAAGAGATTAAGGTTTTTTTTTAGTTTCACAGTTTCCTTAGTATCTAAACAGCACAGAATAAAGATTCTAAATTGCAGCCATTTTCAGAAATCAGCACTACGAAAGAGGCAATATAGACAATTCAAGAACACAGCAATCAACATTGACAAGAGCAACATGTACATAGCAAAGCTCTTGAGATAAGTGCAAATTAATTTGAGAGGTGAGAAGTAGATAGCATCTCTACAATACTGTGCAGTGGGCAGTTGAGAGAAGAAAGCTGAGAAAGCTGTGAAAAGTGATCAACAAATTCATTTTTGGTGCCTGAAGAGTATACAATTCTATTGAATTCTAGCAAGGTAATTTATACAGGTTTCTACATGACAAGCAGGCACTTCGTAAAGAGAGCGATCCAGCACCAACTTCTACAGAAAAAGTTAAGAGCAGAGCAAGTGCAGAAGCCACAAACCGACCTTCACCTTTTCCAACTCGTTCAGAAAACTGTCAAGGGCCTCGTCACTCAACTTCCCAGCTTCAAACATCGTCACAGCATGGCTCTTCAGTCCCTGAAAGAAGCATAAACTCACATAAGAACTATAATAGATGCTAACTATTCATAGACTCACATTCATAAATTCTACAACCATCACAGCAGGTGATTGTAAATATTTGCGGTTCTCCGTTCTTTTAAGATATTGTACTAAATGTACTGGTTTCTGACACATCAATTGCAATTTAGACATTTTTAATGAGAGTCTTAACAGGCGTCAAAAATCTCTTCAGCAACAACATTTATTGATGGGACGATCACTATTTATCAAATCCATTTGAAATTAGGCAAAAGAAACCAACCTTAGAACAGTTTATCCTTACAATAACTCACAATAAGTATTGAACTTGTACGATAATCAATCACAACCACTCATTTAATGTGGGACAACACTTAATTGATAATAACGAAGACAAAATATCAGCTGAACTCACAGGAGATAAGTTGCCCATCATGAGGAATGCAGTAAGAGTGGAATCAAACAGGAAAGCAATTCTCTTTGAATGACCAGTGTTAAGTAGACTAGATGGTTCTGAAAGTGAACATACATACTATTACAAAGTAATCTTTACAAGTTATTATTATTCCATCACATGTTTTTTTTCTAAGTAGGCATGCAGAATTTACCCAAATTTCTGAAAAAAGGCATCTTGAATATGATATACGCCATTTCTATCGTTCCTATTTGCAAAACTCCAAATATGTGCTCCAGAGAAGCCATCCAAATATATAAATCTAATCTGTGAATTTACTAGAATTTGAGTCATGGAATTTGAACTCTTGATTTCAACAAATTTGTTCAATGAAAAATCCTAACCTGTTCTATCGTTGCATTGGCATGCAGTTTATTGAAAATGATTGGACTTGATTTATGAGTGCACAATTCTTACCTGTAACAGATTCAATTGTGGCATTGTCGGGTGTCGTTGCATGTTCATTTTGGGGCGTTGGAGCAGCAGGTTCATTGATGGTCGTGCTCCAGTCAATAAGTAGTTGATCTTGTGTAGGTCTAAAGGGCGAACAAAGACATTAGCATGTTATTCACCTTTAGATTTATATACGGTTATTTCCTAACAACTCATAGATTGATTTTACATTGCAGACTTAACCAGTTTCATACTAGTACAAAATATATTCAGAGAAATGTTAATATGTTGTTTGTTTGTTTGTGTTTTACGCCTCTGCAGCACCCTAGTGGGCTATATCGAGGCAGGCGATCGCCATATGATGATGAGATGAGAAGACTGAGTCTGGCACATACCCTATTAATTCAGGGATGCCCAGGGTCTGTCAGTTGCCCCAGCATAGAACACTGGATACAACCCGTCACCATTTAATGTCCCATGGGATCGGACTAAAGTGAGTTCCCGGGGTGAGATTTGAACCCACGCCCTCAAAGCCAGTTGACAAGCGCACTTACCCTTTAGGTCACGGGGGAACTCAATGTTAATATGTAATCAGTCATGAAAATAACTTCTTAATTGATGACAGACTAGACAAAGCAAAAATGGTGACAGCACAATCTTAGCTTATGAAATTTCAACTGAGGAAGTGCGCAACATGATTATTTACAGCCAGTTTATTCCAGCCCAATAAAAGCTACAATGCTGCATCACCCATTGGCTGCTTCTTTCGCAATAAATGTTCAATATTCAATTTATTATTCCCATTTTGAGATCTGGCAACTGAAACTGAATCTTATCAATAAACCATGAGTTAACTATCCAGCTGCATATGAGGTAGAATGAAGTAGAAGTGCTGAGAAATGTCTCTCGGTAAAGAAGGGCAAATTATACTGAGTAGATCCAGCAGCAGGACTCACTTGCGATTCGGTCTGTCTTTATTGGAGAACTTCCAGGAAGGATGGGTATCATCAATATTTACATCCTGTCCTTTCTTCCTGGCAAATCCAAGCCGGCAATACATGGACACAGCATTCTGGAGACACACAGAAATGAGGATGAGATACTGCTCTTCGTGACAGACAGCCATCTGTCACTAATTCATCATATTGTATGGGGCTTATTATACCATGAACAGCAACTAATGTATCTTTCGTTGATAAAAAGGATAACATTTGGCAAGTATACGCTGGATTATGTACTTCATTACACATTACACCTTAATTCGTGGCAACATCAAATAAGTCATATAACATATTTAACACAGCGCTGAGACAGCAAATACATGTATACAGTATACACTTCTTTACGGCTTCATTATAAGTATTAACAGTATCTCACCACTAATTAATCAGAAGCAATGAGTGGCAAGAAATCTGATTCACCAATTGCCATAAACATGTATGCAGTAAATTACAAATTACATAAAAAATAACGACATACTCTTTACTATAACTTTAATTTGTACTCTGTAATGAAGACCAACTCAGAGAAAGAAATTGTCAGGAAAAGTATTAAATTTATATGTTACATTGTTATCCGAGCACAAAGGTGTAGTTTTTGAAACTCCAGAGATTTTCACAATCTATTGGTCACATGACCGTCCAAGTTCAAGTTATGACAAACCTGACATAGTTCAATAGATTTTGGCATATGCCATATAATTATGAATCAGCAAACTGTTAAATGCACATATAAGATAGGCATCAGGCCCTGACATTATGGTAAGTGAGTTCGTGTTTTACGCCCATCAGTACCAATATGGGCTATTTGCTATTTAGATGCAACACTGACATAATGGTAAAGCTAAGTTCTGATAGATTGTAGTCTTAATAATGCTTATAATATATTGTAATCTCCAAATGAGATACCAAAGCTAATCAAAGTGATATTTACCTTAACCAATTGCAGATCAATTTCAAGCACATGAGCAAGCTGAAAATAAAGAGATGAATTGAAAAGTGATTAAAAGATTATTGAGCAAAGGATTTATCATTCTGTACAATCACAATAACTACAAACATCAAAACGGCGAAATGTTATGGTCTTACCTCTGATACTGTTGTATGTTCGTCTATAGAGACAAATATTTTGTAAAGGAGAGTTTCAAAATAGTCGCCCAACACCCTGTTCATTACAAATCCTTCAAGAGGAGGAACTGAAAAAGAATAAGGAAAATGTAATCCTCTCACTGCAATAAAGAAGTCTCACATCCGGAAGAAGAAACAATTATTGAAGATATTGATTACTTCCACATTGCTCTATGGCTATATTGGAGAGCACATTTAATATATTGATTTCTGCCACATTCCAGGGTAACGGAGACCTTCATTTTCACAATTAAACAGAAAATCCTAATAATACCTGAATGCCTGATTCCACAAATCGTTTCAGCTAGTTGAAACTCCCCACAACGATTTCAGGGAATGTTTAACCTTGGTTACAATTTGTGCATGCCATTCAGCAATCTCAGAATGGACTTCTCAAGGCTGGGCCATCAAACAAATGTAACCAACATGCCGTTAATTGTACTTATACTTCAAAATCATTACTCATACCACAATCATTAATAGTGGAGGGCAACCACGTAAGCCATTTGCATGCAGATGCCTACCTTGCCATTCCAATACCTCAGAAAATTGGGAAATACTTAGTCATGTATCATCTCTATGTCATAATATAGAAATCGAAAATATTTTTGATGATATTGATTACTTTTAACATTGCTCAATAGTAATACTGACGAGATCATTTCACAGATTGATTCCCCGAAACAATCTATCCTCCACCTGACCTGTGAGAATATCGGAAACCAAGTAAATATGGCTGCTTATCACAGCAGTTTCTTCTTTTCTGGTTGATACCCCATTAATCATAGAGTCCATAGAGGTCTGCAAGACCGGATTTACGTGCTGATTCAGTAACTGATACATATGCGACATCATATGCATCTACATAATGCAGATGAGATGCAAGACTAATCATACTAATCAATCCTCCCTTTTCAATTAGAGCAAGATGCAAAGACAACCCATACATCTTTTATATCATCTACATTGCATTAATACAACATAAAGAACAGTCTCTATCCCACAGATCCATCAGCAGACGCAGTAAAGAGACAAGCTCATGTCACTAATCATAATTTAGAGACCAAGGTCTTGCGCTTCCGAGAAAAACTCCAGAAGACAGGTATGACACAAGCCATACTACGCAACAAAATGCTGCCATGGCTCCGGTGGTGGTTCCTAACTCACAATACTTCCCACACTGCTAGTTTATAGTTTATTTCTATCATAGAAAGAGTGCATATACATAGTATCATGTAGGGGATAGTCCTTGCAATTAAGTTGTTTCATTAGAACTTTTACGTACTTACTAGTGCAAAATTATTTAAAAGACTAACACGACCGAGGGGGGCACTGTTTCACCAATACCCTAAGTGGCATGTACTACAACACTAAGGAAGGAACTTGGTTATTTCTCCGGATAAGATGACAACAGACTCATCACAACTAACCAAGGAAGTATCCAAATAAGCATTATATCAATTAGGACCTTAAATTTATCCAAGACCATTTGGACAAGAAAATTAATGTAGTCTTCAGCCATGAAATGCTTTAACAAACCTCCTCTAAGCTGGATGTAAAAGTGAGCATCCACCATCTTAAGACTCTCAATTTTATTTAGAGTATGGCCCTTCTACATTGTACATGTTTTAATTGCTTATGTGGAATATAAAAAGTAATTTTAGGCTTCATCTCAAATAGAATGGATGAAGTGCCAGACAGTTTCTACTAAATAACATTTTTGGCCATCAATAGAGACTGCTTTCAAAATAAACACACTTTCCTTCTATGTCAGCAAAAAGCTGACAGGGTAAAGATTCCCATGGTTAAAATCACGACTTTGTGTTTTTCTTAAGTATCAAATAAGACTACAGGGGCAAGAAACCGGCATTTCCAATTTCCTCCATTACCCGCCTTGGGCCGAACAAAGAGAAGTGTCAACAAGGTCTAAAGTAACACAGAGGAGTAGAACTGCAAGGCAAAAAGCCAAGTCTAGTGAATATCACACCCTGAACAGAACCAAGCCTTGAGTATGGGAGGGACTCAGTGAGTAAAGAATGGGAAAGTGAGACAATTTAGACTCAAGCTTGAAGCCTCGAACCTTCACAATCCTCATTATCCACAAGTGCTTAAAAACGACTATGCATATAAATGAACTATTGTTTAATGATTTTGCAATAAGCAGACTTGGAAAATCCATATGGACCAGACATTCAGCCAGACGTGCCTTCATGTCACATCCGTGGTTGCCTGTGAAGATGAAAGCAACACCGACGCAATACCACAGCTATACTGTTCAAGTCTATTGTCATGACCATAGACAATAAGGTTATTGGCTACTGCCTTTTTAAAATTGTACTGTCAAAGGTGACAGAATTATAAGAGCCTGCAAATTTCTAACGATAGAGCAACGGCAATAATCCAGCTGACGTAGCATGTTCTGCACATACCACTATTAAATCTAGAATTCAATCTATAGCTGTTACAGCCTTTTAGACTAATAGATTTTTATTAGCACATGTCAGTTAGGGTTTAACATTTGAAGGTAAAACAATGTTGTAGTATGTGTACTATATCATCAAGCTACTGTGACGATTCTGTACATGCGCCACACCATTGTCTAGTTGAACCTTCAAATAAGAACAGAATCACACCAACTCCTCAGACGTTCGTCAGACTAAGGGCCATTCTCAATTTCGGAAATATGACCAAACAGCCTTGACCTATGCAGAGACAGGTCTCATAGCAGCTACCTTGAGCATGTACCGGGTCCATCCTATGAAGTCCCACCCTCCTTCCGTCCCTCCCCCATGCTTCCTCTAGCATCCATCCCTCTCAGCACCGCATCCCTCAGCATCCTGCAGGACGTGATACGGAGGCAGAGCATGATGATAATGATTGCTTCTGGCCCACCTGGCGACGACCTGTCTGCCTCCGAAGCCATGCCAGCCATCCTCATCCATTAGCCCATCATGATACGGCCGCTGTTCATGTTGTAAACCAATTAACCCTCCCTGTTGCTCGCCAGTTTGCCCCATAAAAAGGCTCTCTTTAAATCCTCATGATTTACCTCACATCACCCACTGATCTATTGTCAGAAAGGTTAATTAAACACTAGTGAGCGAGCAAATTAGTTCTACCAGTATTACAACACCTTGTTGGACTCGTATCAATGTATTTTGTTACATTATACGTACCATAAAAGTAGCAAGAGGCCATAGGAAGCAGGTCTGATGACTAATGTGGCAATTAATACCATTTCAGCCATATCCAATAACACACTTTTTCTAATGGCTTTTTTGTCGCATTTGAAGTATTGCCAAGTGGGAAACTGTGACAATAGACAATATTGCATCACCAGCCATCAAGAGTACTGAAACTGCAAAAAAACCCAAAAAAGCTAAGATCTCTATCTAATATGTATTTGACAGAATGGATTGGTTTGTAACGACCCGTTACAACACTGTCTCAATGTTGTGACATACTGGTCATAAGAAACCAACGCTGGCTCTGAAGCCATTTCAGGTCAAAGTGGATTTGAAACCACAGCTTCTCCAATTGCCAAAGAAAAGGAGAAAAAAAGAGAAAGACCGGCAGACAATAGCTAACATTAACACTCAGCCATTGACTGTGTGACCTACGACGGTCTCAGCAGCAAACACATATCGTGCGACTCTTTTTGCGCAGCCTGGCACATAGCAACCTCATCCAAAGGCTGGTATGACCCCCGTATTGGGCTGCTTCAAGCCTGCTTCAAAGCAACACACCGGCTACAGCAACACAGCAATCCGCAGCAGACCAGTCAGCCCATAGTCTGCCACCAGAAGCCTCAGGAAATCCCAAGGGTAGAAAAACACAGACACATGAGAACTCTCAAGTGGACTGTTTCGTGCCCAACACTCATACACTCAAAGCAAAACGATCATCGCCTAAGTGGACAGTATCAATTCAACTAAAACATATCACTCCCAGGGACCTGCCATGGTTGCAACAAGGAGTCAGATCCATGTCCTGCACCACCTTGTCCAATACCATGTGTGTACAATGCTATGCATATCATATAATTTCAACATTTCAACATTAGAAGAACTCAGAAGTCTTTCTTAACGATACAATTCATATATGTATGCGTTCATGTCATAAATCAAATGACAAAAATGCAATAGCGAGAACATGATTAAACAGGCAAACAAGCACCTGATGAATTGCCTTCACTTGTAGTTTGCTCATATCATTCATATGGCATAATATGAGAGATTGCAGAACCTTGCCAAATATATTATTACATTTTTGCAGAAAATTACAAGTCTTCTTTGGCAATGTTTGCAGTCCTTATATTTGTCAGATACAAACTAGAATCACATGCAACCACCATCCTCACTGCATTTCAGAAATGTCACCTAGAACCAGATCTAAGCCAATTTCCACTAATTCAATCTCCTGCACAAGAAATGACCTCATATCCCAGTGAGCTGTCAAATTAGAATTCCAATAGGACTCAGCAAGGCAATTGCCTTAAGCTACGAGTCTCAGAGAACTGGAGACGAGACACTTAGCAATCAATTTGCCACCACAAAGAGATGAAGCCCAGATTTGTTTAAACTGCTCTCAAGCTGTGTTATAAAACACTGCTGAAAAACATATGTACATTCAGCACACTTAGTATGCTCTGAATGCAAAAAATACTAACAGGCAAGCCATTCATCATCTATATTGTCACAAAAACAGAGAACTGTATTCACATACATTTATACAATATAACCAGTCACTTAATAAGACAGGACTGGAAGGTAACAAAACTATCTATGCATAATGAACGAAAGAAGATAAATGCGACAGAATGAACTTGAACTAAAGCGGTAGTATTTCATTCAGAGTCATCATTCTATGGTCAAAGGCTGGCTAATTTCCTGGCCTCACAAGCAAACTTTCAGCAACCTTGTCTACGGGTCAGATTGTGATTTACGGAGTAATATTCTGAGTGATGAAGTGATAATATGAAGTGCCAAGCTCTCTAATGAGGCACTGACCCAGTGTGAACACTGACATGTGAATTTAACTAATTTCTACCAATATAGAAGAGCCCGAGGTTGGACAACCATATAACTTCAGAGCTGAGGTTACAATGTTTCCTGAAAGGTGTGTTTCAACGGAAGAAAAAATGTGAAACAGTGAAAGTACAACAATTACTAAACGCTAAATCAGGACTAATTTTTTAAATAAAAATAGCCTGTTGAACTATCTCAGGAAAGGGGTTCTTTGTTCATGAACCAAATTTGTTTAAAACTCCAAAGCATACCGACATGCATATGCAAACTTTCTCAGAATGAACCAGCAACAAAAATGATTAAAGTTTCACACTTTCACGATCACTGCTATAAAGGAAAGATATGAAGACTTACCTATAATACAATCATTATCATCAATAGTGACGTCCAAGTAAATAAGGCCCTTTCGGTACAAACTGTTGACAACTGTCAAGTTCATGTCCCCAGCCGGTTGGGTTCCATGATCGATTATTTTGTCAATGATTTTTTTCTCCGTGGTGGAACACAGCTGGAATTGAAGATGCTATATAAATACTTAATACATACAATGGGACCTTCTTTTACAGATAGTTATCACCAGAACTATAACATCAATACTGCATATCAAATATCCTCATCTTCCTTGCAGAAACAGCAATCAATATTTTCTCAAAATACGTGCAGGGTTCCCACAAAATTTTACAACGGGAATTCCATGACTTTTCCATGACTTTCCATGACCAAATTTCGGATTTGCCATGACCTATGTTTTATTCGTTGAGGTCAAGATTCAACCCGAAACGAATTCACGCGATGACCATCATTCACTGTCCAGCCATCCGATCAACCATCCAACTACCATAAGCCCCAAATTTGTTAAATTTTAGCGCGAATCGTAGTAAAAATGTGAATTTTCCATGACTTTTCAAAATATTTTGAATTTCCATGACTTTTCCATGACTTTCCATGACCACTATTTTTTCCATGACTTTCCCTGACTTTCCATGACTGTGGGAACCCTGACGTGACATTCTCATGAAAAAAGTTTGTTGACTATTATGCTTAAACTGTTTGTTGTACGCTGATTATGACAATCCAAAATTATATGCTGAAGGCATACTTATTTTTTGTCCAGTAAAGAGAATGACTGGGTAAGGTATTATCTTTTTTCTAGTAAGAGAATTAACTCATTAAAGTGATTTGCATTTTAAAATATGAACACTAACTGTTGTAACAAAAACAGGAAGTCACATTTACAAAATACATTTTTTCTTTAAGTTGAATATTTTAACCCACAAAATATCAGATTTTGCCAAAGGCAGTGAAACACCCTCGATCAGAAACTCAACCCAAGTTCATGGAAATTTTACCAGGAATGTAATGCAGTAATAGCAAGGGACATTGTAGCCAAGATACAGCTCCTACAGGCATGCAAACGATGCCAAGAACACGTTGCAAATTTTGCCAGGTGCCGCCACGAACACAAGTGAAATTACTCTGAAATAGACAAGACGAAAAAGCGAAGGTAATGAGAGGACTCACCTTGACATCTTCCTCTGTGATGTATCCCACTTGCACCTGCCACCAAGCCTCAATGCAAATGTCTTCAATCGGCTGGGAAGGGAGCAACTCTCGCAAAGGCCTTTTGCGGAAAAATTTCTGAAACAAACCAAATATAATTGAGTATTCCAGTTTATTGAGAAATTGTTTGGTGACATCCTTTTTAAGGCTAATGGCAACTATTATGAGACTTGCATATCTCCCTTTACGAATGAATGGCTAATACCTCTCAAAATTCTGGTATATTCATTCATAGCGGTGCAAAACAGCAAATGGAGTGCTCCATCTCAACCTCACACATTTCCAAAACAATTTATGACTTTGCTATGAGCAAATATTGTTACGTCATAAATGCAAAATGCCAGAAACATACTACTCCTAAGAGTTTACGGTAAGTTACTACACTATCTTATTCCGCAGAACAACCGCAATATCACTCAAAGTAACTGAGCATTGCAAGACCATAAGCTCTGGCTGGAACTGAACCTCCTATACAATGTACATCAATCACTTCCTACATCCATCCATCAATGTCTTCAGTATCTAGACAGGACAAAATGAACTTGGAGGTGGACAACGACCTTCATGTGACCTTTACAAGCAATGACGTTTTAAATATGCATGCGAGGGGTCTTCCAGATCAGGTAGATTTGTAGTAGCAAGAACTTTCACAGAAATGTTAACGCTACAGGGACGTAAGGTATGTATTACTATGTAACAAACCTAAAAGCATTACAGGCTCTGAGCCTTTGTTCTACCATATCCATGAATTTTTCAGTGACCTTGTTGCTTACAGAACAGGCATGGTCAGTATGAGGCATATAGATATTCTGGTTTCTCATAGAGAATAGCACCACCGAATCACTAGCACACGAGGAGATAATAATCATACCTGGTCTTACTTTGGCAAAAAAGCCTCATCCATCAAAAGGGCCTATTTATAATGTAGGAAGCAACAGTAATGAGACAAATATGCCTTAAGGTACAAAATTTTCCAGACATACCCAAATCATGAATCTAATCTTAGGGAGACAATATGTACATGCAATTTATATAGTGATGCCACATGCAATTCACTTATTTCTATCATCTACATTCTAAAATACCAATCCATCAAATTATTCAAAGTCAAGAGGGTCAACAGCAACAAATTTGTCTCTGACATGGATAGAAAAAAGCCATCTGGATATGCATATTGTAGTGGCAGAAAGTTGTGTCAGGGCCGAAGCAACATGTGCGATGTGCAGACATTGAGGACAGAGACTGCAGGTAGAAAGATAAGGTCAAGCAGACCGGTAGAGAGCTACTTTAAGGCATTAGGGATGTAAGAACTGATGCTGCTGCTGATGTGTCTTCAGCTGCCGGGGGATGGGGAGACTGGACATGAGGATGCATTTGATGGTGACAGCATAAGACTGACACTGGCATCTTTATTGCATCAGAAGCCAGCCAGCAAGATCTCCAAGCCACTAAGACCATGGCAGAGTCAACCGGTCCTGGTCAGATACCGCGCTTGAATACACATACAAATCCCAAGCAATCTTGGAATTCTAGTCACTGTTTCTACATCTATTCATTTGCTTACTTCTACTGTCCTTGTGTTAGACAGATAATAATCCTAAGAGATGTTCCATTCGATGCAACAGTTGTTTCATGAGGCACTTACAAGCAGTGCACAGTACAGCCATCCAGATTGCAATCTATTCATACAATCCAGTTTTTCACAAAGGTCCTAATTCACTTTTCAAAGGTCTGCAAACTCGCTACTGCTCCCCATGCAGCCCTGTCCAATTCCATTTCAAATTAGTTTTGAAAAACAAAATCATTCGCTGTCATATCTCGGCAAGCCAGCATTAGGATCATCATTCACCCGAGGGCTTGGCAGAATTCATGTCACACAGATCAATGTTTATGGCCACATCTGATATCCCATTAATTCCAAAGTTGGTAAATTCACTTATTGAATTTGCTGATGAGAAGCCCGCCTGGGGATTACTCCCCACGACGTCACACCCATCATACATCACTCCAGATTCCAGACCGCACTGAAGGCAAGCGCATTTCATCCTGGAGGTGTATCTAAGGTGAATAAGGAGAGGGAAAAGCCTTACATCGAAAATAACTAAGCATAGTAAGCAATATTTATATGATCTTATTGAGAGACTTTCCAGATTTTGGTATCTCCAGTTCAAGAGTGTATGTCATCTTTGCTCAAAGAGCTTATATATGCCATAATATTGTCAATGGTATACTTGGTATGTGTATGAAACTCCCTAACTTTTACACTTATTACTCAGGCTAAAACAAAAACGGCAAAATAAATCACACAGATCAGCTCAAAAACACTCATCGATGCCGCTATTAAAGAATTGCGCTATCACACACCCAAGTTATCAAACCTTGAATAATGTTACATTTCCCTTCAGAAGTTTCTCAAACCAAGAATCTAACTGGACAGAGCACTCAATCATTTGGCCGAAATTTCGGCAAACCATCTAAGATAGAGAAACAAAAACAAAGTTTGAAGAATTCTGATTACTTAGCCTTGCAGAGCGATACCAGCAATCCTGCATGAAGAATGCTTCAGCAGCTAAGATAAGACAAGGTATTCAACTTCAACTGTGTTCAAAAAGCATTAAGTGGGCCAGCTTTTGTAAACAAACGTCTATATATTGTAGAATAACCTTTTTAATTCAAGTCAAAACTCTACTACCAATTTTTCAATCACAGACCAAACAATGACAAATGCCATCCAATCATTGAAGTACGCAAACTATTCGTGGACCCACTTCAGTCATTCAAGGAAGAGCAGAAAATCAATTTTGCAATTTCCAGTGGTACTCACGAAGCCCCAAACTTCAAGAAAGTACATTGGACAGTATCTGATTTGCAAGACGGAGGACCAAGATCCCAAATCTGTGTGATGGATAGATTGTCAACATGACCCGCAGAAAATGCAAACAGGTATTTTGAGCAGTGCTGTAAGATAAAACTTTGTAAGCATCAATTTCATAGCTGGATACAAATGAAGTCCTAAAACCTTAAGTTTGCTGGCTGATGCACAGGCACACTCCTGTATTAGTCAATTGATACTCAGTATAAATATCATCAAGGTGCATGACTTCAAAACTGAGGCACATAACAGCTTCGTTTTCAGGGTCTAATTTCAAGCATCTAACATTGTGTCACAGCTGCAATTTTTGTCAAATCCCTTAACTCTGAATTCCACACCTTAACTCTATCAAATTATGGCTAATTTACCTGTAATTAAGGGAATTCCTTGCAGATTTGCAGCTTAATGAACAGCTGCAAGTTCGCTCACCCAAGCTGGCAGGAGAGGTACCTATGGGGTATTACACCACAAGTCCTTTCACTGATAAACTGTGAATATGAGAAAGATTTTGTCATAGATCCTTGGAAATATTATATATCAACAAATAGAAGTAGTTTGTAACTTTACATTTGGTTATTTTGCCCAAATTTTCAGACTTTAATCTTCCATGAGGCTCCCACATGGTGCCTCAGATATGAACAGAGTCCTCTCTTGGATATTTCTGAACTAGAAATTCTGTAATACCAAAGCTGATTGGCTCTGCCTTATGACATCACTGCCAGCTTGGATGAGCGGATTTTCTGCAGAGTCAGTCACCTTGTGTTATTTCAAACAGACTGTGTACAGTCAGTCCAGGAGACTGCCTGTGGCTGATGCCTCAAATTCAGCTGACCCTTAAAGGCTAAGACTAAAATGTTTCCATCAGTAAGCCTAAAACAACATGGACCTCAGCAGGCTTTGCTGGAAGTGGAGAGCAATATTGCATTTACAAATGCATTTTAGTGTCGAAGCATCGAGGTCTCTTTACCATTTTCGGTATTTTCTATTGCATTACCACATGGCTTGCTAATGCAGCTTCCAAAGAGCCAACAACAGCTTGCCAAAGCCAGCTCATATAAGGCTGCAAGGCCGGGGGATCGGATGTCAGTCATACATAATAAATGCAGCACTTAAATTGATGGCCCTCCCTGAGCTGGGGACAAGATTTCATTATGGCTGAATGGAAATTCTGATGTTTACAAGCTGTTGACTAACATTAACCTTTTGCCTTTAAAATTTCAAGATGAATTACTTTTGCCTGCTCTTTATGTCCCACTTCCTTCCTGAAGGATTTAATGAAGACAAAGAATACCATGGCCAAAGACAAACAATGCTGAGCACAAAATAAACCTTTGCCAATGCTGAGTTTCAAAAGCAATATCATTAAGTTTAACAAATAAAACAAATGTATACTTACTATGCTTGAAAAGCAGGAATACCACCAACATGGAACTTCCCAATTGATATTTCTGTGCATTCCTTTCAATGCTCTGATCTGAACCCGATGTTCCACTCTCCATAAAGCTACCCGTGTTAAGGATAGAGGCACAACCGGAAGCATTCGCCTCATGACACAATCCAGTCCATTTGGCTTTCAGAAAACTTGATTGATACGCCATGGAGACCTGAGAGGGCAAGCCAGAACTGCCCAAAGACACTTTGACAACCGTAAAAAGATGCTTTTCTTTCATGTCCTACAAATTCTACTCAATTTGCCTCCAGGAAGAGTCTCATGTCTCGGGCTAACCAATTGCAGTTGGGAGATGGAAGGCAATAGGTCAAGGAATAGCCATCACAAGTCCGTAAATTGCAGGGATATTATCGCATGAGGAGCAAGATGGGAGGAAAGGCAATAACATCTGATGACATTTCTCCTTGGGACCACCTCAACCTATTATCAACATAGGATTAACCTTTTCATTGACAAGAGACTATTCCTTTCCTGTATCACAAATTACGCACTAGGGAGCCTAATTACTCAGCAACGTGTTGGGAACCAAGTAACAGTCACAAAGTAATATTGTTATATGACATACGCAGATAATACCCCAGCATAAACGACATTAAAAAAGTCGATTAAGTGGTCTTAAAACATAGATCTATATTGTGCTGACTGCAAAGAAACACCTTGCAATGGCTAGCAGTCACCAAAAGCTGCAATTTGTACTTGCAGCTAAAATGAGATTGACCCGTTTCCACTAAAGCTATCAATTTTATGTCTCTTTCGACGCCATTTACACAGCAAAGAGATGGTTACAGGAGGGATGAGTTTGTCACCAGGGGCTTTCCGTTGCCGAGATGACCTCCAAATCAACGAAAAAGTTCCTTGGCAAAGAGTTGGGAGAGTCGTTTCACACCACAGCACGGTCACCAGGGGCTTCTGTGCTTGACCAATAAACCTCAGTATTGATTTAAGCATCGTCTGGGCCAGGCCAAAGCCTTTCTCATCCTTTTCGTCAACACTGTCCAATATTGCACCCAGAAAAAAGGCTCACGACACCACATTGCCAGGGAGAAACAGAGCGCGATAAGAGAGCAAGTCTAGGCTCTACAAATATGGAGACCGCTCAGTTGTGTAAAAGACTCAACCGGATAACTGGGCTAACTAGCTGAGCAGCCCCAGTCAATATTGTGGCAGAAGTATCTTTCAAAGAGATTGGCAGTAAGTGATATACACAACAAGTGAAACAGATGAGACATATTATATCACTGAGTGCTATTTCAAGTGGATATAATATCACCACAACAATTCTTATTCCACGACTTTCCAGTGTGGCAGCATTATTTACAGTAAGTCATCAATGCAGATAAGTAAAGAACATAGTTGAGAAGGCTACACTTAGCAGAAAGCAATGAATGTCATAAAGATGCGCTGTCTTGTGATACAACTTAATAGACAAAGGTTCTGATTGGCAATAGTAACAAGCAATGAATGGCATTGAATGCAACCCAGTCTGGTTCACCATCTTCATATTGGAAGGAGAGAGATGCGATTCTCAACCAAGCTTTTAAAACATTCATTACCCAATTACCAATCTAATCAAACCTTGGAGAGCCATGGGAGTTCCTTTTTTACAAAAGCCATACATTTTCTAAGAGCTAACTGGAGAAGAGACCAAGAGAACAGAGAACCATATTCTGGAGAACTCTCCCTCGGTTTCCTGTCTTAAAAGCCTTCTTGCTCCTTTTCCACAACTTCCTTTTACCAATCAGTTTCAATTTTCCAATAGCAGTGAGGCAACAAATCCTACTTGAAATCGACACTAATTCATGAGACGCATCAAACTGTCAGAAAATCTAAATATTCACAGAAGATGAGATTAAGATATCTTGCTGCGGCACCCTCTCACCATCTATAGATTTCAATCTATTTGGCAGTGGAGGTGTGGAAATTTCAGACAGCAGCATTTGCCAATTAAACTTCCAAGAAATATAATTTGGAAGCAGCAGACAACCTTGGAGGCAGATCTGTCTTTCTTCACACACAGAAAAAAAGCCCCACACACTTTGGAGATCTTGTGCAGCTCATGATGCAGGCAGCCATGGCTTATTGATTGAGGTATGGATAACTGGATTAGATTCCAAGTTAAATACATTACCCATAATGTTTTGACACTCAAGTGTGCATTTAATGACTAAGAGGAGCAGCTGAGGGCCTGCTGGAATATGTAAAGCTCAAGACATCCCCGTTCTCCCCATACAATGTGTATTCAAAGAAAAAGCCAAGGGCCATTGAAAGTCTTTCGCTCCATTGCCAAGCATACCTAATGTTGCCAAGCAGGCAATGTTAACCACGACATGAAGCACAGACAAATAACTGAGGGTAACCCACCAGCCTAATGAAGAAAATTAGACAGGTAATTACATGCCAAGCTGAACAAATTTTCAAGACGCATTAATCACAACATGACAGAAATTAGGAGCCAAGAAAGTTTGAGGACTTGATGAAAGTGTCGCCGCACTGCAGTATCATGCGTGTGGTAGCAGCCACAAGGCATTGAAAGCAAGACAGAAAGTCAAAAGCTATACTTTGCTGATGCAGAGCACAATGACTAATGCCTGTATGCCATGCAGCCCAACATCTGTATCCCTCTGACATTTGGCATTAGGCAACATAGCACAATTAACAGGGCATGCAATCAGATTGTGCCTTGGAAACTGAGTCGGGAACAAAGTGGAACTTAGCTGCTTTCAAAGACCAAGCAAAAGCCGCAACCTCCAACTCGCTGTATTTCAGAACACGGGACAGTCGGACACTGATCATCAAGCTGATTATTCAGGCAGGACACAGTGTTGGAAATCAATTAGGGAAGGACTAGTGAGGCAATAAAACAAATTGGTGATCCCAGTGATCACCTCCTCTCCTTCGTGTCTGAGCAAGACAGAAACAAGGCAAGGCATTCGTCAAGGAGAAGGATGTGCCTAGCACTGCGAGGCTAATGTGAAATCAATGAAAAGGCAGTCGCGACATCGGTCTTTGCTTAATGCATGGCAAAGTTAGTGGCCCCTACCCCATCACCATAGTGATCACATAAGAAACCCTCTTTACAACGCACCTCTTACAAGACAATGACCCCATGGATCTTGTTTGTCAGTGCAAACAGGTAGTTACACTTCATCACCACAATATTCACCAGCCTCCAGACAGGGCTAAATCATCTGTCCATTATGACAATGTAGCAGGACCACCCAACTTGTAATAAATGGCACAGATGACACATAGTGACAGATCAGCATTCTGTGGAAGACATGTCATCATTATCAAGGATCTGTCTATAAGACGTGCAAAACCTGCAGAACTTATTACAAGACCTTAACTTTAGTTAATACTGCCACCCTCCTGCACAGTGTTGGAGGATGGTTAGTGCCTGCAAAACCCAAGGTGGTCAAGTCTACAAAGCAACCTCATTATCACAACCAGACTCCTGCGATCCATATTGAGGTCTGTCTGAGACATACATCTAAATAGTTGTGAATATTGTTCTTTGAAGTAGGAAATGAAGAACATCAAGATATGAAGGCCACAGAGAGCAGCTGTAAAGGGCTCAGCAGAGACTGGTTCTGTGACCGGTGCCATAAAACCCGGTGCCATTAGCAGAGATGACAATTTAGGAGGACGGCGGAGGCTGTGTCTGTGCGATAGCCAAAATGTACCTAGCCATGCTAACTGACACAAGGCTTACGTATGGGACAAAGGCTTTTGCCAAAACCATGACAAAGTGTGTCTCATCAGGGAAGCAAAGAGCGCAGAAATGCAGTATCAACAGTGCTCTAACATCACTGATGGAGGCGCTTTAATATGTATACAGCACTCATCCCATGGCATAGGGCAAGCATATTCTCCACATACACATATTCAAGTTGGGCTCATCCTAGTGCGGAGACATTATTCATATTGCATGAGGCCAGTACTCAGGAGTCCCATGGGCTCAAAGTTGGGCCATATAACAAAGATTCCAAGTTCCAAGCAAAACAGATCCCCGGCAATCAAAACACCCATGGCCTCAGCGACACATCCACAGAAATTGACAGAATAGAGTGAATGTTTTCCTAACGGAATGTAAATATTGCAGTCTGATGGAATTTCTGCGTCATTGAAATGGCATAAAAGCTGTAAACAATGGAAACTTGCTTTGTTTGTAGCATTAGCATTTAAGAGAAGCACAAACAGAGCAGATAACATTCACAAATTCTTTGACATAATATCCCAAGTGAAGTCAGTCAAGAGATATCAGCTGATCTAGAGTTTCCAGACCATGAGTAAATGAGTAGTTTTGAGCTTCCCCTTTGTATTTGTCACAGATGTCACTGAACAATACTTGGCTCTTCATTCTAACTTCAAAATGGCAAATGTACAATACTGAAATCGAAAAAAGGTACATTGCAACAGTAACATGTGATCACACAGTAATACCAGGCATACAAAGGAGACTTTAGCATGCGCTGATAAACAAAGACTTACTTTATAAGTTATCAGGTGCTCTTGAAAAGGCCCACATTTATCTCTATTCACAAGCATTCTGGATATTACAGAGAGAGCCTGAATGCAACATAAACAGAACAGTATTAGGACATCCTTCCTAATCACAACATCCAAACAGAGGATAGATTAAATTTCTCATTATTTAAATCACATTGATTTGCATCACAAACAGCTTCCATTTTAGTCAAATGTTTCTTTAATTCATTCAAATGTGAACCAGAGAATTTAATATGCAAGGCTCGAAATCTAGGGGACCTAATCTACAGAATCCGGACTGGATCGAGACGGATTCTCATTAGAAAAGATTTACAGATCACAAAAAAAGAAATTACTACTTTCCTCAGAAGTTAGGAGTTCTTAAGGAGTCCTAACAACTGAGAGTGGGCTCATATCAGCTGTGATCAAACGTCTGTAAATCCCTTGGCCACCCCCTTATGGCCGAGGTGGTCTTTTGAACGGTTGTAGTGGTCGTTTGACCGCCTTGTCCTGCTCCCGTCTGGCTACTGACACATGGCCTGGTGTTCTATCTTACTGCAGCAGCCTGTGTTGGCTTAAAAAACACTCCACAAACTTTCTTTCCTTGATCTATTGACATTAAGCAGACAAAAGCAAAACCTTTGCTGCTCATATTGAGTCATAATCAATCACACTACAGACTTATATCAACACTTCAATTATAGCATGTGTCATCAGCCCAGAAACCCTGGCACATGGACACAGCCATAAGTACAATTTATGCCCATAGCACAGTCTGCTCTGTCTGCCTGTCAATCAACTCTTAGTGCTCCACAAAACACTGCTCCATCAGCAGCAAAGCAATTAGGCAGAACTCCCCCCAATCACTGGCGTTCTGTCTGGCTGCAGCCAAATTGCAATTCTGTGTTCTGACCAACTGATTGTTGTAACTGGCAACAGATGCAACAGACTAACAGTACAAGGCAATATCCATCCTTCAAGTAAAACTCCGAAAATGGTGTACTTACAAAATAGGCATTGCACTTTAATTAAGGACTGGCAGAGGGTCAGAACTGCACACTGTCAATAACACTAAAGTCACTAAATACCTTTATCAGTAGTGTAGTGAGAGTAGATCAAGAAAATGCACCTGAAGTCAGTGAAAAGGACACCACATCAAGTAAACCCATTCGATCAATTTCCTTGTGTTTTCTCAAATTAAGCTATTCCATATTTGTAACAACTTCCCCATTGTTTTTTCTATTTTAGCCTATATTTATGACACATTCATGAGTACATGCACAACATTTCCATATTATACACAGGATAATGCTAGCCCAACATGAAATGTTATTCATCGTACAATTACATCACAACGCCTCCAGGTATTATTATGCACCACTCTAATCCAGAGCTGCACACTTAGTAGGTCTGACTTTATATACCTCTTACAGAAACAAAACAAACATAGATCCACATTAGGGATGCGACTGAAGACAACACTGCATACATTTTTTAGTGCTCATTTGTTTGGTACTGAACTGAAAGAATCTTAGTATTAGCTGTTGGGTCATTTATGTTATTTATGTTATAACAAAAATTGTCGGCATTAAGTTTGATTCATGGGCCAGTAAAGTAAACGTAAGTAACATTGCTATACCTTGCAAGCTATTTCTGCAAGAAACCATAAGGCGAGGTCAAGCAACCCCTCAAAATTTCAAATCAAGATGTTTTAATTTTCAACTAAAGTTAAAGTAATAAAGCGGTTTTGCAATCCTCATATTAGCATGTCAAGTTTGTTTATATAAACGATTTTTCAGCTTAAGACACTCATAAATAAACTGATAGATAAGAACGCATTGGACGAACCCCAACTGACACAGATGAGGAGTTAAATATCCAATTTCAAAGTATATTAAAACAGTGACATCACCAGGCAAAGAAAACATTGATTCCAGAATGGTAAGGGAATATTGCAAACCGATGCTCTATATAGATGCATCCAGTAACAAACTAAGCCATATTTTATTTGAAAGTCGCAACGGCAAGTCTACTCCAGCAAATAAGTATCGAGTCACAGTCAAGTTGTCTGACTGTGGTCATATGACTTTCACAAAGACAAGATGACACGACTTAAGGTGGCTCGCTACCCATGAAATTACGTCAACTGCACATATTTCCGCGCAGCCAGGCAGGCCCTATCTATCGTAACGTCACCAATGCAGCAGGGTTCTGCTGACACTTATTTTCATCTGTTTTCAATTCTGAAAATTCCATGCGACGGCCGCTTCGTTTGCCATTTGCGCCACTTCTATTGTAGTTAGAGACTTCTCGTTTGGAGCGTTAGATGCGCTATGACGAATACTGTAATCTGACAGACTTTCAGTTCTCTACTCTCAACAGAAAATTTCTGCAGGCGATTTTAGGCAAGCATGTCTAATTTCTCAAAAAAGACTCTGTGACATAAATAAATTTTTGTATCAATATCCAGGCCCGTTGGGCCATATGTCTGTATCATTATATTGTTCCTCACTTTATTTGGAAGCAAATGACAAAGAAATAAAGAATTCTATATCGTCATTTTTTTTTTGCGCTATGGTTCGTAAAAAAATATTTAATTTTCAAAATTGAAACTTTTGTTCCGAACCCCTAGAAAAGTTCTTTAAACTAAATATATTTCTATGAAATTTGGGTCAGCTTTTCCATGAATCTTTCCTCTTTAATTCCATGCTTCATTTAATAACATAGGATGAATGGCCACTGAATGGCAGGGAAAACTTCACAGTAAAAAAATTAAGGAAAAAATTGAGTTTTTCAGGTTTGCGTGGACTGACTTTCTTTTACATAACCTCAAATATTTTGAAAGAAAGGCTGGTAGCGACCACTTTTGTTTACATATCCTTGCTATAAACTATATTTTGGATCATTTTAAACTATTTTAAAGAAATCCTATCTTAGAAAGTTCACAAGTATCGAGCCACCTTAAAGCTTGTTGATCAACCAGCTTTTCCAATTTTAAAATGCAACAGTTTATGTATGATATTAACACAATGAACCACAAGCAACTTGACTGAAATACTAAGTTAAAACTTGGTTGCCCTCTAAATTCAACGGTTAGTTCGCAAAAACAGTGCAGTAAATATGTTTGAAAGCTTTAAATTTCTTCGGATATTAAAGGGGTGGAATGCACAATTATTAATTCTACAGTAACAAAGGATTGCTAATCCTACAGCATCTAGATCCAACCCAAAATTTTCAGTGAACCTTCATGAGCAAAATCCCAGCTCGAAGTCATTCAGATGAGACATTAAATTGGCGGCCCATCGTATCAGTGTCTGTGCTGGGTAAGTAAAAGATCCCTCAAAGGGGTAATTGTGTTACATGTTGAGGATTCCCGCTCTCTCTCGCTCATCTCATCAATCAACCCTTGTGAGTGCCCAGTACTGGGCTTAGAGGGCTGCATTTACCATATCTATCCATTTATCTATATATCTATCTCTAACTAGCTGAAAATTTCCCAAGAAGATCATATGAAGATGGTTGGATGGATAGATGAAGGATTGGGTTTTGCATTCTGAATTCATGCACTGAGGTGGTTAATCAGAATAGGACGACAACAAGGCAATGAAGTAAAGCATGACTGAAGCTGCCCTCTTAAGTTCTAACATAGGTCCAGAAGATACATGACACTGTAACTTTGAAACCCACTGCCCAGTTATTGCACCTGATAATTATGTTTTCTGAACCCTCAGAATAATCCGCAAATATAGAAACTGAATAGCCATGAGTAATGGGTATAAACTGACATAACTAGACATTAAACTTTGCACAATCATTAAATCACTTCTCATAATAATTTTGGCCGGGAATAACTAATAGTGCAACATACAAAATCAGTTCATATGGTTGACCTATAGTACATCTGATACACTTTGAGAGTTATGCACTGTGACTTGGCACTGTCAAAGTAATATTTTATCAGCCACTGATGAACCAGGTATACCAAGTTAATAACCCAGTTCATTACTTTTAAAACCCAATCTTCATGCTAATAAATAATATAATATAATGCTATAATTGCTGAAAGAGTACAATTTAAAGACACCTACCTTTGAGGAACGGCATTGGTTCATCAGGTCAATATATTGATTGCGGCCAATTCCCATAAGACGCAAACCTGCAAAACAAATAGATGACATGTTACTTGCACTGATTGATTTCTAAGAAATTGCACTTAGTATCTAAACCATTTTTAAAACATCACACAACATACACTGTAAAAGGGATACAAATTTGACATAAATTAAGACAAGAACGGGATGACAAAAACACTTACAATCTGCAGCAGTAAAATTTGGCAGGGAGTCATAGCTCTTTTCTTGTTGCATGATGTCCATCATCACGCTGATGTAGTAAGCAAAAGGAGTAATGCGCAAACCCTTGACCATCACATCACTCAGGTGATAAGGGTAGAGCATCAGGTGCTCCCTGCTGTAGCGCAGTAACTCCTCATAATACTTCTTCTCATCCTTGCGGACTTGTTTGACTGCAAAAAAGACATAAACATTTCGTAGAAAACCCCTTTTTATCGTTTACTGTGTCTCTCCAGGAAGAATTGCAAAAATGTACAATTGTGTTAAAATAAGCAATACACACCAAGATTTCCCTTGTATCTCAATTGGTTTTTCACACTGAAGTTGACAACAGCTTTTTCATACTCTTTCTGCGATCCAAGGCTCTGAAGCGAATGAACAAGACAAAAAAGTGGCAGATTCAACTGCGAAATCGAAGGTAGGGCCCACAGATGAAACAAGACAAAGGCTTGAATGATTGATTTAAAGAAAATTCACTGTCATAGCCATTGAGTGCTGGGCCAGTTTACTTGCGAGCATTGAGTAGCAGGGTTGCTTGACATGGACGACAGAGAGGACAGTTGCTTGCCATGCAACTTCTGTATTTCACCTGGGGATGGGGGACAAACTCTATATTGCCTAAAACTTAACATGGCATGGGATTATTGATGGAGATGGATAATTCCAATACTCCAAATTTTGCACACCAACCCCCACTGTACCTAAAATTAGTAAAATGAGGCCTTATAATGTGTTTTTCTTACACATCTAAAGGGCACCCTTGCCCCCCTTGGACAAGGGCAGGAGGGGCAATTGCCCCACTGCCCCCCCCCTGTTCCGGCACCCCTGCATATAGAGTTATGGACCCTGGCTTAGGGAGTACCCCCCTCCCCTGCCCTGGCTAATGGCAGTCAGTTTAAGTGAGAGCAAAACTTGATATAAGAATTTGTTTCTTGACTAATTAACTTGACAGTTATTTTTGTGACCACTTTTACCAAGATAAAAACACCTTTAAAACACACACTATTTCCAAAGCCACTCCTGTCACCTTTGGCTTTGCCTGTGCAGTATGCTAGGTTTGTTTACTTTTTTAAATCACCCAGATGGATCACCAATAAGTGAGGAATATTGGCAATGATTCAGGAGGCGTGTCCATTGAAGTGGAAGAGACACAAGACTAATGACACCAACTTAATTCAGACTATCAATGTTTATCAAAAGTTTTGGAAATCCCATTACCATTAGCACATGAGCAATGGCTTTTCATTTCATCGACATGCCCTCACTGAACTGAATCAACATTTGCCCCCCCCCCCCCTTCCCAGTTAAAAATATTCAATCACTTTCCTTTGAAGATGGAGAGAAAAAACATGTTCAGTTCACTCACCTGTTTGACATTAGCAGGCAGTTTTTGCCATGCGTAGTTATGACGAATGTGAAATTCCACATCAGCATTCATCTTTGAAGCACTGTGGTAAAAGTTTGAACTCAAAATACACTCAAAAGTCGAGGATTTTCCAGTCAAAACATTTGGCTCCACATTCTGTCAGCCATTGCAAGATCTGTCATTCTGAAAATGAGGCTGTGACGTGGTAGAGCCTTATAAGAGGAGCAATCTCATTGGTTGAACATTTTCCATAGGCCAATGAGAACGCACCTTACTTCAAGGTTTGGGTAACAGGTTTGTTTACGGCTGAGGCTATTCGCACGACATCGTGCATATAAAGTCTATTATATACACGACGAAGTCGTGCACACAGTGCAGAGCACTGTGTGCACGAATTCGTGCACACAGGTGCGTGTTGCAGCCATTTAACTCTGTGTAAGGATCGTGCACACTGCACGACATGAGTTTGGTGACAAGAGTGCTGGTGGTGTTTTGACTGCGCGGCAGCAAACCCTCGCCCTCGTCGTGAGTGAGGCAGTATTAGAACTGAATGTAGCACTTGGGAAATTATCTCATCGGTATCATAGTGGGTCTACATAATGTGGCCTAGTGGATAAGGCATCTTATTTAGCATTGTGGTAGAAGTCCTATGCTCAATGCTTGTATTGATCTCAACAGTCTCTGATCAACAAAATAAATTCCATAGAGTGTGTGGGTGTTGTGTGCAGGTTCTTGGCATCTAAATTAACTATGTAGTGGATATTTAAGCATTTTATGTGCACAACTGAGATTTTTTGCGCTATATGCAGCCTCCTGCCTACGAAATGAAACCTGTAGTGCATATAAGGATCTTATGTGCACTACGGAGCTTGTGTGAGCTATGTGCAGCCTCTTGTGTTCAGTATGAAACTTGTAGTGCATATATAAGTATCTTATGTGCACTACGGAGCTTGTGTGCACTATCTGCAGCCTTCTGTCTTCCATATAAAATCTGTAGTGCATATACGGACCTTATGTGCACTACGGAGCTTTTTTTTGTCATATGCGGACTCCTGTCGTCCAGATGAACTTTGTAGGGCATATAAGGACCTTATATGCACTACAGAGCTTGTGAGAGCTATGTGTAGTCTCCTGTCTTCCATATGAAACCTGTAGTGCATATAAGGATCTTATGTGCACTACGGCGCTTGTGTGAGCTATATGCAGCCTCCTTTGTCAGTATGGAACCTGTAGTGCATATAAGGATCTTATGTGCACTACAGAGCTTCTGTGAGCTATATATGCAGTCTCCTGTCATCCAAATGAACTTTGTAGTGCATATAAGGATCTTATGTGCACCACAGAGCTAGTGTGAGCTATATGCAGCCTCTTGTGTTCAGTATGAAACCTGTAGTGCATATAAGGATCTAATGTGCACTAAGGAGCTTGTGTGCACTATCTGCAGCCTTCTGTCTTCCATATAAAATCTGTAGTGCATATAAGGATCTTATGTGCACTACGGAGCTTTTTTTTGTCATATGCGGACTCCTGTCGTCCAGATGAACTTTGTAGTGCATATAAGGACCTTATATGCACTACAGAGCTTGTGAGAGCTATGTGTAGTCTCCTGTCTTCCATATGAAACCTGTAGTGCATATAAGGATCTTATGTGCACTACGGCGCTTGTGTGAGCTATATGCAGCCTCCTTTGTCAGTATGGAACCTGTAGTGCATATAAGGATCTTATGTGCACTACAGAGCTTGTGTGAGCTATATATGCAGTCTCCTGTCATCCAAATGAACTTTGTAGTGCATATAAGGATCTTATGTGCACCACAGAGCTAGTGTGAGCTATATGCAGCCTCTTGTGTTCAGTATGAAACCTGTAGTGCATATAAGGATCTTATGTGCACTAAGGAGCTTCTGTGCACTATCTGCAGCCTTCTGTCTTCCATATAAAATCTGTAGTGCATATAAGGATCTTATGTGCACTACGGAGCTTTTTTTTGTCATATGCGGACTCCTGTCGTCCAGATGAACTTTGTAGTGCATATAAGGACCTTATATGCACTACAGAGCTTGTGAGAGCTATGTGTAGTCTCCTGTCTTCCATATGAAACCTGTAGTGCATATAAGGATCTTATGTGCACTACGGAGCTTGTGTGAGCTATATGCAGCCTCCTTTGTCAGTATGGAACCTGTAGTGCATATAAGGATCTTATGTGCACTACAGAGCTTGTGTGAGCTATCTGCAGCCTTCTGTCTTCCATGTAAAACCTGTAGTGCATATAAGGACATTATGTGCACTACGGAGCTTTTGTTTGCCATATGCAGACTCCTGTCATCCAGATGAACTTTGTAGTGCATATAAGGACCTTATGTGCACTACAGAGTTTGTGGGGGCTATCTGCGGACTCCTGTCGTCCAGGTGAATCTGGTAGTGCATATAAGGACCCTATATGCACTACAGAGCTTGTGTGAGCTATGTGCAGTCTCCTGTCTTTCATATGAAACCTGTAGTCCATATAAGGTCCTTATGTGCACTACGGAGCTTTTGTTTGCCATATGCGGACTCCTGTCATCCAGATGGATCTTGTAGTGCATATAAGGACCTTATGCGCACTACAGAGTTTGTGGGGGCTATCTGCGGACTCCTGTCGTCCAGATGAATCTTGTAGTGCATATAAGGACCTTGTGTGCACTACAGAGCTTGTGTGAGCTATATGCAGTCTCCTGTCTTCCATATGAAACCTGTAGTGCATATAAGAATCTTATGTGCACTACAGAGCTTGTGTGAGCTATATGCAGTCTCCTGTCATCCCTATGAACTTTGTAGTGCATATAAGAACCTTATGTGCACTACAGAGCTTTTGTTTGTCATATGCGGACTCCTGCCGTCCAGATGAACTTTGCAGTGCATATAAGGACCTTATATGCACTACAGAGCTTGTGAGAGCTATGTGTAGTCTCCTGTCTTCCATATGAAACCTGTAGTGCATATAAGGATCTCATGTGCACTGTGGAGCTTGTGTGAGCTATATGCAGCCTCTTGTGTTCAGTATGATCTTTGTAGTGCATATAAGGACCTTATATGCACTACGGACCTTGTGTGCACTATCTGCAGCCTTCTGTCTTCCATATAAAACCTGTAGTGCATATACGGACCTTATGTGCACTACGGAACTTTTGTTCGCCATATGTGGACTCCTGTCGTCCAGATGAACTTTGTAGTGCATATAAGGACCTTATATGCACTACAGAGCTTGTGAGAGCTATGTGTAGTCTCCTGTCTTCCATATGAAACCTGTAGTGCATATAAGGATCTTATGTGCACTACGGCGCTTGTGTGAGCTATATGCAGCCTCCTTTGTCAGTATGGAACCTGTAGTGCATATAAGGATCTTATGTGCACTACAGAGCTTCTGTGAGCTATATATGCAGTCTCCTGTCATCCAAATGAACTTTGTAGTGCATATAAGGATCTTATGTGCACCACAGAGCTAGTGTGAGCTATATGCAGCCTCTTGTGTTCAGTATGAAACCTGTAGTGCATATAAGGATCTAATGTGCACTAAGGAGCTTGTGTGCACTATCTGCAGCCTTCTGTCTTCCATATAAAATCTGTAGTGCATATAAGGATCTTATGTGCACTACGGAGCTTTTTTTTGTCATATGCGGACTCCTGTCGTCCAGATGAACTTTGTAGTGCATATAAGGACCTTATATGCACTACAGAGCTTGTGAGAGCTATGTGTAGTCTCCTGTCTTCCATATGAAACCTGTAGTGCATATAAGGATCTTATGTGCACTACGGCGCTTGTGTGAGCTATATGCAGCCTCCTTTGTCAGTATGGAACCTGTAGTGCATATAAGGATCTTATGTGCACTACAGAGCTTGTGTGAGCTATATATGCAGTCTCCTGTCATCCAAATGAACTTTGTAGTGCATATAAGGATCTTATGTGCACCACAGAGCTAGTGTGAGCTATATGCAGCCTCTTGTGTTCAGTATGAAACCTGTAGTGCATATAAGGATCTTATGTGCACTAAGGAGCTTGTGTGCACTATCTGCAGCCTTCTGTCTTCCATATAAAATCTGTAGTGCATATAAGGATCTTATGTGCACTACGGAGCTTTTTTTTGTCATATGCGGACTCCTGTCGTCCAGATGAACTTTGTAGTGCATATAAGGACCTTATATGCACTACAGAGCTTGTGAGAGCTATGTGTAGTCTCCTGTCTTCCATATGAAACCTGTAGTGCATATAAGGATCTTATGTGCACTACGGAGCTTGTGTGAGCTATATGCAGCCTCCTTTGTCAGTATGGAACCTGTAGTGCATATAAGGATCTTATGTGCACTACAGAGCTTGTGTGAGCTATCTGCAGCCTTCTGTCTTCCATGTAAAACCTGTAGTGCATATAAGGACATTATGTGCACTACGGAGCTTTTGTTTGCCATATGCAGACTCCTGTCATCCAGATGAACTTTGTAGTGCATATAAGGACCTTATGTGCACTACAGAGTTTGTGGGGGCTATCTGCGGACTCCTGTCGTCCAGGTGAATCTGGTAGTGCATATAAGGACCCTATATGCACTACAGAGCTTGTGTGAGCTATGTGCAGTCTCCTGTCTTTCATATGAAACCTGTAGTCCATATAAGGTCCTTATGTGCACTAAGGAGCTTGTGTTTGCCATATGCGGAATCCTGTCTTCCAGATGGATCTTGTAGTGCATATAAGGACCTTATGCGCACTACAGAGTTTGTGGGGGCTATCTGCGGACTCCTGTCGTCCAGATGAATCTTGTAGTGCATATAAGGACCTTGTGTGCACTACAGAGCTTGTGTGAGCTATATGCAGTCTCCTGTCTTCCATATGAAACCTGTAGTGCATATAAGAATCTTATGTGCACTACAGAGCTTGTGTGAGCTATATGCAGTCTCCTGTCATCCCTATGAACTTTGTAGTGCATATAAGGACCTTATGTGCACTACAGAGCTTTTGTTTGTCATATGCGGACTCCTGCCGTCCAGATGAACTTTGCAGTGCATATAAGGACCTTATATGCACTACAGAGCTTGTGAGAGCTATGTGTAGTCTCCTGTCTTCCATATGAAACCTGTAGTGCATATAAGGATCTTATGTGCACTGTGGAGCTTGTGTGAGCTATATGCAGCCTCTTGTGTTCAGTATGATCTTTGTAGTGCATATAAGGACCTTATATGCACTACGGACCTTGTGTGCACTATCTGCAGCCTTCTGTCTTCCATATAAAACCTGTAGTGCATATACGGACCTTATGTGCACTACGGAGCTTTTGTTCGCCATATGTGGACTCCTGTCATCCAGATGAACTTTGTAGTGCATATAAGGACTCTATATGCACTACAGAGCTTGTGTGAGCTATGTGTAGTTTCCTGTCTTCCATATGAAACCTGTAGTGCATATAAGGGTCCTATGTGCACTACAGAGCTTGTGTGAGCTATCTGCAGAATTCTGTCTTCCATATGAAACCTGTAGTGCATATAAGGATCTTATATGCACTACGGAGCATGTGTGAGCTATATGCAGTCTCCTGTCATCCAAATGATCTTTGTAGTGCATATAAGGACCTTATAAGCACTACGGAGCTTTTGTTTACCATATGTGGACTCCTGTCATCCAAATGAACTTTGTAGTGCATATAAGGACCCTATATGCACTACAGAGCTTGTGTGACCTATGTGTAGTCTCCTGTCTTCCATAAAAAAATTATGAAACCTGTAAGGATCTTATGTGCACTACGGAGCTTGTGTGAGCTATATGCAGCCTCTTGTGTTCAGTATGATCTTTGTAGTACATATAAGGATCTTATATGCACTACGGAGCATGTGTGAGCTATATCCGGACTCCTGTCATCCAGATGATCTTTGTAGTGCATATAAGGACCTTATGTGCACTACAGAGTTTGTGGGGGCTATCTGCGGACTCCTGTCGTCTAGATGAATTTTGTAGTGCATATAAGGACCTTGTGTGCACTACAGAGCTTGTGTGAGCTATATGCAGTCTCCTGTCTTCCATATGAAACCTGTAGTGCGTATAAGGATCTTATTTGTACTACAGAGCTTGTGTTGGCTATATTACAGTCTCCTGTCATCCCTATGAACTTTGTAGTGCATATAAGGACCTTATGTGCACTACAGAGCTTTTGTTTGTTATATGGGGACTCCTGTCGTCCATATGAACTTTGTAGTGCGTATAAGGACCTTATATACACTACAGAGCTTGTGAGAGCTATGTGCAGTCTCCTGTCTTCCAAATGAAACCTGTACTGCATATAAGGATCTTATGTGCACTATGCAGCTTGTGTGCACTATATGCAGCCTTCTGTCTTTCATATAAAACCTGTAGTGCATATGAGGACCTTATGTGCACTACGCAGCTTTTGTTTGCCATATGTGGACTCCTGTCATCCAGATGAACTTTGTAGTGCATATAAGGACCCTATATGCACTACAGAGCTTGTGTGAGCTATATGCAGTCTCCTGTCTTCCATATGAAACTTGTAGTGCATATAAGGATCTTATATGCACTACGGAGCATGTGTGAGCTATGTGCAGTCTCCTGTCATCCAAATGAACTTTGTAGTGCATATAAGGGTCCTATGTGCACTACAGAGCTTGTGTGAGCTATCTGCAGCCTACTGTCTTCCATATAAAATCTGTAGTGCATGTAAGGACCTTATGTGCACTACAGAGCTTTTTTTGTAATATGCCGACTCCTGTCGTCCGGATGAACTTTGTAGTGCATATAAGGATCTTATGTGCACTATGGAGCTTGTGTGAGCTATCTGCAGCCTTCTGTCTTCCATATAAAATCTGTAGTGCACATAAGGACCTTATGTGCACTACAGAGCTTTTGTTTGTCATATGCGGACTCCTGTCGTCCAGATGAACTTTGTGGTGCATATAAGGACCTTATATGCACTACGGAGCTTGTGTGCACTATCTGCAGCCTTCTGTCTTTCATATAAAACCTGTAGTGCATATAAGGACCTTATGTGCACTACGGAGCTTTTGTTTGCCATATGTGGACTCCTGTCATCCAAATGAACTTTGTAGTGCATATAAGGATCCTATATGCACTACAGAGCTTGTGTGAGCTATGTGTAGTCTCCTGTCTTCCATAAAAAAATATGAATCCTGTAAGGATCTTATGTGCACTACGGAGCTTGTGTGAGCTATATGCAGCCTATTGTGTTCAGTATGATCTTTGTAGTGCATATAAGGATCTTATATGCACTACGGAGCATGTGTGAGCTAT
Source organism: Platynereis dumerilii (assembly GCA_026936325.1). Classification (NCBI taxonomy): domain Eukaryota; kingdom Metazoa; phylum Annelida; class Polychaeta; order Phyllodocida; family Nereididae; genus Platynereis; species Platynereis dumerilii. The sequence continues at coordinate 161,686,586 of JAPTHN010000001.1, forward strand.
ATCCGGACTCCTGTCATCCAGATGAACTTTGTAGTGCATATAAGGACCTTATGTGCACTACAGAGTTTGTGGGGGCTATCTGCGGACTCCTGTCGTCTAGATGAATTTTGTAGTGCATATAACGACCTTGTGTGCACTATAGAGCTTGTGTGAGCTATATGCAGTCTCCTGTCTTCCATATGAAACCTGTAGTGCGTATAAGGATCTTATGTGCACTACAGAGCTTGTGTTGGCTATATTACAGTCTCCTGTCATCCCTATGAACTTTGTAGTGCATATAAGGACCTTATGTGCACTACAGAGCTTTTGTTTGTCATATGGGGACTCCTGTCGTCCATATTATCTTTGTAGTGCATATACGGACCTTATATACACTACAGAGCTTGTGAGAGCTATGTGTAGTCTCCTGTCTTCCATATGAAACCTGTAGTGCATATAAGGATCTTATGTGCGCTATGGAGCTTGTGTGCACTATCTGCAGCCTTCTGTCTTTCATATAAAACATGTAGTGCATATAAGGACCTTATGTGCACTACGGAGCTTTTGTTTGCCATATGTGGACTCCTGTCATCCAGATGAACTTTGTAGTGCATATAAGGACCCTATATGCACTACAGAGCTTGTGTGAGCTATGTGTAGTCTCCTGTCTTCCATATGAAACCTGTAGTGCATATAAGGACCTTGTGTGCACTACAGAGCTTGTGTGAGCTATATGCAGTCTCCTGTCTTCCATATGAAACCTGTAGTGCATATAAAGATCTTATGTGCACTATGGAGCTTGTGTGCACTATATGCAGCCTTCTGTCTTTCATATAAAACCTGTAGTGCATATAAGGACCTTATGTGCACTACGGAGCTTTTGTTTGCCATATGTGGACTCCTGTCATCCAGATGAACTTTGTAGTGCATATAAGGACCCTATATGCACTACAGAGCTTGTGTGAGCTATGTGTAGTCTCCTGTCTTCCATATGAAACCTGTAGTGCATATAAGGACCTTGTGTGCACTACAGAGCTTGTGTGAGCTATATGCAGTCTCCTGTCTTCCATATGAAACCTGTAGTGCATATAAAGATCTTATGTGCACTATGGAGCTTGTGTGCACTATATGCAGCCTTCTGTCTTTCATATAAAACCTGTAGTGCATATAAGGACCTTATGTGCACTACGGAGCTTTTGTTTGCCATATGTGGACTCCTGTCATCCAGATGAACTTTGTAGTGCATATAAGGACCCTATATGCACTACAGAGCTTGTGTGAGCTATGTGTAGTCTCCTGTCTTCCATAAAAAATTATGAAACCTGTAAGGATCTTATGTGCACTACGGAGCTTGTGTGAGCTTTATGCAGCCTCTTGTGTTCAGTATGATCTTTGTAGTGCATATAAGGATCTTATATGCACTACGGAGCATGTGTGAGCTATATCCGGACTCCTGTCATCCAGATGAACTATGTAGTGCATATAAGGATCTTATGTGCACTACAGAGCTTGTGTTGGCTATATTACAGTCTCCTGTCATCCCTATGGACTTTGTAGTGCATATAAGGACCTTATGTGCACTACAGAGCTTTTGTTTGTCATATGGGGACTCCTGTCGTCCATATTAACTTTGTAGTGCGTATAAGGACCTTATATACACTACAGAGCTTGTGAGAGCTATGTGTAGTCTCCTGTCTTCCATATGAAACCTGTAGTGCATATAAGGATCTTATGTGCACTATGGAGCTTGTGTGCACTATCTGCAGCCTTCTGTCTTTCATATAAAACCTGTAGTGCATATAAGGACCTTATGTGCACTACGTAGCTTTTGTTTGCCATATGTGGACTCCTGTCATCCAGATGAACTTTGGAGTGCATATAAGGACCCTATATGCACGACAGAGCTTGTGTGAGCTATGTGTAGTCTCCTGTCTTCCATATGAAACTTGTAGTGCATATAAGGATCTTATATGCACCACGGAGCATGTGTGAGCTATATGCAGTCTCCTGTCTTCCAGATGAATCTTGTAGTGCATATAAGGGTCTTATATGCACTACAGAGCTTGTGTGAGCTATGTGCAGTCTCCTGTCTTTCATATGAAACCTGTAGTTCATATAAGGACCTTATGTGCACTAAGGAGCTTGTGTTTGCCATATGCGGAATCCTGTCTTCCAGATGGATCTTGTAGTGCATATAAGGACCTTATGCGCACTACAGAGTTTGTGGGGGCTATCTGCGGACTCCTGTCGTCTAGATGAATCTTGTAGTGCATATAAGGACCTTGTGTGCACTACAGAGCTTGTGTGAGCTATATGCAGTCTCCTGTCTTCCATATGAAACCTGTAGTGCGTATAAGGATCTTATGTGCATGCACTACAGAGCTTCTGTTGGCTATGTACAGTCTCCTGTCATCCCTATGAACTTTGTAGTGCATATAAGGACCTTATGTGCACTACAGAGCTTTTGTTTGTTATATGGGGACTCCTGTCGTCCATATGAACTTTGTAGTGCGTATAAGGACCTTATATACACTACAGAGCTTGTGAGAGCTATGTGTAGTCTCCTGTCTTCCAAATGAAACCTGTACTGCATATAAGGATCTTATGTGCACTATGCAGCTTGTGTGCACTATATGCAGCCTTCTGTCTTTCATATAAAACCTGTAGTGCATATAAGGACCTTATGTGCACTACAGAGTTTGTGGGGGCTATCTGCGGACTCCTGTCGTCCAGATGAATCTTGTAGTGCATATAAGGACCCTATATGCACTACAGAGCTTGTCTGAGCTATGTGCAGTCTCCTGTCTTTCATTTGCCTCTAAATAGCCCACACTGGTGCTGATGGGGCGTAAAACACAAATTCACTCACTCACTCACTCCTGTCTTTCATATGAAACCTGTAGTCCATATAAGGTCCTTATGTGCACTACGGAGCTTTTGTTTGTCATATGCGGACTCCTGTCGTCCAGATGAATCTTGTAGTGCATATAATGACCTTGTGTGCACTACAGAGCTTGTGTGAGCTATATGCAGTCTCCTGTCTTCCATATGAAACCTATAGTGCATACTAGAATCTTATGTGCTCTACAGAGCATGTGTGAGCTATATGTCATCCCTATGACCTTTGTAGTGCATATAAGGACCTTATGTGCACTACAGAGCTTTTGTTTGTCATATGCGGACTCCTGTCGTCCAGATGAACTTTGTAGTGCATATAAGGACCTTATATGCACTACAGAGCTTCTGAGAGCTATGTGTAGTCTCCTGTCTTCCATATGAAACCTGTAGTGCATATAAGGATCTTATGTGCACTACAGAGCTTGTGTGAGCTATATGCAGTCTCCTGTCATCCCTATGAACTTTGTAGTGCATATAAGGACCTTATGTGCACTACGGAGCTTGTGTGCACTATCTGCAGTCTCCTGTCTTCCATATAAAATCTGTAGTGCATATAAGGACCTTATGTTCACTACAGAGCTTTTGTTTGTCATATGCGGACTCCTGTCGTCCAGATGAACTTTGTAGTGCATATAAGGACCTTATATGCACTACGGAGCTTGTGTGCACTACCTGCAGCCTTCTGTCTTTCATATAAAACCTGTAGTGCATATAAGGACCTTATGTGCACTACGGAGCTTTTGTTTGCCATATGTGGACTCCTGTCATCCAGATGAACTTTGTAGTGCATATAAGGACCTTATATGCACTACAGAGCTAGTGTGAGCTATATGCAGTCTCCTGTCTTCCATATGAAACCTGTAGTGCATATAAGGATCTTATGTGCACTACAGAGCTTGTGTTGGCTATATACAGTCTCCTGTCATCCCTATGAACTTTGTAGTGCATATAAGGAACCTATAATTTATGCACTACACAGCTTGTGTGAGCTATGTGTAGTCTCCCGTCTTCCATATGAAACCTGTAGTGCATATAAGGACCTTATGTGCACTACGGAGCTTTTGTTCGCCATATGTGGACTCCTGTAATCCAGATGAACTTTGGAGTGCATATAAGGAACCTATATGCACTAAAGAGCTTGTGTGAGCTATGTGTAGTCTCCTGTCTTCCATATGAATCCTGTAGTGCATAAAAGGATCTTATGTGCACTACGGAGCTTGTGTGAGCTATATGCAGCCTTCTGTCTTCCATATAAAAACTGTAGTGCATATAAGGATCTTATGTGCGCTACCGAGTTTATGGGGGCTATCTGCGGACTCCTGTCGTCCAGATGAATCTTGTAGTGCATATAAGGACCTTGTGTGCACTACAGAGCTTGTGTGACCTATATGCAGTCTCCTGTCTTCCATATGAAACCTGTAGTGCATACAAGGACCTTATGTGCACTACGGAGCTTTTGTTTGCCATATGCGGACTCCGGTCATCCAGATGAATCTTGTAGTGCATATAAGGACCTTATGCGCACTACAGAGTTTGTGGGGACTATCTGCGGACTCCTGTCGTCCAGATGAATCTTGTAGTGCATATAAGGACCTTGTGTGCACTACAGAGCTTGTGTGACCTATATGCAGTCTCCTGTCTTCCATATGAAACCTGTAGTGCATACAAGGATCTTATGTGCACTACAGAGCTTGTGTGAGCTATATGCATTCTCCTGCCTTCAATATTAAACCTGTAGTGCATATAAGGGGCTTATATGCACTACTAGCCTACTAGGCTTATGTGCACTATCTGTAGCCAAAAAGATTAAACCTGCCTTCAATAGAATAGTGCATATAAGGTCCTTATGTGCGCTGATATGCCCTTATGTGCCCTTATGTGCACTGCGGAGCTTTTGTTTGCTATGTGCATACTCCTGTCGTCCAGTTGAAGATTGTAGTGCATGTAAGGAGCCTATATGCACTACGGAACTTGTGTGCCTTATCTGCGGACTCCTGTCATCCAGATGAACTTTGTAATACATATAAGGACCTTATGTGCACTACAGAGCTTTTGTGAGCTATATGCTGCCTCTTGTGTTCAGTAAGAAACCTGTAGTGCATATAAGGATCGTAAGTGCACTAGGGAGCTTGTGTGAGCTATATGTAGTCTCCTGCCTTCAATATGACACATGTAGTGCATATAAGGCCCTTATGTGCACTACGGAGCTTGTTTGACCAATCTGCATACTCCTGTAATCCAGATGAACTTTGTCGTGCATATATAAGGACCTTATATGCACTACAGAGCTTCTGTGAGCTATGTGCAGTCTCCTGCCTTCAATATAAAACCCGTAGTGCATATCAGGAGCTAATATGCGCCAGGGAGCTTGTGGGGCCTATCTCCAGACTCGTTTAATCCAGATGAACTTTGTAGTGCTTATAAGGACCTTATGTTCACTATGGAGCTTGTGTGAGCAGCAGGAGGGAGAGTAGGAGGAGGGAGAGCATCAGGAAGGAGAGCAGCAGGAGGGCCAGCAGCAGGAGGAAGGGGGAGTTGCACTGGAGGAATTTGCTTGAGGAAGGAGTGGCAGGAAGAGAGAGTAGCAGGAGGAGGGAGTAGCAATAGCATAGATTAACAAGAGGAAGGTATAGCACAAGGAGCGAGTTGCAGGAGTTGGAAGTAGCAGGAGGAGGGAGAAGCAGCAGAAGTGAGTAGCAGGAGGAGGGAGCAGCAAGAAAAGGAAGTAGCCAGAGGAGGGAGTAGCAGTAGGAGGAAGTGGTTGGAGGAGGGAGGAAGAAGCAAGAGGAGGGAGGAAGAAGCAAGAGGAGGGGGTAGCAAGATGAGGGAGTAGCAGAAGGGGGAAGTATTAGAGGACGCAAGTAATAGAGAGAAGGAGTAGCAGGAGGAGGAAGTAGCAGTAGGAGAGAGCAGGAGGAGTGAGTTGCAGTAGGAGAGAGTAGCAGGAGGAGGTAGTGGCAGTAGGAGGAGTGGCAGGAGGAGTGGCAGGAGGAGGGCGAAGCTGCCCAGCTGACAAAAACTGGTGGTTAACTGAGAGTTATCACGTGAAATTGCCCCTCAGTTATCACGTGGAAAACTGATAGGTTATTGCAAACGCTAACCACGTGATTTTCCCACCAGTTAACCACGTGATTTTCTGGGAGCAATCTTCACCAGTTAACCACGTGATTTTCTGTTGAATATCTTCACCAGTTAACCACGTGATTTTCTGGTGAATATCTTCACCAGTTAACCTCATGATTTTCTGGGGGGCAATCTTCACCAGTTAACCACGTGATTTTCTGGTGAATATCTTCACCAGTTAACCACGTGATTTTCTGGGGGGCAATCTTCACCAGTTAGAATTATTTGAGAAGAGGCAAAATCTCCCACCGGTTAACTTAGCTCCTCATCAAGCCAGTCAACTCAGACTGTTTCAAGCATTATCTTGGGCTTTCAATAGCTGTGGGGCTGAAGTAAAAGCCACAAGAACTTGCTGAAAATTTGTCACAACCAGTGTGATGCAGTGAGGCTCTTTTCAGTCTTCTTAAGGGTTACCAGAATCAAGGATTGTAGTCATACTTGATTCACATTTTGGATGACTAGTCTTTAGTGATAATATCAAATATGTGCTCCTTTTTGAGCTAATAAGCATCATTCCACCATATACTGTGTATTAATCCATATTTAGAAATCATAATCATTTGTTTAATGAGTTTAAACTCAGTTAAAGTAAACTTAGTGCGGAACTCGGTGCACAGCAGTGTTTCTAGTATGGGTGGCTCCATCTATATTTCTTTGGGGCAATCTTCACCAGTTAACCACGTGAAGGAAAACACGTGATAACTCTCAGTTATGTCATGAAGATGGTCAAGCGTTAATCTGGTGACATTCATCACGTGGTTAATGGTTATCCCGTGAAAATGTTGGGGATAGACCCCGAAGTCGACTCTATAAAGTCGACTAGTGAAGTCATACTTAGGTTCCCAAGCAGCAAGTTAATGTTCAGTCTGGTCAAGTCAGACTTGAGTCAGCTAAAGTCAAGCCATAGTTGCATAACTTAGCCAATTTTCATCTCACAGAAATGGTTTTAGTACCATTCAAAAGGGCATAAAGAGCACACGTATTTCTAACTATAATAGTACTTTTGTAAAGTCTATAAAACATAAAAACTCCCTAAAAATTGACACATTTGTGTGTATTACACAATAATCCGTGTCCGAAAATTTTGAAATTTCCGAAGTTAAAAGTACTGTTGAAAAATATTTAACAGATGGGCCCTGGGATATTGCACAAAGTCAGCTGAAGTTTGTTGAAGTCAAGTGAAGTCAGGGTTCAACAACTTAGCTGACTAGTCTGACTGACTAGTCAGTTGAAGTTCTTGTAAAGCAAGTCAGAGTTTTAACTCTGACTGACTTCGGGGTCTGGTTGGGGAGTTTTTTCACGTGAAGAAAAACATGTGATAACTCTCAGTTATGTGGTGAAGATGGTCAAGCGTTAATCTGGTGACATTCATCACGTGGTTATCCCGTGAAAATGTTGGGGAGTTTTTTCACGTGAAGAAAAACACGTGATAACTCTCAGTTATGTGGTGAAGATGGTCAAGCGTTAATCTGGTGACATTCATCACGTGGTTATCCCGTGAAAATGTGGGAGTTTTTCTCACGTGAACAAAAACACGTGATAACTCTCAGTTATGTCATGTTCACCAGTTTCCCCCCGTGTTTATCACGTGAAGTTCACGTGCATTGTCAGCTGGGTGGTGGAAGAAGTAGCCAGAGGAGGGAGTAGCAGTAGGAGAATGTTGCAGGAGGAGGGAGTAGCAGGAGGAGGAAGTAGCAGGAGGAGGGAGTATCAGGAGGAGGAAGTAGCAGGAGGAGAGAGTGTCAGTAGGGGGATGTAGCAGGAGGAGGAAGTAGCAAGAGGAGGGAGTGGCACTAGGAGGGAGTAGCAGGAGGAGGGAGTAGCAGGAGGAGGGAGTAGCAGAAGGAGGAAGTAGCAGGAGGAGAGAGTAGCAGGAGGTGGAGTAGCAGGAGGAGGAGTAGCAGGAAAAGGAAGTAGCTAGAGGAGTGAGTAGCAGGGGAGGAAGTAGCCAGAGGAGCGAGTAGCAGGAGGAGGGAGTAGCAGTAGGAGAGAGGAGGAGGGAGTAGCAGTAGGAGAGAGTAGCTGGAGGAGAGAGTAGCAGTAGGAGGGGTGGCAGGAGGAGGGCGAAGCTGGTGGAAGAAGTAGCCAGAGGAGGGAGTAGCAGTAGGAGAAAGTTGCAGGAGGTGGGAGTAGCAGGAGGAGGAAGTAGCTAGAGGAGGAAGTTGCAGGAGGAGGAAGTAGCAGGAGGAGAGAGTAGCAGGAAGAGGAAGTAGCAGGAGGAGGAAGTAGCAGGAGGAGGGAGTAGCAGGAAGAGGAAGTAGCTAGAGGATTGAGTGGCAGGGGAGGAAGTAGCAGGTGAGTGGCAGGATCAGGGTGTTGCAGGAGGAGGAAGTAGCTAGAGGAGAGAGTAGCAGGAGGAGGGAGTAGCCAGTGGAGCGAGTAGCAGGAGGAGGGAGTATATCAGTATGAGAGAGTAGGAGGAGGGAGTAGCAGTAGGAGAGAGTAGCAGGAGGAGGGTGAAGCTGGAGGAAGAAGTAGCAAGAGGAGGGAGTAGCAGTAGGAGAAAGTTGCAGGAGGAGGGTGTAGCCGTAGGAGAAAGTAGTAGGAGGAGGGTGTAGCAGGAGGAGGAAGTAGCCAGAGGAGAGAGTAGCAGGAGTAGGGAGTAGCAGTAGGAGGAGTAGCAGGAGGAAGAAGTATCAAGAAAAGGGAATATGAGTAGGCTGTGGTCCTGGAGGAAGTAGCAGGAGAAGGGAGTAGCAGGGGAAGGGAATATCAGGAGGGGTAGTAGCAGGAGGGGGAGTAGCAATAGGAGGGAGTAGCAAGAGGAGGGTATAGCACAAGGAGGGAGTAGCAGGAGTTGGAAGTAGCCGGAGGAGGAAGTAGCAGGAGGTGTAAGTACTAGGTGCGGGGAGTAGCAGGAGACGGAAGTGGCAGATGGGGGGAGTAGCAGGATGAGGAATTAACTGGAGGATGAAGTAGCAGGAGGACGGAGTAGCCACCTCCTCATCCTATCTGCTCCTCCTGATCCTCCTGCTCCTCCTACTCCCACACCTCCTATGTCTCTAATTGCCTCCACTCATCTCCAATGCCTCCTATTCCGATTGCTATCTCATTTTCGTTCTCTCCTATGCCTTCACTTCCTATCTCCTTTGTCTTTTTCCCCTCCTCCTCCTCCTCCTGTCATCTCCTCCTCCTCCTCTGCTACTACTTCTCCCATCTCTATGCCTCCTTCTCCTCTAGTCTCCTTTGACTCAACTTCCTCCTACCTCCACATACCTCACCCCTATCTCCTATTCCTCCTCTTCATACTCCTGTATCTGCTCTTCCTATCTCATTTGCCTTGTCCTGCTGCTCCTTTCTCCTATGTCATGAATCTCATGCAATCTCCAATGCCACTATGCCTCCTCCTATCTCCTCCTCCTCCGCTTCCTGTCTCTTATGCCTCCTACTATCTCATCCTCCTCTGCTTCCTGTCTCTTAGCCTCCTCCTTTCTCCTCCTCCTCTGCTTCCTGTCTCTTATCCATCTGCCTCCTATCTGCTATTACTCCTCCCCCATCCTATCTCCAATGTCTCATTTGTCAATATCCTCTGCCTCTTGCTTCTCCTCTTCCTATCTCCTATGCCTCTTCGTCCTCTCTTCTTCCTCCTCCTCCTCTACTTTATATCTCCTACTTGTGTCTCCTATGGCTTTTCCTTCTCCTTCTAATATACCTCCTCTACCTCCCCTTATCTGCCATGCCTCCTTCTCTTTCTGTGCCTCCTCTTGGATCTGCTATCTCCTTTCCTTTGCCATCTCCTCGTCCTATCCAGTCCTCCTACTCCTATGCCTCAAATTGCCTCCTCCTATCTTCAATGCCTCCTTCTTTTTTCTCCTTAACTCTTACATCTCATCTTCCTATCTCCTTTGCCTTTTCCGCTTCCTCATATCTTCCATGCCTCCTATCTCCTCCTCTTGTCATCTCCTCCTCCTCCTCCTCCTGCTACTCCTTTTCCCATCTCCTATATCTCCTCTCCATCTCCTCTAATTTCCTTCGACTCCACTTCCTCCTATCTCCCCATATCTCCACCTCTTATCTCATATGCCTCCTCCTCCTATCTCATGTATCTCCTCTTCCTATCTGCTATGCCTTTTTCTCCTGCTCTTTTCTCCTATGCCACCTATATCTTATGCCTCCTATATCAAATATTCCTCCTCCTATCTCCTCCTCTGCTTCCTATCTCCAGTATTTCCTCCTCCCACCATCTCCTCCTCCTCCAATCTCTTTTGACTCCACTTCCTCCTATCTCCCCTTATCTCCTCCTCCTCCTCCCCCTATCTCCTCCTTCCATGCCTTCTCCTCCTGTCTTCTACGTTCTATACCTTCTCCAATTTCATCCGCCTGTCTCCTATGCCTCCCCTTTCTCCTTCCCTTTCTCCTCCCCTTTCTCCCCCCATTTCTCCCCCCCTTTCTCCCCCCCTTTCTCCCCCCCTTTCTCCTCCCCTTTCTCCTCCTTGCATGTCCTATTCCTCTTATCTCCTCCTACTCCTGATTTTCTTCTTTCCCATCCCATATCCTCTGCCTCCTCCTCCTTATTCTCCTACCTCCTTATCTCAACTTCCTAACTCCTATAATTAACTCCTCTTCCTTTCTCCTTTGCCATTGCCTATGTCTCCTCCTTTCCCATGCTCCTATCCCCCTATCCCCCTATGCCACCTCCTCCTCCCCCTCCTCCTACCCCCCCTTCTCCACCACCTCATGTGCTCCCTCCTTCTATCTCCTGTGGTTTCTCCTCCTCTTTCTCATATACCTCCTCCACCTCCTCCTATTTCATGTGCCAGTAGTTTCCTCCCGCTATCTCCTCTGCCCCTCCTAATTCATCCTCCTTCCTTGCATACCTCCTCCTCCTTTCTCCTTATTTCCTCTTCCTATCTCCTATATCTCCCTCTTCTATCTCCTATGCTCCTATCTCTGCCTTTTTCTCCTGCTCCTTTCTCATGAGCCAACTATCTCCTCCTATCTCACATTCCTCCTCTTCCTCCTATATCTCCTCTTCCTCCCCTCTCCTATGGGGGAACCGGGGCACATTGGGAAGCTTTTAACATACTACTTTTGCTCAGAAGTTTGCATTAATATCACCAATACTATTGAGCTTAACTGCAAGGCATTATAAATTAGACTGCACCAGTGCGCCTACCCTTTTGCAGCCAGATAGCAAAATGTGAGTCGTAAAAATGACTGGCCCAATGTGCCCCGATGTGCTCCTATATATCCTCCACCTCCTCCTATCTACCATGCCTTTTCCTCCTCCTGTGCTTCCTCCTTCCCCAAGCCATCTCCTCGTCCTATCTCCTCCTACTCTGCCTACTCCTCTAATCTCCTTTGATTCCACTTGAATCCACTTCCTTCTCCCCGTATCTCCACCTACAACCTCCTATGCAGAACTGTGGCTGAGCTGCTGTTAAACTGTAGCAGAATTGCCTCAGAATCGCTGCATAGTTGCTGCTGACAGTAAACAGTAACAGAACTGCTGCAGAACTGATGCATGGTTGCTGCAGAACTGCAGAATGGCTACAGAACTGCAGCATAACTGCAGCATAACTGCAGCATAACTGCAGCATAACTGCAGCATAACTGCAGCATAACTGCAGCATAACTGCAGCAGAACTGCAGCAGAACTGCAGCAGAACTGCAGCAGAACTGCAGCAGAACTGCAGCAGAACTGCAGCAGAACTGCAGCAGAACTGCAGCAGAACTGCAGCAGAACTGCAGCAGAACTTCTGTAGAACTGGCTACAGACTGGTTACAGACTGGTTACAGACTGGTTACAGAACTGCATAACTTCAGTTGAACTACTGAAGAATTGCTGCAGAATTTCTGGAGAATTGAAGCAGAACTGCAACAGAAATGCTGCAAAATAGCTGCATAGCTGCTGGTAACAGAACAGTAAACTATTATCAAACTGTTGCAGAACTGTTGCAGAATTGTTGCAGAACTGCTGCCGAACTGCTGCAGAACTGCTGCAGAACTGCTGCAGAACTGATGCAGAACTGATGCAGAACTGATGCATTGTTGCTGTAGAACTGCAGAATGGCTACAGAACTGCAGAATTATTGCAGAACTGCTGCAGGATAGCTGCAAGGCTGCTAGTTACAGAACAATAAACTGTTGGAGAACTGTTGGATAACAGTTGGATAACTGTTGCAGAACTGCTGCAGAACTGCCGCAGCGCTGCTGCAGTACTGTTGCAGTACTGTTGCATTGTTGCTGCAGAACAGCAGAATAGTTACAGAATTGCAGTATAACTGCTTCAGGACAGCTCCATGGCTAGTTACAGAACAGTAAATAGTTGCATAACTGCTGCAGAACTGTTGCATAAGTGTTGCATAACTGTTGCATGACTGTTGCATGACTGTTGCATAACTGTTGCATAACTGTTGCATAACTGCTAATTGCTGCATAACTGTTGTTGTTGTCCTGAAGCAGTTATGCAACAGTTATGCAACAGTTCTGCAGCAGTTCTGCAGCAGTCATGCAACTATTTACTGTTCTGTAACTAGCCATGCTGCTGCCCTGAAGCAGTTATACAGCAATTGTGTAACTATTCTGCTGTTCTGCAGCAACAAGGCAACAGTACTACAACAGTACTGCAACAGTACTGATGCAGTGCTGTGGCAGTTCTACGGCAGTTCTACAGCAGTTCTGCAGCAGTTCTGCAGCCTTGCAGCTATCCTGCAGCAGTTATGCAATAATTCTGCAGTTCTGTAGCCATTCTGCAGTTCTGCAGCAGTTCTGCAGCAGTTCTGTAGCATATCTGCAGCAGTTCTGCAACAGTTCTGAAACAGTTCTGCAACAGTTCTGCAACAGTTCTGCAACAGTTCTGCAACAGTGCAGTAAGAGTTTGCTGTTCTGTTACCAGCAGCCATGCAGCAGTTTTGTAGTATTTCTGCTGCATTTCTGTAGCAGTTCTGCTTCAATTCTCCAGCCATTCTGCTTCAATTCTGCAGCAGTTCTGCAGCAGTTCTGCAGCAGTTCTGCAGCAGTTCTGCAGCAGTTCTGCAGCAGTTCTGCAGCAGTCATGCAACAGTTATGCAACAGTTCTGCAGCAATTAGCGGTTATGCAACAGTTATGCAACAGTTATGCAACAGTTATGCAACAGTTATGCAACAGTTATGCAACAGTTATGCAACAGTTATGCAACAGTCATGCAACAGTCATGCAACAGTCATGCAACAGTCATGCAACAGTTATGCAACAGTTATGCAACAGTTATGCAGCAGTTATGCAACTATTTACTGTTCTGTGACAAGCCATGGAGCTGTCCTGAAGCAGTTATGCAACAGTCATGCAACAGTTATGCAACAGTTCTGCAGCAGTTCTGCAGCAGTCATGCAACTATTTACTGTTCTGTAACTAGTCATGCTGCTGCCCTGAAGCAGTTATACAGCAATTGTGTAACTATTCTGCTGTTCTGCAGCAACAAGGCAACAGTACTACAACAGTACTGCAACAGTACTGAAGCAGTGCTGTGGCAGTTCTGCAGAAGTTCTACAGCAGTTCTGCAGCAGTTCTGCAACAGTTCTGCAGCAGTTCTGCAACAGTTATCCAACAGTTCTCCAACAGTTCTCCAACAGTTCTACAACAATTCTCCAACAGTTCTCCAACAGTTCTCCGACAGTTTGTTGTTCTGTAACTAGCAGCCTTGCAGCTATTCTGCAGCAGTTATGCAATAATTCTGCAGTTCTGTAGCCATTCTGCAGTTCTGCAGCAACAATGCAGCAGTTCTGCAGCAGTTCTGCAGCAGTTCTGCAGCAGTTCTGCAGCAGTTCTGCAGCAGTTCTGCAGCAGTTCTGCAGCAGTTCTGCAGCAGTTCTGCAGCAGTTCTGCAGCAGTTCTGCAGCAGTTCTGCAGCAGGTCTGCAGCAGGTCTGCAGCAGTTCTGCAACAGTTCTGCAACTGTTCTGCTACTTCCTCCTCCTGCTACTTCCTCCTCCTGCTACTCCCTCCTCCTGCTACTCCCTCCTCCTGCTACTCCCTCCTACTGCTACTCCCTCCTCCTGATACTCCCTCCTCTAGCTACTTCCTCTTTCTGCTAATCCCTCCTCCTGCTACTTCCTCCTCCGGCTATGCCCTCCTCCTGCTACTTCCTCCTCCTGCTACTCTCTCCTCCTGTTACTGCCTCCTCCGGCTATGCCCTCCTCCTGCTACTTCCTCCTCTTGCTACTTCCTCTTCCTGCACTCCTGCCTCCTCCTGCCACTTCCTCTTCCTGCTACTCTCTCCTCCTGTTACTGCCTCCTCCGGCTATGCCCTCCTCCTGCTACTTCCTCCTCTTGCTACTTCCTCTTCCTGCACTCCTGCCTCCTCCTGCTACTTCCTCCTCCTGCTACTCCTGCTACTGCTACTCTTCCTACTGCTACTCCCTCCTCCTGATACTCCCTCCTCTAGCTACTTCTTCTTCCTGCTACTCCCTCCTCCTGCTACTCCCGCCTCCTGCTACTTCCTCCTCCTGCTACTTCCTCCTCCTGCTACTTCCTCCTCCTGCTACTTCCTCCTCCTGCTACTCCCTCCTCCTGCTACTTCCTCCTCCTGCTACGCCCTCCTCCTGCTACTCCCTCCTACTGCTATTCCCTCCTCTTGCTACTCCCTCCTACTGCTACTCTCTCCTCCTGCTACTCTCTCCTCCTGCTACTCTCTCCTCTAGCTGCCTCTTCTTTCTGCTACTTCCTCCTCCAGCTAATTACTCTTCCTGCTACTCTCTCCTCCTGTTACTTCCTCCACCGGCTACGCTCTCCTCCTGCTACTCCCTCCTACTGCTACTTCCTCCTCCTGCTACTCTCTCCTCCTGCTAATTCCATCCCCTGCTACTTCTAGCTACTTCTTCTTCCTGCTACTCTCTCCTCCTGTTACTCTTTCCTCTTGCTACACCCTCCTCCTGCTACTTCATCATCCTGCTACTTCATCATCCTGCTACTCCTCCTACTGCTTCTCCCTCCTCTTGACACTCCCTGTTATTGCTACTCCCTCCTCCTGCTACGTCCTCCTCCTGCTACTTCCTCTTCCAGCCACTTTCTCCTCCTGCTACTCCATCCTCTTACTATTCTCTCTCTGACTCTGCTTCTCTCCCTCTCTCTCTTCTACTCCTTCTCTTTCTCTCTGCTGCTTCCTCCTCCAGCTACTCCCCAGCCTGATACTTTCTCCTCCTGCTACTTACTGCACCTGCTACTGACTGCACCTGCTACACCCAACTCCTGCTACTCCCTCCCTGTGCTATACCCTCCTCTTGGTATTCCCTGCTATTGCTACTCCCTCCTCTTGCTACTTCCTCCTCCTGCTACTTCCTCCAGGAACAGTACCTACTCATATTCCCATTTCTTGATACTTCTTCCTCCTACTACTTCTCCTACTGCTACTCCCTCCTCCTGCTACTCTCTGCTCCTGCTACTTTCTCCTCTAGCTACTTCCTCCTCCTGCTACTCCCTCCTCCTGCTACTCCTTCTCTCTATTACTTGCTTCTTCTAATACTTCCTCCTTCTGCTACTCCCTCATCTTGTTACCTCCTCCTCCTGCTACTTTCTCCTGATCTTCCTCCCTTCTCCAACTACTTCCTCCTCCTGCTACTCCCTCCTCCTGCTACTCCTTCTCTATATTACTCCCTCCCTCTACTACTTCCTCCTCCTGCTGCTCCCTCCTCCTGCTACTCACTTCTGCTGCTCCTCCCTCCTCCAGCTACTTAATCCTCTTCCAACTACCAACTCCTGCAACTCCCTCCTTGTGCTATACCTTCCTCTTGTTAATCCCTGCTATTGCTACTCCCTCCTCCTGCTACTCTCTCTTCCTGCCACTCTCTCCTCCAGCAAATTCCTCCTAGAGCAACTCCCCCTTGCTCCTGATGCTCTCCCTCCTCCTACTCTCCCTCCTGCTGCTCACACAAGCTCCATAGTGCACATAAGGTCCTTATATGCACTACAATGTTAATTTAGATGACAGGAGAATGCAGATAGTGCACACAAACACCTTAGTGCATATAAGATCCTTATATGCACTACAAAGTTCATCTTGAAGACAGGAGTCTGCATATGGCAAACAAAAGCTCCGTAGTGCACATAAGGTCCTTATATGGACTACAGGTTTCATATGAAAGACGGGAGACTGCACATAGCTCACACAAGCTCTGTAGTGCATATAGGGTCCTTATATGCACTACAAGATTCATCTGGATGACAGGAGTCCGCATATGGCAAACAAAAGCACCGTAGTGCACATAAGGTCCTTATATGCACTACAGATTTTATATGGAAGACAGAAGGCTGCAGATAGTGCACACAAGCTCCATAGTGCACATAAGATCCTTATATGCACTACAGGTTTCATATGGAAGACAGGAGACTACACATAGCTCTCACAAGCTCTGTAGTGTATATAAGGTCCTTATACGCACTACAAAGTTAATATGGACGACAGGAGTCCCCATATGACAAACAAAAGCTCTGTAGTGTAATCAGTGTTATAAGATTGTAATTATCTAAAAGCTTAATTAGATGCTGTTTTTGTAGTACTAAGCAGGAGTCACTCGCAGTTTTTGTCAAAACTATTGGCCCTGCTGTGCCTTATGATTATATTATATTTATGTATTCATTTTGGTACAAATAAAGTTCAAGTTCAAGTTCAAGTAGTGCACATAAGGTCCTTATATGCACTACAAAGTTCATAGGGATGACAGGAGACTGTAATATAGCCAACACAAGCTCTGTAGTGCACACAAGGTCCTTACATGCACTCCAAAGTTCATCTGGATGACCGGAGTCCGCATATGGCAAACAAAAGCTCCGTAGTGCACATAAGGTCCTTGTATGCACTACAGGTTTCATATGGAAGACAGGAGACTGCATATAGGTCACACAAGCTCTGTAGTGCACACAAGGTCCTTATATGCACTACAAGATTCATCTGGACGACAGGAGTCCGAAGATAGCCCCCATAAACTCGGTAGCGCACATAAGATCCTTATATGCACTACAGGTTTCATACTGAACACAAGAGGCTGCATATAGCTCACACAAGCTCCGTAGTGCACATAAGATCCTTATATGCACTACAGGTCTCATATGGAAGACAGCACACTTCACATAGGTCACACAAGCTCTGTAGTGCATATAAGGTCCTTATATGCACTTCAAAGTTCATCTGGATGACAGGAGTCCGCATATGGCAAACAAAAGCTCCCTAGTGCACATAAGATCCTTATATGCACTACAAGATTCATTTGTACAAAAGGAGTCCGCAGATAGCCCCCATAAACTCTGTAGTGCACATAAGGTCCTAATATGCACTACAAAGTTCATCCGGACGACAGGAGTTGGCATATGACAAACAAAAGCTCTGTAGTGCACATAAGGTCCTTATATGCACTACAGATTTTATATGGAAGACAGAAGGCTGCAGATAGTGCACACAAGCTCTGTAGCGCACATAAGATCCTTATATGCACTACAGGTTTCATACTGAACACAAGAGGCTGCATATAGCTCACACAAGCTCCGTAGTGCACATAAGATCCTTATATGCACTACAGGTTTCATACTGAACACAAGAGGCGGCATATAGCTCACACAAGCTCTGTAGCTCACATAAGATCCTTATATGCACTACAGGTTTCATACTGAACACAAGAGGCTGCATATAGCTCACACAAGCTCCGTAGTGCACATAAGATCCTTATATGCACTACAGGTTTCATATGGAATACAGGAGACTGCACATAGCTCACACAAGCTCTGTAGTGCACAAAAGGTCCTTATATGCAATACAAGATTCATCTGGATGACAGGAGTCATAGATACCCCTCACAAACTATGTAATGCACATAAGGTCCTTATATGCACTACAGGTTTTATATGGAAGACAAAAGGCTGCAGACAGTGCACACAAGCTCCGTAGCGCACATAAATCCTTAGGCTGCAGACAGTGCACACAAGCTCCGTAGCGCACATAAATCCTTATATGCACTACAGGTTTCATACTGAACACAAGAGGCAGCATATGGCTCGCACAAGCTCCGTAGTGCACATACGTTCCTTCTAGCATAAAAGGTCCTTATATGCACTACAAGATTCATCTGGACGACAGGAGTCCGCAGATAGCCCCCACAAACTCTGTAGTGCACATAAGATCCTTAAATGCACTGGAAGATCGATCTGGATGAGGGAAGTCCGCATATGGCAAACAAAAGCTCCGTAGTGCACATAAGGTCCTTATATGCACTACAGGTTTCATATGAAAGACAGGAGATTGCACATAGCTCACAGAAGCTCTGTAGTGCATAAAGGGTCCTTATATACACTACAACATTCATCTGGATGACAAGAGTCCGTAGATAGCCCCCGTAAACTCTGTGGTGCACATAAGGTCCTTACATGCACTACAAAGTTCATCTGGATTACAGGAGTCCGCAGATAGGCCGAACAAGCTCCGTATTGCACATAAGGTCCTTATATGCACTACAGTGTTCTTATTGAAGGCATTAGACTGCACATTGCTCACACAAGCTCCATAGTGCACATAAGGTAGTTATATTCACTAAAAAGTTAATTTGGATTACAGGAGACTGCACATAGCTCGTGTATTGCACATAAAGTCCTTTACAGGAGTCGCATATAGCTCATACAAGCTCCGTATATGCACAACAAAGTTCATTTGGATGACAAGAGACTGCACATTGCTCACTCGAGTTCCATGGTGCACATGAGGTCCTTATATGCACTACAAAGTTCATCTGGATTACAGGAGTAAGCAGATAGGCCGCAAAAGCTCAGTAGTGCATATAAGCTCCTTATAAGCACTACAGGTTTCATATGGACAGGAGTCCGCAGATAGGCCAGATAAGCTTCGCACTACATGTTTCTAATTGAAGGCAGGAGACTGCACATAGCTCACACAAGCTTCATAATTCACATAAGGTCCTTATATTCTAATTGAAGGCAGGAGACCGCATATAGCTCACACAAGCTTCATAGTTCACATAAGGTCCTTATATGCACTACAGGTTTCTAATTGTAGGCAGGAGACTGCACATAGCTCACACAAGCTTCATAATTCACATAAGATCCTTATACGCACTACAGGTTTCATATTAAAGACAGGAGGCTGCAGATGGTGCACACAAGCTCCATAGTGCACATAAGGCCCTTATATGCACTACAGGTTCATATTGAAGGCAGGAGACTGCACATTGCTCACTCGAGCTCCGTAGTGCACATACGGTCCTTATATTCACTAAAGATCATCAGTTTGAAGTCATTCTTGATTGGACAGTACTGATAATGGCACTCTGTTTGAGCTGCATGGTTGTGTGTAACTGACACAACATCATGTTTGCCTCTATCAAATGTACTAAATAACCATATGGAACTTTCTGATATTAAAATGAAACAACTTAAAATTGGAATGAACTTGAACAATGATGCAAATGCACGTAGAAATTCCTCACAAACTAGATGCCTTATCCAACAGGCCACGACATAATGACATCGAATTAAAGAATATTCAGAACCCAAGCTACATCATGTCTGCTTTTTGCAAATAAAATCAGAGATATATCATATATTAATATGTATTCAGTAATATTTACAGGTTTCAATCTTTGAAATTCAACAAGTCATGACATTTTATTAGATGCAAGCATTTCAAATCACTGAAATCAACATCACTGTACAACTGATCAGTCTCACAACATCACAAGACTTATTATTGACATTAAGAAAGAAATTATGTTTCACAATTCAGAAATCAAATCAATTTGAACAAGTGGTACATCAAATATTTCCCAAAGTATCTACATGTATGTGTACATATGACATGATGACAAATTTGTCGATAATGGGACAAGCTTTGACTAAAGGAGACAATTATTTTGATTTAATTATTTCAATATTTGCTAAATAATATCCACATTGAGGATGCAAATTTCAGAAAAGTAATATGAAGCTCTATGACAAGCTTAGTCCACCATTAATGTTCAAACACTCAATTTATGTCATACTGGAGATGATAGCATGGCAGAAGCACACTCCGTCCTCCGAAGATATCATTTTATAAGTCCCTGGAAAGAGAAAAAAGTGCCACATAAAGAGATCATATAAATGGCTGGAGTCTCAATGTTTCAAGTTTTATAATTAAATTGTTCCTGGTCAAAATAACTTAAGTCTACTCTCACACCAATTTAGTCATTCATGCACACTGCTCAATCTAAGGCCAGTAATGCTCAGTGTAAGGGGCTGACCTTTATATATTTTCTGGGGAGGGGCATGGTCATGGCTGGAAAATGTAGGGAATTTGGGCATTTCAATGATGTCATTGCCAAGAATTTTTTTAATCTCACTGGACAATGTCTAAGATAGGTCCAAATTTTTAACTTGGAAGTAGTCTCTTGATTCGCGACAACTTGTGGAAATTTTGTCGTATATTATAAAATTGCCTGGAAAATTTGGAAATTCACATTTTTTCTAGCCCTGGGCATGGTGGGCTTGAACTTGGGTCACAGGAGTTGTTTTTGTCTGTATCTTATTTTATTTTTCAGAGTCATACAATAGGCCTACTGCCGCCTACAAAAATCTGCACTCGGAAAATTATTCATTTTCAAGACTACCTGTTCAAAGAAAACAGCTGATACATATATATATATTACGAATTTTAAACAAAAGACTCTAAACTTTCCCACTGCCATTGAGATGTTATACCATTTATGGTGCCCCTGAATGGGCGAGTTGTGGCGATCGCTAGATTTTTTAGTGTGAGGACCTAGAGTTTTCTTTGACATGAAATTATTATTTCGCGGTAACAGCTGGAGAGTTATTATTTCTTTCAAAGTTTTCAAGGAGGTGAAAAGTCTCCGAATATCTGTTCCTTACATGAACAACACCCAGTTGAGAAATACGGTTTATCAGGCCGGAAAAGTAGGTAATTTGGGTATGTCATTGCCTGGAAATCTCTAAATTTCACTGGATTTTTTTTTAAAGAAAAGCCTAAATTTCCGACCTGAAACTGTGAGAGTAGTCACTTGATTTGCAACCAATCGTGGGACATTTTGTCATACTTGGGCCTAATCAAATTGCCTGGAAATTTACTTTTTTTCTTGCCCTGACAGTTCATATCCCGACCAGCAAATTATTCATTTCAAGACTGCTTGGAGTTACAAAGAATTTATTTATTTTACCGAAGCTGAGAAAGAAAACATATTATAGGCCAAGTCTAATTTATTGATTTATAGAGCTAATTTGTTTTCTAAAAACGTCAACCCACTCCTTCCCCTCTCCCTGGAGATCTAATGGTCAGCATGGTCAGTGGCATTTCCATGGGGGGCACGTACCCCCCCCCATATTGAACCTGTCCCCCCCCCCAGCTCGAGACCCCCCCCCCCAGTTATGCCACAACAAATCATGCCTAATGGTTGCTCCAAATTCTCCAATGCCCCATTATAGCTAGCTACAGCTAGCGTGAAACAAACTTTATTTTTTATTTCCATGCTGAACAAACTTTTTTTTTTCAGTGTCAAGTGGGAAACAATCTTCTTTTTTTTCACGAAAAATATCCCCCCCCCCCCCCCCCCCCCAAAGATCATCTGCCAGCTGGTCGGCCCCTAAAGGTGGACTGACAAGAAATGACAGAGCAAGCAGTAGCTACCAGTGACTAAACCATTACCGTGTTGACAGTGCTGTTGATTTAACAAGAAAATTTTTTTGACAAAAAAATACTGCCGATTTAAGCCATTGAGACTGATTTAACTGAAACCTTAGTTGTCAAAGCTCAGTGTTTCGGAAGGCAATATTTTAAAGGCCTACAAACGATGCTTCAATACCAATCCTATATGCTCTCAATGTTAATAGATCTACTGCTATCTTTCATACCAGCTGCATATTTTTTTCGCAATGTAAATGAAGCTATAATATAATTGTCTTTTTTGTGGCAGGCTTCTTGCATGATATCATGTTTGGATATTTTTTATTTCCCCTGAGCTAATGCTCTGTTACATTCAAAGATAAGAAGTCAATAATTAGGACAAAACAACTCTCCTTCCTCCATCAACTCCTTACCAGATCAGATTAAGGATATTAACGATTTTAATATTTTTTAAGAGATCTTTGAAGACCCACGTTTTAACTGTTTACTTTACATGTCTTACTGTTTTTAATTCTTGTATAATATTTGTAAATATTTCGTCTTTATGTACATTTACGTTTTTAACAGGGTCTACCTGAAAAACAGTTTTACTGAATGTATACACCCTGTGTAAATATATTGAATAAATAAATAAATAAATGCTTCGGCCCTTCCCTGAACACAAATCAACATTGATGGGTAATTGGTAGAAACATGTCCGAGTTGATAAGTTCAAATCAAATCAAAATTGATTCTATTTTCTTATATATATGTATGTTAATCATTTCATTAGCTCATAAAGAAAATAAGTTAGACATTCTGCTCATTCAACTGAAGTTATCTATGCAAGTTCAGATCTGTTTCTTTTATGAACACTATTTCTGGATATCTCCATTACGTAAGAGAGATCATGTATTTAGGGGGGCAGTTCATCAGCGGATCAATGGGGCTCTTTCCCCCTTTTTTCCAGATCTTTGCCCAAATGTCAATTTGCTGGCCTGACACACAGGTTGTGATATTTTGCATGAACCTGATCAAACTGCAAAATGCATCAGTGAGTGGATTCTGTCATGCAGGTTAGCATCGCGAAATAGAGTAGAGGAGCTTGTTCAATAGTTGAGACAACTGTATTCATTTAGCCCTTGAGAAGAGCTTTAAAATGAGGGTAAGATGATGAAGATACGATGAGTAGAAGTGGGTGAACCAATGTGCAGGCATGAAAAGCAGCTGACAGTGGAGTGTGTGGATCGTTTTGGCGGGAAAAGCAACAGTGGCGCCAGCGCCTGTGTGAGCAACTTTTGAACTATGATTGACATTTTGAAGAAAAAACATTGCAGGGCCAAACCTGAACGTGGGTAACTTCAAAGCTGTCCCCCGAATAACTAAATGAATCAATTCACTTCTTTTATGCTGCGGAAATAAGGAGAAGAGTGAATGTGATGGACCTGACTCCTATATGGACCATTCTGTATCTGGATTTTTATCAGTGCACTCTTGAATAATGTAAACAAAGATGTAAACAAAGATAATTTTGTTTTGGGATTATAATATTGCACACCTTCTGATGACGTTGTGCAACAGCCAGGGGGAAAGGATCTTGGAGAAACTTCAAAATGGTAAATAAGGCAATTAGAGCTCTGACAATCATTAAAAGGTTATAAATACAAACAAATCATTAAATATGATGACAGAAAGTTTGTGTAATCCTTTCAGTTTCTCCAGACTTTTAAAAATTACAAAATTCAGGATTTTTTGTCACTCAAGCTCCATCTTGTGAGCATCCTGCATTCATCTTATTCTTCCTCTTAGCTAAAACAGATATTGTAAGAAATAATCATCTGCGCTTGGCTGAAGCATCGGCAGAAAAAAATCTATCTATCAGACTTAAATTATGTCTTGATTCTGGAACACCGTTGAACTTGAAATAATGAAAACTTCATCATTGTTCAATTGCCAAGTGCATGCCTCATGCCAGTGCCCAAGTCCAAGTCCAGTCTGCCACTCCAAATAGTGTAAATTCGCCCTTAATCGGGCCTGAAATAAGTGAAATTGCATTGTCGGTTTGCTCTACTGTCCACATCAAGCAAGATTTGGCACTCACCGGGTCTAGAAAACATCAAATACAATCATGATCACCACCATCACACGGAGCAAAGACGGCTAATTGATGATTCTCCCTGGACTCAGAATGTAGGAAACTATCCCACAATCCTTTGCGCTTAGGCTGGTTCCCAGGCTCCGGCTCCTGCCGGAGCCTGGACGCCATTTTTATTGTCGTGCATATAGTAGCGTTATGTGCACGATATGTCGTGCGTATAGACGGTTCGTTTGTTTACAAAATGGCCTCTGATGCCACTCCCAGCAGCAAACCTGCAAGTCCCAGACACAAATTTGGTAACTGTGTGCAAGATATCAGGCTGATTTTAGTGACAATCATACGAGATTTTAGCTTGAAACACCTTCTTTTAAACTGTCATTCTGTGAAAACGTTGCACCATATTTCTGACAGCTGTCACTGTCAGATCAGAATTAAACCAATCAACAATCTTCAATACACATAAATATTAGGGGCTTGTGGTCCTTGACAGCCAGATGACATGGCTCTGAATCAGCTAAAGTGAGCCTAGTCCGACTGAGGCTGACCGAGCAGCGTGCCCCGCTCAGCAAGAAGTCAGTTCGCACGGACTAAAGTGAGCCTTCAGCTTCAAACAGATGCATTATTGACAGCTCATTGCAATTCAAAGTAATAATTGACACCCCAGGTATGGCTATGGCCTATGCAATGTGAGCGGACCTGTCAAATTACATGAAATGTCAAAAAGGCATGCGAAAGATCACAAAGTATGAAGATTTTAAAAGATTAGAAAATCTGCCAGTGTCACATCTATAAAATTGACAATAAATTGGAGAAAGGAAAGAAAATTTTTTGACAGAAAGCCCCATTTTTGTCATGTGCTAAATAATGGTGTATTGACCCCTTAAATAGATCATATTATGTCCTATAGCTCTGATCTGCACTAAATTCTTTCATCAAAAAGGAAAGAAAATAATTACTGTAACTGTCTATTTTAAGGCAAGACAAAAGATGGTAACTTTGGAGAACAGGGCACAAGTCATCCAAAACATTTTTGAGGAACATGACAGTAAAAATGTTGAAGAACTAACAGCCCTCCAGCTACAGATCTTGTATTCAGATATAAGACTCGGTGGACTGAGCTTGCCTCAGGTAAATTTCTTGAATCTGACACTTAGAATTTTATACATTTATGAAATAGTATAGAAACTTGTGATTTTAAAAATCAAAGGGTAACAGCTCGGAGCTTTAATTTTTACTGACTGTAGTAAATGATCATACAGTGCTAAGAATTTACGTACCAACGTCTGAGACCATGTTAAAAGTGATAAAGGGAAATTTTCTTGCTGAATGAACTATCTACACATTTAAGCTTGGGGCCTAATCTATTATCATGTGGTGGAATGAGACAGATTTATTAAAGCATAATTTTTTCATTCACTATCATAACCTTGTTCACCCCTTGTGACATACTGTAAAAGTATACAGTGAGTCTGTAAATATATATACATTAATATGTTCTTAAAGCAGCCGTTTTATCTTGCAGATAGATGCTTCAATAGAATATGTGTGTGCAACAGACACATGTGTTCAGTCGGAACTGTTCGACCTATTGAAAGAAATGGATCGACGCTACTTCTTGCTCCAAGATTTACAATGGGAATTTTCAATGCTGGACACAAGCAAAACAGATTCCATATCGGAAGAGCAGGCAAGGTAAGTTAGATTGAGCACTGATGTCTTCTGCAATCCCTCGTGATGAAGAGATATTTCTTCCGAATAAAATGCACACATTGACAAGGATAACCAAACTTAAACTTATTCACATGTTTACAGATGGTTTGTACAGACAGTACATGGCAAGTTTTTCTCAAGGAAAAAGTGGGAAAACTTTTTGAAAAGTAGAGCAGTGCCAGGGTATGGAGTCACATTTCCTGAGATTGAGGTTATGTTATGCAACATCCCATCAGCTCAAGACTTGAAAGATGAAGGTGAAGAGGACAGGAAGGCACGAGAAGGTAAGATCAATGTTTGGACTACATTCGAGTGTTCTGACTTCAGTATCATTGCAAATCACACAGTAATACAAAAACTGCACTTAAATACCAACTTTATTACAACACATACAATACATTATACTTTCAAGCCGATTTAATTTAGATGTAAGATGAGTTGATTTTTAATTACTTAATCAATGGACCCATTATATATTTTTCTCACGAATGCAGAATTAGAAAGGAAGAGAGCCGAGGTTGAGAAACTAATGGAACTGGAGAAACAAAGAAGACAAAAGCAGAAAGAGCAAGAAAAGAAGCAGAACGATGCTGCCGAAAAACGTAGGAAGCAAGAACAAGATGCTCGACGCAAGCAAGAACAGGTGGGAGCAAAGATTGAAGTGAATCTTCATCTCTGGAGTCTGGTAGAATTATCATATTTTTGAAAGATTTTTTGCGTTTTAAATTTTTCTAGGCTGAAGAAGAAGCTGCAAGAAGGTCTAAGGTCGAGGAAGAAAAAAGAAGGAAGAAATTGGAAGAAGATGAAGGTCAGCCACAACAACTCATTGCAACTGTGTTAAATAAAAGTCTACAAAGATATTTTTTATAAGTTCCAAACGTACTATATTTTTTTTAATCGACACTAACTCAAGGATAAATTGCTGACGTCAAGGATGTATACTGAAAAGATAACCATTACCATTTAACTTTCACTTCTGATGCTTCTTTTTCAGAGAGAGGTAGACGTGAAGCAGAGGAAAGAAAACAGAAACTTGAAGAAGACAGGAAAAGGGAAGAAGAACAGAAAAGACTGGTACGATATCAAACACACATGTACCACTCTTCCTTAAGTATAACACAAACTTGAAATTGACAGCTTCCAAAGTAACTTAATTAATTTCTCGACAGGAATTCCTGGAGGCGCAAAGACTTCGAGAACTGGAAGAAAAACACAGAAAAGAAGAAGAAGAGAGGAAACTGAGGGAAGAAGCAGAGGCTAGACATGATGAAATCATTTTGAATGTAAGTTTCTCTCAAAATATCAAACTAAATTACCAAATTACAGCTAAACTACCTAGTTATTGAAAAGTAGAACAAACTGACAAACTGCATTTGCCTTTCTCTTTCAGAAAGCAATAGAAGATGAGAAACTCGCAAAACAAGCTGCGGAACAAGCAAAGAAGAAACTGCAAGAAGCTCAAGACAGTCGCGCCAAAGAAGAAGCAGAAGATGAACTGAGAGCGGCTGAATTGAGAGCTAAAGGTAGTAGACTTCAGTATTAAGATATCTTTTACATTAAGATTATCGATGAGAGATGTTAAAAGGCACACTCTTTGAAGAACACAAAATAAAGTAACAATGAGTGAATGTCTTTCTCTAGAAATAGGACATATTTGAGAACAGTCTTAAATATAAACTTCACATATTTTAGAGAACCACAACCAGAAAATTCGCTACAACCTGAAGATCGCAGTGAAGAACAGAGACCTGGATAATTTGCCAGCTTCAGTGGACGCTTTCAAGAAAGCGAAGTTACCAGATGACGACAAGGACTTGGCCAAAGCAGAGCGCATTCTGAAGGAAGCAATGGCAAAGAGATGTAAGTGTTAATTCAAGTAGTAGGTTCAAATGACACTGAAGTTGCAACATTCATTATTCTAAAACAATACTATTCCCATTTCAGCTCTGAACCAATCAATGAGTCGGAGGATTCTGAAAGAACTGGAATCAGCCATCAACTATGTGAAGAAGCAAGGACTTGAAATTCCTCTAGCAAAGGAAATGATTGAGGCAAATAAGGTAAAAAGATTGAGCAAGACCAATTAATTTGCTTTGTAGTAGGCAATTGGCAGATTTACGCTGAATAGTTCTTTGAAACCTTGACCAGTTTGCTCGTATGTAAAATTTCATGGCCAGTTATATTGTAGTGGAAATACTTGGATAGAGGTTAGTCATGAGACCTGGAATATCTTAATTAAGAGGACTGGGTCATGTGACCAAAAGTTTATACATTTATAAAGCCTTTGTTTTTCTTGGTGCAGGTATTATTGCAACTAAGAAGACTGGAGCGAATTAGAGCAGAGATCCTGGAACTGAAACAATCCACAGTAGCAGAAATAAGAAGTTACCAAAAACCTCCGCCAATTGTGCACACCGTCATGACGGCAACCTTTCTCATTCTGGGACACAAAGAGAGTGAAACAAAGGTCAGGAAAACTTTCATATCATTCTGGCAATGTTTATGATTTTGCAATTCTGGAAATCAAACATTAGACAAGTAAGACAACAAACTACATGCATTTTGCAGGATTGGAAGACTGTTCAAGCACTGGTCGGAAAAACGGGCAAAGAAGGACTGAAGAGACGCTGTCTTGAATGCGTACCAGAAAAGATCAACAAAGACGCATCTAACCGTGCAAAGGAGCTGTTCCACTCTTTTGGCTTAGAAGATGTGAGGGACGTGTCTGCAGGAGCTGCCACATTCTATGTTTGGGTGAGTCAATGAACTTTGTCGTAATTCAAAATTCAAAGAAACAAAAGAAGATGAGGAGGTCTTATTTGGGTTCTCAAATAGCTGCTTATAATTCACCATCCTTGTTAGTCTGTCAGTTGTTCTACAATATCTATGTTGTTACTCACCAATTGATATAGTTTCAAAATTCTTTCACCACCACTCATCATTTATGTCGCATAAATCAACTGTTAAATGAATATCCCACTAAAAAAAAACCTCACTTTATTCAATAGGGGACAACAATGATAGAAGAATTAGAGGCAATCTTAGCTGCGAAGGCCGCAGGGACTTACATAGCACCAGCCACAGATGATCAGAAACGTTCTCAGTCAAATGACAGAGGCAGGAAACCAGCACAGAGATCTACAACAAGGACCACATCCAAATCAGCTACAAGAACTCCGTCTAAATCCCCAGCGCCATCAAAGAAAATAACAACAGCAGCAGCTGCTTACAAATAATACAGTGGCAAATGTTTCATCATTATGGCGTCATGCTCACACAAGCATTAAATGAGCCTTCAATAAGGCTGAAATTTATGCACTATGATCTGATAGACGAAGGTATCTGTGATCTTTTTTATTTTTTTTTTCTGACTTTACAATTGATATGACCTCATTTATACATATATTTTTTCCATATATATATGTTTACATGTTGATACCCATTTGAGATCTGCAGTATTTATTCATGTTCTGTAATATACATCACAGTCTTCATTCACATGAAGCCATGAGATAACAGTCAAAATGTCCATTTGGGTAAAATATTAACTTATTAAGTATTGACAAATCTTTTGCAGAATTAATTCAGGTTTGCCAAAAAATCAGATTCCACAAACCAAGTATGTATACATGTAACAGCAGTCTGTGATATTTTTAAGCAAATAAAACATTCTTTAGTTTAAAACAGCAACTTAATTACAAACTTTTATTTTGTACAACAAAACTTATTCAACAAACGGGGAAACCGCATAACTTTAACAATTCCTAACCTCAATGGTGTTCAATCAAATATGAAGGTGAACTCTTCAGGTAGCTGGTTGCCAATGACTTGGGATAGCTGCTCAGTCTTCTGTTGTCCCTGAAAAAATCAAGACATTTTTTATAAATCTTCAGGTTTTTTAAATATTTATCTAGATTCACAAACCATAATGCTCATATCTGAGAAATTCAGTTATCTCTATGGGCAGATGATAGGCCTTGACATCCAGTATTTATGTGCTGACTCTGAGTAGTTTAAACAAATAGGACATATTTCCTAACACATTTCTTCAAAACACGAACACCATCAATGATTTCATCAATATAATCAGACTTTCAGAGAATCACAGAATCATTCTGAAAATTTACAACCCACAGCAATTCGTCCATCGATCCAAACATTATCTCAACAAATATCTTACCAATTTTTTGGAGATGTGCTTCTGTTTCAGGCGTAGTTTCTTGAGCAAGTTGAAGTACCTGCCCTGATGCTGTCTCATTTTCAGAATAAATGCATGGAAGCACAACCTGAAGTAGGAGAAGACTGCTTTTACTAATTTGCCTTATTGCAGTCTAATGGCTATACTGCATGGAGTAATGGAATAATTGTTAAAG
This sequence comes from Platynereis dumerilii, assembly GCA_026936325.1. Taxonomy (NCBI): domain Eukaryota; kingdom Metazoa; phylum Annelida; class Polychaeta; order Phyllodocida; family Nereididae; genus Platynereis; species Platynereis dumerilii. The sequence goes on from JAPTHN010000001.1 coordinate 161,716,341, forward strand.
TAAAGTAACATTTACTGACCATGACATTTCTTGCCTTGGCAGGAGCTTGGAATGATTGTTGATGACATGTTTCCCAACCTGTCTTCTGAGAAAGAAAGGCAGGTTGCTAATCATGTCTGAAAAGGCAAGTGTCATTCTTTACTTTATTTATCAACCCCCAACATGCTTCTCAGGGACCAAATTCTTATGTAGGACCAAATTCTTATGTATTGTCAAATGGACAAACAGTTGTCATATTTGATTCACTGAACAGCAAACATTCACACCTTTCCATACAGTACAGTGTACAATCCAAGTCCAATGCACATATAATATTAAAGTAATGTGTATATTTGATAGACCTTACCAACAAGGAACTTGACATTCATCCTGTTGTTCTGCAAAGACCTGAGACAGCTGTGGCATCGGAAAGCACACAACAGAAAAGCTTTCCACACATTCATCACTTGACAGTCCAAGCTGTTCACCTGTTCATTAAAAAAAATATTTCAATGGACTTAAGATATATAGCGCCTAATCTTTCAATCACACCTTGCCGCATTATAGATATGTGAAGTTTGAGGAAAGACACATGGTTACTAATTTTATTTAGGAAACAGAAATGTCAAATTGCAAAGGGACCATGTTTCTAGATTCAGATCAGATTGAGATGATTAATTTGTAGGTCATATACAATTTTGTAAACTGAAATTACCTCTGTCTAGTATCACATTACACACTTTTAATAATTTCTCATAATTTCTACATCAACTTACTTCAGGATCAAATAGAAGTGCAGCAAATTTTGGCCGCAGCGATCTGAAAACAAAGAAAGAAGAAAAATAGATATATCGTAAGTCCAGCCCTCTAAACCAGCTCTGGGCGCTCACAAGGATTGATTGAGGAGATGGTAGAGAGAGTGGGAGTCCTCAACATGTGACACATTTAACCCATGTGAGGGATCTTTCACTTGCCCAGTTAGACATTGATACAAGGAGCTGTCAAGTAAATGTCTTATCAGAATGTTAGCTATCCCAATAGAGTTTTGCTCATGAATGAAAACTTCGGGATCCCACCAGCATCCGGGGTTCGAACCCACGCAGGGAAGACAGGAAAGTTCTGCACTCATGTGACATCACAGATTAAAATCAAAACTTATGAGAGACAACCATATTTTTCCTCTTGTAAATTATACGATTCTTGTCTGAAACTAAACTTACTGTTGAAGTTTAATCTGCATATTTTTGCCTGGGCAAAGACCAGAGTTGAAGGTCATGGTGTCTTTGATTGCTGAAAACAAATTACAAAACGTCCAGTAACTCATGTGAGACACCAAAATATAATCCATAATGACCTTCAAGACACTACTGAGGATGGAAATCGACTTACACATGCCGGCATATCTCTCAGTTTGCATCTGAACCTCCAAAGTTTCCGTGTTGAACAACAAGCCACACCATGGAAAGAGGGCTGCAAGAAACATTTTTAATGAACAGCAACTACATTTTATATGTTAAATTTTAACAGAGAGTACAATTTATAACACTTTGTCCTGATGCATCTCCCAACATATCTCAGCTTCTGAACATCACAGTGACAATACATTAAACAATCTGTACTCTGTGTACAGCAGACATTTCTTAATTTCCTTATCACAATTTTATCACTATAACGACAATAATAATCGAAAAACTCCCATCTGAAAAAGCAGCATTTTTGTTCTCTCCGTGATTCTTTGACGCTACAAGAGAAATGTTGAACATGCTTCTGTGACATCACAGGAAGTCATGTGGGATAACAGCCCATTTCATACATGTCATATGTAAGTAGGCAAGACTGGATGAAACGTAATTACCATTTGAAGGCAGAACTTGCACATCAGACTCCTTGACCAGAAAGTTTGTGACGGATTTGGAGGGGTGAGTTTCACAGTTGTACTCAGGAATTCCTGAAATATAAATTGGAGAGCATAAAATGCTGAAATCACCAAAAAGTGATACTTATAATAGTACCATATCATCCCCTGGGCATATTTGAATTTTGCAAATATTAAACAAAGAAATAACCATTTAGCATAGTAGCCAGGAAGGTCTTGGCGGCATTTAGATCAGGAGTCACATAGAGAAAGTCATCCACTTGTCGCATCAACAAATCATCAGCGCCAATTTCCAGGTAGTTGCGCTCCATTTCAGAATAGTACAGAGAACATAGCAAGCTTGACAACACACATCCTTGGCTGATGCCTGTGCATTGTAGGAGCACATCTTGGCCAACCTAAAATGAAAAGACCTATGGAATGGGGCCATTGTAATTGACCAGAGAAAATACTTTGTATTAGTCATCAAATATGCAAATTGACAATAGCGTACAGGAGTATTTGTTGATGGATTTACCTGCACAACATTGTGTTTGAGATGCGCCTCAATCTTTTGCAGAAAATAGTCAGATTTCTCGAACTGAGTGTAAATCTGGAACATGCAAATCATTAAAAAAATTGTCACTTTTGGACATTAAAACAACAGTGCTTGATTCACCAAGTTTTCCATGGGCAAAGAATCAAACATTCATTGCAAGTCAACTCATGAGACCCCAGTTGTCTGGTTTATTCTGCTGAATAAGCAGCACGAGACACGCCCAGTGTTAGAAATCAGAGGAATTATTATTGTTTCACATATTATTCACCTGGTCCACAAAAACTGTGCTGTGCATCCCTGTTTCGACAATAATCTTGCATGCAAAATCCTTGAATCTCGGTTCAAGGTCATCTAAGGTCGTAACATCTTGCTTGTACATGGTCTTCAGACGGCCCCCACAAGCGTTTATGGTCGCATATCTTCTGACTTGGAAATTAGCTTCATCAGCCTATGAAAAGATATTAAAAGATACCAAAGCCTTATGGATTCGTACCAGTGAAATGACATGAGGTTTCACAGCATCAAGTGCTTCACTACACAGCAGCCACCAACTTAGCCCTACTAATAATTCATGAATCTATGTCATACCTTATTTCATATTTATAAATAAATTAGACACCATGAACTTACCTGTGGAAAGATGTCTCTCACGATGCTCATCATTTTCTCTTGGTCAATGGTATCATAACAATGTTGGATGTCGACTTTCACAAAGAAGAGCTTCCTGGAATAACACAAACAGGGTTCGAAATTAGCATGAATTTGATAGGAGTCAGTCGGACTCCTAGGTTTCAAATTTTGGGAGTCCGTCTGAAGATGTGGGAGTCCAAATATTTTAGTTAGTATTTGGATTAGCGGATTTTTTTGAAAATTTGATATATTATATTAAAGATTTCTATATCTTTGTTTTCCTAAAACATCAGTCTATTTAGTAACGCAATGAAAATAACTATTAGGTAAGACAAAAGATAGTAAAGAATTAGGGTGATCAGAAGTCTACACTTTAAACATGACATTCCAATACAAATTTGCATTCAGTTCCAGTCACCCAAGTATCCAATCCAATTGAGTAAGATCAATTAACCAATTCAAAATGGTGTGATTGTTTTTAGGATTGTTCTGGAAATGTCAAATTTGTATTGGAATGTCATGTTTAAAGTGCCATCCTGAAGTGCAATTAACTTTTATACCTTCAAATATGCTGAAATTCTTCATAACTGAGCTGTTAACTGTACAATGCAAGAAGCCTAAAGCCACCCACATATGACATACATAAATTGATGGCAGATTGTCTTCTCTGGAGAATTGTAAACCATTTCATATTTCTTCCAATTACAGCAATGATTGGATAGTGTAGACTTCTGATCACCCTAATTCTTTACTGCATTCAGAGCCACTTGCCATGAATTAATTGGCTGTAGAATCTTGGGAGTCGCACAGACTCCTCACATCTCAGCTAAAGGAGTCCATGGACAAATACAGCAGTCTTTAATTGTTTTCAGAAATTTTGGTAATAAATAGTTTGGTAATGAATTTGTATTTATAAGTCAACCCATACTCTGAAATCATTTTATGTCTATGAAATTCCCCTAATATTACATGAACTTGCAAATTTCATGTGCCTTCTAGTTGTTTTTACAATGTCTAGCTTGAAGTGACCAAAGAAGTCCAATCAGCCATTCACACCTCTGATGCTTGCTGAAATGTGATGATTGCAATTCAATTGATGACATATATCTACCCCTATCCTATAAGTTGATCCCAATTGAATTGGTGTTAATTGGATTGGATAATTGGGTGAGACTAGATGACTCAGTTGGCTGCATTGGGCTGTCAATTGCTATTATGCAAAGCTCCAAACTTCTGTGAATTTGGCTGCATTCATAGTTAAGGAGTCCCACGGACTCCTTACTTCTCATCTAAAGGGAGTCCGTTGACAAATAAAGGAGTCTCGGACTCACGGACTCCCGCTAATTTCGAACCCTGACAAATTACTGAATAAGCATTGGACTAAACATGAAACGTGCCAAGAAGGATGGAACACACTAGTCAACAGAATAGCTTTCAAAGATTTAGAATATTTTTTTATTTGAGTATTAAAGTGCTTACGAAATGTTTTTCTCTCTGCATTTCAGGACGTACGAATGCCACTTCTGATAAATGTCCTCCACTCCATTGATACTTGATTCTTTGAGGTTGTGTTGCTTCTTCTGCAAGTTAAACAAGATTTATTGACGAACAACCCAACTAGTAAAATATCAGGTTATATAATAAAGAAGAACTATTCTAGCTGAGGATGAAGACTTACCGTGAGGTACGACAGTGCCTGGAGAGCATCAGACAAGTGCATGTTAATGCTGCGCTTCTAAAAAAAAAGACAAATTTTACATATTTCTTCCGAACTTTTCTCTATAACATGAAAAAGACAACTAGATGCTACAAAGGCTATTCCCTTCAAATTTAAGAGAAATCCTCTATAAAGAAATCCTTCTAAAACTGACTTTGAACTTGCGAGCTGCCATATTCAGAATAGGACGGACTCCTGAGAGTTTTGGCAAAAATCTTAGACTGCAAAGGCCGAGACTCCTTCTGGTTTCAAGAAGCACCCTCTCCTGCAATTAGCACAAATGTATTAAACAGTAAATAAAATACTTTTCAATGCCTCCACAAAAAGAATTTTGAAATTTTCAAATGAGTATAAATTACTACCTCTGGGATGGATTGCAGCATCTTTCTCTCAAGGAGCTCTGCCAAAAGTGTTTCAATCATTAAAGTATTCAATATAGCCATCAAACTAATATAAACTTAAGCGCAAAAAGTATTTGAAACGAAATACATGCATGATAGAGCTAAATACCTTGTAAGCCCAGTTTGTGAATTTTCTTCCAAACAGACTTGCGATAATAGAACAACAAATTTCTGTAAGCTGCATTGTCGGTCACATAGAAGAATGACTGCAAGGAGAGGAGACAATGGATCTTTTGATAAACAAAACATTATTATAATACAAAAATCTAAATTATTCAAAGTGGCAGAGCAAGTATCACAGTACCGTGATGAAAGGTATCACAAGTTCGCTCAGAAGGTTGTTGATCAACGTGACATAAAAATATTCCTTTAGACGAGGATCCCTGATTTTCTTCAGCCATGGAACGTTCTTTAACTATGAATGAATAATGGTTATATCTAAGATTGTATTCATATGTACTAATAACTGTTTTGATAAAATCGCAAAACCCAAACCAGGCACTTACTGCAACACCATTGAGCAGCTCACCCTGGTACAACTTCTCAAACTTTCCCAATTTCACATAAGTCTCCACAACTGTTGAAATACAAGCATTGTTTATTATCATCAAATCACAATCACAATCTTAAAACCAAATTTGTGAATTTAAGCCATAAAGTCAATTCATCATTTAAAGAATCGGGAGATAGAGAGTGAGTGAGTTTGTGTTTTATGCCCCATCAGCACAGGTGTGGGCTATTTAGAGGCAACCAAGTGATAGAGAATCTGCATATTAATAATGCCTACCAGTGAGAAAACGCCTTTGATTCCGCTTGGTGCCAAACAGAGCTAAAGGAACAACTTTCAGGATGATGCGCCTCATAAATACAAACACCTACAAAACAGATTAATCAATGAAAACCACTTCTGTTCTACATGTAGCCCCCTACAAGGTTTTCAGATAAAAGTCAAGAGTCAATCCGATATAATGATGAAACTACATGGAGGTGGATGCCATGTTGTGGACTAAATGTTATTCAAGCAAACCAAGACAACAAAGGTGTTAAAAGTAGAACATACTTGTTTTGGAGTGTGAGTCCAAGAAATCATCTCTTTCAGAGCATCTTTATTTTTTGCTCTTTGGGTCTGGTTTCGCACTGGAAATTGTGCAAGAAGAGTAAGGAGTGAATTCAGAATCTCTTAAAACTGAAAAAGACTTCACAAATTGAGTTTTATAATATGTTTTATTTACCTGACTGAGTGGCAGTAGTTTTCTCTCTCAGTCCGACATTCAGTCCATTCAAAGGGCACTTAGCAGCGAGCAGGAAAGAATACTTGCAGTGTCTGTAAAATGATCAAAATATGAATTTTCCATGACAATTATAAAAAATTTCTTTTTCCAAAACCACAATTTTTTAAAAGAGTTTCCCTGACTTTCCATGACTGTGGGAACCCTGAACTCAAATCTAATCTTGAAAATTCTTGGTAAATATTTAAATCTTGTGGAAATATGAATAAAACAAGACAATTGACCTGTGTTTTTCTATCATTTCTAACATGATAGGCTGCAGACTTTTCAAAACCTCATCTTCCACTTTTTGATCACAATCTTCTGGTAAACTGACAGTCTTGGAACCTAAAAATGAATTCATTGTATAGTTGGTATACCCTCAGCATTTTTAAATGCAAAACAATAATACAACAAGTTCTGAAAACCCAAGCCTCTTTAGGATTATTCCATTGTAAGACTCCAGATTTTAAACAGACTCCCAGTTTTCAGAATAAATGTTCATTACAAATTTACAATACAATAAAATAATTGTATTTTGGCTTACGAAACCCTAAAAGTGGGTGACCCAGCTAATAGAGCTTGAATAAACATGTCACAGCACTACATATTATTTTAAATTTTCTCCAACAGGATATCTTGCCATCCTTGGTCCAAATCCCATAAATTTTATTAACAATGAACAACTTACTGAGCTGCAAATTACTCATGTTTTGTTTGACAACTTTCTCCGCCAAATGCATGGCCCCTTCTTGAGTTGGCAATGTGTCAGTTAGTAAATCTGAAGAAAAGTATGAAAACCAAAACTTCATGAAATTTGGCACTTCAACAGAAACCAATGTAGAGAATTTTGATCCATGTACACTAATGAACTTACATTTCTTGGATAGTTTTTCTCGCAAGTCTTTAACATAGAGTACACTGCGTTTCAATATTGGAGTGTGAAACCTGAAAAGACATGTCTATAATAAACATGAGGAAAACGATTAACTTGCCAATGTTGAACTGAAACAAATGTCATAAGTTGTACCAATCTAGATAATAAAGTTTAATCGTAGGAGTACTCACGTGAACAGACATCTTTTTCCACGAATGTCATTCGTCTGACCTGTGATTCTCTTCCGCCGATCTCTTCTTCGTCTTGACTTAGAGCGCTTTACAGTCACAACACCCTCATCTTGATTTATTTCTTTTCCTTGATGACTTGAAGTTTCAGAAGCATCCATTGGGCTATGCTCTGGTGAACTGTCCTCAAGAAATGCTAAAGCTTCATTGATATCGAGGCTCTCTTTATCAGGCGACACTCGTCTTTTTTTGCGTTCTCCATCAACTGAATCCTCACGTTTTCGCTTTCTTTGGCAAGCATCACTTTTCCCAGAATGTTGCCTGTCCTTAATCGTCTCTTGAAATGCACCACTGGGTTGGCCTTTAAACAAGCAGCTTTCAGCATTTACCTGGGCAACTTCTTTGTAAAGTGGTAGACCTACGCAGAAAGTATACACTGGATTAATTTTTCATATCTTGCTAATTTCTCTACTCGCAGAAATGCAATAATTGTGCGAGCGCAGTAATACTTGGCTTGCACTGATTATTAGAGCATGACAGTACACGAAAGGTTCTGAACTCCTGCCATCATCAGCATTCTACCGTCTCAACATCCTTCCAAACATTTCAATACTAACCAGTTACTTGAAGGTAATTGGATCCTGGCAGAGCCAAGAATACTGATCGTGTCTCAAGCAGATGCAACATCAACTCATCTCCAATGCTGTAAAGCAAATATATATTTAGAAAAACATAAATAATAATTTACTTGATACGTTTAAAAAGGTTATTTTTGTTAACTTCTTTCAAAATAAAAAATTATAATTTTACCGTGATAGCAGAAGCTTCCAAGGGGCAGTGGACAGTAAGCGGACACAGCTGTTAACTTGACTACTTTCAATCCCATAACTAATCGCCACATCTGACTTGGAGTTGTTTGTAGGCTGCAATCAAACTTCAATCATTTATTACTGCCGATGTCACAAAGATTGAATCATTCTTGATCCAATAATCATTACATAAGAGTAACACGACAGACATCGACGTTAAAAACATTTTCTAAAACTGACAGAAGAGTTAGAATAATTCAGAAATCTATCCTGAATAACTTAGATCCTGAATAAAATTTTTTTTTTCATAAAATCAAATATATCTGTATCTTGATTATGTTTTATTGTCTATTTAATTTAAATATTTATTATTTTTGACCTGTCCTGCAACACTGAACTCATAACCATGTAAAGTTTCACTCTGTGATTGAATAAAGTATATTGTATCGTATCGTATCGTATATATATCAATAGACCTACAGGTAAAGCCAATGAGCTACACACCTCACTAAATCCATAGGTTAGCAAGTTTTGGTTTCTTCCTTTGCTTTTGAGCAGTTTCTGAAACAAGAGACATCAACATACCTTTTAATTTTATTCACCTCTGGCTTAAGGTGACTCAAGCGTGGTACACTGCACATACTTCTGAGCAGCCTGGTTGCCTAGCAACATAGCGTCACCACTGCTACAGGCCCAAAAAAGTTGTGACGTTACCATTTTCTGCTCTCTTTTTTTTAACAGCATGGCAGCTAGTAATTTGCTATTTAAATGAGATCTAATGCAGCTAGAAGCATAATTATTTTTTTATTGAATGCAGTAACACCTACTCTATGCTAATTCAAAGTTTCAGCTTCTCGTCTTTATCAAAAGAATTTTCTCAACTAATTTCAGTCAACTGTGTCTAAAATTGTCTTTATTTCTTTAAATTGACATTGGCATAGTCATGGTACTGCAGTTAAAAAACGACTCGGTGAACTTTTTTTATTTTTGGACATTTGTTTGACAATAACCTGTTTATGATATATGCAAATTTTTAAAAAAATCTGTATGATCGTTTTCCTAAAATTTGATTACTGCCAAAATTGATGCATGCAAAATCTGCAATTAATTAGTGTGTTTGTGCCCTTTGAGCTCTTACAGAAAAAAGTATTTTAACCTTTTTCTTCAAATTTGTGGCAGATGTATTGGTTTACATCCATGGGAAGACATTTCTGACATTTTTGTGTGACAAATGCATGTAATGCTTTATTCTGTGGTACATAACCAAAAACTCAATTTATAACTTTTAAGCAGTCATCAGGCCAAACATGCTGTTGCCATGGCAACCAAACGAGTCGGTGAAATTTTTTTATTTTTCATTTTTAGCTCGTCTGTTTTCTTTGAAAACGAAGAGCTATTGTCGTCACTCGATCGTCCGCGTCGTCGTCGTCGTATTCGTTGTCCCGGTTAAGGTTTTTGTAAGTGTCCATTTGTGACCTTAGTTTTCCACTTAGAGTTATGAAATTTGGTACATGTATGGGACTATGGGTAGGGGAAGAGGGGGTGAAAAGTCACAGGGGTAAAAAGTCACAGGCCTTTTTGACCAACTTGCAGTGACCTAATTCTTAAGCTTAAATCATGATTTGGGACACTTTTATGAGAAGAAGGTATGCAGGGAATATGAAAATTATACTCATTGTGCAAAGTGGGTTTTTACCCACCTCATGCATTTTTGGTGTCCCAAACAGGTTTTATTGATTCTGAACTTTCTCTTTTAATGTCTGGTCACTGTGACATAGGAAGTTGTGCTAGTATTTCAAGGTCTTGTGGATAATTGTCATTCATGCTGTGAACCCATTTTTGGCCATTTGGTCACCAAGTTGCCATGATCATGTGTTGAATTTAAAAAACAGCTGAGGGGTGAAATGTCACACTGTGACATTTCACCCCAGCACTGTGATATTTTACCATAGGGTACCGGGGAAGTCAGTATTGTGAGCTAAGGAAAGTAAAATATTCCACACTAGAAGCTTTTAGCTCACAATCTTATCATCACTTATCATCAATAATACTGATGAGAGAGCATTACAGCAAAATTTCATTTCGCAAACTTTGGGCAATTTCTGATGCTGGCTTTACTGATGGTGCATTGTCATTGCATGCCGATAGCTTTTGAGGCTCACTATAAATTTCATGCACAAGGATGACTATCAAGTCTAGGTCTGCATATTACCTCATATAGTGTTGTATGTTCACAAAAATTGCATGTGACTTGTTACCCCATGGTTGTGACTTCTTGACCCTGACATGGGGTAAAAAGTCACAGCGGACTTTGCCTTAAATAATTGTGAACTGACTAAAGCCTATTTACAGCACAGCAGCTATCATGTGATACAACTATACTCAACTAAATACTGCATAATTGTGCCAAAGGTCATTCAGATCTAACAAACACCTGCTCTGTTCTGGGGCTTTTTCTGAATTTTGTGACTTCTGACCCCCGCCTCCCCTATGGATCGGGAGCATGTCAAGAAATCCAAGATGGCTGCCATTTTGTGGCGGCCATTTTGGCTGCCATCTTTCTTAATTCTTGAACTGCCCATTGCGACCTTAATATTTAACTTATAGTTATGAAATTTGGTACAGGTATGGGCCTCTGGATATGGATCGGGAACATGTCGAGAAATCCAAGATGGTGGCCATTTTGTGGCGGCCATTTTGGCATCCATCTTTCTTCGTTCTTGAACTGCCCATTGTAACCTTAATATTTCACTTACAGTTATGAAATTTGGTCCTGACATGGGCCTCTGGGTATGGATCGGGAACATGTCGAGAAATCCAAGATGGTGGCCATTTTGTGGCGGCCATTTTGGCATCCATCTTTCTTCGTTCTTGAACTGCCCATTGTAACCTTAATATTTCACTTACAGTTATGAAATTTGGTCCAGGCATGGGCCTCTGGGTATGGATCGGGAACATGTCGAGAAATCCAAGATGGCGGCCATTTTGTGGCGGCCATTTTGGCAGCCATCTTTCTTCATTCTTGAACTGCCCGTTGTGACCTTAATATTTCACTTACAGTTATGAAATTTGGTACAGGTATGGGCCTGTGGGTATGGATCAGGAACATGTTGATAAATCCACGATGGCGGCCATTTTGGCAGCCATCTTTCTTTATTTCTTGAACTGCCCATAGTGACCTCAATATTTAACTTAAAGTTATGAAATTTGGTACAGGTATGGGCCTGTGGGTATGGATCGGGAGCATGTTGGGAAGGCGAAGATGGCGACCATTTTGTGGTGGCCATGTTGGCATCCATCTTTCTTCATTTCTTGAACTGCCCATTGTGACCTCAATATTTCGCTTAGGCCTACAGTTATGAAATTTGGTACAGGTATAGGTCTCTGGGTATCTATCGGGCACATGTTGAGAAATCCAAGATGGTGGCCATTTTATGGCAATTTTGGCAGCCATCTTTCTTCTTGAACTGCCCATTGTGACCTTAATATTTCACTTACAGTTATGAAATTTGGTACAGTTATTGGCCTATTGGTATGGATCAGGAAAACATTGAGAAATCCAAGATTGTGGTCATTTTGGCAGCCATCTTTCTTCATTCTTGAACTGCCCACTGTAACCTTAAAACATCGCTTAGGGTTATGAAATTAGGTATTGGCCTGTGGGTGATAATTTGGCACACATTGATAGATTTCACATCAACAGACGAGCGTTGAAACCGCTTGCAGTTCTGGTTGGAATGTATGGGTCCCATAGACTACCTGTGCAAAATTTTAGAAAAATCTGTATGATCAAACTACCACGGTTGAGTCACCTTAAGGACACCTGACTCATGGGACAGATCAACGAGTCTTAGGACATAATGATTGTGCAGCACACCTACCCTAATCGTAATGTTGACAATCTCCTTTTGATGGCAGGTCTGGTTAAGGCTCTTCAAAACTTTCTGTCCAACTTTGCAACTTTGGCTTGTTCCAACCAAACAGGTCTCAAGCAAATGCAGGTAGCTAGACAGACAAAGAAAATCTCAACATTTCATTCTAAGTTGCAATATTTACCGGTAAAATATATTAATTGAATAGTTTGACAGTTGGTCTCTTTCACACTTCTAAGTTTCCAGAACAAAAAGTTTAATGGAATTGCAATAAAAGTGAAATATATTGCTGATGATATTGGTGTGACTCAGACTGAAATTCTGTGAACTGCAAACAGAATTTCCTCTCCTCTTATAATCATTACCTGGAGCTGTCATCTGGTTTTCTGACCTGGACGTGTCCAAAATGGCTCAAAAAGGACTCCAAGGTCTCCACCTCCTTGTAAGCGAATTTCAACAAGTCTTTCACTGCAAGAAAAATCATTAATCCACATGCCAGGCTTACAGCAAACACAATAAAGTCAAAATCCATAGGCCTAGGTCTACTTGGCACTATTTTGCAGCACTAAGACCTTGACCTTTTGGTAATTTTTCCTCCATAAGGCCACACATAATTGATTCTTAGCTTCGCGGACCCGCCGACACAATAGATTACCTGCCGATGGAAAAAAAAATAATAATTTTTTTTTGACATTATAAAAAAAATTCTTTTCACTTTTTTTTTGTCCTACCGACCGACCCTAGAAAAAGTGCCGTGAGACGAATCCGAGAAGCTAAAGATCAATTATGTGTGGCCTAAACTGTGGATTATAATTTCTTTCTGCAGTTTTCCAGTTCTGCAGCAATTCTGCGTGTAGCTGAATAAATCTCCAGTTCTGCAACAATTCTGCAGAATTCTGCAGGAAGATACAAAATTCAGTAGGAAGCTGCAGAATTTCACAAATTATGCAGCTTCCTACGGAATTCTGCAGTTCTATATTTTGGTGGTACTCTGTCATTACAGCATTTCTGAAAAGTTTCTGCGACAGAATCTGTAGTTCAGCAAGAGTTATGCAGCTTGGGAGGTTTCATGCACTACTGCAGGAAACTGCAGAATCTGCTGCAGGTAACTGCAGAATTCTGTAGAAAGCTGCAGAATTTCACAAATTCTGCCACAGGCTGCAGAATTCTGCAGTTTCTTTAAAAATTCTGCAGGACACTGCAGAATTCTGCAGCTCCGTGCAGGATTTCTGAACCTGCAATATTCAGACCTCTTTCACAAGACATTGCTGCTACCAAGGAAACAGAGGCGGGGGTGCTGGGGGGCACTGGAGGCATGTGCCCCCCCCAACGTTTGGGCTAAAAAATACATGAAATGCCCCCTTTTCTCCTTGAAATTACCGTAGACAAGGTGCCCCGGGGCCTGGTGCCCCCCCCCCCCACTTTTTGGAGCGTTCCGCCACCTCTGCAAGGATACGTTAATTTAATTTTTCATTTCTGATTTGAAGTTCTTTCATCCTGGGCAATGTGTAGGATAGCTTATCACTGGTACTGCAGTTAAATCTAGATATTTATATCCGGGCCTGCTAGCCCTGGAGTAAATTAAGCATGTATGAAATGCTCTTTTAATTACAACATACAAGAAGCACAGTGGGTGCCACCAGAAAAATTGTGTGTCCCCGAGTTGAGACCTGCAAGTTACACCACTGGTCCCAAGCTCGGACACTAACCACTAGACCCTAGAGTCACTCGGTGGTCAAATGGTCAGAATCACTGCACCATTATCAATTCTTTTGGTAAAAATTTTCTCCTGGTTTGTTGACTTTGCATACCATCATGTTTTGGGACTTACAAAAATGCACCATTTACGCAAATTTCCGCGAAGCCTGGCACGCCCTAACGTAAAGTAAAAAGTTCTGCCAAAGATTATTCAGCCTGCCGCATGTCTTTTATTAATTTAGAGAATTTCGTGCTATGACTGCTGCTTTTTTGCCATTTGTGTCCTGGGGGGGCTTCTTACTATATGTTTGTCTACACCTTTGCTCGGCTGAAAAGGGCTCTTCAAGGAGTCATTTTCCCTTGCTAAGGAGCTCTAAGGGTCCTAAAATGAGGTCTGAAATTCCCTAGATATAGTCCATCATTTCTAGAATCCAAAATTTCGTAAGAAATCCCTTTCGGAAGGCCGTATATTGCAATAAAAATATATCAATTTGTAGAAATTATTGAAATAATTACTTTTACATGAACTTCAATTAAGTTACAGAAAATTTATGCCTCTTCGAGTGTGAATTTTCCCAAGTTATTTAAAGGGTCCTTTTTTTGGGTTCACGGCACTCTGTTACTTGGTCTGGGTGCGAGACGCTCAACTGAGCACCCCCGTAATTTTTTGCGATGAGAACCCTCCCCCCCCCAGGATTTGTGTTGGTTCTTATATATATATATATGGGATATAGCCTAGGCTACTGGTTTTCCACAATATAGATCATGAATCAAGCCTTGAACCCAGCAATTGGCAGTACAATGAGCTAAGGGACCGTTCAGAATTTATGACTGGGGGGGGTGGGAGTTTTGGCCGAGGGGGTACTAACTTTTCACACGTGTTTCAAGAGGGGGGTTATTAATTTTTGACAAGACATCCAAGGGGGGGTAAGAAAATTTTACAAAACATACATCTAATAAAACACGCATACGGTACACTCAGTTTATTTACGCTTTTTTACACGCAAAAGTCCGCGAATCTGTGTGCACGATCATCCAAGTGGCACATCTGTGACATTATATGTGTGTATCGCTTTGTACGCCGAGGGGGGGGGGTTACTAAGCTGTACTAAAAATACGCATGATACCTAAGGGTGGGGTACTAAAAATCCGCATGTATCTCAAGGGGGGTATCAATTTTTGACGGGAAGTTCTGACAAAACTCCCACCCCCCCAGTCATAAATTCTGAATGGTCCCTAAAACTGAGCTAAACTTAATTGTTAATTACCCCTGGAAAAATAGGTAGTGGCTATACGCAGAGCCGGGCTCTGCCAATAGCCTCACCTGGCTATATGCAGAGCCGATCAGTTTTTAGATTAACTTTCCTTTTCATGGAGCCCGTGGATTGTATGGATGTGTAAATTTATTGTGTTTTGGATCTAAATAATTGAAATAAACATCATTTGTTGACACTGCATGTACTTTAAACTCTAGTTACGTTAATAAAGAAAATCACGGGGCACATAACTTGAGTTGTCAGAGCCGGCTCTGCATATAGACAGCTGTCTATTGGCAGAGCCGGGCTCTGCCAATAGGCAGGAATGGCTATGCACAGAGCCCGGCTCTGCCAATAGACAGGTCAGCCTATATTCACAGAGCCGGGCTCTGCAAATAGACATGTCTGCCTATTCACAGAGCCCGGCTCTGCAAATAGACGGTTGGCTATTGGCAGCTGAGAGCCCGGCTCTGTGAATAGACAGAAATGGCTATATGCAGAGCCAGGCTCTGCCAATAGACAGGTCAGCCTATTCACAGAGCCAGCCGGCTCTGCCAATAGACTGACTTCACTATTTGCAGAGCCGGGCTCAGCATATATCATGTATATCCTCGGAAAAATATATGTGCCGAAGTCGAGGGTTAGCTGCCGCGCAATGCACAAACTCTGCAAGTGCACAAACTCTGCAAGGCAAGGGCCAGTCTGAAGACAAGGGCCCATCCCTCCCTCCTCGGAGCCCAGGGAAAACAATAAACTACTACTAACTCTGCAAGTGCTCACGAACTCACTGACACAACTTGAACTTGTAGCAAGAACTTCCTGAGCACAATGCAACACAATAATCCGACAGAAATGCGCACAAGACCAACTTCAATAGCTACCATTACACACCTTTACTTGTCATTACAATTTAACAAGCACAAATCAAAATTTTCAGCTGATTCGTGCCCCTGCCATTCCTCAAAAAAAAGTTTATGTGTCACAAATTTTCCGCTAGGGGAATGAAGTACTATATCTTATGCGGTGCTGCCACCACCCCCTTCAGCTCCCTTCTCAACAGCTTCAAAGGGCAAGAGCAACACTGGCCAGCACTACCTGCTCATTGTATCTCAGCAGTTTGAAGAGAGCAATGAGCTGTAGGGTGCATCAGTTGCCCCCAACCTATTCTGATTTTGATGTCTATGTGATATTTTAGGAGGTTGGGTGTCCTGAGAATGTACACCAAATTTCAAGTTGAAATTCCAATGGGAACAGCCACCTCCAGAGCATTACTTATTTCAATGGTATTTCAATGAAGTTGAATTACAATATTTTGCAAAATTGTCATAACTCAAGAACCGATGGTCCGAGAGACTTGATAATGGACTCAAAATGTGCGCAATAAATAAGTTTGTATTCATTACAATTGCAACTTTGGTCCTGGGACCAATAGTTTTCAGAGAAAGATCAGAAAAACTAATTTTTTATTGAATAAGTATTTTCGGGTTGAAGCAGAAGTCAGACTGAATAAGATCCATCACCAGAAATGTACACTATGGATACATGAATCCTCTGTCAATGATCTGTGGTAGAAGTAATGCAGATAGGATCAATGTGCAATGGGCGGTGTCCAAATTTTAGTAAATACCCAATTTTGCATAATTTCCAAGTATATTGTGTTTTTGTCAAATAACGCAAAAACGGTTAGAGATAGGTGGATAGTTTCAATTAAAGTGAATATAAATATGGATAGTCCGCACATTTTGAGCCCAATGCCAAGTCTCTAGGCCAAGTGGTTCCTGAGATATTTAGATTTTTTAGGATTCTCCGATTTTATATAAAGATGAGCCTGGAGGTGGCTGTTCCCATCAAAATTTTGAGCTGAAATTTTTTTTCCATGCTTTTATTATCTAGCCTTCAAACATATCACATAGACTTCAACATCTGAATAGGTTAGGGGCAAATGATGCACCCTAATGAGCTGCAATATATTGAGAGTCTGAAACTTTGCGCAGAATTCCTTGCACAAGTGAGGAACATACCAGATTGCACCCCACAGGGGCTAATCCACAAAATGTCAGCGGGGGGGGGGGGGGGGGGGGGGGTCTATATATATAGATAGGCCTATTAAAATTACAACAATTTTTTTTTCTTTAAACCTACATGCCCAAGTAGGGGAAGGGGGTTGATAGCCAACAGGACGGTCAGGACCACTAAGGTCCCATATCAATGTCAAATTTTTAATAATAGAAGTGGATGTTCCAAAAACAATGAGATGTTGTGTTAAAAATTTATTTTTCTTCTAAAAACAAAATTTCATTGTTTACAATAAAACATATTTACATTTATAGATGAAACAGCAAGGCAAAAGTTTGACAAAATAAAGAATATGTTATCAGCAGAGTATATAGTCAGTATGTTATAAAATTTCAATTCATAGACAGACTAACAAAATTTGTCGAATGTAAGCTTCAATGGAAAATTGCCAGTTTCAGTCACTGGTTTGAAAATAATATAAAATTTGAGTAACAGGTTAGAAAAATAATATAAAATGCAGAGTATCCAAACTGAACAGAGAGAAATCACAGACAGTTCTATAAGATATATAGCTAGGCCTATACCAAGTACTACGGCGAGTAGGCCTGTTCAATAATTGAAAAAAATTGGAAAGATCTGAGTATATTTTCATCTGGAATAGGAGTAAAACACATTGTGAATAATCTTGAGTACATGTATAAAGATACAGGAGTATTGGCAATTCATGAAGTATTATAAGTAATTTATTACAATAACAGAGAGCAAAAGCTCAACCAAATCTTTGAACAATTTGAAATCAAATCTCAATTGCCAAAGCTATCCATGCTTATGAAGCAAGTAATTCTCTCGCAAACCTGACTACGAACAAGTACGATAAATTTTGATGAAATCTGAATTAATAATTCATGAAAGAATCCTCATTTTTCATTCAACAGGATTGACAATCAGGATATTTAACCACTGCAACATGGCAATTTAATGGATTTAAAGCTGGCTTGAAGCTCCTACTGGCCTTGTTACACCATATAGACACTGGCGAAACCAGATCAAGTGAGCATACACAATCATTATTCTACTGAATTTTCTAAAATAAAATATCATAATTTTGGAGTAGCATGAGTAGCCTATAGGCCTACAGTTGAAGGTAAATCTGATTTAATCTGCCACATCTAACTTAGTAGGCACCTTTTATAAACATAATGATCTTCATTAACTGGCCCTGTAATTACAACAGTTCATACATAATAATCACCTGGCAAAGAACAGACAATAATGTTATTCAATGTACTTGGCAATCATGGAGGCCGAACCTCACTGCAATTAAGCAGGCACATTTGAAGTCTCTATTCTGGATCCATTAATTAACAATATCTAAGCAGCTAAGGCTTCCTGGTTCAATGGACGGCATGCAATTACTAAACCGAGCAGAATTAATTAGCAACCAGAATCACACAAGCCTCAAGATTCTGTCCATAAGAAAAGCAACACAAACTGTACTATGTCTAAAATAATATAATTATAATGTCACAACATCAAGAGAATTTGACCAAACATTGGCAAACAATATACTATATAACATCCTCAAATGGTATTGAATGTTAATCAATTGAGTAAAGCCGGACCAACAACAGAATGATGTACAAAAATTAATAGAATGATACATGCACACAAACAAGGTCTTCAAAGTTACATGGCCCGATAGGCACAGCTCATTAATCACATGCAATAAATGGTCAGCAATACATTCAGAGATAAAAATCCTGAATGGATCAGCAAGGACAGGCAAAGTATACTATGCCAATGGTAGATACATGAATGATTTTATGACATCCATAAAAATATTTTGTACTAGGCTCAAAACAATCAGATCCATAACAAAGAGTATTTTTCTTTGACAGAGTCTAAAGTTTGTATTTACAAAAATGATTCTAAATATAGTTGAGCTGACAGTTTTCAGATTTCTGTGCCTAAGTATAAGTAGACCATTCATAATATATATATATGCCAGTACATAACAGTGTACCTTAAATCATACACATGTTAAAGCTTCAATGAGCTTAAAAGGTAACTATCAGTTTTACACGATTAAGTATGCAATTATTAAATACGTATATGGTTAAAATTTATGAACATGTTTTATCTAAAATATATCTGCAACTACGCATGCGTATAAACAATATTTTGGTTTAAATTCTGACATCATTTCAAATCAGACCAACTGAAGAATTTTTGCTGCAGGCGTAACAACGTAACATGTCTCCCACAGAGGTAAGAGCAAATAGCATACCGGCCTTATCATTTTAGGCCCAATGTCACTTTTATTATACCCATTAAGTTAATCAAAAATCAGATTTTCTTTGACACATTCAGAAATTCATATCATATATTCAAAGCAAAATATATACACTATGATACAATGCATAAATGCATTAAAAACTGATAACATTTATAAGTAAAATAAACAATACATATGCTCAGATTTTTTTATATGACATAAAAAGTTTCACTGCAGTTAGTAAAATGCTGGTTCACAAATTCCTGACAAATAAGGCTTGGATTTCCAATTCACAAGATCTTTCTTTGACGCGCCTAATTGTTGTTGTTGTGCTCAAAGTACATGAAATCCTGAAAAATAAAAATTACATCAGTCCGCAACATTAAGCAAAATCTAATAGATTACATTTATACTAAAGTTCATTCACATGCTACGCTTGAAGACTCTGCTTCTTAAAATTTGCTACTTCTCAGACGGTTAACAACACTAGCAATTGTGCAGCGTATGAATTACGTACATAAATTCTACATACGAAACTCACAAAAAAAGAGCCGATCCGTAGAACGTACGTACGTTTTCGTACGAATTTCGTGCAAATTCATAAAAATTTCACACAGGCACTTTTCACTTACTTTGGCCATTTTAGTTAGGGTTGGGTTCGATGCATCGATGCATCGATGTATCGTCGTCATCATGGGGGCAATACTAGTATTGTGAACATCTGGCATCGTCAAAAAAGAAACAATACCAACATCGCCAGAATTTGCGATGTTTTGTAATCGCCATACTAACATCACGATACTTTATAACCTCCGAAAAAACTATTTTTCATGCCTGCCAAACTTTATTTGGTAGTTCTGGACAGAAAAAACGAAGTTAACTGGCCTGTTTTCTGCATTGTTGACATTTTTATCTAGTGGTTTTGCCCGCGATGCAACCCACTTTTGGCGCCATAGCCTCCTGGTGGAAAGCACAGTTACAAACATAGAGAGCACAGCAGCCGCCCAGCACTTTCAAAGAGTGAGACTGACATGACTTGAAGTATCGGGATACTTATTGTATCGTGAGTCAGTATCGTGATACTGTATTGCATTGCATGATGCTGACATGATAAGTATCGTGGGAGTATTGAATCCCAGGTATAGTATCGTGATAAGTATTGGATCCCCAAACCCCAGGCAATACCCAACCCTAATTTTAGTGCAATATGGTTATCATAAACGGTTTAAGATTAGACCTTGTATTGGTGTACATGTGAAAAAAAATTCGTAAAAAAATCAAGTTAATGCCCCAAAAACGAACTTTCTACGTATGAAATCCATACGAAAATTTACGTATGTTTTACGTACGTAAATTTTCGTACGTAATTCATACGTGAAAACAACTGAATCACATACGAAATACGCAAGAAAGAGCAACATACGTTTTACGTACGCTGCAAAATTGGCCATGAAGTTTACTGTAAATTTACCGAAATATACTGAGGTACACTGATCACAATAAATATAAGGACAATAACAGATACAAAGTTGTGTATCAAAGCCATGAATTAGAGGCACATTCTTATTAAATTACAGGACCAAAAATTTAATAATTTCCAAACCAAATGAGATGTACATATACATTCAGCAAAAAAATACAATGTGTTTTACGCCTCTGCAGCACCTTAATGGGCTACATCGAGCAATCAAATACAATGTACTTACAATTAAGAATACAGCACCGAATAGCGTGGCTTTCATCTTAACATCCATATCTTGAGGGACTGAAAAGGAAAACTCAAATAAATGCCAACATCCACAATATTGAAAGCAGCATACTGGGTTACGTTTAATAAGTGCTGAAGTTCTTATTTAGGGTCTACCTAATTTTATAAGCACACTTCTAAAGGGGTACTGAATAAAAACAGATCCGCACAAATCTGAATAAATCATTATACTTGCAAAACAAATATCCCTTTATTATTTCAAAACATATATCCGTTTAATACAATAATTAATACAATAAATAAACTTATTTTTGTTAATCGATACATTAACATGATCTCATACATCTATATCTATAACAGTTAACTTACATGATACAGAGAATGTGTCAGAATCTGTGAAGTATTCGCTGATTGCTCCAGTCCACTGCTTCGAGACTTTTCCAATTTCCTGTGTGCCATCTGCGCTCATCACCTGAAGAAAACAGTTTCAGTGAGAATCTGGATTTTTAATATAAATCAGTTAATTGGACAGAGATACTGCATTGGAGTCTATGCTTGCAAAGGAAAGATCCCACATATTGGGTAACTGACACTGCAACATGTTGTGGACTTCTGTCTTTCCTGTCTCATCAATCAATCCTCAATCAAGAACTTCCTAAGAGAGCTGCAGTGCTGCAACATTGTCCATACCCAATTACCTATACTGCCTGCTTCATCAAATTTCGTCAAAAGAAACCTTTATTTCATTATATCATTATTTTATTAGTAGGTGTGACTGGACATTCTTTGATCAGCAAGTTGGCATCAACAAGCGTTTGAAAAAATAAAATCCAAGATGTTGGCAGCTTTCATTACTAAGTACTGGTCATTGACAGGTTTCAAAAGAGTATTGTTTCACATACAAACAGCAAAAGGCACTCAATACATATATATATATTAGCCATAAATTATATATATATATATTAATATTTCCACAACTTCAGCACAAACACAGCGAGGTCACTTCAGTAATCCAAGCATTATTTATAAATTATGTCACAGAATATTGTAAACTAATATCATCCAGGCTGATTAACCGACAGGTGCTCTGACCTTGAACGCTACAAATTTCCTCAAAATAAATCATACTAGCTTAAAGACTTAGTGATCAAACTAATTAAAAGTCCCAACTAATCAATAAATGTATCTTACTGGTCTACCAAATAACCTAGGCTATGCAACCACAAGTCAGTTTGTTACCAACAATCTAATTTCTTAAGCTTAAACCCACAAGGTTTTGTTGCATAATAAATATCGGCCATAAAGGGACTTATGAAAATCAAATCAATCTGTCCATTTAATTACCTGCTATTAAACATGTTTTGTTGACTGTCACAATGCTGCCCCAACACTATCAAATGAATTTCTTTTGATAATGGTGATTAGTTGGACCAAGAAAAGACCCATATATATATAAATGTATTATTGGTTTCCTTGGCACTATAGTCCCTGTAATTTTTCTCAATGTTCGACTGAAATTCCTCTTGAATACATAAAAATATGAATATCTAAAACACAGGACTGCCATCAGAAATAATTGAATTAAAGTTTGTTTACTGAGGCACTCTGAATAATGTCAATATTTACTGCTCAACATATCTACAAGGATTGAAAATATTCATAAAGTAATGAAAATGATGTACAACCACAGTTGACATTAAAATTTCATTTGATAACTTACGGGGAACTCCACATCTCCACAACAAGGAGCATTGCACACGCAGCATGGGCCAGTGATGGACGCAATTTTTTCATGGTTTGCATCTCTGATGCTGTAATGAGGTTTCCATCCACTCTGCCTGTTCAAATAAAACACACAATTAAAATCAAACAGACCATCAAAACTCATTGCATGAGTTCTAAACCCAGGAGATCAAGGTCATATTTACACTTGACAATTATGCAAACACTCGAAGGTTGATTGTTTGTTTGTAAATTTATTAATAGGGTGCGTCATTTTATTTCAAGTTCAACAAAATTATGTTACTCTCAGCAGTGAATACTATATAGTCACTGTGCATCATCATAACTTATTCACAGGGGCTTTGAAGACAAATGCATTGTCAATTGACATGAAACGGAGAAAAGGTAATAATTAGATTTAAGGAAATTAGCTCTATCTGTTGCAAAGGAAACCGGATGTAATCATTTATTTCGAGCATACAACATCCCAAAATATTTTTTTCCAAATTAACATAACATTGTTAAGAACTCCACCCGTTAGTAATAATTAATTCAAACAATGTGCCCCCCCCCCAAAGGCCTATCTAATGGATGCCCCCTGATATAGCCATTATGAGATTGAAATTGAGATCAGTCTGACAGCTCTTTCTCAAATTGGTGATACAGAAGAGGCAATATATATATTTGCAATATATTGCATTTTCTGTTGAGCAGTAGCAGTTGTTGATTAAACCAATCCTGTTGCTCCGAGACGGAGTTCACTCTCCCAATAAGCAAACAACATATGACAAATATTGAACACCATTATTGCCCAGTCAACTGTGTCTACAGCTGCATTGTGTCAACACACCTTTTTCCTAATCAATACATGACCCTTCTTTGCGTAACAGCACCGAACAAAAAGTCGGTGAGTGAAATAGGTTCTCATAATTTCTCAAGAGCAAAAAAAACATTCTTCACCAGCCTCACAAGAGTTCTTTTTCTACACTCTAGATGCAAGTTAAGTTTGAACAAACAGGAAAAAGTTATCATTTATTGCACCAACAGAGAAAGTCAGCAAACCACTCAAAACACAATCCAGCATTATTTCCAAAAGATTGTTGTAAAAAGGCAATTATTCTTCACTTATCAGCATAGTTATGGAGCTCATGAGGAGAAAGTTACGGCTTCTATAAATTCAGTGCAAACACTAAAGCTATAAAGGTCAAAGGGAATCACGAACATGTGCAGTTTTTCATAAGTACTGTTTCAAAAACACCAAATCTGTACTATTGAGAATATTGACAAATTTAAGTTCACAGCAACAAAGATCATACTTTTAAAGGCTATAGCGTAACTCATGCCCATACGATATATATGAACAAACATGTTTTTTTTTCAAAGCCACAATATATATTCAAACACAATACAAAATAGACATATATATCTATGAGCATTTGAATAGACTTTTTCACTTACTCCTGTCTGACATATCCTATAACCTGGCCTGGAGGTGCTTCCACTTGTAATTCAAAGGCACAGCAGTCAGCATTGGCACACCAGCAGCATCCTGCACAGCACTTGAATTCCCTCTTCACTGATATCACTTCCTGCAAATCAATTCACCAAATCAGCTCAAATCTTTAGGCGACAAATAATTGATTCTTAGCTTCGCAGACCCGCCGACACAATAGTTTTTCTGCTGACGAAATTTTATCAAATTGACATTATAAAAAATTTAGATTTCACCTTTTTTTTTGTGCTACCGACCGGCCCAACAAAAAGTGCCTTGAGAAGATCCGAGAAGCTAAGATCAATTATGTGTGGCCTTACTGTTACATATCAATGCATGCAAAGTGACTATCTGTATCTGCATCTTGCATGGGATTCGAGGGATCACAGACATTTTTTAGAGTTTGCCCCACAGTGAATTTCGGGCTTTCATACTTTTAGGACACCCTAGGCTGGTCTAGATCATAGCCAACATTCTAGATACAAATTGCTAGACTTTCCTGAAACATGGGAAATGTTAGCTGATGTGTCATAAGACTAATATACAAGTTTAGAATCAGTAGTTCTTCCTTGTAATGGCAAATTATGATGTCTAAAAATCCCATGCATTCAGATTTCATTTACCAAAGAACATTTTGGTATTGTATCTATATATTACATATATATTTAGGCCTAGTGTGCATTCAAGTGCGAAGGTTTGGACCTGAATGTGGGAAGCCAAATTTACATCTGTTTGACATGTACATGGACAGTATGGTAACTGGAGTTGTAGCAGATTTATTTCTTGTCCATCAAAGCTCAACATATAACAGATAGCAATATTTTATATTCAACTAGAGGTAGTGTGGAGATTGAATGGATCGCCTATGCTGTCCCACAGGGACTAAATGATCGCCTGTGTTCCATATAAATACGCAAGCCAAAACGTTGTTTCGCGAATTTGATTGGGCAATACTTCACCAAGTTCACAAATACTAATGAAATAATCCATCTCTGAACCCCACTCCCCGGGGTGTGCCCCCCACGTCCCGGGGGGTGTGCCCCCTCTCTCAGGGGGTGTGCCCCAATTCCCCGGGGGTGTGCCCCCACTCCCCGGGGGTGTGCCCCCACTCCCCGGGGGTGTGCCCCCACTCCTCGGGGGTGTGCCCCAACTCCCCGGGGATGTGGCCCCATGTCCGGGGTGTGTCCCCGAGGGGGTGCCCCCACGTCCCCGGGGGGGTGCCCCCACATCCCTGGGGGGGGGTGTCCCCAGGGTGTGCTAGATATTAAATGGTTGCCCCCTTGGTTCATTCATCCATGTACTTTTGTTATCTAGGCAACTTAGTAGATATTAAATGATTGCCCTCTGATTCTTAGTAGATATTAAATGGTCGCCCCTTATCCTATCTATCTATCTATCTATCTATCTATCTATCTATCTATCTATCTATCTATCTATCTATCTATCTATCATCATTGCTTAGTAGATATTAAATGGTTGCCCCCTTGGTTCATTCATACATGTACTTTTGTTACTTAGTAGATATTAAATGGTTGCCCCCTGATTCTTAGTAGATATTAAATGGTCGCTCCCTTATCCTTATCCTATCTATTGCCATCACTGACTGCTATCACTGACTTCCATCATTGATTGCCATGGAGTCATTGGAGTGCATACTGCAGAATAGGAGACGTTTTTGATTGATGACGAACGGAAGTCAACCGGACCGCTCGAGGACCCCATCCCAAAAAAATCGAAAATGCCCGCGGACGGAAGTCAACCGGACCGCTGGAGTACTAAGATCCTACCACAATCGAAAACGGCCGGTCCACGATTCTACGCACGACGAGGTGCGGACAGGTTCGAAACATATATCGCCCTATAGATCTAAAGATCTATGGCGATCAATTATATGCCAAATGAAAAACAATATACCAAACACTAGCAAGAAATTATTCTTGTATGTAAAAAACTTGCTTCAGTGAACAAGTAGTGGACATGCAAAGACACTTCATAGACAATTTTCTTTGCATTAGAATACCAATAAATAAACATAAATTTTCAGATATACCTGATATGACATATACATCAATCACAACAGATACATGTCAATAACCTTCATATACTTCTTGGCCTACTCCTAACAATTATACAAATATTTTTCCTTTTGTTCTTCTTACCTTTCCATAATTATCCGTTATATGAATAGTAAAGCCTCGACCTGGGCCGCAGCATAATCTCATACACAAGTCTGTCTCTGAGAACAAAAAATATATTTTCCAAAGATTAATTTTTGCATATAAATTCTGGCATAATCTCATTACCACATTAGTTGTCAAATACAGGTACAGTTTATCTCGAACAGGTGCTAATTGGCAGAATCAGATCACTGCAATCAATATATCAATAAACGCCCAACATTATCCTATTTTTCTCTAGATTGAGCGGAGGAAAACATTATCTGCTGGACTGGCTGTTGCTTATTCATGTGAAAGTGGTTTCTTTTTAAGAAAACTGATTCTGGCACAGAGCCAATAAAAGCAAAACTGTGTTAAATAGCTTGCATATAAATCTGTTTTTGGGCTATCATTAACTTTCAGTTGGTATTGTGATCACAAATAGGATCAGGTTGACATCGTCTAACAAAAATCTGAAACTCATTTTTGTTCTATGAAACAAATATTTTTTAAAAGAAATAGAAGACTAACCTTACTTGTAACTTTTTAAAAATCTATTAAACCTACTCAAATAAGGAAAACTACGCTCGATAAACGGGCTCAAAGCATGGAATAAGGGACTAAAATAATACGATCCATGTTGGCAGAAATTAGGAAGTGAAATAAAATACACATCCTTTTAGTCTATCACAATGAATTGTACAATAGCTAATTATTACTTTTTAATTGGATCACAATTTCATATTTATATTATGAAAGATGATTAACAGGATTTATTTTAATATTAACACAGAGAATCACTCTGTATTCTACTATTAGTTACTTTTTTTTGGAAGTGAATCCAGTTATCTCTAATCATATAGCAGATCACCTGATCAGTGAGCTCATTTTACAAATTACAGAATTATTTTGTGAGATTGACAATGATTGGATCATGACGCATGTTGTTCAACTTTCATTTACCACAACCGGTCAGCCTGATAAAAACCTCCAACTCAATATATAGGATACAATGTCATAGCAACTCATCCGAAACAGAGCAGTGTGCCACCAGCAAAATGAGTCCATTAAGCGGCCTGGCCTTTTGCTATTTATACAGCATATACATAAACAACATGATATATTTAGATGATCTATAAATAATACATAAAAGATTGTCAATCACTCACCTTCCCCGGCATAGTAAACCTGCTGGCCCATTGTGTTGAATACTCTGTACTTGTTGTTTGTCTCCCATCCAGTGAAAACTGAAATCATAAGGGTAAAATAACTAAAAGGACTTTCATATCCATGAGGGAGTGAGTTTGTTTTATGCCCCATCAGCACCAGTGTGGACTATTTAGAGGCACCTTTTCATATCAAAGAATATATAAATTACATATCCTAAAGTAATAGGACTCCAGATCCACTAAAGATGCCATACATCTGTCTATCTGTGTTGCTTAACGTCCAATATATTTATGCACTTTCACAGCATATTAGGACCGGAGAAGGACACAGCAATGAGGTGAATGATGGTTGAAATAGAAGTCCAACATTAAGTCCAGGGGACCTGGCAAGGTGTATAAGGACAGAACGCAAGTGGTCCAGATGAGGGGACTCCTCAGGTGCGAAAAAATTTATTAAGGCAGATGAATTTCAAAAATTACCTTCTAATAATTCGATGATCTGTTTGATAATGAGCTGGTTCACTTGAGTGAGGTATTCCAAGCCAGGGGGTACACCAGGGATTGATTGTGCGATGGGGGCCATTTGGACCTGTTGACCAGGAGGGCCTGGGGGCTGACCATAGGCCGTAGGAGGTTGACCGTATCCTTGTGGCGGTTGTCCGTATCCCTGAGGGGGCTGGCCGTATCCCTGTGGTGGTTGTCCGTATCCTGCTCCATTTTCCTTTCCTCCTGGTTGATCTGTTACTGGTCCCTGCATCTTTCTTTCAGCTGTCTATGCCCTGCAATAACAAAGGACTCATTAACTATGCATGTCAGTTAGTAATATGATTTATAATTCACTCATCTGTCATCCAATTTTTAGTCTTCTCTTTTACTTTACCAATATAGTCCTACTTTTACTGTTTTGTGGAAATTTCCATTGTACTCTTGTCTTTTAGATTCTTTTCCATTCTTTGAAAAGGGATGAGCAATGAGCTACGATTGATTAGTCATTCCGTTAATTTCCTGAAAAACACAAGGTCACAGACCTATACTTCCTCAATGGTTTGAGTGTGAAGTCCATACAGCGGACTTAGTACTCAATAGTACTGAGAATCCCTCATGCCACATGTATACAATGTAACATTAGCAACTCTGGCATAGACGTTTTACTAGTGTCACTCACAAAAAGAAAAATAAATAGGTCTCAATCCGAGTAGAAAAACTTAAATTCTCAATCGCATGACAAGGTTAAATGGCTTAGCTTGTTAAGTTTAATGCGGAATAAGCCAACCTATAGACCTGTTAACTGGGATCAATAATGTACTCAACTTCGGAAGAATGAATTTCATGCATGAAGTGACATGACGATGGTTAATCACAACACTGAACATGCTGAAGATTACATACATGTGCAACCTAGCAATTTTCAAGGGCATGACCAGCATAGTAACTCATACTATAGCCAACACAGTCATAGTCTGACAAAACATGACAATGACAAGCTGAAAGACAGGTAGAGAGCCCAACACAGAGCAAACAGGTGGAGAACTTTATACATAGCAAGGGGAGTCAATGCATTACCAAGATCTTGGTAATACAGTTGTACGTCATCTGCTGATTATTGTGCAATACATAAAGTGCTGTGCATCAGCAGATGAACCTTGCACAACATTAACATGAGATTACTTTGCTCAGCTGCTGTCATATCATGTGCCAAAACCTAATTTCTAGAAGATAACTTACCCTGGTTTATGAGTCTATCAATCAACCTAATATTTCAATAATTCCAGTGTTTGCACACAATAATAAAGTATTTCCTTCACACAGATAATTATTTACAATTTCCACTCATCATGAATGAAATATAATCACTCCGATTTCTGTCAGTGTGATATAGTAATTGACAATGCTTCATCTAGTTTTTACGACATATTTGGATGCCTCTCCTGCAAATAGTATAAATCACAATGACCTAATGACTCACTTTAAGTAATGCTTCTGTATAAATATACTCTGACTGAACAACAAGAGTGTTGGAAGTGCCATACTGCTATTGATGCACCCACTTGCCTTTAACAAAGCTCCATGACAAATTTACAATGAGAATTCAAAGTAATGATGTTAATTAAGCCCTAAATAACGCTGAAATTAAAGTATGATCAAGTTTTGGTGTATGAAATCACACTTATCCCGGTGGAACTTGGATTCTGCTGCTGCATGTCAGCAAGTTGTGTTGTGACAAAAGAGATAATTCTAAAATTCAAAGAAGTCGCACATCCTGCCTGTTACCTGGTTACACAGACACTATATTTGCAGTTACCAGTCTTACTAGAAATAACATCTTTGGTCTCATGATGGTTATAGCCTTGACTTGCGGCCATTAACAATATACAGGTAGTTCTCATGGCTAATGTGTCCTGACACACCCAAATATATGCCTGAACCTCCACACAAAACAGATGCTGTATTGACAGATAATTCATTGACATGGCAATGGCAATATGATAACATTCGTATCCAATAGCATACTTGACGTACTGCAGACAGCAGCATAATACTAGTATCTCACAATATTATTCATGGTCTTTACAAGTTTACAACACTAATCAAATCAAGTAATAAATGGTGATAGGCCGAGTACTGAAAATATTTGCACTCTATTTTTCAGTAGCACTTCAATGAGAAGTGTCATCATGAAAAAGAACATGAATTACATGAAGTTGGCGTACGTTCACCGGCTGTTGCAATATTATTTCATCACATCATTGTGAAATACATTAAAATTTAGCAGGTAAACTGGAACCCATATCATAGTATATTTTTGCATCAAGAAACAAGATAAAATTTCAATTACGTGTTTGACACATGGACTGAATGACAACTGACCAGACTACGTCAAGATGACATGGTGAAGCAGGAACATACTAATTGGGTCTTGTTACAATCCTCAGCTGTGCTTAGTAACTGAACAATGGATGGATGGATGATTGGGCCTTACGTCCTTAATATATGCACTTGGTAGGCTAATTAGGAAAGGGGGAGGACACAACAATTAAAGGATGATTGAAACAGCCATCAAACATTGTTCCAGGTGACCCGGGAAGATCTGGATTCGAACCCTGGACTAAGCGATTGGCAGTCAAGCATGCCACGATTGAGTCCAGACACAAATCATTTCTGAGTTAACCCTCCCAATGTAAAACTGAACTAAAAGAAATAATTATTTAGGAGAAAATCTCTTTTAAACTCTTCCCATTGATGCTTAGTTGCTCGCACCAACCAGCCATCACATTTAATGGATCTATGGTTTAAAATAAGGCTTGTAGCACAGGAACGTGTACACTCACTTTCGGTTTGCTTCTAGAGCTTATACGTTTTTGAATATTTATTCTTAATTGTTGCAACTTGCATAAGGTGATAGCTTGTTTTTCAACGGACAATTTGATATATAGTTCGTAAAGGGTCCCATTGTTTTGTGGATCCCACAAGGCAATTTTAGAGTAAAACAAGAATCCATGGATTCAAAACCGGCCTTTGGTGATTATATATTAGGGATTGAAATCATGAACAGGGGGATTTATATATTATTACGTGGATTGTTTTGTATTAAGCAGTTATTGCCAGACTGATAGTGTTTGCTGCAAGCCATAAAAACTTTGTGGGGAACCTCTTAGCAAATGCCTATACCATATTTCAGAATTGTAAGTGAACTACTTAAGTCACAGTGGGCACTTCAAAATATGGTGTCCATTTCGGCAGCCATCTTGGAAATTTTCTCATAATTTATGAGGGAACCCCTAAGCAAATCCCCAAACCAAATAATAAAGTCTAAGTGAAATACTAAAGTCACAGTGGGCAATTCAGAACATCCATTTTGGCAGCCACCTTGGATTTTTCCAAAAATTTTGAGGGGAACCCCTAAGTAAATCCCTGTACAAGGTTCATAAATGTAAGTGAAATACCAAAGTCACAGTGGGTATTTTAAAATATGGTGGTCATTTTGGCAGCCATCTTTGATTTTTCCAAATTTTTTTAAGGGAACCCCAAAGTGAATCCCTGTACCAAGTATCATAAATCTAAGGAAATACTAAGGTCACAGTGGGATATTCGAAATATGGCGGCCATTTTGGCAGCCATCTTGGGTTTTTCCAAAAGATTTTGACGGAGACCCTAAAGTGAATCCCTATCCCAAATTTCATAAATCTAAGTGAAATACTAACAGCCTTAAAACTCGCTCTGACCTTTCACAAGGCATGTGGGCCGGTAAAAACTGGTTTACAGGACCGCCAGAATTTTTACAGGCCCGTTTATTTGTGGTGTCAAGCGTCTTTTTGCAACCTTTTCTGCAGACTACAATTAAAACACCACTTTAGTTTACAGTCTGTAAAACTGATATCCAAACAGAGTGGGCTGTTGCACTGTGAAAATGGCACTTCGTGAATCATCATATTGATGATTTGTCACGATAATTTTACTCTTAAGATCAGTCACACGACAAATCAAATAGCCTTCTATTCATCATGACTAATCAAACAGCCTCTATGTTTCCTATGGATGTTAAATTTGGGAAGATGACACTTCATCAGTTATTATGACTCACAGTCACAGAGTGCCAAAATCTGTGGGAAGCAACACTCATTTTATGCATATCAAATTTACAGGCTGTAATGATAAAGTTTGTCAAAGTATACTGTCAGAATGAGAAATGCACTGAGGAAGGCCCTGGTCTCTTGGGGGAGTTTAGTGGATGGGTGTTGATAGACATTCATTGCTTGCAGGAATAATTTGGCAATGGTACATAACTACATCATAGCACTGTACAGAAAGCTGGTGAAGAAGTAGACAATGCCAAGTGTTATAAACATAATGATCCACTGAGCAACCATGCTTCATCTAGGCATGAACAATTATTTTAAAACACAAGTACTTAAATGGTTTGACTCTCACAGTGCCTTGGAATTATAAGCAATCCTGACACAGGGGCAACTTCTCCAATGAGGCTCACAGGCCCACTGCTGGCTGCAGCTGTTCATTGCACCTGTAACCATGGTAACCCCTTACAGCTAACTGAATCCCCCATTCATAATGGGCAGGTCCATATCTGTCATTGGCCCCCATTGCTCACTGGGTTGCAGCACTGTGTTCAGAGGGGCAAGGAAAGTGGACAAGTGGACAAGTTGACACATGGACAAGTGGACAAGTGGACAAGAGTCCCATTTCACTTAAGCCCTCCTCTATTAACCTGCCGGTTAAAAACAGGGAAATTTAGCATTTTATAGGGACACGCCGCTGAAAGGGGGTCACAGAAGTGAGAGGAAAATAATTCTAAGCTGTACCAGCTACTTGGAAACACTCACAATACAACAGAAATGCATGTCAGCCCATGAGGAAAAGCAATAATGAAGCAGCTGCATATATTTGTTGCCAACATTTCTTACTGTTTATTCTTTCATTGATTACATCAAGGAAACATTTTTTAAATCACCTGTGATATGTATGTTACCAGATCAAAATAGGTTGTATGTCACGAAGTTTGCATGTTGTTTTAAGATAGCCATGTTGTGTACAGCAAAATTATATCACAAGTACACCTATCCACTCAGGAGATCACTCCATCACCATAGCCTTTCTTGACTGCAGCCAAATGTGAGAGAGTACGGTAATTTAATTTATGGCTGCGAACAACACCCATAAAGCTGCTTCATGAAAGTTTTTTCAATACAACTTAATCATATATTTTATGATTAAAATGTTTGTGCAACATGGTCAACCTACAGCATCAGGACTTCCAACAGTGGACCATAATGCGGTGTGAGAGTGTACGGTACATTCTTGTATGTCACAAAACTCGCTACAGCAGAGACATACCAATGGTTCAAGGCAGCTGTTTATGGTATGTTAGTAGTTGTACTACCTGGGCATATTTTGAACCTATGTACTTAACTGGTTCTTTGAATGTATTTAATAAAACGTCCAATAATGATACACAAAAAAATACGTCACGTTTTTCGTACGTCCCGCTCTCTTTCTTTTTCTAATTGACGGAAACAGTTTTGAATCATGTCAAGAGGTAGTGTAAACTGTTGTCTGGAACATGCAATAGGGTTTTACTTTGAAAAGTTCAAGCGTTAGCTAGAGTTTTCAAAAAGCTCTTTCAATGTTTCTGTCAAAATACGTCACGTTTTTCGTACGTCCCATTTTCGGGAATCACATATTTGGCCAAATATGGAAACCTACTTTAGAGAGTTACTAATTTTGGGGAAGTAGACATAGTCACAAGGCCAAGCACTGGTAATGAAAGCATTTTTGTATTGCAGGCCTGAAGTAAAGCCCATGTCATGAGTGGGTCGAATAGCAGAAAATGCCCCATGTTATTGTGCTTCACAATGGAAGTAGATACGTATCTCATCACATAGGAGGTATTAAGCTCTGAAATTTCTCTGGTTCGTGCCTGGGATGGTCCCCTTTGAAATGGTGTTTAACAATGAATATTATAGGACACTTTATTTTCCACCCTGTGGTGGCCAGAATCTGTACGCGTTCCCATGCTACAAGCCATAATTAAGCTGCCTTTCTGTTATTTTGGCCGATTGAAGGTAATTACAAGTAGGTTACGCCAATAGCCCTCAATCACTAGGTTTACGGAACAGGACTTTTTAAAGTATATTTTGGAATAATTTGACTGGACAAGTTATTTCAGAATTTTTTGTCTCCAATTTTTAATTTCCCGCCAACCCTTCCACTCTCATTGTTGACTAGTTCAGGAGATATATATCCATTATACACCTCCGATAATGATTAATTCATTATATACACTGCCCCTCAAGCTCTCATGCCCAAAAAGAGTACTTAAACATGTTTTAACACAAAAAACTCCATCACATAATCAGTTAAATCACATCTGTAAAAGTCTAAAGACTACTTACAAATAATTGAAATAAATTATTAACACAACTTACAGAAATTACATCCGTCCAGTCCCTGACAATGAACAAACATACCCTATATTGACTGGTGTGCTGAATCTGCACTTTACATGCAGTCAGTATAAACCGACGAGGTTTCTTTTTTCACACATAGGCCTATATTGACTACATCAAATGAATGTCAAAGCTACATTTGGATAAGTTTATATAATTATCACAAGTCTTGTCCATACAATATGCATTACATCTAAAGCTAACATTCTTCACCAAAGAATGGGTTTGGCTATAGCTGTATAGCCTAGAGGGCATACATATATATATGTAAGATTATCATAACTTCATAAAATTGATATCACAATGACATAAATTTACGTTTATGGATCACACAGCGAGCCGTAGTTATGAGGCAACAAGCAGATCTATGAGTTCAATGTAAAAATATTGATTGCTAAAAAAAGAAAAAGAAGAAGGCCTGCCAAGCCAATAAAACCAAGTCCAAATATTGGAACATTAACAGGTTACTACAGTACTCTCAGATTACTATTGGTCCCAAGATAAAGAATAAATATATATCTTTTAATTAATGATTACCAGTAATATAAATGATATAAAATAAATTAGATTAGGCAGCAACCCAAGATATCATAATTCATTTATCTGAAATATCCTCATGTTATCAGATTAGACAATCAGATAAGATAAAGAGATCATAGATAAATGAAAGATACCATGAATGTTGGTTACAGAAAACGAAACTGATAAAGATATTCAAGATATGACTATATCAGCAATGGATATCATCTGATAAGATGACGAGATATTTTACAATATCATCCAGACAAAATGAGATCAAATATATCCGTATACAGGCAATGCAGTTTACAATATCTTCAAATGGATATTTTTCAAAACATAAAATATACAATTTCAATTATGAAAGTTTTTTCCCTTTCTCATTTCACAATGACATTGAATAATAGCCCTCAGAAGACATTTCTAATTTCTTATCCTGAATCTTTCATTTGAAGAGATTTGAAATCTAGAAAGAGACATTCAATTTCAACGCGAAAAAAAAGAGAGGGAAGCCAAATGTCAAAGGAGCAACTGGAGAATACTGATCTTAAATTTTTACAAAAAGGAATATTAAAAAGTTTATATTACTTCAAATCCATAATTAAAAAGTTTATATTACATCAAATCCATAATATAAATTACATTTCCAGTATGACATGCATGACAATCAGGACAAATTAATTCCTATGATTTCTACTCAATCACAAACTTGCAATTTATTTAAGATAAATACATTGCAACGTGTATTCTGGAATATTTAAATTATAAAGATTTTCTTAACATGTGCAGTCAATCTCCAAAATTCCAGGCAAATGTCTTTCTCAAGGTCATTATGACAATATTTTCTCAATATCATTTAACAATGTTTCAATCACTTACCACTGAGCACAACAAGGCATTAATTGTTATTGCCACTATATTTCAATGCCACCAAGTCCTCTTTCGCGTTCAGCAGATTGAGTGAATCATAAAAAATATAAAAGTATTGACATGCATAACATTCAGGCCAATCGAGCATCATCCCATTTTAACGCTATACTGATCCCATCAATCGCTAGACTGCTCACTCCAAAGGCCAGTTACCGACATATCATATTTCCAATTTAGAAAGCCCTAAAAATGTTAACACATACACTACAGCATGTTAACATATACAGCTGTACAAAAATAATCAATAAACTAATCATACAAGAAAATCATTGCCAAAAAATCAATTTAAGTAATCTTGCAACTTCTCGGTACGCCCCTTACAAGTAGCAACCAAGCCAACCAAGGAGGATATAATAAATGAATATATTTTTAAAAGGTTGTTCATATAACATTTTCACTTTTCTTTAAACATATAATAACTAAATGGATGCATACATGAGCTAGCTACCTGTAAGATCACAAATACTGGAGCATGAACATGATCTTGCAAGAAGATTAATTTCACAAATGTCATGCGACAAAAGCAAACTTGAGATGATATTATGCCAACAGGTTTGCTTGAAAAGAAGTATCAAAAGGAGTGTATAAAACGTAATTCCCTATTGTTGAGTTTTTACTATGGCATTTTATCTAAAGCTCTCTGTATAAAGCTCCCTCTGTACATAGGCCTGTATATTAATAAAACTAATTTCCTCATAAAATGGCAACGATGTCCCTAAAAGGTATAATTTATCTCAATAATTATGCACAATGTACATGTATAACAATAACACATGTATACTTCAGAAATCTGTCAAATTACAATTTTAAGATCAATTGGGAGTGGAAAACCACAAAAATGTCTAAAATAGCAAATTTCATGGGTCTAATTATACAAGTCCTACATATATATATGCAAAATATGTCAATAATTTCATGCTCTACAAGGCTCATTACTTACTTGATCCCAAGCTGACAAAAAAATCAATCCTGCACGAAGCCTGTCACCACAACACTGGCTGTTCACTGACTGATACTGACCTGAACTAGTTTCAATCACTCTCAGGAGGCAGTTCTAAATGAAGCTGTTTCAGCACTATGCTACAAGCCTATGACTCAACCTCATACGGCAGTGAGAGAGGAGACATTGTGAAATATCCCTGCTGCCTTAATAGCAACAACTGGCAATGCTAAAAAGGGGCAGAGAAGCCATGGCATGGTTAATTGGTCATGCTGAGGAACTAGACCAAAGCCATCTCTGTCACACAACAGTGATTTTATATACGTGCACAGCAGACAGTGGTACAAAGCCCATACCTTCAATCCATTATAAATTCCATATCAAAACAAGTACACAGACAAGATTCACTGCCATGTTACTACCAATGGTAGTACCACTGCACAAACATACATTTTTAGTATAAATTTCACTGTGTGTGCCTCATGTAAATTAATATGCCAAGAAGTTATTTATATAAGCAGAAATGAACTAGCAACTGAAATATATTACTTTGAGGAGAAACGTCGAACCAGCCACTGAAATATTATTTTGAATAGTTGTGAGCAAACTGTAGTATGTAATCTGATTATCTGTCTATCTTATCTATCTTATCCATATGATCAATCTCACAAATATATCTTATCTGTATGATCATATGTATCTACGCCCGGCAAAGGTCCAACATATATGGGGGGAGCATGTACGGGGATCCATTGGGGACGCTACAAATAAAAGCACCTGCTCAAGACGAGGGCCAAATTAATTTTACTAGGGAAAGGCAGAGGCGGCAGAACATCTCGAAAAGTGGGGGGTCAACCCCAGTGATGCCCCGGGTGGTACTGATTTTTTGGCCTTCTTGGACTCGAATGATTTTGGAATTTTTGCATTTTTCCCCCTTAACCAAAGCGTATTTGGCATCGTTAGAATCAATTGGAAAAGACAATTCCAAATTTCCACTGGAATCAAAATCATAACAGCGTTTCAGCAACGGCGCAACAGATTTTTATTGGTTGCAGATATTTGTATACTGAAGGATTACAATGGTTTGTGCTAGTGATGCAGACTGGACCGCCTACAAAAACCGGACCACCTACAAAAAACCGGTCCAGTGCCAGACCAGACGGGTAAAGTGTCGGTCCAGAGATTTTTCATGTCATGAAGGGTATCACATGAACTTTGTTGTATCTAAAAATTAAATACATATCATATAGCTTGTTCAAAGTTTGAACTTCAAACCCTCATTTTATCACAATTCTCTAAATGCTCCTGGACCGCTTCTGGACCGGTCCAGTAACAAAATCAGACCACATCACTCTTGACCAGACCAGGACCGGACCACTTTTGAAAAAACTGGACCACCCTCTAACAGGTGGTCGGATCTGCATCACTAGTTTTGTAGTTTTGTGCTGCTGCATTCACAACCACCAGGGGCAACTCATGATAGTGTGTTAACATAATGCCAAAGATAATGCCCATACCAGTGTAAGGTCTTGGTTGCACATCGTTTGGGAGAAACTGGCAGAAAATATCTGTTATGCTGCCAGCTGGGTTGCCAGTCAGCCCAAGCGTCATTCAGCACCTCCCAGCCAGCTGATATGATTTTTTTTTTCCCAGCCAGCCACCTCAACTGCTTTCTCATTACCTGACAGCAAATTTCATTGGTTGTACGCCAAAATTTGACTCCCAGCTTACAACTTTGCCAGCTGGAAATCTCAGCTCAGCTGACAATCTGCCAGCCAGCCGTGAACCTGCTTTATAACAGATAATTTGTATAACAGATCATGGGGTGCCCCTGAACCACATGCTTGCGTAGTAATACTAACCAGAGAAATGTGTAGTGACCCCGGGTAGCCTGGGGGGGGGGTACTCAAATTTTTTTCTGATACGTATGCTAGGCTGGAAGTTCGGCAACCTGACCCGGTGCTAGGCGGTCAGTTGTCGCAAATATACCCCGACTCCGGGAATTTTTTTTGTCGCCGCAATGGTATTTGCCCGTTTTTCCCAGACATTTTACCCATGATTTTCACCGAAAAGTAACATAGCGATTCCATAAAAGTTCGTAATCAAATTTAGGGGCCAACTCTAGGAATTATGCCAGATTTTTAGACCCAACTTTAGGAATTTTTCAGTTCAAAAAGGGAGCCTACTTAGCCGAGCATAGGTGTAGACTTGAACATTATTATCAGAACATAGTAAGTACCCCCCCCCCCCAGGCCGGGTAGAGAATGTGTCAGGTTCTGTGTATCCAAGACAACACTTTCAGCATGTAGCCATGTTCAGTTTCACTACTACTAACTCTACTATGCACATTGTCATATATATTGAAGCTGGGATATTGTAGGGATTTTCCTGTTAAGGATTGAAGGACCATAGACTTAAGGGTCACATACTATCCCTTAAGTCAATGGTCCTTCAATCCTCATTCCTCAACAGAAAACACAATTTCCGAACCGGAAATGAATTTTTGCGGTGTTGGCCAATCTTCAGTTACTGCCTACTTCGCGCCATCATGACGTTTTGCTTGATTTTCATGGACAGATTTTTTTTCTTAGTCCTCATCATTGCCTACACATTTGGGTTCACCAACCTCGCCTGGCGCCACGTCAATTTGTTCATTCTGGATTGTGACCTGTTGCGAAGTCCTCTTCGTCGTCTACACATCTGGGTTCCACAACTTTGCCTGGTGCTCCGTCCACATCATTGTCTACACATCATTGTCTACACATCGGGGTTATTTCCCAGCGATTTATACCTAACTTATGTGTGGTGGGCTTTGTGCTCTTGGTTGGGCTTTTTAGCCCCTGGTTGGGCTTTTCAGCCCCTGGCTGGGCTTTTTTAGCCCCTGGTTGCTTCCCGACTACGGAGCGAGTTGGAGCTGTTATTTTGCGTTCGACCCAGTACAGCATAACTATAATACATGTTTCCTTTTCAGCTCCGTCTGTCACTTAACTACTGTGATGTCCAAACGGTCCGACCGAGGTGCCCGGCATAATTATTTTATACTTGTTTTTTCAATATAATATATGTACATCCACGGTGGGCCTTGTGTTCTTGATTGGGCTGTTGAGCCCCTATTTTGGCTTTTTAGCCTTTGGTTGGGCTTTTTAGCCCCTGGTTGGGCTTTTTAGCTCCTGGTTGGGCTTTTTAGCCCCTGGTTGGGCTTTTTAGCCCCTGGTTGGGCTTTTTAGCCCCTGGTTGCTCCTCCCCTACGGGGTGAGTTAGAGCTGGTATTGGGTTTTTTAGCCCCTGGTTCTCCAAGGTTTGTATTTATGGTGGTTACTATTCCGCCCTCCTCAACTAATAATGTAAACTATATATCATTTTTATTGTTCAGATCAACCATACTTCAGCAGTCAACTGTCAACTTGTCTTCATGAGTTCTATTGTGAGCTGTGGTCCTCAACTGGTGTGTGTTTGATGCTAACGGGTGTCGACGAAGTGCTCAGCATGGTGCTGTGTTGGTAATCATCTCCTGCTTCAATGATACCTGGTTCATTTCTCTGTGCTGACAGAAAACTTTCCTTTCAGCCCTGTGCTGTTTATTATGTCTAACTTACTAATGGGTTTGATTCATTTCAGCTTTATCATGTGATTTTCATAGTCAATATTCCATGGATGCTCCTCATCTGCGTCCCAAAGTGGTGAGCCTTAGTGCTCTGTGAGGCTTAGTGACAATACAAAAATATTTCATGATTTGTTACTTTTGAGCTAAGGTCCTCTGAGGGAATTTCCCTCTCTCACCAACAACTTGTTTGTCCACCTTCCATCCATGTTTATATAACTTTCAGTGGGTGCTGGTCCTGTTCCGTCTGCCCTTTTTTCTTTTGCAGGTTGCCGGCTGTTCGGTGGGGGGGGTGTGGCGGCTCTGTCCCCCACCTTTGGACTGTGTCACCTGTTCGGCATTTGCTTGTATGACTTTACATTGTACATTTGTAATGTTGTTTTATTTCCGTCATTTAATAAAATGACATTTTCAACCAAATGCCTGCCTCGGTTCCTCGGTCCAAACGAGTTCACAGCCAGCAACAAGCAAAAAACACAATTTCCGAACCGGAAATGAATTTTTGCGGTGTTGGCCAATCTTCAGTTACTGCCTACTTCGCGCCATCATGACGTTTTGCTTGATTTTCATGGACAGATTTTTTCCCACCCACCCACTCCTTTATTCAATTTCCATCGTGTGTCTTTCTCCGATTTGTATGTTTAATATGTTCCTCTTTGTTTGTCTTGTTATGTGTATTTTTCTGCTCTCTTATGTATTCCAACATTGTAATAGGCTGCCGATCCATTGACATTATTTTCTTTGTACTATTTTTGTAAATTTTGTGGCGGCTCTGTCCCCCACCTTTGGACTGTGTCACCTGTTCGGCATTTGCTTGTATGACTTTACATTGTACATTTGTAATGTTGTTTTATTTCCGTCATTTAATAAAATGA
This sequence comes from Platynereis dumerilii, assembly GCA_026936325.1. NCBI lineage: Eukaryota > Metazoa > Annelida > Polychaeta > Phyllodocida > Nereididae > Platynereis > Platynereis dumerilii. The sequence goes on from JAPTHN010000001.1 coordinate 161,757,815, forward strand.
CATTTTCAACCAAATGCCTGCCTCGGTTCCTCGGTCCAAACGAGTTCACAGCCAGCAACAAGCAAAAAAAGCCCTATTGTAACCCTATAGTAGGCTATAGAAACATTGTACATCTACATTGTAGACGTGTAGTAGACCTTTTAATACTACCGGTACCAGGGATACTTTGACGTTCTTGGACCGAGTAGTAGGCTAGTGTAAGATTGATAACCACACCCTCATGCCATGATGCATGCTGCCATGCCATGGGCATGGTCAAGAACAGAAGCGAAGATTGCTCATGACATTGTGCCTTGACAGGTCTATACACAAAGGTCTAAAAACACAGCCTCATGGGCATGATCGCCCTCTCGTTCCACAGTGCACACACAACAAATTGAACCCTTACCTACCTTTCTCGTTAACTGGTGGTTAAACCGTGGTTTGTTATTCTCTGCTTCTGTGTTTACTCTACAAAGCTGTGGAAAACGCGACAGTCGTCAGCCACAAACGTCGCGCTCCAATAAGCCACCAAAGCAACCAACCAGAAGCCTTCTCTCTTCCGACAAGAGCAAGCCATTGATTGGTCGCTGGCTCGTGAGGAGAAAACACAGCGCGGCCGCATACCCTCGGCGTGATGCAGAGGGCGGGAGCACAGCCTAATCAATTATTAAAATGCATGCATACAATGTTCTGGGAGGTTACTCGCCGGTTTAAAGAGTTTGTCAGCCAGGAGGCCATTTTTAATCAAAGCATGGGGAATAGACCTATTTCATTGAATGGCCTGAACATGAACCCCAAATAACTTTTTTGAAATTCAATGATTCTTAATTTGCTTTTCACACACAGGAGATTTATACACTCTAAATCCAAAAATAACGTGCAAGCACTTTATAAGCGCTTTGTACAATGTCAAGGTATAGGCATGGAAAGGAGGGGGCAGCTGCCCCCCCCCCCCTAAAAATGAGGCAGTATTGTCATTTAACAATAAATGGGGGCAAAAGTGGCTGAAAAGTTGTGAAAACATGTTGGGTATAGAGCCGCATTAGCCCAACAATGCATTCCAAGGTTGATGAATTTAAAAAGAAATATATATACCTAACCTGTTTATCTATTTTCCTTCTATCTATCTACCTATCTGTCTCCGACTACTATCTGTCAGCTCTGTATGTTGCATGTACACTTATTTCATTTTTGTCATTAACCATTGTGGATTATTAATTCCAACCAGCCAGCTGGCTTGGACTTATACATGTCGTACGATAATTCATCGATTTTTACGCCAGGATCACTGATCTCTGGTGTCTCCACACACACATTCAGCTGCATGTGTCTCATTCCATTGGCTTACTTTAAAGTGCCAGGTCACTAAATCATCAAATAGTAAGGCCTTTCATAGACTTCTGTGATGAGGTTTTACTAGTCGCCACCCCCTACCTTATTGCGCTGCCCTGGGGGTGCCCCCCCTTGGGCAAGTCCTTGGTTTCGTAAGCAAGCTTTTTTGCACACACTGAAATGTTAACATTCTTGCCCAAATTTTCTGTAAAAGCTACTGGGCACCTGCCACTACTTTCAGATAGGGCTATCACAATTACATAATTTCAAAATCGATTAATCTATGGCCTAAAATCGAATCGTAATCGATTAATCGCCGTTTTCCCGCCATTCTAGACAGCTAGAGAAGCTATGTTCCTTTTCATATCATTGTCTTGAAGCACAACTAAGATACATGGATATTCTATTGAAAATACTAAGTGCAATTACGACTTCACACTTCATTCACTCCAGTCTGCTTCAATCAGGTACTACCAATCCAATTAGCCAATCCACTTGACCAATCCAGTTGCAATTCACTATTAACACCTGGAAATTGCAGGCCACAGTGTGTTCCAGGTACAAATATACAAATAACAGATTAATCGATTTTGCAAACTGGAATCGGTTTTTAACTAAAATCGAATCGGCGGCGATTAATCGGTTAATCGTGAGAGCCCTACTTTCAGAGCCCTTCTTCACTGTATGTTACGTTACTGTCATAAAGTTTGTCCCCGAATCTTTAAACTAACATTTAGTGGCTTTATTGTGACATTTTGAAAGTATTTCTTGCCCAGTTCTACACACACACTCCCCCAGTGTGGCTATGGCTGCATTAGCCTGGTCTCCTGGCCTGTATGCATTCACATAGCAGGGCACAGGACTATGGCTGCATCACAGTCATCATTGAGGGGGGGCACTCGCTTTCAATTCAGTGAGATTTGTTTTACAGCTTTTTGGGTTCCTATGACATAATGGGGCTCTACTGGACTAATAAAATGAATTGAACTCACTTAATTCTGAAAAACATGCAATTGTGTTGATTGGTATTGTTTCATATCACCCCAATGTTGTGAATTTACCAGTTTGTGTTATTTTAATGCAAGTTGAATTCTATGTAGAATTGGCAAATCTAATCTTTAATTTCAAATATAAGTACAATGATTTTTTTTTACTTGATTTGTGCAGTTGGTCTATGTCAGTGCTTGCTTGTACTCAATCTCAACAGGAAGTTTATTGAAAGTGGTGCAATCATATTACAAATCTAATGGACAATATTTCATGTGACATGTTATATACTATTAGCTGACAATGATAAGAAAGCCTAAAGAAAAACATACCTTAATTCCTGTTCACATATCAAGTATTCCCTTAGAAGTGAAAAAAGCAGGTCAGCATATACTTTATACTTCAAGAATGTCCATTTATCACATGGAACTAGGTGTGAGAAACATGAAACACCTTGTAGCAGTCCTGTTTGATGTTAACTGTAAAAGTTAGCTGTTATCAACAACTTGTTTATACTAAATTTGTCCTAAAAGCATCCTAGTGCCAGCTAGATCCTGTGTTTACAAATTCGGTAGAAAGAATGCAGGAAGGAAGGAAGAAAAGAAGGAATGAAGGAAGGAATGAACAAAGGAATGAAAAAAAGGCATGAAGGGAGGAATGTAGGGCATAATCACGAAATAAGCCCCGCACCTCTGACGGAATGAGTGGCAGCCTATGCTTTTCAATGGTGTCGCTCATTCCGTTATCGGAGGGCGGGGGCTATTTCGTGATTATGCCGAATGTGGTGGGGGAAGGAAGGGAAGGTCTCGAGATAGATAGACAGATAGATAGACAGCTAAACACATAGATAGATAGATAGATAGATAGATAGATAGATAGATAGATAGATAGATAGATAGATGCAAGAGCAGTGTTGCCAATTGTAAATAAGAGAGCAATAACAAGCTGGTAAATTACTCCTGGGCAGAAAGACAGGAGAGTAAAATCAAAGACAGATGGATAGTTTGGGTCAGTGAGATGGCCAGGAAATGTGTATTTAGCCAAGACAGCAGTGATCCTGTGAGCCAAGATTTGACTGAAATATTACACAGAGGGATATACACTAACTACGGATACATGTGTGATTCACCCTTAGGACTCAGTCCGGGCAGCGCATCAATCACCGGTTTCCGGTTATGACATTTCTAGTTTGTTTTTGGCTCTGCTGCAGGTGTGGCACAGGCCACACTGGCCCACAGGGAGGCCCTGGCAGGTTGAAGTGTGCACTGAGTGACCCCTGCAGCTTAATAAACTTAATAAGACATATAAATATATATACTATAATGAAGAGGAGAAGCATGCACTGGAACTTTACTTTGGAATAAGGTAGAAATCTCTCGTTTTTTGCAAACACAATGAAACCAGATGCCTTATATAGACAGCAAACAATAGCAATATTACAGATATTAAAAGTCATGGTACTGATTCTGAGTTTTGAAGAGTTTCACAATAATAAACTGATAGAAAAATACACATGAAACCTAAGGGTGAAGTACTAAAAATTAGCATGAAACTTAAGGGGGGTATCAATTTTTGACGGGAAGTTCCAGCAAAACTCCCACCCCCCCCCCCCCCAGTCATAAATTCTGAACGGTCCCTTGGGTTGAAATTTGTGAATTTAACCAAAATACTGGACCGGCATGAGATTCATGGGCACAGGCTCATAGCCAAAACTACGGAAAAACATAGGAAATATAGAAATTTTGCGACTGAAAATACAAGCCGTCCACCCAGGATATATACACAGTATGATACTTGCCCCTGTAGCATCGGGGTATCATTTCATTCAATTCACCAGCAATTCATTTATTAATCAGAATTGACATGCGAGTTGCGACAGCAACCCCAAAATCCTCAAATATGTTTTCTATGCTAATTGAGCAATAACAATCCATCCTCAAGAAATATCCCCTCTTTTTAAAATAAGGCTCTAAGTATGCTTGCTATGGTCACACGACACAGCCTCACTGTGGTTGAGTTTGAGAGTACATAAATACATTCATTTTCTACTTAAACTACACAATATTTATTTAAGTCATTTTCATTATGTCCACGAATAGGCCTACTTAAAAAAATTACATTGTGAATAAAGTTCACATTTTTCCAACTGTTATTAGGGACTGTTCAGAATTTATGACGGGGGGGGGGGTGGGAGTTTTGCTGGTTGGACTTATTATTATCGCTTGCGATTCTAGTTTGGCTTGGGTCGGAGCAAAACAGATTTGACCATTTCCTAAGGAGTGACCCGGCTCACATGTTCCATGTAGGGGTTAAGATATGGTGAAATAGAGCGGTCCTACATGGTTGTGTAAGCTGGATCAGCTTATAGGGATGGGAGGGTGGGAATTCGCAACATGCCACTGTCCCCTCCATATTGGCCCTATTGGCTCTCCTATCAGAAAGCCACCAATTAGGCAATCTAGCACTTTCGCTTCCCCCTTCATTCTCCACCTTTGTGGTGTCTCTCACAGAACTGACTCATTCCACATGTTCGGGGGGGGGGGGGGGGGGGGTCACTCGCTTAGGATATGACCATTTCCTAAGGAGTGACCCGGCTCACATGTTCCATGTAGGGGTTAAGATATGGCGAAATAGAGCTTTTCGTTTGGGATCTAGTAGTGCTTCCGTCTTGTAAGATCCCATCATAAGTAACTATTAACCCTTATTACCAAACCTTATTACCAAAACTTATTAATAAACTCTATATACTCTAAATCTATTTATAGCCATATCTTATTAACAAAAAATCCCCCAGACCTATTAAATACCACAAATTTGGGTGTCATGTGCAATGTGTTTTGCATTGAGATTTTTTTTGGTGTTTCAGTACATGTGTCTAAACCACTTGTTAATGGGATTTTTCGTATCTTATATTTTTAATGTGTCGGATTGCGCTCTCCTGCATACATTTCTATACTTCTGGAGTAAATAAAGCAACAAACTGTCTTCTGTAGTCAACCACATGCCAGTCCAAAATTGAACATGACCAGACTTAGAATAATTTGTGCAGAAGTCAACTGGTTACCATTTGTTCAAGTAAAAAATTGAGGAGATACATTTATTTATGAAACTGTTTGAAAGCTCAGAGAAAATAACAATGTTACTGGAGCCATTGAAAGACTATGGGTAATTCTGTGTAATTTCATCAAATTAATTTTTTTTAAATGTCTCACTCAAGTGATTCAGAATGGCTTGAAAATTTACCAGAATCAACGTTTCCCACCAGAAAGCACAAACCCTAAGTGATACAGTGATATCTTGAATAGTTTCTCAGAATAAAAATAATGAAAAATTCCATTTGCATCCATCTCAAAGGTCGTCAAAAAAATCGGAAAATTGCAGTTTATTCACATCTGTTTTCATGAAATTTCTGAGACTGTATTACTTGGGATCTGTACTTTCGCAGAAACCTTCATTTGGGTAAATTTTCAAAGCATTCGGAATCAGGAACCATTTGTTGAATTGACACAGAATAGACCGATCCACTAAGCCCTACCCCATAGAGGGGTAGCCTATCAGAGACTGGCCCCAAGTCACGTGACAGCATGATTTATGGGCATCCTTGAACCCCAGCAGAACCCTCGAACAAACAAACCCAACTCAATGGGGTTTAGCATTGAAAGAATAGGGAAATAAGCAAGTTTTTAATTAACTATTTGCATGGTATAAAATATGTGTATCTATACCAAAATTTGCAGTTGCTGACTAGAGGTGTTCAGTGACCATACTGACCAGTTGAGAGTTTTCAAACTTCAATATTTATACTACAAAATCATGGTAAAAGTGCACATCTTGCATGGCCTTGTATAGTGTATGTCAACTACTGTTAGGTAAAGGCATTAGGTCTGTAGCCCAAAAACTCAATTATCTTTGATTTAAAAGTTCAATTGATTCCTTTCATGGGCAGTTTTACAGTATCTGCACTCAAAGTGTCTCATGGGGGGTCAAAATAAAGGTTTGTAAATTAGAATTTCCTTCATGCTATCATTAAATGAACATATTAAAGATTCATTAATCAACAAGAACACATGTGATTTGTTGGTTTATCACCAAATTGCCACTCCATAAAGTAGGCAAGGTTTGAATTTTTGAAAAAAATGTTTATCAGAAAAAATGTCCATGTGAATACTAATTTAACCATTTTTGCAATGGAAATCCGGCCATCTTGGTGCATAGAACCCCCAAAAGCAATGCAAAACTTAAATTTCGATGAAATATAGCAGAACTTTATTTCCAACGATTTTTATGACGAAATTAAAGAAATTAAATATTCCTTACTCTCAAAGTTTATGTTTTAGAGTGTTTAGTAAGGTTTTAGTCTCAATAGACACATGATTGCCAAGATAAATAATGCTTAGGCATCATACTAACTCAAAGTCAAGTTTTGTTGCTGTATGATTTGAATTCATAGTGTTTCCTTTGAGTGAAAGACCATGTTCTAGAGGGAAAAATCACCGAAAATGACCCAAAATTAAGGCCCAGAAAAAAAATCAGCTTGAATTGCTCCATAAACAAGATATTTACACATTATCTTGTTTAGTCACTCTGTTATTTGCGAAAAATTGTAGTTATAATGATATATCACATAAAATAAGTGCCTTTTACTCTCAAGTTTGATTTTCTCATAATAGTGCAGTTTAATAATCTAAAAACATATATCTTTATTTTCTATATTTATAAATACCCTTTTTAGGCATCCTGGTTAAATTATTTATTTAAGCCATGTTCTTTTCTTTGATGAATCCAGTGTTAAAAGACTTGAATCAGAGCGAAACTTATGATGTACTGGAGAGGACATTTTGTGAAATAATGAATTCTAATTTCTGAGAAAATGTATGTGCATTGCCTGGATATCTTTTTAACTTACATTTGTCACATTGATGTAGAGGCACACAATCGAGAAAAGAAAACATAAATAGCTTGTTTTTTCCTTCCGAATCCTGAGTGTTTTTTCCTCGTACTGGATAGGACACATTTTTTTTACATCATATTCAAGCCTCAAATTCAGAAAACAAGGTATAGATTCTGGAATGAAACTTTTTGATTTACCTTGAGACATGTCTCCAGCAACAAAATTGACACAAACGGTAGATATAGTCTTTGATACTGATTCATAACAGCATATGCAGTAATAAATGGTCCATCGAAGACAAACTTTTTGACACATGCCATTTTCTACATTGCGGGAGACAGCTCCTTTCGTATATAACTTATTCACATGAAACTTGTTGTATTTTATGCCCAAGACATAAGTCCAGACAGGCATCATTAACATGAATCACAACTGCCTCCATTTGCTTTTCTGTGTTGCCATAAAAATATGCGAAACTGCCCGTGAGACACAAAAAAGTGCAAATATTGGTCATAAATCGCCTGCTGTATCAAAACTAAGTATCGTAGCAAGGTAAAATTTGGTAAACATATACTTCAATGTAGTACAAGACTGACACCAAGACAAATTTCTGTGTACCTGTCATACTTTTCTCAGAGTAATTGCTTAAAGACGAAAAATCGGTCGAGTGCAAATACCGTAAAACTGCCCTCATGCATTTCCACAATATATTACACAATGTCAAGTCTTTGACACAGATGACCAAAATAATATGTAAATGGCACTGCCATGAAATTCGCGCAGCATTGTCATAGAACTACTGCATTATCTTCAACATTCCATGCAGGAGGCCAACATACCTTTTTAAAGGACTGGGCAAATGGGCAGATGGACTGGGCAAATGGGCAGATAGATAGGTTGAGATAGATAAGATCAGATCTATGGATAAGATTAGATAGCTAGATAGATAGATAGATAGATAGATAGATAGATAGATAGATAGATAGATTGAGAGATTGAGAGATTGAGAGATAGATAGATAGATTGAGAGATAGATAGATAGATAGATAGATAGATAGATAGATAGATAGATAGATAGATAGTTAGATAATTAGATAATCAGATAAATAGACTGATTGCACTAAATTGTTGATGTTACATAACTGAGATCAATAAAACCATAGCTATTCGGAGGTTACTGTTTACTATTAGACTGTTACATAATTTGTTGATAGTTAATGAAGATTATGTAACCTTAAGTGTTATGATTTCTTAATCATGTTGACAACTTTTATTATAGTTTACTGCCAACTTTTCGACAGTTCAAAACAGGGGTGTACTGCACATGGAAAAAAAAAAGAATAATCAAAACCTGATTGCAAGTGCCTTGCCATATTTCAGCCAATCATTGTGTTCAAGATTATTGGTTATCTTGTATTTGTTTGGGGGATAAGAGCTTCATATTCCTGAAAATACCTGCATCATGGCAAGGCTAAGCTAAGTCTGGGAATATAGCTCCAGAATATACAAAAAACAAACACCCATTGATGAAAAAATCGTTCGAGTGACTGTGATCATTGATTTTTGTGTTATTTAGGCCTATAGACCTTCTTTTTTTTTCAAAAGGAAAGATTGGTGATGCCCTGCTCACCCTATCTACTTTACGCTTAACGTAGTGGTCTTAGACTTATAACCGTTTCCGCACCCCAAATGATAGTCTAATTCAACTAGAAAATTTGTTTACATGCTCTGAGAACTTTAAATTTTCAAAATCGATCGATTATTAGTGAATTTAGACCAAAAACTGAATGAAATATTTGAGAGTCAATTGACAAATCTGCTAAAAATTTCAGCCAACACATGTGCATTGTGATGCTTTTCCGGCATTGCTCGTATCTCCAGGACTTATTTCTTTAGTTGAATTCCACGACAAGCATCTCCACAGACTTCATGAAAAAAAAACAGGAAAAAACTATCATTTCCCATTGAATTAATAGCTTGGGACGCTTTTTTCACAATTTTGACTTTTTTCTCTCTCCCTGACAGACTTAATAGGGGTCACTAAAAATGGCTCTGGAGCACAATAGGGGTATTAACTGGGGAAAATCGTGATTTATTTTGTATGTATACAGGGATATGTAAGAAGCCTCTCTGACAGTAAAATAATTAATCCAATAAATATTTAAAAATTGACTATTCTCCCTATCTTCAGATCTACATGTAATGGTAACACACAAATACTTCAGCTTATTAATGAAATAAAAAAAAAAAATTTTGCACAAGGTAATTCATATTGGATCAGTCAGTCAAAAATCAATTAAGCAATCAGTCAATCAAACAGTAAACTTATCTATTTATCTGACTGTCTATCTATCTGTCTAATCAATCTATCTTTCTATCTATCTATCTATTTACCCATTTCTGTCATAAATTACGAATAAGATTATGACTAACAGAAATAGTGGCTAGGCTGTCTACCTATTCAATCTATTTTAGTATTAACACTAAAAAGATGTGTAAGCCCATAATACAATGTCATACTTTTTTAAGAAAAACAAAACATTACTATTTTACATTTGAACTTAATTTGTATCAATAACTGATAAATTTGAAAATATTAGCATGTACTAAAATGGGTTAAATGTTGTTTAAACATGGTCATGGGGGTAACACAATGGGGGCATAACAATAGCTGAAAAGAAAAAACAAAAGAACCATACCTGAACTTTCTATACAAAATAACACTAATGGCACTGCTGACACACAGATAACATAAAGATGGGTTTTAAGTAAAATTGTTAAATAATTACTTTTTTCTTCTTGTACAATTCTGTAACCAACCCTTTGGTTGCACATGTTACATAGCCCATAAGCCTCACATGGGCTTGATAATCAAAAGTCATATCTCAGCATCTACTTGGCCCGGGCAGTGTTGAGATTCAAATTTCAAATTTAATTTCATGTTCAAAATTGAAAAAACTAAGATGAAATCATTGTAGTTTGGACTCATTTCTTTAAAAAAGGGAAATTTTGTTAGAAAGTTGAGGATGTTATGTAACTGATTGTAGGCACCCTCTTGGTTTTGGTCATGGGAGAGGATCTGCAGGGCAGACAATAGCCTCTGACATCATGTTATGTAATGCAGACTCCCTGGCACCAGGGCTCCATTCAACAAATACTCTACCCCCTACCTGACCAATGAAGATATTTTTTCTCTTCAAAATGTTAAAATAAATTGGGATGAGTCTTGGAATTAATAATTAAAAGACAGATTTATCAAAATAATATCTTAAGATGTAAAATTATATATATATTGAAATTTGCAGAAATAGAGTATGGATTAAAATCTAACCTTGGTGATATTGAATTTAAAAAATAAAGAAACGTCAGCCTACTTTTATTTTGATTTTTTTTTTCATGAAAATTAAATATGAACAAATCAGACAGAGAGGCTTAGGAATTAGACCACTGAATACAGGGTAATTTTAAAAAGAAAATTATTTGGCATGTTACAGAAGGTTAAAATTGGGATTTCAGGTGTCAAAATCTTTAAATAGTAACAAGCAAATGCATGTTTCATTGTTTTCTTAATGCCTTAAAGTGCACTTATATATTTCCAATTGATAATATTTGATATAGAATAGTAAAAATTAAAATTTAAACATGTTTGTAGAAATTTTGACTTACCATGCAAAAATTGACTGACATGTGATAATCTGAAAATCTGTAATATAATTAAATTTTGCAAATATTGACCTCTGGTATGAATTAAAAAGATTCATATAGCTCAAAATTAGCATCATGATGATGTGATACACTGTCATGTTTATTTTGCTAAATATTCAAAAGCACAGTATGACATCAGAAATGAAATTGTGGAGGAAGTGGACATTTGAGCAATTTTTTTGCATTTTAAATCTTAAATTTTCAAAATCTTTCAGTGGCTGCGAGTATTCTTTTATTGTATGTTTAACTATAATATGCTTTAAATTCGATCACGATTAGGCCTATCTTGGCGTTTCAGACAGAAAAGTTGGCAAATTGGCAAAAATCCTGATTTTTCCTGGTTTTTGTTTTTCATAAAACAATCATATGATAAACATTCCAACTGAGTTGAGATGTTTAAAGAGCTATAATTTAGACACCTAACTGGAATATTTCATAGACATAGCTGCAAAATTGACTGAATAATGCAGGTTTAAAAAATTTGTAATTTATCACATTTTTAATGAATTTACGTCAGTCAGTTTTTCTTAGAGTATTTAGACCCCCAAAGGACAAATATTGGATATTTAATACATACCATATGCAAATTTCGGTGACATAAGTACAACAGTATTTGAGTCAATCCGGGAAATGAAAAAAAAAAAAATTTTCACATTTTTCAATGATTGTGAGAAAAGTATTAATGTTTGAGAGATTAGACCCCTAAAAGACACTACAAGGATTAGAGATACAATAATGTCTCAAAAATCAAAAATATACGTGCCATAGTTTTGGCATAATGCCCAATACACAAAAAAATATTTTTCCACATTTTTCAATTGCTGTGAGAAAAGTATTAATGTCATGTGTATAAGACCCTTAAATGGCAAAACTAGGATGACAGATACAATAATGTCCAAAAAAAAAAAAAATGTACATGCCATAGTTTTCGCATTACTCCCAATACACATCCGGGACGCCGGTTATCCGCCCGCCCGCCCGCCCGCCCGCCCGCCGGACAAATTTTCCAAAAGTAACTAGAATACCCGTCGGCAATGTATACATTGCCGAGGGTAAAAAGAGGAGTATTGTAATTTATGAACCAATTTGGGCCATGAAAGAAGAGATGGGATAAAATATAGGAAACTGAATTTTTTTCTGAGAGTTAAATTTAATTTCTAATGCCAAACAAAATTTCACGTCCCATAGCAATTTAAAAATTGCAATCAACATGCCAAGTGATCAAATATTCTTAGGGGCAATGTGAGGTATGTCTCAACATGGCCAAATTTTGTCACAATTTAAATTGATTTGGAATGAAGTGGCCAAGTAGGAGACTGGCTATGGTTTGTGGGACTAAGAATGTGCTGTCAAAACAAACTCAACAAATGCAGAAAAAATCACAATTTTGTGTTATATGAAGTTGTGTCTTATTTTTTGATATTATACTTAACCCTTTGATCTGTTTAGCTTGCCATGTTGCCCCTCAGCAGATCAACAAGAAACAATCACGACGGTTAGCTAATGACTATTTCAAAATTCATGAAATGGATGGTTTACTATCAATCGCATAGTTTTTAGGAATATGGTTTCAAAGCAGTTGCACCTACTGAATCAGAATCAGATAAAATTATCTGGGGAAAATTTCATGCAACTTCTCAGGCACAAGCATTCTGATCATTTGTGAGCCCTCAGCGAAAGGAAAGTTGGTAGGTCTGGGCATTTCAATAAACAACCCTGCATAGCTGTACCCCATTGGTATAACATTACAGCAGGGTCATTGATTCAAGGAATTTGCCAACCTTGGTGTGTCTGTAGTGGTGATGAGCAACAATGGCTGTTAGAGTTGTGAATAATTGTAATGTCCATGCTCTGAGCCGGTGTTTCAAGATTTTTATATTTAGTTATCCATGAGCAAAAATACTTTCTTCCTATACATTGTATCTGGTAGATCTAATGAACGACAAACTAGTGACTCAGGACTGTCTTTGAGTTATCAAGCAGTACAAATTGCCAAAACTATTATCAGGTGGGCAAAAGTATTACATTTGATTATTTAACATATATTGTGGGGATTATGCAGTTCACCATAATTTAGCAGGGTGAATTTGATCACTGCACAAATTCAGATTGATCACTGCACATTTTGGATTGATCACTGCACATTTTGGGATCGTTGTACGCTTATCTTATACCCTGATAGATAGGCCTAGGCCTCGGCAGGCTGGCAGGCCTACGTATACACTCTCTGAGTGTTCGTTCTTGTTTGATTTTAAAATGATTTTTTTAGGATATATGGCATATGTGAAAGAATAATTCTGTGTGGCATTAATTTCTGAGAAATTCCAATTGAGGCAAACTCTAAAACTATGAACTGCCCCTCCCAATATATAACGGTCAGCCTCCTTTGCCCCCCCCCCCGCCCCACTTTTTTTTACGGACAAAACGTACGTGTATTTGATGGGGATGCCTTGGTGTCCGAGTATTTTCTGGTCTGCCTCTTTGGACTTTACACAAGGGGGCAGCCTAAGCACTCTGGAGTTCTTTTGCCTGTAGTCTGCTGGCCTCTGGTGAGTGATAATAAGTTGGAAGGGTGTTCTTTTCAATACATCAGAAACGCATACGGTTCAGTCTGTGAATACATGTATATATTTAAAGAAGAGCCTTAAGGCCTTTAAAAGTCTGCAGAGCTGTCGTTTTTCACAAAAGATTACATATAATTTTTGTCTTCAAGTTATAACAGGTCAGCTTAGACTGTTTTGGGATTTATCCATTTGCTGAAGAAAAATGCTGAATTGAATCTGACTATGCAGGCTTTCTCTGTTCGGGACTGACAAGTGGCAGCAGAATGCTGACAGTCCCTGGAAAATCGAATTGGGTCACAATAATTTGACCTGTTTTGGACAGATCACAAGACCAGGCCGCAAAACAGCTGTCCATATTACTACGCCAAACTACTTTCACAAAGCATGGTTGCTGGCAAATATCCAGTCCACTGCTTTGAATGAAAATGTTTGGAAATCATGAGACAAAAAGAAAGTTTTAAAATGTTAGCATAAACTTTGCCTGTGAAATTGATGATTTTACTCATCAGAAGTTTGATGGTATTCAATCTGCTTATGGGTCATTCCGTGGAAAATAGGGAAATTATAAGATTGATTTTAGGGGATTATCGAACATGGCCTATCGGTTTTCTTGAAACACGGAATTTTGGTGTTGAGATTTTAGCTGAATATTTTGCAGGTTGAAATTCAGTTTGTTAACCCATTAGCATCTGACGACAGCTGGCAAGTTCCAAAAACTTAAAATTTATCATTTCTGTTACGATACAATTTCTGTGTGATGTACCCTGTATGTATGAACTTGCATGTTTCAATCATTTATTAAAGAAATAGTCAAGTGTCCCATATTCACTATATTTTGGTTCTCCGTGCATGACTTTAGTTTTTGCCTCTATTTGGGATGAATGAAACTTGAAATGTAACAGAAATGATGCTAAGTCTATCCCCTAAGGCCCTAAATCCACATTGGTATCTTATAAAAATGAGACAAAACAATCTTTACTCCAAAGCACTATTGGAGCACTGTTAGATGAGCCAATTCATGTCCAGATCAGAGCAATACATAAAGCCACACGGCGGTTTAATTAACTATAATCGTAACATGAATGATGTTTTGTAACAGAAATGATGATATTGTAACACAAATGCTGTTAAATTGGAAAAATAGCCTTATCTTTGACTGTACACAATTAAATTCAAATCCAGTTTCATCTTAATCATTACAGTGAATACATAGAATGGTTCAATGCCAACTGTGCATTTCCATACATCCTCTGTCTACATTTAAAGCATTTGACTCATTTCTTGAATATTCTGCTATTGCCGTGTTGTGACCTCACCAAAATGTTCTATAAAAGGCAATTGATTACTTTGTATGGAACTTATTTTTAATCCTTAATTGTTTTTAATCTCCGTCCAGTAATGTTATTTCTATGCATGGGTAATGTGGGCATGGTGTCATTTCTGTTACGAAATTGCCATTCCTGTTACATTTGAAGTGTAAAATGTAACAGAAATGATGCGTAACAGAAATGATTTTTTTTATTCAAACATCAATAGCAGCATTGAAACAAATGGCTTTTACACCATCTAATCACCGGTTGATCATGACCATATAACCCACTCAGCACATGGTTGCCCATTTGCTCAACATGTTTTATATATGCGAAACATGCGTAACAGCGATGACCCATCAAAAACCTACTCAACAACAATTATTTTGATGACGACTGTCAGACCATTTTTGGTGTTACTGTTCCAAATGAAAGTTTTCTTGTGGAAAGAGCTTGTATGTGCTGACATCTGGGGGTAATTACTTGAAGTGTAGGATCAACTGGGCTGTGCCAATTGCAACAGAAATGAAACGTAACAGAAATGATGCAAAATAAGAAGACACATTTTCGGTGAAAAATTTCAAAGTTAAATTTAGTGCTACAGCTAAATAATGCCATTTGGTGTTTCAGCTTAGCCAATGCAATAATTGAATGAACTGACTGCCTTGTTACAGTCATTTTTGAAGACATGTATGCCTTCTAAACTTCGAAATGAAAAAAAAAGACATTCATTTTTTGACAACTCAGCCAAACATGGGACAGTGCATATTTTCCACATGCAGCTTTATTGAAAATTTGGGTTTATCTTTTCATCTTGTAGGTATAATTGAGGCAACAAGCTAATTTAATAGACCTCAATCCCTCCAGGAGCACAATGAGATTGGTTTATTTAGAGAAGACACAAATTTCCCTGTTTTCCGTGGAATGGCCCTTATGCCATTTAGGGACCGTTCAGAATTTATGACTGGGGGGGGGGTGGGAGTTTTGCTGGAACTTCCCGTCAAAAATTGATGCCCCCCCTTGAGTTTCATGCGGATTTTTAGTACCCCACCCCTAGGTTTCGCGCGTATTTTTAGTACCCCCCCCCTCGACATACAAAGCAATACACACATGTATATACTGTTATACATGGCCACACGTACAGATTCGCGTCATTTCGCGGACTTTTGCCCATAAAAGTCAAAATAGAATGAGTTTATGCGTGTTTTTTAATATTTTTTCTCTGTTAAAATTTCCTTGGAAGTGTTGTAAAAAATTAATACCCACCCCCCCTTGAAACACGTGTGAAAAGTTAGTACCCCCTCGGCCAAAACTCCCACCCCCCCCCCCAGTCATAAATTCTGAACGGTCCCTTAGCGCGTGTTAAATTGTGGTCAAAAAAGTGTCCAAAAAGAATGCTCTCTCACTTATTCATGTGTCCATACAAAGCCAATTAATGTTTTTGCTTTGTGATATCAAAAGTGCTCAATTGTATTTATTCTGTTACTTTATGGAGATTTATTAACTAGGACAACAATATAATTTACAATTTCATAAAAGCTGTGTAACACTCAACAGAATGTCTTGTCCATGCCACAAGTGGGCCCCTCTGTACTGGCATTACATATAAGCTAATAATAATAATAATAAGAGGTATTTATATAGCGCTAATTCCAGTAAACTGCTCACTAGCGCTTGTGCATGCTGGATTTATCTGTAGAAACTTTTAAACAGGTAAGTCTTAAGATTTCTCTTGAAACCTTCGAGTGTTTTGGAACCCTTGACTATCTCTGGGAGTTGGTTCCACAGTTTCGGAGCGGCATGCGAAAAGGCTCTGTCTTCATATTTGTTTTTATTGCAGGAGGGTGGTTCATTTAAGAGCATTTTGTTATTGCTTCTCAGATTGCAGTTTCGTTCAGATTTTGGCTGAATCATATTTTGAATATACAAGGGAGCTTGCCCGTTTATTGCTTTCCAAGTTGTTAACATGAGTTTGAATTGTATTCTTGCTGGAATGGGCAGCCAATGTAGTTGCTTCCTATGCTGGCTTACACTCTCATGCTTTCTCAATTTTTCAATGAGTCGAACGGCTGAGTTCTGGGCCACTTGAAGTTTATGCAGCAAACGACTCGATGTTCCATAAAGAAGACCATTTCCATAGTCTAGGTGAGGTGTGACAAGAGCATTGACCGCTGTTTTACAGGTTTCCTTTTCCAAAGACTTCCTGATTCTTGAAATGTTTCTAATATTGAAATAGGCATTCCGACACATTTTGTTAACTTGTTTTTCCATGGTCATGTTTTTGTCAAAGATTACACCCAGATTTCTAACATGATCGACTGCATTAATTTTGACATTGTCGACATTGATTGATGATACTTGGAGTTTATTAAGTTGATGTGGACTGCCAATGAGCAGTAGTTCTGTTTTTTCTCCATTGTTACAAAGCTTGTTTTCATGGAGAAATTTTCTGATATCAGCAATGCACTTTTCCATTTTGACTACGGCATTTTCTTGTTCTGAGAAAGTTGGTTTGAAAGAGAGTATAAGTTGCTCGTCATCGGCATACTTTTGGTCTTTCACTTGGTGTTTTTCAGCCACTTCACTTAATGGAGCGATGTATGAATTAAATAGGATTGGTCCTAATTTTGAACCTTGAGGAACTCCAAATTTGAGTGGCAGTCTGGTTGATGTCTTGTCATTAATTATCACCGACTGTGACCTTTCAGAAATGTATGACTTGAACCAGCATAGCGCAGAATCATGAATACCGTATCTGCTTTCTAAACGTTTCAGTAGAATCTTGTGATCAATTATGTCAAAAGCGGCTGAAAGGTCCAACAGTACAAGCATCGTTACTTCACCTTTGGTCATATTCAACATGATATCGTCATGGATCTTTGTCAGAAGCGTTTCAGTGCTGTGGAATTTTCTGTAAGCTGACTGTTTCTCATCGTCCAGGTTGTTTAAAGTAAGATGGTCTGTGTATTGTTTAATAACAGCACTTTCAATTGGTTTGCCAAGGAATGACAGGTTTGATACTGGTCTATAATTCTTTTTGATTAGATCCAATCCACATTTTTTCAACAAAGGTTTTACTAAAGCATGTTTTAGCTCAAGAGGCATTTCTCCCTGTGTGAGTGACTTATTGACGACATTGGTTAAAACTGGGAGGTATTCATCAATACATTGGAGCAAAAGCCATGTGGGAATAGGATCAAGTTGGCAGTGTTTAACTGGCATTTCTCTGATCAGTTTCTTTATGTCACTTTGAGATAGCCTTCTGAAGTGTCGGAGTGTATGAGGGGCAGTTTCGATATTGTTAGCAGTATCATTGTGAGTGGAGTCCAACTTAGACCTGAGTGTTTTAATCTTTTCATCAAAGAACCTATTGAAATCATTTGCCAAGTCAATTTCATTTGTGTGTGGTGGGAGAGGTAGTTCTTGTTTTCTGTTCAGACTTGAGTTCAGTAACTTGAACAACTTCTTAGCATCACCATTAGAATCTTTAATCTTGACTCGCAGATCTTCCGATTTGAGGTGACTCAGCTGCAGATTCAATGCATTTCTTTTTTCTTTGAATGACTCCCAGTCATATTCAAGTCTGGTTCTCCTCCATAATCTCTCTGCTTTCCTCTTTTCTGATTTTAGAAGCTTGATATCAGCATTGTTGAATGGAGTGGGCGTGCGTAGAGTTACTTCTCTGATTTTAATGGGAGCATGTTTCTCCAGAACCTCTTCAGTAGAATTATAGAGTCGAATAAGTTCATTAAGATCTTTCTGTTCCATCCCACTTACAGACAGATGTCTTCCAATGTCTTGTCTGAAATCTTGAACAACAACTTTTCTAGTTTTTCTGAAACTGATTTTCTTCTTGGGTTTTGTTGCTTTCTTGATTGGAATGTCAAACAGAATGCAGTTATGATCAGAGAGCAGGTCACTGACCCTACAATTATTCAATATGGATTTTTCTCGAGTAATAACAAGGTCCAGTGTATTGCCATCTTTGTGTGTTGGTGCAGGGACATGTTGCACAAGACCAAACATTTCAAGGATGTCATTGAATTTAATGGCCTTTTTATCGTCCCGTTTATTCACATGAAAATTGAAATCGCCAGTAATTATGATTTCATTGTTGAATGTTTGATAGTGTCCCAGAAACTTTGTGAATTCGGTGAAGAATTCTGCAATACTGTATTTATTTTTGTTGGATGACTCTGGGCGGTAAACTAGAAGAATTGTGACAATTTTCCCGTCCTTTTGGACTTGGATTTCCATGTGTTCAAAGGTCTTGGTCTTCATGCGATCTTTTTGAATTGCTTGAATGCCACATTTGACAAGGCAACCTACTCCACCACCTGGTCTTCCTAAGCGAGGCGAGCTGAGAAAGAAATATCCACCATTTTGCTCCAACTCGCCAATTTCAACTTTATCATCATCTTTTAGCCAAGTCTCAGTGAAAAGAAAGATATCTAGATCATATTCGTCATTGTAGTCCTTAACAATTTGCGTTTTCTGTCTCAAACTCTGAGCATTCCACACACAGGTTTTCAGAATATTGTTTGGTTTGAGAATAGTCTTGTTGGGATCAATGCTTATATGTTCGGCAGAAGCTGAAATGGAGTCATTTTGAGCTAAAATCTCAAATCTGTTTGAGAGTTTGACTGAGCTACTGTTGTGAATTACACGGTTTACATTTAACTGAGTTGCGGCTGGTGCTGGTCGTAGCCCATTGACATGTCTATTTAGACCAGTTCGCAAGGCATCAGAATAAAGCTTTCTATATGTGTGCATTGTTACTATCTGTTTGAAGTCAGAATTCGATAAGCAAGCAATATGTGATCTGTCAGTTAGTGACTAGATCAGACAATTTAAAAGTGATCTGTCAGTTGGTGACTAGATCAGAACAACTTAATAGTGATCTGTCAGTTAGTGACTAGATCAGAACAATTTAATAGTGATCTGTTAGTTAGTGAATAAATCAGAACAATTTAAAAGTGATCTGTCAGTTAGTGACTAGATCAGAACAATTTAATAGTGATCTGTCAGTTAGTGACGAGATCAGAAAATTTAAAAGTGATCTGTCAGTTAGTGACTAGATCAGAACAATTTAATAGTGATCCGTCAGTTAGTGACTAGATCAGAACAATTTAATAGTGATCTGTCAGTTAGTGACTAGATCAGAACACTTCAATAGCGATCTGTCAGTTAGTGACTAGATCAGAACAATTTAAAAGTGATCTGTCAGTAAGTGACTAGATCAGAACAATTTAATATCGATCTGTCAGTTAGTGACTAGATCAGAACAATTTAATAGTGATCTGTCAGTTAGTGACTAGATCAGAGCAATTTAAAAGTGATCTGTCAGTTAGTGACTAGATCAGAACAATTTAATAGTGATCTGTCAGTTAGTGACTAGATCAGAAAATTTAAAAGTGATCTGTCAGTTAGTGACTAGATCAGAACAACTTAATAGTGATCTGTCAGTTAGTGACTAGATCAGAACAATTCAATAGCAATCTGTCAGTTAGTGACTAGATCAGAACAATTTAATAGCGATCTGTCAGTTAGTGACTAGATCAAAACAATTTAATAGCGATCTGTCAGTTAGTGACTAGATCAAAACAGTAGATAAGACGAATAGAGGATGAACGATAGACAAACAAATGTACAATCAATTAATATATATATAAGAATTAATATGTGAAATTGTTATTGAAGATATGCTGTCTGTTGGGCTGAGCGAGGCTGGTGGTGAGTTGAGTTCTTGGATGTGTATTGGCAGTGTTGAGATCTTCAAAGGATGTGTATTGGCAGTGTTGAGATCTTCAAAGGATGTGTATTGGCAGTGTTGAGATCTTCAAAACTTAACTTCAATTCACTGGTGCTGTCAAGTGATTTGGAAAGTGCCTGGAATAATAAGTAAAAGCTGAAGAGACAAAATATGATAATTAGATAGGTTATGTTGTCATGCAGCTTATGTTTCCTGCAAGAATACTTAGTGTTGAATTCTTTATTTATTCAAATTAATTTTTTTCAAATCTGAAATTAGATCAATAATATAATAAAGTTAGGCCTGTAATATATACAAGGAAGTGTCTAGGAAAATAAAATATATCTTGTTGTGGTTGGGGGTTTGCTGTCTGGTAGGCTATATTTCTAGGAAGCTGGTGCTGGAGTCTTGAGTTCTTGATGTGTATTGGCAGCGTATTCAGCTTTTCAAACTTAAAATCTCACTAATTGATGCTGTCAAGTGATGTGGGATGTGTCTAGAAACATAAATGAGTGCTGGAAATAGAAAATATGAAAGTTAGATAGCTTTTCATGTGCATAAACGAAGGCAAAATGAGCGAAAATGGAGGTCAAAACAATGTGGATTGGAGCCAGAAAACGATGTTGGAAATAGCAGGCAATTAAATTGCAAGTTATTGCACTAAAATCACCTGGAAAGAGCATAAAAAGGGTAAATAACAGGAAAGAAACACTTTACCGACATTCACACACAAGAACAGCAGTCAAATATGCCCAGAACTTCTTTAAAAGACGAAAATATCCACTGCTGATTTTTCACTGTGCTCACAGCCAGAAAGCGCCACCTATAAGGCCCCATTTAACCTCATAAGTCCCGAAATCCCAAGGTGGCACCATAAGTCCCTACAAGCCCCCTATGTCTCACTAAGTCCCGACAAGCACCCTATGTCCCGCTAAGTCCCAGTAAGCCCCCTATGTCCCGCCAAGTCCCAGTAAGCCCCCTATGTCCCGCCAAGTCCCAGTAAGCCCCCTATGTCCCGCTAAGTCCCAGTAAGCACCCTATGTCCCAGTAAGCCCCGGCAAGAACCCTATGTCCCGCTAAGTCCCAGTAAGCCCCCTATGTCCCGCTAAGTCCCAGTAAGCACCCTATGTCCCACCAAGTCCCGGCAAGCACCCTATGTCCCGCTAAGTCCCAGTAAGCACCCTACGTCCCATTTAGTCCCTGCAAGTACCCTGTGTCCCACAAAGTCCCAACAAGCTCCCTATGTCCCATTAAGTCCTGGTAAGCACCCTATGCCCCCCTCAGTCCCGGCAAGCACTCTATGTTCTACTGAGTCCCAGCAATGTTTGTCCTGCTTAGTCTAGGCAAGCACCTATTATCAAACAAATCCCGGCAACTTCTGTGTTCTGCTAATTTGCTGAAAGTACCCTCAGCAGGGTATCCACTGAAAGTTGAAAACTTAATTCCTGCATTTCTCTTACATTTTCCCTGCTTCACCAGTCATTGTTTCCTGCATCATGTTCCAGTAAGCTTGCAAGTGCCATGTGTCCTGGTAAGCCCCCATTTCATTGTCCTCCAGACAAGCTGAGTAGATTAGGTCGGGGCATGCAGCCCCCCTTAACTTCGAGGTGCGATTTGACCTACTTTTTATGCTGTCAGGAAGGGATCACTTGACTCTACTAACGACGCGTGAAATAAATGTCTTCCAATTTTAATAAAGGAGTTATGGCCATTTTTGTAAAAAATTTAAAATGGCCTTCTTACTCCACCCATCGGGCAAGAAGCCCCCCTATTATAATCCTATGGCAATTTTTTTTGCGAGCGCATTCAGCCTAAAAGTTATTTCTTTGGGTTCTTCTATCATGTTTAAGGCATTCTATTCACTTTTTCTGAATTTCCTGAATTTTTCTGTTCATACTTTTATTTTTAAATATTTTTCGCCCTGTTTCAATTTCGGACCAAATTTGTTCTATTTTAATTGGCTATTCTACCAATATTTAAGGTAAACTACACATTATTAAATGGTTCCTGAAGCAGCTTCGATCCCCCAGTGAAGGGGGCCTCATGCTCCATATCTTGGGGGGCCTCTCGCCCCAAACCCACATATTTTAATTTGACCTCTATATTTTTAACTAAAATGCAAAAAACATGATCCAAATCATATTTATGTGATGGTCATAAAGTGAAGCAATGCAGATATCCGTTATACTTTTAAATATTTCCTAAGTTATTTTTGACAACCCCTTTCAAAGAATTAGTCAAAGTTACAAAAACCATGTACATTTTTTTGTTTCTTTAATTTCTAATATGGTTTGGTGCTGTTTGCCCTGAAAATTTGTGACGTCACCTAAAACGCCTCTAGCTTCAATCCTATCAATAGATAAACGCACCAAAAATGTAAGTTTGGATATAACCCTGGGGGGGGCCTCTCACCTAACCCGGGTTTCTTGCCCCGACCTACTCTATGTTCTTGGAATCACAATATTTCCCATGGGCCACTGGATGACTAAGGTCCCATCTACCAATAAAGACTTGACAAAATTGGCAAGCACCAATGTCGGAAAGTGCATTATGTTCTGGACAAAGTTACACTGATATTACTGTTGCGACATATTAGAGCCCGCATCCCGCGAAACCGGGCGGGACGGAAAAATCAGTCCTGCGCAGGGCTCTACGACATATATATAAAAAAGCCAAAACAGACGGGGAGGGAATGAAGTTTGGTCTCTTCAAACTATATAACCGCCAATCTGTGTAAATTCCAGAAGGGGTACTATCTCCTTAACAGCAGGGACTCAACTAGACCTGCTGGCGCCCGTTGACTTTCAGGAGGTAGGGGGCCCCCAGACCAGAAATTTACCCAATTGGTCTTGCAAGCACTGTCGTGTCACTTCAGCAAAGCCTTTAGTGATTAAGTTAGACAAATGAGGCCGATTTCGCAGTTTCACTAAGGGACCGTTCAGAATTTATGACTGGGGGGGGGTGGGAGTTTTGCCAGACTTCCCGTCAAAAATTGAGTTCCATGCGGAAATTTAGTGCCCCACCCTTAGGTTTCATGCTCATTTTTAGTACCCCCACCTTGACATACAAAGAAATACATACATATATTGTTATCAGGGTGCCCACCGAACATCGCACAAAATATTATAGGAATATAGGAATTTTTTACCGTAAAATATAGGAAAATATAGGAGGTTTTCGCCTATTTTAGTTAGACACTATAGGAGATATTTGACAGTGAAACCATCGGCAAATCACGGGATCGCTTCAACCATAAAACGAAAACTTCACGTCGCGGACAAAAACGTGTCTAAAATTCATATATCTGGAGGGAAAAGACACTTAAACTTAGTATCGCAGACAAAAACGTGCATTTACGCACAAAATATCTTGAAAACTTGAAAAATATAGGAATTTATAGGAATTTTTCCAAAATATAGGAAATTATAGGAGGCCTTAAAAAATATAGGAATTATAGGAAATATAGGAGGAGTGGGCACCCTGTGTTATAGCTGTGCCCCTTGTACAGTCACATATACAGATTCGTGGACTTTTGCGTACAAAAATGTGTGGTCAAACTGAGTATATGAGCATTTTATAAAATTTTTGATTTGTTAAATTTCTCAGCCCCCCCCCCTGGACATAATGTCAAAAATTAGTGCCCCCCCCCTCAGAACACATATGAAAAGTTAGTACCCCCGCAGGCAAAACTCCCAACCCTGCCCACACAGCCTGCAAAAGTAACTATTTGGGGTAAAAATTGGATATTCATGAGCTAGTGGTCATTCCTGGCATGTGACATCCCTGTTATTTTCAAAATGGTGTAAACTACTTTTTAATGGGAGTTTATAGCACTATCTTCTCTCTAATACTCAAAATAGCCCATCTATTATCCAATAAGGGGTTGCTATTTTTGTGGTTAGCAAGTTTAAAGATTCAAAATGACCTCCCTATAAAGATTCCTTGTCCTCAAATTGGGAGGTCACATAAATTATACCCTCAGGGTTTTTGAATCCCGTTAGCTGATTGGCTGAGAAGGCAAACTATGTCAGTGCCTGGAATAGTGGCTGAGGGCTGCTGTGTGGGCAGGGTACTGCATCGTGTGCATGGGAGGATGATATTTAGATAATTGACCTTTAACTTTTACTATTTATATTTATTTATACTATTTATATTTATTTAACTTGAATTACCTGATAGCTGCCATGATCTAACAAACTAATCATGTCATTTGTTGATTAATTGAGAAATTGATGTTTGTCAGTGAAATTGTTTTTTGACACAGTATCTATCTAGGCCTATCTATCTATCTATCTATCTCCCTATATCTATCTGACTATCTGACTATCTGACTATCTGACTATCCGACTATCCGACTATCCGACTATCTATCTATCTATCTATCTATCTATCTATCTATCTATCTATCTTCTATATCTATCTATCCAATTTAATGGGGATGGCAGGCACCCCCTAACCTGGTATGAGTGGGTCACGTGACCTGACGAGAGGGCACTGGGCTGCATCAGTTTGCTTTGCTTGGCTATATTAAATCTGCCGACTATAAAAGTAAAATAACAAAAACTCAACTTGCAGTTATGGATCAGCTAGGATCACAAACTGATATAATTGGTATTGCATATCAATGAAATTGAAAGTTTTGTGCAGGGGTGTATCTAGAAATGGCCTGGGGGGGCATTACATGTGGGGGGGACATGGCCCAATGGCCCCCCCTAATACGCCACTGGAACTTTTGTGTGTTTTCTGTAATTTAGTTATTTTAATTTATTTTATTACTAAAATTTCTTTGGAGAGCCCAGCAATGATTTTTAAAGCACAAGGGTTTTTTTCAAGGTAATAAATAATATTTGTTTATGTATTTAATACAAATTTTGTTTTGTCTTGGGCTTATAATGGCAATTTAAATTTCACAGTTAGAAGTCAGTTTATAAAGAAGACTTTAAAAAAAATAAATTGGGAGACAATTAAATATATATAGCTTTAAAGTAGTAAAGCGTCCAACAAAATTGGTCAAATGTGGTTTTAAAATTAGTCATTTGATAAATTATGATGAGATTTGCTTTCCATTTGTCCAAAAAATATCATTGGTAACTAAGTGCTAAGGCTGTGGAATAATCTGTTACTTTGTCCAGGGTCAGGCAATATAAAGTATTCACAATTAAAACCACAAATACAAACAAAACACTGTGTGGCACAAGGGGCATCTTGCTAAAGACAGTAGTAATAGGAGTCTTATTTGCAATCTTCCCTGGCAGATAGGAAAATATAGTTAAAAATACATTCTTG
Organism: Platynereis dumerilii; assembly: GCA_026936325.1. Classification (NCBI taxonomy): domain Eukaryota; kingdom Metazoa; phylum Annelida; class Polychaeta; order Phyllodocida; family Nereididae; genus Platynereis; species Platynereis dumerilii. The sequence goes on from JAPTHN010000001.1 coordinate 161,783,624, forward strand.
CACCTTTTATTTCTTTCTGTGGTCTGATGGATAGATAGATAGTTTGGTAGACAGATGGAAAGATCAACATAGATAGATAGATAGATAGATAGATAGATAGATAGATAGATGGGTTAGGCCTAGATGAAGGAAGCAAGAGGAAGGAAGTCCTGCTTCCTTCACCTTCCTTCCTTCTTCTTGTGTCCTCCTGAATTATTTCCTTCTCCTCTTTCCTTCAAATTCCTTTCTTCTTCCATTTTCCTTCCTCCCTTCCTTCTTTCCTTCCTTCCTTCCTTTTCATTCCCTTCCTTCCATTCCTTCCTTTTCCATTTCCTTACTTTTCCTTTATACTGACCTAGGTTTACTTTTAATATCTCTGATTTGCTTATATCAACTCTGATGACCCATTCTCCTTGGCTTGTAGTAATTGACGCCGACGCCGTGACGCCGACGCCATGACGCTGACGCCGTGACGCCGACTTTCTTATATCTATAGGGAATTGTACACAGTGGCTCTCTTTGTTTTACACTGAGTGGGCACTGGGCAGTAAAGGTGATCCTGCTAAGTACAATTAAGGTCCAGCAGCTGAACAGAATGGGGGTATTTTAAGTGCACTTCATTGGCAATGCACGGTACCCGTCTGAGTGGACTTTATCTGTGAATCTTAATTGCCATTAGACCTACATAAGCCACGCATGCTAGGTGTTAAAAGAAGAAGAGTTGTTCAAAGTACTGTATTTTAGAGAATGTAGAGAGATTTTTCCGTCTTAAATATATACCCGAATAATACTGATTCCCATGCATTAGAACATGAATGGGCTTCAAGTAGAGCCATCGAGAATGCAGTCTCAGTTGCAGTAGCGGATCCAGAGGGGGGGGGGTCCTGCCTGTTTTAATAGGCCCCATTTAACCTCATAAGTCCCGAAATCCCAAGGTGGCACCATAAGTCCCTACAAGCCCCCTATGTCTCACTAAGTCCCGACAAGCACCCTATGTCCCGCTAAGTCCCAGTAAGCCCCCTATGTCCCGCCAAGTCCCAGTAAGCCCCCTATGTCCCGCCAAGTCCCAGTAAGCCCCCTATGTCCCGCTAAGTCCCAGTAAGCACCCTATGTCCCAGTAAGCCCCGGCAAGAACCCTATGTCCCGCTAAGTCCCAGTAAGCCCCCTATGTCCCGCTAAGTCCCAGTAAGCACCCTATGTCCCACCAAGTCCCGGCAAGCACCCTATGTCCCGCTAAGTCCCAGTAAGCACCCTACGTCCCATTTAGTCCCTGCAAGTACCCTGTGTCCCACAAAGTCCCAACAAGCTCCCTATGTCCCATTAAGTCCTGGTAAGCACCCTATGCCCCCCTCAGTCCCGGCAAGCACTCTATGTTCTACTGAGTCCCAGCAATGTTTGTCCTGCTTAGTCTAGGCAAGCACCTATTATCAAACAAATCCCGGCAACTTCTGTGTTCTGCTAATTTGCTGAAAGTACCCTCAGCAGGGTATCCACTGAAAGTTGAAAACTTAATTCCTGCATTTCTCTTACATTTTCCCTGCTTCACCAGTCATTGTTTCCTGCATCATGTTCCAGTAAGCTTGCAAGTGCCATGTGTCCTGGTAAGCCCCCATTTCATTGTCCTCCAGACAAGCTGAGTAGATTAGGTCGGGGCATGCAGCCCCCCTTAACTTCGAGGTGCGATTTGACCTACTTTTTATGCTGTCAGGAAGGGATCACTTGACTCTACTAACGACGCGTGAAATAAATGTCTTCCAATTTTAATAAAGGAGTTATGGCCATTTTTGTAAAAAATTTAAAATGGCCTTCTTACTCCACCCATCGGGCAAGAAGCCCCCCTATTATAATCCTATGGCAATTTTTTTTGCGAGCGCATTCAGCCTAAAAGTTATTTCTTTGGGTTCTTCTATCATGTTTAAGGCATTCTATTCACTTTTTCTGAATTTCCTGAATTTTTCTGTTCATACTTTTATTTTTAAATATTTTTCGCCCTGTTTCAATTTCGGACCAAATTTGTTCTATTTTAATTGGCTATTCTACCAATATTTAAGGTAAACTACACATTATTAAATGGTTCCTGAAGCAGCTTCGATCCCCCAGTGAAGGGGGCCTCATGCTCCATATCTTGTGGGGCCTCTCGCCCCAAACCCACATATTTTAATTTGACCTCTATATTTTTAACTAAAATGCAAAAAACATGATCCAAATCATATTTATGTGATGGTCATAAAGTGAAGCAATGCAGATATCCGTTATACTTTTAAATATTTCCTAAGTTATTTTTGACAACCCCTTTCAAAGAATTAGTCAAAGTTACAAAAACCATGTACATTTTTTTGTTTCTTTAATTTCTAATATGGTTTGGTGCTGTTTGCCCTGAAAATTTGTGACGTCACCTAAAACGCCTCTAGCTTCAATCCTATCAATAGATAAACGCACCAAAAATGTAAGTTTGGATATAACCCTGGGGGGGGCCTCTCACCTAACCCGGGTTTCTTGCCCCGACCTACTCTATGTTCTTGGAATCACAATATTTCCCATGGGCCACTGGATGACTAAGGTCCCATCTACCAATAAAGACTTGACAAAATTGGCAAGCACCAATGTCGGAAAGTGCATTATGTTCTGGACAAAGTTACACTGATATTACTGTTGCGACATATTAGAGCCCGCATCCCGCGAAACCGGGCGGGACGGAAAAATCAGTCCTGCGCAGGGCTCTACGACATATATATAAAAAAGCCAAAACAGACGGGGAGGGAATGAAGTTTGGTCTCTTCAAACTATATAACCGCCAATCTGTGTAAATTCCAGAAGGGGTACTATCTCCTTAACAGCAGGGACTCAACTAGACCTGCTGGCGCCCGTTGACTTTCAGGAGGTAGGGGGCCCCCAGACCAGAAATTTACCCAATTGGTCTTGCAAGCACTGTCGTGTCACTTCAGCAAAGCCTTTAGTGATTAAGTTAGACAAATGAGGCCGATTTCGCAGTTTCACTAAGGGACCGTTCAGAATTTATGACTGGGGGGGGGGTGGGAGTTTTGCCAGACTTCCCGTCAAAAATTGAGTTCCATGCGGAAATTTAGTGCCCCACCCTTAGGTTTCATGCTCATTTTTAGTACCCCCACCTTGACATACAAAGAAATACATACATATATTGTTATCAGGGTGCCCACCGAACATCGCACAAAATATTATAGGAATATAGGAATTTTTTACCGTAAAATATAGGAAAATATAGGAGGTTTTCGCCTATTTTAGTTAGACACTATAGGAGATATTTGACAGTGAAACCATCGGCAAATCACGGGATCGCTTCAACCATAAAACGAAAACTTCACGTCGCGGACAAAAACGTGTCTAAAATTCATATATCTGGAGGGAAAAGACACTTAAACTTAGTATCGCAGACAAAAACGTGCATTTACGCACAAAATATCTTGAAAACTTGAAAAATATAGGAATTTATAGGAATTTTTCCAAAATATAGGAAATTATAGGAGGCCTTAAAAAATATAGGAATTATAGGAAATATAGGAGGAGTGGGCACCCTGTGTTATAGCTGTGCCCCTTGTACAGTCACATATACAGATTCGTGGACTTTTGCGTACAAAAATGTGTGGTCAAACTGAGTATATGAGCATTTTATAAAATTTTTGATTTGTTAAATTTCTCAGCCCCCCCCCCTGGACATAATGTCAAAAATTAGTGCCCCCCCCCCTCAGAACACATATGAAAAGTTAGTACCCCCGCAGGCAAAACTCCCAACCCTGCCCACACAGCCTGCAAAAGTAACTATTTGGGGTAAAAATTGGATATTCATGAGCTAGTGGTCATTCCTGGCATGTGACATCCCTGTTATTTTCAAAATGGTGTAAACTACTTTTTAATGGGAGTTTATAGCACTATCTTCTCTCTAATACTCAAAATAGCCCATCTATTATCCAATAAGGGGTTGCTATTTTTGTGGTTAGCAAGTTTAAAGATTCAAAATGACCTCCCTATAAAGATTCCTTGTCCTCAAATTGGGAGGTCACATAAATTATACCCTCAGGGTTTTTGAATCCCGTTAGCTGATTGGCTGAGAAGGCAAACTATGTCAGTGCCTGGAATAGTGGCTGAGGGCTGCTGTGTGGGCAGGGTACTGCATCGTGTGCATGGGAGGATGATATTTAGATAATTGACCTTTAACTTTTACTATTTATATTTATTTATACTATTTATATTTATTTAACTTGAATTACCTGATAGCTGCCATGATCTAACAAACTAATCATGTCATTTGTTGATTAATTGAGAAATTGATGTTTGTCAGTGAAATTGTTTTTTGACACAGTATCTATCTAGGCCTATCTATCTATCTATCTATCTCCCTATATCTATCTGACTATCTGACTATCTGACTATCTGACTATCCGACTATCCGACTATCCGACTATCTATCTATCTATCTATCTATCTATCTATCTATCTATCTATCTTCTATATCTATCTATCCAATTTAATGGGGATGGCAGGCACCCCCTAACCTGGTATGAGTGGGTCACGTGACCTGACGAGAGGGCACTGGGCTGCATCAGTTTGCTTTGCTTGGCTATATTAAATCTGCCGACTATAAAAGTAAAATAACAAAAACTCAACTTGCAGTTATGGATCAGCTAGGATCACAAACTGATATAATTGGTATTGCATATCAATGAAATTGAAAGTTTTGTGCAGGGGTGTATCTAGAAATGGCCTGGGGGGGCATTACATGTGGGGGGGACATGGCCCAATGGCCCCCCCTAATACGCCACTGGAACTTTTGTGTGTTTTCTGTAATTTAGTTATTTTAATTTATTTTATTACTAAAATTTCTTTGGAGAGCCCAGCAATGATTTTTAAAGCACAAGGGTTTTTTTCAAGGTAATAAATAATATTTGTTTATGTATTTAATACAAATTTTGTTTTGTCTTGGGCTTATAATGGCAATTTAAATTTCACAGTTAGAAGTCAGTTTATAAAGAAGACTTTAAAAAAAATAAATTGGGAGACAATTAAATATATATAGCTTTAAAGTAGTAAAGCGTCCAACAAAATTGGTCAAATGTGGTTTTAAAATTAGTCATTTGATAAATTATGATGAGATTTGCTTTCCATTTGTCCAAAAAATATCATTGGTAACTAAGTGCTAAGGCTGTGGAATAATCTGTTACTTTGTCCAGGGTCAGGCAATATAAAGTATTCACAGTTAAAACCACAAATACAAACAAAACACTGTGTGGCACAAGGGGCATCTTGCTAAAGACAGTAGTAATAGGAGTCTTATTTGCAATCTTCCCTGGCAGATAGGAAAATATAGTTAAAAATACATTCTTGCACCTTTTATTTCTTTCTGTGGTCTGATGGATAGATAGATAGTTTGGTAGACAGATGGAAAGATCAACATAGATAGATAGATAGATAGATAGATAGATAGATAGATAGATAGATGGGTTAGGCCTAGATGAAGGAAGCAAGAGGAAGGAAGTCCTGCTTCCTTCACCTTCCTTCCTTCTTCTTGTGTCCTCCTGAATTATTTCCTTCTCCTCTTTCCTTCAAATTCCTTTCTTCTTCCATTTTCCTTCCTCCCTTCCTTCTTTCCTTCCTTCCTTCCTTTTCATTCCCTTCCTTCCATTCCTTCCTTTTCCATTTCCTTACTTTTCCTTTATACTGACCTAGGTTTACTTTTAATATCTCTGATTTGCTTATATCAACTCTGATGACCCATTCTCCTTGGCTTGTAGTAATTGACGCCGACGCCGTGACGCCGACGCCATGACGCTGACGCCGTGACGCCGACTTTCTTATATCTATAGGGAATTGTACACAGTGGCTCTCTTTGTTTTACACTGAGTGGGCACTGGGCAGTAAAGGTGATCCTGCTAAGTACAATTAAGGTCCAGCAGCTGAACAGAATGGGGGTATTTTAAGTGCACTTCATTGGCAATGCACGGTACCCGTCTGAGTGGACTTTATCTGTGAATCTTAATTGCCATTAGACCTACATAAGCCACGCATGCTAGGTGTTAAAAGAAGAAGAGTTGTTCAAAGTACTGTATTTTAGAGAATGTAGAGAGATTTTTCCGTCTTAAATATATACCCGAATAATACTGATTCCCATGCATTAGAACATGAATGGGCTTCAAGTAGAGCCATCGAGAATGCAGTCTCAGTTGCAGTAGCGGATCCAGAGGGGGGGGGGTTAGGGGGGTCCTGCCTGTTTTAATAGACATAAATAGATATACCGACAAAAAATAAATAAATAGATAGTCAAATAAATAACAGATAAATACATAAAATACTTAATTCATCAATAGATAAATAAGTAGATATAAAAGTAGCTAAATAGCAAAGACAGATAGATAGATAGATACTAGCTAGATGGATTGATGGAAAGATATACAGATCGACAGATAGCTAGATAGATTGATAACAGGATGGCATTTCCATTCCATCAGTGAGAAATTGTACAGGGTCTGCTTAAAGTGCTGGCACGTTATTTTTAGTGGATCATAAACCAATCAGAATGGGCAAAAATGCGATGTAGCAAGGTGGATAGTATAGAGGAGCCGGCCGCCAGCTTAGGTGGATAGAGACAGACTGTAGAATCTCATACTCATATGAAATCGCCTGTTACATAATTTTATCTTGCTTTGAAAAACTTTGGTACACTTCCATGCCATGACAATAAATCTTGATTTTCTTAACTAAAATGCAGACTCTAATAAGTAGGTAAAGCAGTCTCGGAGACAACTAAAATGCACGTTTTTCCCGCGTAGGCCTATGGGCCATATAATGTTCTGTTCACTGAGATAATGCAAATTTATTCATAAAAATAACGTGCAAGCACTTTAAGTAGCGCCTGAACAATTTCTAACTGAAGGAGTGAAAATTACACTTACCTGTTTAGCACTCAATCTATCCATCTATCAATCAATCTGTCTATTAATCTATCTATCAGTCAATGTATCTATCAATGTATCTAGCAATGTATCTATCAATCTATCTATCAATCTATCTATCTATGAATCTATCAATCTATCTATCCATGTGTATATATTATCAATTAGCAGATAAGGAAAAAGTGTTTCATTTGCTCATGAAATGATATCCTTTTCACCTCAGAGGTCATGGGGGAGCTGTCCCTGAATCCATCACTATCTGGACACGGCATTTCCCAGTCAGGTCTGCACTATGAAGAGTGCCAGTTGATATGTGTACAATTAGTAAATGATTATGATGCCCCTGTCAGCCCCTTTCCCACTGGACACGTTTACCTGCGTTTGTATACGCAGCTGCACAACGCAGTGGATCCGCAATAGGTTATGCAATGATATGCAAGGCTAGGCAAAGGTATGCAAGGGTACGCAAGCAAAGGCATGCAAACGTGTACAACGATGCAGTGAGGCTAGAAAAATTAAACATGTTTAATTTGAACGCAGTAGGACTGCGTTTTGTTCTTATATGCAGAGCTATGCAAGCCAATTTCCAGGCCTATGCCAAGAAACGCAGTTGCATTGCAACATTATGCAAAGAAACGTGATGCTTATGCATCAATAGGTGTCAATATGCATTGATATGCAAGTAAACTGGAGTTTCAGTGCTAATTTCTAGAATTTTTGGTGATAAATGCAGTCATATGTACCAATATGTATGGGTATGCAGTTCAGTTGCAGAGTTGTTGCAGGCCTATGCCAAGCCAATGCAGAGCTATGCATTCTTCTGCAACTGCTATGCATTACATCAATTAACATGGTTATCCTGGCTAATAAGAAACGTGTACCCTTGTGCGTTTGAACACATTTTGGAATTTTTATCATTATGCAATGAAACGTGGCTATATGTGTTCAGTGGGAAAGGGGCATAATGTTATTAAGGGGAGGGGGGGCCCGGGCCCTATACTTGACGATGGCAGCACAGTCGAGCTGCAGCACGTGAGTAGTAAGTTAAGATAAAAGAAGATCAGTTAAGAAACTACTGTTTAATGATCATATGATAACTGTGAAAACATGTAAAAAATTTAATTTTGTAAACTGGAAGATATACTGTCTTGTAATAACTTTTTATGGAATATAGTATAATATGAGAATATCAAGGAGGTTATTCAAATATTTGTAGCAAAGTGGCCTAATAACAGAAGAAACAAAGACACCTTATACGTTAAAATGCATAGAAAGTATAAACTCAATTATTTGGCAATGATATGAATTATCTTTCTGTTTTAAAATATTGAACAAAATTAGTGATCAAAATGAAGTATTTTTAAGATTTCCCTTTTTCTGGTGTATACCTTTTGAGGTAGTGTTTGTTTAGATAATCTTGTGTATTTACCTTGAATGGAGTATTAACTTGAATGGATAACTATTGATTATTCCATAAATATACTGAGGCGGCTGTCCGGCTATAATCTAATATATTAATATGGAACCTGGGATACATTGTGTCAGTTTAAGTGCTTCATTGACCAATTACGTTTCAATGACAATTTAGGTAGCCGTGATTCAAAGCTGATTGGCATTGAAGTGTCAAGTCTGAGGTGCAATTAATGCCAATTATGCTTTATGATCTGTGCTCTCTTGATAATAATATTTTTCATTGATCGATTTCTTTGGTCTATTAAAAAATACAATTATATAGACAGTTAGACAGACACATACATGGATACATAGATTAGATACATAGATAGATAGATAGATAGATAGATAGATAGATAGATAGATAGATAGATAGATAGATAGATAGATAGATAGATAGACTAATTGAAATTGTCTTTACAGAGGCGATCTAATTAGGGGGGCTCAGGCACTTCATAATTGGGTCATTATTGGGCCACTTTGTCCACATTTTTCAAATCTTTTCTCGAATTCAATGTCAATTTAAACGGGTCCCACATCTTTAGTATGGATTCCGTAATTTACATTTAAATATGTTGCTTAGGCCTAATTCCATATTTATGTCTTCCCTACCCTTTCACCTGAAGTTAACTTACACTTTGGATAGCTGAATCAGGGAGCTATTATACTAGGTCCATGCAATTAAGGTGCCATTTCCATAACCATGTGTTTTTCTGCCGTCCTAAACTTTGTTAGCAATAAATTTATCAAGCTATGACACAACTCTAATATCCTTACTGCTCAGCATTTAACTTCATCCCATCCTCCATGCTGTCGGGGGTGGTAGGACCTCCGTATGGAATCACTAGCCCTGAAGACTGAAGGATGACTTCATCCTTGCCTCAGACTTTTTGTCACACAACACCAGTGGCGTAACTGGGTGGTCTCGAATGGGGGGGCACCTGGGGGGGCACGCGATTCCCTGGGGGGCACCCACTATACTAATTGTATATTTTAGCTGGAGTTGGAAAGTTCATATGGGGGGGCACCTGGGGGGGGCACAGGTCCAATATGGGGGGGCACGTGCCCCCCCCCATGCCCCCCCATAGGGACGCCACTGCACAACACTTTCAGGTACATACTCTCTAACCGCCATTTATCACGGGTAAATGCTAGTGTACAATTAATGGTACAAATGTATCAGGGTTGCAAGTGTCTAAATCCAAAGGCCTGTGAAAACAAAAAGTGGCCAAATTTTATTGAGGATGACAAATTTTAATGGCAATTCTCAAGTGCACTTAAGACCACAGATCTTTTTGATAATCTTGAGCTGAAGCCATACAAAATGTAATTGTACTTCACACTCGTGGACTGCCATCCAGCATTGGAAGTCCATCTCAACTGAATGAGGGCCATTCATTCTGTTGACCTGTATTGCTGGATCCATAAATATTAAGGTCGGCGTCACAAGGTCGGCGTCACGGCGTCGGCGTCTCGGCGTCGGCGCCGAATACCACAAGCCTTCTCCTTTAGGTGAACAATTTGATTAAACCAATTTTCTTGAGACTTTCACTGAGAACTTGTATTGGTGATGAACAAGTGCACAATGCACATGCTGGTGACCTTTGGCCCTTTGTGACCTCTCATGACATTTCAACAGCAGTACCCTTCTTCCTAACAGCCATGCCCCTTTAATGGGGTCAAGAATATGTTGGACAAAGTTGCCAGGGGTAATACAAGGACATGTATGTCTGTGTAATCTATTCTATATAGCTACCTGAGTACCTATGGATGTCTAGAGATAATTCAAAGGTTCATGACCTTCTGTATTAGTATATTTTAAAAGTCATTGAGCTACAGATGCATTAGTTAGGCTCTTGAAAGTGGTACCTGTTACAAGTATTAAGGAGATCATATTCATACTCATTGCAGGGTATGACTTGTCTAAAACCAATTTTTTTTTTTCTTTTAATGAAATCAGTCAGTCAGTCAGTCAGTCAGTCAGTCAATCAGTCAGTCATGTATCTATCTATCTATCTATCTATCTATCTATCTATCTATCTATCTATCTATCTATCTATCTATCTATCTATCTACATAAATATATGATTTATAGAGATATTGATCATTTAATTCACATATTTTTGGTTTTGCCTTGGTTTTGAGATTTGCCATGCAAATGAACAATGTGTAACATTGCCTCCTCTTGCCTCCTTTATCAATTTATGTTTGAAAACTAGCCTTGATATTGACCTTAAAATTTGCACAAATCCTTTGAGGTATATTGCCCAGTATGTGATTTTTTGGGGAAATCTTCAGGTGGGAAGAATTTGATAAATATGTTGAACTGGCAGGAATGACCTAGCAGGGAAAGAGCTGGAAAGGGGGAAGGGACATATAGAAGGAGATGGGGGAAGTGAGTGGGGAATGGAGAGAGGGAGGAATCTCAGATGGGCAGAGAGAGGAAGGGTAGAAAGGGGATTTCCATTATAATTTATAAATAATGACATGGCAGCAAGAATGAGCCATTTACAGTCAATAAATGACGAGTAATTAAAAGGCATATGACTAGCTTTTTGAACTTTTCCTCTTTTAGTTACTAATCTGTAGTGTAACATCTAACTTACATCTAACTTGGTCAAATGTTAAGTATAAGCATAGAGCTATAAGGGGTTGAGTTATAGATCCATGGTATAAGTGAAGTTATTTGGTGATTTAGGTGGAGTAGGGCCTTACACAACTCTCTCTGAACATTTCATTGTATTCTCGAAAGTGCCACACATTATTTCCGTATTTTTTGCATCTGCAACACCCTCAAACAAGGGTCAATGTGGTAATTATGCATACCTTAGGACTTTAATTATCCATGTCAGAAAACGAATGGCAGTTTTTAATAGATCCTTGATTTTTAGGTGACTAAAAATCAAGGATCTATTAAAAACTGCCATTGTATGTATGTATGTATGTATCAGTGTTGGAGTCCTCGAGGCCGGCCTCGTCCTCGAGGCCGGCCTCGGGGCGACTTTTGATGGCCTCGGCCTCGGTCTCGGTCTCGGATGACTAATCCTTGGCCTTGGACTCGGTCTCGGGCCTTCTGGCCTCGGATATTTGTCCGAGGCACGTCCGAGGCCAGCGAAATTAATAAAGTACAATTTTGCTGGAACAGTCAAACAAAATTTCCCTGTCGGCTAAGTATAATTATCTGTTAGTTTATTTAATATGAGGAACCTATTATCCTATAGATAAGAATCTGAAAGAATCATTTTCTGCTTGTCTTTTAAGACTGTTTATATCTAGGCCCATTTTATGCCGAGTGCCAAGTTATAAGCGATGCCATTTTTTGTGATAGATATGAAATTATAAATTGACCAACAGTATTTGAATATTTTTGATTTTTGATTTTCCTTCATTAATTGAGTCGAACATTATTTCTTGTAAATTTCGACCATATTTATGACCATTTGAAGTTTTGAAGATTTTGTTTACATGAGATGCAAGATGCGTTACTACCTGATCATTAACTTCACACACCAGCGTGCCTAGCTTAAAACACAACTCAAAAAATGGAATGGGACAAAATTTTTAACAGAATCTCATCCATGTCTGAAAAAATATTCCAAATAACTTTGATATAACACAAATATGCCACTGCCTAATAAATTGGAACAAAGCAATTCAGAGTATCTATCTACATGTGTCTAGAAAGTGAATTTTTTAAAGCAGTTTTAATAAAGCCCGAAATGAAAGTGATAAGCTGCCTCAGAATGTTTTTAAAAACTGACCAATTTTTTTCCAGTCATGGTGAAAGGTTAATTAATTCTTTCCCAAAAGTCTTGAAATGAATTTCGGGTCGATGGCTATCTCAGTCTAAAATGTTTGATTTTGAAGTAGATAATTAAACATAATTGAGGTTGTCAGACACTCAAAACAAATCTAATCTGTCGCTGTTTCCGTAAAAAAAAAATTGCAGTATTTGCAGTGAGATGAGTTCCATGCCCTGTTCTTTAAAAATGTAATGGTTGCCTCCTTATTGTCTTCATTCAGAGTTTTACTTGAGTCGTTGAGTGAATCTTTAATTGCACTGTAATAGCCTTATCGTAAGGTCAATGCCGATAATATACCAAGCTAAAATAGTTTGGCAGTCAACTGTCTTTTTGTCGAGCCGGCCTCGGTCTCGGTCTTGGTCTCGGATGCTCATGCCTCGGTCTCGGTCTCGGTCTCGGTCTCGGAGGGCAATGCCTCGGTCTTGGTCTCGGTCTCGGATGCTCATGCCTCGGTCTCGGTCTTGGTCTCGGATGTCCTGGCCTCGACTCCAACACTGGTATGTATGTATCTTTCTTATCTACGTGTGCAAGTATCTATTGATCGGTCTATCTGTCTAACCTATAAAATATGTATTATGTCTCTCTATCTAACCTATGAAATATATTCTTCTGTCAATGGCACATTAACTCACCTGTGTGTAACATCCAGCACACACAATCATTAAAGGTAAACATCAGTCAATTTGGCTGGTTAATTGCTTCATTGCTGTTAGTGTAACCCCAGTTTACCCCTTTGATAAAGTTGAATTGCTTCATGGTTCATCTTGGGCATGACAGTTACCAGGTAACTGTCATGATCTTGGGGGTCTTCTGGATGGAAAAACAATTAAGGCATTATTTTAGTTGGTAGCTCACCAAAAAAGAGACTACTCATGCAGTTCTGGTCTTTTTGTAGTTGCAAGTTTTTTATTGAGAGGGTGTAAATTTCCATTGCAGAAACTGCACCAGGCAGCTTTGTCCGAAAGACAATACTCAATGCAACATTCCAGTGGCGTATTTAGGGGCAGGGGCCATGGTGCCATGGCCCCCCCCCTCAGGCCCAAAATTAACATGGAAGACATAGGAAAAGCCGCGGAGCGTCCCATATTCGCCCCATGCAATGGCCCCCCCCTCAGGCCATTTCTAGATACGCCCCTGCAACATTCATAAAAAAATCTTCAGTGGTGGGCAAGTTAACAAAAAATGTTAACTTAGTTAACAGCTAATAAGTTAATGAAATTATTAGCAAAGTTATAGTTAATAAGTTAAAATTGTGGCTAAGTTAACTGAAGTTAAAGTTAAAAAGTTAAGTTATTTTTTTTTTACTTTGATAAAAATAGCAGACAATATCATAGAAAATATTTACTGCAAGTACCAGAATGAGGCTCTTCTGTCTCAAAAAGAGGCACAGGTTACATTTCCAGACAGAGGTACTTGGACAATGTCTGTCTGGGATTCACTATTTAGCTATCTTTTGTCAAATGAAGTCTATTTCATGCAAAAATGCGTCTTTTATGCCACTTTTTTCTACTAAAAGTAGCGGACTTCATTAACTAACGGACTTGTAATTAAGTAACGAAAGTTATTAACTTACGTTGATGCAAAAAAAGATGTTAACTTAATAACTAGTTACTCAATTTGTTAACTTCGTTATTAACGGATTAGCGATTAACTAGTTAATGCCCACCACTGAAAATCTTTTTCAGTTTAGGAATGATAAAGTGTGAAAGACTTGATAATTGCCGCAAAAGTAATTTCAAATGGCACAGGAATGCAATATCAATTGCCACCTGCCAACCTCTGCCAGGTCACAAAATACGGGACTGCGGCCTTTGCCATTGTGCTCACCAAAAGCCACCAAACATTAGGTCTATAGTGTAACAGACGGTCACACAGACATAGATTTAAGCTGTGTGAGATGTTTTGGGGAACATTTGGTTTTGGTTGTCCAAAAGTAAAGAGACTTCAATGTCTCTTTACTAAATGTATTGTGAAGAAAATTAAGTATTACTGAATGGAATAGCTGCAGAAGAGTGTATATATACATATATATGGTCAATGAAATGGATTGTAACTTGTAGCTACTTGTAAGATTTAGAAAATCGACAAATTATATATTCTCTTGGTCCATTACCGTCCACATGACCACATTTGAGAGGTTTTTAAATAATTTTTTGTTAACATTAAACCTGGGTTGTACTCCTGCCATTTCAGTTTCACAAATATTTTGTAATTCCCCATTTACTACTAGCAAACATCACAAAATACCGGCAAGCACCAGTGATCAACCGCAGCTGGTCCTCTATGTCCCGCAGGCACCGGCGAGTCCTGCTATGTCCCACAAGCACCAATAAGTCCCGCTATGTCCCACAAGCACCAATAAGTCCCGCTATGTCCCACAAGCACCAGTAAGTCCCGCTATGTCCCACAAGCACCGCTATGTCCTGCTATGTCCCAAAAGCACCAGTAAGTCCCGCTATGTCCCACAAGCACCAGTAAGTCCCACAAGCCCCACATATCCCGCTATGTCCCGCAAGCACCAATAAGTCCCGCTATGTCCCACTAAGTCCCGCTATGTCCCACAAGCACCGATAAGTCCCGCTATGTCCCACAAGCACCACTAAGTTCCGCTATGTCCCGCAAGCACCACTAAGTCCTGCTATGTCCCACAAGCACCACTGAGTCCCACTATGTCCCACAGGCACCATTAAGTCCCGCTATGTCCCGCAGGCCCCACTTAGTCCCGCTATGTCCAGCAGGCAACACTTAGTCCCGCTATGTCCCGCAGGCACCAGCAGGTCCGAGTAAGTCCCACAAGTACCGGACGTCCCAAATGGAGCCTCCATCTGGGACTTATGAGGTTAAATGGGGCCTTTTAATAGACATAATAGATATACGGACAAAAAAATAAATAAATAGATAGACAAATAAATAACAGATAAATACATAAAATACTTAATTCATCAATAGATAAATAAGTAGATATAAAAGTAGCTAAATAGCAAAGACAGATAGATAGATAGATACTAGCTAGATGGATTGATGGAAAGATATACAGATCGACAGATAGCTAGATAGATTGATAACAGGATGGCATTTCCATTCCATCAGTGAGAAATTGTACAGGGTCTGCTTAAAGTGCTGGCACGTTATTTTTAGTGGATCATAAACCAATCAGAATGGGCAAAAATGCGATGTAGCAAGGTGGATAGTATAGAGGAGCCGGCCGCCAGCTTAGGTGGATAGAGACAGACTGTAGAATCTCATACTCATATGAAATCGCCTGTTACATAATTTTATCTTGCTTTGAAAAACTTTGGTACACTTCCATGCCATGACAATAAATCTTGATTTTCTTAACTAAAATGCAGACTCTAATAAGTAGGTAAAGCAGTCTCGGAGACAACTAAAATGCACGTTTTTCCCGCGTAGGCCTATGGGCCATATAATGTTCTGTTCACTGAGATAATGCAAATTTATTCATAAAAATAACGTGCAAGCACTTTAAGTAGCGCCTGAACAATTTCTAACTGAAGGAGTGAAAATTACACTTACCTGTTTAGCACTCAATCTATCCATCTATCAATCAATCTGTCTATTAATCTATCTATCAGTCAATGTATCTATCAATGTATCTAGCAATGTATCTATCAATCTATCTATCAATCTATCTATCTATGAATCTATCAATCTATCTATCCATGTGTATATATTATCAATTAGCAGATAAGGAAAAAGTGTTTCATTTGCTCATGAAATGATATCCTTTTCACCTCAGAGGTCATGGGGGAGCTGTCCCTGAATCCATCACTATCTGGACACGGCATTTCCCAGTCAGGTCTGCACTATGAAGAGTGCCAGTTGATATGTGTACAATTAGTAAATGATTATGATGCCCCTGTCAGCCCCTTTCCCACTGGACACGTTTACCTGCGTTTGTATACGCAGCTGCACAACGCAGTGGATCCGCAATAGGTTATGCAATGATATGCAAGGCTAGGCAAAGGTATGCAAGGGTACGCAAGCAAAGGCATGCAAACGTGTACAACGATGCAGTGAGGCTAGAAAAATTAAACATGTTTAATTTGAACGCAGTAGGACTGCGTTTTGTTCTTATATGCAGAGCTATGCAAGCCAATTTCCAGGCCTATGCCAAGAAACGCAGTTGCATTGCAACATTATGCAAAGAAACGTGATGCTTATGCATCAATAGGTGTCAATATGCATTGATATGCAAGTAAACTGGAGTTTCAGTGCTAATTTCTAGAATTTTTGGTGATAAATGCAGTCATATGTACCAATATGTATGGGTATGCAGTTCAGTTGCAGAGTTGTTGCAGGCCTATGCCAAGCCAATGCAGAGCTATGCATTCTTCTGCAACTGCTATGCATTACATCAATTAACATGGTTATCCTGGCTAATAAGAAACGTGTACCCTTGTGCGTTTGAACACATTTTGGAATTTTTATCATTATGCAATGAAACGTGGCTATATGTGTTCAGTGGGAAAGGGGCATAATGTTATTAAGGGGAGGGGGGGCCCGGGCCCTATACTTGACGATGGCAGCACAGTCGAGCTGCAGCACGTGAGTAGTAAGTTAAGATAAAAGAAGATCAGTTAAGAAACTACTGTTTAATGATCATATGATAACTGTGAAAACATGTAAAAAATTTAATTTTGTAAACTGGAAGATATACTGTCTTGTAATAACTTTTTATGGAATATAGTATAATATGAGAATATCAAGGAGGTTATTCAAATATTTGTAGCAAAGTGGCCTAATAACAGAAGAAACAAAGACACCTTATACGTTAAAATGCATAGAAAGTATAAACTCAATTATTTGGCAATGATATGAATTATCTTTCTGTTTTAAAATATTGAACAAAATTAGTGATCAAAATGAAGTATTTTTAAGATTTCCCTTTTTCTTGTGTATACCTTTTGAGGTAGTGTTTGTTTAGATAATCTTGTGTATTTACCTTGAATGGAGTATTAACTTGAATGGATAACTATTGATTATTCCATAAATATACTGAGGCGGCTGTCCGGCTATAATCTAATATATTAATATGGAACCTGGGATACATTGTGTCAGTTTAAGTGCTTCATTGACCAATTACGTTTCAATGACAATTTAGGTAGCCGTGATTCAAAGCTGATTGGCATTGAAGTGTCAAGTCTGAGGTGCAATTAATGCCAATTATGCTTTATGATCTGTGCTCTCTTGATAATAATATTTTTCATTGATCGATTTCTTTGGTCTATTAAAAAATACAATTATATAGACAGTTAGACAGACACATACATGGATACATAGATTAGATACATAGATAGATAGATAGATAGATAGATAGATAGATAGATAGATAGATAGATAGATAGATAGATAGATAGATAGATAGATAGATAGACTAATTGAAATTGTCTTTACAGAGGCGATCTAATTAGGGGGGCTCAGGCACTTCATAATTGGGTCATTATTGGGCCACTTTGTCCACATTTTTCAAATCTTTTCTCGAATTCAATGTCAATTTAAACGGGTCCCACATCTTTAGTATGGATTCCGTAATTTACATTTAAATATGTTGCTTAGGCCTAATTCCATATTTATGTCTTCCCTACCCTTTCACCTGAAGTTAACTTACACTTTGGATAGCTGAATCAGGGAGCTATTATACTAGGTCCATGCAATTAAGGTGCCATTTCCATAACCATGTGTTTTTCTGCCGTCCTAAACTTTGTTAGCAATAAATTTATCAAGCTATGACACAACTCTAATATCCTTACTGCTCAGCATTTAACTTCATCCCATCCTCCATGCTGTCGGGGGTGGTAGGACCTCCGTATGGAATCACTAGCCCTGAAGACTGAAGGATGACTTCATCCTTGCCTCAGACTTTTTGTCACACAACACCAGTGGCGTAACTGGGTGGTCTCGAATGGGGGGGCACCTGGGGGCGCACGCGATTCCCTGGGGGGCACCCACTATACTAATTGTATATTTTAGCTGGAGTTGGAAAGTTCATATGGGGGGGCACCTGGGGGGGGCACAGGTCCAATATGGGGGGGCACGTGCCCCCCCCATGCCCCCCCATAGGGACGCCACTGCACAACACTTTCAGGTACATACTCTCTAACCGCCATTTATCACGGGTAAATGCTAGTGTACAATTAATGGTACAAATGTATCAGGGTTGCAAGTGTCTAAATCCAAAGGCCTGTGAAAACAAAAAGTGGCCAAATTTTATTGAGGATGACAAATTTTAATGGCAATTCTCAAGTGCACTTAAGACCACAGATCTTTTTGATAATCTTGAGCTGAAGCCATACAAAATGTAATTGTACTTCACACTCGTGGACTGCCATCCAGCATTGGAAGTCCATCTCAACTGAATGAGGGCCATTCATTCTGTTGACCTGTATTGCTGGATCCATAAATATTAAGGTCGGCGTCACAAGGTCGGCGTCACGGCGTCGGCGTCTCGGCGTCGGCGCCGAATACCACAAGCCTTCTCCTTTAGGTGAACAATTTGATTAAACCAATTTTCTTGAGACTTTCACTGAGAACTTGTATTGGTGATGAACAAGTGCACAATGCACATGCTGGTGACCTTTGGCCCTTTGTGACCTCTCATGACATTTCAACAGCAGTACCCTTCTTCCTAACAGCCATGCCCCTTTAATGGGGTCAAGAATATGTTGGACAAAGTTGCCAGGGGTAATACAAGGACATGTATGTCTGTGTAATCTATTCTATATAGCTACCTGAGTACCTATGGATGTCTAGAGATAATTCAAAGGTTCATGACCTTCTGTATTAGTATATTTTAAAAGTCATTGAGCTACAGATGCATTAGTTAGGCTCTTGAAAGTGGTACCTGTTACAAGTATTAAGGAGATCATATTCATACTCATTGCAGGGTATGACTTGTCTAAAACCAATATTTTTTTTCTTTTAATGAAATCAGTCAGTCAGTCAGTCAGTCAGTCAGTCAATCAGTCAGTCATGTATCTATCTATCTATCTATCTATCTATCTATCTATCTATCTATCTATCTATCTATCTAAATATATGATTTATAGAGATATTGATCATTTAATTCACATATTTTTGGTTTTGCCTTGGTTTTGAGATTTGCCATGCAAATGAACAATGTGTAACATTGCCTCCTCTTGCCTCCTTTATCAATTTATGTTTGAAAACTAGCCTTGATATTGACCTTAAAATTTGCACAAATCCTTTGAGGTATATTGCCCAGTATGTGATTTTTTGGGGAAATCTTCAGGTGGGAAGAATTTGATAAATATGTTGAACTGGCAGGAATGACCTAGCAGGGAAAGAGCTGGAAAGGGGGAAGGGACATATAGAAGGAGATGGGGGAAGTGAGTGGGGAATGGAGAGAGGGAGGAATCTCAGATGGGCAGAGAGAGGAAGGGTAGAAAGGGGATTTCCATTATAATTTATAAATAATGACATGGCAGCAAGAATGAGCCATTTACAGTCAATAAATGACGAGTAATTAAAAGGCATATGACTAGCTTTTTGAACTTTTCCTCTTTTAGTTACTAATCTGTAGTGTAACATCTAACTTACATCTAACTTGGTCAAATGTTAAGTATAAGCATAGAGCTATAAGGGGTTGAGTTATAGATCCATGGTATAAGTGAAGTTATTTGGTGATTTAGGTGGAGTAGGGCCTTACACAACTCTCTCTGAACATTTCATTGTATTCTCGAAAGTGCCACACATTATTTCCGTATTTTTTGCATCTGCAACACCCTCAAACAAGGGTCAATGTGGTAATTATGCATACCTTAGGACTTTAATTATCCATGTCAGAAAACGAATGGCAGTTTTTAATAGATCCTTGATTTTTAGGTGACTAAAAATCAAGGATCTATTAAAAACTGCCATTGTATGTATGTATGTATGTATCAGTGTTGGAGTCCTCGAGGCCGGCCTCGTCCTCGAGGCCGGCCTCGGGGCGACTTTTGATGGCCTCGGCCTCGGTCTCGGTCTCGGATGACTAATCCTTGGCCTTGGACTCGGTCTCGGGCCTTCTGGCCTCGGATATTTGTCCGAGGCACGTCCGAGGCCAGCGAAATTAATAAAGTACAATTTTGCTGGAACAGTCAAACAAAATTTCCCTGTCGGCTAAGTATAATTATCTGTTAGTTTATTTAATATGAGGAACCTATTATCCTATAGATAAGAATCTGAAAGAATCATTTTCTGCTTGTCTTTTAAGACTGTTTATATCTAGGCCCATTTTATGCCGAGTGCCAAGTTATAAGCGATGCCATTTTTTGTGATAGATATGAAATTATAAATTGACCAACAGTATTTGAATATTTTTGATTTTTGATTTTCCTTCATTAATTGAGTCGAACATTATTTCTTGTAAATTTCGACCATATTTATGACCATTTGAAGTTTTGAAGATTTTGTTTACATGAGATGCAAGATGCGTTACTACCTGATCATTAACTTCACACACCAGCGTGCCTAGCTTAAAACACAACTCAAAAAATGGAATGGGACAAAATTTTTAACAGAATCTCATCCATGTCTGAAAAAATATTCCAAATAACTTTGATATAACACAAATATGCCACTGCCTAATAAATTGGAACAAAGCAATTCAGAGTATCTATCTACATGTGTCTAGAAAGTGAATTTTTTAAAGCAGTTTTAATAAAGCCCGAAATGAAAGTGATAAGCTGCCTCAGAATGTTTTTAAAAACTGACCAATTTTTTTCCAGTCATGGTGAAAGGTTAATTAATTCTTTCCCAAAAGTCTTGAAATGAATTTCGGGTCGATGGCTATCTCAGTCTAAAATGTTTGATTTTGAAGTAGATAATTAAACATAATTGAGGTTGTCAGACAC
Organism: Platynereis dumerilii; assembly: GCA_026936325.1. Lineage (NCBI taxonomy): Eukaryota > Metazoa > Annelida > Polychaeta > Phyllodocida > Nereididae > Platynereis > Platynereis dumerilii. The sequence goes on from JAPTHN010000001.1 coordinate 161,804,654, forward strand.
TCAAAACAAATCTAATCTGTCGCTGTTTCCGTAAAAAAAAAATTGCAGTATTTGCAGTGAGATGAGTTCCATGCCCTGTTCTTTAAAAATGTAATGGTTGCCTCCTTATTGTCTTCATTCAGAGTTTTACTTGAGTCGTTGAGTGAATCTTTAATTGCACTGTAATAGCCTTATCGTAAGGTCAATGCCGATAATATACCAAGCTAAAATAGTTTGGCAGTCAACTGTCTTTTTGTCGAGCCGGCCTCGGTCTCGGTCTTGGTCTCGGATGCTCATGCCTCGGTCTCGGTCTCGGTCTCGGTCTCGGAGGGCAATGCCTCGGTCTTGGTCTCGGTCTCGGATGCTCATGCCTCGGTCTCGGTCTTGGTCTCGGATGTCCTGGCCTCGACTCCAACACTGGTATGTATGTATCTTTCTTATCTACGTGTGCAAGTATCTATTGATCGGTCTATCTGTCTAACCTATAAAATATGTATTATGTCTCTCTATCTAACCTATGAAATATATTCTTCTGTCAATGGCACATTAACTCACCTGTGTGTAACATCCAGCACACACAATCATTAAAGGTAAACATCAGTCAATTTGGCTGGTTAATTGCTTCATTGCTGTTAGTGTAACCCCAGTTTACCCCTTTGATAAAGTTGAATTGCTTCATGGTTCATCTTGGGCATGACAGTTACCAGGTAACTGTCATGATCTTGGGGGTCTTCTGGATGGAAAAACAATTAAGGCATTATTTTAGTTGGTAGCTCACCAAAAAAGAGACTACTCATGCAGTTCTGGTCTTTTTGTAGTTGCAAGTTTTTTATTGAGAGGGTGTAAATTTCCATTGCAGAAACTGCACCAGGCAGCTTTGTCCGAAAGACAATACTCAATGCAACATTCCAGTGGCGTATTTAGGGGCAGGGGCCATGGTGCCATGGCCCCCCCCCTCAGGCCCAAAATTAACATGGAAGACATAGGAAAAGCCGCGGAGCGTCCCATATTCGCCCCATGCAATGGCCCCCCCCTCAGGCCATTTCTAGATACGCCCCTGCAACATTCATAAAAAAATCTTCAGTGGTGGGCAAGTTAACAAAAAATGTTAACTTAGTTAACAGCTAATAAGTTAATGAAATTATTAGCAAAGTTATAGTTAATAAGTTAAAATTGTGGCTAAGTTAACTGAAGTTAAAGTTAAAAAGTTAAGTTATTTTTTTTTTACTTTGATAAAAATAGCAGACAATATCATAGAAAATATTTACTGCAAGTACCAGAATGAGGCTCTTCTGTCTCAAAAAGAGGCACAGGTTACATTTCCAGACAGAGGTACTTGGACAATGTCTGTCTGGGATTCACTATTTAGCTATCTTTTGTCAAATGAAGTCTATTTCATGCAAAAATGCGTCTTTTATGCCACTTTTTTCTACTAAAAGTAGCGGACTTCATTAACTAACGGACTTGTAATTAAGTAACGAAAGTTATTAACTTACGTTGATGCAAAAAAAGATGTTAACTTAATAACTAGTTACTCAATTTGTTAACTTTGTTATTAACGGATTAGCGATTAACTAGTTAATGCCCACCACTGAAAATCTTTTTCAGTTTAGGAATGATAAAGTGTGAAAGACTTGATAATTGCCGCAAAAGTAATTTCAAATGGCACAGGAATGCAATATCAATTGCCACCTGCCAACCTCTGCCAGGTCACAAAATACGGGACTGCGGCCTTTGCCATTGTGCTCACCAAAAGCCACCAAACATTAGGTCTATAGTGTAACAGACGGTCACACAGACATAGATTTAAGCTGTGTGAGATGTTTTGGGGAACATTTGGTTTTGGTTGTCCAAAAGTAAAGAGACTTCAATGTCTCTTTACTAAATGTATTGTGAAGAAAATTAAGTATTACTGAATGGAATAGCTGCAGAAGAGTGTATATATACATATATATGGTCAATGAAATGGATTGTAACTTGTAGCTACTTGTAAGATTTAGAAAATCGACAAATTATATATTCTCTTGGTCCATTACCGTCCACATGACCACATTTGAGAGGTTTTTAAATAATTTTTTGTTAACATTAAACCTGGGTTGTACTCCTGCCATTTCAGTTTCACAAATATTTTGTAATTCCCCATTTACTACTAGCAAACATCACAAAATACCGGCAAGCACCAGTGATCAACCGCAGCTGGTCCTCTATGTCCCGCAGGCACCGGCGAGTCCTGCTATGTCCCACAAGCACCAATAAGTCCCGCTATGTCCCACAAGCACCAATAAGTCCCGCTATGTCCCACAAGCACCAGTAAGTCCCGCTATGTCCCACAAGCACCGCTATGTCCTGCTATGTCCCAAAAGCACCAGTAAGTCCCGCTATGTCCCACAAGCACCAGTAAGTCCCACAAGCCCCACATATCCCGCTATGTCCCGCAAGCACCACTAAGTCCCGCTATGTCCCACAAGCACCAATAAGTCCCGCTATGTCCCACTAAGTCCCGCTATGTCCCACAAGCACCGATAAGTCCCGCTATGTCCCACAAGCACCACTAAGTTCCGCTATGTCCCGCAAGCACCACTAAGTCCTGCTATGTCCCACAAGCACCACTGAGTCCCACTATGTCCCACAGGCACCATTAAGTCCCGCTATGTCCCGCAGGCCCCACTTAGTCCCGCTATGTCCAGCAGGCAACACTTAGTCCCGCTATGTCCCGCAGGCACCAGCAGGTCCGAGTAAGTCCCACAAGTACCGGACGTCCCAAATGGAGCCTCCATCTGGGACTTATGAGGTTAAATGGGGCCTACCTATAGCTACAATGTATACATCCTCCATGATAAAAAATAGTTCCAACTTATTTTGGTATTTACAAGCTGTCTGCTTAAAATTGAAGCCAACCAAAGTCAGATTAGACACCTACAGCGTTTATTGAAATAAACTAGACCATCACTAAATGATGGAACTGTCCTGGTTTCTTCCTCACTGTCCTGGATTCTTCCAGAGATCGAAATTCTGTTGACCGCTCACAGGAGCTTGCGAATTTTTCACCCCAGGTGGCAGCAAATAGCAATCAACTTGTAGACAGCCATGCAGGCTTTCTCATGTTCCTCACCTTCTTGTCCCTTCTTGTTTGTTTCAGTATTGGTTCCTCGGTAGTTCAGGAGCCAATCCCCAAAAATATGTTTAGGCCTATTTAAGTTTTGCCCCCCACTGTTATTGACAATTTTAGGCTCGTTTCGGAGGTGAATAAGAGTCTAAAGATTTCATTTTTGATGGGTGGCAAGCTCGCACTAATTGCATAACGTCACAATGTGAGGTAGAACCATAGAAATACATAGAACGGACATGAGGCTCTAGCAGATGAAGCAACCAAATCAACCATCTTGGAACTGCCTGGCAGCCTGGCATTTGGTAACCGTGACGTCACCAATGATAGTGACATCACTAGTAACAATGGCGTCATGTCACATCACAATCAGCCAAACACAACATCTTGTTGCTCCTGCCGTGATGTCACAACGACGTCATGTTTCAGGGCAGTTCCAATATGGCGGATTTGGTGACCTCATCTCGAGATGGTGTCATACAGCCTCATGTCCGTTCTATGTATTTCTATGGGTAGAACGTCAAGATCTCCATTTTTGGGTCAACTGTGAAAACCCAATTTGCCCCCCCCCCTGAAAGGATTTTGGGGAAATGTTTACAAATATATTGTCAAAATACGAAGAAAAATTGGGAACTGGTAAGAAAAACGGGGAAATGGTAAGCAAAATGGGGAAATGGTAAGCAAAATGGGCAAATGACCAGAAATTTGGGGAAATGGCAAAAAATTATGGGAAAATTAATAAAAAAGAAATTGAAGAAAAGGGGGATTTATACAAGGAGTTTCATCTGATTTCCCCATTTTTTCTTCACGATTTCCCCATTTTTTCCTCACAATTTCCCCTTTGTTACGGCCCCGAATGATATGCATCTACAAGAAATTTCACAAACATTTTCATAAATGTAACCAGCGCATGTGGGCCAGTTTTTGAATGTGTGATCAATGGAAATTGTGCTGGCCCTAAGGTATTTTCAAATATTTTTTATCAAAATATGTATTGAACAAAATTTGCAAGATTTTCGGTTTTCTGATTTGAATTTTTGCTAATTGGCACCTTATTTCCCTTAAATTTACCAATTTACACAAAAATCAAACAGATGTTGTTTCAAATGTCCCCAAAATTAAAGTTAAGCCTCAACAAAAAGGTTCTCTGAAACGAAATTTTCTCCATAATTTTTGCAATGATACTTCTGTGAACTGAAAGAAAAAAAATCTCAAGAGCATTCATTTATCATTTTTATATCTCAACAGAAGGAATAGAATTCTGCAACATCGGCAATTCTGAGTTTCCTCCTCAGATTTATGGTCCTTGATTTTCCTAATTTTGTAAAAAAAGCCTTGATACTTTTCTCACTGTTATAGGCCTATATATCTTCCTTAAGTTACCAATTACCAAAAAGAGAACACATTAATTCCCTCTGATTATTTTTTTAGACATTTCACAATTACACTATTGCCTTGCAACATTTAATATTCCCTGGATTTTAGATCCTACATTTTCCTATTTTTGCAAAAATATGCTTAATTTTTTCAGTTATAATTATCTTCCGTAAATTTCTCAGAATTGCCAACCAAGAAAGTAATTTCCTTAGCTATTTTCAGCATTTCCCAACTTCCTAGCCTTTTCACAATATTATCCAGACATGTTCACCATATTATTCAGACATATTACTCTATATTATTAATAATTTAGGGACAACCACTACAGTAATGAGATTCTGAAAGAATTTTTTAACATTGTGTTACAATGCTCGACACGCGAAAAGCTGTTGGTAGCGATAAAAATTTTGGGGAAATGTCTTATTAGTTTGCCCCCCCTTGAAAAAATCTTGGATACGCCACTGGGGGGGTACTTCGCGGACTTTTGCATAGGGATGCGCCACGCCATGCAATTTTGAAAACCAAAACCTTTCTAATCCGGAAACCAAAGCCAAACCACAAACCATTTTAATCAAAATTAATCTTTATGATTTTTTATACCATTGTACTCATCTTTTCAAGCCGATTCTAACGGTACCAAACACGTTGTCATTTGGGTTACCAAAACGGGAACCAAATTAATCTGAATTCTGGAAGTCCAAAAAACCTAGAGGTCAATTTCAGACAATAATTTGAAGATCCAAAATTTGCCCTGTCCAGAGGAAATTTGATCCGATATATTTTGCCTTTCCTGAAGGCGCATAAATGCCATGGAGGAAGACTTCAAAAAAGACAAGGACAGTATGGGGAAGACGAGGCAAGTTGCTGAAGGGATTGGGAATTGTCAGTTTCACTTTTCTTATGGTTCCCGGTTTTGTACTGGTCCGAGTGGACGCCTGCTTGGTCTTACACACAAGGAGGCAGCCCGAGCACCCCAAAATTCTATTGCTTGTAGAGTGGTGGCCTCTGGTGAGTGAAAATGGTTGGATCATTGTAGTGGAAATGACCTATGACCTGTCTACAAGTTGACCGCTGTTTGCTGCCACAGGGTGCAAAATTTGCAAGCTCCTGTGAGCGGTCAACAGAATTTCAATCTCTGGAAGAAACCAGGACAGTTCCATCATTTAGCGGTGATCTAGTTTAATTCCAAAGACTCTGTTAGTGTCTAATCTGACTTTGGTTGGCTTCAATATTAAGCAGACAGCTTGCAAATACCAAAATAAGTTGGAACTATTTTTTTATCATGGAGGATGTGTAGGCCTACATTGTAGCTCACATATAATGCCAGTATAGAGGGGGCCACTTGTGGCATGGACAAGACATTTTGTTGAGTGATACACAGCTTTTATGAAATTGTAAATCATATTGGTGTCCTAGTTAATAAAGCTCCATAAAGTAACAGAATAAATACAAATGAGCATTTTTGATATCACAAAGCAAAAGCATTGGCTTTGTGTGGACATGTGAATAAGTGAGAGAGCATTCTTTCTGGTCACTTTTCTTACCACAATTTAACACACACTAAATGGCACAACTACATTAAATGCCATCAAACTTCTGGTGAGTAAAATCATCCCTTTCACAGGCAATGTTTAAGCTAAAGTTTCAAAACTTTCTTTTTGTCTCATGATTTCCAAACATTTGCATTCAGAGCAGTGGACTGGATCTTTGCCAGCAACCATGCTTTGTGAAAGTAGTTTGGCATAGTAATATGGACAGCTGTGGTGCAACCTGATCTTGTGATCTGTCCAAAACAGATCAAATTATTGTTGACCCAATTCAATCTTCCAGGGACTGTCAGCATTCTGCTGCCACTTGTCAGTCCCGAACAGAGACAGGGAGATGACTGGTTGTTGGATATATATGTCAGGCTTGTCAGTCCTTCAATAAGTCATTGGGCACCTTCTTTTGGGGTTCTAACATGCATTTTTCTTTTTCAGTCAACCTCTGCTATCCTTCATATACTTGTAATTATACTCTGATGGAAAGATTTTTTTCTTTTAGAAAATTTGGATTGGCTCGATGCAAGCAGCACCAGTTGAGAGCTCTCCCAACGAAAATGTTCCATTTCCATCACGGGCTGGATGTAATAGAATGTTGTAGAAATATTCAGCCTTACTCATTCATGTATACAGCATTGTAGCTAGATCTATGTATCTATATATATATAGGTGCGGTTAGAGGTACATGTTGGACATGGTGTGTATTTTGTCAATCGAGGAGGCAGATTCTTTGCTGATGTAGGCTCTGTATTGAGAAGATGTTGTGATTTTCAGCCTGCATGTGATATCCTGCTGCTCAGATGCTGCAACTGCGTGGCTGATGTTCCTTGGATGGAGTTGTTTGGGGATTAGGGCTACCTGTCAGTTCTGTGCAGTTTGTCTTCGCCCCAGGTGAGGATTACACACACACAATGCATTTCATACAGAGTGTGTTGACAGAAGGTCTTAACCCTTCAGAAGAGATTCCCTGGGATCTTGGGCCCACAACTCGAGAATGAATCTCAATGACAGCCATTGTGCATCATTCACACTCCTACCATTGGCTACCAAACTACAGCCAATTGACAACACCCATTGACCATTGCTTCCTTGCTGTTAACAAGACTGCATGCTCACAATTCAGCAAGCTTACAACTATCGACAATTACGTTTATCTTTGAGCCTTTACCTCAACAAGATAAACGTGCATTGTACAGCAAGCTGAGTGTCCTCTCCTGTCGGCTGTTAATCAACCCTGACTTCAAACAAGCTTCAAATTTATACAGTATAAGGGGCCAATGCAGGTCAGAAATATTTCTTTGTTAGACCTTTTTTTTTCCAATGGAGGCTCTGATCTTTCCATGCAATCTCGTGAATTAGATTGCTCATCTATGTATTTTCATCTTCATTATTAAACAATATATGTATAATATTGTGATTTAAAATAATCAGATGTTAATTTCCAAATGTGGAGCCACGTAATACATTGTTGATCATTGTTCGTTGTTATTGTTAGGATTTTACAAATTAGAGAGTATGCAGTAGGCCAATATGAAGGATTATTCAAGTTTGGGTAAGCCCTTCATTGGTGTCACCAAGAGGTCACGATGCAGGGGCTGTGTGTATGTTTGGTCATTTTTTGCCCCGTTGGGCAGTATGAATGTAGCCAGCGGGGTGGAAGCTAAGTCAGCCTGGGGATATATCGGCCCCCAAAACACCCCCTTCACACCCCGCCCTGCCTCCCTCGATTAACTACCCTGATCTGGAGCAAAGGAAAATTATTTATGTAGCAAACTACATCCTTTATATCAACTGCCTTTATGCTCCAGCACATGTTGTATTGTTGCTCCCTCAATGCTCAGCTTTTTAATGAAGCCCCCAATGAACCTATACCCTTGCTGGGTTGGGTATTTTCGTGGCTCCTTTCATTTTCAATACCATTCCATTGCAAAAGCATCGTTGAATTACTGCCCTTATTATAGACCAACCTATTGTGAAAAAGAAATAGTGTTTAGAGTTTAACGATTTTGTAATTATTGAGCTTTGCTCGACTCGAAAGTTTAGACATTGCAGGTATGTATAAAAAAAATCTATCATTATAATGATGGGTACCATCCGTCATGATATGCTGCTACAAAGACATCACAGTTTTACATGAGGTGCACCTCCAGATAGTAGAAAGTTACTACTAGAAACTTATATCATGGACGTATGTCCATGCTCATATAATCTGGGGGGGGGGGGCGTAGAATATGACATTCTGTAAATTGATATCCAACCTATCATATCACAGAGAGAGAGAATATGTTTAGCAAATTGAATATAGTTGATTGAATGAGAATGCATTGGATGCAATGAGATGTCTGTGAGTGCGAGCTACTGCGGATTGTCAGGCAAGCAGTGAGTCAGTCAAGTGATCAGGATCATCGTCTCTGCTGCATTTGGTGATATTGGCAGGTGACTCAAACTCCCCGAATGTGACAGCATGGGCCCCAGGGCTGCTCACACAAACCCAGCTCACACAAACTGCAGCAATGTATTTCTTGGTCCTGTTCAATTTTCATACAGTCGATTAGCTGCAGATGATGGCCCAGGGCACAAGACTGAGCTCCCTGCCTCTCTCGAGTTTGTGTGGGACAAGTGATGAGGGTGGGAAGACGGGATATTCTAGGATGGGGTGGCCACCTCACTGTCACTGGGGATGGTCTACACATATGTTCAAAATTCACGAGACAAGTTTATATCAAAAGTATTTCAACTATATATGTATGTCCAACTATTACCTTAAAATTAAAATTCGGTTTTATTTTGCTTTTTATCTGCTGCACAACGGTGAATTCCAGTTGAGGCGAAGGTTTTTCAAGTGATTGGTCAGTTATTCACCCTAGAGACAGATAGGTGTGCAATTTTAGTTTTCATGGTGCTATGTGTCAATTTTTTCCTTTCTTTATAAAACTGTATCTCGTAGACCTTTAGCTTACACTCTAAAAAAATTCAGACAAAATCGGTTTTTTTAGATTCAAAATGGTTTTTCAAAAAACCATTTTGAATCTAAAAAACCAATTTTGTCCCGACATTTTTTAGAGTGTACTGCGTAGGCTATAATTTCAAAAAGTCTGCTCCATATTGAATCTGTGGGTGCAGTTTGTAGCAGTTGCAGATCCTTGGCGATTCCTCGGGGCTGTTAGCAATTGAAGGAGGCTATAGCCTCGCAAGAATGCACTGTCCTCACACCTTCGATTGCACCCACCCAACTCCCAGAGGCAAAGTTTCTTCATAATCCCCATCCCAGCACAGATGACTGCATCTGCTGAATCAATATGGCCAGTTTGCTCTGATCACCAAGAGCTGATGAGCTTTGCTTAAAGGAGCCAGGGACAGATGCTTTATATAGATAGATAGATAGATCAATCTATGGATAGATAGATGTATAGATCATGTACAGATAGATAGATAGATTGAATGACAAGTAGATAGAAAGAAGAAAGAAAGAAAGAAAGAAAGATAGATAGATAGATAGATAGATAGATAGATAGATAGATAGATAGATAGATAGATGAAGTTATCTATACATAGATTAGGTGAAAATATCTTCAGAAGTGAAAAATTCTTCAACAAAATTTCTTTCCATTTATATGTTTGAAAGAGTGAATTGATGTACTCATTGTTGAGTGAATATAAACCACATTTACCGCAATAAATGTGAGTTAAGTGAGCCATAGTCTCCTTAAAAGCAAAAAAATGAAATCAATTACCACTAAAAGTGCATCACACACACATCAGAGACCCTCACAGCACCTCATGCAGGTGCTGGGCCGCCATCTTTTGTGCTTTTCTCGTCACTTGCAACTTGGTTTCTTTTGTCAGTTTCTCCAGCATTGCTTGGGAGAAAGCGACAGAAGGTTTTGCTGACTGTTTGTGCCTAATGATTTACACTAAATAAGTCTTCATGTCTGTTGAAAGTGGTTTAATAGACCAGTGCTTGTGCGCAGGATGAAAGGTGAATGGTCTTGTTGTATTGAAGAACTTGTGAGGACCCGCGGTGTGTTGTGATGTGGCTGGGCCTTTGAAGGGAGCCATGTCTGCTTCTGCTCTCCTCCCAAAAGCTTTCACTGGCCCGACTGACTGCTGCCCGCCGGCGTATGTCCCCGGGCACTTGCCGGGCCTCACCCCCTGCTGCGAACCTATCATATCAGTGGACAGGGGCACAGAGGGTGTCAGCACTGAAGTCCGGAGTGGCCAGAAGAAGTGAGTTATTGTCAAGGCAAAAAGACAGGGGCCATTTGGGCCCCATGCAAATGTCAAGGTTCATCTCTGTCAAGTCCATATATTTCCCTCCCCAAAAAATCTATTAATAAGCATCACATTCTAATATTTGAAATATTATTTGAAAAAAAAAAGCTTTAGAAATTGGGCAATGTTTTCACATGTGTTTAGGCGTTTGGCAAGCTATTCAAATTTCTCAGCTCATACCAAGCAGATCAAATGTGATGACACCAGCTTTAGATAGCATCACAAAAGGCTCTTTTTATATTGCATATCTTTTCAATTGCAAACAAGTCTGTTGGGACTGAAAAACTTCTTTTTAAAGCTCAAAGGCAAGCAGTTAGGGCATAGCTGTAAGGAATGACCCAGGGCCAGACCTTAGGCTTTGTAGATACAGCACAGACCATGATGATAGGTTAGGTGGCCAACCAAACAGATTGTTAAAGACAGGCATTATGGTTGGGGAGTCCCTTTGCCAATAAAACGATGTCTATAATTACATAGAAGGTGCTATTCCAATTAGGAGGGGCCGGGCCCCCAGTCAGCCGTGTTGCAGTGCCACATAATGATAACCTTAGTCCGAGCAGAAATTCTTGACACCTACTGACTGTGAAATTGAATTAATATTTTCACTCGACTTGGTTCTGGAGATGCTCAAGATTTATGCAGAGCCCATAACAAGCGTCTCATTGAGAAATTCAAATGCCCGGGCAGCTTGGCATTGTGACCCCTAGAACTGGATGAATCAACTCGTGAGAAGTTGTTGAGATCCCAACCAGGGCCGGGGAGACAGACTCGTCCTAATCTAGCATGAAAAGTGGAGCAGGGAGCTAGGGATGAGAGGGCTGGATATATCATCTTTATAGAAGCATCTTACAAAAGCTAAAGGTCCTGAAAGGGCCAAGAAGAGCTAAGAAGGCTGGGGTCCCAGGGAAGGTCAGGGCCAAGTGGTCCAAGGCGTTAGGCCCGGGGGCTCGATCTGCCCTCTGTCCCAGCAATGAGTGACTGCCCAACTGACCCCATCCCTCCCTAGTAATTCCTCTTCCCCTGCTATTGTCCATGGCTTTACCACAAGTTTGTCTTTTGCTTGGCTGGTTTAACCAGTTTATAGTTCAGCTGAAAATCCTGTTTTGAGCTTGACTGCGTCATTCCATTTTGATTCACTCGTGTTGTAAACACAATTGGCACAATGTAATACTTCAGGGGGAGGGGGTGAGCCTCTAATGACTGTAACATTGGTGAGCTATTGTAATGGAATGGGGCCTCCAGATTGGATAAGTTGCAGATTCTGAGTGTTCTCTTGAAAGGTGAGCCCTCATCGAGCCATCTGCAAGGGTTCTAGATGAAGAAGATCCGCGTGACGTCATTACAACTGTCCTATGAGAACTCTTGAGCAAGGCAGTCGACAGACAGCTTCTTCACGCCTCACTGCAAGGAGAGCGCAAGAAGATGCCCCCTGGGGAACCCCCTCCTAATCAGGGCCATGTGGGAGGTGTCGCGGTCAGAGCTGTCACGCTTGATTAGGCACAGGAGATCCAACTGGATCCTTGGTGGGGCGAGTGGCTTACCATCTGGCTGCAGTGTGCAGTATGGGGGACACGAGACTCTGAGCTACTCTGTTGGGCGGGGATGTTGCACTAACTTTGTTCCTGATGGAAGTATCAAATGTCGTCTGCTGTGGCGCTGCACTTGTGCCTGTGTAGTTTATCTCATTTTGCAAACGAGGGAAATCCCCTCATGGAGTCGCCATCCAATTTGCCCGCTCTATCAGTGCAGCCCCTGCGTAATTACAACAGCTTTTAGGGTGTCAGTTTGGCCCAATGACATTAGGAGAGGCAGTCTCACTCGATTAGGACGTGGCGGTCACTTAGTGGTGGCTGGTTGATGGTCAAAAATGGTTGGTCAGTGGTCAGTAGTGACTAGTCGGCCTTGTTTGGAGGTCAAATCATGGTCTTTTCTATCCTTTTTGTCAATGTGGAGTCATCTGCTCTGATTAGAGTGGTGAGAGAGAGGTCTGCTATATTTCTCTTTTTACAATGAACCTGTCAATAGGCTCAAGGGAAGACCTCGGCCAGCCTATAGGACCTATGCCCTCAAGAATGGCCCTTGCAGCCCCCGTGCGATATTGCAGGGCACAGGTCCCCCCAGGTCCTTCTCGGTTCTCCCAGGTCCCCTATAGGTCCTCCAGTGCATTGTCTTTGTGGCCCAAGGGCATCTCCTCCTCAGGGACCCACTGCAGTGTAAAATTCCTGCTCAGCAACTTGGTTGGCAATTAAGCCCACGAATGCCCTCCTGGCTGTGTAGCAGTCAATGTGCTAGCTACTTAGCTATTTCTAAACGCCATTCTCTGAGGTCACTGTTGTAGCCAAGTTGTGAATGTACTGCATGAGTGTGGCTAACTGCTTTGTCATTTCGTGAGTCACAAATATCCAGGGAGTTAAACTTCAGATAGCAACACAGTAGACATTTTCAGTTGAAACATCAGTAATCTCATGTAGAGCTACAAGTAACATTAAAAATTAAGCTTATTTGTTGACTCAATGAGATTATGTATGTATACATACACAAGTTGGTAAGAAATATTTGGCCAGTCAAAACATTGCCTTCATAAGAGGCTCATTTTGATTTCCTTCCCTCGGTGCACTGCTGTTCCTACAGGGCCCTGGGGTCATCAGTGTCCATTATGGTCATTGGGGAGCATCTCCGATTGCGGCTGATGCAGCTGACCTGTAACATGATGCAAGGCGCCCTCTATTGCATCTTTTGATCAAGGCTCATCACCTGAGATTCGCCGCATCAGTTTTGTTGATGAAAAAGCAACCTGCCTCTGCCGTCATCTTCTCGAATTAAACCGAGTAATTATCTCAGCAGCACAGGGTTAAACCCCCACACAAAGGCCAAAGAGAGGGGGAAAGAGGGAGGGTTAATTTAACTAATTTTGGTGATGGGAAAACTTCGCCATGTCAATGCCAAACAGATCTGGTTGGTCGAATTAGTCTAAAACTTTTGCACCTGCATGTTTACAAATCTTAGAATTTGCTCAATGTTCGGCCATGATTGACAGGTGCTTTGAAATTATTACATGCCATGATGGGCCAGACTTACTTTGTATTTGGTGATTGATGTTGGGCTATATCCTGCATTTCAAAAGAAGACTAGCAACGTTCTATATATTATGTATATTTAGGCCTATATGTTATCATTTTATTTTAAGAAAATCAACCAATGGCTGTAAAACTTTCATCATTGGAAGTTTGGAACTTTCGAAAGTGAAATCGAGCTTCGGGTGATATGACTGATATATATGCCTTTGCACTATGCAGTGCATGAATTATAAACTGCATTATGATTGCATACTTTTGTGCAATGGAAGATAGACTCCCTAGAATCTGACAATATGGGACCTGCAGAGTCCATCTCCACTTAGTTGTCTATATATAGTTTTTATCCTGCATGGGTGCATTTTATTCAGAATGGAAGTGCTGCGGCTAAAAATTTATAACACTGCAAGGCAAAACGTATAGAACTACATCGTATACTAGATTTTCTATAGGTCTACAATATTATTTTATTTACAGAAACTGTGCTGTTGGTTTTCGCTTTGGTTAAACAGTGGGAGATGGGAGATGGGAGCTAATCCTTGTGATCAAGGGGATTTTGCGGGGGCTTATGTTTTACCCCCTGCAAACAATCACACCTGAGCTAAAAGGGTTATGTGGTCCAGCAGAGGTGGGGTGAGTGTGTTGCACGGAGCCAGGAGGTTCAGGTGCCCTTGTTTGAGTTTGTCACTTGAGAAGATAATCGTCAGGACATCCAACTGAGACAATGGCCGACGGAGAGAGTGACAGGCCAACAGCTGATTCGCTAAATTTCCAAAAAAAGAAAAGAGAAAGGCTGAGCTGTCCAAATGGATCAAGTGACACTTAAACAATGAGCTGCTGTTAAATACAAACAGACGCGTCTCCAAATGCAACAAATTGTTGGCAATGTTTCACGAAAAAGTGCGACGAAATAATTACCTGATCATCTATGCTTGTTTTAGCAATCATTAATATTTTTGGGGGTGTCCAAGCACATTGGTTGTTTTCCAAACCTTAATGAATCCACTCCATTTTCTTTAAAAAAAGGGGGAAAAAGGGAAAAAAAGGATCCATGAGGCCTAATGTCTACATACATACATGTGTTTAGTTTTATTGTTTACAGAATATTGGTAAAGTACCACAGAGCTGTGCACAAATCATGGGCCTGAGATAACTTCAGTTGCATCGCTGACATGGACAATTGGTTTTCGGGAGTTGCTTTTTACTCACATAGAAGTTGTCAACTCTTTGCAATATAATAATGTAGTTCTATGGTAAATTAATCAATTTTCGAAATCGCAGTGTAACGGTATAGGCCTATAGATTAAAAAAAATTCAAATAATGGTGGCGAAGCTCAATTTTTTTTTGTTCAGAACCCAGGATAAATTGCATCAATTCGAGCTCCAAACTTTGGCTTCAAAACGAGTCTTTGGGGGTGCACGATGAAACTCAACCTCATGAGTCTAATTAAGATGTAAGACATACTCTTGATAAGGTACAGGAATCTGTTTGTTCTCTGCTTCCTCTCACTGGCAATTGGCATCATTGATCCATTTAATTAAAGAGATCTTATTTTTGTCCTACAGCAATTGAGATCCTGCTCTTGTGTCTGGCACGCAAACTTCTTTCCTCAACTTCTTTTCCGGGCCGGATGGTGCTGCCCCCTGCGAGCGAAAAGTACAAGAAAACTTTCCCTGCGGATGACAGTATAGTTGGAATACGACCAGTGTCATCCTAAACGCAATGCAGGGTCATCCGAAGTGAAATTCATCGAGAAATTGCTACCATCCGTAATAACTCTGAAATCGAATTTTAATATTGAGCCATTTTGCCAAATGTATTGCCTAAATCAGGCACATCTATACCGTCTCATCACCAATAGTTGACCTATTCCCTATTTTAAAAATTAACCAGTTTGGCTGGTGCATGACCTGTCAAGAAAATATGAATAGATTTAGCATTTTTCATCTATCAGAATGGAGAACGCCTCCTTTCTGACAGAATTAAGTGACCTCTGTCATAATGGATCTTCGTGCATTTGTCTTTGTACACACCTGGAGCATAGAACTGTAGTACAGGGTGACCCACCTCAACTTGTGCATTGATGTTGCAACCAAAAAGGTGTTTACTGAAATAGTTTGGGATTTCCATTGAAAACACGAAATTTAAGTTTCAGTGGCAAGAGCCAAGAGAAGATTATTATGCAAATTTGGTTCATTTTCGGTTAAAATTAGACTCGGAAAAGGAGTTCAATTTTTTGTATAGGTTTTTTTCTGATTTTTAACAATTTAGCTCTGTCAACACTAGGAAAAATTTTTGGGATCACATGTAGTGCATGTAATGTATTACAGAAGCTATATCAAAGCAGTGCCAGGTTTTTTCTTTGAAGGAGGTGTGCGTTTATTAAGTCAGGAAGCCCAAATACTGTCCTGGCACAGTGCACTATTTTCATGCTGGTAAATTACTGCGGTCAATGCCAAGGCTGGCCAGGAAAAAGTTGTTGTTACCACTCATAATAATCATTAGAATAGCTTTATCTTACATGGGAATATCATTTACCTCTTGCAATTTCAACAATGATGTGTGTATCGGCCACTTTAATCATTGTTCCAATAATGCATGAAAATTGTCAACCATTGATCTTATATCTCCAATAAAAATGACTTGGCTTGGATTTCTAGGTCATATGACATGATGAATTTATTGAGGGGAATCTTCTGCATCTGGTAGTATTAAAAATCCATGTGTTTCCATCACAAATGTTGGTCAAATTAAGACTAGATTTTGAGGGATGTAAATTTGTGACTTTCCAGATGACATCAAAAATAGATTTTTGTAAAAGTGTTGCTTTACTTTTTCTCTATGCTTTTAAAAACTGAGTGTCATGTTTTACGTCTCTAATGACTCTGACAATCATAACACCTAACTATTTTGTGTTGGCAATCATCTGACTGTCAGTTATGCAAATGGTTTTGCCATATTTTTACTTGTTTGTCTCCAACAGGTTGCCATTCTAAATTTGCTGACCTGGTAACATACACTGGACTCTTAAACTCACAAATACCTTCTATTCCCCTCCCTAAGAACCTCCTTTTGCACATCAGTGCTATTTCAGGCAGTTGCTGAGGTTTTGGTTGACACTGGTGCAATTTTAATTCTTCTCAGCTGATTTGTCGGCACAAACAAAAATGACGACAAATTTTAACCTGCCCGTCATTTTTGATAGAATAACTGTAGAAGCTTACAACTCACTTTTTGTAATAGCCATAACTACCATTTAGACGAATGTGTTTCGAAAAATTACCTGTAACATTTTTGTTGTCTTCAGTAACACGTTAAAGTCATGCACAAGTTGAGGTGGGTCACCCTGTAGGCCCACAGTTCTATACCTGGAGCTTTGTTGAGCTGAACTCTAGCAACTGAGTCGACTGCCTATATTCACTATATTCATAATTTGTTCCAAAGCCTAGTGTACACAATGTATGCATACATGTACACCAGTGGAACAGGTTACATTCATTTCTTACAATAATGATTTAATCTGGTATATCCTAGTGGACCATTGGGAATGTCTCAGACCTGATAGTTGTGTTAGTAGGACAGGAGCCTACCATTGAAATCTGGTTGTAATAATTCTTTGATTGAAGTGTTTTCATGGACGTGTGTCATTGTTGTCTTTTTATGTTTTGTGGGAGAGAACACACCAGTGTCTTCATTGTCCTGTGGAGGTTTTTGTTACATTTTTGTGGTCTTTTTCTTTAGCCAACAAGTTCAAATGAGATCTTGTTTGTTTCTCTTTGTCTTCTTATTAGGGTCATTACAAGGGTTTTTTGTAGGCGGGTGCTGAACCCCGACTGATCACCCAACAAGCAGACCATGGGCCGTTGGAGCTTTTCTTTGCCTCCCGTCTCTGCCCTCACAACTCTCTCTCCTCAAAAAAGACTTCCGCCTCAACAAACAAGCTAAATCGAATTAAGCAGAATGGCGTCGAACGTGCACTAATGGACGCGCGTCTTGCTTTTGATGTCTCTCCCGTTCTGTCCAGGACGTTGTGGGGGACGCTCTCTTCTCTTCTCTTCTCTTCTCTTCTCTTCTCTTCTCTTCTCTTCTCTTCTCTTCTCTTCTCTTCTCTTCTCTTCTTCTCTTCTCTTCTCCGTATCTCTGGTCACCTGCCATATATAGCCTCGGGTCAAAATTTCAGTATTTTATCCCTTTTTTCCAAATTTCAAAATCTACATTTTTGAACCATCTGACGACTTTTTCTTCAATAGATAAAGAGAAAAGCCTGTGAAATATTGGTTGACATGTTTTTGGAGTCATCTGTTCTGTTCACAATTGAGATGTGCACTTTCTATTCTGAGAGTCCCTGCTGTTGACAGTTAGTTAGATGAAATCTGACAGGACATGTGTGAACAGTCTGTGAAGATAGCTGCTAAAATATAATTCAATCTCACGAACAAAAACGCGATATGCCATTACAATATTATGGCTTCTCCTGTGCAAGCAGGTGACTTCAGATAAATATCTAATCATTTCAATCACTTCCTTTGAATTTTTGTTTACAAAGAATATTTATATAAACTATGATTACTCTTTATAAATAATTAATATAGCCTTACTTTTTTAACACAGAATTTCTAGTAAATTCTCGACAGCTGCCCAAAGAAAACTAGATATAATCGTTCGGAAACAATTTTAGCTAGAGAAATTGATTCCAACCACAAAATTCCTTATCCCACCCAAGGAAGTTCTAAGCATGCAGATGACGTTTTCAAGAGTTGAAGTTTATAAGAAATGTATTTTAGGCCAAATGTGTTTATACTGAATACATAGCTATCTATCTATCATAATAGTTTATTGGTAAATCAGTAAAAATATACCCCAAAATGTGTTTATTTTTTTGCACCAGGCCATATCGCACGCATATGCTTTTACTGAAAGTGTATGCAATTACATATAGTGCATGGTCTGCATTGTTCTTGAGGTGAGATTTTTAGTTGGTCTAAAAAAAATCTAAATATTTTTAGTTTCAGAATTTGGTTTCAGAGAACTTAGGATCTAGTTCAGAGTTATTGACAAAGTTAGAATTTGAGCTGAAGTAAACAAGTTGGTGAAAGTTACTTGTGGCATGAAGTTAGTTGATGCAAGGATGTGCAGTTAGCCTCATTGGTCTGCTTTGGGTGGTTTGGTCAATTACATCAAGATAGGGCAATCAGGGCGGATGAGGTGACGAGATTTCAGCCGTGATTAGCCGCGTGATTTTGAGGTTGAGCTTTGGGTGAGAATTGGCCCCGCAGTTGATGAGGGTCATTGGATGCTTCTATGGAGGGCCCTATATGTCCCAAGGGTAGGGTCTTCCTGGCTAAGCCTCTTTCACTTTCCTAGCTCCTCTTTCACAGCCCTGGCTCAGCTCTCAAGCCCCTTGCACAAGGGTGTGGTGAGAAAAACGCCGGATCCTGGGGGCACATTCGACCGCTTTTCATCGAAGGAACTGCAGAGAAAGATGGCCGCCAGATGACAGGTATTATCTTAGCGGGCAAATCAGACCTTATCTTTAATTGGCCTGGCAATTGAGAGCTCTTTTGTTGCACTGATTTGAAGGTGACAGAACGCTCAAATTCCTTATTATTGTGTCACTCACAAGTTTCACTTAGGTTGGGTCTAAATGACTTTTTCAGGCATCTATCATTACAGGTCACTATTGAACATTGTAACAAAAATCTCTTGTTGGAATCCAAGTCAAATCGGTCAAGTGAAAATGATGCTAATGACTACAGTGCCTGCCAAGTCTGCCAACCACGCAGTTGACCAACCTTTGTCATCCTCCAACCTGACAAAATGTTTCTTGTGTTTACCTTGTAATTACTTATAGGCTAGTGATAGCATCATTGTGAAATGCAGTGCCCTGGTGTGAGCTGGTGCAGTGGGCTGTCCTGTTACGTACCATCTTTTCCACCCCAGTGCCAGTTACGTGCTCATCTTTGAGGTGTCCCTGATTACAACTCCTCCAGCAATTATCCCTTGTCACCACTGCTTACCAAATAATACTATGTTGCATCATTATGAGATGATAATGAAAAAGCTTTTTTAGTCAGGGCTTAACAAGATTCTGCCTAGAGGCCTACAAGTCATGAAAGAAGAAAGTTACAACTTTGTTTTCTTTTCATCTTAAACGCCGCTCCACTTTTTCCATGGACTGTTACCATAGTTCTCAAAATATAAGGCTATTAAAAAAGTGAAAGCTAGAAACGTTTTGATTGGACCATTTTCCAAGGCTTAAGTCCTAAGAATATCTATTCCGTGGTATTCTGGATATTCTGGTTTCTCAAACAATCCTTTTTAGTAAAGTTTATGGGCTATTTTATGGCTGCATGGTCTCAACTTTAATTTACAAGATGACAACAAGCAGTGCATGTTTTACATTTTTAGATTAATAATTTAAAAAAAACCCATTATAGTCAAGTCAATCAAGCCAACCCTTTCAAAACTAAACTGTGAATTTACTGTTCCATGAGTGACATAAAGCTCCCCAAAGAAGAACTTATAAATGGTAAAGGGTCGTTTTCTATTGAAAACTGATTCTTGCCTCTCTGTGGATTTCACAAGTGCCTCTCATCAGGCTTCTGCAGTAAGATTGAGGGAAGGTAACAAACACAAAGTGATTATTCGAGTGACCCACCAATCCGAGTGTCAGAACGCATTGTGCCTGCCTGGCCAGTGCCTGGGCAGCGTTCAAGCCATTACTCAGCCCAGGCTGCTGACCCTTAATCCCAGTGATGGACGAGCGCAGAAAATCACTTTAGAAACAACATAAAAGATTAGATTTTTGGTTGGATTGTATAATGGGCAGATTGAGGGACATGTGAGGGCTTGATGAGATTAGTCCATGCCCAGCTTAGCTGACCACTCACGGCCAGCCTGGCACTCTGAGCATAGTCACCTCATACCCAGTGCATGATCCAGTAACCCTTGTAATTGACCAGTGGCCAGCCTGTGTCCAGTCTGCACGCACTCATTAGTCCTTTCATCTGCCTTCCTATTATTTTCCTGCATGACCATCCCTTTTTCACCTTTGTGTCCATTTTTATTGCCATAATGATCCCCTGCCCTACAATGTCCTTGAAACCAAAGAGGTCAAAGTTTTCCTCACAACCCTGAGAAACAAAAGGGCGAGTAGTGGACGAGTAGCATCAGGTCACAGTGCAGGTCATGGCCTGGAAATGGATAGGAGCTGATGGGCAGATTAATGAGAAAAGTCTCCCATTCTGCTGAGCAGTGGGTCTCGCCAGGAAAGTGACACGAGTGTTAATGGTCTGTTGGTCTCTTTGTTCCAAGCCATTTCATAGTTGAAAGCAATGGCCATACTTTTGCACAGCATGTATACTGAAGCCATTTATCAAAACTATCCAATGCACTCTCTGGTATGATATTCAATTACTCAGCCCAGTATAACTTAGATCTCTCCGTACATGAAGTTGAGTTTTTCAATCAGCCCAGCACACTCGTCTCCTTCATTGTAAGTTGTAAATTGGGTGTCAATTACAAGAGGAAGGCAGGTCTGTCCCCTGCTGGTACCATGTTATTGCACTGCTGAGCTACCTCCTGAACTACCTGGCACTTGTGTCCCTCGTCTTATTAAGGGAAGATCCCTACTCGTTTAATTAACCCCGTGTTTACCATGTGTTTTCTGCAAATAGACAGCACAGTCCCAATGAGCTTCTTTCATGTAGGAACCTTAGACTGAGCTGCTTATGAGGAGGTCTCGGAGGTGAATCTCACAAACGGTGGGGACTGGGTCTGATTGATCCGCCCTCTATTAGAAAACGCCAGAATTAAGGCTAAAACGCACAAACCATTAGAATAATTGGAGGTATTACGGAGAAAAGAGCATTTGGGCAAATCAAAGGGTTTGGCGGCCATGTGGGGGGGGGGGGCTGTTGGCTCGGGGGGACAGAGAAAATGGCTTTTAGCCAAGTTGCCCAAGGGCTCGCTGCCAGCTAAGCCCTCTGCCATCTCATGGAGGCCCACAATGGACAGAAATGCCAAAGCGGAATCAGCAGATATCAGTCCCTGCCACTGCTAAAGGTCACCTCAGCCAAGTCATGTGTACTGTCATCTCACGAGGTATGACTCCCCCTGGATCCATGCTGCCATGATGCTGGCATTGCAGAGGTCAGTGCAGGATAGAGGTCTTGAACTGCCAAAGACACAGCCAGTTTACAAACCTCAATCCTCGTATATATCAATTAAAACCCTAACAAGAGGATGATACTCCATCTATTTCCCAATATTGCTCCAATACCATGTACATTGGAAAATTGCCATTGATCAAATAGATATGTCCCATTTTCTGAATTGCCCAATATTATAGCATCGATCATGCATGATGATGCATGCGTCTCACTGCAGCAGGGCTCTGCTTGGCTTTTGAAGCGCATGCATGCATTCTCATCACTGGAGAGCTCCCGATGTCACATTTTCTTTGAGTGCTAGCTATATAGGTGTTCATATCACAGTAAACCCCTGCACTTTTATCGAATGGTTGGAGTTTATCGCCTTAATAAAAGCAGCCCAGGTCTCCTGCATCACCCTGGGCAATGGAGCCAGCCAGCAGATGAGGGCCCACAGATTCTGAGTGGAGATGATTTCTTGGGGAAATTGCATTCTTGGGCGATGAGCCTAATCATCACAAAATTTAATCTGGTAAAAACATCTGAGTGGGGAAATCTATTTGGCCATATTGCGTAAGTTGGAGCGCAATTAAGGTGGTTGTGCGGATCAATTTCCTGGTGGAGCAAATGATCGTCGGCTGGATGATCACACCAGTCCCCTTCCCTCCCTCTCCCTGCCCCCTCCCCAGCCCCTCCTTTTCCCCAAGGCCACTTTTGTGCCATGTTCTTGGCTGTGATTGGCGTAATTTTCCTGTCATAGAATTCTGAGGGGACATTAATGAACAGGAGATATTGCAGCGAGATGGCGGATAAATGGGCAAGTGTGTCGGTGGAATTTGAAGTTGTTGGGTGTGACGCAAGGTGGTGTGTTGTGTCCTCTTGTGTTGCTAGCCGCACGTGGAGGGACAAAAGGGGGCAGAGGGGAGAATGTGACTGCGACAGACCTTGTGCCTTGGGGGACAGGCCACACGCCCTGGGCCCGCGTTCTATGCCAAACATTTGTAAATTGCAATCAGAGTTAATTCGGTCATGATTACGTAGCCACCTGCAATGGGCAGTTAATGCCAGAAATGGAGGGGGACACAAGGCGAATAAATAAATAAGAGAATGGAAGAAGAAAGGGAGAGAGTGAAGAATAAACGCAGAGTGAAGAAGACATGAGGAGGAGACTGAGGGGAGACTGAGTGGAGTGTTCAGTCACCTGGAAGACCTGCTGGCCAATGCAAACACTTGCCAGTCTCGTCGGACCACTATCTTGGACTTCAAAGCTTGCTGCAAACACAATTTTTGCTCGAGCATTTCTCCAGTCAATCCAGCCACTTTATTATCAAGTGAGGTGTGAAATGACAGTTCTTGGTCCGCAGGGCCATCTGTGAGGTGTACAAGTCCCACAATACCCTCCATATTTCACATCAACACCCCTACTAGGCCCCAGCCAGCACTCTATCATTTTATTGCCCCCACTGCTTATTAATCATAATTTACTCTTATAGAAGTCAGTGTGGCGTGAATTGGCTCTAGGCCATATCAATTAACAATTTAAACAAGATTTCTTTTTGTGGGTGATTCTGATTGAAGCCATTTGACATTTCAGGGCACGTGTGTTCTTTGTGAGGGTTTAACCGAATTGTGTGGAAGGAATCCCCAGTCTGTGGGAGGAGCACAATGAACTGTTGTCATGTAGCCTAAGTTCCCAGTTCATCTCACACCTGCCTGCTTGTGTAAGTCTGGACTTCTTTCTGTATACACTATACGGTACTGCACTGTGACTGCAATGAATGATGAATTCCCAACTGGTTGTGACTGACATATATTGTAGATATATGAAGTCATCAGATGGTGATGTTATTTACACATCACATACTCTATTGCCTGTATACCTGGGGGTTATACAAGTGAGTCAGTGACTTATACTGCTCTGCCACAGGACAAGCAATTGCTGGGTGAATTATTCTCTGGCCTGGTGGAACCCTTTGCTCTGCTTTGCTCTGGGCAGTGTTCATGGGCCATGGCTGCAAATGGCTGCAAGTGGCTGCATGGGGAGTGAAGCCTCATTTGTCAGACACAGGTGAGTCCACTGGGCCAGGTGGGCCCAAGGGCAACCGGGCAAATGCTGGGCAAGTGCACGGGGAACTGCATGGGGCAATCTGGCCTTACAACTCTGCGGCAGTCGTAATATCTCACGAATGGACTGTCGGACAGCATACCTCAGAATGTGATACACGACCTTTGTGCTTCGTGTCTAATTCGTATGGCGAGGTCATAAATCCGGGACATGCCTGCATTGCCCTGCGAGTTGTACCTTCAGCATGGGTCAGGCTCTTTTCATGAATAAATCAAATGCAATTAGGCTCTCCTCACTGCTCTGTCTGCCCTATAACGCGATGAAGTCTCTGACTCTTTTCTTTTCCCTATCTTCCTCTCCCTTCTTTTGAAGCAAGGATCATAAGCCGAGTGTTTCACGCCACTTTCTCATGTTTTCATCCTGCTCACAAGGACTAATTACTTAACACCATTAAGCTGTGTATCCTAATACGTGACTCAGGTCCACACAGCCTGATGGAGGACAGAAAGGAGAGCATGCGCATCTGCTAAAACGAGTTGACTTAACAAGATTTTCTCACTTGTTTCGATAACACAGGAACAGATTGCAGACAAAGGGAAGAAAAAGGTTGTCGGGGAAGAGACCTGAGAATTGTTTGGAGGTTAATCAGGTGATGGGAGACGTCTGTGGCAGATGCTGCTGCTGTTGGAGCTGATTGGGATGAGGTGGGATGAGGGAATAAGCCGCATCTCCATCACATGCATGGTGCTGTGTTGATGCTGAGGTGTCAGGGAGCATGTAGGGAGCCATGCACAGGATCTTGCAGCTATCTCCCGGCCATCTTTACAAGGTGCAGGGTTTGAAGGGAGGTCAAGGTTCATGGCAGGTTGCAATGCCCGGGGCTCCTGTCCCCCCATGCTTCCCCGCTGATGCTGCCCCTCCGCTAATGCTCCACCACAAAGCCCGCTGCAAATTGAGTTTGGCAAAGTCGCCATGTAACCGTGGAGAAAGGGGCAGGGTGGGCAGTGTGGCTAACACCTCGGTGGATCCCTTCGCAGCTTCCCTGTCCGACTGGTCATTGGATCTGACGGGGGAGCTAAAAGCCCGCATCAGGAGACATGGTTGGTGTATCAAGAGTCATGTGGGAGGCACACCTTCTGAGCCTTGTCGTTTGAAGCAATGCTCGGGAGCACGATGAGCCGCATTGCATGAAAGTGCACGGACGACCTTGGCTCATACATTGGCCCTATGCGCTCATTGTTGGTTTACCTATTGGCTACACAAAACACATGTGTAGTCCGCTTAGAATGATGCCACATTGTAATTGTAGTGACATACAGTTGGTTCAATTTAAGAATTTTCAATATTATGACAAAGGGAGAATGGTAGTTGTGAAAAGCATATATGCTTCATTCAAGTTCATTGTGTCTGACGACAGCATAGAGATCTATGCAGACGGTAAAATCCCCCCGTTGTGTTCCTATGCTAGTTAATTTCTCGCACACACATGTACAAGTCTTGAGAATGGCTTGAGAAGGACGCAGGATGGATGGCGTCCTTTAATGCGATTTTGTGCAACCTGTGCTTGATATTACGAGAGGCTGTGGCTGGTAATTAATGGCTGCATTAAGCCCTGTGCACAATGCTTGAATGGCTGTTATGAGCTGTTGCTGAGCCTGTTTGGGCCTCTCCATCAAAGGTGCAAGGGAGTTGCAAGGGGCTTAAGACCACATCAGAAACAGCTAAATGCTGCTCCGTGTCCCCTCTCCTTGTTTGCCCTATCAAATATCACGGGCGTTAAGACGATTTCAGCCTAGCCCTAATCTCCCACAAGTAAATTTGATTGTGCAGCTCTGGTTGAAATGTCTCCCCAAAAACCTCCCCAGTCGCTCAAGTTTACAATCATCCGGGAAGCATTAAAAGCAAGACAAAGAGCGTGGCGCCCTCTGCTATTACTGATCTCCTTTTGGTGTTGGAAATGAAAACCATTTCAATCAGAGAAATGCCTTTTGCTCAGCCCTGCTCGGATTTGCTCAGCTCATGCTCAGATTCTATCCACAAGAAAGCTGAGCAACAGACAGCTCTGACACCCAGGAGAGTAGCACTTCTTTCTTAATAGGATTCTGGACCAATGGATTTTCAACTTTGGTTTTTCAAAAATCTTGAAAACAACTCTGTCTGACAGGGAAGGATGTCTCAACATTCCAATTCAGTTGCCACTTTTTAGGAGCAAAGCAATGCACACGTGAAGTTGGGGAGTTCGTCCGGGAGAGGTCGCCACTAGTTCATTGTAGAGACAAATTCATTAGATTGTAACATTTAAGAATCCTTTTCACAAACCTATATATATTATGACAAAATGCTACCTGCACTTCAGTGGACGTGTGATGACACAGTTGCATTTTAAAAAGATCTCATGAGGAATTGTGAGTCAAGTCAGCACAGAGTTGGCTAAATGAGCAGCCCCTTTTTGAGTGTTGAGTTCTTGGAATGAATGGAATAAAAAGGAAGGCATACATAAAGCTTGTTGAAGTGCACGCGAGCCACAGATAAATAGCATTATGATGATTGGAGGGAGATCAAAGGAGAGGGAGGCAGCAGAGAGCAAGGAACGGCGATTAGGCCCAGCATCTGGGGGCTACGTATGTAGCATTAGGATGCAGCATGAGATGCTGGAGGAGGCTGAGAGAGATGCGGATCGAACTAGATGGCCCATGGCAACCAACTTGCTCCCATGCCCAGCTCACTCCATACCTCCTTCTTTGAGGATTCTTATAGCACGAGAATTGAGGGATTTGAGACAGCGGCATGCAAGCCATCAGAAGAGACTTGCGAGAGAAACTTGAAAAGGGACTTAATGAGAAGATCAATCAAAGTTAGCGAAGTGAACTTGGTGAGTATGACAAATGAATGGGTCAGACGCAAGTCACAGCACATGCACGATCTGCCATGGCATGCAAGTTTGAAGAATACCCTCAACCCATGGAATCAGTCTCCATGGCCTGCAGATTGCACGAACTGCACATTGCACTGCACATCTCAGGAGGACAATTAAAGCACCCAAGTTTACCTATGTGCAGTTGATTACAGAGCTTTGTCTGCTGAAATGCAGCATATTGCTTCTCGGTGCATCTGAGTGCTGGTTCAGCCTGCCCGAGTGTTTGGCGAGGGACAAAGAGGACAGAAGAAAACAGGCAAGAAAAGGGCCACGAATGCACGAGGGAGGGATCAGTGGGCCAGTCAAGCAGGCAAACCTCTCCCAATATTTGTCTTTCTCTTGACTGGCCTCATAAAAGCAAACTGATGAAGTGAGAGATTGCGAGCCTCAGTGTGAGGTGACTGGGTGTGGCTGTCAACCGTGGATGCAATTTCTGCAGAGCTGAGAAGCTGGCCTGGCAGATGCAGGGTTAGGGGAACTATGTGTCTATGAAACAGGCTGAGTATGAAATATAAGCTATGGGGAAAGCTATTTCTCTGTGAGATGGTGAGGGATGACCTGCCCCCTGCCCCTCTCTGCCCAGCTGCACCCTGGCAGACCCTGGCAGACCCTGCCTCCCTGTCGCCTTAGGAAATATTTTGGCCCCGAATTAGAAGTGAGCAGCTTCCCACTGAGATGCTTGGGTTTTAAGATTCAATTAATCTGGTCCTGCTGACAGAGCGTCAATGGAAGTTTTTAGCGAGTCCAGCTTTCATCTTTTCATTCCTGCAGATTGCCACAGGCGGAAAATATGGCGAACTATGAGGGCCACGGAGCACAGTGGAGCAGTAGAGTTGCTGCCCAAGTTACAGACCTCTGGATACAATCAGACAAAGAGCCAGTCCCCTCCCCCTGCCCCCAAAGCAACCGCGCTGGTCCCGGGTTCTAATTAAGCAGCAACATTGGCCTAATTGCCTGTAATTGAAATTCATATCAACCCAGAAAATTACAGCATCTGCCAATTTGAAAACAGCTACAAAAACTAGTTGTGTGGTTTTTATTGTGAAAATGTCAAACTCTTCTCATTTAATATTCAGGGTAAATCGGGCTAGCCCAAAAGCTTCACAACAAGAAAAGCGCGTGCAACTGAGAAATAGCTGATTAATAATTCGATATTAAATGTCAGTTGCAAATCACGAATTAGTCAGGTTTAAACTTTCCTAAAAGTGTCTGCTTGTAAACAATCACATTAATTTCTAGATTTAAGAAAAATTACATTCTAGTTATAATTTTATATAATATCAATAAAATGTAAGTCAATAGTTGTGATCCCGTAACTCCCGTTTGTAATTTAACTGGTATAGTCAATTGATGCTAATAAAATCCTGGATTTTCGTCAATATGTATAGGTGTAATCCATTCACTGATCAGAAGAAAGCTTCAAATTCAGAAGAAAATGTGACTTCCGCTTCAGATATTTTCACTGTCTGTTCTTATGAATTATAATCCTTTTGTTGTTTTCTTCGTCAAACTTCATCAGAAACATTAGTTTTACTTTTCAATAAACACTTTTTCAATTGTTTGTCCTCAGAACACTCTTTAATTATTTCACAGTGAAAGTTTCACCATTGATCACCAACAATTATAGTCTGGTGAATCCCGCGATCACAGAGTGGTCTCTTGGACCACGTCGAAGGCAGTTCCGTGCAAAGCCAGGAGGACGACGTAAATCTCCGGAAGTAGAAGAAAATCTGGCTGTTCCATTTTGTAGGTCAACTCATCCACGGCCCTCGTCACTTTCAGCAGACCTAGCTTCTCCAGGAGGTCCACTTTGGACCCCCACACAGGACGGAAGTGGCTCTCTCCTCCCCACAAGGTCAACCGGATCTGGAATTATATAGTCAGAGAAAGTGAGATGTAGTTCAAAGGCTACCAAAACTTCGCTGCATAAGCAACCAATTATCTATTCATAATATGAACATATATTTTTAAAAGTAAAACTACTTAAGAAAAACATTTTAAAACATCTAAAGCATGTAAATATATATTATATGTGGGCCTATACAAGCAACTATAACGTGTCATAAATAGTACCACCACACACAGAGGGAAGCACAAGAGAAAGAATTGATATCATTAATCAACAGTTTGGTGCTTAATTGAAAACAACAGGGTTCATCAATTATTCCTCAAATATTTCAGATTTCGAGTTGCAATTTGTTTGGAGAAAAGTGTGATTGTCAAGTTGGCCAGTATCAATTTCACACTTATTTATAAAGATGTCTCCTTTTGCGTCACACACCAACAGAGTGACATCTTTCATTGCCACCTATCAATATATTTCATACCTGTGTCATTGTATTGTGAGTTGAATAAAAATCTCCCAGGTAGGTCCGCCTTGGGGAGCATCATTTGTAAGGGCCCATGGTAAAACTTTTTATCCGAAATATTTCATGCAGAATTGGCCTAAGGGCCATGATTAATTTTGTTATAACACTTTTATCGTTTTCTAAGGTGAAAACAGAAGCACCTGTGGCACTGTGTTGTACTGTGTGGCAGTGGGAAGCACTCGATTTCTTGAAGGGCTGGTGGAGGGAGGTGGAGGGAGGTGGCAGGCAGAACCCTCTCGATCTGACTAGGTGGAAATATCAAGTTATAGCCCGGAGAGAGGAGTATATTGGGTTGCAGAAGATTGTTGTGTTTGTGAATTGTGTTGCAAATGAGGAAGGCGAAGAGGCAGGGGGATACTGATCTCGTCATTAGTGAGAAAGGGTGAGATTCAGGCGTTGACATAGCAACCTCTGGGCAGACATTGGATATGGGAGAATTTGCAGGAGAACTGCTCGGGAAGGGGCTGACGGGCGGGGAGGTGGGCAAGCCTGCTCGCGAAGATGCCACAACACACACACTTCTGGTGTCTCAGTTGCTCTATCGTTATTACAGGTTTATTGGGCCTCACTCGAATGATTTCAAACTATTTATTGGAATTAAAAATTACTCTCTTAGCCATTTATTTGAAACTAATACAAGATTTAAGAAAACCCCAATTCTCATCATCCCAATAGCCTATACTTATTCTATACAATCCATCAAGTATTAGAGTTTTGACTATCACAATTGTGGTCTTCAAATTAAGTGTTGACGGTTCAAAAAGGTCAACCTTTGGCCTATACTTTGCAGGTAAAATGCATTACGAGCCATACGACGTACATAACAAGGCAAATAAACAAGTCATGATCTTTTTACAGCCTGTAATTTACTATACTGCTCAAAGCATGTAATTACTTGTTAAATTATTTTTGTCGCAGTACCAGATGTAAAACATATATTTGTTTCATAATCAATTCTGGCCATAATTGTAAAAACCTGCAGTCGGAGCCACAAGGTGTTATAAAACTGCAGGATAGGCCAATATTTGTTTGTAAACGCTGGAAATTTGTGGTCATCCATAAATACCAAACCATGTGTTTACCCAGTATATAAAGGGATTTGTTATGAATCATCTGCATAAAAAGACTGCTAAGTAGGACTGTGAGGCTAAATTTTAATTGGTGTAAATGTCGTCAAATTGACATTATTTACAGAGCCTATCCAAAATAATTATGCTCTGCATATTTGCTATAAAGCATTTTTTTGGCATTCTGCGTGTAAGCTTCAGACAAAACATTTCGTTTAACTATCACTTTGATATATATTTCAACTGAAGAAAATTAATATTTCATAGTTTAGAAAATGTATTGCCAGGAGAGTGAAGAACAAATATGTACAATTGTAAAACTCACTGTCATCATCAAATCTCAAACGCTTACATGCAATGCAGGGTTAACAATTGCTTGGCATATAAGTAATTCCCCCATACAACTGTGGAAGTATTGAGGAAAGAGCTTCTGTAATGCCAACAACAAGCAAGTGAATAAAGGATTTTAATACCGAGAGAGTGAGTTTAGCATAGTTCAGTGAGGCACACCACATCTTCTCAAGTTGCCATACAAGACTTTTGTGAAAGTGCAGTGTTTGCTGGCCAACACTTAGCAGGGCTTAGAAGGTGGTAAATAGCAAGGTAATGGCAGGATAAATGGCATGGAAAGGATAGGAGAATGGCAGAAAGAAAGACAGAATGGCAGAAAGAATGGCAAGGAGATGGCAAGAGGAATATTCAAGGTAAAAGGTAAGACTCACCACACTCTTCAAGCCGGCGGCTTCCTCTGGTCCCAGGCTGAAGAGGCCCCTCACCTGCCTGTGGTTCAGGGCTGCTCGGCCAGAAAAGAAAATGCAAAAAGAACAATGAAAGACTTTCATGCCATGCTGCAGCTCAAGCATATAATGTGGTTAATAATGAGATGTATGTTCTGATATTGTCACAATAAGGTGAATGTTCTCATTGACACTGACCACTAAAATGACCACAACAAAGTCCGATAAGGCCAATACTGAATTGGAAACATCAAGTAAAAGGAATCCATCCAGAACGTCAGAGAGGTATCATCCATGCATGAACTCTGTGATCTCAGCCTCCATGTATCACGCCCACTGCCATTAATCCATTAATGTTGTCTTATATGATTGAATTATGCAACAGCATCGTGATGCAGTTATGAAGAGACCTGGGCTGGTCAACGTCTTAGCAGGGAATGAGGGGAAAGGGAGACAGGCAATTTATATACACCTAAGTGTTTGCTTCGAGCAGTGTTTTGATTTGAATTTATTGATGTGTGTGCGTGTGCGATTGTTGGCAAAGCGTACCTGTGAGGCAAAAGTTTTGTATGGACGAACAAGCTGCCAACAACGCCCTCCAACTCTCTGGACCTCTTTGCAATTATGCCAGGGAGCAGGGCAGCTCAGCTTTAGGGAGACTCAGGCCCCCAGCAACTTCCCAGGCTCCACCGCACTTGACTGCACCGTGCCCTGCCCCCGAGCCCCCCGAGATAGCCTCCGCAGCCCCCGGCCCAGCAGCCCCCCCCTCTACACCGACACTGCCCACCGGCCCTAATGCAATCAAAAATAATCGGGACAAGACGACCGCCCGTCCTTGTTACGCCGAAGCGACGGACGACAACGTGGCCTCATTTACGTCAGACCAGACGTCTCTAACATCCCAGGCAGAGTCATGGGCAGCAGGCAACGTCGTCGACGCTGCAAATGAGGCGGAAAACTATTTAGGAAGCATCACAACAAGCGATCAAGGATGAACGTCAACTCGATTATTAATAATCGAATGCAAGACGCATAATCAGGCGACTACTTTTGATGTGGCAAATTTATTTGGGCTTCGTTAACAAGCAACGTCGGCAGCGAAGCGAGCGTCGGGATAGGACGTCTTGTCCCGACGATTGTCGCTAATTTGCCCGGATTCTCTGATTTCCTTTCTGAGTCCATGATCAAAGGGAACCTACGTAAACATATTAGGTGCAGTCTGGCCTGATTGGTCCCTTCTCCTCTTTCGCCAATTATGTCGCGTGGCATCAGTCACATGACCAATCTGCCAGACGAACTCAACTCATTCCCGCCGACCTAGCTCGACTTCCTATAGGAAGTTCCTGCCAACTGCATGTTAATGCATGCGAATCATCCTACCTTGCAACAGGGGGTAACGGTCCCCGTTCGGACATAAAGTTGCCTGCTAAAAAACAAACATGCAGGAGCCACAATAAACAACAACAGCAGTATTTTGCAAAAAAGAGAAACAGCATTGAAGTACGTTTGTTTTATTTCCTGATTTCACAGTGAGCCACCAATAGTCCACCATATGGTGGAGTGGATTCGCTTCTCTTTGTTTCTGAACAGCCTTCTGTCTCTCTATCTGTCTGTCTGTCTGCCATTGGCCTTTTTGCGGTCTCATTCTCTCTCTTGGACTGAGGCTCAATCAGCAGTGGCCAACAATTGGTGACCATGCTTAGGACTCTCAACTATTTTTTACGACCGCGTAAAAAGAGGTGTTTGATAAAAACATGTCAAACAAACATGAGTGTGATTTGGCTGCTGTGGAGGACATCCCATTGGCCACATGTGTTGGGCAGGATGAGGATGCTGAGTGTTTGATGCGGTGAAGCTGCATTCCATTCTGCATCAGCAACAGATCTAGACTCAGATCTATGGGGGCTTCAAAGGGCAGGGATGCCAAGTAGGGAGACAGCAAATGTGTATAACCACACAGTACAAATTTATCTTCAGCTACCAAGTCATTTGTGTTGTTGATCAGCTGTGTCATTCTTTCAATGAAATTAAAAATTTGGTGTCATCCGTGATGTAATGAGTTGTCATCCGCAGACAAATAAGGTGTCATCCGTGAAGTAATACATTTTAAAATTTTACGCAATTTTGAAAGTTTGATCTTTGAATTGGATCGCTACGATCATACGATGGCGCATTACACCCTGTGATTTCTTTACATTATACAATAGGCCTACCTTTGAAACATGTTTCAACTTTTGTTAGGTCACAAAACCGAATAATTTCACAACTGTGACAATGAGCTTGGCACAATTCTCCCACAGTCACCCGCAGTGAAATGCTCATTAACCATTTACTGATTCAGTGACGCAAGAGTCCCTCACAAGCACTTACATAACACACGATTGAAGGCGCTTGTTTCTACAGTTGCTGTTTTACCAAGGATCTAATAAGTTGGAGCAGTCGATATAATCAAAGAGCGGAAGACTTCTATTGCATAATATCAAAGGGGGGCCTGTGGGCAGAGACCAGAAATTGCTCAAGAACGGAACTGCAAATATGCAAATGTCAGAAAAGAGTTTGAAATGACAAGAAGGAGAAAGGAAAGAGGAGAGGAGGGTTTATATTGGGATGGAAGGCGAGATATGATCACCTGGGGCAGTGTGAGGATCCGCACCTGGGAGGCAAGATCAAAGAGCCACTTGATCAAGAGGAAGCAGTGTCCAGAGGGGACCACACAAACCAATGCTTCTATTTACTTATCAAACACAAGCGTTTTTGGTGCCTTGATGTAACACATGCAGAGGACTGGCGAGATGAGAGAGGGTGTCTACAGCCCCCTAAACGGAGCACGGGGAAGGGTGTTTATCAGACTGGAGAGCGGACACTTCAAAGTCCCTTGCTCTGGCCCCGGGGAGCACCTGAGAGAAAGGGAAGACAAAGCCAGATTTACTCGCTCTGCAAATCAATTAGACACACAATTCTGGGCAGAGCAGAGCCGGAACAGGGCCAGGAGATCCCTTGATGTGTCCGAGGTGTCGCAAGACTCCGCTAAGCACCCCCGCAGGACCCAGCACCGTGGGAGAAACGCCTCCCGTGCTCACCCAGCCCATCCCCTCCCAGGCCCCTTGCCTAGTCCCTGCTCAGTCCTCTCCCTTCTTCTAAAGCATAGACACAAAACTCTACCATCCACTTTACATACAAAACCTATTTAGCTGCCTTGTTGAAGATTCAGTAGTGTCCTCATTTTTTATGCCATCAAAGTATGCCTGTGATCTCTGCGCATGGAGTGTGCATGGTTCGAATTGGCTCGTGAATGGTGCCAATATAACTGGCAATATATACGAGCTCAATTTGAAAGAAACTTGTAATGGACAGGGGCAGCAAATAGGCAGCAAATAGTCGCGGTAAGTTCTTGTAACAGATGCAGTAATAGGAATTTGCAGAGAGAGAAAAAGTGTCAGGGGAGGGCGGACTCATTACCAGGGGGAGCGGCGGGCCCTTTGGTTGTTTTGCTTAATTGTTCTCCATCAGAGGACTAATCAAAAGAAAACAAGGTGTGCGGGATTTGTTGGTGGTCCGCCTGCACAAATATGAACGTATAATAGCATTAGAGAGAGGGCCAGGGGCGCATCGAGTCTCATTGATCGAGGCTTTATCAATCATTCTTCATAACTGCTGGCTATGTCCCCTTGCAGCAGTGTCAGCGCGGTCAACTGCCTTAAATAAAGCATTAATTATGCGATTAATGCCTCGATCTGGCTGCCCATTAATTTTTCATTAGGAAGCCAAGTGACTGCTTGCATTGCAAACTACATTTTCGCTGCAGCTCAGAGCAGCTCTGGTGTTCATCAAGAAAACATAACAAAGTGCAGATCTGGCATTGCAGGAATCCACAGAGGCTGTCCCCACCATTGCAGCTTCTTATTTCTGCTAATGAACTGCCCCCAGGTATTTAGAATGCACCCCTGACGCCTTACACAATAAACCATCCACTCAGACTTGCTATTTATTAATTTCCTGTAACTTTCTCAATCCAAGTCCATCACATTCTGTCTCCCCGTTTATTAAAAAATTCCAGAATGAATTGCCAGTCCCCTGCATGGCTCGATAAATCCATACAACTCTGTGGAGAATTATCCAAGTTTTCTCCTTGATATTGTCAATCATAGCTGGCTTTATGCTGCACAGTTGGCTCCTGCCAAGACTCAGGAAAGCCAAAATGATGTGCAGAGTCATTCTCAAGATAAGACATTTTCCTGGAATCAAGTTAC
Organism: Platynereis dumerilii; assembly: GCA_026936325.1. Lineage (NCBI taxonomy): Eukaryota > Metazoa > Annelida > Polychaeta > Phyllodocida > Nereididae > Platynereis > Platynereis dumerilii. Next base: position 161,839,559 of record JAPTHN010000001.1, read on the forward strand.
AGTAAATGACCGAGAGGTGATGATATTAATGTTCGTGGAGGATATGGGTGATATGTCCCGATATATTATCATTCCTGCGTTTGTATACTCAATGCTCACATGAGTATAATGTAATCTTGGAGAATGAGCTTATTCCGCAGGATGTAATGAAGACACGTCTCTGTGAATTCACCTTCCATTTCAGTGTGAAAAGATGACAGCAATGAAGTCAAGAGCTGAAAGTAATCTCTTCTCTTTCTTGGATCTTGGCTATAGCTAGTACATACAAGTAACTGAACTCGATGAAGCAAACATAAAACCACAAATCTAGCGTATAGGCCTACCTTGGAGCAAATCAAGTATATTATTTCACCATTAGTCCGTTACATGTACCTATAGTCCTATACGTCTCTGTTGTATATATATTTTAAATGTAATCCCGAAAAGTACACCTCTTCATATGAAACATCACCAATAGGTCTATATTTATATCATGAAGCCATGCTTTTATAATGATATAATTTTATAATAGCTCAATACATACTTGGAATATATACTTGAGGCTATTTTAAAGGAATTAGGACGTCTCACTTGCACTGGTCGAACTGCTTTAATTATTAAAATATTAGCAATGCATACTATGGATCATTCCCCCTCACCTAACAAGGACTGCATGAATGTGTAGAAGCCAACAAGGACGGGCATGGAGAGGGATTCATGGAGAAAGACACTGCACATCCGGACATCCTCATCTTCATCCTGGATGAACCCCAAAGAAGCCATGAGGTGTCGCCACTTGTTCAGCCTGAAGCATCCAGGTTGGCGGTCCAACTCAACAGGGACATAGTGCAGCACATCAGGCTCCCTCAGCTTCAGCATTCTGGCATCCCTCATCTTAGTGATGAGGAGAGTAAAGAAGTAAGGAAGTAATTGAGACTTTAAAACATCCACAATTGAAATGGGTTTGTGAGCATTAAAATGAATAATAAGCTTTGATTTTTGAAAAAAATTAGCCCACAAAATGTCAATTTTGCAAACACATTTCAGGTCTGGAACTCTGGATGTATTAGGATATCGCCTATTAGCCTTAAATGTGATAGATGTGTTAACAATGGTGTTAAAATGGAGATCTTTGTTTCAATGAAACGTAAATGAAGTATTTCTGAGGCACAAGAGAAACAGATCATGATCTGTTGACTTCTATACACAAATGCTCATTCATGAGAGATGGCCACATGTCACTTTACAGAGATCTATTAGGTCTATTACCAATTTGTTTTTCTGATATTTGTGAAATAAAGATTGCCACATACCAGTAGATAAAGGAAGTGCAGAGCCCCTTTAAGGTCAGCGGGAGTTGCATAATCTTCCAAGAATTCCCTGAGAGCAGCCCTCCATGCCTTTGGCCTGGACCTGAGCAGGAGTCCCAGAATCGGTCCTCTGAGGAGAAGAAAGCGACCTGCAACTGAAGCAATTAACGCCAGGTGGCAGTCAGGTGGACTCACTATACAGGTGAGACAAACATAGAACATACACCTAAGTGCAGGGTAACCACAATACATGTACATTAATATGTACACAGCCTGCATTACATGCATGGCACTGCCTCAATAGGCTACACAATTTACCAAAAGATTTGACGCCTGAATCAAATAAATTCACTCAACAGGCAACGAACTATGTCTCATTTTCCGCATGCCCAAAGTATAATACCAGTAACTTGGAAAATACAGGAACCATATATATATATATAGGCCTGTCTGCACAAGAACTGAGCCTATCACCTGGAAACCTCAATCAAGCAAGGATTGAACTAAATTTAGAAGAGCTGGCAAGTTAAACTTGGCATATTCTGCAAACTTCAAGTATGAAGTTTAAAGGTATCAGAAATTAGCTCAGGCCAAATAAGTCACCTTTCAATTAATGCCTGTTTATGAACTTACAACATGTATAGAATCTATCTATAGATTCAGGTTTCAAAAACTCGCATTGTCTAATGGGACACCACATACCATTTTAAGAATTTTATTATTTTAAGTCCCGATGCTTCTAGAGTTAAACCTCCGGGTCTGAAAGTTAAGAGCCATTTTTGGGAGGATCGAGAAATCATAGATTCATAGTTGTACGATTGTGTAAGGTTGTCTTTAGCAGGTGCAGTTGGTCATCAGCTGCATTGTGTGTCAGTTGAATTGCCTGCAGAGAGATTGCATCACAGGTGTCAGCTGCAGGGCCATATATCCTACAGCCCTATCTTTAGGCAAACCCAGTGCAAGTGCAGCTGATTGAGATCATTGAGTGACAGCATCATGGAAAGCTGTGGTCGCACTGTGAGGAGCTGGCACATGGGACTTACTCTTCCCCGTCCCTCACTCTTGCCTTCTGCGTGACACATGGCATTTGTGGTTTCATAGAACATCCTCAGAAACCAACTTAACCAAGGCCACATTGCATTATGACTGCAGGTTATTATAATCTCCAAATATTTAGGCATAGGGACAACACAATTGACTAAAACCGGTTAGGCTACTGATAAAGCGTTACAAGCAGCCAGGACATGGTCTACATAGGCCTCCTGCTAAATGATTTACAATAGGACCTACTGTTCTTTTCTGTCGTTATGCAGCTGGTTGCTGGTTTACCATAAGTACAAACACAGAGTTAATGACTTGAAAATGGACAAATGTGGCATAAATACTGGCATCGACGAGGTCACGGCTTACGTTTGACACCGCAACGAAAAGGCCTGGTTTTCAAAGATCTTGGTAGTCTTGCCACATCATCCCAAGTCATACCATGACAAAATGGCCCATAACCTTTGCTAATTCATGAATACTTAATTAACTTAATCACAGTTTGAAGTTGTTGCTTCTGTTTCACACAGTTACAAATGGAGAAATTGTTTATTGTTGAAAGGTGCTATCACAGTTCCGAAATTTCCATTGAATTTATTATGTATTTTCACAGTTCTGAAATGAAACTGTTTGAAAGTTTGCTTGTTTTACACTGTTTTTCTTAGTTGCCAGTAATCCTCTAAGTGTCCATAATCTGACTAAATCTGAATGCCAAATGCTTATGACCTAAATAAGCAACCAATCACAGAAGAGATTGGAAATAGCAGAAAGCCCTGTCCATTTTAGCAGGGCTTGCTTGGGGAGGATGTCTTGCCACGGAATGTGTTGTAGCCCTATTGATTGCAAAAGGCCCTACTGGGATTCGAACCCAGGATCTCCTGTTTACTAGACAGGCGCTTTAACCAACTAAGCCATAGAGCCACACGCTCCAGTGAAGCATCCAGGTGAGAATGCTCACTGGTCATTAATCAACTTGGTCAAACTCCAATCAGCTTATCAACATTCACCAATGCTAAAAATAGCTGGACTGACATGTGCTGTTTGGTCCTTCAGGCCCACTGAGCTCTGGATGTGAAATCAACAAATAGCCTAAATTTATGCAAGGCCTATGTTAACGAGAAACTTATCATATATATATAGGCCTATCTACCTAGGCTTATAAATTTGAATTTGACTGGATTTTCATAGAACCAGTACAGTAACTGTCCTAGATTTTCAGGACATATTATCATTATATTTGCAAAAGAGAAATGTAATCATTCTAAGACATTAGGTAGATAGATGGATTATTAGACATATAGGTATTCTGACCTGTGTCCTCTGGAATACAGGTGGGACTAGAAGGTGAATAGAATATTAAGATAAGGCAGGCCTACATGGGACTTGACATAGGCCTTTGACTGACATAAACTTTAATACATGTATGTTAAGTTTATTGTGCAGGCCCAACAAAATACCATCATCATGCAGAGGTGATTACAAGTATAGATCACTGAACATTACACATTTTTGTTGACAATTGATGAAGATTATGTACCTTTAAATTTGGTTATGATTTCTTGCTGGTAACCTGTTCAATTTTAATTTTTTTAATTTTTTTCTTTATTGGTGCAATTATAATAGATACAAATTTTTTACAGTTAAAATATATACAAACAAATCACACCAAAGAGACAAGATGTCTGAAAGACATATGTTGCCTTTGTTCAACAAGACATATTAAATTGAAACATTGATAATTTTTTATAACCATTGAAAAAGAAAAGAAAACAACATTGAAACTCATGCAACTTTTATACTCACATTTCATGTAATTGTGATAATGCAATCTACTATAATATATCCTATATATATTGCTAGATAAGCTGCTCCCGGTAAAACATGGGCTTCTGTAGGAACGCATATAATGCATCTGGGTTTATAAAAATTAACTGGATGTACCAGCTCCTTTTTCTTTTCAGGTACATCCTGCTCAAGCATTCGCTGTAGAGATGAGCACAGCACAGGGACAAATTTACCTGTCCTTGTGCTTAGTGAGTTCCTTTCACAGCTTTTATAGCTGATGAGATACAAGTGATCCTTTGGATCATGTAAGTGACTTGAGGCATCACTGAAGATCTTATCTATTACATCACAACTGGTCTAATATTTTACATTGTTTTGGAAGACCTCAAAGTATACATACATTTTGTATACAAGGGGAGTCTGAAACCTCTTCATAACTTGGAGATTCTTCAACCAAGAGGTCACTATAATAGGTCACAGTAAGAGGTCTCTGAGAGGTCGTGCAAGACCTCTTAAAGAGACTGTTTAAACTTAATCTGCCTTCTTGCCATTTACAGCTGGTAATCACTGCTGTTTCTTCAGCTTAAAATATGAGAACAAAAATCAGAAGAACAGATGAATTCATGTTTCTTATTTGCTACACTGTAAGAACCTTACTGTAGAAAACTACAGTAACTACCGGCAGACTCAGGTGCCGGGAACTACTGTAGTTTTTTACAGCAACAAAAATCACTACTGTAATTCTGCTGTGCGGTACTTACTGTAAAAACTACAGCAATCAATATATCTTACTGTAGTTTGAAAATGGCATCTTACTGTAGTTTTTACAGTAATAGATTTTCATACTGTATAAGCATTACGGTAAATGACTGTAGTTTTTACAGGAAGGGGACCTTGTACTGCAGTTTTAACTACAGGTGATTATTGTAGATTTTACAGTAAGATTTTTCTATACTGTAGTTCTTTTGGGGTGTGTTCTATTATTGGGACCACTTTATTCAAATGCAGGGACAATTTTATTTAAACAAGATAATTGGTAAAACATGTCCATGAACAGAATGACAAATGAACTTGATGAGATGCTAAAATGGAAACTGTAGTTAAAATAGAAGAAATTCCATAATTTTGAACAGCATTTCAGACTTCAGTAAAATATCCTGTAACTGGTCCTTTGGACTCCTGAAAAAGAAGAAAATCATTAGAGTTGATGAAGCATTCAAGTATAATAAAGAATCAGTTAATTGAATGTTTAATGAACACACTTAGTTTATTCAACACACTTACCCAGTCAAAGTTTACTCAACTCCACAGCTAAAACAAGAAATAAACATGGAGCCACTGAACAGTGCCACCTCTTCCTTTGAATAACTGTCCAAGAATCTAATACAATTTTCTAATACTGCCAGTAAATCCAGTTTATGTAACTGGGTCACAGTTCTGCGTCAGTGATTTCCCTCTAATTACCCCTCTAATTACCCCTTAATTGATGCCGTACTCATATAATATGCATGCAAAGTGACACCTTGTGGTATTCCTGAGAAATTACTACTAGTATACAATTGTGTATAGTTTGATATTATTCCATTTAGACCTTAGATATTATCTAGAGTGTATTTAGCAATTTAATAAATGAACATCCTACAAATGTAATACAGTACAGTTTAAAAAAATAAATAATCTAATCTAATTTGTCAATCAAATGCTACACAATACAGATTTTTTCAAAGTCATTTTCATATGCATCTCATCTTTATAAATGAATTTGCCATATTGAATCTGTAAATTCATATATTTTAGAGAACAATAAAAAAAAGCCTAAATATTATATAGTCCACATTTTAAATAATTATATATTTTTAATCAAGTATTATTCTAGACCGTGGGTGAACATTGTGATACAAATACATGTGTGTCTACAACAATATTGATATGATTTTAAAAACTAACATTGAAAAACAAAAATTTCATGAACATAAATATAAATGGCTTGCTTGCTGTAAAATCATCTTGCTGTAATATGAAGCTCACAGTGGCTTGCTGTAACATTTACAGTAAGGCTTACAGTAGAGTTTTGTTTGCTGTAAAATCTACTGGAATTTGCCGTGATATGAAGGTTACAGTAGCTTGCTGTAACACTTTCAGTAAGGTTTACAGTAAAGTTTTATTTGCCGTAAAATCTACAGCAATTTGCCGTAATATGAAGCTTACAGTAGCTTGCTGTAACATTTACAGTAAGTCTTACGGTAGAGTTTTGTTTACTGTAGCTTCTACAGTAGCTTACTGTATCAGAGTTGTACAGCAGCTTACTGTAGTTTCTACAGTAATTCACTGTACAAACTACAGCAATTTGTTACAGTGTAGCTTAATCCTATTCCCATTCGTATGAAATGCATTGCTGAAAACCCAAGCATAATACTCCATGTTGGAGCCTAAAATATTACCTTTCTACAAACACGTTACACATTATACATGTTCACATACATAAGTCTACAATTACTGGGGGGAAAGCCTCTCACCTGCCAACTTGGTTGCTGCTGCAATGTCCCCTGCTCCCTGCAGATCCTGCAGTGAACTGCATGGTGTCTCAAATGAAAGAGCACTGGGATATTTACAGAGACCACTGGATCTTGCTAAGCCTGCTTCCATGTTCCATTTCGTTGTGGTTCTACTCAGCATACAATCACACAGGTCTTGTTTTAGCTTCTCTTACCTGCATGACATCAACTAGTTGGTTACCATGGTAACAAGTTGCTATAGACACACAAAGGTTCCTAAGTGCATAAACTCTTTGATTTGTCATCACACCTATGCTGAGGCACGTTTACATCAATAAAGGTACATGCAGTTCATGTTAATGCATTACGTGTCTTGAATATATAATTGTAAAACCGGCAATTAATTCTCTCAAAACATTTATAACTCATTTACTTATGGTTACCTTGCGAAGATGTGAGTCCATGCGATGTCACAAAGAGCACATCCATTTGTCGTATCTATAATTTACCAGAGATTATGGCGCTCTGATATCATGGTTAGCAAATCTGTTGGGATATCATCATCGACTCATATCATGAGAAATGTCTCACTTCAAAACACCAATATGTTAGTTTAGATCACTTTGTGACTGTATCACAATTGCATCTTTATATCAAAAATGGTGTAAACCAAGGTACCATAATTGTTATTTTATTATCAAGTTATGGCATAGCCAAAGGCACCATAATTGCACCTGTACATATAATACATCAAAGATAGTGTAACCTAAGGCATATCACATTTGCACCTTTATATCAAAGATGGTGTAACTCAAGGCACAACAATTGCTCCTTTATATTTATTAAAGATAGTGTAACCCAGGGCACCACAATTGTTCCACAATTGCACCTTTATCTTAAAATCTTTGTACCAAGGCATCACAATTGTTAGGTCTGCCAGCAGGGCTTGGCAGGCCTATTGTGATGCACTAGATTATCCTGTGTGTGACTCTGTGCATTGTATGGATCTGTTTCTTTGCAGTATGCTTTCTTGTTAGTAGTAACACACTAAAAGCTCTTTTCAATTATGACAGATCTCTGTAACTTCTTCATTGAGTATTAGGTGATTTACTCCATTTGTACAGACCTCCACCATGCTGCATAGTGTCAAAACATACATATATTATGGCAGGCTGGCAGAACTACGTATGCACTCTCTGATTGTTCGTTCTTGTTCCTTATATAATATAATATTAAAGATGGTGTAACCCAATGTGCAACAATTGTACCTTTATATCAATGATAGTTTAAACTAAGGCATCTCAATTGATTATCTAATTCCTCTACCTTTATATCAAAGATAGTTTATCCGATGTACCACAATTTCTCCTTTAAGATGGTGTAACCCAAGGTACCACAATTGTACCTTTATAGCAAAGATAGTTTAAACCAAGGTACCACAATTGCTCCTTTATATTAAAGATAGTGTAACCCAAGGCACCACAACTGTACCTTTATATCAATGATAGTTTAAACTAAGGCATCTCAATTGATTCTCTAATTCCTCTACCTTTATATCAAAGATAGTTTATCCAATGTACCACAATTTCTCCTTTAAGATGGTGTAAACCAAGGCACCACAATTGTACCTTTATAGCAAAGATAGTTTAAACCAAGGTACCACAATTGCTCCTTTATATTAAAGATAGTGTAACCCAAGACACCGCAATTGTACCTTTATATCAACGATAGTTTAAACTAAGGCACCACAATTGATCATCTAATTCCTCTGCCTTTATATCAAAGACAGTTTATCCAAGGTACCACAATTGCTCCTTTAAGATGGTGTAACCGAGGGCACCACAATTGTACCTTTATATCAAAGACAGTTTAAACCAAGGTGAAACAATTGTTTATGAATTTACAACATGTATAGAATCCATCTATAGACAGTTATAGATACAGGTTTAAAAAACTCGCATTCACTAATGGGACACCACATACCTTAAATTTTGTATGAATTTTAAGTCCCGGTGCTTCTAGAGTTCAACCTCAGAGTTGAAAGTTAAGAGCCATTTTGGGAGGGTCGTCTTCAGCAGGTGCAGTTGATCATCAGTTGCATTGTGTTTCAGTTGAATCGCCTGCAGAGAGATTGCATCACAGGTGTAAGCTGCAGGTCCTTATATCCTACAGCTCTATCTTTAGGCAAACCAAGTACAAGTACAGCTGATCGAGATCATTGAGTGACAGCATCATGGAAAGGCAAGGAGCCACAATTGATTCTCTAAATTAAAGATGTTGTAACCCAAGGCACCACAGTTGTATACCTTTATAGCAAAGATAGTTTAAACTAAGGCACCACAATTGATCCTCTAATTCCTCTACCTTTATATCAAAGACAGTTTATCCGAGGTACCACAATTGCTCCTTTATATTAAAGATAGCGTAACCCAAGACACCACAATTGTTCCTTTATATCAACCATAGTTTAAACTAAGGCAGCACAATTGATCCTCTAATTCCTCTACCTTTATATCAAAGATAGTTTATCCAAGGTACCATAATTGCTCCTTTAAGATGGTGTAACCCAAGGCACCACAATTGTACCTTTATATCAATGATAGTTTTAACCAAGGCACCACAATTGCTCCATGAAAGATGTGTTCCAACGAGGCAAGACCAGCTGCGCAACTTTTTTCTAATTTGATCTTTTATCTGAATTACAGCCCAAGGAGAAAGACCAGGGAGCAGATTTAGCGGTCAAAGTGACCGTCAAACACACCACAGTCCATCGAGAGACTCGCATTCTATTGACAGTATTGTGGCAAAACATGTGCCTTGACACCGGTGATGACGCCCTGGATATTGGGGTCAGGGAACTCAAAAGTAAAATTGCAAAGGGTCAGGGAATTCAAAAGTAAAATGGCTAAAAGGGGACAGGGACACACAAAACCCCATCCAGAGCCTCGGTGATACGCTATCCCAAATGATGTTGATCTTAGATGAGATTCACATGCTATCGAACAAGCAGTTTAATGTACATTTGTAAAAATTAATCATAATCAGGTCAAGATATATATATATACTCGGAGAAAGAACTGTCATGTAGGCTAATGTTCAACAAACCTGAGGCACTGAGTTCTCAAGTTGACGTTGTACCAAAAACAGAAGGAAATGGAACTAAATCACTTCTTGAACTGACCAAAACAGCTCTAAACGAGTTATATCACATTGATCAGAGAATAAAAATCTCGACAACAGAACACAGGAAAAAACCGACATATGGCAGGAGATAATCTCAGCAGTGAGCATGGAGATCAATTAACCCCTGATTAGCCAAACCCTAACCCAGTAACCTCTTTCATCTGTTGCGTCACAACACGTCACAACCACTTGTGGCCTCATCACTCCACAGTCTCCTCCCTGACCTCTTGTGGTGACCTCTGAGGTTGACCTCCACACACCCAAGGTCAAGGTCAAACGATCTTAGCACCAACAGCCGCCATCTTTGTCAGGGTGTCAGTGGGTGTCATTAGTTGTGAGTGGGTGTCATTACGTGTCAGGGAATCAACCATCTCGGGTCATGCTCCCTCCCAATCTCTGCACCCTGTGAAACCCTTTTTGTGCCATCATTGTCATGTGCACCATGTCATCAAAGCAAGGTTGGGTTAATCTCAAGAGAATGGGACACAAACTGTGAGAAAAACATGAATTGAAAGTGACATTAGAAAGAGCATGTTATAGTTATTACATAATCATTGGGAAAACGCAAATTTTATGCACAACATAGAAATCTCCAGCTAAGATTGCATGACACAAGTACAGGCAATATCATATGAAAATCCCCACAGGAACGTACAGACATGCATTGAAGTCATGATCAACCACCTTTCTGTTAGGTATATCCAAGGTAACAATAATGTCAGGGGCCAACATGATATTCAGCAAAATCAGTGGTTCACATAAACAACATTTTATTTAAAACAACTTTTAATAACATTTGAAATTTTTACAATAAGAGTATCAGGATTGGGAAGAACTCAGGGCTATTTTGACATGCTCTGGGATTTTCTTTTTTCGTTTTCGTATTCTTTTCTTTTTAGCTTGATCTGATTCTGTAGATGTCTGTCCATTTTTTGTTACACCATTCTTCTTAGTCTTTTTCTTGCACGAGAGAGGATTTGCACCTTTCATTTTCTTCTTCCTCCTCTGTTGTGATTCCTCCTTTGGACCAAATGCCTCCAGTTTCAGCTTTTCCAGAGTCTTAAATTGTTGGTCTGAAGGTTCTATCTTCTCTTGTTCCAGGGATGAGGCTTTCCTCTTGGATTTGGCTGAGGGGGGCGCCAACACCATTGCTTTGTGCGAGATGTGCAGCATTGGCACGCCAAGGGCTTTCTCAACATATTCCCCCAGTTCTCTGTCCTGAAAACAACAATTTATACCAAATGAACACTTCCAGATTTTACAGAAGTTCAATAAGCATTAAGAATCTTTCCAACAGCAACACATCGTTTTAGTTTTTAGCGGTGCTTGCTTGCAAGCGAACCTCTATTGTGGGAAGAAGGAGGGGGAAAGCTGGCCAACACTGTGGAGGTAGCACTGTTTCACCAATCTCATTCAAACTTTGAATACAGTTTCAAGATAATTTTATTTTGCTTTGAAAGCTTTTGGTACACTACCGTGACATTATTTTTTTTAGAAATTTACAAAACTAAAATGTTCGTTTTTGGGGCGAATTTCGAATATTTTGCTGCAGTAATATAGCAGCAGCAACAGCAGCAGCCAGAACCAGTGTTTACAAATTCAATAGATAAGAAGGAAGGAAAGAAGGAAGGAAAGAGGAAAGAAGGAAGGAAAGAAGGAAGGAAAGAAGGAAGGAAAGAAGGAAGGAAAGAAGGAAGGAAAGAAGGAAGGAAAGAAGGAAGGAAAGAAGGAAGGAAAGAAGGAAGGAAAGAAGGAAAGAAGGAAAGAAGGAAAGAAGGAAGGAAAGAAGGAATGAAAGAATGGAGGAAAGAAGGGAGGAAGGGAAGAAGGAGGAAGGGAGGAAGGGAGGATAGATAGATAGATAGATAGATAGACAGACAGACAGATACATCCTTACAGGATACATCCTCACAGAAAAATAGACAGGCTGATAGTAATAGGTATTTAATAGGAAGTAGATCTATATATATTCTATCTACAAGTGCTTGCACGTTATTTTATCTAACTGATTCTGTTTGCTTCGTGAACAATTCAGATCTACTAAGTAGGAAACGAAAGAAACAAGTGGTTGTTGTTGTTAAAGCTTAAATTCGCATATTTTCTATTTTACAGTGTGCTGAGAAATGAGAACAGGCAAATAATATTGGCCTCTCATCAACCACCAAGATGGCCTTTCACTCTGCGAGCATTACAAACGTCGCACATCCATCTCGGAGAGCGGCAATGACATATTCTTGTGGCCGCACAAATGACATTGAGCTTGACGTTTCAAGCTGTTTCATAACACATTCAATTTTATTTTCGCAGTCCATGGCATTCTCTGGTGAGAATCATGAACTTTTACTGTACATAGGCCAATATGAATCCCTGGCTGCTCCTAATTTAGTCCCAATAAAATAGCGGGAGAATAAATGAAATAGAAAGAAACAAGAAGAGAAGTATGAAGTGCTGCCCAGCTGGATGTGCCATCTCAAATACTTAAGATGGACAACATGATTATTACTCAAAGTGCGCTTCATCCGTTCTTACAAGAAAACAAAAGAAAAGGAGATATTAAAAATCAATTCAGTTCTACCTGAGTGCCTATCATGTATTTTCGTTTTTCCTTCTTCTGTCTTCTTGCAATCCTGGACAAACAGAGAGCAGGAGTTGTTCCTTCCTCATGACCACATTGAAGGAGTTCATATTGCTGCAGTACTTTGAGAGGACCATACAAAAGAGGTCCTGAAAGAAATATATAAATTATCAAAATTTATAAATCAACAACACAAACGGGATTATATGAATCGGTAGGTAGGAGATAGGTCTGGAAGGTAGAACTAGAAGGAGCAGCATTCAACCAATTCTGTGGGAAACGGCAGAATTTAGCAGTTTCTGTGGAAGTTTTGGTCAGCAGGACCTTGGTCAAAGAGGTCTGAACTTTGCAGCTGCATTGCAGAGAGCAGCAGGAAATAACAGAGGTACATTAATCCTGCAGAGAAGTCCTCTGTAGAAAATTTCAGAACAGCAGAATTCCGCAGCTTCCTGCAATACCGGACTACATTGGCATTCAACACAGAGCATGTAAAAACTGTCTAACAGCCATTGTAATAGCTTCCTTGGGTGTGCCGCTAAAATAACTGACATCATTATATCAAAAATTTTAAACAACCTTAAGATTGGGGGGGGGGCTGAGTGATTCCGTCAGTGGCGTAACCAGGGGGTCTCGGGCGGGGCAGTTGAGGGACACGTGATTCTCTAGGGGGCACCCTCTACTAGACTAGTAATAATAACTGTACTAGAATGCCCGTTGGATAATTGGAGATTACTTAATCAGATTTAAGTTGGGAAAAGGTGAACAAAAGAATAGTCCTTAGATTTGAGGCAAATGTAACTTAATGATTTTGCAAATGTCGCATGGTAGTACTGAAGGCAAAATTACAAAACTATGGATAATGCCAGATGGATTATCAGGAAAAACTAGTCTGACAAAGGCTGACTCAAAACGAAGTTTTTGGCGGCTGCTTGAACCCCGACAGCATTTTTCGGTCTAGGAAAAACGACTTTGCTGGAAAGTGTAAAGAAATTGTTTTGGCAGACTCTGAGATACGTTTGCCTTTAGAAGTGTTTTGTGGGAGAAAGGAAATATCAGGTAATTTGTTGATATTTAGGGCATTGTAGGATTCGCTCAGCAAGTCCATGTTGTTGTACTTCAGCTGTATTTTGTAAATTTGAAGTTGAAATTACTCAAAGGAGCCTATTAGTCCCATTGGAAATGTGAAATTAACATTTTTCTCCATACAGTGTCTGTGATCGTAAAATAAAAAGATGGATCCCTTCAACTTGACATAGCTTCTTCTGTATGTTTGTTTTAAATGTTTGGATGTTTATATCTATAATTGACAGTGTGGTTTTTCATTATTGAACTATGTGAACATAAACTTTTCATGCTAAGGAATTAAATGTACATGGAAAAGGAAAATTGACTGTAGGCGTTTTTGATAATGCAAAAAAAACTAGGCGTTTTTGACAGTAGGCGTTTTTGTTTGTAGGCGTTTTGACTGATCACCGACAGAAGTATCATCAAATGTGTTGAGGTCAATGACATACTAATAGCTGAAATGACCATTGAGTGAGATATGCCATATAAACTGGCCCACACACTTGGTACAGCAGACTGACTTAGACTGTGCTGCCCTCTGCATAAACTTTGTGGGGTAGAACATTTCTGACCTATTTTATCAGGCAAGGAGGCTATTTTTGGTAGAGGTGGTGATTTAAAAGTGGATTTAAAGAAAACAGTGGGCTCCTGGCCAGTCCTGGGTGACATTTCATGAGCACACACAAAGGCAATGTCTGTCCGGTAGCACATGCAAAGTTTGGTGTAGCTACAACTGGGACTGGAAATTGGAGGTGACAACAAAGTCGAAGAGATGCATCTTTTATTTTAAGATATTTAGCCAAATTCAAGAAGTTCATATGGGGGGGGGGAGGCACTGGTATAATATGGGGTGGGATGGGTGCACGTACACTCCCCCTTAGGGACGCCACTGGATTGGGTCCCTCTTCTAGATCAGTGCCAGTGGCGTAACTGGGGGGCACCTGCCTGGGGGGGGCACATGATTCTCTGGGGGGGGGGCACCCACTATACTAATTGTATATTTTAGCCAGAGTAGGAAAGTTCATATTTGGGGCACCTGGGGGGCACAGGTCCAATATAGGGGGGGGACGTCCCCCCGTGCCCCCCCCAATAGGGACGCCACTGATCAGTGCAGGTCCGCCACTGGTGCACCCAATGCAGCCTCTTTCAAAAGGCAAGACCCGCAGGGCCTAGCTATGAACGGGAATAGTCAACCTCCACTCACCTAAAGCTTCACATTCTTTGATGGCACAAGGTGTAGTCCACATCACCACTTCAGATTCCAAATATTTTGGTAGAGTGTCACCGATGTGCACTTTTTCCTGCAAAGCAGTTCTGCAAAATGTCCCATCAACCAACACATGATAGGGTGGATAGATATCGAAATGATTCTTGTAAAATAGAAGAACCTTTCTGACGTGTTTTAAACGCTTGACTTTCATCCTTGATGCAGAAGTATGCCAATAGACACAAAATCCACATTTGACAGCAAAACACACGTGTTTATGTTTACGCCGCCATCTTGAAAACTCCTAAAATAACAGAGGGCGCTCATACCAAAATATTTGTTATTAAAGATCTATTTTTCTAATACGAAAACCACCATTAATATGTGTTTAAGGAATATATGTATAAATCGTTATAGCCAATGATAAAAATAGATGAAACTATTTAGTGAAATTCATCACGTGACCGGCTTCTTTTTCCTCATCCAAAATGGCGAGCTCAGCGCCAATTCCAGATTCGCCGGTGGAATATGTCCAGATCGATGGACTGGTGAGTTAAATTGCCTAAAGAAAGGTTTTGTTGGCTCCAGCAGAGTATAGAGATGGAATCCCAACCTATTTCCATGCGTAGGTAGTTGAATTTACCGCGATATATAAGTCAATATGTGACCAATCATTGTGGCTTGAGCGATAATATGGCCGACATGTGTTTTGATTTGTTTATTCATTGCAATATTGTGCCAATTACTGCAACAGATGTTGTGATATCAATATTTGGGAAATTATGTGAAATGTTGCCTTTTTGGCAATTTTGAATATTCATCTTCACTTGAAGTTGACTAGTCAGGGTGGCAACCGTAGAATCTCCAGTCCAGGATTAGCAGGAGGGCTGGAGGGGGGAGGGCAGAGTCCTATCTATTCACGTATGGTGACATATCAGTGGACTAGCAGGTAGTAGTGACTAGTGACGTCACAAACCAACTGAATGGGCGGATGTCAATTACATTGTTGTCTCGACCAATCAAATCGCGGAAATCAGTACTAGTTACCGAGGACGTTCATGATTGACCGTAGATTCCAGATTTGGGGGCTTGGAACATTTTTTGAATAACTAATTT
Organism: Platynereis dumerilii; assembly: GCA_026936325.1. Lineage (NCBI taxonomy): Eukaryota > Metazoa > Annelida > Polychaeta > Phyllodocida > Nereididae > Platynereis > Platynereis dumerilii. The sequence continues at coordinate 161,855,315 of JAPTHN010000001.1, forward strand.
CTTGCTAAATTTTGGTTAAATAAAAGAAATTCTATTTTGGCAGTCTTGAAATAAAATATCTGGCCGGGGTATCTTTTCCTGGATTTGCGAACAAATATTTGGGGACATCACACACCTAAAATAAATAATAACTGATGCTGTTACCATGAAATAAATAATTTCCTGCCTGGCAAAAGTCATTGTTTGTTTGCAGCTGGTTCTTTTTCGGACTTCTGAGCAAGAATGTTGGTGGGTTCTGTTTGGGGCATTGCAAGACTTATGACTGTTTTCTCAGTCACAAATACTATACTCTCTGAGTCTCTCATTGGTCACATTACCGGAATCCTATGTTTGTGGGGAACTCTAGTGTGCGCTTATTACAACCACATTTTGTATTACTTTGAATATTGATTAATTGGCTTCTGGTGCATCACAGTGAGTGTTACCATGTAGATGTAGATCACACTAACTTGACTATTAATATGATGTGTTCATGACATTTCCATTGTTTTTCAGGTGGTAATGAAAATTATCAAGCACTGTCAGGAAGAAGGATCAGGGGGTTCAGATTTAGTCCAGGGAGTTCTTTTAGGATTGGTGGAAGGTAACAGATTGGAGGTCACCAACTGCTTCCCTTTCCCTCGTCACAATGATGATGAAGATTTTGAAGAAGGTTAGTATAGAAAATGTTCCCTTTTATGGCAAATATATGTATGGTGAATGCATTGGCCATTTCAAAATATGTGTGTAAAGATCTGGGCCATTTCTAGGAGTCATAGGAATCTATAAGAATCTCTTCAGTTTTCTGTTTGGAGCATTTTTTTTAAGGAGCCGATATTGCTTGAAGTGTAGTTCATTACTGTGTGTATTAACCTGGGACACCATAGGTCTATATTCTATACTGATTACTGACTTGACTCTTTTAACCGTGTCCTGAAACATGTCTGTTTGTTTGTAGTTGCCTACCAGATGGAGATGATGCGCAACCTTCGTCATGTCAATGTTGACCATCTTCACGTCGGGTGGTACCAGAGTACCTACTTCGGCATGTACCTCAACAAAGCCCTCCTAGACTCACAATTTAATTACCAACACTCTATAGAGGAATCTATAGTACTGGTATACGGTAAGTTTAAAGTGAATTAATTTTGAATAGAATAGAATAGATAAAGAGTTCCTTCTCACTTAATTGATTATAAATTTAATGATAACTTATGATATTAATTTGTCTTTCAGATCCACTTAGAACTAGTCAGGGTCACTTGACAATTAAAGCTTTGAGGCTGACCCGTGCTATGATGGACATGTACAGAGAGGGTGATTTCTCCCCCGACTGGTAAGTGAAACAAATATCTCTGCCGTTCGCTTGTGAAATAGCATTTTCAAGTCTATTGTCTCCAAAGGACTTTCGTAGAATTGAAGTTGTACCATTACCTGATTACATTTGTGGTTTACAGTGTAAAGAAGTCAAAGATGTCCTTCGACAACATGTTTGAGGAAGTTCCAGTGGTTGTGAAGAACTCCCACCTGGTCAACGCCTTGTGTTGTGAAGTGGAGGACAGAACTGCTGTCGACGATAAGTTCCAGCTTCTGGATCTTGCCACAGGGTTCGTATTTGTTGTTATATAAATACTGAATAAATAGGCTTTCCTTCAAGTAATTTCAAAAAATAAAAAGACACAATGTGTGGCATGTCTATTTTGCATCATTGGTTTAAACAGGCCTGACTGGTTGTACTGCTGTTGCTTAAATTTAACGGACGCATTTATCGCTTTATAAACGTCATTTGAATAGCACACCTAAATGAAAAAGTTTTGATCGAAAGCTGTCAAGTGAACAAAACTGTCAATTATATATTCCAGGTCTGTACTTGAGAAGAATCTCCGCCTGCTGATGGAATGTGTTGACGAAATGAGTCAAGATGCTAACAAATTCTTCAACTACCAAAGACAGGCTGCTAAGCAGAACCAAGCCAAGCAGCAGTATTTGCAAAAGAGGGTAAGTGTCATGACTCTTAATATCTTCTTTGTTCTGAGCGTAAGCATTTCATGTCAAGCCAAACTTATTGACATGTATAGTTGTAAACTAATTTTATATAATTCAAGACAGATGACCGGCTTTATCATGTACCATGGTAGTGATTAAGCGGTTTGGAGCTATGTAACTTTTGCTCTAGTCTATTATAGTTTGATAGGTATAGCAATGTCTGAAAACTGTTTATAAAGTATTCACCATGTTTGTTGGAAATAACTTGTTTCAGAATCAAGAAAACAAGATGCGTGTGGACAGAGGAGACAATCCCCTCCCTGAGGAGGACATCAACAAACTCTTCAAACCTCTCCAGCCTCCTCCACGACTCGACAGTCTGCTCTGCTCTGCTCAGATTAGTTGCTATTCCGACCAGCTCGGAGACTTCGTCAAACAAAGTTTTGCTAAATTATTCATGGCTGATTCTCTGCAAGGCGATGAGGAACCACAAGTGTAGATGACGCCATTACCCACCGAGACATTATTTGGTTCAGAGCTGGCCATTCTGGGTTTGTTCTCTGTGATGGACAGATTACTCGTATTAATGTATATAAGTCTCCATATATGGAGCACCATTAAAATTTGGAAAGTAACCGACCTAGTTCTGTCAAGCGTGATTTGGGCAGTGATGTCCCTGTCTGTCGCAATCAGATTAAATTGGAAATGTTTGTATGCAGCTGGTTCAATGGTTAGAATTGTTGCTGCAACATGGAGTGATGAACTGATGATGGTCCTTCGTGTAATTTTCTGCAGTGCTTGCTGTGACGCGGTCTATTGTTTGAGGTTTATATTTGAAATAGTCATGAGACCATGATTCCATGCTGACCATGCATGATTTCTTTGATGTGTGGATTGAGTCAGCATTTACAGGTGCTTTGTCAAGCTTGCAATTGTGGTCATTCAGTTTAAAGCAAGCTTGCAATGTAATACAGATACTTCAGCCAACTACGTTTCTGATAAGCTTTGGGGTGTCACCAATCGAATCAAGCAAAAATGCAATGTGGCAGGTTGGAGAAAAGTCCTACAATCTCCTGTCCATTAAAATGGCTGTTACAGGAGTTTTGGCTCTGACAGGCTGAAATTTCAGATTTTCAACAAACTCTTCAGTTTTCATTGTCTTTCAAGAGATATATGTTTGTAGTCTTGTTCCAATGGTTCAATGCTGGGCTAGTGGAAGGGTGACGGTCTGTCTCATGAGTCCGTCCAATCCTTGTGACATTTTCTTAGCATTTGTGGTACAAAAACTTGCAGTGAAGAGCTGCATTCATTCGTACCTGGTGGTGGCCATGAGCAAAATCCCAGCTGGATGTTTTCGGATGAGTCGTTAAATTGGCAGCGGCCCCTTGTGTCAGTATCTGTTCTTGGCAAGTAAAAGATCCCCACATAGGGTAAATGTGTAACATGCTGACCACTCCCGCTCTCACCCATCTCATAAATCAACCCCTGTGAGCGCCCAGAACTGGATTGAAAGAGCTGAACTTACCATATCTATCTATCCTCAGGCTTTTTGTTTTTAAATATTGTCTTCCAAGGTCATTGAGCAAAATCAGGAGGCTGCTCTTACTCCCGCTTGTGCCTGAAGTTGCCAGTACTCATTGTGCCAGGTTACAATTGCCAGTTACTGAACGGTTATAAACTTATCAGAACGACTCTCGTTTGAGTACCTAAATTATAATATGAGCGCAGCTCTAGCGAAGCTCACTTAGTACAAGGACAGCTCATTCTGTGTGGTGCTCCTGTCTGCAATGACTGTCTGAACAGGAAGTGCCTGTAGTTGCCATAAAATTGGTGCTAGCAGTTTAGTCAGAGTTCAGTTTGGTAAATAATTAAAATATGTTAAATAAATTCCAAAATAGATTTAAAATTTCAGTCGTGTCCTATAACAACCTTCAATGACATATTTCAGTGATATACACTGAGTGCCATTAAAAACGCAACATCGTTAATCAACAAAATTTTCTAAGTTCTTGTTGTTTAATAATTATCAAATTTGGCACAGACCTCATGTATGATCTTATGAGCAATTGTGGAAAGTATCGTGAAAAAAGGTTGACTTTTCACTGCGCACCACTCTTTTTAGTGAGCTCTGTTTGAAATATCAGTTCACGGACTGTGCTTCACTGGAAAATGGGGCAATGAAAATATTGGTTTTGTGGCTTGTCCGATGGGAATAATCTTATGAAATTTTCACATAACATGCACAAGACTTCAAAAGCTGTACCACGAAAGTTTAGAAAATAAATATTGAGGATAAAGCAGATTTTGAATTTAAAAAACTGAAAATATAGGCGTGAGTATCCGGAAATGAAGCATATGAACCCAAACTACTGAACAATGGGGTTCTTATGCATACCTGGGATAGACACAGAAACACAGACAGTCATTCCATAACAAAACTCTAAAAAATCTGCATAAAAAATGTTTTTTGAAGATTTTAACAAAAAGCTCCAGTAGGGGGCAGGCCAGCATTGACACTAAAATTTTATTAATTTCGTCATCTTTAATTGTGGCTGGGTCAAATATCACTTTTTTCCATCCCACCAAGCAACTAAAATTGTAAACTATCCTGACTCATCAAAAATATTGTGGAAAGAACAGCAAAGTTATTGAAATGAATGAGCACATGATCTTGAAATTTTGTGACTTGCATTTTCAACAATAGCCACGACGATTTAATTTGACACAAGAGTGTTGCTCTCAGAAATCTGAAAATTTTTATGAGTATACCTGATGGCAACTTCTATGTGTGTGCAAAATTTCATCGTGATATTTTGAGAGGAAGTACAATTTTTTAGCCATTTTGCAATGTTGTGTTTTTAATGGCGCTCAGTGTAAATCAACATGTGTATCAACATTGGAAATAATTATTGCCATACCACCTAATTGCAAGAAGTGAATAAAAATTAAAAGTCAATACAAATGTTAATGACTTAAATAGATCACCAAGTAAGAAATTATAACAACACTTAAGGTTACATAATCTTCATCAACTGTCAACAAATTATGTTACAGTCTAATAGTAAACAGTCACCTCTGAGTAGCTATGGCGAATTTCATGGCAGTGCCATTTACATATTATAATGCCAGCATCTCGATCTGACGAACTTCCTTGCAGATCATTTTGGTTCCAAGATGTTCCTGAAGTTTCAATGTGCAAACCTACTAGTAAACTTGGTTCTGGGGGCCTATAAGTAGATCCAGTTGCAGGTATACAATACTAGGTTTGCATGGTTGTGGGCTTGAGGTCACATTTATTGCGTCGTGGTTGTTTCCAAATCACAATCTTACATACTGCATAATGAATATGAGAACCAGAATGGTACATCAGACAAGCCCAATGGTTCTTTACAGCCAAACACTTTGATATAGAATTAGAGTGGACTGTGGCTCTGTGAAAATGGCACCGCGTGTCATCACGCTGATGATTTGTCATGATCAAACCCAATACTTTCAGTGTTAATTTGATTAAAGGAGAATTATGCCACTTGTTGGTGACAGCCAAACGAAAGGATTATGCCACTCTAATTCTGTATAAAAGTGTTTGACTGTAATACAATTGAGTATGATTACACGATTTGAAATAAGGTAGGCTACACATTGTAATATGTGTAATGCAAATCGCAGCTAATAATGACATATATTTTATTGCAATAGTTCTTACTTTTACATCTTGAAAGGAATTGATAAATACGATACAACAAAGAAAGAGGATTAGCCTACTCCAGAGACTGACCATAGAACTATAATACATAGAAGTTAGAACTATACTAGTTCTATGGACTGACAACCTAGGCTGCTATATTAGCCACCCACAAGCATGCATCTTTTACATTGAAATGATGGTACCATCCGCAGTGAACTGAGTCGAATGCATGAGTGCATTGCTTAGCAGATGCAGCTGAATGTGGCATTACGTCTGCAGGACTGCAGGAGCATTGGGGCATTAACTTTTCATGCATTAACTTTTTCAATTGATTCACAAATAAACATAAAATGTATAGTGAAATGCCTCTTTTATATATATATGAACAAGTGCGGCAACCACATAAAGTTTAGGGTTTCTGAAGCGTTACACCTAGGTTGTAATATATGGTTTCCCAGAAATGTTTCGGGTGCTATATTTAGTGGAGGAAAAGGGTTTTAAACTTGCTGAGCTAAAGTGTTATTTTTTGGCTGTGAAAGTGTAGTATTGTCACGCGTCAGGGCCCACTGGCTGAAGGCGGTGACCTCAGGTTATGGTCTCTGGTGATAACACTGCAGTTTACACACGTGACAAAACTGGTGATAAACTGGGGTAGGAGCACGTGATTGTACGGTGCTTTTCTGGTGATAAACAAGGTGTATTTGTAGATGAGAAGCACATTTTTTTCAGTGCATGGGCAGTTGAATGTTCACCAGTTTTTCTTTCAGATAATTTAGTGATTTTATTCAGTTAAGTTTACTGGTGAAGATAATCTCGTGAAATCATGTTAAAAAACTTGAGTTATCTGTGGAAAATCAACAAGTTATAATTTCAATCAGTTTTCATCATGCAGTTTATCGTGCATACATATAGGCCCTATATGCAATGCACACGGTCTGGATAGCTATTCCTCGCACATATACAGCTCCAAATGATGAATAACATGCGATATGTCAACCTTATAATATATATACAGGTGCACTTCGAAAAGTTTAGTAGAAATATATGGGATAAATAACATGCAATAAATTGCACACTTGAGGGAAAAAAAGTTGAAATATTGCAACTTAAAGCCAATGCAGGCAAGGATCAGAAAGGGCTCTATGAAGATCGAGGGGTTAGGGGAGAGCTCTTGACTCTATAGCAGTCGGTATTCTACTGCATAGTTCACGACAAGAGCACCAGCCTAGAGCTGGAGACCTTCTAATTATACAGCCTGTAAACTTGGTATACAAACAGAGTGGACTGTTTCACTGTGAAAATGGCACTTCATGAATCATCATATTGATGATTTGCCATGATCATAGCGAATACTTTGGTATAAGGAGAATAATCCGGCTTGTTGGTGACAGGCAAACGAAAGGCTAAATCATTTGATTTTTTCTCTAAAATCAGTTAGGACAAATCAAATGGCCTTCTCCTCATCATGACTAATAAAACAGCCTATCTGTTTCCAATGTTTAATGTAGAGAAGATGACACTTCATCGGCTATTATGATTCCTAGAGTGCCGAAATCTGTGTGAAGCAACACTAATTTTTTGCATATCAAGTTTACAGGCTGTAAGGATGTTAAGACTTGCACAATTGTACATTTATAGATCATGCCAGACAGGCCCATACACAATTACACATCCAACAGATTGGGTTTTCTTGCAAGATTTCCCTGTTATATCAGAAGTGTGTATGCGAGCATAATACTGTATAGTGTTATTGTGTCGATACTAAAATCGACCAAAGAATTCTCTAGTTCTTTATAAAAAAAGGGCTGACAAGTTTTGTGGCTGCTTCAAAGTTTATGAGTAAATTTATTGAACTGTCTCAGCAGAATTATCTCCACACAAGAGCTCAGAGGAAAAATTACAAAACCTTGGAAATATTTAGAAAATAAGACTATCTTACAGAATGTCTGAAAGATCCAAGGTTTAACCTTTAAGGAGGATTATGCATTGCTGTTGATTCACATGATCTACAGCATTTGGAAAGCAAAGGAGATCATGTACTCCACTGCTACATTGTACCAGTACTATATATATATTTCAGCCAAACATGGCATAACAAGGCTGTACAATGCATTTTGCATGTCTAAGGCAATTATATATCTGTCACAGCATGATACCTAACAACTGCTAGTTGTATGAGAACAAGCTTTATTGGACATACAATGTCATACATGTAGATAATGTCATGTTAAATTGTAAATACAAAGTTGTGAACCATCAATGGGCGTCATAGTATTAAAATACTAAAGTATAAATCATATTAAAAAATGTTTTGAGTATATATCACAAGGCACATAGTTCAATACACAGGTTTGTAAATTTATATTAAAAATACCATAGAGCTATAAGGGGTAAAGTTATAGATCCATGAAAATACATAGTATAAAGGCACAAGTGTTCTAACCACAGCAAGATAGCATTAGATGTACAATGGTAAAAAAATAAAGTCATCTGCATCAGGGACCTTTTCATGGTCCAACAACAACTGATATAAAACTGATATTAAATTAATCCTAGTACATAAATGACACCAAATACTTTTAAATATAAATAAGACACAAAAATTAAGTCATCAGACACACCAAACACTATTTAATTATAAAACGACAGGAAAACCGTCTTGATTATTGCACTATCTGGCCTGTTTTCCAAATTTCTTTGAAAGGTTCAATTTCCACACGATCAGAAAGAATTGTCACACTTTAAAAAAGAATAAAACCCCTGATACCACAACTAAACTCCAATCACAACCAAAAGATGCATTTTTCATCGACAACATCAATTTAAGTAAAAAAAATGAAGAAAAAACAGACTGACTAGTTTAACCACTCGACATTGATATAAATATGAACACAATTGAGGACACCTGTTGGACAGGCAGTGTCATGTCTGGCTAATGTTGACAATGGCTTTGTTGTGGTCTTGCAGCTGGCGTTTGAGCATGCGCACTAGGAGCGTCCCTCTGTTGCCATGGCGATTTAAATGTCCCAGCCATGGAAGTTCAGCTGGTTGCTCTTGCAAGATTACTCCATACCATCCCTGAGGTAGTGTTTAACACTGGGTGGAAGTGGGAGACCTTGCAGCATGTTAGGTTCAGAAATGCAGCCAACAATAGATGCCCTGCACCTGTCCTGCAGGCCCTGGAAGCTGCGCACAGTCTCCCCTAAGGTCATCTCAGTTTTTGCTGCAGTCGACGACACTGCAGGGAAAATCTCCTCGCAAGAGAGTTCCTTCAAGTTGCTGAAAGCCACTCCCAGGCTCTTACCGTCCTTGTAAAAAGTCAAAGTGCCCTGTGGGCCATCGTACAGCACTCCTATCACGGTAGCTTCGTTCTCAGCAAAGGGAGGGCAGTAATGTCTCCAGTCGCCCCCATGCCACAACAGGCCTTTGTGTGACAAACCCCAGCTGTGTTCATCCTCACCCAACAAGTTGACAAAGGCATCCACATGCATCCTGGCTGGTCTGCTTGCAACTCCAAACATCATACTTGTCCCAAAGATCCTCTGAGAAACATGCACCTCCCAATAATGTCTACAATGGCGATCCAGTGCCTTGCTGCCCCTAACCCCAGCGGTCCCATTGCTCCAGTTGGGATGAAAGTGAGCCACCTCCTTCTTTGGTCCAATCAAATTGACCTCGTGAGACTTATCTTCATCGTGCCAGGTCCATGACTCCTTGCAGCAGTCAGCGATTGGCAGGGCCCAAGTCCTTTGCACCTTGGAAGTGTTTGGAGTCGGTGTAGGTTTGTCGTTCACAACATCCAATACTCCATGAAGGTCCGTGAAGTTGAGCTGCTGGATGCTGGTTTCGCCCGGGGGCTCCCTCTCTCCGACCACTTCCTGGGGCGTCAAGGGCAAATGCATCCTGCCCCGTCGTCGCCAGCGCCCCGAGAAGGGTGCCGACAAGGGCCCTGCCGTCAGCGAGGGCATCCAGTCGCGTAGTCTCCGGTATAACTCCACGACTGTGTGGATGAGGGCCCAGATGAGTACCGATACATGCAGTCTGTTGGGTTGCTTCGCGAGTTCTGCTTGGCTCTGGTCTGGCCACAGGTGCCCCCGGTGCATGCCCGGCCCTCTCACTGCCTTTGTTTGCTGCTGCATGGCGTGGGTCCCTCGACAACAAAGGAAGCAGCAGTCGCTGGAAATGCTCTATGCTGGCAATGCACACGTTGCTGATTAGACCGGCCCAGGCAGCATCACTGGGTGGGGTGCACGCGTGCCAGCAGGACCAATGATGCGGAGAACGGCAGATGGCTTGCCCAGCCTTGCTGCTTGCATCCGTAACAGCACCTGAATGGCAGCCAATCAACCTGGTCGACTGCTAACTAGCACACTATAAGCCTGTTCTAGTGTATGTCACCTGTGCTAACGGGCTATACTGGATAGCATCACCTGCAGTCTTCAGCACCAATAAATAGTCTCCAATTATCGAGTGATTAGGTAATGATCCAGGCAATCCATTCCACGTTATCAGTGTTTATCAGGTGTAGGCTGGGTCAGTGGATGCGACTAATCCAGTTATAAAAGTATGCAGGATCAATTGATGGCTCCACTAACTGAATGACTCAATGTAACTTGACGACAGAAGTTCAGCATGTAAACACTTTCCTCATAAATAGTTCATGCTTTTTCATATGGAAACAAGTTCTGGTGACTGACAGCCAGCAAGCTTGCACATACCTTTACATATAGGTCATAAAACTTGGGTCACGGGTGAATAATCTCTTGTATGCATACCTTCATAACTGGTGATGTGCAATGTGTCAAAAATATCCCAATCTAAAGCAATTATATCCCTGCTTTGATGAGACATATAAATAATATGTTTACTGCTTTGTAGCCTACAATGTAGTCCACAGCTTGTGGCACACTGGCTCTGGGGTGGAGCACACGTTTGGCCCTGACTTTGCCTGGGTCACGTGCCCACGATTTTTTGGGCCTCCTACACTTTGTGAAGGGCCAAGCAGCGAGCATGCTAACTGAAGCCAGAAGGCACAAGCAGTCTAATGTATGGGTTAGGCCTTGGGTTTGAACTTATTATTTTGTAGCCAACTTGCAACTTTACTGCCATGTGCTTGTCTGCTCAACCCTAGACCTGATCAACAACAGGAAAAACAAAGTTTTTCTGAGCCTATATTTCGAGCTGTTTTGAAAACCTTAAAAACGCAATGGGAAAAAAATCATATTTAATGAAAATGTAAATCCCTTAAGCCCTATTAAATCAGGGATTAAAAAGGAAGATAATTTGTGTATCCCATTATGATTCCCATAACCTATCAGATGCATGAAGTTAGGTTTGAACCAACAGCCACCTTCATATAAAGAGCTATAAAGAGAGGTCACTTTGATTTTAAGACAATAATACAAGTAGATATTGTGAAGTTATACAACCCGAAGGGTACTTATTTACTTGAGCCATTGATAAAGTATTGCAAACTTGTGTTCTGACCAGGGTTGACCTCGGAATAGAAGGCATCTCACTTTCTTGCCTCATGCTGTGATGATCCCTTCACGCAGTTCACACACTCACTTCTCATTGTTATTCCTGTCGAGGGAATTGACGTTTGACGCAACTTGCAACTATTTATTTCAAGGTTGTACCTTATACGTATCAATGGGTTGTACACAGGTAATTCCACCTCATAAAGTGACAGTCAAAGGGTCTCCCTACGCCTTTCTGGCATTTTCTGCATAGCTGCAGGATCGTTGATTGTCTGCAGGTTTGACCTTTCTGAACCGTCAACGACTCAAAGCAGGTTTGAACTTGTAAAAGTATCGAACTGTGAATGCCAAGTGTATGCAGCAAGTCAATGGGCTTTATTAGAAATTCTGAACACGTTTTTAAAAATTCACTGTTCAGATTTTTACCATATATATCACTATAAGCTACTTTATTCCTGGTGTCACATAGGCCTATACCCCAGCAAAGATTGATTCATTTGAAAAGAATTGGCCTAAATTATACTTGCTTACCTGATCCTGACACTTTCATGAATAGTCTCTTGGACCCTTGGGATCTGTTCATGGCTAATACATCACCTTCATGGTATGCTTATTATAGTGGGCAAGTCCAGCAAGCCAGACATGCGAGAACCCCAACTGTCATGGGAATATGTTGCCAAGAAACTGACAAGTAGCTATAAATAACTGTTTTTTAAATAGGGGGATGTCTAATATTAAATGTTATTATGTTTATCAATGGCTCAAAGGTCATTGACATTGCAAAATGTGGACCTTCCATCCAAAACATTTTGAGGAGACACGTGGGACCCTTTTTAGCTGACGACACGTGGTTACCAGGCCATGTGGTGGTCCCACTTCAATATCAGTCATTGGCCATATGAAATTGTAAACTTGCATCAGGAAACGCATTTCTTACCTTGGACCAATAACTCAGTGTGAGTTCAATACTCAATGCTAACTGAAAATCTTTTGGACCAGGTATATACTCATTTTCAATATTTAGTTATTAAATTTACCAATTTAATAAATCCATTTTTAGCATTTTTTGCTGAAGTTTGGAGCCACAATGTTCCGCCTTGCCTTTGTATGAATTGTTCCCCCTGTGACTCTTAGAAAGCTGTATGTCAGGACCTGCAGAGCTGCAACTGCATGAAGACCTTTTGCTCCAGAAACTTTCACTAAATAATTTTCAATGGGAGGATCCATGACCCCTGTCCCAGCTAGGGGTCCAGGGCTAACCTGTGGCTGAGATGGACCACCTAATCCATGAGATGGACCACCTGGTCCATCTCACCCAAACGACCTGGTCCGTCTTACACAAACTCAAGTCAGGAAATAATAATGCAATCACTGCAGTTGTTATGACCAGCAGCAGCCTGCTGATCATATACATGTTGTCCGGTTGGTCACTCTTTTTTGAGCTAGGGCTAGACAAACTGCACTCAATGCATAGCCCTAGTCACAAAACATGCTATATAAAGGTCTAACTTAACCTTTAAAAAAAAGGTACAGTAAAAAAAAAGACTCTTTCATGCATCACTGTTATTCAGGGTTTTTCGGTGGAGACGTTACTCTTATTGCTTTTGGTTAGGCAACTCGTGACACTCTTGGGTTCAGAGACAGCCCCCAGAATTTTGGCTTTTGGCTCCACCATTCCTCACCACTTGATTACCTTGCCTCACACTGCAAGGGGATGTCTCAAAAGCATCATGACAATGGAGAAGACAGCCAGTGGGGTACCCCTCTACTATTGGGATACCCATCTACTAGTGGGATACCCATACAATGAGAAGATGGGGGACACCCAGTGCTATTATCAAACAATTTTGATACCCCACCATGACAATGGAGAAAACCACGAGTGTGGTTCCCACCATTGCTGGGATACCCATCTACCAGTGGCGTAACTGGGCGGTCTCGAATGGGGGGGCACCTGGGGGGGCACGAGATTCTCTGGGGGGGCACCCACTATATTAATTGTATATTTTAGCCAGAGTTGGAAAGTTCATATGGGGGGGCACCTGAGGGGCACAGGTCCAATATGGGGGGCACTTGCCCCCCCCATGCCCCCCCATAGGGACGCCACTGCCATCTACTAGTTGGATAATCATACTATAATGAGAAGTTGGAGGACACCCAGAAGGATTCTCTGACAAGAGGGAAACCCCCATCATGACAATGGAGAAGACAGTCAGTGGAATATCCCTCTACTAGTGGGATACTCATCCATGAGTGGGATTTCCATTCAAGAATGAGAAGATCAAGGAAACCCGGTGGGATTCTCATATAAGTGAGGTATGATATAACCCCATCGTGATAATGGAGAAGACAGCCAGTAGGGTACCCCTCTGCTTTTGGGTTACCCCTCTACTTATGGATACCCACACAAGAATGAGAAGACAGGGGAGATCCAGTGGGAATCTCCTAGAATTGGGATACCCCAATGACATAAAAATACCCTGTTGAAAAAGATTAGCTTCATTGGTTGATCGCACTTTGCCAGCTGACTAGAAAAGGACTGCCAGCTGAGGACCTTGCCAGCTTGGAAGATCCCAGCTGGCAGTTTGCCAGCCAGCTAGACACCTGCTTCATAACAGATAAATTACATAACAGATCATTGGGTGCCCCTGAATGAGAGAACACCAAGAGGGATACCCCTCAACTCCTTGGATACCAATACGAGGAGACGGGGACATCTTGTCTGATTATTAGTTGTCTGACCTTGAAGTAACTAGCACAGGAGACGAAACATCATTAACAGAGATATGACACCACTAATTTTTATGACTTAATAGCTGAAAATGGTGTCAAATGTAGCCCAGGACCCCTGGAGAGCTGCTCTTCTTTGATGTACCATGTATGTCGCTCTACCCCTCATTAAGCTGCATCCCTCTAATTGCTGATCTTTTCAACCCTTCAACCATTATTAGGATCTAACTTTTTGAGGGGCAAATTTTGATCTTGCCTGTCATGATAACTTTTTGCATATTTGAATAAGAACCATGGCAGTCTTTCTCCCGTGAAGATATGACCATTTTTCACTGAGTTAGATCAAAAAATTTATTACAAAAGTGAAAAAACTTGCCTTCTTAAAAATGAAATTTAACTAATTTCCCCACATTTGGCATCAATGCCACTTGGTATATTATCTGGTCTGAATGTCATCTTAAGCAAGGTATCAATTTTATTTTGTTCCAAAGTGTTCCAAAGACCTAAAAATGCAGTTTAAAATGATCAATTTCGGCGCAAATTTCATTGTAATTAAGACCCTAAAAAAGGCATTTAGAGTGATATCTAAGCCATGAAAATTTGCAAGTAGGATCATATTATGGTCTTATTAGTATACACCATACTGTATTGTCTTCAATATTAAAGCTTATTCTTTAAATTAGCAAATAAGTTGAAATTAACACTCCTATTAGATATGAATTTCATGGACACTTTTCTTGATTGGGGTAAAATTCTTGATAAGAACAAAGGGGAAGATGAGAGAGAAGGGTTGGAGTAGGAGGGTAATTAGGAGCTCATAGCGACGAACATGGAACACCATAAAATTGGAGCTTGCGCCTCCTGTGCTAGTTTCTTCAAGGTCTGACCTTCTCTTGTCTGACATTTCCTTGTCTGGTTATCAGTCGTCTGATATTCACATGTCTGATTATTCCCTGTCTGATTAGTGCTTGTCTGATCTTCTCTTGTCTGATCCTTTCTTGTCTGATTTCCTTTTCTGATTATTGCTTGTCTGATTTTCTCTTTTCTGATCTTTACGTGTTTGATTATTGCTTATCTGTTCTTCTCTTGTCTGATCCTTGTCAGATTATTGCTTGTCTAATCTTCTCTTGTCTGATCTTCCCTTGTCTGATCTTCCCTTGTCTGATCTTCTCTTGCCTGATTTTTTTTACTTGTCTGATTATTACTTGACTGATCTTCTCTTGTCTGATCTTCCCTTGTCTTATCTTCTCTTGTCTCATCTTTACTTGTCTGCTATTTGCTTGTCTGGTTCTTCCTGTTATATCTGATTATTGCTTGTGTGATTTTCTAACGTCCGATCCTTGTCTGATTATTTCTTTCTGATCTTATCTTCTCTGACGTTTCCTTGTCTGATTATTGCTTGTCTAATCTTCTTTTGTTAGATTTTTCCTTGTCTGATTTTGGCTTTATGATTTTTTCTTGTCTGATCGTTCCTTGCCTGATTATCACTTGTCTGATTTTCTTTGTCAAATTATTACTTGTCTCATCTTCTCTTATCTAATATTTACTCGCCTGATCTTTCCTAGTCTGAATATAGCTTGTCTGGTCTTTCCTTGAGCATGTCTGACCTTTTCTTGTCTGATTATTGCACGTCTGATTATTGATTATCTGATTATTTCTTGTCTAATTGCTTGCCTGATCTTTCCTTGTGTGATTATTGCTTGTCTGATCTGTTCTTGTCTGATTTTGGCTTTTCCTGTCATCTCTTATCTGTCTTATCTGCTCATTCCCTGTCTTGTCATCCATTGTCTGATTCTTGTCCTTTCTTGTCTGGTCATCACTTCAGTGCCAGCTATAATATGTCAAATTAGGTATAGTTCATGAGGAATCCAACCAGAGAATCTTTGCTGAAGTGGAGGAATCATGCACAAAATAGCACATATAGAAGGCAAATTTACAAATTTCCTCAGCTGCAGTCTCCTCATCCAACAACACATAAGCTAATGATGTCATACACATCTTCTGCAAATGAACATTGAGCAGCGTCCATCTGTTTCTAACACTGGGGACAAAAGGAAGTTTGCAGGCTGTATAGGTACCACTAAGCAGATAGTTCTGCTCTTGATCTGACATGCAAACTAAAAAAATAACGTGCAAGCACTTTAAGAGATGCTTGTAGATAGACTGCCCATGATAGTATCTACCCCTTTGCCTCTCACCTGCACAAGGGCATCTGGCATGTGAGACCTGCACATGGGTATTTGTCACTAAGACCTGCTGGAGGGTATCTGGCCTGTGACCTGCTTTTGGTGATTGACATTTGACCTGCCGAAACTCAGCCTGTTTGTTTTCTTTATTAATTTCTTCATCTCAGAAAGACACCCAAACTTTATCAACGCAAGATAAAATTCTATTGAGAATGTATGCAAAGTTTTAATGAAAGAGATGAAACAGCATGACCAAGGCAGTTGTCACAAGTTTCAGAGCCTTCCTCCCACAATAGAGATGCCGCTTGCAAGCAAGGAAGCATCTCTAAAAAAATGTTTCCCACCTATCTGCTGGTAATATTATCATTGCTTGCAATTCTAGTTTTAGCCAAAGCGTAATGTTTTAAATTTTCCAAACAAACATTCAGAACTCAGAATCGGTATGGCTTGAATTTTAGCGGAGAATGTAGGATGGTTAGCAGCAGAGAGTGGAGTTCCGACAGCAACAGAGAGTGGAGGGTTCACAGCAGTAGAGAATGGATGGTGTATAGCAACAGAGAGTAGATGGACAGCAATGGAGGGTGAAGAGTGGACAGCAGCAGGCAGGGGATGGCGGTTAGCAGCAGAGAGTGGAGGGCGGATCGCCGTAGAGAGTGGAAGGTGAACACTAACAGCAACATACTTGAGCAGAGAGTAGAGGGTGATCAGCAGCAGAGATTGGAGGGCAGACAGCAGTGGAAAGTGGAGGGTGGTTAGCAACAGATAGTGGAGGGACATCGGAAGCTCCGTGATAAGATGGACCACTGGACCATCTCACCCTAGGGTTGAGATGGACCGGTCCAACTCAGGCATCCAGGGGTGGTCCATCTCACCCACTCTAGGTGGTCCATCTCACCCAAATACACACTAAATTAGAAAATTAATGCTACCTGCCATGAGGTCATATTAAGAATCGTGCAGAAAGTGCTGAATGATTGTCAATAATCACAGAAAACAGTTTATTCAAAGCCAAGTATGTTCAAATTTGCAGTTGTTACATGCCACAACATTCTATAGAATCATAATATAACATCAAAATAGCCTATTGCAAAAAAATGAAGTAGCTTTCCAAATTCATCCACCAAAGTCGAGCAGATGAGCTCTGTCTTTCTATTGAAACTGCCAAAAATTTTTTTTTTAAGGGATCTTATAGTTCTTCATAGTTAATGAGGGTGGTCCATCTCAGCAGGTGGTCCGTCTCATATATACAAGTCTCCCCTACAGCGATTATAAGTGAGCACTTTTGTGACAAAATGTTCGACTTATGATTTTGATAAGTCGATCCTACCAAGACAACCAAGGGAAAGCTGAACCTGGGGCCTGGCTCAGGTCACCAGTAGCCCTGGACCCCTGATATATGCCACTCGGCCACATTGCGTCTTATGCCATTCAACCACTCTCGCCAGCGGTTAAGCCAACACTCACCAAATTCCACTTTTCCTCAACATCCAGGCTGGTCCACCTGCAGGTCTGAATCTACATGTATACATGTTGAGCTCCCAGGGGACCAGGGCTATTCCAGAATTTAGAGCCGAGGGTTTGCTGCTGCGGAGGCTATGTTTTCCTTTTGCACTGCGCCTCTAGGGGCGCTGGATGTTGTAAACAAACATGTCGGGCCACGGACACAGCCATGGAGGAGGAGGTTGTGATCATTCTGATGAGCTCCCGGAGAATGTAAAGGGGGATGAGTTCAGTCTGTACCTCAAGATAGATCTGGAAAGGTTGCAGTGTCTCAATGAAGAGACGGAGGGGTCGGGCAAAACTGTGTTCAAGCCATGGGACAAACGACTTGACACGACTGACGTAAGTTCGAAATATCGCCCACCAAAACATGTGTGAACTGTCAAAATGTGGTTTTAATATAAACAGGCCGCATCATTCGTCAATAGTTTGTAATTCTCATCATATTATTGACTGCTGTCTATCAAATATATTGTATTTGGCCTACCCTTGTTGATCCCTGGCTTTAAACTTTCAAGTAAATAGGACCTTAATAGCCTATGAATAGTCATAGAACATCGGCTGCAGTGGTACACTGTGAGGGGTTTTCGCCAGAGTGCTGCCGCAGTCTGGGGCAGCGTGTCTTGTTCAGTGACAGATCCACGCTTTTGGGTCATTTCTAAAGCAATTTCTGGTTAGAATCAGCCAGAATACTTGTAATTAGTGCCAACTAGTCTGATATTGATCATTTATGAGGCTGTATTGGAATATTTATAGGGGGTTTTCGGTATTTCAGGGGTTTTCGGAGGTTTTCGGGGGTTTTCGGTAAAACGTAACACCCGACTCCAACAACAAAATTAATGACAAAGATATTAATGTCAAAAATATTCAAAGTTTAAAACTTGCACTAGTCATGCACGGATAGTGACAATAGTTGGATACTGGATTATCGGGCAACACCATCTACGAAGGATTTCGGATACATAGGAACCGGATATCCGTGGATCCCTAACTTCTACTGTTGTAAAATTACAAGGATCAATGAGGAATGACATGATTACTGAATACTGATAGCCCTGTCATATAGTATTAGCCAACAGGTGATCATGAGATTGATACTACGTACCTCATGCACAGATAAAGTTTTATTATTTTACGTTGAAACTCATAAGTCGTAGAATTATATGTTTCAGTTTGTGGAGAGTGATGCTGATGAAGAGCTGCTTTTCAATATACCGTAAGTATATAAATATATATATCTGATAGAACTGTTCATATAAATGCATTAAATAGTGCCATCTTGCTTTTGGGAGTCTGTAGATGTAAAAGTTTGTTTATGCATATATATATGTTGTCCATTATTTGTGAATAATTGTATTGCTTTCAGTTTCACAGGCAATGTGAAGTTAAAAGGTGTCATCGTTATCGGAGGGGAAGATGATTACCATCCATCTAAAATGAAACTGTAAGTGGAACTGATAGGCAATAACTTCATATAATAAGTACAGCATAATAGTTCTATAAGAATAGAAGATATGCTGTCACTTGAGACAGAATTTTCATATATTTACACCTCAGTTGGACAAAAGTATGTTCAGTCCAAGTACAATGCAAGGCGGAGTAAATCACATGAACAATACTAGGCCTAACCGGCTAACACAATGCAAGACAGTCTTTCAATCCCAATCAATGCTCTTTGTAATTCATGCAGGTACAAAAATAGGCCAAACATGACTTTTGACGACACAGGAGCCGAGGCTGACCAGGAATTTGACCTAAATCCCGATCATGCTGGAGTCCTCGAATATGCAACAAAGTAAGTGTGGCCATTTCAATAGTGAAACCTCCATCGTCCAATAGACTTCCAATTAATGAAGTTGTCTCACTGATGTAAATTGTTGTCTCAATGGTTATGTGAGGTATTTTTAGCTAGGCCTCATTCTAAATTTTTTGTCCAACTGAGCCAAGTTGGCTTCGAACCGTTTTCACAAAAATGTGTGTGTCCGCTCGTCATGGACCAGGTGGGGTTTGTTGTATTGACATTTTGGAATTTGCACTGATTACTTTTATTATTTTTTGCAGAATAGCACGTTTCAATAGTGTGAATCATTTGTCACTTTTCTTCCCAACCAACTTTGGTGCTGATTCAACGAAGATCTACTACATTGGATTAAAGGGCGACTTCACAGAGGTATGTACAGGCCAAAAGTGTTCCATTTCTCTGAATCTGTGCTTTTAATTAAATCTACTTTTATGTTGCATTTCTGATCATTTCAGGCACGGAGAGAGGAAGTCATCATAACCAATTACGAAGCCTGGGCCAACCCGGCTGACCACAAGCACAATGTTTTTGATAAAGTGAACCATCAAATACAATAATTAAGGCATTAAATCAAATGTTTTGCTTGTTACAAATTCTCATTCTAATCATACCGTTGTTTTTCCCTTTTGAGGGTGCATCGCGATTACTTGCATTTTTTAGTACAAGTGTACTCGGCTTCATTGTTTTTGTATATTAAATTATGTGAATAACACCACAGTTGTCTACATGTTTTTATTTGCTTATTATTATGATTATTAGTCATATTTATAGTGCTACCATTTGCCATCACTCAGGCATTCAGGTGCACTTTACAATGTAAATGTATGTACAATTGAAGCAGAGATGACTGTCCATGTAGACTTCTGTCCAGATGTCCTAATTCCATGTTTTTCTTAATGCAATGCTTGACACTTGCCTTCGATTTAGGCAGATTGCATTCAGATCCAGGAATTAAAGACTAAAGAGTCAAATTAGCACAAGGAATCAGAAAATTTGACCTCTAATTTTTTTTCATCGCTTTCCTTTTAAATGTCAATTCTGCACCATACTGTCTTATAATTTATATAGGTGCTAAATAAGTATGTTTCCAAAATATTCAATAATTCTACATGTCTGTTGATGAAGACACAACACTTCCTATCGTATTTGGTAATATATTTGGAACTTTACTGTCAAGTAAGTAAAATTATTAACTCAAAATTCTATTGAGTGTAATAGACTGCAATCTTAGGCGCTTGCCTGAATGTATTGAAAAATACTAAATACAATGCAGTTGCTGAATTCCCATAATTATTTATAACCAAGAAAGAAACAAGGAAATGAATAATAAAAAGCTTTATTTCAGAATTTTAAATAACTCATGTAGTCCTATGATTTGTAATATTCCTCATAATCTTTATCTTTGGGCTTCACTATAACTTTATCCTGTAAATTAACCAGCCATCCAGGCCACAGACCAAACCAGATTTGGCGAGGGTCTTTGCGCATGAGCATAAGTTCCAACTTTTTATCATTGGTCAAGTCTTTCAGTTCATATCCATACTTTTGTGACAGTTCATATCTGCACTCTGCTACTTTCTCAGGATCTGCTAGGTACCCCCTGTTTTTGGGATCACTGTAAAAGTCAATTGCATCAGTCGGAGGCAGCTTGCAGTGAGGAATAGGAATTCCTTTAGCAAAGAAACTAATGGGATCTGTAACAGCTTGCAGACTAAGAGCATCGAAGTATCTGGTGGTGATCACTCCGCCATTTTTCTCAATGGCAGCAATGGCTCCTTCGTCTGCTGCTTGCACTTCTATGTTGATCTTGGCTGCGAATGTATCTGAACCCTGAAAAATACAATGCATATAAATACTTATATCAAGAAGATGCAATGATTTTCAATCTTACGCGCTCTGAAAAACAGAATTGACATTCTACCTCCTGATGAGGCATTATTGTCACTTTTCAAACAGTCTCAGATTTTAAGTTCTCAGCTTTTTGTTGGCTCATAATATTATTGCAATGACGTAATCAAAAGTTGTAAATTTGGAGAGCTGTCAGGCAAAAACAACAGTCAAATATTCCAGACAGCAACTTAATAGACCGAAGTGGAGTTACAACTGAATCCTAAGAGTCCCTCTAGTTTTTCGCTGATCAACACAGAGGGACTGTGAATCAGCATTTTATATATTTTGTAACACCAATATTGCTGAAATTACCTCATCTGTCAGGTTGATGCCATAGTGTAGCTGGTCAGGATGCACTTTAATAATTTTGGTGTTGCAAATGGCGGTGAGGTCTATTGGCTCCTCTGGGTCTAGTAACCCAAGATCTATGGTCCTCTGCAGGCGAGTTAAGGTTAAAGGTGGATACTGTCTTCGCACACTGGAAAGAATAAAAATGAATCAGCTTAACAATCATTAAACAATTAAAACTGAATGGCATAAAGATTTCTTCAGAAAAAATTGTACTCTGGCTGATGTGTGATACACTGTAGAGTATGTAGTCCTCCCAGCGTTGGCAAAACATTTGCAACTCTAGCCATTCTTCCAATTTCTGCATCCTAACCTGAATACTCCAGAAATTACAGTACATTTTCCAGCAATATATACATGAAGGGCCAACTTTGCATTAGGAAGACTTAAAAGTACGAGATTATATAACAAGAACAATACATACTGATGCCCATGGTAGTAAGGCTCTTTTGGAATCTTCAGCACAAAAGGAAATTGTCCTCCTTCAAATCCCAACTTCGGGAGGGTGTTCCTCCCCTTCTGTCCCCCTTTCGGTCGACCACACTGCCCACCTCCATGCTGTCCTCTCGGTAACTTTTTCTGAAAACATCAAAATATTGACTTATCTAGCTAGTCTCAGAAATTAGAATATCAGTTTCAGGTCAAACGAGCTTTTTTTTTGGGTTTTGGCAATGGGCATTCATACTCAAAACATTCTGACCAATCAGAGATTCACAGTTGCAGTTAAGTCACAAATCCCGAAATTATTGTTAAAATTGAACTGCATGCTGGCATGAATCCATTAATTATACTGCAGTGAGAGAGGAGAGGAGAGAAAAGAAAGCAGCTTGGCCTGCTCAGGGTTATGAACTCGGGGTTTAGTTATAAAGGCCACAGACCAAAACGGCCACACTGGTTTTGCAAAAAAGGCCACACAGAACGGCCACCCAAAACGGCCATACCAGTTTTTTAGTGGTATTTTTGTTACTAATTGTATATTATCACATGACAATATACTCAGGGCAGTCAGTATATATTGTTAATATATATACACTCACTGTCCTGAGTATATTGTCATGTAATAATACACAATTAGCAACAAAAATACCACTAAAAAACCCAAAAACTAGTATGGCTGTTCTGAGTGACAGTTCTGTGTGGCAATCTAGAACTTTATGACAAACTTACCTTTAAGAAATTAAGATAATAATATGACCACTGTCTTGACTATTTCAGAAATGTCTATGTATAGCATGTGTGCTATCATAGGCTGAAATATTAGTGAGCTGTTTCCCCCTAATTAAGGTATTAAATTAAATGTTTATAGATCTAAGTCTAATTTAATAATTTTAGATTGGAGAATGGAGAATGATATTAAAAATTAATTTGAGCAAGGTTAAATATATATCTTAATTAATCTTATAATATCTTTATCCAGTTTGATACAAATGATTATGTACCCAACCCAAGCTGACAAGTCCAATTTCTCAGAGCTCTGCTAATAATTCAATTATCCAGCTTGTGCCATTCTACTATTCCTGATACATGTTTTACCATCTTAATAAAATACAGTTATTACAAAAATGTTATTTATATATCTCATGCTAGAATTCCAATTCCAGAATTACCATCATATTGTAATTTAATAAAGTCTATGAATTTTGAAATATATATATATATATATTTTTTTTTTTTTTTTTTTTTTTGAAATATATATAATATTTCTTCCACACAATTCTAGAAACAATGTTTAGTGCATACAGAATTATGTGGAGAGGTCTTTCCATGTAGCTAGTCCACATGGAAATGACATAGATCTATGTTCAGTTTCACAATTTGACATTAACTACTTTGTTTGTTTATTATATTAACTGTGTGCTCTATTGTACCCAGCTGTACCCTGATGCATGCTTAAATAGCACTTAACTCAAGTATGCATTTATAAACAAGCAGGTAAACCCTATTTAAACAAACAATAACACTTTAGAACACTGCTTAAACAAACAAACAAGTACAAATGTCATTTGAAATATATGTAAACATGGTTAATATTTTGTTAATGTTAATTATTTATTAAAACCAACATTTTATTCATTTTTCTTTGAAAACAGAAAAAAGGCTTAAGAGTAAAAAGCAATAAAGTTACTTTTTTAAAACTAATTTTAAACATTTTCCAATTATATATTTTCAGACTTAACAGGAAATATGTGATCAGTTAGATGCTTTTTAATCATGTACATTTTTGACACCTTTCAAAGTACTGTGGATCACAATTTATTCCCCAATGATAGGTTTCAATGGTGTAAATGGAATAAGTGATCAGTTAAAAATGTTTTTTTTAAATGGATATTACAAAGATCTTATATATTCTTGACATGATTGGTTAATAATAATGCTTTGGTCATAAATGAAATAGGCCTACTTCATATTACAATCATAGGCCTAGTACCACATGAAGAAATTAATAAGATATGAATTATGATTTACATAAATAATAACCAGACCAAATTGACACATTTGCTGTGATTATCACGATATTGCAATTATCTTTCTTTTCACACCTTGTAATTTATATAAGGCAATTATAGAATTCACATTTTCCTCTTCTTTTTTTAAAATTCTAATTAAGGCGATAACGCAATTACAATCATATAATGAACATAACTGGGTAAACCAAAGATGATTTCACTTTAAATATCAATTAAAAAAATATCTGTAATTATGACCATGACACTGCAATTGAACATCTTCAATTATTTGTATTAAAAACCAATTTAATCTCTGCAAAGACTAAAGACATTCAAATGATCAGTACAATGATATTATTTGTTTCAATTCCCATAAAATGACAAAAAAATTAAAAGGATCACACTGTAGATCTGATTTTAATTTATATTACAAATCTAACTTGATAACCATATATTTAACAATTACACATAATTATTCTTTTATGTATGTAACAGTTATCATGAATTTTTATTATGGTTATTATTTACAAGTTGTACTGATATGTTTTGACCGGGCCAATATCAAAATATAGTCCATTTGTAGTATATGAAATTCCTTTATAACGTAAGAGTCACATCATTGGTTATAAAAAGAATTTGCGAATTTAAGTAGATCATTTTCAGCTTGTACATAAATATATCTATATATCTATTTTGGTATTTATTATATATAAATTTATTATTATATTTTTATCTAAATCATTATAAATGATTGGAGAACTTAAGATGTATTTTGGACTTCTTGGATGAGGCTTGATTGTTGATAGGCTGATAAATGGGCCATATTAAACTGTTCAGGGGCTTTGCCAGCTGAAATCTTAATTACTGACAAAGTTAACAGGACTCTTCAAAATTGCATGATCCACACAATATAATATTGAGTTATGTGTGACTAATTAATGAAATAATAAGGTATGTCTATTAAATAATACACATTTAAAATTGAGTATAGTATTCCTTTTATCAAATTTGTCAGTGTTATTCATCATGTTTATCAAATGGAAGAACATTTAAGTAAATTATGATTTCTTTTTTTGAAATTTATACTGAATGAAAAATGTTTTGTTTAAATTTGTACCAAAAAGTTTTGTTTTTTTTTTGTCCCTTCCTACACTAAAATCAGACTATGCGATCATTCTCACACCTGTAAGTAGATATGGACCAGAAATCTATTGTGTATTGACCTAATTGGATTGTGTAAGACAATAGGTGCTATTTACCCTAAGTTGAAGTGTCTCTGCCCTGCAGAAATCAAACTGTAGGCCAATATCAGCTGATCTTGTGAGGATAAAAAAAAATACTAGCATAATACACATGAAATAGGGGTAGGGGAGAGGCAATATATTATATTTGAAAAATAAATTTTAAGCATAAAACCCAGTCCTTCGGAATAGTATTTTTTGCTCATTTCTTTAGCCCGATCAGAATTGTGTTAGCATTTTACTATTTGGCTAATGGCCAGCTAATCCCTATAGATAGGCCAACTTTAGGACACTCAATATATATCCAAATTATATATTTTTAAAGTAATAGGCCCCTTAACAACAAATTTATATATACGTGGCCGTTTTGGGTGGCCGTTCTGGATGGCCGTTTTGGGTGGCCTATTTGGGTGGCCCTTCTGGTCTGTGGCCGTTATAACCATACTCCATGAACTCATGGCAGAGATGTCAATAGTGACTTCATACTTTATTCAGTAGCAGCAAATACAAATGTGACTGAAAATTGTCAATACTCAGTACAGCTAAATTAAGCTCTATAAAAACAGTCAGAGTGAGCGATAAATTGTAAATTCGTAATTGAAATGAAGGTCAAACTTTCTTTGCTGCTTGCGACAGAAAGACATCGCCAGTGGTGTTATTTTGTGCATCTACCTTGTGCCTCGTTCCTGGTAGTGGCTTCAGGTTGTTGAGTGCGACTTTAGGCAACTCTCTGAGTAATTTGAAAGCCTTTTCCATCTCGTTATTATGATTCGCACATGAGTTACGCCGCCATTATGACCTACTGCGCAGGCGCACTGGAGGGAGAATCCAATTTTATGCGGGGGTTTCAGGTGAGAAAACTTTCGCGCCAAACAGCCCCAACTTCACTGTGATGGGAGAGATCCAATCACACACTGTGATGCCATTGGAGAGTTTCAGAAATACGATGAAAATTCTTCTTTTATGGAAGCTGACCACTGAGGTGTGCAGACGTGTTTTATGGAGCTCCTGCTTACCTTTGGATTGCATTCCTAGGACTGCACCATCTCTTCAACATCAGAGCATGTCTCGGTTTTGTGAATCCAGATTGTTGGTTGCTTATTTTTAAGACAACATAATATTATAGGCATATTTAAATCTACTATTTGGTATGTATAGCACTTAGCTAAACAAAATGTAGAAATCACATGTAAACACACGTTTCCTTCTTCTGTTGTTCACACTTAACTGTGGGCCACCTTTGGTGGCTCACAGCTTACCTGAGTGTTTTTTTTCCTGAGTGGAACCTGACTTAAAAAAAACAATGGCAACTGCACGTAGTGGATCAAGAGTTAGCACAGGGACAGGGATATGTAAAGATGGGATGGTATTTGAGCTACCCCACAATGATGTAGATAGAAGATTGACAATCAATATAAATGTGCAAACAGAATCAGTGACTACCCAAGAAATAATTGAGTCTATTCAAAGATACAATAGCGAATATCTGAATTACACTAAGTGCATACAGCAAGTTACAAAAAGGAGATTTAGGTGGTCCTTGAACTCAGCAAGAGCTGTTAGTGAGATACTGAAAGATTTTGATAGTTTACCATTTATGGTAGACGATATCCCTACAAACACCTCAGCAGCCCGCAGAACGCCCACAGTAATCCTCTATGACACCCCATTTGAGATAGACGATGATACTTTGACAATAATATTACATCAATTCGGAGAAGTAGCACGTATACATAGACACAAGATAAGGGGTCACTACAATATTTTCGATGGAAAAATTACTGTTACCTTCAATAAACTATTCGTGAAATTACCTGATGAAATCCTTTTGGGCAAATCTGGAAGGATTCTGATTAGAGAGCCTGGCCAGCCAGTGCGCAAAAGGCGGTGCTATAAATGTGGGGAGTTTGGGTCACATCTAGCTCAAGAATGTGATGGGCCAGATGAGCCCCTGTGTTATCACTGCAAGCAGCCTGGTCATTTTGCCACAGCATGTCCGATACAAGAGAAAGCTAACAGAATTGTGTGCAATGATGTCTTTATAAAACAAACAGGATGGCTATATAGTACGCCTCCCTCAAAGAAAGTCAGTAGTGCTAATATTCAAGGGGATGAGGGAGAAAAGGAGGAAGTTGGGGCAACTGGTGATGAAGCGCCTGAGCTAACTGAAAAATCAAAAGAGTTTGCAGACACCCCCAAAGCTTCCGAATTGATGGCGAGAAGTACACCAGTGGCCAATGAGCCCGAGGCCCAAATGGAAAAACCAATAACTCCCAATGTGAGTGGAATTGAATATCAATTTGAGCAAGGCCAAAGTTTCGAACCCACACAAGATGAGGTTCTAGGTGCGCTGGGGGGAGCCGAAGAAGACGGGGACTTTCGAAAGGGTGATGCAGATACCCCTCTGGTTATCCATACTGAGCCCACCTTAGACATAGAAGGCATGGTCTCAGAATCTCTCAAAGACTATGATTCCCAACCTCTTCTAAGCTTTCAACCACCACAGAAATATAAAAGTGATTCAGACTTTTGCAAAGATTTTGATAGGCTCCTAAACAAATTTTCGGATGGGACCAAGAGAAAAGATATATCGGAAAGTTCAAGCAGCAGAAGTGATGGAGAGGTTAGTTTTGAGAGATCCTTTGCGGAAGCATGCTCATCCAAGCCATCAATAAAACCTAAGCCCAAAGTCAGTAAAACATCTACTAGCCCTGTACAAGTCTATCAACCAAGCATGACCTCCCTGAATGCCTTGTCGGGCAGAGGGACAAACTCAAAAAACAATCAGGGCATGGCCCCCCCAGCTGCTCCCTTTAAAGAGACCAAGAAAACCCCCCCTACACAAACCACTGTAGCACAGCCTAGGTCAGAAAGATCAACCAATAGAAAACATTCAAGGTCTCACTCGAGATCAAATTCCAATCAGGATCGAGAGAAAGAGAGAAAATCTAGAGACCAGTCCCGAAGGGACAGCTCTAGAAACCATTCTGGCTCTGGATCTAGAGCAAGAAACTCTCATGAGAAATGAGTTTTCTCATGACAGCTGAGTGGATAGATATTTGTACAAACATCATAGAATATTTCATTACCTTTTTTTTTGATAGATTTAATATGAAGGATGACCACTGTCAAGTGCATCCAGGTATACAAGTGCTTTTGTGGTGCTGGAATATTCTACTGGTGATTTATAAGGTAGGGGTGATCACAGTCAAGTGCCCCCAAGGTATTATATATATATAAATTTTATTAGACGTTTAAATATCAAAAATGATACATATGTCAGGTTATAAAAGGTATAAATGATGGTGACTGCTGTCAAGCACACCGAACAAACAGGTGTCCATAACATATAACATAGAAATATTTCCACTATTGTACTTCCCTCCTGTGCCACCCTGCTCAGTCCGTTCTTCAGATGTCCATTTTGTTATTTCTCTGAATATTAAGATGATATTGATACACAGCAACCCTGTTAAACGCACATTTGTTTTATTACATGCTTTTTTGGGATACAGGGTAACTGCTCTAAAACACATCTTTCTAATATGGTATTAGGCTGATCTGGCTCTGGTGTTTAGATATGAGGAGGCCGCCGTCGAGCGCCCCCAGGGTGTTTGAGATATATGGCTGATTGTTGAGGTGACCGCAGTCAAGCGCACCAACTTAGAATGCTATTTGTTAGGACTGGGGTGACCACAGTCAAGTGCCCCCAAAGGTTATAATGTATTGGTTCTATCTGGTGACCGTTGTCAAACGCACCAAACAATGTATATCTCATCCCACAATAGTCCATCCTTTTATTAAATTATCTCTGATATGCTTGTCCTATCATTAAACGTAAGGGGTGGTATAAACAAAAAAGATAAACCATACAAGATAATCAACTTTCTGAAAGATATAGACTTTGATATTGTACTTCTACAAGAAGTTAGTAGTATTAAGCCTAGAAGTGAGAAATTACTAACAGAAGAGCTGAATATAAATCTGTACCATGACAAAGCTGCAAAATTAAAACAAAGCATCGGTGTCGCAGCCCTTGTCAAAAAGGACAGTAAAATCGTGATAAAAAATGTAAGGTACCCAAAAGACATTGGGCAAGGGAGATTACAACATGTAGAATGTAGTTATAACAATGATGAATACAACATCTTGAATATATATGCTTCAACCTATGCAGCAAATAAGAAAGCACAATGGGCTAAATTAAGTAAATATATCAAAAACCTAGATAACAGGATAATAATAGGAGACTTTAACTCAACAATAGAAAGGGATGAGAAAATGGGAAGCGTAGATAAAAGTTATGTGGATAAACTCTTAATTAATTTAATAGAAAGTAACCGACTAATAGATCTAGCCAACCACATAGACAATAAATTACACACCTTTATAGGCAATAAATCAACCACCCTCATAGACAGAATTATAATGGACGAGCATATCATGAGAAATTTCATTAAATACACTAATATAATATGCCCTCCTTCTGATCATAACTTGATAGGAATTAATCTGTATGAAAATAAAAACTCACAGCCTAGGAGATTAAAGAGAAAGCGTACATGGAAATTAAATATATCTTTATTAAAAGATCAAAATACAAGAGATGAAATTACTAAATTTTGGGACGATTGGAGGGAAGGAATGGATAATTTTGAAAGCACTCTCCTATGGTATTCAAAGGGAAAGGAATTGTTAAAAAATATCTTAGTTAAAATTGGAATAAAAAAAGCAAAGGAAAGACATAAAGTAGAAAATGAACTACGAAATAACATGAACTTAGAATTTAGAAAACTAAATCCAAATGTAAAAGAAATAAATAGGCTAAAAAGTGAATTAAACAAAATAGTAGAATATAAGATAGAAGGCCTAAAAGTACGTTCTCGGGAATTAACTATGCCAAATGAAGAACGAGGATCAAGAAATTTCTTTAATATAGAAGCTAAGAAGAACAAATCTATACAGATAGAAGAAATATTAAAAACCAATGGAGAAGTTGCAAAAACACAGGACGAAATAACCAATGAAATATTCAGTTTTTACCAGCAGCTATATAAAAAGGAAGAACCAAGTCAAACAGCAATAAATAGATTAATAGAAGAATATGAACATATAGAAGAAATTAATCAAGATGAACTAAATAAACTAAATAGACCTTTCAGTATGGATGAAATAGAGAAAGCTCTTAACAGAATGAATAACAATAAAACCCCAGGCCCAGATGGACTCCCCAAAGAGTACTATACTACAATGTGGGATGAGATTAAATATGATATCACAAGTTTTATACAAGGAATGGACCTATATCATACACTGCCAAGTTATACAACTACTGGGATTACTAAACTTTTATACAAAAAGGGAGACCCTAAACTGCTCAAAAATTGGCGCCCGATAAGTTTACTTAATGTTGATTTGAAATTGTATACATCGTTAATTGCTAATAGACTATCAGAAGTACTAAGAAAAATTATTTCGCCAAGTCAGACCTGCTCGGTCAAAGGCAGATACATGTACGAAAATTCCTTAACAATAGAACAAATCCTACAAGTGCATGAATACATACCAAATGAAAGAGCAAGATTAAATAATAGCACTATTCTTTCTTTGGATATGGAAAAAGCCTTTGACCGAGTGGACAGACAATATCTATTTAAAATTTTAGATAAAATGGAACTTGGAAACAAAATAACAGAAAGAATAAAATCACTATATAGAAATTTGAATCAAATTGTAGAGACTCCCTCAGGTTATACAAAAGAAGTTAATTTAGAACGAGGCATAAGACAAGGGTGCGCTCTAAGCATGAGCCTTTTTACTATATCCCTTGAACCCTTACTACAGAAAATAAATAGAACAATAAAAGGAATAAAATTATTCGGTAGGACTAAAATAACATCTATGGCATATGCTGACGACACAGTAATTTTTTTAAAGGATAAGGAAGATAGAGAAATGTTAGAAAAGATCATACATGTATATGAAAGAGCAAGTGGTGCCAAAATAAATAAAGAAAAATCCCAAGAACTAATACTTGATGACAACATAAATAATGATAATAAGGAAATAGAGGTGTTAGGAGTTAGTTACAGCCAGTCAAACAAGAAAAGAATTGAAAATAATTGGAAGAGATGTATTGACAAAATCAGAGCCAGATTAGCAGGTATGAAACATAGAAATGTGAGTCTGATGGGCAAGGTCACCCTGATCAATGCCTATGTGATAAGCATAATTTTGTACATTGCCAGAGTTATGACGCCAATGAAAAAGCATGTTAAACAAATTAACCAAATTATAAATGATTTCATTAAGACCGAAAAACCATTAGGATACATGCACGCTCAGTTATGTAGAAATAAAAAAGAGGGAGGCTTCAGCCTACCCCATGTAGAAACAAAAATTGTAGCATGCCAACTAATGTGGCTACATTATAATAAAACTAAGAAGGAGACAAATTTCTGGCAAGACGCATTTAATCAACTCTTAAAACGTGGCAAAATTAATGATCTCAACAACATACATCATAATATTCTATCAATAAAAAATAAGGACAGATTTAAATGGGACAATATACAAATGAAAGATATATACAATGATTTAATGAAAAACCATATTCAATATTACGAGATAGAAAGAGTGTTAAGAAATACCTTTAATTGGAAAGAAATATGGCTGGAGTGGTATAATTTCCCAATGAATAATAAGGTTAAGATACAAGTGCACAGAGTGTTAAGTGACCAACTAAAAGCCCATTCAATTAAAAACAAAAGTGGAAATTGTGGTCTATGCGACCTGCCTTTTCCCCAGTCAAGGGACCATGTGCTAATAAATTGCCAAGGAGCAACTAAACTAATTGAATACATAAACGCTAAATATGATTTTGAGATAGAAACTGAAATCTTCTTTAATCAATATAGAAATCATAAAGAGAAAGAACTAAGCTATATATATATATACACCATCCTAGAATCAAGAATTTGTCAAGTTGATAAATGGGGAGTTTTTGATTCGGTAAATATGATAAGACTATATGAGTACAATAAGGAACTATATGGCCTTAAATTAACATAGGCCTATATAATCATGCCATACTTGTATATTTTCTGCATTAATTTGACTGGCAGGGTGACCAAGGGAATAATTGCACTGCACATACATGTATATATCACTGCAAAAATACAAGAAGGGCCCCGGTACTAAAGTTAGTTAATGTAAATACACTTACTCATATAAATGCAATGTACATCCATTCATCCTTCATTCGTTCATTTCATTTCATGAACTATGTATTGAGTATGCTATATGTTTGTAACTGTTTATACTTAATCTGTTTGTATAATAGACCAATCAGAAACAGCTGATCTTTGGATCAGGACACCGACCTGAAGATGTTATGAAAACAATGCCACAATATTACTGATCTTTAAAAACTATAGGACCCACGAAACCATATTGGTTAATGGAAAGGACTAATAAATTAAATTATAGAGCATTAAGTCCACAACAGGTCATAAAAAGATTAAATATCAAATACTGCAAGTCTGTCTATATTCCCAGAAAAACAGCTTATTTGAGCATAACATTAGTGCAAACAATGTGTGTTTCCCTTGTGTAAATGGCAGTATAAAACCAAACTTATATAACATCTCAACTCTAGAAAATACAGAGATGTTGCACTTGAATCTTTCATATATGCACGCTCTGTTGTGACTATTGAACTGGAACCTGATGGTTGCGATGATGACTCTATTGAGAAAATAACATCAAAGTTGAAAAGCCGCCTTTCATTTCTTAGAGTACATAGGCCTATATGATACGCCATGAGCACACAAACTGTCTGCCTTAACAAGAATCACAAGATTCAATAATAACAGCTTTAACATGATCGGATAGAAAAAGTGGCATAATTTTAGTAATATTTGAACATATGGCAAACTATCATCTGAACTCTCATTCATCTATGACAATCACACACACATACCGTGCATTACAAACACTTAGTAAGCTAGAAATAGTTTTAATTTTATGCACTGTACCGGGGTCCTAACTATGATGACATGCTCTAGTATTACCAGGGGTGTAAGGAAGTATACATAGGGAGGTCTGAGTGACCTCCTAGAGTAGAACCCGAAAAACCGGATAATGGGAACCTAGCGTCTGAGTATAAAAAAA
The DNA here is from genome assembly GCA_026936325.1 of Platynereis dumerilii. NCBI lineage: Eukaryota > Metazoa > Annelida > Polychaeta > Phyllodocida > Nereididae > Platynereis > Platynereis dumerilii. The sequence continues at coordinate 161,888,760 of JAPTHN010000001.1, forward strand.
AAAAAAAAGAGAAAAAAAAAAAAAGATGAAAATTCTTCTTTTGAAATCGCAGAATTCATCTCAACCAATGTTATGTCAGGCCAGCATAGGCGTATATCGCGTATATTATCTTAGCTTACTACTAGTCAGCTACCTTCAAGCGCATGGGATCTAGTACGTGGGAATTACCCCCCCCCCCAAAAAAAAAAAAATTTGGCATCAGCAATAAATCCTTAAACACAATAGGCCTACTTAAGCCTAACTTAAATATTTTTTTGTTCAGACATGCCCATTTAAAAAAATATATGATAATTAGTTGCCGTGACACTTTCACTTTTGAAAACTGAAAAGCAGGCCAATTCTCCTTAGCTTCCCCTTTTTAATGGGGTATCATATCTGGGGTATTATATCTGTCACCATGATGCCAGTATGGAACTTTTTTCGTCTTCATTGGCCGATGAACTTCCATTTAATTACTGTCATACAGATTTAATACATATTTTTATTTTGCATTTGGCAGTCTGTGTCTGAGTCACAGCGAGGTCTGCAGGTAAACACTAAATATTCAGCTTATTGGGAATTTCACTGAGTAAGCGAATAAAAAGGAGAATCCAGAGAGATATATCGATATAGCCTACTATGCAAAAAAAAGTATCACCTGGACGGCTGGACCCCTTCATAATTGAAGGACAAGTCTATCAGACATGGCAATGCCTCTAATTATGACCATGCAAACAATTCGGAATGGGCCTAAATATTCTTATACTGGCCCACTGACCATGGTTAGAATATTGCACTGACCATGTCTAGCTTGCTCTGGCAGTATTGTTCATGTTGTGCGTGAGTTGCCTGTGGATCACTGAGTTAGGCGCCAGAGGGCAGCAGCGCCCAAGGGATGAGGATGCCGAGGCAGTTGCCAGGGTTACTTACCTAAGCATGTCCCCAGGCGTACAAGTCCTGCAGATCTACCGAATCCAACTGTATTAATTAATAGAATAATTGTACTTCCATTAAATTTATAAACATAGTATTATGATCCGGTTATCTCTGTTATATTCTGAAAAGAAAGATGAATTTTAATGCTCCTTTGGTGTCCTCACAGGTGCTTATTTGAGGGAGGCTGACTGGGAGTGGGCTGGAGGGCAGGTCCTTTCCATGCAGCCAGCAGCCCCTGGGCACCTTGGACGTTACGAGTGTCCGGTGATTGTACAAGGCCGGGAAAGCATACGAACGATGAGCCCCGAGCTCTTTTCAATAACTACAACACCCGTCGGGCAAACATACATATTTTTGCATCTTTTGTTTCAGCAACTGGACGTTTTGCAATTGTTTGGGGCCATGATAGAGCTGCCAGTTGCCATAAACATTAGACCTGCTTCTCTAAGGGTATGTCCAGTATAATTCGTGCCATTTGTGAAAGAGTTCATAACTAAACTACACTCAAGTCATTGAAGGGCTGGTCATATTGTGGATATAGCTGGATTACCAAGAGGGCCGCACCAAGTGGCAGCAGTAGTACTGCAGAGGTCATTCCTGAAAATCGACAGCCAGGGAATTAGGATTGTGTGCAAGAGCAGAGGTTGTTCTGTGTGAGGACCACCCAGGTCATGTCTCAATGTGTGCGAAAAAAAGTTAAAATAAAAGGAATACCATTGGAAAGAGAGACGTTTAAATCGCCATTTATCACAGTTGCACCATGAAGCATTTCCTGGAGGAATTGTGCAGAACTCCTCAGAAGTTGTGCCAAAGGAGGCATTAAAACAATTAAACTAAAGTGTTGTTTTTTTCCTTGCCTCTCTTGTCAACTGATTTTCTCTCAGTTGATTGAGCCATTGAAAATGGTGTGGGGATTTGCAGCCTCTGTTGGCTTGGATCCTCCTTGGACCTTTAACAGTGTGCAAGGTGAGTGTGTGTCTCTTATCAGCTGTGAATGACCTTGACCTTTTCTTTTGGGGCTCAGCTGCTCTTAGCTGCTCTCAACCCTTCACACAGTGACAATATGGCTCACAGGCCCTCAGCTGCTCCATGCTCATCCATGCTGCCTACTAACTTCAAAAGCTGCAACTGGATCCTCCGCTTCCCATTAATTACCCCACAAAACCACCCCTCTCAACTGGCCAAATCCCTTTCACACTTGGCCCACTTCCCTCTCTGCGGTTGATTGCACTTCCAGATTGCGATGTCGCCATGTCGTTTGCAACACGCAGTGGACAATTTATTCGTTTATTTTTATTTTTATGAGGACTTTCATAAAATATATAATTTGTGCAGGCTACATGGATGTATGTATGTGAAGTCCAACTTGCGACAGTCGACAGTCGGGTAAATTATATTGTAACTTTAATTTTGCTTTGCATGTTTGTGTAGATGCTGCAAAAGATCTACTTTCATTGCAATGTGGCACACTGCAGCCCAGTGATCGAGTGCTTGATCATCATGCAATGCACGCGTTGGCGCGAAAACCAATCCCCCGATGCAGAAGATAATGTCGTCTGCAACAAATTGCACAGATCGAATGACAGACGTTTCTTTTTCAAGCAGTCTTATATTAGCAATACGACCCATTAAAAGAGTTTTACTCAACTCAATAACCATTAAATGCAACTGTGTGATTCACTTCTTGGCATCCACAGATTTCATGTGGCAAACCAGATTTGGCTGCATGACGTAAGTAACCATAATAATTTAGACAAAGCATGATTAGTTATCTCTTCCAGTCGTTGAACTTGCCCCATTCTTCAGTGCTGACCTCTGGCGCTTACACTACATCGTCATTAAATAAACGCACCCCAGGTGGCGCTGAATATTGCATGATGTATCCAAAACCTTACGTTGATCTATAAAGATCTCAGTTCAATCACATTTTTTAAGCCAATCAGTTTCAAGCAACCGTGAATAAAAAAAAGGTACGTTTATGACTAATGTACTACTGACATTCCCCTTTCTCTATCTTTTCTGTGGACATGTGGACCGATTTAGACATGATAACTCACTTTCTGTGAAACTCCAGCCCAGCCTGCTCAGGCAGGCCTAAAGCCCTCAAGATGTTAATTATTTTCAGACTTCAGTTCAGCTCTTCAGCTAATTCAGCTTCGCATGATTATCATGATTGGATCGGACAATTTAAATAATCAAATCCTAGCTTTAAAATGAAATAAAGGACAGCTGGTGAATATATGGACCTGTATGCATGGCGTTGTCCATACATATATATTTACATGCAGAGGGCAGCACAACCTAACCTCATGCTTGTGGGGAACCCTAAGTATGGGATTCATGAAATCAACATAATGCATGTTTGTTCTTTTGCTTTCCCGTTGGCTTTAAAATAATTGATGATATAGAAATATAGTGTAATCATAACTTTTAGTTCTAGAGGTCATGTTCTTATAATGGAGTCCATTTCTTGAAATATTTTGAGTATGGATCATTAAAAGTGAACCAACCAACTGAAACCAAATGATGGTACATTTACTCAGTTTTTGTTCACTTCGAATTTACTTTGATCAGTTTTAAAAATTCAACTTTCTATGAGTTATAATGAAATTAATAATGAAATTAATGATTTCCTACGCTGACACAGAACTTCATAGTTTGAGTTCATGAAGAATATTTGCATGAGGATAGATTTAGATTTAGGTTTATTTTATTTTCTCTCACCTTGTACATTATTTTGCAAGTATATATCGTTCCATTAAAATGTTTAACTACCTGGGGTAGCTAATAGATTTTATTGGTCAGGCACAGAATGGACCACAGATACAATGGCAAATGGCAAGGAAGCAAGATCATAAGACTGAAAAGAGTTTATATCATCATGTGTACCACGGACACGATGTACAATTCTATGGTGTATACTTGGAACTCCTTGTCTCCCATCTCTCAGGTGTAGTGTCCTCCACACAGTTTCGCCACCTGGCGCAAAACACAGGTAACCCACCACAAGTTTTGATGTAGCCAGAGGTTCACTGGGAGCTCTGAGCATGACAGTTATCAGATATTAGACATCACCAAGATAATAATACCATTGGAAAAGCTGGTATCTAACTGACAGTTTTGCATGTTAGCGCCCAGCTAAGGATTAACACTATTAATAACAGCAAACAAACAATCAGATTATTGTTTATTTTGCAAAAAAATTAAGTTAAAATGTATAATAGAAGAAGCATATGATGTCTAAGTCAGTTAGATACCTCATTGTCGGGTTCTAACATGCATTTTTGTCAGTTAGATCCCTCCCTCCGGTCGGGATCTAACTGACAAAAATGCATGTTAGAACCCTCCAAATCGGTATCTAACTAATACTGAAACATGCAGAGCTTTGGATAACTGAAGACGATTAGGCTCATATGAAGCCTTCTGTTCAATATTCTCAAGTTAAAGTTGGATTTGATAATTTAAACTTTAAGATAGGCCTAATTAATTGCAGGCTCTCAAAACTGTAATTGTTCAATTTACACTACAGAAAATATGACTTTCATTCAGTATACAATTCTATTAGAAATGCCATTTGATTTAAAAGTAACAATTAACAAAAAAATATTTATGAGAAAGTTTTGTTTGTTCTCTTGATGCAAGAAGTTATTCTATTAATTGCATTTGTATAGGATTCTATAATATCTTTGTCACATTTCTTCTTCATCTTTTTAAGATAATTTCCTAAATATAACAAGATTAAACATTTGGTAATATGAAATTGAAATTTTGTGAAAAATGATCTGAAGTTTAATTTGCCTATTGGTTGGTGTAAAGATTATTTCACATATTAGTGTCGATTTTTTGAAATTATCATTTATTAGGCTGTTGATTGGTGTCTTACACCAAACGATCTATTAGACCCCCCCGCCCCCCCTTCCCAAAATTCATTGAACTCTTCGCATAAAAAAAATTTCAAAATCAATAAAATAAGAAAAAGAAAAACATATATATATATACATGTGTTCGTTTTTACAGTAAAAACAAACAAACAAAACAACAACCAAAACTGTTTATAGAGACTTTATATGTGTATCATCTCTAACTATTAATTCAGTTTCAATCAAGAATTTTATAACTAATTTGAAAATGTTTAATTCTGCTAGTTAGTGGGAGTTACGTTGTATTTTTTTCTTAAACTCCCATTGTTTTTGTATTGTTCACATGTTGTTCTTTTGAATAAATCAATCAAATCAAAATCAAACCTTTGGTTACTCGAAAGTCAATTTTATCAGGTTGAGTCTGGTTGACCTTTTGATATCAGTCTTTATGAGCATTCATAAGCAGATAAATCAACGTGTGTCTGTGCTGTGAATGTGTGATAAGTTTGATGTTGTGCCTATCACCGTTTTCCCCCCTTTTTTCCTAATCAGAAACCTGGTTAAACAAGCTAACGCTTAAACATTTTCAATTTACAAATGTCGAAATTTAACATACAATGGAATTGTCTTAACCGTGATATTGCCCTTCACAATTTTTCCAGTGAGAATGAAGTAACAACTTAAACTCTGACCATCTACTTTCATTTTCAGCCAATTTTCAGATCACAGAGATTTAAAATTCCTCAGACTGTCAAAGCTTCGGTGATTTAATTGGGCATTTGAAGGTTGAAGATTTGGGTTGGATACGTTTATTTGCACAACTTTTGCACCTCAATATTAATAAAAAGAAATGTACAATCACTGAAATGAAAATTAAGAAAGTGAAATGTCGTCGTTGTGCTGGAGGGCACCTGAACAGATTATCAATCTGTTTGTTGAATTTAAAAATCTAATCTATGGTCAACCATACTAGCTGAACCTCTGAAGTAACACTTTTAAATACTGTATGTGATAACTAATGAGTCAATTAGGATATCTTTACTTTTTAAGTAATCTTTTTTAACCCTTTTACATTCATTTCACTAAAATTTTAAAGTATATGTAGGCCTACATATATATCAATTATACAATGGAATATTTAAACCATATATATATAGTGTTCACCAATACCTAATGGGACATTAGGCAGTGGATATTTTACTAGAATAATAATGCATTATTCTAACCTCAAAGGTGACATTTCAGAAGCAATATTTCAAAGGCCTAAGTTATGGATAGAGATGGCAATCTGTGGTCAGGGCTTATCTGGGAGGCCATCTTCCACCTGGTCGCAGCACTTGGTCGGCTGAGCAGGTGAGATTGGCTAATTGACTTATAAGTATAGGATAAGAAAGAAGTGGTATTGAGTGGATAATTCGGAATATAGATATTCACATTGAATATTCATGCCTCCATTAGAAATACACATCAAAGACCATCCGCCTCCCTAGCACAAATGTGGATATGGATATATCAGAAATGGCCAGGGGCTATTTTGAAGAATATCTCTCACTGGTCAGTGAGTCAGCCAGCCAGGCAGGATGTCCTTTTGACTGCCCCATTTATTCATATATATCATACTGCGGGCTTTGTTTTGAGACCATGTATAGTTGTATGGCAGTCATATGATATATTCCACACTCATCTCATTAAAAATATACTAAAAATATACTATGAATGTATACCACAAAGGATGACAGTGTTTTTTTTTTAATGTTTTTTTTTTGTGGCTTGGTATTCCTGTCAGTAACTTTTAAGACTTGGACTTCTTGATTTGATGAAAAGTGAATAAGAATAGAGTAGGTCGGGGCATGCGGCCCCCCTTAACTTCGAGGTGCGATTTGACCTACTTTTTATGGGCGATTATTTGAATGCTTATGCTGTCAGGAAGGGATCACTTGACTCTACTAATAACTAGTGAAACAAATGTCTACCAATTTTAATAAAGGAGTTACGGCCATTTTTGTAAAAAGATTAAAATGGCCTTCTTACCCCACCCATCGGGCAAGAAGCCCCCCTATTATAATCCTATGGCAATTTTTTTTGCGAGCGCATTCAGCCTAAAAGTTATTTCTTTGGGTTCTTTTATCATTTTTAAGGCATTCTATTCACTTTTTCTGAATTTCAGAATTTTTCTGTTCATACTATTATTTTTTAATATTTTTTGCCCTGTTTCAATTTCGTGCCAAATTTTTTCTATTTTAATTAGCTATTCTATCAAGATTTAAGGTAAAGTACACATTATTAAATGGTTCCTGAAGCAGCTTCGACTCCCCAGTGAAGGGGGCCTCATGCCCCATATCATGTGGGGCCTCTCGCTCCAAACCCACATATTTTAATTTGACCTCTATATTTTGAACTAAAACGCAAAAAACATGATCCAAATCATATTTATGTGATGGTCATAAAGTGAAGCAATGCAGATATCCATTACACTTTTAAATATTTCCAAAGTTATTTCTGATAACCCCTTTCAAAGAATTAGTCAAAGTTACAAAAACCATGCACATTTTTTTGTTTCGTTAATTTCTACTATGGTTTGGTGCTGTTTGCCCTGAAAATGTGTGACATCACCTAAAATGCCTCTAGCTTCAATCCTATCAATAGATAAATGCATCAAAAATATAAGTTTGGATATTACCCTGGCGGGGCCTCTCACCTAACATGGGCTTCTTGCCCCGACCTACTCTACAGTGAAGTTGAATAAGACACATAACTTTGAAAAATGTGAATAGATAAGAACCCATGTTAATTTTGCTCCTTTATCTGAGACAATTTGACACAGCATGTATATGGGGAGATTTTGTAGGTCTATGTTCATATTTGTGTACTTAATATGCAACTAAATTTCAACTGACATATTAAATGTATCGCTTGTATGTATTATTAGCCTATTGAATATATGCCATCATATTTAACTGCCCTTGATTGCATCTCAATTTGTCGTCTTTGAGTCTTGAAATTGAACGTTTTAGTTTTATTGTTGTTGAATGACGATGATATGAGAACGCAAAAAACATAATGTTATCATAATTGGATGACATAAAGTGAGCAAATTTGAGTAAATTGTTGGTAATAGTATGATTGGTATATCTGATAATTTTAACTTACAAACAGTTTCCTTCTGTCAACACACAATGTTATAAAGTATATATACCATTTTTGATGTTTATATATATTGTCATTGGCCTTTTCAGCGAGGATCGGGGGTTAATGTATTTACAAGTCATAATTTCTACTGCCCCAGGCTTTGTCCTCCACAGTGAGGAATTTGCCAGCTGAATATATATATGGTCATGTATATGATCCAAATGCAAAATGGTGGACTGGTGCATAAAATGTGAGAGGAGTGGGCTGATTAAGCCAAGTAATAGTCACACAACAACATCAATATGCATCAAATGGTAATTACAAGTATCACAAATATGACAGACAAATGTGGCCAGCCAAATATGGGATTGTCATCCAGTGAAATCTGCACTGCTGCAAAGTGACTTCAACGCCACCAAGAAATGACTGTCACTGACTCGATTCTTTATTACGCCTCTGTGCCTGCGAAGCGCTTGTCATAATTTGTGAAAGTTAAAAGTGAAAAACCAATTTCCCTGCAAATGGTCGTGCTTGATACGAAATGTATACATTTCACAGAAATGACACTCAGTTCTTGTAAGGATAAATTAAATGGCAAAATTATCCTGGCTGCGACGGAAATGGATCCCTGTATGATATTGTGTGGCAATGGGCGCTGAGTGTGCAGTCCACACATTCCCTGCCCACTTCTCAATTATGGCTTCTTGTTAAAATTCCACAAATGTTTTAATTGCGATTTCAAGTGATGTAAGCCGTGTCTTCCTTGTTATGGGGGATATGTGTACCACCCTCCCCCACTTAGCATTTGGCGTCTGCTGGCACCGTTTGTGTTTGGGACGATTTTTTGGGGAAGAGAGTAAAAAAAAAATTGTTACAAAAACAAGAGGATGCACCACTTGACAAGAGTCTGACAATGTACAGGAATGAAAGAATGCAGAATTGCAAATGGCCGGCTTTAATTAAGGACTGTTTTGGAGAGAAGGGATTTTACGATTTAGAAGCAGGTATACAGGACGTTTATGGGGGAATGAAGTATTGCGCATGTCTTTACCTGGTCACCTTTCAAGGGAAGGCTGAGACAGGTACGATGATAATGCACAATACACTTGTTGCCATGACAATCCCCCTGTGTGCCTGCTTCATGAAGTCTCCTAACGCAACTGGCCAATTATGGTCATCATAAGTGGACACTGTACCCTCCCCTCCAATCTCCCCGGATGAGGGCCCACCAATTACCCACTCCCTTCTCTGCCAATCTGCCTGGGTCCCCACACAGCCCCCTTGTCCCCTTTATTTACTCTCAAATAAGTAAACTACTGGACTAATGATGATTTATGCCCCGTTGGACCCAACTGACACCAGATCGCTCAGGCCCCCACCTTGCCCCCCCCCCTACTCCCTTCACCCCTGCATGGGGCTCAACGCCACACCACTGACCTCACCTTGAGCCACCAGCCTCGCCATAAATCTGACCTCCCATTTCACCGCGGATGATAGCAACATTATACCATAATTCCACGTGAGGCCCATTATATTCTAAACGTTTCTCTTTCTCAGCACATAATACACCATGCACCCCTGTTCTGCTATCTGGTTACTCTGCTTCCGCTACCAATGTAAAGAGATGAGCCGGGTGATGAGCCTGATTTTGTGAGACAGCAAGTGGACGGGAGTAGCCCCAGGTCGATGGTCAGTAAGCCAGTCACTAAGCCAGCCTGACCAGTGAAATGGCCATCAAAGAGGCCAAAGAGGTGTGGACAAGCAACTGCTTTTGGCCCTTTGGAGGAGCTTTGCAGCAAGGGGCTTCTGGGGGAGGCAGATTCTGGCAGCAGATTGAGGTGCAGTTGCATCTGCTGGCCGAGGGCGGAAGTGGCCCAGGGTGAAGGTGCACATCTGAGGGCCAAGTGAGCAATCTGCCTGCTAATCACCTACAGTCGCTTAGTGGTCAGTGTGAGGGGATATAAGTCTGCTGAGCCCTCCTCTTAGCCTAAGTTGTAAGGGGCATGCATTAAAAACAAAGTGAGCAAGGAACTTCAAGGGAGTTGTGTGTCTTGAGATGAGTCCAGGGTGGCAGGCGCCAGAGGACACTTTTGGCGGAAAGGGCCAGAGTAGGCCTGAGAGGGGCATTAGGTGAAATGGATACGAGGCCTGCCACAGCCCCTTATTACCGCTCACGGTGAGATAAAACCATTTAGAGTTTTGCATTCGAGTTCACTTTGAAGTCCTGGCACGCGTCCGTCTCTGACCTTTTTCAGGCTTTTCGCATTCTGCCCGATGACAGCCAACACCCGGAGATGATGCCCTTCTGACTTTGATGGGAGGAGGGCTTTTTGGCCACTCGGCCCTTTCTTCCTTTCGGCTCCAATGGCCCGAGAGTGGTTGTTGTGACGGGTGCATGACACTTGTCCATTAAGTTTTATCTTCCCTGACACGATTCCTCTGCCGCCGTGCTGTTTATTGACTCTGGTAATGCCTTCGATGGACTTGATTGGATTATGAGGGACACCGTGTGTCCTTTCTTTTGCCAAATGCAGATTCCATGCACTTGTAAATACCATAAATAAAGTGTTCTTTCCTCATAATTCACCTGTGTTTCCATGCCCTCCTTGTTAATGTCCCTGCTTTATGCTGAGAATTATTGCTGACGAACATAATCACTTTATTTGAAAAACAACTTGTTCACATCAATTCAGACTCATGAAACATTACCCCAAAATGGTGTTCATTGAAACTGGGGTGGTCCCTCTCCCAGGCCAGCACAGCCTCCACTATCAGGCCTGATCTAAACACAAGCGTTATGAAAGTATTATTTATTTGAGTTAAATGCCAGGGAGAGCATTGCTTGCAAAGAGTATACACCAAGTTGTGGGGCTTCCGTCATAATTATTGAAATTCAGTCTGACACTGGGAGCTGCTCCAGGCTGCGTTTTTTCACATCGCTGAACACTTCAGGAAAGTCAGATAAAAGTGGAGAAAACCGAGTTCATGTGCACATATGAATACGATAAGTTAATGGTTTTGGTTAATCTGTGGTAATCTCAAAGCAGTTGAAAACACCGCAATGAAATTTAATGTTTTTGAAAGCATTTCAAATCAAGGCATGCAGCAAAGCACAATTCAAAGTTCTATAAAAAGGAAAGGTGTTTTCTCCTGTCCTTTTCCCGAGGGAGACGAGCTTCTTGCCCCAGTCCTTACGTGCTTCTTGCTGAGCTTCTTGCTGAGCAGGCAAGCGCCCTCCCTAATTGCCCTCCGCCTCTGCAATCAGCCCCACCGCCAAACTGTAATTTAGCCCATTTGGGCAATTTGTGTCCCAGGCAGGCCATGGCAGGACCATTTTAGCAGGCAGAGAGTGGCGCCGTGCAGCGGAGGGTGGTCACCTCACCGGGCCAATTGGAGGCTCATTAGGAGGCCATCAACATATACCTAATGCTACCTCTTGCTTTATTAGCTTGTCCATCATGAACATGTCAAGCCACAGCCATGTGGAGCCAGTACTGCAAGAGGGTGGCAGTAGGCCATGGGGTGACAGGCACCTGTAGGGTAACAACAGCCCTTACCCCCAAGCCATGCCTATGGTAGTTGGCCCACAGCTATGCCTGCTCAGGCCACTTGGCTTTGGGCTTCACATTCTGCTGCATTGCCTTGCATTCTGAGTTGCAGGTTGTGTGTCTCTTTCATCCATTGCCAATGAAATAGCAAACAGATCAATCTCAGTGGCTGCGATATTCGTGGATTGGAAGATTAATCAAAGGGAATGATGAAAAAGATATTAATTTATTGGGCACCAACTTAGTAATGTGACTTTTGATCCGACCATTAAGCTAATTAGATTTAACTTTTCATTATCAAAGTGGCATTTTGGTAGGAGGTGGAATCTCGGTGGATTGACATGGCCAGGTTGTACTAAGTTAAGGCTGCCAAGGGAGAACCAAGGGAGGGACAGGGGAGCATGAAATATTCACCATTCATGAGGAGGTTGCATGTGGGCCATGCTAAGCAGGCTGATGGACAGCTACATGTAGCATATATAATGTTTATTGTTTGCCTACTTGCTAGATTATTGCCAGCTATGAATATTAGATATAAAATTTGCTTAACTTAATGGGAACTGTAAATGATACTCAATTGGGGCCATCCTTTTCATTTTCTCTCTCTATTTCTTTTCCTGAAATCTGTTCCATTGTCCCATCTTCCTTTTTTAAAGAAAATATTCAAACTTCAAAGGCTATTAATTTTTCGCTCCTAATATTGGTAAAATCGTTTTTTTGTATTTGAACAAAAAAAAGGTATCGGAAAAAATACATTTTTGACGGTTTGAGAAAATTTCTCAGGTTGTCTCCAGATGATATTGCATTGTTCAACTGAAAGCTCCTGTTCTCAAAATGAAATGTTGACATTTCTGAAACATTTTACCTGGTGTAGAGCTGGCAGTGTTGAAGTTTTGAAAATAAATTTCATAGCTCCATGACATGCAGAATAAGAAGGAAACCGTCAACAATTAACTATTCTCAGTAGGCCTATGTTTCAAGACATTGTCCAGGACATACTGGACATTTTCAGAAATGGACCCATTTCAGTGAAACAATGGTATAATGAGTCAACCCAATGTTATTCTTCTCACCCCCTTGGCCAGTAGACACAGATTCATTTATAACCACTGAAGTCACAAACTAATATTGTTGGTCACAACAATTTTTGAAAGCTGAAATAGGTTCAATTAGAAAATGGCTTTCCTTGATGTGGACATGAAAGACCCTTGCAACATCCGAATGGCAATATCCAAATGGCACGCGCATATTTGAGAGGTGTCCAGGCCGGTCGTCTGCACAATTTGCCAAGCCAGAATTATGACAAGTGGGTCTTTTGCATGAGGAATCTTGTTGGAACATTCTCTGGCATCCAGGTGAAAGCAGTTCCAAGTTTCCAACTCACAACAACAAATGGGTTTCACTTGAAATGACTGGATCAGTAAACTCAGATTTCAGTCAACTCAAATCGTTCTATGCACAATTGCACATGTGCAGCAATTTAAAATTGACTCCAGACAAGTCAGAGAATACGGAGTCAGAATTGCCCAGCAGAACTTGTTTACTGTGTAAACGCAATAGCGCAGTGCTCCAACTTTAATAACAACAGAAGTAGCCAGAGGGAAATATGATTTGGAAATATGAAAATCAAAGGTGTAGGCTGCATCAGGAATGATGGGAGATGTGGCTGTGGAGCTTTGTTCTCGTGTCAGTCAGATGGAAATGGAGATATGAGCAGCAATTGACAGCTGTTTGTATGTGAGATGTGAGAGGCCAGATTGCTTCTCTTCCAGTCTGCCCCTTCAAACGACTCCCCCCGCGGCTCCTTGGCCATTTTTTAGGCGCAACTGCCCGCAGATGGAGGCCACCAGCCCCCGGGCCCCTTGCCACTGGCCCCCGGCCCCCGATCAACTCCCTGATAACCGTGAAATATGGGGCAGGGGACAGCGGGGCCAAGGGGACTGGGCCCAGCATAACGGCCGCACCAATCACACTATGTAATTACTGACACAACTCGGAAAATTCCCCAATCAAAAAAGCCAGTTGGACAGCTCGAGCAGGCCAGTCCGGTTAATGAGGTGACATGTCCCTTCGCATATTCTGGAATGCCATGGCTCTCTTTGCCAGGTGTTGCAGCCTTCTTTCAAATTTCAAATCTGCTTCAAAATCAATGACACCACCTATAATTTACTCAGACCAGCTTTATGAATACTGTCTGATGTAGGAGTCCAAGAGATAAATTTTGAAAGAAGCTGTGTTTGAAAAATCATATCGTAAATTCAGATTTCTCCAACAAACATTCTCTTTGTATGAAAATGATTTGCAATGTAAATAATGTGCAGAAAAGTTTTTAAATCAATGGGTGAAAAACTGCTCATTTATATTCTTATTGTCCTGGCTGTTTTTCCAATAAAAAGAGTTAATCAGAAGCGTTGCTTCCACTGCACAATTTGCGGGTCGAGGTGAAGACACTCAGAATACTTTATGGCTCATTTTCCACGTTCCGTTTACCCACTTGTAGTTTATATTTTCTGTGTAATGAGATCCTGTCAACTGTTTCCGCTGAAATTCATTTTAGGCATCCTCCCTGACGATTTTAACTGAACTGCCGTCAACAGAATGAATTAGACCTGACTTGCAGTTTGCAATTTCAGCGGCGTAAAACAACTCCACATGGAGAGGGGTTGTTCATGTAACAGCTTTGGTCCCAATTAGGAATAGCTTTGACGAGAAAAGCAATTGTCAATATTTAGCAGTAGCAAATTCTAAGCAAATGGTGCAACTTACAGCAAAAAGGTAAAGGTAGAAATAGAATCATTTACTTTATAGCTTGTAATACTTATTGGTAAGTGTCACCTGCACACGAGGTTCCTAAAACTTTTAGTGAAAGGGTTGAAATTGCTGGTGTGTCATTACACGCATGCAGGCAAGATAGGTGTATCCTATGAAATGTAATTGTTTTCTGGTAAGAGCAGACGACATGAAACTCCAGAACGCTTAGAAGTTAGAACGTCTTCTTCTAAAGTTATTATCCCGCCATTTTCGTGGCGCCAAAAAAAGTTTGTCAGTGAGTCAATTGGCGTCAAACGATGAGCAGAAATTAGCAATAAAAGAAATTACAGGGAAAGCAAGCAGAGGGTCAAGGGGGTAATATGATGTTTTGGGAATGATATGAGGGAAGACAAGTGATTGTGAATGAGTGTGATTATTGGGTTTTTGTTTGAAGACTGAAGAGGTGTGGTCGAGGGGGTAGGGAAGAGCAGGTCAAGTCTGGAATGGTCAGGAAAATGACCACCTTGTCAGATGACCGTCTTGGTGCAACTTGACACCAATGTTGACATTGCCTGTCTCTCACCTGTGATTTATCGAGCCAGGTAATTGAAGTGGTTTCAAAAACGTTTCAAATTCTGAAATTTTGATATATAATGGAGGAGTGTAATTGTGAGAGGGGAGCACATGGCGCTTGTTCTTTCAGGGCCTTTATTGGACACCAATATCACAATCCACAGATTCTTCTGGGAACTGCTCAGTAGCAACAACTGTCGTTCTTTTCATGTAAATATGAGCCACAAAAAAAACAACCTTTGTGGCAACTTTCTAGGCAAATTCATTTCAGACTTCAAAGACCTCGTTGTCTAATTACAGTGGGTCTAATTACATTCAGCTGGGGAGATGCAATTATGACATGTCAGTTTATACAAGGCAGCATTAGCTCTGGAGGAATAACTGTCTCCTCTCTGCTAATGTATGCATGTCACCGTGTGAATATTTCTTTGTGTGAATCTCCATATTGTCATATCACATCCATAACGTTTAATATTGACTGCATGGGAGAATTTCTTTTATCCCAATTTCCCATTATTTTGCATGGGCCAATAATGTAGAGACATGTTTGCTCAGAAATTGCCCCACTTTTGCCCTCCCATGTATTCTCGGGGCTCGGAAGAGAGGATTTATTTGATTCAAAACGATACTAAGAGATGGCATGCTCAATGTGGTATTGTAACAACCCGAGAGGAGCTCGCCATGCTTTTGAATGGGACAGTGCACTGTACAATACTCCGAGGTGTAATTAGTGGTGGCTGCATTGACTGCATTGTGCCTTGGTATAATGAGACTTGTTTTTAATGTTCCGGGTGGAAAATTTGATGGCATCTTTCACAATAGACCAGAAACTATGGAAATTAACAAAAATGAGAAAGAATGTAGAATTTATTCTGGCGTTGATAATATCATCTCTACCCTCTTATTAATAGCAATTCACCTTTTAGCCTCTGCATGGCTGACCTCGAATGCAGCAAGAATTGCAATTTGATGCCAGAAATGAATGAACATTTTTATGCTAATGTATAGGCTGTAGATTACAGAATATTATTTCTCCTTTTACGTCAGTGCTCACCATGAAACATAAAAGGCATGTGAACATTATATCGAATGTAGTCATTATTTTATTCTTGTATCCATTTGGAAATTCAGTATATCTTGGTGCATATAATAATATTTATATATGTGCTTACAACTTACTTTAAATATCATCAAACTTCTCAGCCTGTGATTTTAGAATAATGCACTGAAATAGACTATATATATGTCTGCCTTTAAATGTCAGCCTTGAAATTATCAGAAATGTGTGCTGTTCGTGAATTTGAGGACTGAGCAGTTACATATATTGTTCTAGCTATCGCTCTATCTGCAGATCTATCTGTAGCTCTATTGATATAGATCTGTCATGCGTCTATAGCCATATCTAGTTTTGTCTTGCGCTCTATATCTGTTGTGGAATGATATACATATAATGTGAATTATGATATGATCGAATGCAATTATTTCTTTGGCGTTCAATTAGTTGTAACAGAATGGCGCCTTAGAAATAAATAATTAGAACTTCAGTGCAGATGCAGCTCCTGCAAGCACTTGTGATGCTGAAGGCAAAATTAGTAGGATGACCTGCTGCCTTCAACTGCAGTACTATTACATACTCGACAACAGACTTATCCTTGGTTGGGATGTACTGAAACCGCTGAGGGCCTAAAAATGGTTTAGCTGGCAGCCATTTTGGCCCTGGAGGTGCAGGTCTCACTCTGGCTTAGTCCTGCAGCGGATTTGCATGTAATCCTGTCACAACTCAAAATGTTTCATCAGCTGTCAACAAGTGCCTCGATTAAACGCTTAGATTTGATATTAAGATATAGTTACATTGTAGACTAGAAGTTGGAATCGGATAACATTTTCGACACAGTTTAGTCTTAGGACCTGACTATGCATAGCTGTGAAGAACTGCTACTATATATATAATAGCCTCCAATAGACAGGTTTTAAAATTGCACTGTTGCAATAAACAATACAGTAAAATCAAACGGTTATAAGCAAGACATTTTATAGCATAATTTGCAACTGTTGAACTGATACAACTGTAAGACCAGATTTTTTAAAAACAGGTGTATGAGGTCAACCATGGCAGGTCCCTTGTACCTGCCATGGGTCAACTGACTGGACACCTCTTTAAATTGTGACATGCTTCCAAGAACCCTCAAAATAGTGGCTATAACTGCCACCTGATAATGCACATGGTGTATGTAGACTAGTAGAGTAAAAGTGATGGAAGGTATGGTACTTTTTTTACCGCTTTGAAAATTAAACTTCACCAAAAAAGCATGAAAATAGACAAATTGCATGGCATTGTATGGTGTGAAATCATATTGTACATTTCCCCTTTCTTCCCTGTGATTCATATGGGCCTTTTAATTTATGTTCAACGCACATGTTTTTGATTTTTTTTTTGGAATATTTAATGCTGTATCGCTTCACATGCATGTCAGTTTGTATTGTCAATTTCTTCTTTACTTGTGAAATAATAGCCCATTCTGATTATCCAGGTCTCTGATTACAAACAAATCAGATTTGCGATAATGACGACATGTTGAAAGAATTATAGGATCCAGCTCATTTGCTTGAACTTAAAAATTAATGCATGAAGCGTTGAATGCATGCATTCACTGCATTGTGTACACAGCACTTTTGGGCACTGACGAATATTGGTTCAGTCAGATTCACCTGAATCTGTTGAGACCCCAATTGTAAAAGGTGTTGGCTTATTTGCAAAAATTCTTTTTATAGTCTGACTTTATACCAAGTAATCTGTTTCACAATTTTGCATTTCAGAGTATTTCTTGGCAGTTGTCACGATCCGGCAGCGAGTGCCAGTGACAGGGTGATGTGTCTGAGATCGGAGGATGAGCCGAGGCCATGGGGTGCCAGGTACAGGGCAACAGGACAGTCCTGCAAGTCCTGCAACTGCTGCAAGTTCTTGGGACACTCCAATATGTGAGTAACCATTGCAGTGGTGCTATAACATATATCGTGCATGCATTTAATTAAGATTCAACAAGGAAAGAACATGAGATAAGATTAGGAAACTTTTTTTGTTGCTTATGTTGTCAATGAGCAAAGATCCTAACGCTTCAAAACTAGACTTGTCATTTCAAATAGTTTTCACATTCTAGCATCAAAAAGAATTGATGCATTAGTATTTTTAGGCCTAATATCAAATTTAAATCTCAGTTTGTGATTCTCAATACCTTACTTCTTTGACTTTTCCTCCTCAAAAGTATAGCGCCCTCGCGATTTATTTCTACCTTCAAATCGGATAGCCTTAATTATCCTAACCCTGCAAGACATACAAGGCAGTTAGCAAGTTAGCAGGCAGTTAGGGATTATTAAGTGTCGCACTGCAGCCTGGCGGCCACGACACCTAGAGCTATGATGTCATGATGTGCGAATTAGACCTCGGTGCCAAAGGCTACTGCAACTGGCCGCTGGTCATAGCCTGTTGACCAAGTGTGGCTCGATTGCTGGAAATGCCCTTCAGGACAACACAGGGTACACAGGAGTCGACTTTTTGCTAAGAACCAGCTGAAGGGTTCCTAACATAGCCCCAAGATGAAGTGTGGCTCAAAAGGACAATCTGTAAATTGAATATGTGCATGCATGATCCCCTGCCACTGGCTGCAACCTGCCTGCTATAGGGTATGGCTGAAATCACCCCAAGCATCCAAATAGGCAAACACCCTGTCATCTGCCCTGTCACCTCAAGTTAACTGTTTCATTCAATTTAGATGTCTCTCAAATATAATCTCTAGAACAACACATAATATATACATTTATATATGGGCCTAAAGGTGACTAAAATCACTTCATTGTTGAATTCAAAATGCATAATGTTGGGTGGCATATTTGAGGTTCGCATAACCTCACAATTATTAGAGACCTTTGCTTTAACATGCAGTTAACTACCACATGACTAATTTATTGAGCCAATTAATAGAGCAAGGTAGTAATAGCAGCCGTGACCTCAGCTGTTTGTTGCATATCATGGGAGACCAGCATTAATATGCACATGATATTAATAGCATCATTCATGTCTCCAGGCTGTGCGTTTGTAGTAATGTTGATGAAGTGAGCATTATATGGTTATCATATGCTTAGTTCAGTGGAACACACTCATTATTAACGGTAAATATTCTGAATCGCATTGACATCAAACACTCCCATGCATGTGATTGTAAACAAACAGATTCACATGCTATCTCAATGAAATATGGCATTACCAATAATGACATTTCCATTGTGTTGCCAGTGTCATCCAAAGGTTGACTTAGTAACTCCAATTCACAAGCAATTTCAATGTCACCCAAAAGGTCACAGGCAACATTGATAAGATTAATGAATGAGTTTGCTTTTTGTCTCCCTTTGATTGAGAATTTGAGATTTTGGCTTCCCAAGTGAATCGCATGCCTTTTATTTACTGGCTAGCTATTCCCCTGGCCTCATACCACAGAGAACTTTGAGCCATTTTCAACAATCTTTTCAAACAGGCCATCAATCTCCCTTTCGCCCCCGCTCGAAATTTCCCAATTACACACAAAAATTGTTGACTCTTCAAATTGCAAAATTTAAGTGTCTCTCCATAAACTCTGTCAATGAGCTGGGCTCGTTCACTTGAGTGAGATTTATGGAGAATAATGGGTACGATGTGGGCTATGATATGGGATAATATAGCACGTTATTGCTGGGCTATTCCCCCCAGATTGAACCGTCAGTAAAACACGTCAGAAATGATGTAGAGATTGCAATTAAGCCAGAACAATGCCATGCTGAGGGGAGATTAATATATGTGGCCAGCAAGGTAGCCATGGGCGTTCTGCCTCCTATCTGGTAATTCCCTCAATATAACTGTGATGAATATTTCAGATGAAATCTGCCCCCAGCCTCCTGGGGAGGGTATTAGGCCTCATTAATCCAGAGGGGAACTGGTCCATCATTACATCTGTCTTGCCCCCACAAGGTGGCGTCCATCATCATGACGTCACTGTCATATCATTATGATATCATTATCATAGGTCTGTGTGTCAGAATATGCAAATTGCTTAGAATGGTTGTAGATCGGTACTAGACTATTTCCAGGGACTTTTTGATTAAAAAATTGCAATAACCTTGTAACTTGTAAGGCCATTTGCTTGCACAATAATAATTGTTTGTCTTAGTTGATGTCCTGGCCAATGTCATATACCTGGGAGTTATGAATGAAGGTGCCATAATTCTAGTGCATTTCTTTGGCTTTAAAAATTCATAGGGCATTGCAACAGTTCGCTTCTGTATCTTTATCCTATTTTGATATAATGCAACATTCCCAGGGGGTATCTCTGGAAAAGTCACCGCGGCTGAATTATAAATGATGTGGAAAGTTTTCAACAGGCTGCCGAGTGTCAGAGAGATGCTTGGCTGAGGAGGGAATAAAGACTTGATCGGATGAAATGAATTCACAGAAATGGCGAAAAGGTTTTTTTTGTGTCAATTTAACGACTTTTTGGACTTATGCAGCATGGGGACAGCAGAGACAAGAGGGGATGACATGGCTGTGGTGACAGGGCTGTGATTGTTTCTGTTGGGAGGAGGAGGAGGCTGTACAGAGAATGTCAGAGATGCCCTGGGCAACGGTTATCATCTGACACCTGGTGATGAAGCTGCTGATGAGGAGGGGGCTGAGCTGGGTGCCATCCACAGATATGGCATTCACAGATGACAATATGTAAAGCTTTGGCTCTTGTGCCTGTCATATCATCCTCAGACTCATACGTGGCTTGCTTCTGCTTGGCCACCTTGTGCGTCTCATTAATCATCTGCCCTTGTCTACAACTGGCCCCTTCCCCCAGGCGGAAGAGAATGCTTGGCAAGAAAAACAAGAGGCCCCTGTCCCCTGTCACTGGTGCCCCTGTCACTGGCACTGTAAGGGGTACACTGATAACCCCCCTCAATATATATATTACCATAAGTGGTTGCGGTCCTACTTCCGTTGGAGCTACCATATACCCCTTCATATAGTCACGAAGCAACCCCAAATTATCCCAAATCCCCGCTCCCCCCTCCCAGGCCCCTCCAGTGACCACCGCCTCCCACATACACCGTTGTCTTCTCTGTTATCTTCTTAATTGCTATTTTCTCCACTCTTTCATTTAATTGTGACTCCATAGTATACTACAATTGTGGTTGTCAAAAACTTCCTGTCAAAAACATACACAACACAACACAGTAATTATTCATAGCATTGTTAGAATGAAGTGTTTGTCTTATGCTGCGAGCTACTCCCTTATCTCCACAGCAGATTTTTCTGCCCAAGAAATGTGGAAAAAGTGTGGGAAGAATGCCGAGTTTATGGCAGCAAAAAGGTAAAAAAGATGGTTTAAATCCCCTGAACTGGGAGGGGCAGAATACATGGCATATCTGGGAGATATGTGAAGGTCAAAATTGTTTGACAGGTTCTTGTTTTTGCCTCTGAGCAGTCAGCCAATTGGTGGCACGTAGCTGATAAGACAAGTTGCATATCCAGACAGCTCGACAGTTCACCATTAGCTGAAAAAAGCCCCTCTTGGAAAATCAGAAGATCATAACCATGGGATATGGAAGAACCCAACGGGCAACACCTGAAGGTCTTTGGGTTGATCTAGGACCCATATTTATTGTACTTTGATACAACGGCTGACTTATGTACCAGGAAGCTTCCACGAAAAATCATGACAATCATGCACATGACTGGTGTTGCAAATATTTTTGTCATCAATTTTTAAATTAGTGATGTGTACCAATCCGACTTGGACTGGCATGGTCCAGTACCACACTCCGGATTTTGACCAGTGGAATAAACGGTTTCAGAATTTGTTAGTTCCGGGATTTTTTTCTATCAGAATTGAGCAAGAAATTACTGTTGAAATATAAACTTCAAAACATCTTTTGCATTGTGATTGGCCATTTTGAAAAACAGTTTTACTGAATAGTACCACCCATTGTAAATATATTTGATAAATAAATGAATTTTTACTTATTGTTGAACCTTACTCCAATCCAAGAAGAGATAGGCCAAACAGATCCAGACTTAATTCGCATCACACAACTGCATGTCCCTTTGGGTTTGGGCAATGTTTTATGCATTACCTGTCCAGATCACTTTAATGCTAAGAAGCAAAACTCAAATTCTTGTACCGAAGCTGTAATAGACTGATTAAAACAACTTGACTTCTGAAAATAAAAAACGCCCTTGGTGTGTGATTCCGCAGATCGTCAACCAACAAATAGAGGAAATGTGACTTAACTAGACGTGAACTAACCACATAGTGTTGAGTGAAGCACTGCGCTAGTGAGTCACATTCATGAGGCTATTGGGAATCTGTGTCTGTAGCACATTCGCTGTAGTAAAATTAGATATATATAATTTTATTCACATGGAAATAAGTTGTGATGTTTTATTCACAACAAATACCTGCATGTGATATTCCCATGTTTATAATTCAATATTTGTTGGCATGAATATTATGTAATGATGGTGTCTCAAATAATATTATGTTTTCCGTCTACTAAATGAAACAATCCTCGAAAGTTTGTGTAGCCTATTTAAATTTAAATTCAATGCTTAAAGAGGAGAGTCATACAAAAACATAAGAACTGACTATATGGTCCGTATCAATTGACATGGGGAAGAGTAAAAAAGGAATTTCATATGAGATTTAAGAAGAATTACTACATAGATGTCTCTGTCTGTCTACCTATACCTATAACAACCTGGCTGCGAAGTCATAAATGAAATCCAAATAGTGTTTCTCTGATTTCCCTTCTATGCATACAGGGTCCGTATTCTATTGACTTGAAATAACTATAGTAGAATGATACACAATTTCTTATTTTGTGTAACAGCTTCTGGATGACTGAGTGAACTTTAACTTGTCTCATTCACATGTACATGTATTTTTGCAATATGGCTTGAAGTTTTCCCCCAAGCCTTCAGGTATACATTTAATTGCTAATTTGTGTCATTTAGAGACATTTCCCCAGTTGAGCAAGGTGTTAGTTGACGAATTTTGACACAGACGAAAACAAGGGCACTGCTAGCCACCTAGCGGTAGGCTGGCGCAGTGCAATAATATGTAAATGGCACTGCCATGAATTTGCGCAGCACTTCAAAGTTTTAGGACTTACTGTGTTATACCATAACTTTTATTTTTATTTCTTATTCAATGTATAAAGGCAGTTATGTAACTGTTTCAAAAAATTAGGAAGGGAGATCTATATGTAGAGAGAAAGATAAATGTAAAATATTAGAGAGATAAAATATGCAATATATACAATGTAGATAAATAGATAAATAGATAGATAGGTAGACAGAAAGATATAGATAGATAGATAGATAGATAGATAAAAATATTAAATAGATAAATAGGCCTAATATTTGATAGATTGATCAATAATCATCTCAATGGTAAAAGGCAGACAATACTGAAGGCTGGCAAATTTAAGTCTATGTTAGATTGTAGACATTAATTACATAATAGCAGAATAGTAATAAAAACATTAACATGATTTGCACATAGATTAATTGCTCACTGTTACATAATCATCAGTTTATAATGATTATGTAACTTTAATTTTGCTATGTTTTCTTGTTGTCTGTTTTGAAATTAAATGAATCGCTTGTTAATAATTCAATGTAGCTTGTCAAGGCTAATAATTAACTATTCCATAAAAATTATAGGTGCAGGGAATATTACTGGAGAAAATTTGATTTTTAAGACACTTTTGAAGATGAATATGTTATTATTTTTTATATACGAAACTAAAACATTGATAAGAAGCTGGGCCCACTTGACCTAATTTCCAACTGTGGACTGTTGATGTTGAGACCATCACTGCACAGATTTTTGAGTCCTCTCCTGTGCTCAATTTCGCTGCGCTCATATAAAGTCACCTGAGGACATCAAAATAAAGCATTATGTTCTAAGAAAAGAAGCATGTCAGTGTCGTGGCTACATTTCATGCTTGTCGAGTGGACTTTCTAGCAAGAAGCAGATCAGAAATGAAATGTAAAGGTGATTAAATATTGATTGGGTTGATTTTAGACGGAGACTGTCGAAGGACGTCCCTCCCATGCTTCCATCGACTTTCCTCGGGCTGTCAGGGATGCCTCGCTGGGCCATGGATCAAAGCAAATAAAGGAATATTCAATTTTATGAGGTGGTTGTGATTTACAGGTGATCAGTCAGAGACAGTTGGTAGTCCAGCGACCATCAAGGTGCCAGTCAGATCAACAAATAGTCAGACGAACAGACAGCCATAGACAACTATAGACAGACTGTGACTGAGTGTGTCAACCAGGCCTGTTGGTGAATTGTTCTCGATTTGCTTGTGATTTGTGGAATCAGACCCTGCTCAAAGAGAACTATTGCGATGGCATGATTTATTGATGACATCTTTTACAGTTTATATCAGCCAGAAGTGCTCACAAAAGGCTGGCGAGGCTCGTGATCGCGAGAACAACAAACCCAGTTGCCGTATGACCTTTGCAGCCGAGACAAAGTCACTGGCAATTTACGACCGTCAGTCTTTTGTTGGCGATCAGTCCTGCCTCTTTGTTCTAAACTAACATTTTAAGTTCAGGGCAGACTATTAAAAAAGCTGCCAAGATTGCAATTGTCTCGCTGATCTCGACTGATGGGATCAATGGGCGCTGAATGCAGGATGACGTGGTTTGGATCCTTCACTTGATCGGCTGCATGATTGATCAGTCGCAGAAATGAATCAAATGATCATCGAGAGACCACTGACGACACCCTGCCAATTAACTCAGTGGACTCACCTGGCGTGACCACTGTAGTGATGAGGAGAAGATAAAGGGACAAAAACGCCATATCGTCCATTGAATTTTACATTATAATCTACCAATAGTTCAATTCATAGACGTATTTGAGTACTCGTGAAGAACATTTCTTTATACCCATGCTGTGGATTGTTATAGCCATCTCTTGCATGTTTATTGGCTCTCGACTCCTTTTACAAATTTGTAGGCCATCAATTGTACATATTTGCATTCATAATTCACTTCAAATTACTTGCAACGACTTCCATGCAAGTACACTTGAAAATGTTGCAAACAATGATGCAAAGGATCCACCTTACCCGGCTAACTGACCAAGTGAGAAGGTAAAGGCTATAGTGTACGATCGACCCAATTTATGTTGTAATTTGAATGTTAATCATGACATTGTATTTTTATGTATAAAATATATTCGAAATTTATATAGAGACCTAAGATCTCCTTTTTGTGGAAGATAGGATGTTTCATTCAGAGACATGCGTTATTACCGTTAATAATTAACAAAGTGAAAAAAGCTTGTCAGTTGTAGAGTGTTATGATAACCTGCGATTCTTTTTAGGTTTTTTTTTTCTGTCACTCATTTAACTGTTTAATTCTCTTGAAAACCCTTATGGTATAATTGTGAGAAAAAAAAACATTAAAAAGGGATAACAACTTCCACATAATAGCCCTTTCACTGCATGTGAGATTGCTACAGTAGGTCACCTTTTGATCACCCCCTGCCCTGGGAGCTGCTGGATCATTTATGGAGGTGTGAAAGGGCTTTCTCACTGTTTCTATCTGCGTTTCTATCTGTGTTTCTTTCTTTGTTTTCCTTTATTATCACAGTGAAGGGCACTTTTTAAGGGCACACTATATCTGGCACCCTTCCAGTTTTTTGTGTGGAGAAGATCAACCCGAATTGTTAGGCAGAGTGACCCAACATGCAGCATTTCATGGATCCACAAAGTCTCAATCAGGACTTAAAGGCCGCCTGCTTGGCTCGGCCATAAATCACGATTGAAAAGCATCGATGAAGTGCAAGCCATTTGCCTCTCGCTCATGAATCCCCCGTATAAATCAGAGCCGAGCAGGTCGACATTTGCACACAGCACTCTGTTAGCCTCTCTGTTAGCCTCTCTGACAGCCGCCCGTTTACGTCCTTTTGACATTTCGCTGGGATTTTAATCGCGACACAGCCTTTCTGATTTATTTCCAGACTTTATGAATATTTTAGCTCCCCTGTTCTCTCCATAGCTGCATGCATGCACGGAAAATGCCAAGGTATAAAACAACACAAGGCAGAGGTTTTGATCAGCAAGGCAATGAGATAAATATGGTGAAAGAAATGATAAAGCTGATAAAGCAATGGGATGAACTGATAAAGCAAAGCAAGTAAAGCAAAGATGTGTGTAGCTTAAGATTCAGATTCAGATTCAGATTTTTTTTTATTATCACTTATATACAAAGTAAACAGGTAAATACAAATTGATACCCGAAGGCATAGTTACCGCTCATGGGTATCAAAACTAGGCATAAAGTAATATTATGATAATAACATAAATTAAATGGTAAGAGAAAAAAAAAAAAATAATAATTAAAATATGAAGCTGGTGAAGCAAAAGAATGAAGCGATGGGATAAACTGGTGAAGCCAAAGACGCAAAGCAATGAGATGATAAACTGTTGAAGCAAAATGATGAAGTTGGGGGAGCAACGGGATAAACTGGTGAAGCTGAACTAGCAAAGCAATGAGATAATAAACTGTTGAAGCAAAAGGATGAAGTTGGAGGGAGCAACGGGATAAACTGGTGAAGCTGAACTAGCAAAGCAATGAGATAATAAACTGTTGAAGCAAAAGGATGAAGTTGGAGGGAGCAACGGGATAAACTGGTGAAGCTGAACTAGCAAAGCAATGAGATAATAAACTGTTGAAGCAAAAGGATGAAGTTGGAGGGAGCAACGGGATAAACTGGTGAAGCTGAACTAGCAAAGCAATGAGATAATAAACTGTTGAAGCAAAAGGATGAAGTTGGGGGGAGCAACGAGATAAACTGGTGAAGCTGAACTAGCAAAGCAATGAGATAATAAACTGTTGAAGCAAAAGGATGAAGTTGGAGGGAGCAACGGGATAAACTGGTGAAGCTGAACTAGCAAAGCAATGAGATAATAAACTGTTGAAGCAAAAGGATGAAGTTGGAGGGAGCAACGGGATAAACTGGTGAAGCTGAACTAGCAAAGCAATGAGATAATAAACTGTTGAAGCAAAAGTATGAAGTTGGAGGGAGCAACGGGATAAACTGGTGAAGCTGAACTAGCAAAGCAATGAGATAATAAACTGTTGAAACAAAAGGATGAAGTTGGAGGGAGCAACGAGATAAACTGGTGAAGCTGAACTAGCAAAGCAATGAGATAATAAACTGTTGAAGCAAAAGGATGAAGTTGGAGGGAGCAACGGGATAAACTGGTGAAGCTGAACTAGCAAAGCAATGAGATAATAAACTGTTGAAGCAAAAGGATGAAGTTGGAGGGAGCAACGGGATAAACTGGTGAAGCTGAACTAGCAAAGCAATGAGATAATAAACTGTTGAAGCAAAAGGTTGAAGTTGGAGGGAGCAACGGGATAAACTGGTGAAGCTGAACTAGCAAAGCAATGAGATATTAAACTGTTGAAGCAAAAAGATGAAGTTGGCAGGAGCAACAGGAAAACTGGTGAAGCTGAACTAGCAAAGCAATGAGATAATAAACTGTTGAAGCAAAAGGATGAAGTTGGAGGGAGCAACAGGATAAACTGGTGAAGCTGAACTAGCAAAGCAATGAGATAATAAACTATTGAAGCAAAAGGATGAAGTTGGGAGGAGCAACAGGATTAACTGGTGAAGCTGCAAAGCAATGAGATAATAAACTGTTGAAGCAAAGGGATGAAGTTGGGGGGAGCAACAGGATAAACTGGTAAAGCTGAACTAGCAAAGCAATGAGATAATGAACTGTTGAAGCAAAAGGTTGAAGTTGGAGGGAGCAACGAGATAAACTGATGAAGCTGAACTAGCAAAGCAATGAAATAATAAACTGTTGAAGCAAAAGGTTGAAGTTGGAGGGAGCAACGGGATAAACTGTTAAAGCTGAACTAGCAAAGCAATGAGATAATAAACTGTTGAAGCAAAAGGATGAAGTTGGGGGGAGCAACAGGATAAACTGGTAAAGCTGAACTAGCAAAGCAATGAGATAATGAACTGTTGAAGCAAAAGGTTGAAGTTGGAGGGAGCAACGAGATAAACTGATGAAGCTGAACTAGCAAAGCAATGAAATAATAAACTGTTGAAGCAAAAGGATGAAATTGGAGGGAGCAACGGGATAAACTGGTGAAGCTGAACTAGCAAAGCAATGAGATAATAAACTGTTGAAGCAAAAGGATGAAGTTGAAGGGAGCAATGGGATAAACTGGTGAAGCTGAACTAGCAAAGCAATAAGATAATGAACTGTTGAAGCAAAAGGATGAAGTTGGGGGGAGCAACGGGATAAACTGATGAAGCTGAACTAGCAAAGCAATAAGATAATGAACTGTTGAAGCAAAAGGATGAAGTTGGGGGGAGCAACAGGATAAACTGGTGAAGCTGAACTAGCAAAGCAATGAGGTAAAATGGTGAAGCAAAAGGATGATGTTTGGGGAAACAACAGGATAAAGTAGTGAAGCAAAACTGTGCCAAAGCCACGAGATAAATTGGTGAAGCAAATGAGAAAATTGGAGAAGCAATCAGATAAAACAGGGTTGAAGCTGGTGAAGTAATGAGGTAAAGCTGGTGAAGTAAAACTAACAAAGCAACGAGATAAAGTTGGTGAAGCAAAAGGATGAGACGGTGGAACTGAAGAAACAATCAGGCAGAATTGGAAAATGAATGAGACAAAGTGATGGTGTGAGATAAAATTGGCAAGACAAAAATCAGAGCTATATAGTGGAATAAAACTGGAAAAATAACCAACCATTTTATTATACAAAGTAATACCAGGTGAAACTGGTAGAGTAATTACAAACAAGTGTCATAGGTTGAAAGTTGTAAAGCAATGAGGCAAAGAAGTAATGCTTCAAGTCCAAGAAAACGGGTAAACACATTTTTAAAAGACAGAAAAAAAGGGATAGAACTACATGGTGCAGTAGAAAGGGAGAGCATAAAGCAGAAATGGCTGTCTGGGCATCACGACTGCGTGGCTGTCACCCTGTAGCTGTCACCTGTGCTTATTTAAGCTGCTTGGCCGTGCGCTTGCCGCTTGGCTGTGCGCTTGTTTGAAGCACTCTCAGATGCACAGGCACAGAGGTGCCTTGGTCGGCTTGAGTTTCGCCACACCTGGGTCCCGCTTAACACAGTGAATAACACACTGCTCTGTCACTGGGCCAGCTCCATCTTTGTCTGTCTGTCAGCCTCTCTATTGTCTTCTCCTCTTTCTGATCTGAGTGATTCTGCAGCTGAGTGGCATTTCATGTGGTCTTCATGGATGTCTGATGGCTTTGCATGGCCCTCTCACCTACTCTCACTATCTCTGATTCAGACGCTACAGAATTCCATCCCATCTGGTCACTCCTTGGAAAGTCTTTGCTGAGTATGACACATGTCCACCCTCACTTTTAAAGTCCTTGCTTTAAAAGCTAACATATAGGACCTACAGACCTGCACGATGACCCACCGGAAGTGCTATGCTGACAAGGTCATTGACCCCAGTTCGTGTCTTCACTAAACTTTTCCTTTTCCAGCAAATGTACACAGAGTAGACCTATGCAGGTCTCTCGCATTTATAATTTTTAGTTAGTAAATGCAGGTCACTATAGTAAGTCTCGTAAAAGTCATAGGTCACGCACTCCCCTGCATGTATTGAGACCATCGGCCCATCCTGCAGTGTCACTCCCTGATCCAGTGCTCTCATCTATCCCCATCTGATGACATTTGGCCTACAACCTCATCTCTAACTCTGGCAGTGCACGTTCATCTAAAGTTCGCAACTGCAGGTAAACAGAGCAAGGCCGAAGTGAAACTCGAAACTCGATCAATTTTATTATTACTCGCAACTCGCATTCATTTACAGAGTGTGGCGGGTGTAGCATGCCAAGCAGACATATCGTGTTCAGACTTATATGTAGCGAGGAGAAGGAGATTCATGGCTTGGCTCCTGCAGAATGGCACCGAGATCCCAGCATGCATGGCAGCTAATGGCACATAGAATGGCATGTAGAGATGTAGAGATGTAGAGAAGTTGAGGACGAAACCCGAAGGTTGTTGTCCTATCAGTTTATTGGGTTAGAGATGAATGGATCTCTCTCTCTGATGGCCTCTTCTTCCTTGTCTTCTACGTCCTCCTTGGGTGTTTCCTTTGGGGGTAAATTGTATCCGCTCCACATGTATCGATCTTCAATTCACCATCCGATTTTATTTATTATTTTTTAGGCTTCAGGGTCTATATTGACCACTGAAGATAATAGATGCCCAGTGCAGGGTCCAAGAGACCACACGCATCCAAACATACTATTCCCCATCCATACATAATAGGGCTGATAGGGTCCGTAGAGACCACTATTTTAATACATGGTCGTAATTGACCACTGAAGCAGTATAGTGTGAACTTTCCCAAACCACCATAAAAACCCAATTCAAGCATTTGTACATAACTGCTAAACTGTGCATTAATGCAAATATATCCATCTAGTGTCTACTCGCAAAACCTCCTTAAGCAATGCAACAAATAAATAAATCTGGGTCTTTATTGACCACATGATTCATGCAATTGCTTCCAGGCCAGTTTGTTGCCAAGTATCGACCAGTGGACATCAAGTGTTGTCAATACTAACACCGAAAATAAATGCAGAACAGTGCACAGTACATTTGTGTCGGAAAAGGTCACTACTTCCAAGGCAGTGCTCGTTCTGGGTCTTATTGACCACCAAACTGAGCTGGCTGCTCTGTGGCAAGTTTGTCATCAATTCTCAAACACATGGGTAAATCAGGAGTATAATTTATAAACAGTGCTGAATCGTGCAATGTGGTAAAAGCAACTAAGCAGCTCAAAATAGAATGTTAAAATAAAGTAAACAACTATTTTTTGCATTTGGTTATATTATTGTTTTACTTTTTCTTTTCTTTTTAAGTTTTTGTTTTTTGTGCAGGGCTTCAATAATTGGGTCTTTATCGACCACAACTACTTGGCTACCTGCCTCAGTAAAAACGCATGATTAATATCAATTCAATATTACAGTGTTTTTATTGTTACTATTTTTATTAATTTTTTATTAATGTTATTATTATTATATATATATATATATATATATCTTGGTTTAGAAGGATGCTAAGTGCATAGGTGCATATGACAACTCAACTCTAGAACAATTTGAAAGCAACAAACAAAAACAAAGAGACCAGGTGGTTTACTTAGTCACGGTTCAAGTTTATTTTGTTAAGCGCTATGGTATTGTTTAGAGATTTCACTATTTGTCTAGCCAGCTTGGCGGTAGGGTGGCAACCGTCATACAATAAATTATATTTCATAGCCACTTGTCGTCTGTTTCCCCGGTTATGCTCAAGGCATTTGTGAATCAGTGGCGTTTTCAGGTTATATTTCCTATTAGCATTTAAAATCTCAGAGTTCACTTGGAGCAGCATTTCTTCAAGGTCTATCTGCATCACGTCGTACATCTCTGCCTTCGTCAGGATGGTAGTTTTTTCCCTATTTAGGCGGAAAACGTTCCAGTCCGCCAAGGACATTGGATAGATTGTAGCTATCACCGGGACAGCACCCTGTCTAGTAATGAATCTTTGAAGATCGTCGATTGCGCTCACAGTGCATTCTACAATCTCCCTTTGTTGCTCTTTTGGCATAACAATCACTTCGTCAATAACTCCTCCTTCATATTCTCGATAGATCCGGTGCGTTAAATCGCATATACCTGCGGACACATAGACCACCGGCGGTTCGTCAGCAACCTCTGTTAGTTGGGCCAACTCTCCATCTACCACCTCGTAAAGATCATACAGTTTGGCTCCTGAAAGGGACCATATTTTAGCAAATTGTGAGCCAAATGGGCTTAACTTCCTGACCCTGCTGTCACCCAACAAGTAACTAGGTGCATTCATTTTACCACAGCTGCCAAGTCAAAAGCTAATTCTGGAAAGAGACAAGAATTAAGACTATGAAGACTTTAATTTCAAGATCAAGTACCATAACGCTATGTAAGGTATCTCTCCGGGTGGTTACTCCACTCTTTTAAAAGGGAACTTTTGAACGCATTTAGCGTTTTACAAGACACTGTGTCTGCCTTCAGACTATTCCAGTCGTTTACCACTCTATGCGTAAATGAGTGTAATCTGCAATTTGTTAAGGCCCGAGGTTTTGCAATTTTGTAAATGTGACCCCTTGTTGTAGGATTTAGCTGAGGGGAGAAAAAGCTGTTTTTGTCCAAGTTATCGATATTGTTGAATATTCTAAAAACCTGCAGCATGTCATTTCTCCTTCTTCTAAATTGTAGGGAGTCTAGCTTTAATTTTTTCAGTCTATTAGGGTATGTCAAGTCTTTAATTTCTTTAACAAGTTTTGTCGCTCTCCTTTGTACTCTCTCTATACTGTCTATGTCTTTTTTTAGGTAAGGCTTCCAAATGGCTACCGCGTATTCAAGCAACGGTCTAACTAATGTTTTATATAATGGGACTAGTGATTTGGCTGTTAATTTAGAAAAAGTATTCCTTATTATACCCAGTCTACTATTGGCTTTAGCTATGATTTGATTTATATGGGTAGTAAACTTGAGTTGGTTGTCAAAAGTAATTCCAAGATCTTTTTCAGTCACGTCAACATTTAGTCCCCGATTATTCATATCGTACAAGTAGTGTGGGTTACAGTTACCATAGTGGATCACTTTACATTTCTCAATGTTAAATGGAAGCTGCCATTTTTGGGACCACTCTAACAGTTTTCTAAGGTCAGATTCCAATTCATCTCCATCGACCAGAGACTCAATGGCTCTAAATATTTTTGTGTCATCAGCAAAGATTTTGACGCTGGCTGAGATGACGTCTGGTAGGTCGTTAATGAATATGATGAACAGTATAGGCCCTAACACACTGCCCTGTGGGATGCCAGACTCTACCTTGAGTGCGTGTGATTTTTCCTTGTTTATACTAACTAACTGTTGCCTGTTGTTTAAAAAGTCTTCTATCCATTTCAGTATCTTTCCTTCTATACCATATGACCCAAGTTTTCCTAATAACCTTTGATGGGGCACCTTATCGAACGCTTTAGCGAAATCTAAATAGATACAGTCGAAGGGTAGGCCTTTGTCCAACATCTCTGTCCAAATTTCCATTATCTCTAAAAGCTGAGTGGTGCAGGACCGGCCTGCCCTAAAACCATGCTGATTTTGAGAGATTAACTTGTTGGATTCCAAATAAGCGACTAGCTGGTTCCTAATTACTCTCTCCATTAGCTTCCCACAGACCGAAGTCAGGCTCACAGGTCTGTAGTTGTTAAAGAGACATTTTTTGCCCTTTTTGTGAATTGGCCTGATGTGGGCTAGCTTCCATATTTTGGGCAGAGTGCCCTTATCTAGGCTGAGTTGGAAGATCTTATAAAGAGGGTATGCAATGTTCTCTCTTACTTCATAGATTACTCTTGAATGGATATTATCGGGCCCCGCTGATTTTGAGCTGTCTACTTTCCTCAGCTCCTTAGCTACTACTTCTTGGTCTATTTTAATATTGCTGAGTTTTAGTGGGCCTGCTTTGTCAGGGAGGATGGGTATAGGTGGCAGGGATTCTGTCGTAAACACCTCACTAAAATACTTATTAAATTGGTTGGCTTTGTCTATGTCATTGTCATAGGATACTCCCTCTGTATCATACATTATAGGGAAGTCACGATTGGTTTTCCTTTTCAAATTAACATAATTCCAAAACACTTTTGGATTCAGGTTAATTACACTCGCCAAGTTCTGCTCATACTCTATTTTTCTCTGCTTAATTAAGCGATTTGTAGCATTACGGACCCGGGTAAAGGTGGCCCATTGATCTTCCGTTTTATTCTGCTTGTACTTTTTCCAGGCTTTATTTTTCTCTCTAAGGGCTACTTTTACTTCCTGATTTACCCAAGGCTGACCCTTATTTGCCTTTTTTATTCCCCTTTGGGGTATGAATTTATTTATTAATCTTGATAGGGTTTCATGAAAGTTTTGCCATGAGATTTCAACATGTGTTTGGTCGAGTACATTGTCCCAGTCACATTTCATGAGTTCATTATTGAAACTCGCCCAGTCGGCTTTAGCAAAGCTAAGTGCGTTACCTCTACTAGAGGAATTTAGCAGATGAGGCATTTCAAAAGTAAAAGTTATACAGTTATGGTCCCCTCTCAGCCCCAGCGGAGCCTGCACTTGCAGGTTGTCTAGTCTTTCAGGGGAATTTGTCAGCACCCAGTCTAAGGTATTTGCTGTTTGCCCTACTCTATGTCTTGTGGGTTCAAATACCATTTGTTCTAGAAAGCAGTCGTTGATCTTATTGAACATCAGAGTGGCTGGATGGGTTGGTCCTGATGTCGTTGTCATATGGGTCCAGTCTACCTCCTTATAATTGAAGTCACCCATGATTAATATGTCAGTGTTATATTTGTCTGGTAGTTTGTCGAACAGGCCGAGTAGGTTAATGTTGTTTAGACTGTCGCTGTTTGGGCTTCTGTAAATGGCTCCGACTAGTAATTTAGTGTGAGTATCGAGCTCAACCTTAACCCATATCTGGTCATGAAAGGTACTGTCCATGCTATGCAGTTCAGATTTAAATCGGTCATGGATATACACTGACACTCCTCTGCCAGTCTGACAGTCGTAGTTTACATAATCAGTTAGAGGGAAGTCACAGATCAGGTCAAGGGTGCGTCTGGTCTTAGGCAGTGTTTCTGTAATGCAAATGATATCAAGATTCTCACTGCTAGCTTTGGCTTGAAGCTCGTGGATCTTGTTACTGAGGGAATCCGCATTTGCATAAAGAACTTTAAGTAGTTTGCTCATTGGTCAGTTCAGGACCCCTCTGTTCACTTTCAGCTGGGGGCATCTGGAATTTTTTCGGGAATTCCCTGAGGACATAGTCCCCTGGGCTGCCTCTTACTCTGAATACAGAGTATGTGGAGTTTTTTGTTTTGAAATAAGCCTCGTTTAGCTTGGCTTTCAGTTCCACCCTCTGCGTTTCACTCAGGTCTTGTCTTATACTCAATTGTTTTAGTCTCATCTCCGCGTCTCTCAGTCTGGACAAGCTTTTAAGGACTCTATCTCTGTCTGTCTTTGATGAAAACCTGACCTTTATTGGTCTGTGCTTCCCGTTTTTTTCCCTGTCTTCCACATATTTGCCCAGTCTGTCAGTGCTAACAATCTGGATATCTTCACACTTAATCTGGTACAAGAGGTCAGTCAGCAGTTGTACATCGTCTTGTCTTCTCTCCTCACTGGTCTCTTTCAGGCTCTCAGGGGCACGGTACACAACAATGCCTTTGGACCTGGTTTCCATTTCTTTGTCAAGCTCAGATACTTGCATAATCGCCTTTTTTACATTATCGACCGTCACTGCCTCATTTGAAGCTGGTGTGGATTTCACCATGTCAGCCCATTTCCTACTGGCCTCTACTGGCACCTCAGCTTGAATTTTGGTTATTTTTTGGGTGAGATTACTCTCAACTGTTTTGAGGGAGTCCTCAATTTGACTGTTTAAGGTTTGGCAGGTCTTCTCAAGCTGGCTTTGCAGGGACATGATCTGCTGGGATGCTTCATTAATTTTTTTGATATTTTTACCGAGGGATTTGTATTTATGGCTAATGAGGTTCAGGCCCTTGGTAGGGTCTGGCAAGTATTTCTCAGTGCATGGGTCACACAACCAGCAGACGTTTCTATTGGCACCCAGAGCTTTATGAAATCTTTTTGACATTTTGATACAAGCTGTGTCATAATTTGCATTACACATGGAACAGCTTATCCATCGTTGATCTGCCTTGTCATCATATTTTAAATTGCATTTTTTGCACCTCCATGGTTGTTCTACTAGTACGTCAGTATCACTGTCATAGTCTGTGCTGTCACAGTCACTGTCATCTCCGTCGCCATTTTGGCCATTTTGAATGGCGTCCCCGTTGCTAGGGTCGTTTTCTGACATTTTTTAGCGGTATGGTGGCCGCTAATAGTCCTCCAACAAGGTCAGTATATCCTGGAGACGATGATCCAACAATTTTGTGAAAAAATACTCACGATCTGACAGTAAATTTCATGAAAAATACTCAATATATGGAGAGCTCAATTTGCGTGCGTTGTGCTTGGTCGGAACCGGAAGTCCTTCTCCTATAGCTTGGGAATGGCGGATGGAATGGCAGAAGTAGGCTGCTAGTGGGAGATCGCTTGACTCGTTTTGTTTGGTGGATTAATCGGAGGCGATCGACAGAAAGGTTGATTGATAATTTTATAGGGGGTTATTTGGCGGGGGCTGGCAATGACGGGGCGGCCACCTTGGGTGGTTCGTGGGACTTAATGGAACTCTCGCGTTTTAGCGTGTTTCACTTCCGGAGCAGCAAAGCGGTCCCAGCCAGCACAAAAGACAACTCTTGAATTATGACTCTTTTGCAACTGCACTTATTTTCAAACACAACTCTCAGCATTTTTCCTGGCAGGCAGCTCATTGGATGGGCAAGCCGGGGAGCCAGGGAGGCCAGGGAGGATTGAGGGCGACGTGTGAGGCGGACTGGCCAAGTGCCTCTCGCTCAGCCCCCGTCTCTGCCACTTTGCAGGCCCCGTGCCCCGCGGCCCAGGAAGCCCAAGCACTCCACCCTCCCCCAACCCCCTCCCCTACCCCCTCATCCACCGCCTTGCTACTGCTTCATGAATTATGCAGAAATTGCGGAAAATAAGAGAAACCGACTCGGTGCATGGTCACAGCTTTGCGACACGAAAGCAGTTTGATCAATGGCGCCAGGCACACCACTGGCCTTTTAGCCTTCATCTGCCCTCCCAGTGCCCCTTCCATGGGCCTTCCTCATCTCCCTGTCCAGTGCAATGTCCCCTGTGCATGGCCCATGAGCTGTAATCAGCGTCATGGCAAACCATCACACAAGGCCATTGACAAAACAGCGGATCAGTCGTGACGTGTCCTGACAGAGGAGTATCCTGATGCAGCCGCCGTCCAGC
The DNA here is from genome assembly GCA_026936325.1 of Platynereis dumerilii. Lineage (NCBI taxonomy): Eukaryota > Metazoa > Annelida > Polychaeta > Phyllodocida > Nereididae > Platynereis > Platynereis dumerilii. The sequence goes on from JAPTHN010000001.1 coordinate 161,925,551, forward strand.
CCTGCAGGCCCCGTCCAATTGTGTGGTAATCACTGGTGCCTTAGGTGACCATTTGATCCTTGTTAATAAACCTATTTTCTGTGTTTGTGTCATTACTACTCTGCTTGATGTTTGATTCGCTCTGTTTGCCTCTGATATGAAAAGAATGGTATCACTGGAGGCGGTGGCAGAAACAACTCCATCCCATTTTCATCCCATTTCATCGTATTCCTTTGCAAGCATCCAGTCAAGAAACACGAGTCCCAACCCACATGCCATACACTGAAAAACTCTCACAATATTTCAAAAAGAGAATAATGAATGGAGGGAGACCACCCTGGTCCAGGTGTAAGATACACACACTGGGCTAAGGTCTAATTGGCAGAAAATTGTGATTTGTAGTTGTGACCCCTGTCAGGGGGAAGCAGTAATGAGAAGGGTGGTGTTCACAGCATGTCCCAGCAGGGGCCCATTGATTCTCTTACATTTGGTGTCTTCCTCCGCCCCTCCAAATAGACCCAAATACCTTTCATTAATTGGCCGATTTGAACATATCATTGGTTGACAAAAGGAAAAGCTGGTTGCCTTTGTTATGCCTCTTATACCCATTGACTTAATTATTTCACCTGACTCCTTTGTAGTTGAAATCATTTCAAATCAGGTATCAATAAATTAGTTTGGCTGGTTTGAAAAATACTTTTGAATTTGCAGTGTTCTATCTGCCCTCTCTTGGATTCTCTTTCTCATAGAGTGGCAAGGACCAGTGCATATACTTAGCAGGACCTCAATTGCTTGTCACCCCACTGCTGATAAGGAGGTGATTTGTCCAGCCAAGAGGCTGGCTGTCACGGTGACAAGATACACAGCATTGCCCACTAGTGTCACACTACTGTCACACCATACAAGAGTGCTCTGTCTTTGCTGGTCAATGGTCACCAATGACATTGTCTATCTTCTGCCATAAATTCCCCGATTGTCCTTCTGTCCAATTATTGTCTCCCTCCCTCTTCCTCTGGTCATCCATCAAGCGATGCTGCTGATTCCTATCTTGTTGTCATAGCATCAGCATTCTCTTATCACCCCCATCACTATTGTTTACATTCAACAAACACCCCAATGTAGTGGCATATCGCCCCAATAACAGTGCTCTTATCTCCACTGTTTAATTGCTACTTCTTGGCTACTGTATAAGGAATATCATATACATACATACAGACTGACTCCCTACTGGACACATTGTTATTCATATATATTTCTATTTGCTTTGTTCATGATATCTCACAATAATAATCTTCGGTAAAATATGAAAATAATTTCTATCAATTCTCCATGTTTTGATGATTGCATGTGATATCATGGACATTACGTAACTGCAACATGTAATTTAATAATTTTGAAATTGCCCTCATTGAATTTACTTTGACCAGACATGGTAATCAAAGAACAACTATAACTATACAATTAGGTTTGCAATATTTATGCTAATTTGATAAATGTTCAATAGAGATACATATATCAATTCTTCATGAGTTATAAGCCATAGATTGTATAGAAAAATATAGATGTTTTAATTTATTCTTCACAGTTTATTTTTGAAAGCATAAATTATAATTTATGTATAGCTAAATTTGTGAGTGAAAAAAAAATTGAAAACCGGGAAATAGACAAGGTCCACGCCCATGTATTATTTTTCACTGCATTGTCAAATCTGTCATGTATTGTATAAGTCATGTTTGCTTTCGAAATTCCCCAAATCATTTTTGCATTCCTCATTTAGCATTGTAGCTCACTCTTGGGTCAGTTACGTGGCCACACAACAATGTGAGATGATTGAGGTCGTGTGAATTTTTCGTTTTCACTCTCGAAACAATCTTGCAGTTGTCTGAATTTTGGCAAAGACACAAGAGTGGCCCCGAGGATAAGCCACTTGCAGTTCGATGTACAAGTCAGGTGTTACAGCCCCCAAATGACTTGCTATCCCCTGCAGTTTCCCAATTACACATTGTAGGAATACACCCAAAGGTGATACTTCTTTCTGGCCATTTACGTGCATTTTGCATTTTCGTGTATGACACAGCTTGTTGTATTGGAGCAGTTGAGCTGTTGAGATTAGGATTTATGGCAAAATCGGGAGCACGATCTCCTCAATTGTAAGATATCACTTAGTTTAGGAGTTTAAATTTTCAACCAAAAATTACCATTTTCAAGGAAGGTACATTCTCGAAAAGAACAACAATGTCAAGTTCTTCCGCCAGCTTGTGATATACATGCAAGCTTCAGAGATTGACGAAAGGTTCCAAAAGTGATCAAATTTCGAAACCTAAATTGTGTACATGCATATTTTACTTGTTTGCCAAGAAGTGACACATTGATTTCACCGTCCAACCGAAATTACGAAACCAAATCGAACACTTCAGCCAACTTTAATCTAATTGGCTGCAGTCAATTCATGAATCACAAATTTCAAATTTCAAAATGGAGACAGATTACGAAATAAATCATGGGTCATATATGTCAGAAATAAAGTAGAAGAAAGTAGAAGAAAGTGAGCTGTATAGTTTTGCAAAGAAGCGCATGGCCTGCATTGAGCTTGGCCATTTTGCCTGCAGTGATTTTCCACAAGATGTATGGGTCCTTTGAAGTTCTCTCATCACAGCTGTCCACAAATGAAGAGCTCCAGTCACCACTACTATACTTCATTCACATACATGATAGATGTCACTCCATATCCTTAAAATGCCATTCTGGACTTCTTGCACTGAGGCAAAGAGTAACTTGAAGTTTCCATTCCATATGAAAGGAATGCATGCAAATCAGTGTATTATTTTATGGAAAAGGTTAATTTTGTAGCCACTGAAGTGTGAATTTGTTATTGTATTGGTGTGCTAATTATGTGCCTGTCAAGATTATATTATGAGAAAAAAAACACATGACACAGCTAAGAAAAGAAATAATAAATAATGAAGTTATATTGTCTTTACAAAGTGTTTTATGACTTAAATTGCCCACCAAAAGTTGCCAACAATAATCGAAAGGTCAGAAAGTGGTCAGTGGACTCCTCTGAAAAAAAAAATCACACCATCAGCAAAAAACGCCTAGAGGCGCCCCTTTGATTTCTGCCAATATTTGCTGACAAAATAACACATCCATTTCTGGAGGAGCAGAGGCAGAAGCAGGCATTCCACAAACTCATCTATAAGACTCTATCATCTCTATCATATATATTTATGCACCATGCCTCATTTATTTCTAATCAGCCCTCCTTTTGCTTTTCTGCAGAGTTCATTCATTCGAAAATGTAATTAGATAATTGCCTACGTGTCATATCACAGAATGAATATTTTTCACCAATGCACGAACTTCATTGACGTTCGAATGAAGTCGATGTCCTGATCTTTAGAAAGTTAATTTGTTCATTTACTCACGAATAATATGTAATTTTTTTTACTTTCAAAATTGAATTTCCTCAACAATTTTGAACAATGAATATGTGCACAGTATAGGACTTGAAAATGTATTTACTTATTTAGCAAGTGGACTCCACTTTCAATTGAAGTTCACGACACAAAAATAGCAGCTTTTAATGATCACGGTGTATATAGAAGTCAGTTGCACATAACTGCATTTATTTGCTGAAAGTTATTTTCTTGGCTTGCAAAAATTCTGAGAGGAAATTATGCAATTGTAGCCCATGGCATTGACATATATGTTCATCAATAAATGCTTTTCCTGTTACAGCCAAATAAATCTATTAAATTAATGTAGTCGACCTCCAATCTCAATACAGAACTGTTATGATTGGAACCACCATAAGTGTACAAAAATTGGAATGTTATATAATTATTGCACTGCTCTTCGCCCGTGCATATTCATAATACTGCAAAAGGAAACTAATGGAGACGCTCTCATAAAGAGTTGAAAGGCTTAATTCATAAAAGGAACATACATTTAATACTTAGGCCAAATTAGTTTTAAATTATAGTTACCTTATTTTTCTGGATTTCTAATTTATTTAAGATTCAAAATGCATAATTAGCACTTAAGCAACTTTTTTTTAAGTGCATGGACCAAGTATATACATACATATAGAATTAGAAAAATCGATATTGTCTTAATTTTATACTGATTCTTGAATCAAATTTTGAAATTGTGATAGATATGGTTGCAAACAGTGGAGCTTTCGGGTATAGCATGTCCCATGAATGGCCATGAAGTGCATGTTCTGCTGCAAGGGTAACTGGCTATCCTCTAATTGGATCAGTTTGTCTTGTCTTGGGGACTTTTGCCTCAGTCCATCAACCATGGCTGGCTCTGCTGAGGGTCTGTGGCATGCAGGAGAAGTAAAGAGAGAAGCAGAAAAAAAGGCAGAGAAGAGAAAGGCCAGCCTCAACCATCTGGCCTCATTCTCGCATTATCTCGCCCTAAAAAGGTGACCGCGAGAAGTGATTGATCAATTGCATCATGGTTGCGTGATGGGGCTGAGCAGTCAGAGAATGAGGTGAATGAAGTCACCAGATGAAGGCGGAAGATGAAGTCCTTGGTTCCCGCAGTTGGCCTTTTCTATCACCCCCCCCCCCCATACTTCCCTTCCCCTTTTCCAATTTCCATGCAGTTCGCATGCTGCAGCCTCCCTCCGCCATCCATCTCCTCTGATCTCCATCACATGTGCATGATCCGCATTACGCAATATTCTCCCTTTGCCAATTATCTGCGGCGGAGAGTGATTGGATCAAGCCATGGCAAACTGCCTTCCCTTCCGCCTCGGCCCTTTCCTCCATTTCCGACCTGTCAAATTGGCCACAACTCTTTGCTTTGAGGTCGGCGAGTAACTTGCGAGGCCTTTCTTTCTCACTAATTCATGCCTGCCTCTGTCTGATCATTAAATCAATAGACACTTGCTTCACAATTGCGCTAAGTCACACACCTACTGTGTATCTAGTGGTATCTGCTGTGTGGTTTATTTCTGGCGCTTGTTTATTTTCTGCTAAGCCAGCAGTGTATTTATTTGCGGATGACCCTTAGAGTTATGCGGTCTTCCAATCCCAGCCTCACTTTTATCAGCCAAGTGGCCATAACATGAGAGAGAAGCCACAGAGCAGTATATTATTCCTGGAAATTGTGCAGAGATAAATGGAGTGGCAGAGATGAAGTGTTGGTCCGATTTGCTTGTTGTAATTACAGAAACTGCTCGGTGACCGGGGGCCGGGGGGCCTGGGGCAGAGGCCTGCAGAAGTCCTGCCGCAGGATCTGCGCTGGACCTTTGAAGTGCAGCTCTGGCCTGGGGACACAACGCTCAGGTTTTGATCTAGTCAGTTTGATGTCACTTTTATACTGGGCCAGCAAGCCTCCACCATGTGTGTTCAGTCTCTTGTTACTGTTTGTCGATGGGCCTTGGACTGCCGACTATTTCTGCCGTCTGATGTATTGGGAGATTTCTTGAAAGGTTGCCCGATCGAGCTAGCTGGTGATCTCACAAATTATGAAAAGTCAATGAAAAACCTCTCTGCGTCTTTTGTTCTCAATTCAGACGAAACGCAGAACAGCCATCGAGGTCGGGCGCCGTATTTTATGCATTTTGACAAGTGAAATTTGGCGAACGCCATCCTGATTGGGTGACATTCAACCAGAGTGTGCATGGCTTTGTCTTAGGAATGCATAGCCTGGGGAAATGAAAAAGAGGATAAAATATTGACAAGTCATCAAAGATTAACGCTCAAGCTGATCCTTTCACTATAAACTCACGTTTTTGTGAATGTTGGTTATAGTTAGGCCCTTGGCGATTTCTCCAGGCCATACTTAGAGGACGCGGTGCACAAAACAGGCGCTTATCTCCCGCACTCAGCCTTCCACTGCTCATCAATATGTAATTTCTCATTCTCTCATATATTGTCATTTCCTTGATGTTCATATCGCATCTTTTTTATGCAACTGTTGAAGAAGTTTTGGCGTCAACTTGAATTGATGAATGAAAGAAAGATGCATAAATTTCGGTGCAGTAATGCTTTGTAAGTAGTGCGTTTTTATGATGGGAAATCTTATGATATTGAAGTTGATAGGGTGATGAATGCAGTTTAATGTGTGTTTTGAATTGTGACCAGCAGTGCCTCCTGCCCCACCTCCCATTCACATAATATGATGACCGATAAGCTGTGTTTGTCTGATGTGTGTTTCCTGTGATGCAAATATGCTTCGGACAATGGGGGTAATTTGTGACAACTGCCATCAAAACGAGTCGTTAGTTTGATGGTTAAAGAGGAGGAGGCAGATAAGACAGAGGGTGCTGGGAGGCGAATATCTTCCCACGGACAGAGCTGAGTGACCACCAATGACCACAAGAAGACAAGAAGATGACCACCAGATGACCAGGAGATGACCGCTGCCATAATGGCCCCCCTCTGTGCTAAAGACGCCTCAATTGTTTAAAAGACACAAGTTGTCTTGTTCTCTTTTTTGCAACCCCCTTTTCTTGGCTGTGATGGATACCTTCCGCAAAACTAATGAAGTTGCAAGTCCATAGTCGGTCTTTTGTGCACCCCCAGCGCAACCTGTGATTAGGGCCACGGCAAGGGTGGCCAGGTAGCCGTCGTTCCATGGCTTGCAATCCGCCTTTCACCTGGACTCCGTTTCCGCTGACTTGAAGTCTTGTTAGAGTTGGACTGATAAGAAAGATTTATTTGCAGTTGGAGCAGAGAGGGGAACTTGGCTGTGTCGTTCCCCGGCGCTCTTGGTACGCGCCCAGATTGATGAGCCTCCGCCCTAGGCCAATGCAGGGCCGGCTGTCCTCTTCTCAGCTCTTATCGTTCTTCTGGGAACTGGTTGCTCTCTGGCTCAGCCAACCACTTGCAAAACTTGTGTGCACTTCCAGCCTTCCACTTCGTCAAATTTACCAATAACAACTCTTGTCTTTATATAGGAATGAGTTCAAACCGCTCACTTTTCTAACTCGATAGCCCTATACCCAGTGTGCCGTTTGTTTGAAAAGGTCACTCCGAAGTGAGGCACTGGTTGGTGACATTGATAAGCCTTATCTTAACTCGTTTGTTTTACCTGCCAATTGACGTGAGCTAGAATTGACCCGAGCACACGGCATGTCGCCATTATCCTGTAAGGGAGAGGCTGCGCTCATGGGCCCAAGGGCCAGTCCTGGTGTTTGGGGGCATGAGGCACAAGGGTGGACGCGAGTCCTGTGGCCTTCTTCATTTCACCCAGGCCAAATATCTTAGCACTGAAGGAGTTTTTATTGCAGTCATTGCACCCGAATTACATCGGGTTACGGGGGCAATCGTCACCCGAGAGGACTGGCAGGATGGCCTTCAGTCAAGTTGCAGTCACCGGGTTGCTGTCAGTGGGTTTCAGTCAGTCGGTCTTGTTGGTGTTTTTGGGCGAAGCATTTCAAGTCGTCCCTGTGTCGCCAAACTAGTTCTTTGCAGCGAAGAGATCAAGGAATTCAAGAGACGGGAAAGAAATAGTTGAGAGGGAGGGAGATGATGGCGTGACAGGGAGAGGAGGCCTTGGTCCCTTGGTCCGACTGACCCGGTGTTTGTTACACGGAAGAAGACCACTTCCTTTCTCTGCGGCCTCATTAAGAAAAGGAAGCAACTTGAAGCAAACCATTGAAGCCAGCAGCATCGCCAACCACCACTAAACCAACGCAGGCCATTGATCGCACTTTGTAAACTTGCACAACCCACAAAGTCCTTTGTCTTCCTTTTGTCACGGAGACTTCCACGCTATTGTTGTTTGATGTCACGTGACGTGGCCGGCCATTGTGACCTCATTTGCTTACTTTTGAAGAGGTCGTTAGCACCTGATTGATGGTCGTCCACTCTGATGACCATCTCTTTCCTCTCACTCTCCCTTTCTCTCTCTCTTTCTCTCTCTCTCTCTTTCTCTCTCTCTCACTCTCTCTTTCTTCACCTGTGTCCTTTGTCAGCCCGCATGTCCCTGCAACGGTCATTCAGCCATTTGCTCATTTGCATTTCTAAGGCGTTTGCTTTGCTGGTCATTTCTGAGGCCATGCAAGGTGTGGTCATCCGCTGCACATCTCCCACCTTAAATAAGTCCTTAATGCCTTTCTGAACAGGTGTTTAATGCACTCGATTTATCGATAAAGCAACCAAAGCAAACATTAGCTTTGTAGAACAAGTCATTTACAAATGAAAGACTCCCACTTCTGTGTAGTTCATTGTAAAATGTTCATTGCCCAATTGATTGAATATTTATGATTTCCTATCAGTGCACTTATAGGAAGTCCATCTTGATGTTCAGATTTGTTTTGGATGACCTTCAAAGTGGAGGAAGTCAATGTTACGAATAAGATATAACATAATTCATGCAGTGCATTTGTAATTTGGATGTTCATGAGATAAGTTGTATTTGAAGCACTTGAATGAATCTCAAAGATATTGGCTGTTGCCTATACAATGAGGTTATATCGATTTCTTCTTTCTTCTTTTTTTTTTAAACGCAAAACAACGTGCATTTTCTTTTTCTTATAGAACCCAAGGGAATACTTATTATGTAGGCCTACATGTGCTTATTCTTTCTCCAATCTCCACTATATATACAGCATCCCTTGAGCAAAGATCTAAAACAAATGAGGAGATTTGCAGAGATTTTACAGAAGAAAGAAAGTATTGGGGATTCCAAGAACTGGAACATGTTTGCTCATGTCTTCCTGGCAGGTTTCTGCAGGACACCGTGCACCTGACCTGTGAGGATCTGCACAGGAATCATCCGCAGGAATCATCCACAGGAATCATCCCGAGGCCGCATCACCTCACAGCATCATCACAGCAGCCAGCATCACAGCAATTGCATCACCCAAGGTGCATTACCCAAGGCCCAGAGAGATGTTCAAAGTCGCCATACATCACTGACAACATCACTGACAACGGTGAGCAATGTCTTGTTCCATTGACGCTGATGCTGCTTAATGGATTGTTGGTGGGAGACGAAGCAGCATCCTTTAATGTCCTGCCTCCCAGCGTCCCAAATACCTCTGTATTAAGAGAGGGAAAAAGTAAATGGAAAGGTTTGCGATTCATCATGTTACCCACAGACAATGGACATAAAAGAGAGAATAGCTTATGTAAAGCAATAAAAGAAGGGTCATGGGAGATGGATGGAGCCTGTGTTCGCCTCTGGTGCTTGCTGAAGCTTGCTGAGGTTGAGAGAAACTGGAGAAAAATAAGATAAGGAAATGAGGGCCCCCGGACATCGGTGTATTATGTCCGTGCAAGGAATCAACATTGCTCCATATCTACGAGTAATGGACAGCTTATCAGGGACTGTCTGGATCCAAGAATCCAGCTGGAGAGGAGAAGGTGGCAGACAGGAGCCAGCTGGTCAGTTGCAACGCCATGCTTTATGCGCAGAGGTCCTTGTGGTACCCCAGCACTCTGTGGCCACCCCATAGCAACTGGTGATATATTTTTGCAAAAAGGAATAATATAAATTGCAATATGAATATACAAATTGCAAAATGAATATATACAAATTGCAATTAGAAAATGTGAACTGCCACTTGAATATATATGGCAACATATGACTCTGGCAACATGTACATGCACATGATGACAAAATGGCAACATGTTTGAGTTTGATGCACTCTAGAAAAGGAAGCTCATACAAAAAATCTTATTGGTTTTTGAGCATGTGCATGGTCCATATCATTCAAATTGGGGTTTGTTGAAATACGAATGCTGTTGGGTTTTGGAAAACCAAACTTTTATGCAAAAACCACAATTGTTTAAAAAAACCCATTTGGTATTTCCAAAAACAAATTTTGTCCACTTTTTTCAGAGTGTGAAATGGATGTGACTACAGGACGATGGCAATACGATTTTGCCACATGGCTGTTGCCACATGATTACTCCATGGACAGCAAACGTGCACAGTGCTTCCCTCCATATCTACATAGAATCCTTGGCGGATCCATGGCATTGTTGGGTGGGTGGTGCATAAATGCACATGATGATGAATATGATGATGATTATGATGTGGAAAATTATGAAAAATGGCGTCATGTAGCAATTAAATGAATCATGCTGATGATGCTATTAACCTTGGCATTCAGATGCTGGTTAATACTGCAAAAAGGTCAGGATAATATAGCTAATGAGGCAGGCATGGCTGCAATTGGCCTGATGGATGAATTGAGTCGGTGCTGCTGCGCGATCTGCCACTCAATACAATTTGCAGTTGTCTGTAGTGTCATGCTGGACCTGGCACCGCCTGATGAATCCCTCTGCCACTTTTTCTGCTGTTTGTGCACTTTCCAGCCAACGACCAGGCAACTACCAGGCCCCAGTCGAACATGGCACCATCTCCACTAAAAGTGAAAACATTAAATGGAGATTGATATGTCCCTCCCATCTCCTTCTCCAATTTCCACGCAGTTATTTTCATGTTTTATGTGATTGTTTTATGTTTTATGTCTAATGTTTTCAGTGATAAATGACAATGTAGTTAAGTGCTAGGAATTAACTTATTCACATGAAATTCCCAATATTGTTTAAGTCATTAAAATGCAAATGAAAACTATCATTTTGCCATGTACATGTGACTATGATTGCTTAGAACATAAATTCTCCTCAAATTGCCTCATTGTGGGTTGTTTTGTTAAGTGAGATACTATTAACTTAATTCTCTACCAATTAAGTAAGTGGGTGATAAAATATGAGTTGTTATTATCAGGCAATATGTCATTTTTGCAACTTGAGGCTACATGTGCTGAGTGTGCCTAGATCTACATGAGTGCCAGGCAAGCTATGGTCCGAGATCTATTAAGATCATCGACATTTCAAAATATCTAATGATATAGATTCTCAAATGATTGTGATAAGGGGGTCAAAAAGCTAGCTGTGAGGGATGTGTAATGTAACACTTACAATTCTGATATTCTTTTATTAATTGCTTTATAAGATATACATTATAAGCCAAAGCTGAAGCATTTTAATAAGAGATCGAGAAGAAAAAGGTGTTATTCTTGAGTTACTTAAAATTTCGCTGAGACAGTCATGACACATGAAGGAACAATCGGGAAGAATACAATGGGAATTCACTTTCTACTTATTTATGACATATCAGTGTAAGGAAGCATTTGAGAAATGGCAGAAGAGCCAACACAAAGCCAAGACTGCAGGGCTGCAGGGGATCCTCTGCAGGATAGATCTATTAATTGGAGGCATTGCATGCCACCCCCCCCCACCCATAAGCCCTGCAGTGGTCTTGGTCATGTCCTACTTTCAATTCTATCTCCTTCCATTTGAATATCAAGAAAAGGAACATCGGAAAAAGTGGCAGGTTAAAGTTGACTGGAAGCCCCGAGACACAAGAAAAAGACAATCGCAGGAGCAAAAAGACAATCGTCCTGAGCCATGGATCGAGGCAAGTGTACCACGTGATCGCACAACGGAATGCTGGGAGCGGAAACACAGACAGCCATCCGGACATATTATCGCTCACTCCTCAAGCCATCTTTAACTGGAGACGTATTTCAAGACGACTGAAGCCCCCAGCCAAAACCCCCCTTCCTATTACGCGGTCTTATGTAGGTCATGCGGCTCACACCTCTGGGCCCGAGTTGGCCTATATGGAGGGCCAGGGGCGGCATATCTGGTTAGGATAAGCATTAGTTCCATACTCTGATATCACATTCTCTTATTATAAATGTCATCAATTTTAATTTCCAGCTCATTTATATGAATAAATCTCATAATATTAAGCAATTCCGGAAAATTGATATGACCATTTGACTCCTATAGAAGACTAACAAAGTTTGAATCCAGGCTCTTTGAAAGTTTGTTCCCAAGCCGATATTTCCACATCCTTGATACGGAAAAATGAAAAAGCTGGCTTATTGATAGAGCCATTCTCGAAGTAAATATCCTACACAAAAAATGGAAAGCAGAAAGCAGGAATTGAAATGTCTCTCTTATCGGCAGTAGGGATTGTGATCTGCTACAGATGCCACGAGATGGAATTGTTTGTCTCACTTTGGAAAAGTTTGGAAATTGTCGTGTGATTGTTGCTGATTGGGTCGGCGTGAGTGCAGCCATGGTAGCCGCGAGTCACTCATTAAAATCTCGCATTTTCACGAGCAGAAGGAGAAATTGCGAGATCCCCCATCACGACTGTGCAGGGTGATTAAACATAAATCACCATTAGGAGGAAAGTCATATGGGTAATAAGGGACCAGGCAGGGTAAACGCCTACCCCTCTTGGCTATGGACCTTCTGCCTTGTTATCCTTGGGATCATGGTGTATGGTGTTGCTGGGTGGTAGTTTTGGGTTATTACACATTGGTGTACTTATATTGGCCTATAACTTAAGGGTTTCTGACAAATTAGAGTTCACGACGACACTCAGAATTTCTGAAAGTGAGACGAATAGGCCCTAACTCTTTTTCACAACAATGTATTCCACATGCCTGAGATGTTTAGTGCCTTTGCGCTCTGCAATTTCAGATAAGTCAGTGACCGACCATTTCATATCTTATTTCTAATTGTATTAACCGTATCGATAATCTTGAAGTGAACTTATTAAACTCTTGATAGCTTCGTGTGAGAATAAAAAGTAAGAAACGCAATTTTCTAGGATGATTTTTAATTTGTTTTTCATGAAACATATATATTATCAACTGTTTATCATTGGTCCTCTGGCATTCCTGTCACTGTATCCACAGGTGTACAAATGAGAGTAACAAGTGGACAAGGTTTGAGCCTGCAGCTCTGAATCATCCTCCCTTGGCTGCAGTTTGTTCGCCTGCAGTGGGATGCTCGGGGGTCCCAGCTGCCTCAGGTGCATCTCTCGTGGACGGTGTCTCCATCTCTCTTCTAGCCATCTCACTGCAGCAGCGTCTCTGCAGGCACCCTCCTTTTGCAGGCAACTTACTGCAGAAGCAAAGCAACCGCATCACCTGCAGCCATCATTTTCCTGCAGCCATCAACTCCTGCAGCATTCCCATTGGCAGCATCCCCGATGGCAGCATCCCCGATGGCTGCATGCTGGCTCCTGTTAAATCAATGTTATATGGATTCCTCGGGGCACGTAATACTTTGCCAAGAGTTCTAGGGTTAACCTTACACACCATTAGCAGGCAAAATAATAAAACAACCAAGTCTGGTTTCAAAGTTGTTTGCTCTGCTTCAGATTGAACTGCATGCTCCTGATTCACCTCATCCTGCTCTATATCTGAGATTAATGTAATTAAAAGGTGATCTACACAAGAGGATTCAAAGAGAACATCTATACAGTGCATGAAAAACGTATACCTGTTGTTTGGAAGAAATAAATGTTAATTTGGTAGCTATAGAACACCCAATTATATTTACCTTTGAAATTGATAGAAAATGCAGAATAAATTGCTAATGTTTCGCTCCATTTCAAGTATTATGTTACTTTTCTATTATGGATATTGCTAATACAGTTTGCGTAATACCAGTAATAAAATGCAATGAAAATGAAGCAGAGAGAGCCGGGTGGCTGCAGGCGAAAGATGGATCTCTGCAGGCGACGCCCCCTTCCTACTCCCCCTGGCGGCCCAAGACCTCACTAGCGAGTGCAACCCTGGACAGAAGGAAAAAAGTGGAAATAAGGCATGTGCGTGCGGAGGGCACTTCATATGGCGGATTTGTGAGGATATTTGCGATCGATCTTCCCTATTGATTAAATTAACAACAGCTTTTAAGGCAGCTACCACAGAGGTGAAATATCAAGCAGGTCAAATTTATCAAAGAATTCTCCCCGATCTTATTGTACTCTAATTGTAGAGAGTGGGAAAATTACTGCGTGCCATTTCATCTTACAAAGAGCTTTACACATCCGACTGAGAATAGCTGCCTGCTTCCACGATCCGCCTTCGGTGTTCTGCTCACTCGGGCTGGTTAATAGACTTGAAGTGAACTGTGCTTTCCGCGGCCTAACGCAGATTATCTCATCACGGAGACATATATGGAAAGCAATTGCAGTAATTGGGCTGTGTTGTGTTTGTGGGAATCTATCATGATGGATTTATTGCACAACATCCATCCCAAGAATGGCCTGTCACTCGACCCATTCAAGACCCATTCAACCTGACAGCCAGCTGAACTGCATGGTCTTGCAGTCTTTCGCTTGGAGTGCATCGCGGTGTAGATTCAGTGGAGCTGTGCGGTTATTGATGGTCGATCGAGGCAATGTAGTATATATTAGAGGCAAGGGAGGCATAAAGCAGCATCAGAGTTATGATTAGTGGCCATAGTACGAGATGAGCTAGAGACCACTGGAGATGGGATGTGAGGCGAGGGAGGCGGAGATCAGCTGAGGGACAAGAGCCGCAGGAAGCCACGCCAGACTCGTACTTTGTTTTCTGTGGAGATTGCCTGTTTCCATTAGAATACTACACCTTTCGTGTGATTCATTCATATTGCACCATTAACCTGGACGAGTGCACTGGCTGCAGGGGCTGTGTGGCCTCCGGGGCCCGGGGCATGCCATCCTGGGCCCTGTATCTCGCCCGCCTGGCTCCCGGCCCCTCTCCCCCGGAGTGGCCTGCCCCGGATCCAACAAACTTCCACTCATTAGCAATGCCCGGGGATTGGGGCTGGCGTCTGGGGACATGTAAGCAATGCACAGCCACCCAGTGGGACCACAGCCTGCAGTTGAGTTATGTAAGGGTTCTTTAAGCATCTATCATTTCTGATCAATCGTGTGGATAGATCATTGTCTGGTGTTATTTTGGCTGCATCACTTTTTCCCCTGGGTATGCACTTCTAATGCTAAACATTACCCGGCTAGAAGTGCTGTAGGTGTGAAAACATGCACGGGTCGTGGAAATGCCACGCCATAGGTCACACCCCACCCAAGCCGAGTGGCCTACTGCGTGCTAGGATGGCTGGGTGACCTTTAGGCGTTGATTGGCTGCAATTGTGATTCCCAGGAAAACAAGAGACGGAGACCTCGCAGGTGCATGCAGAATTGTGCAGACTTTCTTTCCGAGGGAGTACGGCATTAGGCAAGCAGGGCAGGGGGATCCATTTCAGGGCGGTGGGTACCATCTGGGCGAGTTGGCAGGGGCTGGGTCTCCCTTAATGGTCCTGCACGGGCACGGTGCTGCAAACAAGACGACTTCAAGGCTGGGTCCGCGCCAGTGCACAGTAAGACAATACTGGCGAAGGAGTGGGATGCGGGGATGGCACGCATGCACTCTAAACCATCGCCATGCAGCTTCTCCAAGCTGCTTCACCAAGCAGCTTCGGCTTCAGCAGCGGAATCAGCGTTCGGTTGTCAAAGATGTCATCTCTAGAGAATGTCACGCAGGCCTACGCAACAAAATCGCATCTTTGTCTCTGGCTTCATGCACAAGTCGCTGTACTTTCGTCTTCCATGAAATTGCTGTTCTTGCTTATTCTCGTTCACATATATAAGCCTTGCTACACTCGCATCCTGCACCAATAGAATCACAGATCAAACAGGAAGTGTGATGAAATAGGGTGGACCGGAAGTGCAGGCAGACAGGACATTATGGGATGCTAATGGGATGAACCGCAACTAGGTTACCATGGGAGATAGCGTCGACGACGGACAAGCAATCGCCACGTAATTGTAGGTCAGAAAAGGTCAACTGCATCTTCCTGGTCCATCGACATCAAAGGCGTCCCTGCTCATTCTCGGCGTCCAAATGAGACGTAACCAGGTCAAACGGGGGCGTCGACGCATGCAGCACAAATTGTGAGCTAAGCAGATCGCGGATGGCATTTACCAGGGAAAGGGAATTAGGGGAGTTGAGCGCGCAATTTAGCAGCAGCAATTGTTGGTATTGGGCGTCAATTGGCCGCGATTGTGTGCTGATATTAAGGCAGGGGAGGCAGGACTGGGTGACATGAGGTAGCTGGGCGTCTTAATGAGACTGGCCGTGGATCATCGTCCTCCTGCAAATGACATCGCCCCTGGCCCCCTCAGCCCCCTTCGGCCGACACACGACTGGCCCTCCTCGCCTCGCATGTGTTTTCAGTGCAAATTGGACGATTTCAGCGGTTTATTTTAAGAGAATAGGTGTGAAATAGATTTGGCTGGCGGGCGAGGCGGTGACAGGCAATTTGGAGCTCTCTGTTTGCCAGATCAGCCGAGTGCCGTGGGCACAGACGGCGGGTGTCAACCCCTCGCTCCCTCGGGCCCATTTCTGCCTGGCTTTCTTAGATTGCTACTTTGCTGGTCACTCGCTTCCCTCGTCCAGGGCCACAGAATCTGACTGAGCAGAATTCGACTGAGCTGGCTGCAGAATGCGTGGAGGGAGGAGTGCAGCGCAGGAGCAGTCAATGGGAGCATGCAGAAGGAGGATTGGGCTCCCTGCGTCCATTTTTCACACTGCTCACTTCCTGCCTTTGTTGACAACGTCTTGACAAGCCAAGTGCTGCGAGGGGAGGGGGTCAGGGGGGAGCCTAGCACAGGGTGGTTCACGGGGAGGATCGCTCGTTCTCTGAAACTTAAAACTGCTGTCCATATTGATCACCGCACAATGAGGATGACAGAGGCAGCCAACCATGAGCAGGGACTTGGTCAATTTCCGCCCAGATCGCCTTGCCTTGTATGAGTGGGATAAGTCCCGAGGGGAGGCCTCCTATCTGCCTTGATTGGTGTTGATCTCGAGTTTAATGACATCAAATGCTAAGCAAGCTGTTTGCTGGGCCAGCCAGAATGTTGATGGAGTTAGGCCAATGCTGATATTGGTCTGTTGGCAAGACACACATGTGCACAAGGTGAAAGTAAATGTGGCAATTAGGAACCGCAGCTGCTGTGGCTTGGCTTGCATGCACCGCCCTGCCTGCCTCTCCATAGACACATGTGTCAACTGCAACCCTCACAAAAGGTGGGTGGGGGCAGACCCAGCTGATCAAGGTGCGTGCGACAGGAACAGACAAGAGCAGATTCACACCTGATCTATGCTCGTCGCCCTGTCTCTTAATGCACTGCCACGACTGACTGTCACTGACATCGTTTAGGACTGTTGTCATCTGCATCACCCCTGATTCAGCAGCCAGGAAACGGGGCAAGATGCGGAGAAAGATGCAGGGCAGAGAAAGAATGATGCAGGGCAGAGATGCTTCAGTTGACAGGATGCAGCTGGACACATGATGGCCGTTTGCCTCTCACTCTCTGATCCGAGTGTCCAGCCCTGGCAGGCTGCTGCAAGGAGAGACCTGGCCCTGGGCACTTCCTGCTAATTACATTAGACATACACAACCCCCTACCTCCCCCTCCTGCCCCAAACAATCGTTTCCATTAATCCGAGAAATCCTTCAACGGACGGTCACTGTAACTTGAGAACGATTGTCCTGTTGCTGCTCACTCTCTTTATGGCACACGCATTAGCAGAGGAGCTGTGATGTCACCCCACGTCACAGGATAACATCACAGATTGAGAGGATGTGAATGCACTGAGTCAGTGTGAATGGGATCATGGCTTGTGGCACCAAAACATCAACAAGACTCCAAGAGGACACCCACGTGGATGTGATGGATATAATATGAGGCACAATGAGTAGAGGTGGCATGAAAGTGGAGAGAAGTCAGGTCTTATGAGAAGCTGCAGGGCCAACGAGGCTGCAGGCTAGCAGCTGCAGGTGGGAGGATGAGCCCCTCAGGACTTTGGATCCTGTCGAACAATGTCTGCTGCTCTGTCGATGTGACACTGTTTTGCTGCATCTGTTCTGGGTCCATGTCATTGCTCGGGTAGTTTTCAGTGGCAGGATACAGCCACAGCCAGCCAGGTCAATTTCACCAGGTCATTTTCACCCTTGACAGTCGTCAGTATCTGTGACAGAAAGCTCCTCCATGTGTGAGTCGCCCCTGGACACCCAACCTGCCCCCTGCCTCTATCTGCCATGGTCGTGAATCTCGCTGCAGATGAGATGTGATGGCAGCAGTCCTGGCAGAAAATGAGGAGAATCTCGCTATCAACGGCCAATCAAGCTCCTCTTACTGCTCTGGAAATCATGTTCTGAAGGCTGAAGCAACACACAGAATGACTGCTGTATATTCCAAGAATGGAATACGTACATGGAGTAATTGACAAAAATATGTCTATGCCAAGCAAGTAAAATACTGCAAGTTATGGATTCCTCTCTCACCTATCTCGCTGTGTCTCTCACCTCATCACTCTACCTTTCTGAGTGCATGCTCTCATTAGATAGTATTGTACTATCCATACCTAAATACAAAATTATGAATGAATAGAATTTACAACAACCGTCAAAAATTGAAACAGCTTACAAGTTGTTTTTCTGTCATTATTCAAATGTTGTGAATTGCACAAATCTCAGCAATAATGAAGTTTTTCATCAACATTCAACAATGGAAGCACTTGATGTTACAATACCCCTCTCCATCCCATGCTGCGTTTGCAAACACAGGTGCATCTGATGCAAGAGCATGTCATCCATTCCTGCCCTATAAACTTGAGAGTTTCAGGTTCTCCTTCAAATCTAATAAACTTCAATCGCGTTTAATCTACTGGGTATGTTGTGCTAATAAATTCGACCCATCTTTTTTCAAGCCTCATCGGCCAAATGGAGTGTCTGTCTGACTCCGTCATAACTCACGGAGTACAATACCATCCGAAGCAGCTTATAAATAAACAAATACATTGTGTCCATGCATGATGCACGGCTCTAATGGCATCTACTCGATGTCTAGCTCAAGGGGGGAGGTGGTGTCTCTGGCATGACCCAGGGGAGTTCCCCACAATGTGTACTCTGAGCTGAAAGAGGTGTTTGTTTACACTTATCGTCCCAGTAGAAATTCCCATTCTTCCTCTTATTGGGTCGTTAGCAATCAATGGCTGCCATACTGTATGTGTTACATTGGTTTTAAACCCATAGTCTCCAGAGGAATACATTAACACTCTTCACACCTCATCATAAATGAAGAAATTTTGAATAATTTTTGAGTCAATATTGAAATAATACATGCATAATCAGACTAGGCGTGAAGTATATCCTCATGAATATGTATCTGGATTTATAATTCAATATTCCCATTACAAGTGTTAAGTAGGTGCGATAACTCCATTAATTTATCAATCAGTGCTGATGCGTCTCCAGTGTTGATATTTTGCCATATTTGCCTTATTTGCTCTTCACCTATGCTTTATGGTGAGGCTACAATGCTGGGACTTTGCTGTAGGCCTACTTGCTTTTTGGTGCTCTTCATCTGTGATTCCTATCTTAATTAGCCTACCAAGTGCATAAGTGCAAGACGTAAAGCCCCAACCATCCATCCATCCATCTTCATCTGTAATTTTATTTCGCACATTTTTGCTACCATCCGCAGTGGCACAACCCATCAAAACAACCATCCGCAAAGGAACAACATGTTCTATGCCATGTATTTCACTGGGGATGGTATGGCACAGAAATGGTTGAGATGGATTTAGGTCATCAAGTTTATGGTGATGACCTATATTCAATCCAAGGGCCATTTACATGCTATAGAGCTCTGTATGCTAGCTCTATGAGTAGACCTACTTGGACATAACATCTCCCTATACATATACTATATGCAGTGAGAATAGTATTATGTAAATCATTTTGTAATGTGCAGAGTGTTTCAAATTATCTTCTGATTGTAAAAGTATTTTGCTTTTCTGGTGCCAAATAAAGAAACAAACAAACGAACAACAGAAATGTATCCTTCACAGAACTCAATTCATCTTTCAAGCATTGTCGTTAGAATAACAATATTGGGACAATGGGGCATTAATCAAACCATAGATAAGAAATATAAACAGCCAAAATATCTGCACATCACCACCAGCATCTCGCCCTGGGGAGGGGGATGGGGTGACACTCAAGTCCCAGGGCAGTTCCGTGGGCAACCAGTTTGGCTCAGAATGGCTGTAGTGGTGGTCCCACCGCAATGACATTTAGCAAATAAGTTATTATTATTATGAAAATATACCATCTGCAGTTCTAGCAAGGCGAATTTGAATTAGAAATGAACAAAAGTTAATAAAGCACAGAACCCTTACCCGAATAGAAGTTATATAGCCCATTTACAAATAAATGTGTCACCTTTAAAAAAAAAGTTTGCAAAATATATGAAAAGCTTTTGAAGATTTGACACAAAAGCACGGAATACTTCCAAAGTACATGACATTTAATGGATTTTTGTTCAGATGTAAAAATGATGGCCTGGATGTGCAGCTGCAGTGTCATTCAGATGTCCTGTAACTGGTACTGTTAAATATACCTGTTCTTTGATTGTGTGTCTAATTCTTGCCACATCCATCTACCCATCCATGTGCCGCCAACTGCCAGTCTGCCACATCCATGCCACATCCATGCCACATCCATGCCACATCCATGCCACCTCGATGCCATGCCAGCCCCAGCAACCGAATGCTCTGATGCAAGGTAAACCGACACCCTGCATTGAAACAGTTGTAAAATGCCTCTCTGCTAATCATGATCCTTTTTTGACTGGCTCTCATGCAATGGCCTCCCCATAAAGCATGGCCGTTTAAATGTCTATGTAAAACAACACCCGAGAGCAAAAAGGCTGGGGCAACCTCCCTGGCAAGTTAACACTATAATGGACAGGGTTAAAATGGAGGAAAAAACCACCTGGTCGTGAAAGACTCTCTTTGTTCTTGCCATTTTAATTCCAGGTTTAATCTTCATCCTCATGCAAATCATGCAAGGATGGGATAGGATAGGATAGAATAGGATAGGATAGGAGAGGATTAGATAGGATTAGATAGGATTAGATAGGATAGGAGAGGATATGCAATATATGATAGGATATGATATAGAATGTATGAAATATGGTAAATTGGATGGTTTATCACTGAATGAGATGTAGTTTCTATTTCATAACCAATTAATTGGTGATAAAGGTATTTTCTGTAGACTCAAAACGCAGAAATATACGTAACTGATAAAGGTTCGACAATCTCAATTTGTGGTTCAGACAGAAATCACTTAATGTTAGTGATCAATTCCAATATTTAGATCTCATTCATTCTCACAATCATCTTGCACTGGCTGGCCTGCGAGTGCTCTTTACCCCAGGCTTAATTCTCTGTTCATTTGCCAATATTAGCTGAAATGTTTTATACTGAAGCTTCCTGGAAATGTCAACGACTGGAAAATAAGTGAAATATTTGTGAATATAATAGTTTTAACAGCATGGCCCCAAGCTGGAATTATGAAAAGTCAATGTTTGGGAATAACATGTGCTGGTAAATTGGCAATTGATAAGAAAAAAATCACTCCTCCATAAGATATAACTGGGAATTATCCAAAATTTATCAGATGCAACAGGAGGCAAGCCATACTTCAGCTTTTATAAATTTTATTAATTTCAGCTGCGCATGTTTGACGACCCTAGTTGTCAATTTGTTGAGCTGTCAATTATGCAGCCAACCCATCCCAGATCTATCAACCACATATCAATGACACGATGATAGTTGATGGCCAATACAGTGAACATTAATATGCATGCAAGTGACTTGCGAAAACCAAAGAAAATGGTGTTGGAGTCTAGATTATACTGAGGACCAATGGAACCTGTTTTTGGTGCAATGAAGATCCAGCTTGTGCTCGAAAACTTAAATTTGATGGAGATGTTGCAGTTGAAATTGGGGCATGATTTAGAAAGACACTTTGACACACATGCAGATGTCTCTGTGGCATGTCCAGGCAGCCTGTTCCTGTAACAAGTGAGGAGCTTTCTTTTGAGTTATGGAGAATTCCTTGGCTGCATATCCTGTCAGCCCGACCCCTGACCCTCCCTTCGCATAGATCTCTTGGTGACAAAATTCAAACAAAAGACGTGACCAGGGGCACTTCAAGCTCATTGCCCTTTCTTACTCAATCTTAAAACTACAATTTTAACTCTCCTTTTCATAGAAGAAACAATGAGCTCAAGATCGTGAGAAGGTATGTTGTGAATCCCCAAATGTAAATCAAGGAGATTTGGCTCAGGGGTTCGCCAGGAGTGCTTGTGTCATGATCATGTAATGAAAAGCAAGAGTTGGCTTTTAGTCACCGAACAAGTTCAACTTCCATTTTGGTTCAAGTTTTCGTGCACAGACCTATAGACAGCTGCATGCAGGAGATTCTCCGTTGATTTCAATGAAATAACAGACCTGGACATTTGTGTGGAATGTACCCTTTGATACCCAAGAGAGCCTCACAGAGGGATGGCTGCCTTGCAACAGATTCAATTTTAATTGAGCCTCTGTGGACATGGAGAGTTTGCAGCATTGTCTGGGTCATTGTGTGTGGCAGGAGGGGGCATGGGAGGGGGGTGTTGGGGGCAGGGATCCCACCCAATCATTAGCCGATCTCAGCAGGGTCCGCCGGGGACAGTTTGGGGCAAGGAGTGCCCGGGGCCCTTCTCTTGAAGCGACCAGTCTGCTGCTTAGACTTTTCTTTAAAAGACCTTTGACGCTGTGTGCCCAGCATGGCCCAGCTAGCCTCGTCCTGATGCCAAGCAGCCTCTGCTCCTCTTCTGCCCTCGGGCCTCGCTCTCTCTTCTCTCTCCTGCAAACAGCCCCCCCCCCCTCCTCTTGAAAGCGGCGTCCCAACGTCTTGCCCTAATCCCCCTTTTGTTCTTAGCCGACAGTAATGGATATTTTCACATGGAATTCCTTCCTGCTGCAAAGCCAAAAAGAAACATTTGATTTTTCCTCTCAAGATTTCATCAGACGCCTTTGACAAGTAACTCGTCTCCTTGGCTTTTCAAAGGACCTCGTCTTCCTGCCTAACCACAGCCGAGTGGAAGACTACCCCCTGATTACAGGTATTGAGGGAATTCTGAAGGGTTGGTCAGGCGGCTAATGTATCAGTTGTTGGGGAGTTTACCCTATCACAATCTGGGCCAGTGTGAAGAAATGACAAAGTGTTGTGACATGGGCAAGTGAGAAACAGGGTCCGGTGTCTGTCTGATTTTTCTTTGCACCCTCATCCCACTTTCTTAGCTTTCCTTCGCACAGGGCATGACTGGGAGCCAGAGGATGCAAACGGCTATGCAAGGGGCTATGGATGGGGCTATGGATGGGGCTATGGATGGGGCCTGTGGAGGGGAGGGGGGATATTACGCATGCATCTGTGGCCGCGGGTGTCGGTCGAAGCTGGCGCCACCCTCCGGAGAAAAGGCAGCCACCGTTCAGCCAATCAGAGAGCACTCTGGTTTGAGGCGCAGCCGCCAATTTGAATGTAAATCATTCAATTATGAATGATCGTCACACACTCATATACAGTTGGCAAGCAGAGGAGTAGCAAGATATGTTGTCAGTGTATAATGGTGCGTAGAACAGACCTCTGCAGTGACTCCAGGCTGTTATAAGATCTGGCCATTGAACTAAGGAGGAGCTATCTTATTCTCTCTGTGTGTGCCTCTTAGCTGGCTGGACTAGCAGCTCCCCTTTCGGAGTAGCCCTCACGGAACTACCGGTCAGTGAGCCTGCAGCAGCTGCCACCAGCAGCAAGGAAGGACTTTAGGCAGGACGACGGTCACTTTGCCCAAGGACTATGTCTTTCGTCGCCCTGGACTCTGCCTCCTGGCAGGTGAGTTGAACCATCCCGTTGGGCCCCAGCCCCCTTCCCCTACTCTGCCCCGGGGGACGGGCCATGTTACCCCCGCTGGGGCCCTTGATATTCACCCCTTCAATGTACTTTTATACCGTTCTTCATTTGACTCCATTCAAACTGCACCAATTGCTTGTCAGGACTTGCTAGACACTTTGACATTTCTATAAGAGCCATTCACTTTATTTCATATTTCAATGACCTCAATTCTACTCTAGTTCACTCGATTCACTGGAGAAATCTCTGCAGGCCATGGACTCATCGCAGTGCGCTCTGCTGCTATTTCGGTCTGATTTGTGGTTTGCGAAAATTGTTGCAAATCTCTTGTTACATTTTAGATTGGTGGGATATTATCTCCAATATTTGGTCAAATTTATTCTGCTACTTTCAACTATTTTGATTAGCATAGAAATTAGTTATTTTTAGTTGATATTTCCTGTGGTATATTTTAGCACTTCTTTATATTGCCTTGCAAACTTGTATAGATGATGATGTGATGATGATGGGATGATGATGTGCTGGGGTGTCTGCTGCTGAAGCCACACACATGGATGGATGTTGGATGGTGTGAGATGCTGCCTCCTCTCTTAACCCATGCACATGAAACATAAACACAGACATCTCTTAGGCTGGCCTGGCTGCATGGGTTAGTTGTAACAGGGTCTTGCAGGGCCCTTCCAGCCCCTTTAGCCCATTACAAGCCCTTGACGGCAACAGCTGCAGTCTCTGGCCCTCACCGAAGCTTCAGACCTGAGTCTCCACCTCTCTTCTCCTCTTATTTGCCTCCTCTTACCTCTTATTGGCCTCCCTTTACCTCTTATTGGCCCTTGTTGGTCTCTCTTTTCCTCTCTATGCCTCTTGCTCTCAAGTGGTCAGTTATGATGTTTTCTCTCAGATCAGCTGGCTGACTTCAAATATCAGATCATGATAGTTGATAGCACCCTCAACTGCTTCACACCCAGCCCCTGCAACTGCCTGCACCCCAGTGCATCCTGCAGTTCCTCTTGCAGTTCTCCTGCAGTGCATCCTGCAGTGCACCTCATCCCTCTGCCTCCCAAGATGCAGGATGAGGCTGCAGGATAAACCTGCAGGATGATGAGGGGGAAGCAAGAGACATGCTAGAGACGCCTGGAGCCTTTGCTCAAGTTTGAAAAAATAACCAGAGGGTTTTAAAACTAAATAGACCACCTAGCTCAAGTATGCTGTCTAGTCAGATAGTCAACTTTTAAGAGTTCATTTAAAAGCTATTTTGCCTTTTTACTCTCCTTTCCACCATGACGTTTTAACTCATTGCACAACCAAAGGTGGCTGCCACAGTTGAGGGAGTATTTTGTGCCTCAATGCCAATGGCTATGTTTATAATTCTTGTAGCATCAGTTTCTCTATTTCTCCCCACACCTGCATACAATGCACGACCTGGTACATGGGCTAATGTCAACACAAAAATGTCTATGATTGTCACACTAATTTCATGTACACTAATTGTACTTTCGACTTGGTCGTTGCAAGTGAATATTTGAAAAACCGCTCATGTAATGAATGAAGATACACAATTATTCTTGGTCTCATCACTTTATTAAGAGACATTCACGAAGAAACTGCTCAGGCAGAGAAAAATAAACAAATGGTGAACATTTCTCGTCAGAGGTTGGGTAACAGATGCTGAAAATTGCATTGCACAAAATGTCTAGCCTGCTTGTCTTCACCCAAAATGATAAATGGAAATCGTGCCACATTTGCTCTGGTGTTTTAGAGCAGAAATGACTGGGCCATGCCTGAGTCGAGTACAAGTTTCGCTTATGAAACCTGACACTCAGCAAGTCATAAAGTGTCACCAGAATGCAGGGGTTAATTAGAAAGAGCAACACAACTTGCTTTTGCGAATTATTTACTTATTCGGAAGCGAAAAATCATTAAAAGAATGTGGTTATAGAGGAAACAGTCTTACTCTAGATTTCAGAAATTTTCAGACTTTCAGGACAACACTTCGATCAGTAAATAACCTTAAAAATCCCCAACTCGCACCAGTTCATGCATGGCATATAGAGTATATGGCTTAATTTGATGCAGCAGAATTTTTGGAATTAGCCTCATGAATTACGCATGTGTAGGGGTGTATAGCAGGGAAGGGTTGAGGGGGGCTTCCCAGGTGTTTGGGGCCATTGAGGCCGGCGACGGGGCTCGGGGTTGGCTGGTGCCCCAGGCGAAACTTCCCCGGGCGCCCGTCCCACTTCCCCAATTCCATAGAAAGCGAAGCAGCGGAAAATTTACAAGGGTCTGGCTTAATTGTGATAGTAGAGTGAGGACCGTGAAAAATTACTCACCTGAGCTGACCACTGTGTTTGCACTTGGTCCAAAATAGACAAGCTATGGGACGCTTCAGTGTCTGCAAAATTCAAGCACTTTATAATGAGTAGAAACTAGCAAGCTATTACTATGCTGAATTAATAATGATGTGCGTGGAATTTTAATAGATTATTGTTGTTATTTGTGGCATTAATGTCGTTTATTGGGTTAGAAAAAAAAAAACGTTCAGATGAGTTGTCTGGGCTGACATGATGCTGAAAGGCTGAACGCACTGATAGATGCTGGAGGAGACTGCTCCATTGGCAATGGCATTGGGCCGCACAGATGGACGCCACTGCTAATATGATCAAGCCCAGATCGAAGATTAATGATCGTAATTGGATTGGCCAGGATTGCAATGGGCAATTTAGGGAAAGCCATGGCTTTCTTGTTCAGCCTAGATTGGAATATCATCGGAGCTATTGAACAAGAGAACCAGTGGACAGCAGATGTTAGGAGGGCCACCTTGCGTGATTAACAAACTCCTTGCAGACAATTACTTGATGATGTCGTAAAAACGACAGTGGTTAGGATGCGACATCATCATTAATACTCAATAGAATGCCACAATAGCCACGGTCATGATACCGCAGCTCGGGTTTGTGCAAAGTTGGCTGCTGTGTCAATGCAATGCTCTCTAGCTTTCCATTTGTATGACACATCGATGGCAGAGCATTTATGGCAACCACTTCTATAGATGGCACATATCAGGCCGTACAGCACATATATGGCACATCTATGGCACGTCCATGGCACAATTATATGGCACATCTATATGGCAGCACCTCTGTGGCTGGGGTTCATATCAAACGAAGGCAATCGAACATGGAGAACAGCTGAGCCGAGTGGACACAGTTGTTCAGTGCTCAGTTCATCTCTCTTGCCCGGTGCTCTGTTAGATGAAAGGGAGACACTGTGTCCCCCTGCCCCCTCAGTCCCCCAGGTCTAACCTCCATCGCTTATTGCTATTGTCTCAACACCTTGAAAGCTTGTTGTGTCCTGCTCTGCATTGGCCTATCTTACACAGTGGCCTACAGAGGAGCAGCATCATGCAGTATTTAACACCTCCTGCACCCTAGCCATGCCTGCCATGTTGCAACCTGAGATGTTAATTCTTGCGGCGGTTGCTGAGGCAAACTTGGCTGATGGCGTTCCCGCCCCGAGACAATGCGCTTCTCGGATTTTGCCAAATGAATCACAACTTCTTCTCATTCCTCTCGACATTTAGCTTACGATTCCCAGCTTATTTCCTGTCCTACTCCGCTTACAAAATGAATGGAATATTACCTCACAGCTTTTTTGACCAGGTGTGCCTTTTTGGCCGTTTTTGCTCAATGTTTCAGCCGAGGCATCAGTTGTCTGATTATGTCCCCGGGTGATGTTCACTTTATCCTGCCACAAAATATTTACGCTGGTTAATTCACAAATTACTTGATATCCATCGTAGCTGGCTGTCCACCCCTTGCATTTGTGTTGTCCTGATAAGTTCTTGTGATAACAGAGTTGTTCTCTGCTCTTGTGCTTGTTCACATGTTTCTGCCTGGCTACTTCTGCCTGTTTCTTGCTTCAAGGGACAGGGCCAGCTTTTCTCTATAGCTTTCTCTATGTTTTGCTTGTGCCTCAGTCTTTCCCTCTCAGCCTTGGTCAGCCATTTTCAAGCTACGTCAACATTGCTCCCAGTCAGCTTGTCACTGCTCCAGTCAGGCGCACTCATTTTTTACTGACAACTGCCAGCCTGTTAGACTCAATTTCACAAACTTAGTTTGAGACTTGTGTTTGGCTCATTTTGAAATATCATTGGGAGACTCATTGTGAGAGACTGGCACTGTGAGACTCATTTTGAGACTCATTTCGGCAGGCTGATTTTGGAGACCTATTTGGAAGACTCTTTTGGAGCCTATATTTCGGCAATACCCAGACTCGTTTTGCAGGTTTACCATGCATATTTTTGGAGATCTATTCTGGGAGATAGATTCATTTTTAGAATTTTATGAGACTCGCGCAGTCCCATTAAATGAGAACAAGACAACTTCTCAATTTGAAAAATAAAAAAATTCAGAACACAAAGTGACCTGAATGGTCTTGAAGCTGTCACATGGCATTTGTGAAATGACAGTGTGAAAGAAATAGGAATGTGGAATGAAAGAATCGAGAGTATACATGGTTGTATGGCCCTTGGTTGCTGGAGTGTGTTTATCAAGTGTCAGTGGAGACACCATATAAGTTAATAATGTCTTGGTGCGTTCAGGTAGCTCAGCCTCTTAACTCTTTGACGACATAGCAAACAACACCGTCCCCCAACCCCATTCTTTTATTCTTTTGATACCCTTTATGACTGCTGAACAAATTACCCCAGTGCCCCTACTAGTGCCCCGACTAGGGACTTTCTCTTGTTGTAAAATATGCAGAGATCGTGTGGGGTAGAGCCACCATTATCAAGAAAATTTACAACATTAAAATGTTCCCAACTTAGAATGGACAAAAGTTGTAAAATGTGGACTGTGGAGAGAAAGGAAAGCACCAGGGCTGGTTGGTTTTCAGTGCAATTGCTAGCATTTGTGGAGAGTGGACTATTAAGAGGAAATAAAATAGCAATTGTCTAATTTAGTTTAGCAGGTATACGACAGGTATACAACCAGAGGAAAAAGAGGAAGCATCGAAGAAAACACTTTAATATTCATGAAGAGACGAAGTGCATGTCTAATAGATAAACCGCCTGCTCACTGCTGGTATACAGTGCTAGGTCAACTTGTGAGAGGACAACATTTAAAGGCAAACAGATTAGATTTAAAATGACAGAATACTTCCATGAACACCCAGCTGCTGTGGAGTGGATGTTGTGATTGCTTGTATCAATTGCTGCCTTATCTCTTGCCCTGTCGTTGGGGGCGGGGGCGCAGCAAATTTGCTGATTTTATCTCGATTTTTTCTAGCCTCAGCAAAGAGTAGTAGAAAAGTTGAATGGAGCTCATGAAATTTTCATTGCAGTAATTACTGTAGTAGATCTAGGCTAGAGCACAGGGCACACCTCAGCTGAAGTTTACGATCGAACCAGTGCAGGAATGTGCAGTCGTAAACCACTGTGGATTACGATTAGGGCTATCACGATTACAGAATTTCAAAATCGATTAATCTATAGCCTAAAATCGAATCGTAATCGATTAATCGCCGTTTTCCCGCCATTCTAGAGAGCAAGTGAAGTTCTGTGTCTTTTCATGTCATGGTCTTGAAGCAGAGCCAAGACACTTTGATATTCCAATGTAAATATTAATTGCAATTAGGACTTCACACTTTGTTCGCTCCAATCTGCTTCAATCAGGTACTACCAATCCAATTACACAATCCACTTGACCAATCCAGTTGCAATTCACTCTTGACTCTTGGAATGTGAATGCCATACTGTGTTTTACAGGCACAAATATACAAATAAAAGATTAATCGATTTTGCAAACTGGAATCGATTTTTAACTAAAATCTAATCGGCGGCGATTAATCGGTTAATCGTGAGAGCCCTAATTACGATGATGATCCTACTTGGGCCAAAAGTGAAATCTGCATGGAATGGTATTATAATTGTGCATGGAGTAGTCCATCAAATCATTCAGTATGAAGTTCACATTGCACTCCACTACAGCCAGTGCATATTATATGAGTAGTCAGAAGGAGGCATTTTCCTCAGCCCCTCGCCCAGCCCGATGAGTCCCATGCACAGATGCCATGTTTACGTGAGCTTATCAGCCCAGACGGCAGCTGAAATGGCCTGTCTGAGGCTGCAGATTTCCTCTCAGACCAAGGAGGCCAAAGAGGAGGCCCGAGAGATGTGAAAGAGATCTGGAAGATTTCTTGAAGAGATCTGCAAGTGTGAGGTGTTATTTGCCAACAGGTGGCCCCACAGGTGCTGGGGTAAAGTGTCGGCATCTTGCCCCTTCCATCGATCAAGCCATCTCCCTCCCTGTAGCAGCCATGTTGCTGCCATTTGCCACTTGCTACTCTATAATCAGCTGTCCGAGTCAGTGTCTTATTAGCGCCACAACAACACTGCCCCAGCATAGACCACAGCTCCATCGACCACAACCCATGATTAGCTGGTTAATCCGCAGTAGATCATCACCCAGCAGTTGGAGCTGTCACCACTGCACCCTCATGTTGTCATGCTCGTGTTTATCTGCAGTGTTTGCGCTGTTCTGTCGGATGTTGATGCATGGGAGGTTGATAGAAGCGAGTCCATCATCGCTCAAACTCTTCAGCTGTAGCTTGCAACGAAATTAAGCGAACTAAAGAGATTTGCCCGTCCTCTGATCAAATAGGCGTGCAATTAGGGAGGTGCATTTGTTGATGCGTTTTATAAGTTATCTCTCAGCTGGGCAGCTCCATCCATCAGGTGGCAAACTAGAGTGCCCTGCATCTGGGAATGGCTCTCGGCGGCTGCTTGCTTTACGGGTTGCCCGTTTTTGCCCGATGGGCTGCATGTGGGCGCCATGTTGGGCCCGATGGGCCAGGCCTCATGCTGCAAGGCTTAATTCGCTCTGTCACTAATCAAGTAACGACGTTTGGCTTTGCCTGTCTGCTCCCTGCCTCTCCCTGCCTCTCTCAGGCCTCCGTGATCCACTTTGCTGGCTCATAACATGGCCCCTGCCTCGCCTGACATTTATTATTATGGATATTGTATGAGTCTGGCGTCCCCCTTCCTTTCGACCAACCTCGCAGACAGATATAGAACCTCACGGATCCATACCTCACTCGGCAATTCGTGGATTGCATGGATTTCTGCTTCAGTGTCTGTTGTTGTCTCAATTTTGCAAACTGCATCGAGGCACCAATGATATTCATCTATCTATCTGTCATGGCTTGTGTTGTTGTTTTCCGATACCCTCTCCGCTGGTCAATTCGCCTCTCCCCGTATCATGTGTGGGGCACATGCTGGGCTCGTCTGCCAAATTGGGGTGTCACTCGCCCGTCATCTACCTGATACCCCAGCCCCCCTTCTCCATGTCAAAATTAGTTTTACTTGCCAAAAAAAGTTTCTAAAATTGCTATACTTCTCTCGGTGGTCTTCTTTCATTCTCGTCATGATGATAAGCCAAGTTGTGATATTATCTGCTTTCAATACATTGTAAATTTAGTTGTCTGTTGGACAGCCATATATTTGAGAAATGTTTAAATATGAACTCACAAATCAATATTAAATTCCATCAACGAAGGCCAAAAAATTCTGAAAAACAAGATAGACCCAGTCAGAAATACATGGAGCACGTCGTTATAAAAAGACAATATTAATATTTGAAATAGACTGATTGTCGTTATCACATCACTCTTACTCTCCGGGTGCTTAACCAATTTGCAGCTAGTGTCAGATGGATAACATCATTTTTTTGCTAATTTTTGTTTGACGGAGCCAAACAAATGTCAAAAATAATGTGACAAATATAAGCAAACTACTCTTTGTATTGTGCATAACTCGTTTTATCTCTCTCCGAGATAATTTGAATTTATTGTAGCAGCTGCATGTAACAGGGCAAGGAAAGTAGCTAGTTTTTCATAACAGACTGGAGGGCATTTTGAAGCCTAGCTGCCTATTTCAATTTCGCTAAATGTTGGTTATTAGTATTTTAACAAGGAAATAGAGGTGTGCTTTCTTCACGCTGGGCAATGCATTGGAGGGTGCCTTCTACCATAGAGTCTATGCATTGGGCAGAGCTCTCGCTATACCTAGTTAGTCAGAATATAACATGGCTCGGGGCAAGAAACAACGTGATTTGGACGGAGCTGCCACTTCTCTGTTATTACTGCCTCCTTATCGCCCAGATCTGCCCTTCTCAGCGACAAAATATCCCTATCTTACTAGATACGCACTCTTTTTCCCTATTCATCAATTTGCAAGGGAAACTTCTCAACACAGGTAGCCACTAAAATAGCTTTCAGTTTTAGAAAGAGGAAAAAAGAAATGCAGTTGATGAAAAAGTAATGCGTTCTTGGATACTGGATAGACATGCATGTGGCTGTGGCGATGTATCCTTCATGTGGCATGTGCTGAAATGTGAAATGATCTGTTGGTTAATAAATAAGAACTGTGAACTTGAATAACGAGACTGAAGCATGACTGCCTCTCATATTCATATCCATAATTTCAGCCAGCCTGCTTGTATATTAGTGCAGCTAGAGTCTATAGCTGCGATACCTGGCAATGCTAGTTTTAGTCATGGCTAGAACATGGCTCGGGGCTATTGCTGTGAAATCTCTGCCAACCACCTCGGCCAACTCTCTTTCATATTTGATGGTCCCTGTCTACTTGGCTCATTTTCCTCTCAGCTAACTTATCATTAAGTGAATCCAAGTGTTCTTCTCAATTTGCTTTTTGACTCTTGCATTTTTTCTGCACCTGCAAGATTGCGTTTTTATTGGCCAAGGAGTGATCGTGAATATCAGAAGTGAATAAAAGACTCTTAAAAGTGCTTGATGGGCCTGGCCCAATTGTCGTGTGACATTTATGGCCATCTCTGTCGTTTGGATGTTTGCATCTCTATTGTGTGGAGAGATAAAGGCCCACCGCATCACTGGCTGCAGCAACAGGCCTAACCTCCCTCATCATGATTGTTTGGCCTCCTGCTTTCCTATTAATTAGCCTCATTCAGGGGACATTTGGGCTGCAGCGCCTGCCATCCATCAGGTGTGCCCCGGCAGAACTCAGCCCCCGAGCAGCCATATCCCGGACACCCAAGACCCATTTAGCCGGCCCCGCGCCCCCGCCGCCCTGCCTGGCCTGCTAATACCCTGTGAATCACCCCATACAAAGTGTTTGGCCTGCACCCTCGCTCTAATAATTGGACGTTAAGTTGCTGGGGGCAGGAATAACTGGGGGGACATGCCCCCGGAGACAGCGGCCAGCGGCCCAACAGCCTTCATATTTTCTCCTTAATTAATCGCTAATTGTTCATCAATATCCTGGCCAGTCCATTAGTAGCACTCAGCCCACATACAGCCGACAAGGGTCTTCAATATTCAGCAGGAAAAAAAGAGGGGGCTTCTCTTTGGAAAGAGTTTAGGTCAAAGGCAGGAAGGGACTAACATGGCTTAGCTATTTGCCTCTGTTTGTCCGCCTCTCTCCTATTGTCAAGGTGTCTGTGAAGCTGTCTGTGAAGCTGTCTGTGAAGCTGTCTGTGTGTCTCTGTGGCTCTCTGTGTTGCTTTATGCGCGGTTGTCTGTGACGCTCTTTGTGAGTGGCGCTAAAAAGGCCGGTCTCAGTGCTGCGTCTTCCTGCCTGTTCCTGGGCGCAAAGAGAGCGGCGGGCATCGGGGGGAGGGAGGGAGGCGCCCAGTGCTCAGCTGTCTTTGGCCACGAACAGCCATGAAACAAGCCACAAGAAAAGCCAAGGGAAGGGCTAGAAAGCCAAGGGTCTTTTGATGTGTGTTTGGCATCTTGTGAGGTTTGTCTTCCTTGAAACATTCTCCTCTGAAGCTTAATGGGCTTAACTCATAAATGTACTTGCTTAAAATATCTGTAGCTCAGAATACTCTGAAAAGAGAGTGAATACTCCAAATGCAATTTATTGTATTCTCTTGTAAACCTCATGTGGCTGACAGTAAACACAGATGAGTGATGTGCCGCTGTTGCTACAGTCATACATTGTGCAAGAAAATAGATTGGAAAGCCTTAAAACCTCCAATTTTCTATGGAATTGAAAGCTATAAATTTATTCGCATTACTCGCTCTGTGGTTAAAAAGAGAAAAAGCAGAAGCTACCATTTGCTTTATTTGTATTTCAATAACAGCTTAGTTCTCTCAAAATGTTCGGTTATAGAAAACAAATGGCTCTTTTTTGTCACTGTGTCGCCCACTCCAGGTGAGTGCATTTCAATGATAGCAGTGTAACACAACATTAGACATTTAAAAAGAGGTGGCCCAGTGCTGAGGGGGATGCTCAAAGGTAAACAGGAGAGATCTAGGGAGTCATCTAACTGGCGAGTCACCTAACTGGCCTCCAGCTGCATGCGGCTCTGTGCTGAGCTTTTGCAGAGCTTTGCTGGTTTCCCTGAAGATAAGCCTTATCTCTGCAGGGCGATCTGTGATCATCACACCTGTAAAAGACCACCGTCCTGATCAAGCAGAGCCCCTGGGCCAGCCTGCCCTTCCCCTCCATTGGCCTGTGAATAATCGCCCATTTTATGCACCAGCCATTCTCCTTGCACACAGCTCATCTAGACTAAGTTTTTTGTTGTTGTCCGTGAGTCAGAGACTAGTCAGTCAGCTGCTTGCTTTGGCTCTTTGGCTTGTTCTGGATTCCATGTCAGTCCATCAGACTCCAAGCCCATCAGACTCCAAGCCTGTCACACTCATCGTCACACTCACCGTCACACTCACTCCCCTCGTATCTGTCCGTGTCACTGTCACAATACGTGACAACTTCATGTTAGCATGATTTATGCGCCTCCCATGACTCTGCCAATTAAATATAAGTAACAAAAATGGCAATAAATAAAGTTTTCGCGAGGTGGTGTAATTTCAAATGCACCTAAAAACCGCCAGGGGTGTTAAAAACAAGGTTCATTGAAACCAATGAAGTGATGAACGATGTGACAAACGTGTGTTTATTGGATAGGTCAGATGTCAGGGGATGGGTGATCAATGGCATCCTAACAATGTCAATACTCCGCATCCTTTCATAACAAGTGGCAAATCTCTGCTCAAATATTGACCCAGTGCAGCTATTGCTTGGTGACTATTGGTTGGTGAGTGGTAAAGTGATTGTTTCTGTTGCTGACCACTTGACCACAAGACGCCATGGCTGATCAAGCACTTGGCGTAATTAGGGAGCAATCAGGTGACTGGCTTGCCATTTGGAGTGAGGCATAAGGGAGGGTAAATAAAAGACTGCAGTCGCAATTGGGTCGAGGGGTGTGCACTCTTCTGTGCAGCTTTAATTGATGAACTGCATGATCTGCTACAACCCCCCCCCCCCTTCAATTTCTTATGACTTCTTTTTGCCAAATGACGGATTGCACCCACACAACGGACGTCGGCGCCCGGCAATGGCGGCTTCGCGTGCTCCCGGCCTGTCCTCCCCCCCCCCCAACTTCAGCTCCGTCATCGCCTTAATATTGCAACTTCTGGGCTCAACACTAGCATCCAACCCAGCCAACATTGGCCCGGCAGCCAATCACAAATGCTACAAAAAATGGCAATAAAAAGTAACAAACATCCTGGCCCACCAGCCTCACTCACATTAATGGGAACAGCTGAACAGAAGCCCTTAATTATTAAATGAAATGTTAACCCCTTGTTTTTAATAAAATACATGCAATAAGCCATGTAGCAGCTCGCAGTAAAATTAGCAAACCTAAATAGATCACTTTTAATAAGGTGTTGGGGGCATAAATGTCTTCTTTTAATTAATAGACAGCAAATTGTCAGTTTGTTGTGAGTGTTAATAACCTCTGTGCTAATATAGGAATTGTACCTGCTCAGTTCAAATGGCTGCCAGGCACTTGTGTTTACCGCACTTGCTGCATGATGGCAGTTATCGGAGGTGAGAAATGGACTGATAATATCTGCGGATAGAGCGGCTTGTTTGCCTTATTAGCCATGATCATGTTAATAGCAGGAATGAGGGCATTTGTTCTGTGGCAATTTAACAAGCTTACTGAGGAAAAAGAGCGTTTTACCTGCATGCAGTTAATATGTTAGTGGTAAGCCTGCAGCTTAGCTGGGGGAATCGGATCCCGGGTGATGGGGCCCTGCATGCAACTGCGACATGGAGACGGCCTGCTGCAGGAGACGCATCTTTTGCGTGACGCGACCCAGAGACAAGCTTAGAGACAGGCTCAGGGAGACAGGACGCCTGCAACCAAACCGGCCCAGTGCTGCAGGGCAACTCTGTCAGCAGCGTCTAACTTGGCAGCCCATGCTCAGCTCCTGTTTCATTCTATTTTACCAGTTCACCTTGAAGGCCTAAGCTGTAGTTTAGACAACTCAAACCTAAGTAATTAATCCATCTCAAGCTCTTTAACATGTTGTTTTGTTGCTGAGTTTATTCTCCACAAAACCAATATATAGTCTATAACCTGCAGGAGTGAGCTGCATCAGCTGAGGGACACCACACTCATTCTCTCTCATGGGCTTGACTTGACTAGTGTCGCCCTCTGGCGCATCTCGACCACAATACCACAACGCCCTCACTCGTCTGCCGCTGGAAGCTCACCTTTCTGGGTCTGTGTGAAGTCATCTCCAGTGAATGCATCAACAGACATGGGATCTGGCTTCAAGGCCCTGTCCCTCCGCCGCTGCCCCTCTGGCCCTACATTTTGGCAACTTATAGGTTACCTGTAGCAAGAGGAAAGGTTGTGAGAGCAGTGCAGTTGTGACTCGGGGCTAGATTGACTTACCCCAAGACCTTCTCAAGTGGGCCTCCCAGCCACCCTGCCCATGTTGCCAACAGAAACATCTCGGCATTTGTGTAAATAGCACAATATAATATCACTGGCTGGCCTTTGTAGCATTACAAGCTCCGGCCAAGATGTGTGTATGAATTCGGCAGCAGAGATCTTCTTTCAAAGAGAAGCAAAATGCTGCAATAGCAAATATAGCACTGCAGCTGATGGCATCCCAAATTCCCAATGTACTGCAGCGATACAGCATCATTGCTCTGCAATAGGTCATTCGGAGGCAATGCTCTTGCATGTATGACCTCTTGCACAACCTGTGACATTGAGTCCCCACGAATCCATTGCAGAGCAATTTGACAAACTAATGTTATTGGAATGGATCGCAGGATTGGATTGGGATGGAATTGACTGGAATGGATGCAATTTAGTTAAAAGACTCGGGAGCATGCGTCATGCGACGTGTCACACGGCCACGTCATAGGTCGTTATGTCAGAAGAGACGTCATATCGACATTATGATCCATCTAGCAAAATATACTGGCATCTATATTGGGTTAGGGATGCTCTGTCAATCGTAATAAGCTTAGTGGCAGCTGCAGGCCTCTGTTATGGCGCCCAGACGCGCTGTTTCTCACTTCATGAGTCGCAGCTCAGCTGGATTAGGACTCATGTGACACATGACAGTGTGACACATGAGTACATGACACATTGTGGGTGGCCCATGCCGCAGCCTCTTCATTTCTTAATCACTGTGTTTAGCTTTAGTCTCGGAATCTGAGGAGAATTTGAGGGGTCTTTGGGGAGCACAGGGACTGCTTGCAAATGGCAGGGATCAGTTCTGGGTCCTGATGGAGCGGAGCAGTGACCTTGTATGGCGTTCTGGATCAGGGGAAGGGCGAGCGATATTGCAGAGGACATGTAGTGGATGAGTGCTCCCCAGCCCTCTCCAGTGACCAGGACAGGATGCCAGGCTCAATCAGGGCCCTGCAGAACGACCTCCCTCCATCTTCCTGCATCTTTCCGCATCTCCTTGCTCTGCAGCCATGACGCCATATCGCAAGATGGCCCCAGAGAGACACAAGGGCCATGCGAAGACCACCAGGGCGGACCACCAGGGCTCTCGCCAATCGACCTGTGGGCTCCAGGTTAAGCTGGCTATTTGTCCGATCGATGTGGCTGCCCGACTGCTTTGATCCTGGCAGTCGCTGATCCGTGGATGGAGCCCGGGGCCAGGACAAGAGCTGATCCCTGATCCTCCTCCTGGCTCCTCTCCTCGGGATTACGACCCTCGGCGTTCTGCGTCGCTGCTTGGCCCTAGATCTAGCTTCGGTCCCTTCAGGGCAGCCCTGCCAGTCCAGCCTGTTTGTCAACATTTCTTGCCCTGATTCCATAAACACCAAATGCTATGCCCAAGGTGCAATGTAGGAATAAGGTCTGCGTTCTATCATGAAGAATGCCATGGCCCCCTGAAGCCTCCCCTTAAAGGCCTGACAGCCCGCAGGTGTCGGGGGAGACCAAGAGGAGACCAAGGGCTGCGAAAGTGTGACAAGAGCGCAGTCATCTCACCAGGCCCTGCCAGTCAGATTTTCCAGGTGACGGAACCAGAATGAGGCTATAGACCTCGTCCGCCAGGGGGCCTCCCTGCCCGTCATCCATCTCTCTCGAGGGCCACGTGTTGTTGGTTTTTCTGCCTTCTTTTTGTTCAACTTGAAGTTGATTTTTTCTTCATCTTTCTTCATTTAGTTAGAGGGTCATTTGAAAAGGCGCCGAGACAGACTGCCCGCTGGTCAAAGGGCCATTCCACGACCCCCGACTCGGTCCTTGTGGGCCTGGCAGCGGTGCCTGCCTTCATCAACTGCTGTTTGACTTTCTGTTTCACCTTAGAACTGCATCTAATGAGGCGGACATGGGACGAGGCATAAATTACACACTGAGACGACCGTTGAACTGCAGGGCACCGGGGGGGAGGGAAAGAGGGGAGAGGGTGACCACTGGCCTCCATGAGCCGAAGGGGTTGGGCCCTGTGCCCTTGGGCAATGCTTTGCCCAGTCGGCCAGATGTGGGCTTCCTTACTCACTGTGCTGATTACTCATTAATAATTCAATTTGGCGAATGAAGCAAGTCATCATTACTGCTCGACCCATGGCGACTCATGTGCACAGATTGTCTCCTGTGTTGGCAAACTTGTAATTGGACGGGAGACATGGAGATAGTCGGTAAATGGACGCAAAATGGACAGCAGTGTTTGGGTGATTGTGTTGGATGCATTATCCCTTGCTTCTCCAATTTATGGTTTTACTTACAGAAAGACTTTTGCTTTGCTGGTGTTTGTGTTTCTTTGGAGCAGCGCCACTCAGTCTGCCTGCTTTGTGCGAGGCAATGGTCCACCAACAGCCTGAGACTGGCCATGCAGAGTGGAGACATGCAGAGGAGATGGCTGCTCAGCTCAACTCACATGAGTATCCCTATGTATAATGCCCCCACAAGACTCTTGCAGCTAAATAACTGCTTTCATGTCTTTCCTGTTTCTTGTGTGGATTCAAGATCCTACTCTCTTTGCAATTGTGTTTGAGTAAGGGAGCTATGCACTCAATTGCAATCCAAGCAACTCTTAGCCACAACCACAGTGCAGTGTCAAATGGACTCGGACTTAATAACAAAATGACACAGTGAAATATTGGTGTCAGTGAAGAGGTGCGCAGCGGGCGATCTGAGCCTCAGAAAGACTGAGAGTTTGGGAAGCACAAAGCACCTGTTTTTATCAGAAGCAATGAATGGGCAGGAATGCCAGAAAACGACGAGCCATATGCCGATAAGATCAGAGAATGACCACCGCTCCAGTGCCCTCTCAAAAACCCTACACCCCTACAGCCCATTACTTCTCTCAAATTAGTCTCCATTAAATAAACATGGGCATATATTATAAGAGAGCAGGCCCACAAAGGAAGAGTGTCGTGATTTAGATCTGGTTGATCAGCAAGGGCCGAGGGCATGGACCTAGACCTGCAGCTAGAACACCCTTGGTCACCCTTCAGCCACTGTGGGGCCACTAGCAATGCCCTGGCTGACCAAGGGTTGACCATGGAGTGACCAAGGGCTGACCAACACTGATCGTTGATCATTGATCATGAGTGCTGGGGGTGATTAGTGCTCAGTTGACAGGGATGTGCGAAGTTTCCTTCATAGTCCCTCTGGCCTGATGGTTGTTGCATGGATGCTGCATTGGATGGCCATGCTCTCAGTGCTCTGAGCTTTGCATACACTCTAAAAAATTACAGACAAAATTGGTTTTTTAGATTCAAAATGGTTTTTTGAAAAACCAAATTTCAATGCAAAAAACCAAAATGGATTTTTTTAAAAATCCATTTTGGTTTTGCATTGAAATTTGGTTTTTCAAAAAACCATTTTGAATCTAAAAAACCAATTTTGTCCCGACATTTTTTAGAGTGTATGTATCGGCGAAGGAGGGAGGGGGAGGCGGTCGTTGGGACTTGCTTGCCTGCAGCCAGGCCTGCATCTTGCACCTGCAGGGGGCAGTCCTTCCTTGAGCTGCTGCAGGAGAAACTGCAGGAGAAGCTGCAGGAGAGACCTGTAGGAAGCAGCCGAGGGAGGAGAGCTTTTCGGGGAGACTTGCCCAAGGATTTCCAAAGGCTTTTGCCCTGGGAGTCATAGCTTTTACCAAGGGATGCCCAGGAAGAGTGTCAGAGTGTCATCCTAGCATGCTATCTCTTCAGGTGAGAACTTGCAATGTTGTCTTTGGCCAGAGCATTCCATCACATTTACATATATACAGGCCTATAATTATTTTGTCCAGGTAATGCACCGAGTTATATAGGCTGACAAAGTGACTCTTTAGAATATATATTTGAACAAGGCAATCGTATGTTAAACACTTCCTGTTGTTCCCTTTGTATTCCTTCTCATTTTATTGAATGCGTTTTTTAATGCATTGCCCTGGCAAATGAGTGGGTATGGGTTGTGTGTGTTATTGGAATCAGCTGGTCAGGTGAATAGAGCTGCTTTTCCCTCACCATTGTTTGTGTGCTTACAAGAACCCCTGCCTCCTTATCAGTCTATCTGCCACCCCCTTCTTTGAAACCCTCCCTGCTACTGTTCTCCAAATCTCCCTAATAACCTTTATGTTCTCTGTTTGCTATTTCGATTTATAGATTTTAAAATACTGATAAGCCAGTAAGCCACTTGAAACAGTCAAGACTAAAGTGTTACTCTTTTTGTCAGATTCCAGTACATGTATGAAAATAAATTGGCTTTTATAGCATTAAGTTTCGAGAATTTCTACATAATGCACATTTGTCAAATATTTGAAGGAATTAACTTTTAAAAAAGTTTCTGTTGAACTTGAACTTAGATTTGCAAGTTAACTGCGTGTCATTTATTGAGTGGGAAGTTGACTTGAATTGTTTAGCAAATATTGGAGCATCGCCCCATTTGAGTGTGAAATGTTTGCTCAAGTCATTGACACACACCTTCAATATTCTGGTTTAGTCGGTGTCTCCAGGCAATATACAATTTGTTTATGCCCTTTAATAACAGTGCAGGGGAAGGAGCTGGACATACGATTCGCCTAAACAGTTTGATGAGACTGGCTCCCCCTCTAACTTGCTCAGTCAATCAGCATTTCAAATCACAGCCAATGAGGGCAATCCTACATTGAAGCTTTGAATTCTCCAACAATTGCTGGGCTGGCGCAATTGAGTAAAATTCTAATGAGCTCAAGATTGGCATCCGGGTGGGCAGGGCTAAGGGGGAGATGTGGGGAATGATAAGACCAGCAGCCAATCACAGCCACCCATGCAAATGGCAATGCAACATGCCCGCATGCCAAGAGCCCTCTGATTGGCTGGGAGCTGGGGGCCTGTGAGATAGCCCGAGAGGGTGCGCCCCCTAGCATGCAGTTGACACTCATATAGCAGTGCCGCGGGGCCCATTCAGCAAGAAATAGTCTTACCTAGATTTACAGAGCAAGCAGAGTCGACATTGTGTCTTGAATACAGGCGAATGATAGCTTGACTTGAGTAATCCAATTTCAACACAGGACATAGCAGTGAACACATCGACTTGGAATACCTCACCCGTTGAACTACACTCAGTCTGAAAATGCCTGCCGCTTTCGGAATCGTCCATCATCATCATGAGGTGCTTTTTATTTTTATAAAATATCAGGTTAAACTTAGGACTTTATGCTGATAATATAGGTTTTATGTGATGATAATTGTGTAGGAAGTATCAGCCCTTTGGGTTTAGTCCCAAGGGCCAACATTCGCCAACACAATTTTTGCCTAATATTGCCCATAGCCATGTGACCAGAGGGCTAGGTAAACATCAACAAATGGATTTTTGTCCAACTTTTTAGTTTGGAGATAGGATGACAGTGTGTAGAATATAGTGAGAATGTATACTTTGATAAATCTTTTTTAGTACAATTGGTCTAGTTAGCTGTCAGCTGTTTTTTTGTGCATGCTATTGGATTTTTTTTTCT
The DNA here is from genome assembly GCA_026936325.1 of Platynereis dumerilii. Taxonomy (NCBI): domain Eukaryota; kingdom Metazoa; phylum Annelida; class Polychaeta; order Phyllodocida; family Nereididae; genus Platynereis; species Platynereis dumerilii. Next base: position 161,967,331 of record JAPTHN010000001.1, read on the forward strand.
GTACTTTGCGATCAACTTGATGCTGAAGATGACACATGCATCTGGAGATGACCGTGGTGGTGCTTGAGGGGGGGGGGGGTAATGAGATGCAGGGGGAGGGCCTGGGGATGGGGCACGCCTAGCTCAGGGCTGCTTTGCTTCCTCCGTCATTCTGGTAGAAGCAGTCAGTGAGGAAGCACGTCTCTTGCAACATGCACTGCCTCTGATACCACAGGATATACACTCTCTTCTGAGTCTTCTCAACTCTTACTGAGTCTTGTTCATTCTGGATTTAGCTTTGTCCTACCCAACCGGCCGAATGTTGCTTCAGATGGAGGTACGCTTCTTCACTTCTTGTTGTTGACTTGGGTTATAAATTGCACTGGCACTGATCCGTGTGAGGCAGGGCACATATCAGCTCTTCCCTCTCAATACGACACAACATGGGCTTTATACTCTTTGTGTTAACACTGCCTCCTCCTGCAGTTCAAGGCAGTTCAAGGCATACAATTCCACTGCTTTACATTTCAATTTTATCTCCGTTTATGGCAACTTCATTCACTGCAATGGATTCACATGTGCTGTTTATGTCAACCAGTTAAAAGCAGGTTTATTCAATGGCTCTGTCAAAGCATTCGGTAGCCAAAGCTTTTGGAATCTATGTTTGCAAAAGGAATTGTGCTATTAAGGACGCATTTACAGATTTTTTCCTCTTATTTGTCTAACTGCTCTGATATTTTGGTGCAGTAAATACTGGAGTAAAGACGTTTTTACCAATTTTACAATTCTGGTCTTGGTGTAAAAACTGTTTAAAGGCTATATTTTTTAACACTTTTTCGAGCTGTCATTTCATTGCCTGAGGTTAATTTTCTTATTTTTTTTCTCTTTGCAGGACCGCCGAGACCTGGTCGGGGCCCATGGCCTGGACCAACTCGGATCCACGGCAACCAGCAGCTCCTTCTCCACGACGCCGACCCACCGGCTCCGACACACGCCCACCACCGACTTCCAGCCGCCCTACTTCCCACCTCCCTACTCCGTGCCCCAACAGACCACCATGGACTTTGCCCATCATCATGTCAACCCAGACCCTTACTCTCACATCAACCACTATAACACCCCGCATCACCAGGGCTACGGGGTGAACCCCACGGACAGACACCACCTCCTCGGTGGCAACGATCCCCTCTCGAACTCCCTGGCCCATCGCGGCTTCCCCACATCCTACGACACTCGCCGACCGGACTACGGCATCAATCGGCCGGAGGTGCTCATTGCCCCCCGCGGCCCCCACGAGCTACACGACCCTTCACTGCTCGGCATCCAGAGCCACGGCCTCGGACTCGACGACGGAGGACAAGTAAGTCTGATAAAATCTTTTTCTTCCTCTATTTTTCTTGTTGCCCTTTCTAGCAAAGTTAGACATTGTCGTATCTGACGGTCCCTGGTACCTGGGCGTCCTGTGAGCCTCCGTTCGTGCAGGGCAAGTGGGCCAGGCAGCCCAAGAAGCCAGCTCGCAATTTGACATAAGGACGGCGTTGGCTCTTATCATATTTTGTGAATTATCCCGGGTAATGTAAGCGCTGAGGCAGCGTCTGGGTCTCGGGGGACTTTTATCTGTGATCAAGGAATTTCTGGCAAGATGCACGAAAGCTGAGGCGCTAAAAGCATTGCTTCATGACGTCATCTGAGGGCTCCAACGTCATCCATCTAAATTCTAAATGTCTCCTGTCTTTCTTTTACCATCTAAAAATCAGGTTGCCTAAATTGGCTGGACAATTTTAATTTTCCAAATCAAAACATTGCTTTTTTTTTGCATTTTTGGTGTACATTTTCTGACACAAAAATATTGACAGAAATACCACACAGGCCTATGGCAAAATAACCTTGTTCCCTTCGCTTGGGGAGTAAAGGTGGGTGAATAGGGCCAAGGAGGGTGGTGGGCCCATGTCTCCCTGCACTGCTCTGTTAGCGTCTTCTTGAGTTTTCCTCTTTTGGTTGTAGAAATCGTGGTGGCCCTGCGACTCTCCCAGCCAGGTTTTCTTCGCCTATACCGGGTCCTCGGGCCGTAGCAAGATTGTATGTATATTCCTGGTCTCTTTGCACCCAGTCACCTCAAATGTCTTGTCACCTGAGCTGTCATTCACCTGAGCTGTCATGTTGTGACCCTGTGCTTCTCTGCATCTAACCTGCTCAGCTCTCCTTCATCCCCTCCTTCTCCTCTCCATGTGTTTTTGCTTTTGTTTGCCTCACATTTTGCACTTGCTTCTCAGTCACATGCTGCACCCAATTAACTCACTTGATCAAATGTCTCCCTGTGCACCTCGACTTGTCAGATATGCAACAGAAGGGATCACATTGCAACCTCCTGCCTGGTGTGTTATGTGCCCCATCCAATATATATGTGTGCACTTACTGTAAATTAAGGCAACGAGCTATTAAGCTAATTATGCGATCTCGGTGGATCGTTTAAGGGAGATCCAATCCCCTATGCAAGCAAACAGCCTTTGGAGTACAAACAGCAGCCACTACTGGCAACTAGCAGAACAGGACAGGGCACAGATTGCCCGCACTTCACACCTCTCTGCAAAGTGTGTGGACCACTCCTCAATTGGCTGCATGTTGTCTTCCATAAGCACCTCGGTTTTTCTGGCATTATTCTCTTAATTAATCAGTTTATGGCAAATAATGTAAGCTTTGTGGAGGTGTTGTAATTGCAGAGGGGTCTGCTGTGGAGAGCTCCCGCTGTGGCCCCCTGCCCTCCCTGGCCCCCCTTCTCTCTGAGCTTCTCTGGCCCTCCATGGCTTGGCCTTTGTTGTTGTCGTTGTGCTAGATACAATGTAGGCACTGACAGACCTTTGATGTTCTAGCCCTATACTCGACCCCTGACTCCACCTTGTTGCTGATCGCAGCATCTCCTGCAGCAAATATTTACAGGCCACTTGGACATTTACAAACATCACAGAATGTTTTGATCTGCTCCTCACGTTTCGTGCCCAGAAACAACCTTATCTCCTCCCTGTCTATTGCCACAGGATAAGTGCCTTTGCTGCCAAATTGTCCGCCATTTTGTTTAGTGCTATTTTATAACCTCGAAAGCCAAAGTGAGATGACTAGAAAGACTAGTGTCCACTGCATAACCACAACAAAGTTGAACAAACCCCACAATGTTATCTCATAAGTCCCAATTTCTCGATGGCTGTTTGCCAAACTATCTGCAGATCTGTGTCACCCTTGGCTTAACAATGCATTTTTCATGAGTGCTTCTCCCAATCGACATGACAGTCTGACCTGCCTCAGCTTAGCATAACATTAGGCTATCTTGCTGCACCCATTGCATAATGAATAGCATTGTGCAATCATTAACTATTCATTTTGATGACCTATTCACTTTCATCGTTTAAGAATAACATTATAACCTAATTCCACTTTGTGCACATGCAATATTTCTAATTTACTAGATATTTTTTTATTTGGAATTGTGTGTCAATATGATTAATTTGATCTGTGTATTTTGTTAACTGCAAAGCAATTCCAATGTCAGAAATTTTAATATTTTAGAGCAGCTGCATATTGTGATATGCTTTTGAGTAATTTCAATGGTACTAATTAGGATGTACAAAAGTTGACATGTAAAGTGTCTAATCTATGTTATTTTTTGCTTTTTGCAATCATCAATTTTGTTGTAACAATTACACCGTCACATTTCGCGGTCTGTTAGCCGGGGGAGTTGATGAAATGTCTTGTAATTGAAGAGCATGGAGCAGCGAGATCTGTACCTGGCACCCTCGGTCTCTCATTTAATTTATTCCCCTCTCTTTTGCATATCAATGTGTTGCAATGCAAGCGATTTGTTGCAAGTGCTTGGTGCATTTCCGTGCATTTTGTCTGCGAGGGGCAGCCCCAATTCAATTCAGTCAGTTCATTAATATGGAGTGTAAAGGCAAATAAAGTGGTCCGGGTGTTTGTGATTCAGCACTGGGTCCCTCCTCAGAACAGCCAGCCAGCCCGAGCCAGGACGAGGCAGCCAGTGCAGGGCCTATGCTAATGACGTTAGCCTCCCTCTCCAAGCAAAATAATTGCAACGTTCCAGCTCTAATGAAGCTGCCATTAACGACAGGTGGCCCCACCGTCTCCCCCTCTTTTTTTCTTCTTCTTCTTTTTCTTGTTACATTAAGATTTCATAAACCGATACTTGCAAAATTCTTAGATGGTTTGCAATTTGCCTGCCTTGGCCATTTTTGAGAGCATTGTAACCTCCAGCCATCGATTTCCTCTTCACTCGCGGCTTTCCATGTTGTTATTTTTGTGACCGAGTTGTTTCTATTTTCGTTTGACACACACCATTGACTGCAATGATCTGATTTGCTATTTTTGGCAACTCATTCAATTTTACCCTTTGGTAGATTATATAACCCTTGTTTGTAGCCCTGGGGCGTTCCAACCACACCTGCAAGGCCTTATAGTCTGTGTGTGACTCTTGTGTATAGCTTGCCAATTGACCTGCCATGATTGACTGAGACCACTCTGTGGCCATTCTAGCTGACTCGCTCTTTCTGGGGTGACCTTCTGCAGGACCAGTTCAAAGCTGAGGTCAGGGGTCACATGGCTGTATCCTTGTTTTTTTTTCTGGCCCATTGTTAATGCATAGTCCATGGGTGAGTCAGACAAAGTGCTTGAGTATTCTGAATTTCACCAACATACAAAGATATACAGAGATGAGAGGGTGACTGGAGAATATGGTGACCACGATAGCAACCCTTGTCTCTCAGCTATCAGAGGTCAGTGTGGCAAGGGAACGCTATCATTTGGCCATGCATGTGAAAACCCACTTGAGGCTGACACCATGCAGTCCCTAAACAAGCCATATCATATTTAATGGTGCTAACTAGCCCTGCCAGCTCCTATTTTGAGTCTCATTGTTAAAGGAGGGTCGGTGGCCCTTACACGCTCCGTAAGCCGGGCAAATTACGCCCCTCTTGTTACCCCTTGGCCCAACCAGACTAGGGCAGCCAGTGAGTCCCTCTATTCAGCTGTTTGCGCATTGTGACCTCCACCAGAAAACATGTGGCGCATAGCAGAAGCACTGGGGCTAACCCCTCTGGACTGGACTCATGTCCTGCACCGCCATTATAACACCTAAGCGACCAGGAATTGCTCTGCCTTTGAAAGTGGCTCAGGTTTCTCCCCCGTCCCCGAGCACCAAGGTGACAGGCGCGTGAAAACACATATTAGCAGATTGTGAAGTCAGTGCTCAGTTTATAAACACCAGTGGTAAATAAAACAATCAAACGGAGCGGAATAAATAGCCAACAGGGGAATGGTGCAGGACTGCTATGGGACTGCTATGGGACTGGTTGGTCTGAGCAATGCTATGGCTTTAATTGATGCCACTGCAGCCAGAGAACTTCGATCCTGCAAAGGACCACTAAAGCTGCTTTTAGGCTCGAATCGAAAGATCAATTACTGCAAAAGACAAGGCACTAAGAGGTTGGGGGGGGGGGGTGCTCCCTTTGAGGTATTTGGGTCCCTCTTACAGTTCCATTCCCACTGTTGTTGTTGCACTTTCTGCACATTTTTTGCTCTCTGTGGACAGCTCCTTGTCATAAATCTCCCTCCTCAGCCCTTCTAATTCAGTTAGTCTCAAGTGCTGGGTAAATACATGAGCAGGAATACTCAGATTATACTCTCACCCTCAGCTGGACCTTTCAAGTCCTCACCTTTCCCAGCCAGCCTGAGCCAGGACGTACTTTGTCATGATACTTTGCTGGGATACTTAGTTGGCTCTAGAGATCTCTTGGTCCCCTTCATTCTGTTTACTTTAACCCTTGATGGCTCAGGCTTCCTCTGGTCCGTTCTATAGTAGAGCAAAGCTGATTTATTTGCAGAGACCAGTTTATGTATGTTTCTCACTGGGACTCAACTCTTTCTTGCAAATTCTTTTTCATTAGCAAGCTGGATGAGACACTCGAGTTGCTCCTCACTTCACTGCAGCTCATTGCAGCTCTATTTGCCATGCCCTCCCCTCCTGCCTCCCTCCCTGTTCCTTCCCTGCTTCGATTTTACGCAGATTTTCACTCTTTATGCAAAGCAACTAGTGCAGTGCGCATGCGCCATTTCCATGTCCCCTTGTCCCAGCATTTTCCAGACCAACTCATTTTCTGAGAAGGATCAATCCGTCGCGAAACTGGGGCGACTTGTAGCCCCTAAATTAGGTGTTCTCAGCAGTGCCAGTGTCCCCTGCGATTCCCCTGTGATTTGGAGTCACATGAAGTCGTTTTGACGTTGAGCAAAGTGGCGTAACACCTGCGCTAATAGAGGCACTGAGACAATACCTCCACGCTGGGGATTGCTGGCTTTTGTGCATTGCCCTCTAATTTAACTGCCTAATGATCACTTGCTGATTTACCTGATTTATCCAAAGCCTCCAAACTTGTGAAGTCTGAGAATAAACAAGAGAACAAAGGTCGGAGGGCAGCGGGGGATTGGCAGCTCTGTGAATGGCCTCCGACTGCACCTTGCAATCCTCTGGTTGCTTGTTGCACATCGAATGCCACATTCGCCCATCTCCGTCTCAGCTCTGATTAAGGCAGCCAGTCGATTCTTCCTCTGGCCAAATTGGGAGGTTTACATTGAGACGGGAATTTCCTGACTCAAATAGTAGAGTTAATAAAGGCGGATGGATCTTGAAAGATGAGCAAGAGCAGTGTGAATAATTGATCACAGGTTGTAATAGAAGAGGAGGGCAGGGCGACGCTCCCCGACGCCAACTGTCCTTGTAGTGGGCCCTCTCGTAGTAACGAAGCCACTTGCCTCTTCCCCTGCTCTCCTCCCTGCTCCTCCTGGCCCATCTTGATACGTCCAGCTCCTAACTGCCCTCCTAGAAGACGCAGGCCACACGTGCCTGCCACCTGGCCCTGCATCAGCCTCGTCCCTGTCATTCTCCTGTCTAGAAGTATCTATTTCCAAAGGAGAACTTTGCACTCTCTCAGCTCTACTGTATTTATATGGCAATGTCTGGTTAGCATTGCATTTCTGTGTCCATATGAAGACCATCTCCTCGCCAGACCATTGTGCCCTGCCTGGCTGTAACTAAGGCGTGTAAATTGGCTGGGGGCCGGGGCTTGTGGCAAGGGGCCCAATTGAAGGCCCGTGAGGTCCCCACGGAGAAGTGAGCAACTGACCCCACTGTCCCCACCGAATTGGCCAATATCGCATCGGATCGGGCAGTTGCGATCGCCTCAGATGCTCTTATCAACAGCCTCCCCCTGGACTAGAAGCTACCCTGCAGAATAGAAGCCCAGTTGGATAGGTATGGCAATGGAGCTATCGGATGCAGCTGGCCCTGATGCGGGGATGACAGCTTGCCACTTAGTGCCTCTTGCAGTTGCTGTCATTATCTGAGCTGCTGCCTCTGGACCATTTACATCTTGTCTCACCCGCCTCTACATCCAGCCCCCTGTAATAATATTACGCCCTTGGATGCAGCGTGATGGGGCCAGTATGGCCGTGAAACACAAGGCTCCTTGGCTAATGCCAGTTATCTAAAGCTGTGTGTGAGAATGCTGGCGGTCCCTTTGAAGTAGCATCAGTCTACAATGAAAACAAGAGCGATATGGCTGGCCAAACAGACGCCCCGCAGAGTAGCTACATCGGGCTGCTGAGCCAGCACTGAACTGGTGAACAGTGGTGATGCGGGGGATGGGATGGAGGGAGGATGGCCTACATGCACATGGGCGGATTGCACCAGGTCTAAGGTCTACTTTTGGCCAGTTTATTATTTGCTGTGTGATGCTGGACACTCCTCTGCCTGCTCGTATTTTACAGCATTGTGGCTTAGGTTGACAGAGCGTGCCTCCTCCTGGCCAACTTCACAGTCCAAGATGGCCGATTGAGGCCCAGGGCCTCCGCCTGCAGCTCTTTTGTTTCCTTCCACTGCAGCCAGAGGCAGCCACTTTGCCCGAGGCGTCTTCATTTTGCCCCCTGCCCTTCAATTTGCCTGCAGCTCCTGCCATCGACGTGCTGAGATTGCACTGCTCCTTTCTGCTCCTCTCCTCTCTCCCTCCTTCCCCTGAGTCCCTCCCCAGAATTACTGCCTCTCGGGGCGTGAAAAATTAAATTCATTGAGGGCATTAGCACTGGTGGGGAGGGGGTTAAATCTATATCTGTCTGTGACTATATCTCTGGCTGTCTGCTTCTGATATAACTCTTGCTATTGTCAGATGTGCCAGGCGCTAATGAAGTGACCAACCTTTGTACAATTGTGACATGGCACAAAGCATGCCTCACCCAACTGGCCGCAACTGCAAGAGGAGCTACCTCCCTGAATTGATGCATTCCACCTTAGCACGTAACCCGCCCCATGCTTCTTTGTCCAGTCTTTGCAATTTTGATGAAGCAAACACAAGAGTTGCCATCAGTCTGTCTGCTCTGAAGTTAGAGCTGCTTGTGACGCGTCCATTGCTCTTTCATTATTTGTCAAAGAGGTTTTTCTCCCCCCCCCCTCTCCCTTCTCCCAAACACCCGCGATCCTCACTTCTCTCTCTCTCCTCCATGAAAAATGAGCGTCCTCGTTAAAAACGAGAGATGGCGTTTGATCTGCGCCCGATCTGCCTTCATTATCGCCCATCGCATTTGTTCATCTAATTGGATGATAGTTTTACTGATTAACATTGTAGGCGCTGTAGCGATTAAGAATTTCTCTGATAAAATCTCTAAATGCTTTGTTTATGTGATTTTGATGGCATCGTGTTTATTGTTGCTTTTTCTGTCTCTTTTCAGCACGGAATAGACGATACGAATAACTATATGACGAGTGAGCACAACTCAGTTATTAAAAGAGGTAAGTGAATAAGTGGTCATTAGGGCCGAGAGGTCCTTCCGGGGAGGGCACGTGGGTTGTTATGTCAAGTCTCAAGGACAGGTCAATGAGTTACAAAGGGCCGCTCATTGTAGGCGCACAGCATGTGCCCTAACTTCCAATAATGGCCTCCTTTTGAGAGATGACGTCACATGGTGCTTGCCATGGGGTCACCCTGCATCTAGCTACCTGGCTCTAAGCCTTGCTCTCTGCTTGGCCCGATGCTCTACATCTCAATCAACCAGCGATCAGACTGCAGGACGGTGCTTCATGGCACAGACTGGCTGCTGTCTGCTCCGTGGAGAGAAATTAATGAAAGGCAAATTAACACTTGCTTGGCTGCACGGCACAACTCATTAGGCCCGTGGCTGCCTCTCCCGACGCCCTCCTCCCTCCAGTGGCACGTTCTACGCTCTTCGGCACGGAGGACGTCGCGCATTTGACGTCTGCATTCCCTATTATCGCTAACTGCTGGTGTTTAATAAAGGCCACATGGCAGATGACAAGCTGTTCTGTAGCAGTCATCGTGGTTTATCATTGCTGTCCTGCCATCACTAGGCCATTGCCTTATCATTGCCTTGCTATTATTGCTCATTGCTCTGGCATTGCTACAGCCATTTGCCATCGAGTGGGCAGCAAGGCAAGTAAGCAGCAAAGCGAATGAAATGAGGTGGAAAATAGAAGCAGGTCTCATGGCCGACCTGGCTGTGGGTTAGTGACGGCCAGGGAGTTGCTCTGTCTCCCTTACTACAATCGAATTGCAATTATTCATGTGAGGTCTCCGATGTAATTATACGGCTCGCATTCTCCGGTGCTCCTGCCAAGCTGCATCGGGGGCCGCCCAGCCTGATTCTTGCTGACAGCCCCCGGTGTCTGCCTGCCTTGTCCCTTCCCTGCTCTCCTCTCAGCTCCCCCTGAGCCATCGTGAGTGTTCCATCGTGAATGTTCCAAATGCCTGAATCATGAACTGATTCACAGCTCATCTCGGGCGACAAATGACTGTGGGCAGGTGAAGGATTTTCTCCCCGCAGCCGAGTGAGGGATCAGGCTTTGTTTGCTGCCCTATGATTAATAAACGAAACGAGGTGTCCAGTTTCAAAGAGCTGTCAAAAATAGGGGGTTGCTGCCCACGTCACAAGTGAGGGGTTTCAAGGGAGCCACATTTTGAGAACACAATTTGTCAGGAGAGATGAAGATGGGGATGTGACTGCCATGTGCCTAACTGTACAGTGCACCAGCAACAGCAGTAGCATTGCGCAAGAATCGACGTAAGATATTAGCCATATTGCACCCAACATGACTTCGGTGGCCCCACCCCCTCGGGCACCCTGGCCACATCTCCCTTGACATTCATGGCCTCCCCTGCATGGCCTGGCATTGGCCTCCCTGGCATCTTCTGCCGCTTTGTATCTGTTTCATCTGTTTACATCAGCCCTGCTCCTGTGTGCTTGTGTCATTTTAACATCTTTGCTGATGTTTCAATTTTCCAAGTTTAAAAGGCAGTGGTGTTAAATTGAAAGCGACAGAAATTAGGATAGTTGGATTTCAGCGGCGAGATCACATTCTCTTTTTGCCTGTTGCCTTGGGGCACGGGGCTTTATGAGGTTCGGCTAGACTCTAGGGTTCCTCGCGGCTTCCACCCTTTACCCTCTGTTTGCAATGCCCTTTGTGATATTAAACAAATTATCTGGCATAACAGGCTAAGCTGATAAGTGTTGTCTAAAAAAATGTCTAATTCTAGGGAAGCTAAAGCAATTATAAGAGTTGGGAGAAACGCCAAGGCAGCGTTTGATGTAACAGAAAACATGGATTCATTTTCTTGGTTTAAACACTATATTCCTGCAAGTAATCACGCGACCATATATTTAGTGGATTGGAGACATGAACTGTAGAATTACACAGTGTAGATATTTAGCTTTGGGGGCCTCGGAGCGTGCACAAAATAGAGTACTGAGCCTCAGTAATAATAGAATGTCAATTTGGCCCGCGGCGCCTCCTTGATGGCCGCCTTGCCTTGCTCAGTCTGCAGCTCCGCACAGCCTTTGTTTACATGATGCCATGTGACTTCTCTGCAACTGCCATATCTGATAATTATCTGCCATGTGAAAACATTGAGATAACAGATAAGAGCCCAAACAATGGGATCTGCCACCTATATTATTTTGCGTATGCCAATTAATGAGAGAGCCCGCATCCCAATCCCAACCCAAGCCATGTTTTGCAAAAGTGTTAAGTGACTATGTTAAGTTGTTTACTTTTTGGCTCTGAAGCAATTAAGAATTGTTGACTCAGTAGATGGAAGAATAATTGACCAGTCTTATAAGTTGTCTTGCTCCAGACATTTTGGCAAGAAGTTGTCTGCAAAATAAAAACTCATCTGTGGCTTCTTCCCTAACAAAAACTGGGGGAGACAGGAAGATCAAATTGAATTTGTGGCCGGATAATCTGCTAGATATGCCCGGAGTGGTGCTAAGACATTGCAAGGGCTGGGGGCGGCGGGGCTGTCAAAATATCTTCACTTGAGTCTTCGAATTTCAAGAGCAAAGCTGTAAACCATTGAGACGCATGAGCTTGTTGTTTTATCCTATTTTTTCTTCATTTTGGGCTTTATAGTTGGGTTACAGTGAGTTGAAGCTGCTTCTCATCAAAATAGCACAACCCAATAGTTTAGTTCACCGATGCAGTGGATTTGCTCAGCATTGCTGGCCTAATAGTCTTGCTATGTTCCCGGGGCTAGTGCTGTTGTTGGCGGGGGGCCGCGGGGCAGACCTCCAGGGCTGATCTGCCCGGGTCCATGTGGCCCCCCTTTGGTCTCCGAGGACTGGTTGCAATAATGGCCTAAAAGCGAGACACTTGTCCAACATGGTGTAGGGGAATCACGGGGGAGGCTGGATGAGATGCTGGCCACTGATGCGGAGGTTGGGAGAGGTTGCTGCTGATGTAGGGATGTCGGGATGCAGATGTTTAAGTGACGTTTCTTGTCCTCCCAGCAAGACGTCCGCCCTCGCCTTCTGCCTGTGAACCCGAGAACATCTGATGCACAACAAACAACGGGGCATCACAGGCCATCAGCCCGGCATCACAGGCTGGCATCACAGGCTGGCATCAGAGGCAGTTAGCAGAGATGCAGTTGACTAATGTTGTTCTTGCTAACTATGATGGCCCCATCTGCTTTCTGATGTCTTCTCGACTGTGAGGACACTTGACCAGGCTTGCTGGACACTGCTGGACATGACATGTGCAAAAAGAGAACAGAGATTCTCTCACTATCTCCATGCTTGGCATTTTGGCCTTGGCCTTCAAGTTGCACTGGAGCTTCTCCAACATCTCTCCAAATTCCACTTTATTTGTGGCCCATGTACATATCAATCGCATTCCTGTAGCTTCATTTCAGGAATATTTCCCAAACCAGCACACAAAAGGTTTTAAAAAGTCTAAGAGGGTCTTAGCCCAGTCTTAGAAATGCCCATTCGTCTGAAGGGGCTTCCAGTTTCACCGAATAATGTGGCAACATTGTATTGTTGAGTTTTAGGCCAGGAGAGTGAGGAGCTTTCACGTTGAATTTCACGACCGACTTGGGATAAAAGGCAGGCAGGGCGAGAAATCGAAAAAGCTCTCCCTCCATTTGTGTGAGTCGAACTTAAAGACTGCTAGTCATTCCCCTGATCAAATTTCGATTTCTGAGGCGACCAAGGGATTGAGAAGGCCGGCTGGTGTTTGAAAGCACTTGCATTGAAACCTATACGGTGTGCACTGCATTCTGGGCTGGTTCAGTTTGGCATAATAGATATTTATAAGGCAGTATTTTTATTTCCTCTTTTTATGTAAACTGCACATTGGCATTGCAGTGGAATGCATTGCATGAGGCTTGAATGGTTCACGACAAAGCTGGCTTGTAGTCTTGTAGTAGACTAGCTTGTAGCTTGTAATTGTGAATGAGTTGTAGGAAGTTGTCCTTGTGTAGGTCAGTTGTGACCAGTGGCCAGGGTGACATGGGCAGGCAGAGGTCAGCCATGATGAGCCAGGAATGATGACCTGCCACAGCCCATTGCCCTTCACTCTGACCATGGCTGACCACTGACGAGGACGGCGTCAAACAGTCAGTTGTCCACGTCACTTGCCCTCTCCGTGAGCTCTAAGGACATCACGTAGGGGGAGGAGGGCAAGGGGGGGGGGAGGGTAATTGTAGTGCAGTGGGCAAGCCTGAGAGCTGCCCGGGATCAGATGGGTGGGGAGGGGCTGGGGTCCCCCCGGACGACGTGGGGGAGGGTAGCAGCAATCTCGACCGGTCCTCCCCGCACCCTGCCCCCGCCCTGTATGGCCCTCCTGCCACCGCCCGTTGATGCGCCTAATTCGATTTCATTAAATATTTCTGATTCCTGCATGCACTGTGATGCACAGGCGTCTGTGCTGAGATCGGATTTCACAGGAAACATGTGCTCATCCTTTGTGCAGTTCGTGTGCCTGTGTGAAGCCAGTGCTGAGCATTGCTTTTGTTTGTCCATCAAACATATTGGTGACTGTCAAGGGCATCTTGTGTGTGTACTTGGACTTCTCAAGGTGATTGCACCTGTAACTCATCTGCTCTCCAAACTGCCAGTCTACTACTCAGTCTACTACTCAGTCTACTAGAGAGCTAACCATTGCTACCCCATTGATGCCCATTCCACAGCAGTTACTCTCTCCCCTTCAACTGGCTGTATGGCTTGCCTGTCTTGTGCCTCCGGGCTGCTCCTGCCCCAGGCCCCGCGGCTGCTCTCCGGGGCACGTCGGCCCGGCCCTGCTTCCTGGCGCACGGAGTCGCAATTTGCCCGAGCGCCCCTTCATTTCCTGGCCGGGGGCGAATCAGCCCCGTCGCTCTTTAGTTCGCCACAGTGACCTTGTGTCAAGGACGGAGGGAGCATCATATGACAGGCTGTCAGTTGGTGGGGCTGCTACATCTGATCTGCTTTGCTATGTTACAGCTGCACAAGTTGCCATTTGCTTTGCTTTACCTGCTCCTCTCTTGGGTGGCATTCTCGCTTTGCCACCATAAACATTGCTGCATATTTTGCTAATATGAACTGCCTTGGTGCACTGGGAATGTTGTGCTGCACTCGATATATATCAGTTATTGCTTGCACACAGCTACAGAGCAGTCCTTATGTATACTATGGGTTACATTGAGTGTGGTCTATTCTGCTGCACCTGTTTTGGACTGAAGCAGGCAGCCTATATCTCTCTTGCCTAGCTCATACGGATCAGTGGTCTTCGAGGAGCTGCGAGCCATGCTGAGGACTGTGGCTACTGCTGCTAACTGGGGCTGAGGTTACAGATGAGTCCATGGCTGCCAGCAGTGGGTCACCAGGCACAGAGGTTGTTAGCTAAGCGCCCGAGGTGGTCATTGCCTGCCCATTGCCTCTGCCCTACTCATCATCTCAATGTTGGAAACACAGCAGTCTAGCATTGCAGAACATTGATCCGTCAAAGCCATTCCCCCAGCCATCAATACTCCCCCTTTATTTGGCTGTGTTGTTCGCAACAACAAACCAAAGCCTCAGCTAGCACCACTTTGATATTGATAATCCGCAGCCACAATAATGGCTAAATAGTAGCCAAACACTGGCTAAATAGTAGCGGCAGGTGTAATGAGCTAGTTAAGAAAGTCTTAATGCTAAGCTTATCACAAAAAGCCCAATGGAGCACATTAAATGTACTGATCGCTTTGTCAACTATATCGGCCTCATTCATAGCCAACATTTATAGCAAAAAATGTGTAAACTCCAGTTATCAGCAGACAAAAGTATTGTGAGCTGGAAAAAGGCAATAAAGTGGCCCACAGACATGAGCACGATAAAGGTGCCAGAATGACCAGGTAGATATTAACCAGGCCGAGCCAAGCCCTCCTGCTTTTCACTGCTCACTATCCTCTCCTTTCAAATTCAATTTACTTTCTCCTTACTTTTTACTGTGGGAATATGCTCTACCTTTCCATAGATTGCCTTGAATAACTGCCTCTTGTCACTTGCACCTCTCACATAAACCTCCATTTCTGACAGCTCTCTTTGCTCAGGCCAGTAAGTTGGGAGCCTGTGTCTTATGACTGAGCTTGATTAACCAGTTTTTTTGTGCTGTTAAAATAACGGCGAAAAAAAACCCAACCCAGCATGGTAATGCCCAGTTTGTTATCATGTTGCGGATAAATGTTGACAAACTAAACTGACATTTTTTCATATTAAACACCTGGTTGAATGGGAGCCTTAAATTAACCTCTTTACCAGTTTCCATGTCTGTCAGGTCTGGTGAGGCCTCTGTGGATTTATTAGGGCTTTGCATGACCAGGAACATATTTGTTTAAAAGTGTGTGTATGATGAGGGGAATATTCTATAGCAATGGCCGCCAATCTGCTTTTAATGAGGCCAAAGTGGTCTGGTAATGGCTGGCTGGTTTTGTGCCCTTATAATGGAGTCTGCTTTCAGGTGGCTTAGGATTTCGCCTTCTCCTCTCACTTACCAGCCACCTCAAACGGAGGTTACGTAACAGCCTTGTTAATGTGCACATTTGCCGTAATCTGGGGGATAAAGCCTCTCGTCTCGACGCACTTTCTCACGTTGATATTGCTCTGGGAAGAAATACAAGCAGAGGGGAAGGGGAAGGAGAAAGTGAGAGAGAAATGGGCCACACAGCAGCATGAAGCAGCACCCACAGCAAAGAGCTACACCCAGCCAGGCCTCCTCTCTCTGCCTCCTCCTTGCTCGGCTCTGGCTCTGCTCAGCTGTGGCCCCGAGGCATGTCGTTAGCTGCATTTTATCAAGAGCTTTTCTTTCTGTGTGTGAGTTAGCACAGAGGACAATGGCACCGAGGTCAGCCGTGCTATTCTGCCCTCTGCTATGTTACTCTAGCATTTCATGAAAAGTGTTTCTTTTTTACCCTCTGGGGTCACAGATACCCTGCTGCCTCCTCTGCCTCCCTTCTGCTTGCAGCTTCACCTGCGCCAAACCAATTTAGCTACAGGACCCACAATCAATAGCACTCGGGCTTGGTTTTGATTCCAGCAACAAAGAGTGGAAAGGGAAAGAGAAAAGGGAGAAAAGCAGAGAAAAGCAAGAGAAAACAAGAGATACAGAGACGGAGGCTCATCTGGCCATCCTGCATTCTCTGCCGCACTGCATTATGGGACGGTCACAGAGCCTCTCTTTCATTGGACGTCATCTCAGATAACGACAGTCCCACCGCAAATAATAAATGTCAGAAAACAATAAGTCTAAGGTGTCAGAGGCGCCCTGCCTCGCTACATTCTCATAACTGGCAGTGTGTCACATTTCCCAGTCTCAGGCTCAGCCCGCTGCCGGATCAATCAGGGCCATTGTCTCTCATTTTCTCCCTTCATTTGCTGGCTCCAGATGAGGCTCCATTTGTGGCACACAAGCAAAACACTGCAAGCTCAGCCACAACCAGAAGAGTTGCTTTGCCTGCTATCTCACTGGACATCTTGCTTGCTTGTGATTGGCAGTCCTTTGCCTATCACCCTCCCATCGCTGTATGATTCTGTACCAGGCTCACGGGCGATACGATCAGCCAGTCAGGCCCTCTCAAGGTCTCTATTGAAGCCCGCGACTGACCTGCCCTCGTGACTGCCTTAAGTCTCCTGAGGTCAGGCAATCACCAAGAAGATATACCTGCCAAGTATCTGTGTCAGAACTTCGCCATTTGCAAAATAGCAATGCCTGTATTGCTATTCTGATCCAAACAGTTTAGAGGGAGGGTAGAAATCAAATAGCCAAGAAGACAGCCTTAGACAGGGCTACTGGACTAGCAGCGAATTGGTCCAGCTAAGCAACCAACCGATACATTCTTTGCACAGAGTAGAGAGCATATTTGACCTGTGGTTGACAAAGGCCCTTGCCACCCCCTCCCCTGCCAACTCTCGTGCCAATGTTTGTCTTCTCACTGGGCAGTTCTGGCAGCACACTGCATGGCCTCTCTCGGCCACCATTTCGGGGCGATGAGTCGCAACAATCTGCTGCATGGCCAACTAGAAAAGCTTAGAAACATGTCCCAGTCTGCCCCCTCCCCTCCCATTTCTCTGTTGGATACATTGGGGAATTTGTCGCTAGGTGGTGTAGTCAGTAGACACCCCTGGGGCATAATAGATGCAAGGTCAGCAAAGGTCACTGAGTGGGGTTATCAACCCTGACCCCAAACGATATTATTATTACCCTCTACCTTATCTGGCTGTCACTGCATGGCATGCATTATTCCCAATATTATGGAGTATGACACTCTGAATTCAGAACATGCTGTTTTATCAGAGGCATGACAATGACACCACGATGGGGTTGGGAGAGCATTCACTGATTCACTGAATATTTTAGAGTTGCATTTTGGCATTTCTTGCACTTGTTTTGATTTCCATGATTTAACCAAATTATTTCTCTGTTTCAGCTGGAATTCGCAAACCAGACCAGAAAGACATTGTCATTTCCGGTGTGACGTCACCCTCGGATGTATTCGTGTCAGTACCAGGGCGACTGTCGCTCCTCAGTTCTACCTCAAAATACAAAGTGACGGTGGCCGAAGTACAGCGTCGTCTCTCGCCCCCAGAGTGCCTCAACGCTTCTCTCCTTGGTGGTGTTCTGCGCAGGTATGTCCACTTCCCCTTAACTATTCTGCTTCCGGTTTATAACTAGTGTTCTCAGAGACTGGCGCTGGACCTTTTTCTCAAAACAAGTCATGTTTCTGATCTATTCGGCTTCAGTCTTTGATATTTCTTTCTTTTGCACTGAATCTATGAAATACATCTGGTGTTAGTAGCACAAATCAGATATTCATGCCCCTGGAATCTGCAGTGTTGTTTAGCCACACAAAACAGTTTATCCACTCAAGCCTCCTTGTGAAATGCAGGTGTTTTCTGTTATGTCTATTTACATTGGCAGTGCGCGGCAAAAGACGAAAGTGGCCGAGATAAAACTTCAGACTTATCCTATTTGTTATATTGCATTATCAGATGATTTGTGTATTTCGAAGTATTAGTCAAAAGTTAACCATGTTTCACCATAGACTGTGTTGCAAGGCGATCAATTTGGTGTTAAATAATGCAAAACAAAATCAAGGGCACAACGATATTTAAATGGAACGTTTCCATTGCTTTGTAGAAAAAAAAAACACTCTAAAAGAAGCATAGTCTGTGGTGGGCATGGTTAATTTCAGACGATGGTTTTTGTGTCAAAAGTGAATCATGTTTATTGTAGCAGACATCATAGACTGCTGAGGAGAAATAATACTGCTAGTATTTCAGGTCAGATGGCAGCTCAATTGGACACTTTTTATGATGATTGTTCTCTCCTAGGTGGTTTACTGTTGATGACTTCCTATGAGTAATGACATAATTGCAGATGATGACGTCATAATGAGTCAATTGCGGCCATGGTGTCATAATGAAGTCACATGTAGTTAAGGCAAGATGGATGGGCTGGCTGGCTCAGTGTGGCTGCCATGTAAGCATTAGGAGGAGACATGTAACTGGAGAGGTTAGATTGCTCTCAGATTTATCTGAAGCCAAGAGCCGTGAAGATTTCGAGCTGGCGATCTTCTTCGCCTCCAGCTATTCTTCTTTTGAGGTCTTCATCAAGCCAGCTCAAGATTTATGTAAGACTTGTGCAGCTCTTACGTGTGCCAGCCGATGTCACATGGCATTGTGCTCAGGGTGCTGTTGGGAGCAGGCAGTTTTAAGTGTGGGGAAATGTGATTTTAGCAGTGGGTAAAGGGGGAAAATGTTCCCAAATATTAGAGGAGCCCTGCAGTGCACTGGGAAAGGTTGGGGGTATACAAGGAAGCAGGGTGGCCCTGTCGCCCCTGCCTGCCCCTCAGTAGGCCTAGGGTTACTCAGCTACCCCTGTTCTCTGGAAACCCGAGTCAGGATCTGAGGGAGAAATGGCCAGCCCGATGGGCCATCAAGAAATCGGAGTTGACACAGCGAGAGGAGCCTAGTATAGGGTTCTGGGCAATCCCCAGCCATTGTCATTGTTGTTTGGGGGAGGGTCTCTTCATAGTCTATCCACCTGCACATATTTGACAGACTTAGGCTGTTTGGTGTGATATGGACTTTTTGATTTTCAAATAAGCAAAGCTGAGTGGTCACAGGGCTGTAATTCAGAAAGGAGAATTCTATCAGGTCGAAAACATTCTTTGAAAAGGAGCAAGTTGGAATTGCAGAAAGGGAGGGGCATGTGCAATGTTCGTGCAGTGGCCCATGTGATGTGGATCCCAGCAAATCTGTGCTGCTAAAAAATACAGGAGATCTCAAGAGCAACGAGTTACAGCAGCTGAGATAACAAAGCAGGGTAGCATGGCAAGAGTGTATCACACGCATCTACCACGCACCAATTAACAATGAGGGAACAATCAGCCTCCAGTCAATGGACTTGTCAGCTGATTGAATTGGGCCAGACGCTGGTTTCATGTCTGCTAACAGCCTGGAAGAAATTGAGCTGGAAAACTTTCAGGTTGATGAACAATACGTGGACCACCCTGCAGCCAGGAGCAGCCATGGAGCCAGCAGAGCCACACATCACATGAGGGATTAGAGGGCAGCTTGTGTAAAGCTAGAGGGACTTACACCCTTCTGATCTTATGAAGACCTTCATATGGTTCCCATCTCACCAACTGCCTCCATACTGCACACAATCAGATCCGTTTTCACTCTGGCTGTGTTTATGGCATGTGCTGGTGGTCTCCATCAAACCAGTTACATGGTCAGTGGCCATTTTTCTTGCATTGAAATTGAAAAAATCCAATGCAACTATATTGTGAGATTTCCAACAAAGTTCAATTGGGCATAAGGGTCATTCTCAAATTTCGGGACAATTTGCGTCACTCCAATTCCCTGACATTAATTTGAATGCAATTGATATATGAAGCGTCACTCCTCATCTGTTATTCATATTTATATTTAGAACCACTGCATTTGGAACAAAAAGTCATTTATTAGACCTTTTTTTGGTGCATTGTGTCCAGTAATCCGTGCCAAATCAGTGGTTTTTCCCTGTCACTGGACCTGACATGACAAAATCAAGTGTTAATTTTCCTCCTAAAGTACCATCATTTCCAAAGTTTCTATGCACGATTCATGAGAATATACACTTGAATTAATATTTACATCATATTTAAGTTTTTTCTTGTTTCATTTCATTGAATTAATTGATGTAAAAGACGTGTCACTAGTTTATGTTTATTTTTTTGTCCCCTCCGTTACCAGGCATAGCTCGGCTCGCTATTGTTTTTAATGAGCAATTTCCACTCCATGTCGTAAGATGCACATGCGCCAAACTACCACAGCTTTGCAGATTTTCATTAAACAAGTATTCAACCAGTTAAGGCATAATTTTCATTGGAACATTTTTTGGTCCCACTGAAATGTCCACTCCGTTACCTCAAATTCCGAGCTTACCAGTGATACCTTTTCAAAGAAATTGTATGTATATATTGCTGAGGGTGACAGGATTCAATAGAATGCAATCAAAACTTTGTATCTCCCAAATAGAAACCACTATTAAGAGAAAACCAAACCGTTCCTGTCCACTCCGTTACCATTCCTGTCCACTCCGTTACCACAAAAAATCGATATTTAATTAAAAATACGATTGATCTGAGATGAAGTACTTCTGAAAATAAGACTTCCATGTTTTTTTTCTTTTTTTTCTATTTTTAAATTGCTCAAAATTCAGGTTTTTTGCATCAAAAGTCCCCTCCGTTACCACATTTTCCAGGGCATTTTGTCCCGAAATTTGAGAATGGCCCATAACTCCATTATAGAAACAGTTCCAGATTATTTTTCAAATGGAAGCAATATCTGTCTGTTCGAGTTGTGTGCTCTGTTTGTAAACTGTGGCTATCAGACCGGAGATCTTGATGGGAGATGTGCTTGAATGTGGCATTTGCACTTCACGATGTGTTTGTGATGACGTCCACTCGTAATGAGCGTTCCAGTTGAAGGTGTCCGAGGATTGGCTGGAATGTCCTGCGTCCGGGTGCGTGTGAATCCCCCTCTCTCCCTTCCATAGCTGGCCCTCCCTGCTTCTCTCCCTTTCCTCCCTGCCCTCTTGCCCTGGCCCTTGCAACGGCTCGTTTCCAATTTGCGGAGGCCCTTTGATAGGCTGACGTGTGTTGACTTTGCTTATGCCAGCAGCATGTGGATGTTGGCCATAGCAGATCTGGGCTGGCGGCCCCGGGCACCGCTCTAAGAACGATCACAGTGTGTTATCCATGAACCAGTACAAATTGGCCAAGCATTGCTGCCCCCGGCCCACTTCTCACTGCATAGCCACTGTACACTGTGTACTAACTCACTCAGTCGCCTGTGCTAGAAGAGACAGGTCTAGACTACTTGCAGCTGGGCCTAATGAGCTGCAGAGATCTCTAAGAGGTGCAGCTACAAGATGCTGGAAGGAGATGCTAGCTTCAGAAGCTGGAGAGAGCTGAGAGGGAGTGTCGATGTTAGCACCATTCCTGTTTGGATCAGTCCCTGGAAAATACATGTTGTCTGTGAATAGACTGGCCTAATGACTGGGCGATACACCACAGGGCTTTATAGACGCAGGTCCTCATAGCTTATAGCCCCGGGCACAGGCAAACAGGTCCTTCTGAACAATGCTAGTAAACTTGGGGGTTGTGTGTGACACTGCTACTGGTGTCCTGTGAATACTGTCAGTCATTTTCAGTTTATCTATCCCACTAGGGGAT
Source organism: Platynereis dumerilii (assembly GCA_026936325.1). Classification (NCBI taxonomy): domain Eukaryota; kingdom Metazoa; phylum Annelida; class Polychaeta; order Phyllodocida; family Nereididae; genus Platynereis; species Platynereis dumerilii. The sequence continues at coordinate 161,988,891 of JAPTHN010000001.1, forward strand.
CGCAGCAGGACAAAACAGCAGTCACTGCTTGAATGGTGTATCAGGCTGCAGGTAGACAGGGCCGACACCTGTCAATCAACTGCACCAGGAATCAACTGCACCAGATCAGGACTGCAGAACAGTAGAGAGCAAATATATCTGCTTTGGAAATACAACTGCAAGTGACCGAGAGAGCTTGTAAGCTTCCCAGAGTGCAGAGTGTGGCATCACAAGGCCTGATCTGACAGGCGCGCCTTGGGAGCTCTTGGGGACAGTCAGTTCTGCTGCACATTCTACTAATGGACAATTCGTCCTCAAAAAGCGCCCAAAAGAAAGCTCACATTTGCTCTCCGCCATTTGTTTCAACTCTCTGCTCGAGTGTCCTCTTGACAGACACTTTTGTTTCATGTACAAACAGAAAATCTTGGTTAAAATCTGCTGCTGAAAAGCGCGCCTGTCCTATTGTGCTGGATATTGGCAGCACAAACACTGCTTGTATGGAGGCTGGGGAGAGGGAGGCTTGCCATGGACGCATTGTCAGCAAATCATTTCAATAAACGCACCCAATCGAATGGAACGAAATAGAATTTAGCTTCTTCTGCGAGGTGTGCAGCGTATTTACATAGAGTGGAGCTCATTACTGCAGGAGAGGGAAGGAGGGAGGCTGAGGCAGGGAAGGGCCCTGCTGTCGATCGAACTGCACTTGTTCCGCAGCAGCCATCTTCCCTGTCGCCTCACTTGCCAAGTTGCACTGCACGAGGTCAGAGGTCACTACGATGCTCACACGTGCCCAGGCCCAAGTGTGGAGGGCATTTGCCCGAGCACGTTGCTGCAATTTATTAATTAGCGCCGTGGAGGAAAGGCACGCACTTGGCATAACGAGGGCCCAGGACTGAGGTGCTGTGGCAATGCCGTCATTCCACAATCGTTGTTGGCATTGACGGAAGCTAGGAAGGCACTAATTCGCATGCAGCTATGGCGGATGCAGAGCTGGTTGTGAGCTGTGAGTAGTCGCTCCTTCCTCCTGCTGCCCTCCCTCCTCGCCATGCAACTCCTCGCCCTGCGCCTCCTAATTAGCGCTCCCCAATCAACGCCTGCCTCGTTAGATCAACTTTTTTCCTGCCTCCCTCCTCTTCATTCCCCGACACAAATTGACTTAGCTCCTTCGCGACATTTCGGCTGCTCTACTAGTGCCCTTATTCCCTGCGAGATTCAATTAGACCCATTGCAATACTCCCCAATCACAAATCTATTTATGATCACAATGCATGCAGTCTTGGGCCCTATACCAGCAGGACTACCTTCGCTTATAGCCTCGGTCTATTCGTGTCTACTCTATTAGACTGGTTGTGTTTATAGGCTATGGCTCATTGCCTGCAGTATTTCCCTCCTCAGTGTCACTCTGATATTGACATCCATCAAAGATATGCATCCTGGAGCATCATAACAATGTCACATGATCAATCACGTGGTCAGTGCTTGTGCTCATCTCCAGTTCATGTTTCATCCGCGATCACCTGCAGAGGGCTACATGCCCTGGCTACATGTCCTGGCTACATGCTTTAGCTTCATTGCTGTGCCCTCGTGTATCTGGCTACATTGAATTACCTGAGCTGCTTATATGCTCTGTGTGTGGGCGCTGCCAGTGGGTGATATCTCTCCTGCCCCACTCCCTTATTAGCCAGTGCAACCATAACAGGCTGTCCGTCACCCGAGCCCTGTTCCTCTTGCCTTTCAGACTTGCTCTATTAATACGAGTCTACCTATCAAGACTTGTTTTTCGATGGCCCGATAGCATTGCCTGATCGCCCTGCCATTGCAACCAGGTCCTTGCAAGGTGAGAGATAGGGGGGGGGGGGGGTGAGGAGAGGGGGTGTGTTCCGCTTGGTTTGCTCTCGTCACCCTTTCTCCAGAATTAACTACCCCTCTCCATTCAATTGCCGTCTGCCATTGAGATGGAAATTTGGCTTTTCATTGGCAAAAAAGAGGGAATAAAAGGCGAGTGTAGTCGAGTAGTTTCTCTCTGCCTGAACATTGTATACAAACTGGCGCTTTAATGGCACGAAGCTCGTTGAATCTGCTGTGGCGGCTACTTGTCAGAGTCCAGCTCCGAGGAGGGTCTTAGCATTCACCCTTGAGTGGCTAGTCAGCCAGAACTACCCCAGCCAATTATCGACTTAAATCACTCTGCCATTCATTAGCAAAACACACACTAACTGTATTTATACACTGTGTTCTGTATGATTTAAAACCCAGGCTGTTCCGAGCCATTAACCAGGTTGTGTGTAGAGACAGAATAGAAACTTTTTGTGGGTAGATTCTACTCTGGCCAGGCTGATAGGGCTGCTCTTCCAAAAAAGTCTCTTAGATGTCTGAAGCTGAGACTAGGCTCCATAGCTCTCCCTAGCTGTAGCTCTGTGAGAACTCCAAGCAACATCTTACTAGAGTAATGATAGCAGCAGCCACAGCAGCAGAAAGCTTGCTCAGTCTACCCATGCAGTCCCCACTCTATCTCAGGACATGTTTAATCGTGCATCTTGAGCGAACAGTATAAAGGAGCGGGTGAATAGATGGCTTTTATGCCGGGCTCAAAGTGGATTAGGGCTGGTGCATTAGCCGAGGTGGCCTGGCTCCCCAACTGCTCCATTACAGCCCTGCTGCCTGTGCTCCTTCACCTATTAAGGCAGCCAAGAATTATAGAAATTCCCCACGTGCAGTAATTGCCTGCTGGTCGTAATCACTTGATGTGGCAAAGTGAATAAAGAGCCGGACTGACCAACGATATAGCACATGCCACTAGGAGGCCATGTCCAGCAATGGCCACGATGCCCGAATCGGTGGCTGAATCACTGCTGATGCCTGCCCTACATGCTGTTTATTTCTGGCCACTCAATTGACCACACTAGCACGTCGTGCCGCACGGAGCCCTTAAACATCCCTCTGCGGCCCGCAGTTATTACAAGAGGGCCGTCCTGAGCCAACCTATCAAATGAACAAGATGAGGAGAATTAGTAAAGCGAGCGCCTAATCACTCTTCTATTACAGATGGAAATGGCTGTAATGGCAACTGGCCCCACCTTTGTCGCCCCCCTTGCTCTTGCCTGCTCTTGCTTGCTCCTGCTCATGCTCTTGCCTTCCTCTTAATTGCCTGCTCCCAATCTTAGCTGCCTGCCTCACACTTCCTCAGCTGCTTGCTATCTGACCTATATAGAGATCATTGGCTGGCAATTACCCGCACAAAGGCTTATCATCAGCAATTGGCCGCTGCTGCTGCATGGGAGGAGGGAGGATGCGGAGCATCTTTGCTCATCCACACTCTAGACTGCATCCTGCAGAAGACCTTATTAGACGGCCGGGAGTCAATGTTGCACACGCCCAACTGAGCTGCCCCAGGGCAAAAAAGTGTATTATCGAATTGAGCAGGCGGCTATTGTGAGGGGTCAGTTGGTACTGCAGCAAGGCGGGGAGACTATTGTTTGGAGAGGGTCAATAATAAAGGGTTGTTGAGATGCAGCAACATGCCATGATGCAACTCCTTGGCTCAGTCCTTCTATCTCTGCTTGTGAATGTTCAGGGCGGCATTGTGCAGGGCGAGCCATCGTGAGTTGCAATGTGGAGAGGCAAGAAGGGTGGCTGCTTCTCTTGGTCGTTTTTGATTGAGGCCTACTTGACTAGCAGTGGGCGCACTTGGTCGGTGATGGCGGGGCTGCCTTATTGGCAAGAGGTGCAGGACTCAGAGGAGAGAGGAAGGACTTGAAGCAGGACTTGAGGCAGCCTAATGAGATCCAGCGTGTCCTAGTTCTTATGAGAGACAAGGCCAAGCAAACACTGGAGAGCCAAGTGCCATTATTAGGACAGGTGCATCAAGTGCATGCCATTCCCAGAATGCTTCCCCGAATGCTTCTCCTGATTAAGTCATTTCTCGCAGCATTTCTAAGTGTTGTCTTTTCTCTTTTCCTTTTATTTCATTAATTGTTATCACTGATGGTTTTTTTCTCCTTTCAGCCCAGCCCAGATAAGCCGCCTCGCTTCCTTTGATGTATAATTAATTGCCACTCATAACATTAACGCGTTTTCATTACAGAGCCAAGTCCAAAAACGGAGGACGGTCGTTGAGAGATAAATTAGAGAAAATAGGTTTAAGTTTGCCGGCCGGAAGACGCAAAGCGGCCACAGTGACGCTGCTGACGTCGTTGGTTGAAGGTAAGTTGTCGTTGATACTCACTCGTCCCTCTTGCCTTTCTCTTACAGGGCCAAACGCAAAAGCGGTAGCCGGATGCTCAGAGACAAATTAGAGAGAATAGGTTTAAGTTTAGCGGCAGGACGGCGAAAAGCCTCCAATGTTGGGTTGCTAACGTCACTGGTCGAAGGTAAGTGGCAGTTGATGTCACCTCTTTGTCTGGCTCAATCGTCCACTGGTGTCGCTGTTGCATGTCTTATTCTGTGCTAACTTCCCCTTTTGGTTCTTGGTTATTGTAGAGCAAACTTTACCTAACTGGTAATTGTTGTTTATTTGTCTTGCCAAGCCATTCAGCTTCCATTTAAATGATGGCTGCAGTTGTAATGATGGGCCGACAAGACACAATAGATCGGTCCTAATCAGTTTAACAGTTACGTGTATTCAGGGCAACCCGATCCGGCTGATTTGTGAGCAGTTCCCCTGCCCTGATTGCCAACTGCGGTTGAGGCAGTCTTGGTTTCGTGCCCCCGGGCTGCTCTATTCATCAGTTGTCTTGGGCATCTCCATCTCCTGGCCCAGCATCTCTTGCTTCTCCTGCTCCAGATGCATTAGCCAACCAGCATCCGCATCCCTCCAGACTTTGATCCTCTTTCTCCTCAAGCAACCATCAGCAGCCATCGGCCATTACCGCCCTCCGTTCTCCCCACATCTAACCCTGCTCGGTTGCCCTGCTTGAAAAAGCTTGAGAACCCCCACACAATATGCTAGTCACCCATAATGAACTTATTAACCAATACACCACTATTCAATGAGTATTCGCCCGGTGTAATAGATTTCTTTGTGAGCCAGGGGGCAATTAAAATTGAAATGGAGTAAATTCAACTTGTGGGGGCTGTCGTAGATTCTCCGTTGCTTTTTGACAATTGCTCATTTGAGTTGGAGAGGCAGCTCAGGTGGAGGTCCACTACGTCAGAGCTGCTGATGAGACCCAGTGATGGATGGAGGGCCTGAATGGCTGTCTCTGGACCAGATGTCCCTGGCCCTATGATCTGGCCACCTCTTGCTGGGCCCCATGCTCTGCCTGCCACCTTGGGCTGCAATTAACCACCCCCTTTTAATGAATGTTTTAGCAGATGCAGGGGAGGTAAAATGAGACAATTGCAAGGGTTGGGAGGGACTGGGCTTGTGGAGGCCAACGGCCTGTTGTAGGGAGACAGCATTTGGACATCCATTGAGGCAATCTACTGAGGCAACCTATTGAGGCTCCATTGAGGCCGTCTATTGAGGCTGGCCACTGAGACAACCTCTGAGGCAGAAGTGTCCTTTGTGGCAAGTGCCTCACTTAAGAATAAAGCGAGTGTTTGGATGGACGCTTTGATACTGACCACCATCAATTGTCTGAAGTAGGATCCTCCACTCCCAACCTTCTCTTTGCATTTAGTTTCTCTCTGTTTACTTAAAACTCCTTTCAAGACTTTTAGTTAGAGTATATTTGAAACGTCAACTGACAGCCAGGGCAGTTGGCAAGAGGAATATCAGGCGATAGGAGCAGGCAGTCAGCTACATCTATTGTGATTGCATGAATGTAAGGCAGTCATGGAGTGGGGGATGACCTGGCACTGCTACATAGAGGGTCAGGTAGATTGCCCCGGGGCTAGCTTGCAAGTGGGTCATGTGTCAGCATGTCATGCACTGATATCACACAGTGATATGTTTGGCGTTTCGTGGCTCCCCTTGCAGCCAGCCAGAGTCGCTAACCACGTCTGTCAGCAGGACAACCAAGAAACGTCGGCCACACTCGTTAGCACGCCAGACCGACGCTGCAGCCCACGATCGCAATTAAACGTTGAAAGCTATCATAAACACAGCCCTAGCCTCTGTCACAGCCCACCCTAACAAGCCAGTGTAAGCTTGCATAAATCTCTGCCAGTTCTCATGGAAAAATTGCCAGGGCCTTCATGTCGTCTCATCTTTCCAGCATCTGAAAGGCGCACACAATCATGTCTGTTTATCAAGCCAGCTAAGTGGAAATTTTAATTAGCGACAGAAAGGGAGCGGCCCTTTTTGCGGACGACCTGTCAGACTGTCCTCTCGGCGGCGGGTCAGCTGATGGGCCTCTGTTCACGGCTCAGACAGCGTGAAAGCCCTGCATGAAAGCCCTGTACAACAGTGACTGTCCTCGTCTAGCCCTTAGTCCTCGTCGGCCTTTATCTAGACGCTTGTTTTCTTAGCCAATCGAGGCAGGCAATTTTACCTCTGATTACCCGAATGGCTGCCACAGTCGCCATATTTGCTCGTGTTTCTCTCGGCACAGATGCGTGCTCTAAACGCTTGCCCTTTGCCTTTAATTGCCATCATTTTGTATCCTGTTGAGCAGCCCGCAATTGTGACTGCCTCTCCCAATAAGCTCGTTGGTTTGTTGCCAGTGAGGAACAGTTGTAGCAACAGTGGACATATGGCGCCTATAACTAAGACCGTCAAATAGCTAATTGAACAGCTCAGGTCATTCTACGACAATTTCGAACCCTTGACGACCCCTTGCAAACAAGGTAATGAAGGTCTCTGTGGCTGACCTCATAGGGTTGTAATCTTTTTTTGCTTCTCAGGTGAGCTAATGTCAGGTTGCTTTGATGGCTCTCTGATGAGATTAATGTCCACTACATTATGGCCCCTCAACAAAGCATTAACCCCTTGTATATTTTCACTGCACTGATTTTGCATTAATTAGCAATAAAACACAATGTATCGGAGCTGGATCTGAGCAGCCCCAACAATTGGCCCCAATTACAGGGCGGTGAGCATTGCCCTGCTCTGGCCCTGTGTGATTTAGAGGAGTTGTAAATGCAGCAACATATGTCTGCAGCCCATTAACATGTTGAGGTGTGGAGGGAGTGCCAGAGGGAAGACGAGCCCTCGCCACTCAAGCCTCCAGCAGGAACAGGTGAAGTCTCTTGCGTCACATGTGCATTATCTTGGCCCAGGATAATTCGCCCACAGAAACCGCCTGTTTACTGGTCGTTTCTTTTGATGGCGGATCCTGTGTAGCGCTGCTGACCTGTGGGAGATGCTCAGCCCTCCTCGCATCCCCCGAGACAGGCAACACACAAGAAGCCTGCTCTTCTTTTTGCCCTCTTTTTCACTCGCCTTCCACAGGTTCACCTTGCCTGTTGGATGCTGCTAGAATTTTAATTCGTTGAGGTTGCTCGACGATGCTCGTGCTGCAGCAACCGAAGGAGGCAGAGGGCGACCACCGGGTGGGATGGGGTTAGGATGGGGGGCAGGAGGGGGAATGGTTGCAGCACAACAGCGATAGTTGTATCAGAGTTGTGTTGGGTAGAGTGTACATGTGTGCCAATGCACGCGCTCCTTGGGCCCTTGAGCCAGCGCTGCAGGCTATGTCGGGCCCCGCGGCAGTAGGGAGATCCCTTTGAAGTCTGCCGCCAGAAACAGGACGCTCTGTGATCGGGGCCGCCGTCATAGCAGAAGGGGCGCCCTTAGCCTCCCCTGTTTATTTTCGGCTGACTGGGATGCTGCTTCCCCTTACAAGTTGAGATGGAACTCGCTCGAGCCATTCTTGTAAACATAGCGCGGCCTACACAGATAGTGCTGGTGTGCAGCTTGTCGAGTGGCTGGCTTGCTGCTTCTTATATCAATAATTGTTGTCAGACGGTGTGTGAAGAGGCCCTCTGCTCAGGGGCACAAGAGACTGCAAGGAGGGAGGCACATAGCCATGCCACCGCTGCTCCTTGTTACGGGGAGTTACCTGCGAGTACGCAAGGGCCCATAGCTCCCCAGGGCGCGACTAAACGAAGATTAAATATGAAGGGGGAGTGCGGCCAACATGAGCGATGGGCCGGCGGGTGTCAGGGGCGGGGGCCGGGGGCAGGAGGGGCGCGGCGGGTGAGCCCTGGCCGTGATGGATCTGGCCCCATCCTCACTGCTGACAAAACGTCATCATTTGCAGCGGAGAGGAGCATGATGGATGCTGCCTCCTTCCTGTGACCCGGCTGGCCATCACCTTCGCTTCCGACAAATGTCATGACCGCCAGGCTTGACCGAAGGGCCCCGCCACCGCCCCTGACGCCCCAAGCCACTAGAGCCATGTCACTGCAGCTAGCCAAGCCATTGAAGGCCAAGTCATGCCAAGGCCCTTGTTCCTAATGACTCTCCGAGGGTGCATGGCTCTCTCGAGTGACCTCTCCTGGTGCCTCTGTGGATGACTTGGACTCAAGGGTCACCTTAGATGGTCAATGTCCTACAGCATGGAGCGAGGGACTTCTGAATATTGTTTTGTGTCTGTCTTGGTTCAACTTGGCTGTTGGTCCGTCTGTGTCTGATTAATACTTTGTTTTCATTCCTGCCATAATCGCCCTGTCTCTTGCCATTCCTGACATCACAATCGCCTCTCTTATCGTGGCCATGGATGATGCCATTGAGGATGCCAAGGAGGTGCCCTCCTCTGAGCTCAGCTGTTGGCAGATATGAGCAGAGGAGGTCTTTATCATGGCCCTGGCAGGACTCTCGCCCTGGGCACTTCTCTGCATTTCTCAGGTGGCAGCACTTGCCTCCATCAGCTGCCGCAGCTTCCCCATCATCCCACTTCATCTATCTGCTGCAGATTTTCATTAACTCGCCTTGCCTGTCGTGATATCTGACCCATCAGCCATGATTAAACAAGCAACTACAACAAACGCCCATTCAAAGCTTAATGTATAATTAAGCCTTAATTTCATTTGTCTGTCCAATTTTTCTCGGTGGGCTCGAGTTCAAATTAATGCATTCAAGTCTTTTCAAAAGCATTGCCTCAATAGGAGACGTCACCATGTGGTGTTACTTGTGTTTCATAATTTCACTTTTTAACTGTCTCCTTCTCAACATGAATATACTTTGCATTGGCCTGGGGCATCCCATACTCTAGATTGTAGTAGATATATTTGCTTGTAGAGTGTTAATTTGACCTTGAAATGACGCTGCTGACATGCATACCCATCTAACGAGCTGTGTGGTCTTGTTTTTTGCAGGAGAGGCTGTCAGACTGGCCAGAGACTTCGGCTACCTGTGTGAAACTGAGTTCCCCGCCAGACAAACAGCAGAGTACGTGGCTCGCCAGCATTCAGACCCCACAGAACAGCAGACCCGAAAGAATATGATCCTAGCTGCCAAGTAAGTTACTTTTCCATATTCACAGCTTTATTTTATCTTTTCACAAGTTGCTTTTTCTCTTCTCATAAAATACTTGTAAGCAATCAAGAATTTACCTTTACACCATTACTCGAATAAAAGTGGAAATTAACATGTAACCATTAGGAGTGAATAATGAATGGAGTGCTGGAGGCAGTGGAGCAATTAGTAACTGCACCCCTATTTGATCAATATGCCCCAAGTTTATTTGCTTTATTTATGAGCTTACTCTGTTGTCCTTACAACTCGAGGTACATTAATGCAAACAAATACGAACAAAGCAGTTTGATTAGTTCTGTAATCAGCATGTAATTGAGAGAGGAGGACAAGTGCTATTTATGCCATTCAGTCCTTTTATTAAAGCTCATCCATCTTGAGACTAAGTCAGAAGTTAGTGACTGAGACCCTCACAAAGTCATTTGGTGAAGGAGGAATTTTTCAAGGAAGCCATTTTGTGGCAATTTGCCCAACAAAGGAAGGGCTTAATGGCGGTCGAAGTAAATGGCGGAGACAGATACAAAGTTGATAGGAAAGCTGCTGCAGAGGAATTGGCAAAGTGTAGAGCTGACTATAGTAGCATCAGGGCCGCATCAGGGCTGCATCAGGGCTGCTTCAGAAGCTGACAACTTGTGATGCTGGTCAGTCTCTGAGGGGACTCTCAATTACAACTGGGATCCCTGGACAATGAGTGTCTGATGAAAGTGCCCCAACCCCCCCCCCCCCCCTTTCTCTGTCCACTCTGGAGTGACTAAAAACTCTCCGGAGAGGCCTGTTCTGTGGATGCATGGATCTATCGCCCTGGGCCCAGTGACCAAACCACTGCAATCCTATCACGTTGATTGCCCCACAAATGTCACTCTCCCGTCCCTTTGTCTGCTGTGCACCTCTTAAGTGAGTCTAAGTCAATCTCGACTCACTCAATGACAATGAGCCTAAGTCAATCTCTGTTCAGTTGCCTCTAATAGTACTCACCAAATGACAATGAACATCCCCTGGACAAATAGGAAAACTAGCAAGAGACTAGCAAGAGACTTGGGAAGAGGGAAAGCTGTGATTGTGACGCCACATTACAGTAGACATTACAGTAGACAGACAGAGATAGACAGAGACTGAGAGAGTGATAGAGAGAGACAGACAAAGAAAGTGATAGGTCAGGTGGAGGGGGACAAAAGTGAGAGCAGGAGTGAGTGGGGAGGGGAACGGGGAGGCCTTTTGGAGGGTGTAAGGAGGACAGGTGAGAGGAGGGGGCCCTTGGTTGGTCAGCAGATGGTGGAAGGGTAGCCACTGAGAGGATAACAAGGCCCTTTTGTGTTGGCAAACAGAGTATAGACTGACTTTGGAGGTCCATTAAATGGCATGCACAACCCAAGTCACCTCTCAGCCATATATTCATGTTAATTAGCCATTCTAATAGTTTGATTAAAGACGCAGTTTTAATGGGTATTACGAGGTCACGCATCCTGATTGGCCTGGACTTTTATAGGTGAGGGACGTGACTTTGGTTGAGACTTTAGCACGATCAGGGAATTTGCTGGTGCAGGTTTGGCTGGGGATGGTGCAGGAGTGCACCGAGTGACCACTGCAAATGAGTGGAACTGACCAATGTTGACCACAACACTCCCATTGTGATGGCTGCACATTCCAGGCATTCCCAGGTGTGCACTATTCCAGAGATGCTCCCCTGCCTCCGCAGCCTGGTTATCTGAATGGCACCCGCGCCCTTGTTACATAACAGCCCCGGGCGATGCTCATAGGCTGAGTTCTCACCTCAAAGAAACTGAAAACAATTTTGAAAAGATGGCATCCTTGGCACATAGCAAGGCGTCCTCGCTTATAAACGGAGCAAGGGTGTCAGTCAACATCGCAATGTGGGGTCTTAGTATAACACACATCTCTGCTGTCAACATTAAGCCAAGCAAAAGCAAGATCAAAGCTGCAGGTGATCCCTGATGCATCCTCTGCTATCTGCTGCATTCCAGCTGCCTTGATGCTGAGATGCGGCATTGGTGTCTGGGCCTGCTCAGCCTCTTCTTTTACTCCTCATGCTGCAGTCGAGTATGGGCTGTTCGTAGGATGCAGCTTGGCTATCTTGCAGTTTGCTATCTTGCAGTTTGCTATCTTGCGGTTTACTATCTTGCAGTTTGCTATCTTGCAGTTGGGTAGCTGCAGACTTGTGCAAGAAGTGCACCTGGCCAAACAGAAAACGCTGGGAGCGAGCATGGCAGCCAAGACATTAATCTCAGCATCCACCTGTTGTTTATGAGGCATGAAGGACGGCTCTGACACTGCCATCCTCCCCTGACTGCTGATGAAGTGTCAGCCTGCCTCTCTTGCTTCTCCTCTCAAATGAAGAATTCTTGTTTCGCCCTCCGCTTACTGCAACTGGCTTTTTTCTTTGAGCTGTGTGTCAAGCCGCTTAGTCCTTCTTTTCATCAGTCTGACACAACATGATTGTTAAATTATCCCCTCACTAATGACGTAACGCTCACTGGCTGTCTCCACACTTCATCACCATGCAACTATTCTGCCTTCACGTTGTCTATTCTCTTCTGCCATAAACTAACTTTTGCTTCTTCTTGTTACAGGTCAATCATCAAGGAGCTGGTGGACTTGTTGAATCAAGACAGAACGCCGTTGGGCAACACGCGGCCGCAGATGATCCTGGAGCCCAACATCCAAAGACATTTGTCTCACTTCTCCCTCATTACACACGGCTTCGGCTCACCCGCCTTGGTGGCCGCCTTCACAGCCATGCAGAACTACTTGACAGAAATGCTCAAATACATTGAGAAGAACTACCCGGCCACACAAGGAGGTGGTGGCCTCTCAGGAGGTTTGGACTCTAAGGCTAAGACAGAAGACAAAGATATCCGCAAGTGAAATGACCACCTGATTGACTTTTGTGCTTTTACAACTGGTGTAGGGCTGGCTCGTCACTAGGTTACGCACATGTCCTCCATGCAGCGTCATTGGTGGGGGCTCCCCTGGCGGCAAATGCCCTAACTTGGCCTGCAGCCCACCTCTGGTGCGACTGCATCTTCTGACTGCTGCATGATATGTTAGATGCAGTGGCAGGATGTTGCTGGACTTTTATTTGACTCGTAGGTACTTAAAGAATCCTGAGCTAGCGAATCCATTGTGACGAGAGGGTGGCCAGTCACATGACATGTGTCGTCTGCTCAGCAGGTCACATGATGGACGTTTGGAACGCCGTGTCATGTCGGTGCTGCCCTCTGCCTGCGCCTTGTGATAATGAAATACTCAAGGATCTCGACAGAGTTGATGAGTTGAAGCATATACCAAACAGACAGTTGACATGGCTCGTTTTGGGTGCATGTCTTTGTAATAAACTTGACAGTTGTGTTGCAAATTGAATGAAACCATGAATAGAGTGTCTGTGAGAAGTCTGTGCGCTTTATATTCGGTGAATGTCATGCGTAGCGTGTGCGTCCTGTGTTGTCCTGCTCTGGCAAAGAGGGCTACCCTATGTTCCCATCTGCATGTGGGCTACCTTAGCATCATTCCACGCTAAAGTTCTTCTCTAATATTCAGTCCTCGAGAATCTCACAAGTCCCTTTGGCTCGCTTACCTTTTGGTTGTACTTTGTAAATCTCCATTATGAAACTGTCCCAATTAAAATACTCTTGAGATGTATTATAATATTTTCAAAAATTGTTCTCTGTTTTACTTCCAAAAGATTGTACAAAATGTGGTGAAATATTACGAGGAATTGTAAGCAGAATTTCTCCAGCCTGTATATGTTGACCACTATGTTCTAGTCGCATATATTATACCTTTGGAGCCATAGTTCAGTTCAAGGTTTAACATGTTAGTACAATGCACAATTGTACTTTGTAATTTATGACATTGAAGGATATTGTATATTTTTACCTGTGCTATATTTCTGTGCGATGTTGAAGGGGGGAGGGTGTATTTAATGTGAATGAATTCAATGAATGGACCAAGCCAGTGCATAGAGTGAATGGTATTCTGAGTGAATGGGATTGTGACGCTCTGAACAGTTGAGTCGTTGGCCTATTGCTATAAACAAATGGTATTAGTAATTTAACAATTGTTTTGTTTGTTGGTTTCCAATAATGATATAAGTTAATTGGTTGCAAATTGTTGTTCAATGTTTTTGTCATATGAAAAATAATTCTCATTTCCACTGTGCAATATTTAAACAGGATGCTATAATATTATTTGTTTGCAAGGAGCATCGTTTCAGTTCAAATCTATGCTTAGCAGGTTTCATGTCAATCGTTCCTTGGACTTGTTAGGAGTCTCGGGACGTTGGCTACCTCATGGTTATGCCTTCAAATGCAAGTGTGCTTGTTCTTTTTTATTGTCAATCCTAACAGCCATGACTCTTTATTTTGTTCTTATGTGATACTTGGGTGTCTTGACACCAACTTGGAGGCATAAATTGCTACTATTGAGATGAATTAAGACATCACCATTGCCGCTCATTGGTTGCTGTTGCAAGACAGCACCCTCTGGCGGTTCATCTTGTACCTCAAATACCCGGATGCATGTTAGTAATAATTGGTTACCATGACTACCATGACAGTATACGTGTACAAACATTACCAAATCACTGACTCATTTGCGACGGGTGCATAAATTATTTCATGTCTGTAGATAATATCCACTGGTCTCTAGTGCTATGTAATTATCAATAAATGCATTTCTTCAAAAAGAAAATCATGAATTTGTTTTATGTTGTGTTCTTAGAGATTGTATATTCACATGTAGTTTTATGTGTGTGGCAATGAACAAAAGTAATACTAAATACTTCTGAATTATGTAGAAATTCTCTGGACAAGAAGACATTACAACGGCCTAATGGTATGAAAATATCAGCGAAATTGGCAAATGTGTAATGCTTCATAAAATAACCCACTCGAATCATTGAAGTCTCCCTCAACATTTCGCAACACTATTCAGCTAGGACTGATAAGAGGAAGTTGAAACTGGAAGATTCATTGGTTGCTTGCTCTAAAATGCAAATTATAGAATGTAGTGCTTTGGTGCACCAACCTCATCTTTGACATACAGTCAACTTCAAACTCTTTTGATCAAAACAACATCGGCTGTCAGCATGTTATGTTTGAAATATGTCATTCATTGAATCAATGTACACCTTGCTAGGTGTCTGAAGAACTTAAAAACAAAGTCAATGCAAAGAGGAAGCAATTTCCAAACAGAAACACTTTTAAATGAAATATAACTCTGTTTGGTAAAAGTATCAGCAAAATTGGCAGATTTAGCATTAAAATTGCCATACTTTGAATCACTGTTGTCTCCTTGAGATCTGAAGTCAATCTCAATGAAGTTGGTCGTCAAAATTTGAAATATGCATTACACCATATAATGTGTGGCTGACAAATGCAGGGCTAATGAAAATCAAAATAATGTTTCCTGTTCTGCAAAACTGAGGTACCAAAACTTGTTTCATGATTTGAAATTGATTTGTGGTGACATTACAAATCCTAATATTACCAGGCATGCCCTCTGCAGCAGGCAAAACACTCATTTGTAGCTAAGCCACTCTTTAGAATAGACTTTTTAATAAAATTGATAGCATAGGATCTAATCAGTACAGGCAACATTTAAATACTTATTATTTATAAACTTTTACCAGACTGAATCAAAGATAAGTGGCTATAGTTCTTCGAAGATGAAGAAGAACTCAAAAGGTCAACAAACATGAAGCTCTCTCCGCTATGGTGACTCCAATGCAAAAACAAACCTCTCTTCTTCATCTTTCCCATCCACTTTTTAATTTACGGAGTCAAAGTGATATTGTCTCATTATAATTGGAAGGACATTTTCCTGCATTCACTGTTGATATGTGCATACTAAGTTTATTTTATAGAACAAAGAAAATGTTTTTCTCTTCTGATGTAAACTCTAAAGACATTTTCCAAACAGAGAGCCTCATGAAACATTATAATTTTGTTTGTGTAAAAGTATATTGGCAAAATTAGCAGATATGGCATTCATATTACGAACCCTTGCATCACTGTAACAATTGTCTCACTTGAGAGCTAAAGCCAATCTCCTCGATGGTTGATCATCAAAACTTGAAATATTCATACAACATACACAGCTGTCATGAAGATAAAGATAGTGACTTGCAGGGCCAATGATAATCTACCAAACCAATTTTAATCTACCAAACCAATTTTCTGTTCTTCAAAACTAAAGTGCTATCAGAAACTTTCTATGATTTGAAATTGAATCTTTGGCGACATTACAATACATTATATTACCAAGTCTACCTCTACAGGCAAAATAATTCTTGTTTGCTAAATCACCCTGTAGTATAGATTTATTTAAGAGAAAAAAACTACAGAATAAGACTTGTAATTCAAAAGAGGCAATATTCAAATAAATAATAATTTCACAACTTTTATAAAACTGAATCAAAGACAGGCGCTATATTCACACAAGTATATGAAGCAATCATGCTCAGATACTCATCAAACATGAACGACTCTCCACCATAATGTATTTAATGCAAATAGAGTTAGCTAAATGTAAGTACACTGAGTCATGTTTACGTGAGTTCATGTATTTCCATACTTTGTTACACTTGTACACACCAGTGACACTACTTTCTGAATCTTCTCCAGTTATCATATTCTTAGTCCATGCAAAGTGGAGGCAATTTCCAAACAGAAACACTTTTAAATGAAAGATAATTCTGTTTGGGTAAAAGTTTCAGGAAATTGGCAGATTTAGCATCAAAATTGTCATACTTCGAATCACTGTTGTCTCCCTTGAGACCTGAAGCCGATCTCATTGAAGTTGGTCATAAAAAGTAGAAATATGCACTGACACTACATAATGGGTGGATAACAAAAACAGGGCTAATGCAAATCAAAATAATGTTTTCTGTTCTACAAAACTGAAGTACCAAACCTGTTTCATGATTTTAAATTGATTTGTGGTGACATGACAAATCCTAATATTACCAAGTATGCCCTGAGCACACTGCAGGCAAAACACTTATTTCTAGCTAAACCACTCTTTGACTTTGGTATATATATTTTAAGAAAAAGTATGGCAAAGGTTCTAATCAGTATTGGCAATATTTAAATACTTATTATTTATAAACTTTGACCAGACTGAATCAGAGATAAGTGGCTATAGTTCTTCGAAGATGAAGAAGAACTCAAAAGGTCAACAAACATGAAGCTCTCTCTGCTATGGTGACTCCAATGCAAGATCCCAACACTCCTTTTCAAATATCTTGTCCACTTTTAAATGAACATAGTAAAAGCGATATTGCCTTTCATTATAATTTGACGGACATTTTCCTGCATTCACTGTTGATATGTGCATATTATGTTTTTTCATATAACAAAACAAATGTTTTCACTTTTGATGTCAGTTCTAAAAACATTTCCAAACAGAGAGCCTCATGAAACATTATAATTCTGTTTTTGCAAAAGTGTATCGATAAAATTAGCAGACATAGCATTCATATTGCCAATCCTTGATCACTGTAACAATTGTCTCACTTGAGGACTAAAGCCAATCTCCTCGATGGTCGGTCATCAAAACTTGAAACATTAACAAAACATATACAGCTGCCATGAAGATAAAGGTAGTGATTTGCAGGACCAATGTAAATCAACGAAACCAACTTTCTGTTCTCGTGATTTGAAGTTGAATCTTTGGTGACACTACAAATCATTATACTATCAGGTCTTCCTCTACAGGCAAAATATAATTCTTCTTTGCTAAACCACTCTGCAGTATAGATTTATTTGAGAAAAAAAAAACAGAATAAGACAAATTGAAAGAGGCATTATTCAAATAGATAATAATTTCTAGACTTTTATAAGACCGAATCAGAGATACGTGCTATAATTCACACATTTAGTCAGTGATCATGGACACTGCATAACAAAGGATAATGACGTATTCAGGACAGAAATAAATGCCAAAAAAGGATATAGCAGATGAGTAGGTGGACAAATATTTCATCAGGATTTATTGGATCAAAATATAAAGATGTCCCTGAGTTTGGTCGAACATAATGACAAAAGAGTTGTCGAAGTCAATGACGAGACATGCCAAAGAAATCTTTTTTGTGAATTTGTGCCATCGGCTTCATATCAGGGAATCTCTAGAGATCACTACTGCCTTGAGGTTGTCCTTAGAGCCAATTAAAATCTCACCATCCAGTTTCCAATGATTGCACCAGACCAAGATCTGTGATAGTATGATGTAGTCAGTGACATCTGAGTTCATGCTTCTGACTTCTGCTGCACGTAAGTCTGCCCAAAACATGCAGCTGTTGCAGCTGAGCAGAAAAAACCTAGCCAAGCAGCCGGACCATTTGCAGCACAGGAATCCTGGATGTCTAAGCTTTGCCATATCACGGAGTTCTTAAAAGTGTATTAAGAATTTAAGACCTTCAAATTTATGAGATCACAGAGGCCTCTCAAGATATCCGCAAGTGAAATGACCACCTGATTGACTTTTGTGCTTTTACAACTGGTGTAGGGCTGGCTCGTCACTAGGTTACGCCCATGTCCTCCATGCAGCGTCATTGGTGGGGGCTCCCCTGGCGGCAAATGCCCTAACTTGGCCTGCAGCCCACCTCTGGTGCAACTGCATCTTCTGACTGCTGCATGATATGTTAGATGCAGTGGCAGGATGTTGCTGGACTTTTATTTGACTCGTAGGTACTTAAAGAATCCTGAGCTAGCGAATCCATTGTGACAAGAGTGTGGCCAGTCACAATAAGATTTGATTTAAAATATACAGGCCAACATCTCTAATTTACCAAGGAAGAAAGAAAAATTGTACAGCAGCAATATGAAAATGTCATAGATACATCGGCACATTGCTCACATCAGCCCATTTACAGTCTGGTCGAGCAAAAATAGATCAACAGCCAACCAGGAGTCCCTTAAGATGCCCAAATGTGCATGTGCTTTGTTGTTTACAGTTTACACATACTGAAGTGTCAAATGCATTTAGGAGCTGTACAATTTAGGAATGATGGAAAATAACTTTTCAAAGTAGACCTACAATTTGGCCAATGAAGTTGCATCTTGAAATGCTAATTAATAGACTGCACATTAAGCTCATTAACTCAACATTGAAGGGGTAAGTTAAAGTTGCTAAATTTAGCAAAACCTTGCAAATAAGCAGTATGAAAAAAATATAATTTCAAAACAAAGATTCATACCAGCCCTGAGACATGCAATGTGGCATGCTGAACTGGCAGACATTTTCTTGAACCATGCCGGGGCATCAACTTCCATGTTATGAAACTGCAACAATAATAATACACAAACTACAAACACAGTTTGTGCTGCATTAATTTAGACTTATAAAGTTGCGGCTTACAATTGACTAACTGATGGTTATGACTTCAAATGCAAGTGTGCTTGATTGATTGATTGACTTATCAATATAATTTTAAGAGTCTACAGTACATGTTTACAAGAAGTATTCTGTCAAGATAACATTAGAATGGCGCATAGTTTTTCAACTTATTACCAGTTTGATCCTTGCTAACTTTTTTACGGTCAATCCTTACAGCCATGACTCTTCATTTTGTTCTTATATGATACTTGGGTGTCTTGACACCAACTTGGAGGCATAAATTGCTACTATTGAGATGAATTAAGACATCACCATTGCCGCTCATTGGTTGCTGTTGCAAGACGGCGACCTCTAGCGGTTCATCTTGTACCTCAAATACTCGGATGCATGTTATGCCCATGTCAGCGATGTCACACAATGTCAGTTGGATCATACATAATGAGTATCTGTCAGTGAAAACAAAATGAGAGCATGTCGAATTGCAGATTATGCAATGTGCATGCCAAAGTGGTCAAAATAGACATGAAAATTTTAATCGCCATACAAAGAGCATTCAAAAGAGGCAATATTCAAATAAATAATAATTTCAAAACTTTTATAAAACTGAATCAGAGACAGGCACTATATTCACACAAGTATATGAAGCAATCATGCTCAGATACTCATCAAACATGAACGACTCTCCACCATAATGTATTGAATGCAAATAGAGTCAGCTAAATGTAAGTACACTGAGTCATGTTTACATGAGTTCATGTGTTTCCATACTTTGCTACACTTGTGCAACCAGTGACACTACTTCCTGAAACTTCTCCAGTTACCATATTCTTAGTCCATGCAAAGTGGAGGCAATTTCCAAACAGAAACACTTTTAAATGAAAGATAATTCTGTTTGGGTAAAAGTATCAGCAAATTGGCAGATTTAGCATTAAAATTGCCATACTCTCAGTCACTGTTGTCTCCCTTGAGATCTGAAGCCGATCTCATTGAAGTTGGTCATCAAAAGTTGAAATAGGCATTGACACTATATAATGGGTGGATAACAAAAACAGGGCTAATGCAAATCAAAATAATGTTTCCTGTTCTAAAAAAACTGAATTACCAAACCTGTTTCATGATTTGAAATTGATTTGCGGTGACATGACAAATCCTAATATTACCAAGTATGCCCTCTGCACTCTGCAGGCAAAACACTTATTTCTAGCTAAACCACTCTTTGGCATATATATTTTAAGAAAAAGTATGGCAAGGGTTCTAATCAGTATTGGCAATATTTAAATAGTTATTGTTTATAAACTTTTACCAGAATGAATCAGAGATAATTGGCCATAGTTCACCCAAGAGGAAGAAGAACTCAACAGGTCAACAAACATGAAGCTCTCTCCGCTATGGCGACTCCAATGCAAAAATAACTCTTCTTCAACTATCCTGTCCACTTTTAAATTAACCTATTCAAAGCGATATTGTCTTTCATTATAATTGGATGGATATTTTCCTGCATTCACTGTTGATATGTGCATCCTAAGTTTATTTTATAGAACAAAAAAAATGTTTGTCTCTTCTGATTTCAGCTCTAAGGACATTTTCCAAACAGAGAGCCTCATGAAACACTGTAATTCTGTTTGTAAAAAAGTGTATCGATAAAATTAGCAGACATAGCATTCATATTGCCAATCCTTGATCACTGTAACAATTGTCTCACTTGAGGACTAAAGCCAATCTCCTCGATGGTCGGTCATCAAAACTTGAAACATTAACAAAACATATACAGCTGCCATGAAGATAAAGGTAGTGATTTGCAGGACCAATGTAAATCAACGAAACCAACTTTCTGTTCTCGTGATTTGAAGTTGAATCTTTGGTGACACTACAAATCATTATACTATCAGGTCTTCCTCTACAGGCAAAATATAATTCTTCTTTGCTAAACCACTCTGCAGTATAGATTTATTTGAGAGTAAAAAACCCAGAATAAGATAAATTGAAAGAGGCATTATTCAAATAGATAGTAATTTCTAGACTTTTATAAGACCGAATCAGAGATACGTGCTATAATTCACACATTTAGTCAGTGATCATGGACCTGGTTCATGGACACTGCATAACAAAGGATAATGACGTATTCAGGACAGAAATAAATGCAAAAAAAAAGGATATAGCAGATGAGTAGGTGGACAAATATTTCATCAGGATTAACTGAATCAAAATATAAAGATGTCCCTGAGTTTGGTCGAACATAATGACAAAAGAGTGGTCGAACGCAATGACGAGACATGCCAAAGAAATCTTTTTTGTGAATTTGTGCCATCGGTTTCATATCAGGGAATCTCTTGAGATCACTACTGTCTTGAGGTTGTCCTTATAGCCAATTAAAATCTCACCATCCAGTTTCCTACGGCTGCACCCAAAGATTTGTGATAGTAATTAGTATGGTAGTCAGTCACATGAGTCCATGATTCTGACGTCTGCCCAAAACATGCAGCTGTTGCAGCTGAGCAGAAAAAAACATAGCCTAGCAGCTGGACCATGCGCAGCACAGGAATCCTGCATGTCTGAGCTGTGCCATATCACGGAAGTGTATTAAGAATTTAAGACCTTCAAATTTATGAGGATCACAGAGGCCTATCAAGATATCCGCAAGTGAAATGACCACCTGATTGACTTTTGTGCTTTTGCAACTGGTGTAGGGCTGGCTCGTCACTAGGTTACGCACATGTCCTCCATGCAGCGTCATTGGTGGGGGCTCCCCTGGCGGCAAATGCCCTAACTTGGCCTGCAGCCCACCTCTGTTGCAACTGCATCTTCTGACTGCTGCATGATATGTTAGATGCAGTGGCAGGATGTTGCTGGACTTTTATTTGACTCGTAGGTAGGGGGAACGGGGGCACATTGGGACGCTTTTAACGTCTACTAACTTCGCTCAATGTTGAAAGCACTGAAGAACTCAGAAGTTTGCATGAACATCACCCATACTATTGAGCTTAAATGCAATGCATAATAAACTAGACTGCACCTACCCTTTTGCAGTCAGAGAGTCGTAAACATGACTGTCCCAATGTGCCCCAGCGTGGCACAGCCGGGGCACATTGGGACATCAATTAAAAAATCATTTTAACACTCCATTTGCAATAGATATCATATATAAGTAGTGCGTAAGACAATATACAGTGCATTAACACCTTGTAGTGCCAATAGTTCATAACTTCAAACAGTTTTAAACATTTAACATAAACTGTCCTGGGTGCGGACATCTATGTAAGTAACACACAGTGCTTTGTGACAAATTTGTTCACAGAGCATGGTAATCCACTATACCTCTATTCACTGTGGCCTGAACACCTGTTGTGTGCTGTCCCAGGTCATTCAGTTGCCTTGGACACTTAAATTCTGCCATATTAAGTGCGTCCCAATGTGCCCCAAATTCACTGTCCCAATGAGCCCCGATATGACTTTTACACCAAAATGCTAATTTCTCAGACACCAGTGAGTGTGTTTATCATGATAGCAATTCATAACTGTTTGTTACGATATATAAAATTCATACAAGCACTGAGAAGGCCTCATTGTTCATGGTTTGTCCACAGAATGGTTCGAATTGAATCCGTCCATATTTACTTTTGTAGTAGGAAAACAAACATTTGCTCGCCATACTTCTGCATGTGGCTGTAATTTGTCTATAAAACCATGGAAACATCAGGATGTGAAATTACAAGATATGATGGCACTACCATATCATATACCTTGCCAGGATCCAAGAAAACCCCACCATCCCACAGTGCCCCGCGTCCCAATGTGCCCCCGTTCCCCCTACTTAAAGAATCCTGAGCTAGCGAATCCATTGTGACAAGAGGGTGGCCAGTCACAATAAGATTTTGATTAAAAGAACAAGCCAACATGCTATATTTATCAAGGAAGAAAGGAAAATTGTACAACGGCCACGTGAAAATGTTATTCTTGGAAAACAACGACATAGAGCCTACTCTGACACTTCGTGTCATCGGCTTATGGAGGGACTCATGGAGTCTGTAGTGCCTACATTGCTCACATCAGCCCATTTACAGTCTGGTTGGGCCAAAAATATATCAATAGCCATTCATGATTCCCTTCAGGTGCACGAATTTGAGCCTTGTTGTTTACACGTACTGAAAGGCCAAATGTACCTGGAGGAGCTGGACAATTTAGATATGATGGCAAACGCCCTTTTCAATGTTCAGTTTGGCCAATAAAGTCACTTTTCGCGATAATAATAGTTAGACTTCATAAAGGCCATTAACTCAACATTGAGGATGTATGTTAAAGTTGCAAAGTTAGCAATCTTGCGAATCAGTTGTATGACAAAGCCACTGGGAAAAATAATTTCAAAACGAAGATTCATGTATACCAGCCCTGAGACATGCAATGTGACATGTTTAACTGACAGACATTTTGTTCAACCATGGCCGTGCAGGGGCATCAACTTCCAAATGATGAAACTGGAATAATAATATTACACAAACTACACACACGGTTTTTGCTGCATTAATTTAGACTTATAAAGTTGTGGCATACAATTGACTGCCTCATGGTTATGCCTTCAAATGCTAGTGCGCTTGATTGATTGATTGATTGACTTATCCATATCATTTTAAGAGTGAACGATGCATGTTTACAAGAAGTATTCTGTCAAGATAACATTAGAATAGCGCATAAAGTATTTCAACTTATTTCCAGTGTGGTCCTTGCTAACTTTTTCATAGTCAATCCTAACAGCCACTCTTCATTTTGTTCTTATGTGATACTTGGGTGTCTTGACACCAACTTGGAGGCATAAATTGCTACTATTGAGATGAATTAAGACATCACCATTGCCGCTCATTGGTTGCTGTTGCAAGACGGCGCCCTCGGCGGTTCATCTTGCACCTCAAATACTTGGATGCATATTATGCCCTTGTCAGTGGTGTCACACAACATCAGTTGGATCATACATAACGAGTGCCTGTAAGTGAAAACAAAACAAGAGTATATCGAATTGCAGATTGTGAAATGTGCATGCCAAAGCGAAAATTTTAATTGCCATGCAAAGAGCAGGTCTATAAGGTTTCTGAGATCAGATGGAATGCATGGACCCGTCAAGCTAAGCAACCAAGATTTGCGGGTAATGAAGGTCACACTTATCTCGGTAAAAGTTTGAACAGCGATCACTACCCACCAAAGCCTGTATCCAGTACTTGCGCTGAGTCAATGAAAAGCCCAAGACTTGGCAAGAGGAAGAAGTATTTCAAGAACTCCTGATATTAATTCCGAAATTAAGTATATAATTGGTGCATGCTATCCGAAAGCATGAAACTTTCCAATATATTATCAATATCTATTAAAGTGTACATGGTCGATTTTCCAAGAAACAGTAAACCACACATTCATACAAATCTTGAGAAAGTGTGATAAATCTCTGGCTGTGATTTACTGTGGCATACTGGTTTATCACACCAAGCAGTGCTTTTGTGTATGATATACAGCATTTTCTTGCCATGCTTTGATTAAGAGGGGATATAATAACTTCATTTGTATGAAGTGGGCGAGAACTGCCAATTAGAACTTCTTGTTTATAATTACTACAATTTGGTGCACATGAAAGTCAAAACCAGTAGCAGTGCAATCAAGAAACACCATCTTGCCTAATCGGGGAGCCAGGCCCCATGGCGACAGTGTTAATAAAGTTTTTGGTTTTGTATTTAATGAGTGATTAGCAGTCTACTCAGATCAATGAAATACAAACAGAGAAAGAGCAGATAAAAACAAGAAAACAGCAAGGAAGCTAATTACCCTAAACGGTTCCCTTTGAACTGGAGGTGGTTAATCCGTCTCTCTGAGGCCTGAGATAACCAGCTCTGATCCTGGTATGAGGCTTTCCCCCGGAGGTTAATTGCCAGCCAATTTGATGACTTTCACAGCAATGCCTCTCCAAGAATAAATGCTGTTTAAATTATGAATGAATATAGCCGCACAGCACCTGAAATATGGAAATACATTGTACTCTAAAGTGTGACTATAGTATCACAGGTGATGCGCCTGGTAAACCTTCTGTCTACCTGTCTGGAATGTCTACCTGTCTATCTGGTATCTACGTGAAAGGTGAAATGAAACTTGTACCAAAAGGACTTTATAAAATGAAGAGAAATGGTTTTTAAGACACATCTTATGTATTGATATACCAACTATATATTAAATACTACCTATTTAGTACATACATGCATCTATCTTCCATCTGCAACTATCTACAAATACCTACAACTATCTTCATCTGCAGCTCAGGAGCTATCTACAAAGTTCTATCTACAACTGATATATCTACAACTATCGACATATATCTACAACTATCGACATATATCTGCAGATATCGTTATCAATCTGCACCTTTATATATTTTAATTTAGAGGTTTTCCAGGACACCTGCCTATAGACGACTCTGTGCTTGGAATATCAAAAGTTTCCAAAAGCCAGGAGCACTCCAATCTGGTAAGGGTACCAACAACCAAAGCAATTATGGGTTGCTCTAATTCCTTGTATGTTGTCACAGGATTAGGAGCTGAGTCCACCTGCCAATTAATGCATTAAGTGCTCAGCTTGGTTGTGATTCGCAGTAGCCACCCTTGAGAGCAAGTGCTGGGTATCACTTGTGTTTGTTTACAGCCACCAGCAACCATAAACAGACATCCAAGATGGCCGCCATATGCTGCACATGAAAAAGAGCGGGAGGAAAGAAGCAGGTTCTCAGATAGGAGCTTATCCCCTCAATATAAACAAAGTTGGCCAGCGTGAAAAACTAGTATTGATGGAATCCTTCCTTCAAAGAGAGCAAAACAAGTGAGGGGAAAAAAGGGGGCTTCACATGTTACTATCATCACACCGAGCCTCTTAATAATTGTGTCGGTTAAAAGGGCCGAGTGATACCATTAAGTGAATATACATCGGAACACAGCAACAGTTTCTTCTTTGAAGGGCTCACTCCCAAGCAAGCCACACAAGCCAGTTGAAGCCACGTACACCAAGGGTCAGTGTGCAGCGTCCGCCATATGATGCTCATTTTCAGTTTTAAGCAGATTACTATATCACAGGGGCGGGTGAGAGACGGGCCACTGGCAGGGGAGGTGCGGGCAAATTACTGCAGCGGCCAAAATGTGTGCAAATTGCGGACTTTATTGGATCAAGCTGCGGAGGTGATAGGAGTGTGGAGAGTGGGGTCCGTGGCCGGTGCCCTGGGGCTGACTGGCAGGGCTGACTGGGAGGGGGCTGGCTGGAAGGGCCCGAGTGGCCAGTATATACGAGTCCCCCACAGTGCTTCCCTCTGGTGGCAGTCTCCATCAGGCTGCATGAAGGAAGGGCCCCCACCGACCAAGGACCTCGTTAAGACAAATGCAAAGGGCCAGCGCAGATACAGTCAGTGGAGCTCGGTAGCACAGGAGAGGGCCAATCTGTGAACTTCTTGATTAATATTCCCTTCTCCAGGAGTCTCGCCTTCTCTCGTAGCTCCTCTTTCAGTTCGTCTTTCTCCAAATTGGCAGAGCGAGGTTTCTTGTGCTACTGCTGGCCTGGTGATCATATAGTAGGACAGGGAGGTTGGCTGTGGCCTGCTGATGAGGCCAGTTACGATGGTGCAATGTTTCACCAATTAACTAATACTTCGTAGTAAAGCAGCAAGAAACACACCTGGGTGCCTCCTCTGCAGCTCCTCACCTTCACCATATAGCCCCACATATTCCAAGCCCATTCACTTTACATAGTAAATTTTGTGAGTGGGCTATATATATATATATATATGTGTGTGAAGCAGTGGCATAGATAGCACCCTACCTGGTGCCCTGGGGTCATTGTAATGGCCTCTAACCATAGTTTACGCTGTTCTTCATTTCCTTGCTTTTGTTATCTGTGTGTCTATGGGCGGATCTGTCAAGTTGTCATTAATCAAACACTGGGTTTGGTCAGCAAAAAGTCCACCAAACAGCCCCACATGAGGAAGTGGACGGACAGTAACTGCCAGATAGCAATGGGCGAATAATGAAGTGGACGATTTGACCAGTCATTCGGTATATTACGAGAGCAGTGGCTTTCCGCTGTCTGTTGCTCGCTGTGAGCCGACTGTGAGCTGACTGAGCTGACTGTGTTCTGCGGTCGTTTGGCTTTCTTGGCTGGTACTTGCCCACGGGGAAGACACGGCAGCGATTCCATGGCTTGTTCAGCGAGAAACCCAGGCCCGCCCCCTTAGCCCACAGTGGCCCACAGGCCTGCACTTCAAGTTTCACATTCAAACAGTTGTGACGGAAAAATAGTGATTTGGCTGCAGGCACTATGCCTCGCTCCAGTCATCTAGATTAGAATGGGGTTAAATCTCTATTTGATATCTTAATTCAATTACAACCCTCTGCTCAGATTTGAAAACACACTTCCCTCATGTTTATGGTGGAATTGAATGGCCGCAGATAAAAACAAAATAAACCGATGTTTATGCCACAACAAAAGAAAAATAATATAATTGTAAGAGCAGCTTTCCATAGGATGATAACTGGCAACGTATACTTGCTTTGTAAAGTTTGTATAACGGATAGATCTATGGATTGGTAACTGGGCTTTTATGTCTTGTATTTATGCACAATGCGCTTTATAGGCAGGAGGACATATAGCATTGAGACGAAACGTGATTGATATAAACTCGGCAAACTTGCTTCGGATAACCATATAGGCCTACAGGCCTGAAGATGAAAGCATTTTCTGAAAATATTGGTCGCTTACATTGCCAGGGTTTTACTTCTTCAAGTTACAGAAGTTTCAAAAATGAACTCTATCCAACACATACA
This sequence comes from Platynereis dumerilii, assembly GCA_026936325.1. NCBI lineage: Eukaryota > Metazoa > Annelida > Polychaeta > Phyllodocida > Nereididae > Platynereis > Platynereis dumerilii. The sequence goes on from JAPTHN010000001.1 coordinate 162,016,413, forward strand.
CAAGGAATTGCATGTATATAAGCTGTTTTGGGGGCGTCCTTTCAATTGAAATCTTAAATAGCAATTGGAAATCCCCAAAACTTGTAGATCTTCGCTGATCATGTAACCTGAGAGAGGGGAGCTATACCTGTGGCTGTGTGGTATTTTATGAAAGCAATGTTTGGACAATAAAGCAGGCAAGCTCCCATGAGGTCTCTTTATTAAGACAGATCATGGAGGAGAAGGGCGGCCAAGTGAAATGAAGATGATTCTTTTGAGCAGGCACTAGCAATTTGTCACCTGCACAGGATTCCTGTATAAACTTAATGTTTTTCGTGCCAGGTTGAGTTGAGGAATGCCATGTACCATACAGTGCTGGGCCCAGGCTCATCCTCCTGCGATGGGTCAAATTACTTCACACGTCTGCAACTGTATACATACAGTGTATCTATAAGCTAGCTTTTGTGTTGTTAGGAAATATGTGAGTCACCTAACTGTGAAGTAACCTGTAAAAAATGTTCTCTGATTGATATGCAGCCACTGTCAAATGGAAGGCTGGCCAAAAAGAGGTCGGCAGAGCCAGAAAGTGTATCTGAAGAAACCCCATCATGGGCACATGCACAAACCAAAGACGACACATGAGAGTTACACTCTAAAAAATGCCAGGACAAAATTGGTTTTTTAGATTCAAAATGGTTTTTTGAAAAACCAAATTTCAATGCAAAACCAACATGGATTTTTAAAAAAATCCATGTTGGTTTTTTGCATTGAAATTTGGTTTTTCAAAAAACCATTTTGAATCTAAAAAACCAATTTTGTCTGAATTTTTTTAGAGTGTATCGTGATTGGCAGCACTTGCATCCAATATTAACTGCCATTGCTTTTTCATGTGCTCATTTGACTGACCGGTGTCCAGGGAGGGCAGCTGTCGGATCCTGTCCTGCCAGTCAAAGCAGAGTGAGAGGACAGCGTCGCGGGCGTCGAGAGCGTCACAGAGAGCGTCATTGACGTCGCGACCTTCCCAGCAGGATGTCCAAATGTCAGAGACGTTCTGTCAGCAGTGTTATTTATGACGTCCTCAGAACGCTGGCCAGCCTGTCACTTAGTTGTGGTTCGTTCAGACGTCTTATAATTATCGCATCGGGATGTTTTTGATGGGCGTTTATCTGCTGCCCTCTTGACAACCTCTTTTGTGCTGGACAGGGCCTAGGTGTCGCTTTTGCATGATGTATGACTGCAGTGACATCTACATGTATGTTGTGGCTGATCTGCTCTTTGTGCATTGACAGTTAAGGGCCTTTTAGTCGTGGTGTCCAGTGCTGCCCTCGCACCCCAGGCCCTTGCAGCCCCTCATTTGCTTCTCCCCATTGTGGCAGGATGCTGTTATGTGTACATGACCTGCCTGACCTTTTCAGGATCTCATTATTGTATCTGTTACAAATTCTTGTTAAGGTAAATGTCCAGTCATGTTGCAAATGCTTCTGTACTGGCTTGACCCCTGCTTCATCTTGCACTACATTCGGCTCGAGTTCTCTTCCAGGATGCCTTGTCTGTCTTTCATTAACTTTTCGTGCTTTGCTCCTTGTTTTCCTCTCCAAAACAAAACCGAAAACACTCCACAAAAACATTCTTAAAACAGAAAAAGAATTGAAAATGTTGTGAATTTGGAGCCTTTGGTGTAAATTTCCTAGAGTTGTGTTAGCCAACTTAGCCTACAATTCTCCTTGTCAAAACATTTCAACTTTATTGGTCTGAAGGACTGTAATGCCACTGAGATGCTATCTGAAAATGGGAGCTCATTATTTGTAATCTTAGAATTGTTGAATTTGCCTTAGAAATCCACACTGCTTCAATTTTGGACATCACACTTTGACAAGACCACCTCAATATTATAAACATAAACAGAAAACAAGGATTTGAAAGAATGCTAATGAACTTAAGACCACTGCAGTCCTAAGACGACCAGGTGCAGGCCCAACAGCCAATATATCTCCCATATTTATACAGCGATGACAGCAATGGAAGCAATTAAGAAACACTTTCTCTCTGGCTTGCTCCACACACAGAGATCTCTGTTGGGCTGCATTACAGCCATTTGCAGGTGAGTGCGTGGGGGCTGATCCATCATACACAGAGGGGCAATTACCCTGCCTGCTGCTGGTGCATTGTGGGACTCAGTGGGACCCAGTCCAAGGGTGAATGTACATGCTGTGGTATATGCCCTCCCCATATCACCAGCTCTTTTGCCAACTCTTTGGCTGTGACTTATGGGGCGTCATATATACCCAACAAAAAGTTGGAAGCTTGTTTACCTGGCACAACAGAAATTCTAAAGAAATCAGATCTTGTAAACAAAATTCAATGTATACATATAAACTTTATATATATAGTAAACTTTGAACATGTAGAAATGAATGTCCATATATACGAAAGCAATAATAAATGTATTTAACATTTTGCAATGGTCTCATGAGTTATCAAACTGACATCAGTTTTGGATATTACACTGGATTAATGTATCTTTATTACAATTCACTCTCACTTATACACAAAATGCAATGCATAAATTAAGCAGATATGGCGTATATTGACACAAAAGCCAAGGCTCATGACTGGTACAAGGCTCATCACTGGTATAATCTAACTTTGTTGACATCCAATACAGAAAATCAGGTGCTAAGTACACACTTTGAGGGTATACTTGGGGGCTCAACAAGAACCCTTGGACATTGCTACCCGTCTTATAGGTACCATGATGGTCCATGGATAGCCTATGGATAGCCCATGGCCCTGTAGGCACCTTTATCATATTCAATTCTCCTTTTTGAAGCCGAGGCGGTGTTGATGAGCTCCACGAGATGGCCCTCTAGCCCCGAGGAAGCAGTCTGGCCGGGTCAGCTTCTCTTCTGATGTCCTGCTCTGGCCCTTCACTTGCCCTCGGCCACTCCACTTGAAAGTATCATCATCACATCTCGGCCCTCTTATAAATATTGGCCATAAGCCCCCGGGCCAGGGGGTCAGCTCTTTAAAAATAAATGCTATATAGCTGTAGCTTGGTCGGGGGAAGAAAGGTGCAGGTTGTGGACACTCCAACTGGAGCATGGAGATGATGGAGAAAGCGAAGCTTCCGTATACCAATTAGGTATATCCTTCAGTTGCATGGTATATTGTTATTTAGGCCTATTGGTGAGTCACTGGTGACACTTCATGCACCGCTGTAGTGTTTTGTTATAGAGCTGACTTGTTCCATAAAAATCATATAATTTATCAATTGCATATTGCCATTTCAGTTAAAAATCAACTGTGTTTACATTTGAATTGACAAAATATAATTCAACGGGGGTCCAGGAGTGGCGTGTAAAATCGTGGATCTATAACCCACTCCTTCTTACTATATGGTAAAATAAACTACACAAACCATCTAAGCATGTAAATTCTGATTTCCATGGTCGAAAAACAAGAAAAAACAACTGGGAGATGAAGACAGGAAGTGAAACAATAACGGAATGTGTCATCCGTGCAAAGAAAAAGCAGTAAAAAAAAAGTTGCGAAAAATCAAAAGCTGGTTCTTACAAATTGTTGAGATTCTGCAGTCTGCGATGGATTATGATTGGGAAATAATGAAGTTTGAAAAGTTCACTAACGAGAGTTAAAGAGTTTGATGGATGGGGATTTTGGTCTCAGCACAAAAGGGTAAATAGTTCGGGGCAACCACTGGCGCCCTGAGAAACACCCCAGTCACACGAACATCACTTGAAAGGGATAAAACAAGGAGTTACACTGCCCCCTGCTCTCCACACATGTACGAGGCACTTTGACACACCGACTCATGCAGCCAAGTAAAGACCAACTCCTGGTTTAAACGAGGCTTCGGTTTCAGGTTCAGCGAAGGTGACTCCCAGAGGCGCCAACAAGCAGGTCTGTTGACTTACTCAAATTATCTGCGAAATGAAACAATTTGCTGGCTTTTCTTCGAATGTGGCAATGATTTAAGTAATCTGTGCATGGAAATAGCGAAGGCCTGTCTTTCTTTTTGACAAGTTTGGAAGTCAAGTCTGCCAGAGAGAGCAGCGCCACAGCCGGCCTGGGCCCATGGGAATTGAGCGTCCCACTTCTGCAGCTAATTTTTTGGCGAGAAACATTTAATTAGGTGAGGTGCCAGTCATTTGACAGGGGGTAGGGGGCCAGGGTGTGGGGTTAGGCGCTGGCAGTTCCCGCGGGGATGTCTTTGGGCTTGTGGGGACCTTGCGGGGCCGGGGGAGGTGGTCCCAGGGCGTCCCTGGCTGAGCTCGATCCATCATTCTCACAGAGCACGTTGCGTTTAACCCAATTAGGCGGGGATTAGTGTAATGAGAGCAGGTGGGCCTATTCGCTGGCAAGGTGCGGGCCACGGCAGAGGTGGACCAGTCCTTGATTGAGACCATCCGTCAGCCGACCCCCGTCACCCCAAGCCTCTGCCCAACCTGCCCCCCTCGACCGGCCCGCCGGGCACTTCTTCTGGGCTGGCTCCTCTGGCTTCTTAGGACTTTCCAGTGCATGTCAGGGTGTGTGTTGCGTAAGACTTGCCTCAAGTTGCCTCGGTCAAATAAGGCGAGAATGTAGAGGGAGTGTATATAAATAGGCAGATGGGTATGCTTCTGGTATGCAGTATGCCCTAACCGGAAATTATAATTATGACAAGAAGCCTCTCCTTCGAGCCCACGAATGCAGCTGTATGATCAGACCTAAAAATGTGAGAAGACAAAAACTTGTATCTATCCCATGCATCATGTGCAGTGTGCATGGAGGTCAGTTGTCCGTTTTGTTTTTTAGAATGTTCTCTGAATATGCTGACACAAACCTGTTCCCTATAAAATTTAACGGTTCTGAAAAGGTTCGATATTCCAGCAAGGGACCACTTGCATCCATGTCCATCCCTTCTATTAACCTGTGACTGCATGTTTACACACAGTTTGAATAAAAACGTTGAAACCCAAACACACAGAACTCGGGAGTTTAAGAAAGAGGACTGATGAGCAAGTTTGAGTCCCGGGGCAACTCCTCAGATCTCCTTAATCGCCATTACTTGATATCAGCATGTAAACACTTCAAAATGAAACCATAATTTTGGAATATCTTAATTACGGAGCAAGATAAAACGAGATGAGAGGTCTTTTTTGAGGTAATGAAGGGCAATTTGTTGGCGAGGAGTTGGAGGGGGTCTGGGGAGCAGGGTTGCTGAGCTCTCGGTGAGTCGGTTTGAGTGATGCATGCCAATCAAAGTATCGGCTTTCCTCCCCCGACCGACCCACATAGAACTACTTTTCAGATGTTGTGCAGCCGAATAATTGCCGACTATTATTTTCCGGGGAGCAGTGTTTTGCTGGCTGCGGCAGCAGGGCCCTAATGCAGCCGCCATTAGCCAACATCGCGAGCCAAGGCAGCGGCAATGTCGTCGGTGGGCCAGGTCCATTAGCAAGGGCCAACCCTGCTCTGCTAGGGCCACTAGAAGGATCGGGTGACTGGCCTCTGATTGACAAAATCACTTGCCATAATGCTGGCGAAATTTTATCATTTAATGAGAAGCGACGGCAGGTATGTAATTTGGCGGCGTTGCCCTGGCACAAAAGGGGGCGGGGAGGGACAATGGTCTTGTCACGAGGTCCCTTGATTACTGGCCAAATGCATCCCTGACCTGCATCCACGTGGTCTGTCCATGGCTGTCCCTGCTACTGATAACTCCGATGGAGCAAAAAGGTGAAGCTCTGATGCCCAGATACGATAGCATCCCCCACACTGTGTCCTACCTGACCATTATTCCCATAACAATCCAATATGGCGTAAGCTCATTAAGAGGTTGACCCCAAAGGTCACCACAGAGGTCAATCCTGTCACGTGGGGGTCATCCTGGGGTCAAGCCTCTTGGGTTGTTGTTCACACCTCCGGATCACTGGACACCTCCGATCACCTTTCGGACTCCAGGATCACCACAGCCAACTAAAACAGCCATTATGAAACCCAACCTCACATTATGGACAGTCATATTAACTGCCTCCATTAAACAATCTACTTGTTGGTCTCTACTATAGCAGACCTACAACTTGTTTTGAGTTACACCTTGGACAAATTTGTACAAATTTGTCCAAGGTTACACTATGCAGTTAACAATGCTAATTATTGGAGTGATGTCAATGAAAAGAGTCAAAAATACACCTGTGTGGAGATTATTTTCATGTGTTGTGTGGAAAAAAAAGCCTGATTACTTAGAGGAAACATTTTGAAAATCATTTAGCAAAAGTCTTTAGATATAAACTTGCTTCTTCAATGAAATTGTACGGACTGACATAGAAAAGAAAGGTAAAGGAAATTGGCCAACGAAAAATATCTTTCTGTAGTTTGCTAACCAATTTGCTGAAAGACGCTGGAATCGGCAAGAAACTATATCCCTTGTGTAGTCCAGGAAGAAGAGATAGGAAGTGTCTATGGCAATCAGGGCCTGGGGAGGCTGGGAGCATTTGTTTTGCGTTATAGGGGGCGCCAGAGGTGTCACTTTGGGGTCATTACGAGTGGTAGACACGACGTTGTCATGTTGATTACTGAGTCTGCAATGCTGGCTATGCTCCTAGCCCGTCCACATGCATTTTACATGCAGGCCATGCAGTAATGAGCAGCACTCTTGAGCAGCAGTTATGATCAGTTATTATGGGTGACCAGTTGCAGTAATTGGCTGGGGGTAATTCGATCAGGCCTGTCAGCTTGGGTTGAGGTGGAGAAGGAGGCATGGCCAGCACCTGTGCATCTTGAACCATCTCTCCTCCTCCTTCCCTTCTATCCTGCATCTTGTTTTAGCTCTAATCCTTCATTCACACTGAAGCTTACTCAAATTCTGATAAATCACCACCAAAATAGACTGACCACAGCCCAGTATATCCCTGCGCACTAATGAGTCCTCCAGCCCTCAGCCATGTTGTTTTAATTTGTTAAGTCACAAAAGTTCTCCTTGGGTCTCTCTTGAAGTAAAAAGTACCACTATGCTCTGAGTGTGCTGTACCTTTGATGATTCCGAAATAATCATTAATGGAAAAGACTTGTGCAGCTAATTGTCATCGGTAATTGGTCCAACAGGAAGTGGGGAAATAAGGCCCAGTGCACCGCTGCCCCCTGCTGGACTCCTGCTGGACAATGCCCTCTTCTCCTCCGACCTAATTAGTCCCCAAAACAAAGCTCCCTGTGAGATCGCTGCACGGAGGTCTCGGCTTGGATAGAAGGATGAGACGGCTGCCGATGCAGGTATAACACTCACCAAAAGCAAACAAGTATTTATTCTGTTGGGTAACTCTGAGCGCAGGCAAAACAAACATCTTGCTCAGGGATGTTGGTTGCCAATAACCTAAGGATTGACCCATGCTTCCATGTTCCATGTAGGGGTTAAGATATGGGAATATTGAGATTTTCCTAACATGGTCATGGTAGCATGATCCAAATTTTAGGGTGGATGCGGGTGGGTAATTCCATCTGTGCTACATAATTCTATTGATGCTTTTCTGTTCTGAAAAGTTGTCCTCCCGTAAGTCATCGTCAATGTTCCTGTGGCCCTATGCCATCATCTTCCTGCCCACTGGCATCTCTCAACAAACTGACTACCTTACACATGTGCGCCGGCTCATTCACTTAGGATATGCCAATAACCTAAGGATTGACCCATGCTTCCATGTTCCATGTAGGGGTTAAGATATGGGAATATTGAGATTTCCCACAGATTCTATGTACCCTGGATATGATTTCTCTCCTCTCATATCCTACCCCTAGATCACCTTTCCTATATATTCTCCATTACTTATCATAAGATTATCCCATATTATAGGATCCATTACTCATCATATCCAGCATAACTCATTATTACATATAGCAGCTATCCAGAGAACACTTGTGATATAAAGCCAAGACAATCTTGTGATGGACATACTCTTTTATTTCTCTTGCTGACAATCAAGGTTACGGTCACGACCAACGATGCTACTAAAACGAATGGGGTAACATAGTGTCTTCTACGAAGGGGGGAGTGTTATCAGGGGTGTCCATGTTAGCCATGGCAGCAGATAGCTGTGCGGCCTGATCCCCTGTCTTGCTCCGAGCATAGTGCTGTGCCGATGAAGTGGACCTCCAACCAATGTGATGCATAAGAGGAGAGTCAGACTCGGATGGCGAGTGGTCCGCTGTCTGTGACAAGGCCCTCATGGTAATAGCACAGCCTGCCCTCAGACTGTGGGGAGTCTCCCCTTCATAGATGCCCAGGACGGATAAGTAAAACTTCAGCCGTTCATAGATGGCAGCATGAGACAGGGGCTGCTCCAGGACCTTGTCATTGGCCCCCACTGGACGGAAGAGGTATCCCACAGACAGGTTAATGTTGAAGGACCTGGCAATGGTCATGTATTGTTCAACGCCCCTCACTGGGCAGATCATATCGTTGTCACTCCTGAACAAAGAGAAGATGTTGGGCTTGTTCATACGATGAGTCTTTCCCCAGGTGTGCCTGATCATCATGCCGACATTGTTGGGCAACTGTTTTATTGCCTGGCACCACATAGACCCAGCATCGCTTGCCCTGTCACCAGCATAGAACATCAACTTAAAGAGGGCCTGGTCCCGGGCATGGACAAAAGTGTGACGTGCTGATTTACCTTTGCTGGTCACTGCCCTGTCAATATACATGAAAATCAGAGTTAGTTTAGAAAGAAAGAGAGGTTTGGCTTGTTTTACTATTACGTGTCCTTTGCTCTGCTCCAGGCTTATCTGGTGTAGGTAAATCTGGATGTCCTTAGAATCCATAGGGTTGCCACTGGAGGTGAGTGGTTGCCAAGGTCCCTGGCGCAATAGGGTGTCGAAAATTCCCCGAAGTTGGGAAATTTTGACCTGCAGGGTGCCATGAGCAAGCCTTCTTGGGCACGAGCAACGTGGGTCCCGACGACCCACTTCTTTACACTTGAGATTGTGCACGGGGGTCTTCCCTGTTTTGTCCTTCCAGGCAAGGTAGAGGCATAGCTGTTGAGGTGTGCAAGTTTCCATGGAACAGCCTAGTTTGAAGAGAAAATCCTCGCAGTCTCTATGCAACTTAGGTTTACGACTCTGAGATTTCATCTGCCAGTGTTGTTGGAAGAGAGTGTCAACTCTGGTGGACAGACCGAAAATGTCAGGCTCGGTCTGCAACAAGAGAACTACAATAAGCATATGTGAGGTAGACGAAGGCAGTGCACAAGGGGAGGCATAAACATACAAAGAATAGACGAAAGTGACATGGCGGTATATTATCCTCAACATGTGAAATACTGAAATAATGCTAAAGACATTGTAAAACTGCAAAATGAAGTGATTTCCTATAGATACTAGAGAACTGCGCGGGGCGGGTATGCCCGCGCGGGCAGCGGGTACCCGCGCCCGCAAGGTGCCCGCGGATACCCGCGGGCAGTCAGTGCGGGTGCGGGGCGGGCGCGGGTAGAAGATTGCGGGCGCGGGGCGGGTGCGGGCAGGCCCTTGCGGGTGGTTTGCAGGTGCGGGCAGTAATTCGCGGGCACTTTCACTGCCTGCCCGCATTGTTTGGCCAGTTTTAGACCATAATGTACTGTATACTACTTCATTAACTTTCACTCATTAACAGTTTAATATGTGTGTATATACATATCAAGTCTGCCATCAGATCACTGATTTTTGATATTAATATGTATGAAACAGTATGATCCTGGTAGGAAATCTATTGTTATAAATTTAAGCCTGTTTCCATTATTCAAATAACTTCAAGTAAGGCACTCAGTATATTAACTTATTTTGACAAAATGAACTAATTGGATACAGAAGATTAATACAGAAAGATAGCGCTACACATCATTAAATGCATTCATTAATTAGCCAAAATGTGGAATTATGTAACAGTATGATACTGGTATAATTGTACCATATACTGGTATCTCCCAGGTCACCCCAGGAGGTCATAAAACAAAGGACTATTTGCACCCATTTTAAAATATTTATCTCTTGTAACTATAGTTTCTACATGGAAATTGAGATACAAATCAGTTTTTAAAATATTTCCTATTTATGATAGAACTTAATAATTGGGTATCTATGGACAGAATGTGAATGAACAGTTATGACATAATTATGTTTTGAACCGATTGATTATGGTGTCATCAGTGAATTTTGATTGAATAAACTGGTCTGTATGCTATTTCATCATAATTAATGATATAGCAATATCTCAATATGTGTAATGTGTTTTTTACTGACATATATGCATTTATAGAGATTAAGTCAAATCTGGATCATTGTTTTTAAAATATTTTTATGTTTTAAGATTATCCAGGGTTATAATGCGGGCAGTTACCTGCGGGCGCGGGTACCCGCTGTTGCCCGCATGCGGGCGCGGGGCGGGTGCGGGCAGTTCATCCTGCGGGTGCGGGCAGCATGCTGCGGGTGCGGGCAGAGACTGCGGGCGCGGGGCGGGTGCGGGCAGGATAGTGCGGGTGCGGGGCGGTCGCAGGCAGGAAAAAGGTGCCCGTGCAGATCTCTAATAGATACTGGCTAGAAAGGAGACATCAGTCAGGCCCCTATAGTACTCAGTAGGCCTTACAGCTGAGGACGATAAATTGAGTTGGAAAGACATGAGCCATCACTATGACACTCTTGCATAATTACCAGCTGTAGGCTACATCCGGCTAGACAATGTGTATTCTAGCTGTGTATAGTTCATAGCGGGTTGGTCTGGGCACATAGCCTTTCTTGGATGGCATTAAGATAGCTGTAGTATCGCCTGGACTGGCCAAGAGCTGTAAAGTAGCCACTGATCGCAGCAGAGGCCACCAGGTGGGGACCGGGAGAGGTTTGGCTACCACCAGGGTCACACGAAGGGGTCTCGGCCTGTCTTCCAGCAGAAATTTAATCACAGGCCCAGTCAAGCAGAATGGTGGAAAGCAGTAATAGTTATGACAGCTGGAAAGAGATTGTGCAAACATATCCACACCAGCAGAGTTTGGCAAGGGATATGGGGTAAAGTGCGGGAGCAGCTTTCCCTCCCGATTGGGTTGTGCATTAGAATCCAGAGCCATTAAATCCAGGGAGTGGGGTCCATACATTGTTTGTAGCTGGTCCCATTTGCCAGGGGCAAGCATGGTGTCAATCGGGGAAAGTTTGCGGGAAGGGGCATCTGCCGGGTTGCTGGCAGAGGCTATGTATGACAGTTTCAATTCACAGTTGTTTGTGATCAGTAGGGAAGACATTTCTTTCAGGATTCCATTGAGTTTACTGTCCTTGCTGCCCTCTTTTTCCCATGCATGGAGCAGGGCCATGTTATCAACCGCTGCATTGACTCTTGTATGCTGGAGTTGTGGTTGGATGGCCTTGAGTGTATTCAGAAGGGCGTGAGCCTCCTTCACATGGATAGGCCGATGATCAGTTGCTGGCCATATGTCTGATAATTCCATATCACCCACTGTGGCTCCCCATGCAAAAGTACTGCTGTCCGTGGCCACGCTAAGATGAAGGTGTTTCTCTGATTTCCAAGGCAGCCATTCCGGACTATTGTCCACAGCTGTGCAGTGCATGCACTGCAGCCAAGCCCAGCCAGTGTGAGACGGAGCTCTGCAGAGAAGCGTCCGTCTCCTCTGGCATCTCTCAACAAACTGACTACCTTACACATGTGCGCCGGCTCATTCACTTAGGATAGGTCCTGAAACTGATGAAGCAGGCTCCACGGCTCCTTGCAAGAAGACTTCTCGGTTTGCAAGAGGACTTTTTGGGCATTCGGCGGTAAACCCACTTCAGCCGCCGAGTGGTACTGATTGTGTGGAATGGCAAGAATCACACACAACTCACATGCAACAGTGACACGGAATACCCCGGACACATTCATCCTAATTGCTGCTGGCCCAGTGCTGGGCGGGGGTAGCTTTTTGGGGTGGCTGCTCGGGCCCTCGGATCTATCATAAAGGGGCGGGATGGAGTGAAGGGCTGATTGGCCGCGACGGGCCCGACGCCTGCTAACAGATGCAGGGCGTCTTCAAAAGGCACCAGCCTCACCCTCCCGACTTGCTCCAAATTGAAAACAAATTGTGGAAGGCAGGGGCCACCGAAAATACAGCCCTCCACTTTTCTAGCCCTTTTCTATGACGGCGTATAGGGGACATCGTAGTTCTGCATTCCAGGTTCGCCTTCCCATTTCCAAGTTCGCCCTTCTCAATTCCAGGTTCGCACTTACGAAGTTTGGTTCGCCCTTTTGAGTTTGGTTCGCTCTATTGAAGTTTGGTTCGCCCTATTGAAAATGCCGTTCGCCCCCTCCTATTGTTAGATCGAGAATGCTGGCGTGTCTCAAGCAGCCGCAACTTTGTTTTGAGTCAGCCTTTGTCGGACTACCCTACTGTATTGGTTAATCCATTATGTACCTAATTGTCATTTTGTATACTTGCGGCCTTTCCATAATTTATCACACTTAAGTTTGTCAATTACTGTTAACGATGTTTTAAAATCACTTATCAAGAAATCATTAAGATGGATGGATGGATGATTGGGCATTACGTCTTGTATTTATGCACTTAAGTTGGTAGGCTAACTAGGAGCCCTAATTTAGACAGGCCTATAATTAGTTATTTTAGATGAGACAATATACGTAGTTAAAATTTCTTTTATTGTTCCAACAGACACTTAATTGTTGACATACTAGGGCCTTACATGTTGGCGTCTGGACTCTGGAAATGAAATTGTCGGGAAATCTAATCATTAAATTTCAATAGTTTTTATTTAATCATCCCATACGCCTGTGTCTCGAAAAGCAACAATTAATAAATTGTGTAACAAGAATAGCCTGTCTTGCTCTGCCTGCCTTCATGCAATAAATTGATTCAGAGTTGACAATGACAATGTTACTATGGAACATAAAATTCTAGGGCATACATACACCTACGCAATATTGCTGGTTAATTGATATACAAGTTTTCCAAAAAAAGAGAAATTTACCTGTATTTCTGTTTATCTATAAATATCTCTTCCTATGCATTTCAAAAGTGGCCTTAATAAAAATAACTATTGCTCACTTCAAATAAAGGATAGATATTTCAGAGAGAAATGCAGCACACATTTCTTTTGCAGTTTGCCTCAACTCAATTTAAGAGCCCTGCATTAATCAAGCAAATATGGTAAGACGCCAGTCTGTCTGCTGTTATGCAATGACCATTTAGACATGTCTGAGCTGACTTTTGTTGCCAAAAAGTCAGGAGATAGCTTGTTGTTGGCCCTCCCTTTTCATTGTCCCCCCTTATCTCTTACCTGATTTTCTTAAAACTTTCTTAAACTCAGTGACCTCTTAATTAGGATTTACCTGTGTCATTAGAAGATGAGGAATTACAACATCTCAGGCTGTGTTCGTCATAGAAAGTTGCCGTTTTCTTCTAACCATACCATTCTCCAATAAAATGTGTGTATTTAACCGAGAATATTGATGGATCATTGCAAAATATTGTACCGAAAAATTAAATTTTGAAATGAAGGGTTGAATAAAATAGCCCATTACATACAAGTTGCAATATTTGCCCACAAAGGTATTAAAGTGCAGTGGCGTCCCTATGGGGGGGGGGCACGTGCCCCCCATATTGGACCTGTGCCCCCCCAGTGCCGCCCCATATGAACTTTCCAACTCTGGCTAAAATATACAGTTAGTATTGAGGGTGCCCCCCAGAGAATCGCGTGCCCCCCAGGTGCCCCCCCGCTCGAGACCCTCCAGTTACGCCACTGTTAAAGTGCCTGAACAAATAAAAGACCATTGTAAAATCATCTAGGCCTATAGTTTGTATTTTTGTGAAGGGAAAGAAAACCGCCGATACATTTTTAGAAAATCAAAGTTTTACACTGAATCTGCAACTTTGACAGATAGTAGTCTGAGATAGGAAGATAGATAGATAGAAGGAAAATAGATATGCATATTTAATTTAAATTCAAAAACCTGGGTATGCATTGTTGGGCCAATGGGGCTCCTATACCCAACATTTTTTTCAGCCCCTTTGCCCTGATAAAATTTATTGTCAATTTACCATACTGCTATATTTTAAGGGGGCAGCAGCCCTGTGATTGCCAAGTTGCTATGCCTATAGATATCCTTGACATTCTGCCATGTCACAAATTTTCTTGCTTCTCTGAGCACAGACAGTGTATCACACCTGATCATTTTCATTATTTGAAACAACACCCTGGAATTATCACGATACCTGACATTGCACTGTAAAAAGTGCATGGAATCCGAGCTTCAGCATGTCAACTAAAATCTCACTATCAGGAGCTACCAATTCACTCAACAAAACTCCAAAACATGGAAAAGGGCCACTGTTGAAAGATAGGGAGAGGAGGGGATAGAGAGCTTGACCAATCTATGCAGGTGGATGGATAGATAAAGAGAGATACAGTGGTAGATAGAGAGACAGTTATTGAGAGATAAATTACAGATAGATAGAGTCGATGGATACAGAGAGATGGAGAGATATACAGAGAGATACAGAGATGGATAGATTTTTCGATAGATAGACAGAGAAAGAATGGATGGATGAATGGGCTTTACTTCCTTTATTTATGTACTTGGTAGACTAATAAGGACGGGAGGAGGACACAGCAATAAGGAGAAGGATGATGAAACTGCAATCTAACATAGGCCCAGGTGGCTTAGCAACAGCTGAATTCGAACCCTGGACCTGTCTGGCAGCCCAGCACACCACCACTGAGCTAACCTCCCCCCCCCCATTCATTCACATGTATCAAACTAAATTATTTTATAATATTATTAGGAATTAGGAATTTTTATAAATTTAATAATAAATATTTCATAATCATAGAGCAACAATAAGACGTCTGGGCTTTGGCGCCGTATTGTCTGTCATAACAATAACAATATTCTTGTTATCGAAACAATATATTAACTAAATATAAACATTTATGAAAAAGCAAATTGTTTTATTAATTCCTTTCAATACAAAATTCAATAACACGCACATTGAATTCAACAAAGCGAACGTCAACTCAATAACGCGAACATCAACTTCAACAACGCGAACATGACTTCAACAACGCGAACATGACTTGAACAATGCGAACATTACTTCGACAACGCGAACATAGAATTCAACAACGCGAACATAGAATTCAGAACTACGATGTCCCCTATACGCCGTCATACTTTTCACAGGCAACCAGGGGTTAAAGTTTAACCTGTAATGAGAAGTAGATAGGTAAACTGGAGTAAGCTGAGACTGCCCTCTGCTGCAAAGGCGAGAAAAGCTAATTGAGAAAATACGTTCAGGTGGCGCTGGGCATTTTTTGGCCAGAGATGAATAACGACCCTCAGTCTCATTTTGTTTTCTTCATCCTTGGAGACCGATAAGATTGCCCTGTGATGCTGGCCCGCCACCTGGAGTGTGTTTGTAGTGAATTACTTGTACAACATTGGGAATAAGATGTTGACAACTTGGTTATTGTTGGCTAAACCGTAGACACGAAATGTGCAAAGAGCACTGGAGGCGCTTGGCCCTGGGAGATGGACCTGTCATCACTTGGTAGACGAGAGCTCTGTCAAATTTCTCCTTCTACACTCTAAAAAATTCCAGACAAAATTGGTTTTTTAGATTCAAAATGGTTTTTTGAAAAACCAAATTTCAATGCAAAAAACCAAAATGGATTTTTTTAAAAATCCATTTTGGTTTTGCATTGAAATTTGGTTTTTCAAAAAACCATTTTGAATCTAAAAAACCAATTTTGTCCCGACATTTTTTAGAGTGTAAGTGGCCGCCACAACCCACAGCAGGAGCCACGCTGGGCCAGGGAGAACTTATTTCCCAGAATTTTCAAACATCTTGTGAACTTGAGTGAAGTTGTGTGGGACTTGATTAACTCCAAACTTGTGCAGATAAATTCCAATGGAGGTCAGGAGCAAGCATGATCTCATGAAGATTCCCAAGAAGTTCAACAAGAATACAGCTCATGCAATTGGATTTTTTGGCTGTCCATGTATCAACACGACCAATTAACACTCTTCATGTGATAACTGCAGCTTGAGAGTGCTGCATACAAGCAGATTTGCTGGAGATTTGCATGGATTTGGCCCCAATTAAGGGAACGAAGTGCAGTTGCACTTTTTGAGCTGTCACCCCAATGAAACATGTCACAAAGAGTGAGGCAGGGCACAGTAATGATGCGATGTTATCACCTCCCATTACGGCTCTCAGCCTCCAAATTATCACCTGCATTAAGTTGCTGGCGTCGGTGCCAGGCCCCTTTTGCCAACGTCACGCTTCTCAGTTCTCAGCCAACGTTTTCTGAAACACCTCAGCAAGATCGCTTAATTAATTTGACAGCTCCCCTCCACCCAAAAAGATGCTAGATAAAGCATTAGCGCTTGCCTGATTGCTTAGTTGCTTGTTGAGAGAGTTGTTCAAGTATATTTGCTTGCTTCCCTCGTCCATTGGCTGTTTGCTCGCTTGCCAATGCCTGCCAATGCCTGGCCCTCATAAGCCCTATATCTCTAGCAGTGCCCCAAGCTGTGGTAACTGCCATCGATCTGCTAATGCCACAATCAATGGATTAAGGTCTCTCCATTTGTCCACTCTGTGCACCAGGGGAAACGACCAGGTGCTTCCTGTCCGAAGAAGCAAAAGAAAAACAGGAGAAAGAAATTCCAGTTCTTCTCCTGTGCCATCACATCACACAGTTGCATTGTTGTTTATAGATTCAATTGTTAACAAAATCCAAATACTCCATGACCTGGGAATCAATAGAGGATCCCAGTTATACTTTCCTGTGATAATTTGTATACGGCAGCATACAGTAGACAGTAATAGACATGTAAATTGAGGGTAACTGCAATACTGTGGCTGACAAGCCATTTATGCAGCAGGGAAAATACTTCATACATCAGTCATTCTAAGACAGACCAGGCACACAGTGCTGTTATTTAGTCAAGGCATCCATTCCAAGGCATTCGTATATTACGTTTTATCTCGCACCTGCCAAGGAGACTGAAGGAGTGTCAAGAAATGCCGAAGCATCGTAAGCAACGTCAAGAAATCGTGACAGTACACTGGAGCAGAGACTGTTTAATGCTGTGCCCCCCCCCCTTCCATCGTTAGTGTACAGGAGACAGAGGGCATAATTGCAGGGGACAGAGGATGACTGAGTCTAATGGATGACGGTGGACAGGCCTCCCAAGGCCGTCAGAATCAGCCTCAACTCGGCCTCGTTTGTCAGGGAGCATGCAGTCACTTTGTCACCCTGTCTCGTCAAACCATCTTCATCAGTTTGCAACATATTCCCTAATTACATTCCTCGGTCTGAAAAGTAATGTGTTATGTTAATAATTTCTTGGAACACCTACAGTTGCTCTTGGTGAAGACCATCGAAATTAATAGTTTTGAAAACCTCGAACATCTATTAACAACTTCTTTTTCTTCGAAATTCATACAATTTCTTTTTTACTGATAAATGTCATGTGCAGAACTTTTTAATTTCAATGCATTTGTTTGCAACTCAACTTCACAGTCCTCTACCGTATGGTGCCCTATTTTCGTCAGGTATTCATTTTAAATAGATTCCACAGCCATACTAACACTGTTGCAATTTGCGTATTCAGTTCAGAAGAACAACAATAAAGTTTTGCAAAAATTTTGAAGAGATGAGGTAGGCCACACCAATGTATAATTGTATATAAGCATTAATGTACAGCCAAGTCATTTTGACGATTTTAGGACCCCAGGGACCTGTTTTCGTCAGGTAGGGTGTCCCAATACCGTCAGTTTTGAAAGCCATATTACTCCTTAATAGCATCACATTCAGAAGTTTTTTATTTTAAAAGTTAATCTTGATTATCATATGTTCCCTCTTCTGCCATAACCAGTGTTATATCCATAATTCTATCAACCGCACCAGGTGCACAAAGATAGGTCTGAAAACCAGTTAAATCTGGGCCTTCTTTTTGTCAATTCGTCTCAAAATAGTGAAAAATGTGTGTTTTTTGCACACTCCAGTTTAGGATGCTATTGTATAATCCTGAAGAGACCCATTTGTGCTTTAAATGCAGCAATGCATGCAAAAAATATTTGAATTTACGAATTTTGACATTTTTTAATCTGACATTCAAAATAAACACTGATAGCAAGCATTGATTAAATGTGACGATAATAGGACACTGACGAAAATAGGGCACCATACGGTACTTCATGCTGTTGTTTGCAACATCAAAGACATTGCAGAGCCACAGCTTAGCAAATAGTAAATGCCTTCATGAGATTGTTTGCAACATTTCCAAACTTCCAAATTGTCGACAAATAGACACTACAAAGTCATGCATACAATATGTATAAGGTGAGAATGTATACTTGTATATAAATTTGAGGAGTTAAAGAGAGTTAATTGGGTGATAACAGTTCGATCTATCAGGGGTGTCATAACGCGTCAATGCGGCGTCATGAGGCATAAAGCAACGTCATCGGGGAAATAAACAAGAGGTCCATCAGAGGGCATACTACAAAGTGAGCATGGCTTGTTTGGTCTCTGGTCAAGAGGGCGTGAAAACAAGTGCATAGCTTTGCATTCCTTTAATAGCAGTTGGGAGACAGAGCAGAGTAGTTGGCTGGTTGTTAGCTGGATTTACCTTTGTTCTCCACAACTTACATACACAACGTCACGCCTGGCCTCATGACGTTATCTAATTAACCGTTAAGAGACGACGTGATTAGAGTTGATTCAAAAAGTGACCAGGGTCCAGTCCGGCGGTCACCTCTGATGGCCCGCAGTGTGATTAGCTGCCCCTTCAAAGGCCCTTTGCCTTGGGGAATGGAGCACTGCAAGTGTGTTATCATTTCCACATGTCACTCTTTACACCACTCTCTGGTACACTGTTTGTGCATGTGAACCCCTGGAATCTGCAATATACACGTGTAATTCGCAAGCTCAGTTGGTCTCTGGAGTCAATCTAGGCCCAGTGCTAGGTCCCAGCGCTATATGAGAGCTAGGTCCCAGTGGTCCCCTCTCTTTTGATGCCCTCCTCTAAAAGCACTTAATGTCCTAAGAAAATATGACGAGCATTTCATAAGGTACTCTACATACTCACTCTGGGGGCCACTCCATATGGCACTCAAATTTAGCACTTAAATCTTCGCCAATAGACTGATACCAACTTAATGGTTCTCTGTCACGACTTGGAATGGAAACAAAATAAGGTGACAGTTTGAGTCGGATAGCTCATATCTCACCCTCCACCCTGCCTCAACATTATCCAGCCTGTTGCTGGCAAGTCCTGCGTGACTCCCTCTGACTCAAACCAATTTCTTTCTGATGAAAACTTCGCGAGTGCGATAAATCAGCTGAGATGTGATAAACACAATGTAGCAGATACATGTGCCAAAGAAGTACCAGACAATTCATCTATAAAAGGTTTTGGAAGTATTTCGCCAAGGATTCTTCCTGGCGACTCATAATTGTGTGCTTCAACTTGACCATCAGCCAATCAGATATTGAGCAAATTGGTAATTGGAATTTGTATTAGAGTTTGGGGAATGAGGGCAAAACGTGTCACAAATGCAACGCTGGGCTAACAAACGAAAATTAAGAACAGAACAGTGGACGATGAATAAAGCCCATTGCTGCAACAAAGCCTCAAATGAGGACGAATGAAGTGATGAGCTGCCGTCTTGTTGTTCTTGGGACCTTTTATCAGTTGCAATTTCAGAGGCAATCCCTCATGCGCAGGCGCACATCCATCATGCAAGTCATCCGACTCCGTTCATCAACGATAGCAGGGCTGCACCGTGTGCCTTTTAGTCCGCACCCAGGGCTATGGACAATGCAGGATTGCTGACCAAATACGGCCTCATGTAAAATTCAGGCGATTCTACACATTTGACAGAGATTTGGCAAATGAAGGGGCCGGGGGCCAGGGGGGACCGAGGGGGGCCAGGGGCCGGGGACACTTGCAGGTAATGAAGATGAAACATCCTGGTCATTCGTCTCCCACATTGCACCATCTCTCACTGCTGACATCTCCCCAGATTCATGGGAGACCCCCAAAGTCTTACATAAACTTACGAGGGATGTTGGGACGGCTCTTTTGTCTTCTTGGAGCTCCTCTTCCCTCTTCTGCTGGGACTTCTGACGTATGCTTCTTCAGAGCTGCATGAGAGAGATCTGTGTAGACTTGCTTGGTCATGTTTGCAGATGGCTTGTGTTCATCTTCAAGATCCCCTGTATTATTGGCTGTATACAAGCATGAGCACATGTTGATAGTGTTCTCACTGCTCTGTCTCAGTGCTCGGTGGCTTGAATGGGCAAACAATGAAGTGTGATAAACCTTGAACATTAATACAAACATGCGAAAACAGTTCAAAACACCCTGCCTCCCTGGCTTGCATCTTTTATCATCAAATATTGCATTTGTCACCACGGGCAGTAACTTCGCCTCTGAAAGTTATGGATTTCATTTGACCTTTCCCTTGTGAATCTCGTACTTATATACAACATTAATACTAACTGCTTAACGTGATCCCAGCGTGCATAAATACAATATGGTGTCAAGATGAACACTTCAAAGGCGCCGCATCCTCTCTATGTAAACAAAGAATTCCAAGTCGGAAAGATCAAAGGAAATTTGCCGCAGCATCCGGAAGCCAAAACGTCACTGCAGCAGCTAGGTGTGTCTCGATTCTGCCTTTTTAATGCATTGTTTTACAAGCTGTGAGTTATGGAGTCAGCACTTCATAGCATCAGGCAGCTATTAATGTGCAGATGATCACAGAAATTGAGCCTGATTGGCAACTGGCTCTCAATATTGGATTTTCTGGTATTTGCAACTTCAGAATTGAAGTAATTGTAATGTATCGTACAATATTCCTTGAATATAATTATATAGGCCTATATGCATGGGAATACAACTTATACAAGTATTTATATAAATGTCTGATGAAGAAAGCATATTTTAATTCTGAGGGCTGAGGCATAATTGTGGAAGTGTGCCTGTCAGGCCCAGCTAAAGGGATCAGGTATATTGGACCCCCACATTGAACCATTGCCGAAATCATACATTTTTCAGGTTCTGGGAATGAATAAACTAGTGATAGACATCTGAAATACCATACTCAGTGGCTATATATCGTCATTGTTCTGAGCTGCTCTGATGTTATTTCTTACTTTTGATGATTGCATGATTTTGAGATAGTACTGCAGTTGTAATTGGTGCGATTCATTAAACTATAAATAATCATATAAAAGAATATTAGTGACAGTATACATTTTGATAAAGTTTGATGAGATTTTGTCCTGCGGTAAGTTTTTAAAAGGGAGCTTGTCCGTTTACTGCTTTCCAAATTGTTAACATGAGTTTGAATTGTATTCTAGCTGGAATTGGCAGCCAATGTAGCTGCTTCCTGTGCTGGCTTACACTGTCATGCTTTTTCGATTTTACAATGAGTTGAACTCCTGAGTTTTGGGCCACTTGAAGTTTGCACAATAAGAGACTTGATGTTCCAAACAGAAAACCATTACCACAGTCTAGGTGACCAGTCACAAGAGCATTGACAGCTGTTTTGCAGGTTTCCTTGTCCAATGACTTTCGGATTTTTTAAAATATTTCTCAAATTCAAATAGGCATTCTGACACATTTTGTTGACTTGGATTTTGCCATGGTCATTTTTTTGTCAAAGATTACACCTAGATTTCTAACATGATCGACTGCATTAATTTTGACATTGTCAACAAGGATTGACAATATTTGGAGTTTATTTAGTAAGTGTTGACTGCCAATGAGCAGAAGTTCGGTTTTTTCTCCATTGTTACAAAGCTTATTTTCATGGAGAAATTACCTGATTTCAGCAATGCACTTTTGCAATTTGACTACCACATTTCTCTGATCCAAGAAAATTGGTTTGAAAGAGAGAATAAGTTGTTCATCATCGCACACTTTTGGTCTTTGACTTGATTTTTTGCAGCCACTTAATGGAGCGATGTATGAATTAAATAGGATTGGTCCTAATTTTGAACCTTGAGAAACCCCAAATTTGAGTGGCAGTTTGGTCGATATTTTGTCATTAATTATCACTGACTGTAACCTATCAGAAATGTATGACTTGAACCAGCACAGAGCGGAATCTTGAACACCGTATCTGCTAAACGTTTCAGTAGAATCTTGTGATCAATAGTATCAAAAGCAGCTGAAAGGTCCAACATTACAAGCATTGTTACCTCACCTTCGCTCATATTCAACATGATATCATCATGGATCTTGGTCAGCAGGGTTTCAGTGCTGTGGAATTTTCTGTAAGCTGACTGTTTCTCATCGTCCAGGTTTTTTGCAGTAAGATGGTCTGTGTATTGTTTGATAACAGCACTTTCAATTAGTTTGCCAAGGAAAGAAAGATTTGATACTGGTCTATAATTCTCTATGATTAAATCCAATCCACATTTTTTCAACAGACGTTTCACAAGAGCATGTTTCAGCTAAAATATAATGGTCATAATAAACTGTCATATATTGCAGCATTTCCTTGAGCATTTCCTTGAGCGGTCCAATATACCTGACTTTCCTCTACTGTGAGATTTTATAAAATTATGCATATCGATTTGTGGTTATTGGAAAGATTTTGCGCACATAATCTCGACGACACCATGTAAAATTGATAGATGGCTTTTTAAGTATAACTGCACGGTGAGTGCAGCTCACAAAAAGTTATAATTTTTCCACGAAACAAACCATTTTTCTACATAAAAAAAGAAAAAGTGACATATTTACCCAAATTGAGTTTTTTAAAAGGAAAAAAGGCAGGATAATCCTGTTTTACTGCTGTTTCGTGCATTCATTATTCATACCGCTTGAAAATTACAACTATTAATTTAATTAAACAGACTCCCATTTCGATTGGACCACATATGACATACCATACTAATAAAATGTATGTTTAAGAACCCAGAATGAACTGTTAGCAACTGCAGGATAAGACCTATTATTGTCAAACCCAACTGACTCAGTTGTCCACCCCTCCAAAGGCATCTGATGTTATGGATGAAAAGAAAATGATTTTGAACCCTAAATATAAATACAGAAAGAAGCAGCTGCAAAAAAAATCCTTTCACAAATCAAAAACAAGAATCTGGTGATTCAAAGCAGGGAGATTCTGGTGCATTTCTGGACCAAAAAAGGAAGTATAAATTTATACATAAAGTTGATATTTACATAGTTTTGGTGGATTTCATTATATGTTTAGCATTGCATGTTAGCACATTTTCGAAAGGGCCTATACCGGAAGTTCCCTCTTGTAGACTAAAATAAATAGATAGATATTGAATAATTTGGCAATCAAAATGAGAAGGAAAAACGGGTCTAAGTGTAAAAAGATTTTCGAAGCCTAGGGTGATCAAGGTTTCTTCATACAATGTTTACTGTTGACAAATATTCTTGACAGCTCTTTTCTGGACACTTACTAATATATTGTGCAAGTATTTTGGTCTACTTGTATGCTGGACTACGAAACAATATTCCAGCAAAGTCTTGTACATGTGAATAAATTTCCTCTTCAAGATTATCATTTTAGGAATTTTCTCACAGAGAGGATCGAAACAGAAATTTCCACTTAGAGACTATACTAATTTTAGAAATTTCCTCCTGTATAGTGTGCACGGATATCATACTTTTGTCTGACATTTCACAACAACTTGTATCAGAAATTTCCTCTTGGAAACCACTTGTGTCAGAAACTTCTTTTGGGACCACTTGTCTCAGAAATTTCCTCTTGGGCTTGTAGCACGGGAATGTGTACATTCACCTTCGGTGTGCTTCTAGAGCTTATATGTTTTTCAATATTTATCTTTATTTCTTGGAAATTGCATCAGTTGATAGCTTGTTTAATAACGGTCAATTTGATATATAGTTTGTTAAGGGTCCTATTGTTCTTTGCATCGACTTAGCAATTTAGAGTAAAAAACAGGGGAAATTTTACATTTTATAGGGACACGCAGCTAAAAGGGGGTCAAAGAAGTGACTGGAAAATATTTCCAAGCAGTACTGGCTACTTGGAATTACTCACAATAAAACAGAAATACATGCTAGTCTGCGAGGAAAAGCAATGTTAAAGAAGCTGCGTATATTTGATGCCAAAACATCTCTATGTTTATCTTTTCATTCAATACATTTTTTTAAAGTTTTAAAATCAGCTATGACACATATGTTACCAAACAAAAATAAGTTGTTTGTTGCACCGTTTATTATCGTTTTCATAGCTACATGTTTTTCAAGTTTGCAATTTGCTTCATTCCAAAACTGTGATGTCAGAGATTAATTTGAATAATTTAGTTTATTACAAGCACAGATTTCAGGAAACTGGCAAAGTGCCGTGACACATGGATGATGTGTTTCACTGTGCACTGTAACTTACGGTGGCCTGTTAGGGCCACTTGTTTTCTAACTTTTTTTGCGTTATTTCGCAAAAAGTTTTGGTTATTTCGCAAAAGTTTTGGTTATTTCGCAAAACTTTTGCATTATTTTGCAAAAAGTTTTGGTTATTTCGCAAAAGTTTTGGTTATATCGCAAAAAGTTTTGGTTATTTCGCAAAACTTTTGCATTATTTTGCAAAAAGTTTTGGTTATTTCTCAAAAAGTTTTGGTTATTTCACAAAACTTTTGCATTATTTCACAAAACTTTTGCATTATTTCACAAAAAGTTTCCCAAACATCTTTTGTCTTTCGAAGCCAAATAGACCCATCTATTACAGCAGTTCCATTATAAATCTGGCAAAAAAAAAAGAAAAAGAAAGAGAGGAACGTTTCACTGTTATGTTTGTGCCTTGGGAGTCATACAATGTGTCATATTCATACTTTTTATCATGGGACCTGGCAGCTTTCCTAAAAACATAGGTAATATCTCTAAAGGTTGATTGCATGTTGGCAAACGCAATTATAAATTCAGTGTCTTCCAGTTATGAGATCAATGGTTTGGTTGTCTATGAGTTAGTACTTGTCTGGGTCCCATGCATCATTCCAGGATATATGTAAATTGCACCTTATGAGTCATGACGCAGGTCGATGATGTGTCATGATCAATTAAAAGCTCCCTCACATGGGGTAAATGTGTAACATGTTGAGGACACCCATTCTCTCTCCCATCTCAATTAATCCTCTTGATTGCCCAGAACTGGGCTTACATAGACAGATAGATAGATATGATCATGCAGTGAAGCCAAATAACCAACGGGGGCAAGCAGTCTATTTTTTTTTTTGGTAGACATTTTTGAAATCTTTATATTATATATGGTATACTATAATGATGGTAAAGAATGATGGATTCAAACCAAATTAATCTGAAATTATAGATATAAAATGTAGAAAAGTGTGAGTCCTATAATGTTGGAATATTAACTAAGGATTGCAATATATTATCAATCCTGGCAGGAGGGGCAAAGATGGCTGATTGGGGGGGGGGCACTTGTTCTCCCCCTGCCCCTCTCTGGCTAAGCCACTGTTAATTGATAACTTAGTTTAGCCATGGAAACTATCAAATTTGGCCATAGTTTAACTGTAGGCCTCTATCCCCTTTTCAACCTCCCAAACAAGCAATCTAACATTTTAAGAAATATTTGAAAACGTTACTTTGTTTTTAAACGTTTCATAATATTGATTCAATTAAAAAGTTTTTTTAATGTTAGGTGGTTGCTGGTGATAGATAGATATATAGATAGATAGATAGATAGATAGATAGATAGATAGATAGATAGGTAGATAGATAGATAGATAGATAGATAGATAGATAGATAGATAGATCGATAGATAGATAGATCGATCGATAGATAGATAGATAGATAGATGGAATCTGATGGATAGATATTTTTTATTTAAGTCTCGCGTCATCTGATGGTCATCAATACAGTTATTACAGAACATACACAATTATACAATTCATGACCCACAGTTCAAAACATAAATTTTCAAAATATTAAAAAACGATTGACTAGTACAATAAATTGTGATAAGAGAGTCTACATACTGGACGAGCACGAGGCTCAATTCTATTAGTATTACAGATAGTTAATTGTCTTGACCAAGCAATCTACAATATTAATCAAAATGAAGGTGTCCAGTTCATCACACTTTAAGTAAAGGATAGATTGATTGATAAAAACATAGACAAATGGCAAAAAAAATAAAAAGATAGATGGCTAAAAATTAACTTCAATGAGTTACTCTCAAGGCAATTTGTTAAAACATTGTTAACGCAAAAGCTCTACTTCAATGACTATTTTTTGCGAAATTTCGCGATGTTTTTGTGAAATTTCGCCTTCCATTTTGTGAAATTTCGCCCCTTACTTTGTGATATTTCGCCCCAAATTTGTGATATTTCGCCCCAAATTTGCGATATTTCGCCCCCTGAATGCGATATTTCGCCCCTAAAGGTGCGATATTTCGCCACAAAGTCGCGAAATTTCGCCCCCAAAGATGCGAAATTTCGCCCCCAAAGATGCGAAATTTCGCCCCCAAGGTGCGTTATTTCGCCCCCAAGGTGCGTTATTTCGCCCCCAAGGTGCGTTATTTCGCCCCCAGTTTTGCGAAATTTCGCCTCCTGGGGGCGAAATAACGCAAAACTTTTGTGAAATAACGCAAAACTTTTGTGAAATAACGCAAAAAAAGTTAGAAAACAAGTGGCACTAACAGGCCACCGTAGTAACTGAACCAAACAGACTACTTAGCCTCAAAGGAGAGTTGCAATTACTTACAAGAAAAGTTGTTTGAAATTGTGATGACTGGTGTATTGTGAAAAACAAGCAAAATTTTGTTTGGAAAACAATGAGGTGCAGCACTCAGCTTATACGTGCATTGTTTGTTGTGGTTGTACACAAATAGTAACATTACCATTGTCATTAACTGTGATGTCAAACTCTGAACTGATATGTCACAGATTCAAGATTAGACCAATCATATTGACAGATACCCGATGATGTCAAGGTTTAACTGAAAAACGAAGTTTTCAAAAAACACATAGCTATGAAAACGATAATAAATGTTGTTTTGAAATAGCCATATGGTTGTTAGCAGAAGTATATCATCAGTACACATATCCGCATTGGAGAGTTATTAGTTTTGAAGACGTAGACATACCCACAAGACCAAGCACTGGTAATAAAAGCATTTTTGTATTGCAGGCCAGAGGTAAAGCCTATGTCTTGAGTGGGAAAAATTGTAGAATACGCCATGTTTTGTAGTACGTCACAAAGGGAGTAGATATGTATCTCAACACATATAGGAAGTATTAAGCTCTGAAACTTCCGTGGTTAGTGCCTAGGATGGTCCTCTTTGAAATGGTGTTTAATATTGAATATTACAAGACACTTTATTTTACACCCTGTGGTGGCCAGAATCTGTACGCATTCCCATGCTACAAGCCCTTGGAGACTATACTTGTGTCAGAAACTTCTTTGAGACCACTTGTGTCAGAAACTTCTTTGAGACCACTTGTGTCAGAAACTTCTTTGAGACCACTTGTGTCAGTATCTTTTTTAGACCACTTGTGTCAGAAACTTCTTTGAGACCACTTGTGTCAGAATCTTTTTTGAGACCACTTGTGTCAGAAACTTCTTTGAGACCATTTGTGTCAAAAACTTCTTTGAGACCACTTGTGTCAGAAACTTCTTTGAGACCACTTGTGTCAGAATGTCAGAAACTTCTTTGAGACCACTTGTGTCAGAATCTTTTTTGAGACCACTTGTGTCAGAAACTTCTTTGAGACCACATTTGTCAGAAACTTCTTTGGACCACTTTTGTCAGAAACTTCTTTGAGACCACTTGTGTCAGAAACTTCTTTGATACCACTTGTGTCAGAAACTTCTTTGAGACCACTTGTGTCAGAAACTTCTTTGATACCACTTGTGTCAGAAACTTCTTTGAGACCACTTGTATCAGAAACTTCTTTTTAGACCACTTGTGTCAGAATCTTTTTTGAGACCGCTTGTGTCAAAAACTTCTTTGAGACCACTTGTGTCAGAATCTTTTTTGAGACCACTTGTGTCAGAAACTTCTTTGAGACCACTTGTGTCAGAAACTTCTTTGAGACCACTTGTGTCAGAATCTTTTTTGAGACCACTTGTGTCAGAAACTTCTTTGAGACCACTTGTGTAAGAAACTTCTTTGAGACCACTTGTGTCAGAATCTTTTTTGAGACCACTTGTGCCAGAAACTTCTTTGAGACCACTTGTGTCAGAATCTTCTTTGACACCACTAGTGTCAGAAACTTCTTTGAGACCACTTGTGTCAGTATCTTTTTTGAGACCACTTGTGTCAGAAACTTCTTTGAGACCCCTTGTGTCAGAAACTTCTTTGAGACCACTTGTTTCAGAAACTTCTTTGAGACCACTTGTGTCAGAAACTTCTTTGAGACCATTTATGTCAGAAACTTCTTCTTTGAGATCACTTGTGCCTGAATTTTCCTCAAGAGAAATACACACACAGACATATGACTGAGAGTATTTACAATACAACAATTATATATACTAGCATTATACCCGTTCTACGAACGGGAGGTTTGAGAGCCTAGGCATAAGTTATGGCTTGATAGCATAAGTTGACGCAAACATTTAGGCCCATTGGCAAACATTTACGCCCATTGGCAAAACATTTGCGCCCGTTGGCAAACATTTGCGCCCGTTGGCCAACATTGGCTAACATGTGCACCCGTTGGCAAACATGTGCGCCCGTTGGCAAACATTTGCGCCCGTTGGCAAACATTTGGAGCCGTTGGCAAACCTGTGCACCCGTTTGCAAACATTTGCGCCCGTTGGCAAACATGTGTGCCCGTTGGCAAACATTTGCGCCCGTTGGCAAACTTATGCCCGTGGGCAAACATCTGCGCCTGTTGGCAAACATCTGCGCCTGTTGGCAAACATTTGCGGCCGTTGGCAAACATTTGCGCCCGTTGGCAAACATTTGCGCCTGTTGGCAAACATTTGCGCCCGTTGGCAAACAATTGCGCCCGTTGGCAACATTTGTGCCCGTTTGCAAACATTTGCGCCTGTTGGCAAAAATTTGCGCCTGTGGCAAACATATGCGCCCGTTGGCAAACATTTGCGCCCGTTGGCAACCTTTGCGCCCGTTGGCAAACATTTGCGCCCGTTGGCAAACTTATGCCCCTTGGCAAACATTTGCGCCCTTGGCAAACAGTTGCGCCCGTTGGCAAACATTTGCGCCCGTTGGCAAACATTTGCGCCCGTTGGCAAACATTTGCGCCCGTTGGCAAACATTTGCACCCGTTGGCAAACATTTGCGCCCGTTGGCAAACATTTGCGCCCGTTGGCAACATTTGCCCCCATTGGCAAACATTTGCGCCCATTGGCAAACATTTGCGTCCGTTGCCAAACATTTGCGCCCGTTGGCAAACATTTGCGCCCGTTGGCAAACATTTGCACCCGTTGGCAAACATTTGCGCCCGTTGGCAAACATTTGCGCCCGTTGGCAAACATTTGCACCCGTTGGCAAACATTTGCGCCTGTTGGCAAACATTTGCGCCCGTTGGCAACATTTGCGCCCATTGGCAAACATTTGCGCCCATTGGCAAACATTTGCGTCCGTTGCCAAACATTTGCGCCCGTTGGCAAACATTTGCGCCCGTTGCCAAACATTTACACCCATCGGCAAACATTTACACCAATTGGCAAACACTTACACCCATTGGCAAACATTTACACCCATTGGCAAACATTTACACCCAATGGCAAACATTTACACCCATTGGCAAACATTTACACCCATGGAGACCCATTTAAACATTACACCCATTGGCGCTTGATAGCATAAGTTGACACCTCTAGGGGAAGAGGGGGTGAAAAGTCACAGGGGTAAAAAGTCACAGGCCTTTTTGACCAACTTGCAGTGACTTAATTCTTAAGCTTAAATCATAATTTGGGACACTTTTATGAGAAGAATGTCTGCAGGGAATATGAAAATTATACTCATTGTGCAAAGTGGGTTTTTACCCACCTCATGCATTTTTGGTGTCCCAAACAGGTTTTATTGATTCTGAACTTTCTCTATTAATATCTGGTCACTGTGACATAGGAAGTTGTGCTAGTGTTTCAAGGTCTTTTGGATAATTGTCTTTCATGCTGTGAACCCATTTTTGGCCATTTGGTCACCAAGTTGCCATGATCATGTGTTGAATTTAAAAAACAGCTGAGGGGTGAAATGTCACACTGTGACATTTCACCCCAGCACTGTGATATTTGTACCATAGGGTACCGGGAAGTCAGTATTCTGAGCTAAGGAAAGTAAAATATTCCACACTAGAAGCTTTTAGCTTACAATCTTATCATCACCCATCATCAATGATACTGATGGGAGAGCATTACAGCAAAATTTCATATCGCAAACTTTGGGCAATTTCTGATGCCGGCTTTGCTGATGGTGCATTGTCATTGCATGACGATAGCTTTTGAAGGCTCACTATAAATTTCATGTACAAGGATGACTATCAAGTCTAGGTGTGCGTATTACCTCATATAGTGTTGTATGTTCACAGCAATTGCATGTGACTTGTTACCCCGTGGTTGTGACTTCTTGACCCTGACATGGGGTAAAAAGTCACAGCGGACTTTGCCTTAAATAATTGTGAACTGACTAAAGCCTATTTACAGCACAACAGCTATCATGTAATACAACTATAGTCAACTAAATACTGCATTATTGTGCCAAAGGTCATTCAGATCTAACAAACACCTGCTCTGTTCTGGGGCTTTTTCTGAATTTTGTGACTTCTGACCCCCGCCTCCCCTACCCCCTAACTGAAGTGTGGACACTGGGGCATTATGTTGTTCATACATAATCCAATAGAGGAGTTGTGTGTGTAGGTTGTGATTTGCAGAGCCCTCTGTTGTTATTTGGTAAAATCATTTGTTTACATTAAATGGAGTGGTGGATGGGGGATGAGAAATGAAGACTTTTGAAGGATTATTACGGAATACTGTTGAGCAGTAGGGAGGAGGGGACCCCCCATTAACACGGAGGGAAGAGGTTAGATGAAGTGGATTGGCATATTTGGGGGATGGGAGTGAAAGGGAGGGCAGTTTGTGGCTACATTGAGCATAGCAACCATGCTGGATTTGGTGAGTTGTGTTGCTAGGCAGCGGTAATTATATAGTGAGCATAGCAACCATGCTGGATTTGGTGAGTTGTGTTGCTAGGCAGCGGTAATTATATAGTGATATATAGGGGAGATGATCTGTATAAGGGGGCAATGCATCATTGGACCAATGAGGATTTCTGTCCAAATTTTCCAAACCATTTTCCTCCTGCCCCCTACACATATGAATTGTGAATATCTGTAATCAGAAATTTCGTCTCAAAGACAACATACATCAGAAATTTCCTCTTGGTGACTATACACATCTGAAAAATCATCTTGGAGACAACTCATTTAGAAATGTCCTCTTCACGACTACTTGTATCAGGAATATCCTCTTAAAATGTCTTCGTTTTAGAAATCCTCTCTCAGAGAGTATTCATAATCATATGATTCATATCAGGAATTCTCTCTGAGGACTGAGGAGACTATACCAGTACCCCATAACTGTGACTACTTCATAATATATCAGAAACTTCTTGGAGACTACTACTACTTTAAGAAAAATCCTCCCCCTTGAAATTCTGAAAATAATTTACAATTTCATGATTAATCCTCACCTTCAATGGTATTTTATGCTGGGTCAACGCCAAAAGAATCATAAAGTTGCAAAATAAAGCAATGCGCATAATTACAAAATCTAAATTTAATGAACATACTAAATCCCTTTTTTCAACTGAACATCCTGACAATAAGTGACTTGTACAAATCAAAGCAACAGATTAGACAATCTTTGCTGAAGTTTGTCAATTAAAGGAGGAGCCACATGTTCCACGTTGCCTTTGTATGAGGAATGTTCCCCGTGACTCCAGAAAGCTGTATGTCAGGACCTGCAGAGCTGCAACGGAAGACCTTTTGCTCCAGAAACTTTCACTAAATATTTAAATATTAGAAGAATAGTGTAATTGAAAGGTTTTCAGTGGATATCATGCACATGGCTATCCGTCTGGTTGTGGAAAAATTAGGAGTCATTGATATACTGGCCAAGATTTATGAGGCCATTGAAAATGGATCTATGTCTCGTGTAGTCCATCTGGCACTTTCAAATAATTGGAGATCCCTACATAGAAAGGCATAGATCTCTTTATTTACTTTTTCTTATGCGATGACCACTTCGAAGCATATCTACTTGACTGTCGCTTTGGGTTAACTAACTCAATATTATGTCTGAGCTTCTGACTAATTTAATAAGAATATTGACCAACTTATTACTAATTTGACCAATTTATGACTGTAAAATTTTAATTTTGAGTCAGCTTAAATGATTGAGTGAGATGGTTACACAATTCATTTGAGCTAGCATAGCTTGTTTAAAGACTACAGACAGATTATCATAACTTAAAACAAGCAATGTTAGCTCAAACAAATTGTGCAATCATCTCCCTCAATCATTTAAGAGCATAAGATGGCTCTAAATTTCAAATTTTACAGTGTATTAATCAACTAGACGTGTCCTAACCACAGAGTGATGAGTGAAGCGCTGCGCTACTGAGTCACATTCATGAAGCGATTGTGAGCTTTTGTCCGTAGCATAGTAGTAAAATGATATATACAATATTCCCATGTTTAGAAGTAGAATATAATATTTCTTGGCATGCGTAGATGTAATGACGGTGTTTCAAAAATGGTCCATTTAATTGACATGGGGAAAGAGTAAAAAAACCGGGAATTTCTTGAGATTTTATGAGAATTACTACATTCTCCTACTTCGGCCTATACATAACCTGTCTGCCGACCTAGTAGCTACCTAGCTAGCTACCCACCTGTCTACCTGCCTGCATACCTGTCTGTGTACCTGATGCTTCGCAACATGCACCTGCCTGGTTGACTATGCATGCTATCTATCTATCTATCTATCTATCTATCTATCTATCTATCTATCTATCTATCTGTTTATCTATCATATATCTATCTATCATCTATCTATCTATATCTATCTATCTTTTATCTATCTATCAGAGATCCATTATCCATCCATCTATACATGCGACTATCCATTAACTATCTATTCTCTATGTATTTTCTGCCGTGGTGTGTGTCTTTATCTATTATCTGTCTATTGTCAATCCATTATCTATTTGTATCTGTCTATCTGACTATTACTATCCATCAGTGTAACTATTTATCACACTATGTATCTAATTTTATGTAAGAGCTTCTGAGTGACTGACTCAACTTTAGCAGGTCTCCTTCACATGTATGTTCTCTATATAGTATGAAGTTTTTCCCCCTATCTGTTCAGGAATTTTTAATAATCTAAAGTGCCAGATGAATGACAAACTTCCCTTTTCATTGGCTACTTAAATCTCGGCGAGCACATCAAGGACTGCAAATTTTCGCACACCCAGATAACAAGGCTGATAATATTTTCAAAAAACATTTTTGTTTGTATCTAATATCCAAGGACTTAGTGCAAGTTTCCAGAGACAAATGAATCCAGGTCCCTCTCTATGTACCCTGACATACAGCTTTGTTGGAGCAGGGAACTGTTAGGCCTAACAGCTCCCTGGTTGGAGTCACTTCAGAGAATAACTCCTCCAAACGCAATGTTAAACACGCAGCTCCTTCTTTTATTTGATTAACTGCAGCATAATTTACTAATAACTTAATCAATTGCACGATTCTTGACAAAAATTTGACTAATTAAGACCAATGGCTAACCGACCTGGCCATTGATACAGTTTATGCCAGAAGTACACAAACACCTAGTGAATTTTTTGGTGGATTCCATATACCATGCAAATGTTGTTTGTAGTATTTCTATTTGACGTATATGTGTTATGCTTTCATCCGTTGTTTTAGCTTTTAATTTTGATACATGTACACAGTATGTTGACAGTTAGTCATCTCCAGGTGTTGTTTGCAGACTGTGTGATGAGCACATTCTAGCATGCAAATTCTGATGTTTGATTCTTACAGTTTCTGAAAGATGGCGAAACCAACAGCCAGCTGAATATCAATACAATTTTATCAATATTTTGTCTCAACAACATGCTGGTATAGTATCATACAGCCAGGCAGCCTTGGATCAGCCAAGTCTGCAGTTCAGACTTGGAGCCTGAAAATGATGGTCCGGACTGGTCCTATCCTGAAGTACATTGCAGCTCCAACTAGTGAATCTTGTTTCACTGCTGGTTCAGTTTGTACTAGTTGCTGCAGTGTAGGTGTCATGGGGATTTGTAGGGGGAGGGGGTATGTCCTCAATAAATCCACTAGGTGGTACTGTAACCCAAACACCTTGCTGTGAGTGACACCTGGCGTTAAACTGGATCTGAACATTGCCTAACCTTGTCATTTTTCTCCAAAGGCAGATTGCCTTTGATTTCTCTTATTTCACCAGGAAATTGAATACAAATGAGCAGGAAATCGCCCATGAGCCTCTGTTTTATGTCAAAATTTGCTAAACCTGAAATTCTTGTCTCCGGTCTTTAACATTGATTCATGTTTACAGGGTGATATATGCAGGACTTGTTGTTGTCGCATGTCATAGACTAGGGTATTGTCAAAATTTATAACACCTAAAATTTGTAGCAGGTAACTTCTATCCCTACCAAATACGGCATTGATGTGGCCAACCCCCAGAAAATGGCTCGTCTCCACCTGAATTTTAAGGACCCCTCAAAATCATCAATTCTCTGAAATCTAGTCACCAATGTCTAAAATAAGTTCTCTATGGGAGCAGGAGGCTGTTGCAATGTCTCGAATACCCCGTCAAAAACGTCACACGAATAGTTTTTTAATAAAAATGCATAGGAAACAACCTTATGTCTGATGTTGTCTGAGGACTCTTGAAGCTAACTACAAAGTCTTCAGCTCCGCATTAGTCATGTAAAGCAAAACATTCTAGTAAGTCTGGTAGCATGTCCTATCTGAATTTGTCATTAACAAATGCCTTCCTGTAATATTTTGGCTATATATGTATAACTAGACCAAAATCACTGAGGAACATTCCCTTTGTTCCTAAGTATGTTGCATGCTCATATCACCAGAGTGCTACTGATGCACTGGCAGCTATAACGATTTTCGTCCAAATTGTCATTAACGTCACACTGTCATTAACATCATGGTGAAAATTATTCTTTACATTTACCTCACTGAAATTTTGTTGATGGTCACTTGAGTTGACTTTGATTGAATTCATATCATGAATTAATGTTTAAACAAAATAATTACTTCAGATAGTTGTGTATTCCTCATATCATGCATGCTCAGTATTAAGTTTGATGCTTCTTGACACTACCGACAAAATACAAGATGCCGATGACATTTTACTATGGATGCCCCCTGAAATATTTTTCAGCAAAGACAATAGGGTGTTGGAGGGAGTAGTAGGGACAATTTTATCACCAGGAATTAAAAAAAATTGATGAAAAGCATTTTTGTTCCTTTTTTTAAATTTCAGAATCAAGGGAATACTGTATCTGAGTAATTATTGGTCACAGAAACCTGAAATAAAGCTTAAGGGGAGGTATGGGTGGGAAATTCCCCAAAAAATATGTAAGCTTCACATATTCAGTTTATGCCATATCTTTGACCTACACCAACTCCAGCGACCAGTCCTAACTTCAATTATATTAAAATATGTCTCTATCATCATGTAAAACCATGTAAAATACAAAATCATTAACACATTTTAGTAAGTAAATAGTTGCTTTGTGTCTTTTCAAAGATGTCCTCACCAAAAAGCATTTGCCATGGCAACATGAAATTTATCTTGGTGAAGCATAACAATGATAACTAAATCTTGGCAAAATTTCGTATCTGTATCTTCATTAGATTTGGAGAAACAACCACGGATATTTAATACAGTGGTCAATTGCCTGAAATGACGTTTACATCACATTTTTGCCATTTTTTGCAACATTCGAAAATCAACTTTTACCCTGCACGGGATGTAGAAAATCTTGACAACCGTTCATTGAAGCACCTAGTTGGATAAATCATCGGAATCCTTGAAAAATTGTCTAGAGAATTACAGACCACATTTTAAACTTTTTTTTGTTACAAAATTATTTGACATTGTGGCCATAAAAACAAGCAATTAAAAAAAAAAGTGACTTTTGTCTACTTTACCCTAATTTCTGACACGATGAAAAGGAATATCACAAATCCGCTCTGTAATTTTCTGCCTCTCATGTTTCTTTATTTGTCAATGTTTTCGAAATTATACTACCGTTACTGAAGTTACAGATATGTAACTTCAGAAATTTCACATCCCGTGAGCAGTAAAAAATTGGCCTTTTGTTGCCTTTAAACTGGTTATCAAGGCAACCGTTCATCATAAATAATGCAAAATGGCCTGAAATCATCTAACTTAAGAAAACCTATCCTTTGATACCAAATTTGGTCCATTAAACTTAAAATTGCAGAAAAGTGCCCTTCTCACCCATACCTCCCCTTAATGTGTTCAGAATAACCAATTTCCCATATAATACGGACATTTTTTTAGATATTCAGGTTAAAGATTGTATTGCCAGACGATCAATACATATATGCATAATTTAATAGAAAAATGGTAGTTCCCACAAACCATTTAAAATGAGATGGAAAAAAACCATATTGCAGGCATTCCATGCCTGAACCAGCATTCGGTCTCATAAAAAGCAATAAAGTCCCAATTATAGAGGCTGGCCTGTTGTTCATTTGACAAATAATCTTGAAAATTATGAGATATTAATTGGAATCTTCCTTTTGAAAGTTCTCACGAGTCATAAGTGTATGCCACGCACAGTACTTATTGTGCATACTTTTTTTTGGAGAGGGGGGCCTGTATTTAGTTCTGAATAATTCTGCCAGGGGTAGCTTCGCAGTACCATTCATCTTTGACTGACACCTGGTGTTTCAGGGAATTTCATCTTAGTTTTGCTTGCTCCTTCATTCCATTTTAACTTGTAGCCAAGCACAAATCAAATATATTTTCTCCATGCCTTCAGGTCAAATCTTGGTAAATCCTGACCAATATCAGGACTGACCAGGACAAATCAGGGCAATCTGCGCAAATATTGAGAGATATCGAAGCAAATCATGACCAACATCAGGGCAGAGGCACTTGTAACACAAGTAAAACTTCAGGGAAACAGCCCAGACCATGGAACAGTCATTCTGTATGCATATGCACAAATGATTAGTCTTTGCTGTAATTCAGTCATCACAGTTGACATAAGGCTTCCACTCACAATTCTCTAGAACAGCAAAAATATGGCATGCAAGATGGCCCAAATAATCTTGCCCAGTAAACATAAAGTAAGTCATTTAAATTCCCAACTATCTGGGAAATAAAGCTTGCTTATCAAAGACAACTACATAAGAAAAATGCAATTAAAACAGCAGTGTCCCTATGGGGGCACCGGGTGAGGGGGTGGGGGGCACATGCCCCTCATATTGGACCTGTGCCACCACAGGTGCCCTGCTCAACTCGAGACCCCCTAGTTATGCCACTAAATTCAAAGCTACATCATGTATTATATATATATATTATATATATATATATATATATATATATATATTATATATTATATATATTATATATATATTGTACTCCATTTCATTCTAAATGGTTTGTGGGAACTACTGATTTTGTTCACTTGTCCCCCTTGCCTCCTCCTGCTCAGATTTGCCAATTTCCTATAATGTACTACTTCACCAAGACTCAAACGGCCTGATACACTTATTGTAGTACAAATTCATTTTGCCTTTGAGCATTTTCCATAAAAATATGTGGAAGGTGGGTAAATTTTCACCCGGAAACCCCCCCCCCCCCAAAAAAAATTGTGCATCTTCTGATTGTCTTTACAGGTAGCAAGTGAACTGGAAACAGCATGCAGGCTACTGAATAAATAATTTTAGATTGTCTGATCTTGATTAAGATCACAATCTAGCCATTATCTTGATGTTTGGAGAGGGACTTTTTAATCTGAAGAGGGTGTGAGCTGGTTACTCTAGGATTCTTGGCAAAACAGGGAGATTTCAGTTTCGGAGGCACATAGCAAAAGATATATAGGCCTAATAGCAGGGACCTCAAAAGTAGCAAAATGGCCAGTGGGGCATGTTTGACTTTTTAGAATTTTTGTATCAGTTTTCATAAATTCTGAGCACCTTCAATCAAGTTTTAACCAGTAATTTAGCCTAGCCTTTTTGGGCATTTTTCATAAAAATATGTGGAATGTGGAAAATATTTCACCCAGAAACTCCTGATTTCTCGTTAAGGTGATCATTAATTAATTAATTAATTAGAGGAAGAATGTTGTTATGGCAAGGGCAGATTCCCAAGTGTGTACTCTATAGAAATCAGTTAAATTTTGTGATCATCTCCAATTCTCTTGATTTGGTGGCCAATCAACCTTCCTGCCTCCGAGAGCTAAAATGACGCAAAATGCACCTACAGAGTCAGCTCCTCCGAGGGCATCAAACGAAGCTCGGAAATGGTCAGATGTGGTTTAATGATGAATAATGTTGCTGTGCTTCAGATAGAAATCTGGTGTAGTTTTCAACTAACGGAAAATTCAATGAAATTGTCCTCCTCTTGTCCAAATTACATGTAGTATCACATACAGGACGTAAAGAACCAAACGGTTGTCTTAAATAATATTTCTTTTCACTGTTGATGATTCTAATGGAGCATCATTTCAAATTTATTCATTGGGGACCAATGGGGAGTTCAATACCTCTTTACGAACTGTGACATGAGATGATTCCATTGTAAATAGTTTTGTCTTTCAATCACCTGTGCTCTTCACAACGGAATACCACATTCACTGTTGTGAACACGTTTACTGGAGCTTTGCTACTATGCAGCCTATGTTTAATAGAGCAAGTTATATACCATATACATTTGATCTGCAGACATGATGAAGCTTCGGATTCAGTGGCGTTACAGGGGGTCTCGGGTGGGGGAACACCCAGGGAGGCGCAGGTCCAATATGAGGGGGCATGTACCCCCTCTCCCGGTGCTGAACTGGGATGATTGATAAGCAAGCTTTATTTCCCAGATAGTTGGGAATTTAAATGACTTATTTTATGTTTACTGGGCAAGATTATTTGGGCCATCTTGCATGCCATATTTTTGCTGTTCTGGAGAATTGTGTGTGGTAGCCTAATGTCAACTGGGACGATTGAATTATAGCAATGACTGATTATTTGTGCATAGGCATGCAGAATGACTGTTCCATGGTCTGGGATGTTTCCCTGAAGTTTTACTTGTGTTACAAGTGCCTCTGCCCTGATGTCGTTCAGGATTTGCTTCGATATTTCTCAATATTTTCCTCGATTGCCCTCATTTGTCCTGGTCAGTCATATGGGTCAGAATTTACCAAGATTTGACCTGAAGGCCAATATATTTGATTTGTGCTTGGCTACAAGTTAAAATGGTATGAAGGAGCAAGCAAAATGAAGCTGAAATTCCCTGAAACACCAGGTGTCAGTCAAAGCTGAATGGCGCTACGAAGGTGCCCCTAGCAGAATTATTCAGAACTAAATACAGGCCCCCCCTCTCCAAAAAAAAGTCTGCATAATAAGTACTGTATGTGCAATAGACCTATTATATGACTCCTGAGAATCTCAGAAGATTCCAATTAATACCTCATAATTTTCAAGACTATTTTGTCAAATGAACAACAGACCAGCCTCTGTAAATGGGGCTTTATAGCTTCTTATGAGACCAAAAGCTGGTTCAGGCACGGAATGCCTGCAATATAGATATTTTCAATCTCATTCTAAATGGTTTGTGGCTTGCTTCTCCCCTTTGTCCTCTCTCCGATACCACCTTGCTTGGTTTTGCCAACTTTACCACGACTCATAATGGACCTATGATAGACATTGATAATACAAATTCTGAACACTAGCATAAAACCTGTGAAGAAAAGACAGGAGGAAAAAATAAGAGTTGTTTTATATAGACTAAGTCAGATGTTAACAGAACATCATGTGCACTTCTTTTTCTGTGACTGTAATTTTGAACCTGCAACCCAGATAAGGACCTTGTAGGAGTGTAGAAAAGGTGCTTGCAAGTTTTCATAACTGGGCAATCTGAATTATATATGTTGTAAGTATTGACTTAATTGGGGTGGAATCACTTGATATTGACATTTCCAACTGGTTACTATGAGGGTGAAATTTGGAAACCTCTAAATTTCAGGCGAAAAAAATTAGAAACATTTTTTCGGTCCAGAAATGGTTTATTCCCAGAAAAGCCTCTGTAAAAAGTTTAATAGGCATTTTTTGTTAAAAGTCGGTAACAAATGGTTTTACAGCAGCTAGAATTATACTGGAGTGGTGATATGAATAATTTAGGGATGATTTAAAATTTGGAAACCTCTAAATTTCAGGCGAAAAAAATTAGAAACATTTTTTCGGTCCCGAAATGGTTTATTCTCAGAAAAGCCTCAGTAAAAAGTTTAATAGGCATTTTTTGTTAAAAGTCGGTCACAAATGGTTTTGCAGCAGCTAGAATTATACTGGAGTGGTGATATGAATAATTTAGGGATGATTTAAAATTTGGAAACCTCTAAATTTCAGGCGAAAAAAATTAGAAATATTTTTTCGGTCCAGAAATGGTTTATTCTCAGAAAAGCCTCAGTAAAAAGTTTAATAGGCATTTTTTGTTAAAAGTTGGTCCCTTCCCTTGCTTCTTGGCCTGTCTCTTTCCCTCGTCCAACATCATCTGGTCCAAGTTCTTGCGGTGGTCGTCTAGAACGTTGTACAACATGTCGCATTCAAACGGAGGATCCACTTTCCCATCTAGGATTTCTGCAGCCACAAATGGTTTTACAGCAGCTAGAATTATACTGGAGTGGTGATATGAATAATTTAGGGATGATTTATTACACAAATGAGTTGGTTTTGCAGTACCAAAACCAAACATTTTTGATTATTTTTCGACCACTTTTGTTTTCCAGGCTCCCCTAAAAACTACAACTAGAGCACTAAATGTCACTGGAATAATTCCAAAAACCTCTGTTTATACTAGAATTAATGAATATGGTTGGTCACAAGGAGCTACTTGCAACAAAAAGCTGAATGTGTGGTTGATATTGTCATATTTCTGACAATTTTTGTCCTTTTGGCGGCCATTTTGATATGCCATTTTGTCCCGTTAAAATTACAAATCCAGCTCGGTAACAAAAGGATTCAGGATCAGCACCCTCAAATTAGGTTAAAACCACTTGTTACCGACTTTTAACAAGAAATGACTATTAAAGTCACAATTTCTGAAATCTTGCCTAGACTATTTTGTCGGTAGTGTCGAGAAGCATCAAACTTAATACTGAGCAGGCTAGATACAAGGAATACACAACTAGGCCTATCTGAAGAAATGATTTTGTTTAAACATTAATTAATGATATAAAATCAATCAAATTTAACTCCAGTAACCATCAATAAAATTTCAGTGAGGTAAATGCAAAGGGTAATTTTCACCATGACGTAAGTGACAATTTGGCTAAAATCTTTATAGGTGCCAGTGCATAAGTAGCACTCTGTCTCTGGTGATATGCATGCAACATACTTAGGGACACCAAAAGAATGTTCCACAGTGATTTTGGTCTGACTGTATGAAATCAAAGTGTTACAGGAAGGTGTTTGTTATAATGACAAGTTCAGTCATACTAGAATATTTTGCTTTACATGACTAATGCATAGCTGAAGACAATGTAGTTAGCCTCTAGGGTTCTCAGACAACATCAGATGTAAGGTTATTTCACAGAATGTGTGTCCTTTGCATTTTTATCAAAGAACCATGTTTGTGACGTTAATGACGGGGTATTGGAGACATTGACTCAACGGCCTTCTACTCCCATAGAGAACATTATTTTAGACATTGGTGACTAGATTTGAGAAGATTGATGTTCATGTTTCCAAATAATAAGTAGTTAAAAGAATTAAGATCCGACACTAGGTTTTGTGAGGGGTTCTTTCAAAGAAAATGCAGGAGGAGGCAAGCCATTTTCAGGGAGTTGGCCACTTCAATGGGCATTTTTGGTAGGGATAAAAGTTATCTGCTACAAATTTCTAAATGTGACAACAAAAAGTCCTTCATATCACCCTGTCAACATGAATCAATGTTAAACACCGGAGACAAGAATTTCAGGTTTTGCAAATTTTGACCCATAAACAGACTCATGGGCGATTTTCCTCAATTTGCACAATTCAATTTCCTGGTGTAATAAGAGAAATCAAAGGCAATCTATCTACTGATATTGTATCTATGCTGAACATGAGTGGGAGAACAAAGACTCAAAAGTGGCAAAATGGCCAGTGGGGCATGTTTGACCCTCCAAATGTAAATACTTTTGAATTTTAAAATTTTTTGTATCAGTTTTCATTAATTCTGAGCACCTTCAGTCAAGTTTTAAGCAGTAGTTTAGCCTAGCCATTTTGGGCATTTTTCATAAAAATATGCTGAATGTGGAAAATATTTCACCCAGAAACTCCTGATTTCTCATTAAGGTGTTCATTAATTAATTAATTAGAGGAAGAATGTTGTTATGGTAAGGCAGATTCCCATGTGTGTACTCTGCAGAAATCAGTTAAATTTTGTGATCATCTCCAATTCTCTTGATTTGGTGGCCAATCAACCTTCCTGTCTCTGAGAGCTATTTAAAGTGATGCTAAATTCAGGATATCAAGGTTTATGATGAATTAAAACAGTAGGGGGAGACACTTATTTGTTCATGGATGTCGCCACTGGTTCTTTCTCGACAACTGGCATGAAGCCATGGAGAGACAACTTCAGGGCTCATGCAGCTT
This sequence comes from Platynereis dumerilii, assembly GCA_026936325.1. Taxonomy (NCBI): domain Eukaryota; kingdom Metazoa; phylum Annelida; class Polychaeta; order Phyllodocida; family Nereididae; genus Platynereis; species Platynereis dumerilii. The sequence goes on from JAPTHN010000001.1 coordinate 162,059,275, forward strand.
CCTGCCCCTCTGAGCTGGAAATTGCTCATGTACATGGTTGTGAGAATAGTGTTTTTGTGAACAATCACTAGAATGGCGATACATTACAGAAATAATATAATGTGTTGTGCCTTGAAGATAGATATATGTAACAAGATAATTTTTCCCCATTTCTAAGGTCTTATCATGAAGTTCACAGAAATTTTATTTTTAATCCCACAATCAAGGGTGTCTTTTCAGTTGTCAGGACGAATTTATAGCACTTAGTTATTCCAGACCATTCAATTGTTAAAACCCAGAAACGCAATTTAAAAAATGAACGATATAGGCCTAGTCATGAGAACTCCAAATTATTCAATTAAGCAGTGACAGTAATTGATAAAAACAAAAACATCACATTGCCACTGATCAATGACCAAAACAAATCAGATATGACATTTAATACAGAAGTGGAGCAATGACGTATCTTACACTAGCTACAATTAATAAATATTTACAATAAACTAAACTAACACATGAAGTAGCATTGACTTTCCTTTTCCTTATCTAAATGGACCATCAATTTGCAAATGTCATATGCAGAAATGTGAAACTGTAAACATATATTTCTAGGTTAAGCACGTCTTATGATATGCCTGTATGTACACTGGCTACTGCTATGAACGCAAAGTAGCTTGTCCTAAACCGTTTTGTTATCTTAATTAATCTGTGTCCACATCCTTGAAATGATTCATATACTCATCGTCGAAAACAAAATATGTTATGAACTTCAAACTTTTCTTGCCACGAAAGAAAAGACTTAAACTGAACATAATTTAAAAACTACTTTGAACTATTCTACTCATTAATGACGAACACATCATTGAATTGGGTCGTATATTTCAAACTAAACTTTCCAATATTCGCCCAGACCTACCCTATTATTTTCCAGTGAAGCAATATCATATAAATACTTGATGGTTAGGAGTCCAACATAGAGTATAATTGGAAGAAAAGCTATGTTGGACGAGCCGCTTTCTTCACAACAATATACTTAGGCCCCATTTAAGCATGTAACTCCCAAACTCCTGGACGTCCCGCAACTCCTGCTAACTCCTGCTAACTCCTGCTAACTCCTGCTAACTCCTGCTAACTCCTGCTAACTCCTGCTAACTCTGGTATTACCCACTAACTCCCACTAACTCCCAATAATACTACCGCTACTCCCGCAAACTTCCATTTAACTTCTGTCAACTCCCATAACTCCTGATGACTCCCAGTAAATCCCACAACTCCTGGTTACCCCTGTCAACTCCTATATAACTCCCACTAACTCCTGGTAACTCCTGTAACTCCTGGTAACTCCCACAACTCCCGGTAACTCCTGTCAACTCCCGTAACGCCTGTAACTCCCTGAAGTCCCAAATTGAGGCTCCGCTTACACGCTCCCACAGAAATTTTTTTTCATCATATTGTGTACTTTAAAAAAATAGAAAATAAAATTTTATCCCTATGTTTCCCAAATATCTTATGCAGACATGTTATAGCAATTGCAAAATATGAATGGCCTTGACTTTGATATCAGAAGGTCATCTACAGCTATCTACATAGAGTATAATTGGAAGAAAAGCTACGTTGGACGAGCTGCTTTCTTTCACAACAATATACTTAGGCCCCATTTAAGCATGTAACTCCCAAACTCCTGGACGTCCCGCTAACTCCCGCTAACTCCCGCTAACTCCCGCTAACTCCCGCTAACTCCTGCTAACTCCTGCTAACTCCTGCTAACTCCTGCTAACTCCTGTTAACTTAAGTATTTCCCACTAACTCCTACTAACTCCCACTAACTCCCGCAACACCGGCAAACTCCCATTTAACTTCTGTCAACTCCCATAACTCCTGGTGACTCTCAGTAAATCCCACCACTCCTGGTTACCCCTGTCAACTCCTATAACTCCCATTAACTCCTGCAAACTCCTGTAACTCCTGTAACTCCTGGTAACTCCCACAACTCCCAGTAACTCCTGTCAACTACCGTAACTCCTGTAACTCCCTGAAGTCCCAAATTGAGGCTCCGCTTGGGAGTTACATGCTCCCACAGAAAAATTTTTTTATTATATTTTGTTAAACTTTAAAAAAAATAAAATTGTATCCCTGTTTCCCAAATATCAGATGCAGACATGTTATAGCAATTGCAAAATATGAATGGCCTTGACTTTGATATCAGAAGGTCATCTACAGCTATCTACATGCAAAGGCTGGTACTGTAACGGTGGCTGATCACACTTCACCACCCTACATAAAGTTAGACAGTCAGGAGTAAGAGTAAGAGTTAGAATGAGCGAGGGGGGGGGGGGTGAAACAGACACAACAAAGGCAAAATGTGAGAATAAAATTTATTTCATTTTTTTTTCATAAGTCCAAGCGAATTAGGGTTATGTTTGGCACCTCTAAATAACCTATAAGGAAGTATAGCAGTGAAAAATAAATTAAAGTCTAGGAATGGTGACCAAGAGACCTACATGCAAAAGATACAAAATCTGAAATTGGTCCTTTATTCCAGCAGAAAATGAGGAAAAACCTCCACTTTTCAATTCTTTTAGAAATTGTCGTAGCATCTAGGAAAATGTATTTACAAGTCTGAAAATGATACCAAAAGTTGTCTCATATCTTCGGTTACATCATTATTGGCCTCTATTTTTTTTTTAAAAACACCCATTATGAGCCTTTTTGATGTGCAAACCGTAACCCTAGCCTCCATGGTTTTGAGTCAATGGTGAAATATATATCTAGATTACTCGAGAAGACTAGTAGGGCTGTCTCTCATCCCAAAACGAAGAAAATTGGAGTATTTTTAACCGAGAGAATGCATAAAATGTCTCCTGCGCAATTTGATTGAAAACTAGGTCGCAACCAAGCATATTGGAACGGATATGGAGTGAGAATGTTCCCTAAAGAAAGGCTTTCGACATGGTACATTTACATTGTCTCTGTGACATCATCATTTTGAGAGGCGGTGAACGGCGTTTTTTCAATCTTATGAATTGACATTTTTTCAATAAAACATCAGATAGGAAGATTTTAACAATTCAAAACCCTGAAAAATGAGTTCCTCATCATGCCAATTTGATCTGAAATAGAGGTATTGCACACAAGTTTCTCGGCCCAAAATTAAGAAAGTAAGGCTGAACGATGCCTGTTTTGGTGGCCATTTTGAATTCGGAACGCTCGCGTTACCCGCCATGTAAGTTTCATGGAGGGTCTAAGGACCCCAAATCCACCGAGAAAAAAACTTTATCCATCGGTGCAGTGCCGCCTGAGGCCCCACTTAACTCCTGTAACTCCCTGAAGTCCCAAATGGAGGCTGCGTTTTGAGATTTACATGCTTAAATGGGGCCTATGCTTTGTCGCAACTTTTGTCATGGGATGCCAAAACATCTTCATCAGGCCTAATTGCCACTGGGATCATGAAAATTGACTAGTGTTTTCAATGCAGTCTGCCAGTGAATATTGTTATTTTATATTATTAAAAGATAAATGCTGCAATTTGAAGCTGACACGGAATGATGGAGTTACTTTGTATACATTTATATCATGTTGCGAATAATGTTTGTTTGCAATCTTGAGTTACATTGTCTGACATATCTAGCCATATATAGTCCAACTTGCAGTCAGAATTGAACTGACATACAGGTATACGAGTGAAAAACTACCAGAAAAGTTAATTACAGCACTGATAGCTAATGTCAAAGGTCATTATCAAAAATTAATTCAATTTGGCAAGTCATGAACAACTGCCTTGGTCATATCTTTTTTGGTGACTCACAATGACTCAGACTGACACGAACAAGGGCCTACATTGTGTAATCATAAAAGTAGATGTCAAAGTAACTTGCAGCAACAAGTGGCTGTAAATGTGATATTATGATAAGAAATGTGTGTTGAGCCACAGGTAACTTCCTTCGACCTTGACAGACCGATACATCAGTATGAGAAGGAAGGCTCTGCACTGCCAAATTTCTTGATCCAGTCAGAAGCCCAGGACGACCTCAGTGTCTCATTTCATTCGTTGATCTGATTTGAGCCAAAAAATCGGAGCAACAAATGTCATGAACGCTTTAAGCCAATAGTGAAGTGTCTTACTAATTTATCAAACTTGACATAATCCCCAACTTGACAGTTATTGTGTGGTGTTGGTTTCTCTGTTGCCAAAAAACCTGTCCATGTGTTATTTAATATTTTCACATGGCTTGACTTGCTTCTGGTATTCTGCAGCACTTTACAAACAGAAATTGCAAGATGCTGAGGACGTTATATGTGCAGGTATATAATGATTCAAAACATTGTCAAATAGGCATAATATATATATATATATTTTTAATTAATAACAATTGCACTGCACTAGAAACCATCAACTCGTCAGGCTAAGTAAGCTGAAATTTTCTTAAAGTATCTCATTATGTCTGTGATTGGGTGAGGTGCATAATGCAGAAACAAATAATACAAGAAACGAGTATACAGGCAATGGAATAATTGATCTGACCCTGGGATACTACAAGGACCCATCTGTGAGTCCAAGACACTCGATTTCCAAGGACCTCAGTAAGGTCTTTGCAATGGAAGCCCAGGCTACAGCAGCCTGCTTCAGTTGCGAGCATTAGCGTGCAGGCTACAACATTTCAGAATTGGTTTTCTATTTCACGTCCTTGCACACATGCATTTTTTGAGGCAGCCTATACTTAGTTCTGCTGAGGGGCAACAGCGCGGACCTGAAAGGCAGGAGTCGTACTGCCCTACATTCCAATTCGATACCTAATTCGACTTGAATTTCGTCAGTCTGCAGCCTCGCTCGCTTACCTGCTTCTACAGCAGACTGTGCTCAGTCAGATGGAAGCCTAGATTATTCCTGATCGAAAGAGTTTTAAAATATACTGTGCAACAACAGAGATATATACCAGATCCAAAACCAATTAAAGGTATCGGTGCCAATCCAGCGCTTAAAAGCTTTATTGGCATCGGATCAATGACCCTACTCCATATAAAACCAATTGTGTCGGTATCAGAATTGTATTAGTATCGGCGGTATCCGTAAAAGTTACTAAAACATACCGGGTTCAGTATCAGATTGGAAGTGAAAAGTGGGATTGGTGCATCCCTATAAACACCATGCTGTAAGTACTACCACGAAGTAGGAACATATTTCAGGTGATATACAACAAGCTACAACATCACGACTCGTACTGCAATAAGTTATAGTTGATTCTAAGCTGAGAGGAATGGACAAGAGTCTCAGAGGAATATAAAGACTGTAATAAGTCTGTAACAGTTGTAACTTCTCAAAAACATCTAAAGTAATTTTACAAGTTTCATCCTATGACTTTGATTTACTCCAACTTGTCCAAGCGTCCTTCTTGGTGACGTCAGTTTCGTCATGTGACGTTCCAGTCGTTCTTCGAGTGTCACATGGTTTCTAAATGTATCTCTTACATACGTGGCATGTCCACCTGGTTGCAGATAAGGCCGCCTCATTACACAAGTTCATATCTCACAAGCAGCTCCTCGAGTGCCTCATATCTTGACTCAGTTATAGTCTCACAAGCCACTCAACTCACATCTTGTGAAATGATAGATCAACACAGATTAGCCACATGCTGAGAAGCCATACACAACAAAAATGCCCCAAAGAAGTGGAAAAATCCCCTGATATATGTAAGTCTTGTGCCGAGACCTGGTTGTGTGACTGGTTTCAGCTGTAGTTGATAAAAGGCTCATGAGGGGACTGACAACCTTGTCACAAGTCTGGTGTCCTGCAGAGGCATAAAGTCAATGCAGACGACAGACAGAGAAGAGGAGGTGTGGAGGAAGACACAGCACACTCAATCACAAGAGTCACCAAAATGAATAGAAAGCTATGATAAATTTAACTGCCAGCAATGATATGTATAATTGACAGGCTACAGTAGCCTGCTTCAGTTGCAAGCGTCAGCGGGCAGGCTACAACATTTCAGAATTGGTGTTCTATTCCACGTCCTCGCACACATGCATTTTTGAAGCAGCCTACTTAGTTCTGCTGAGTTCTGCTGAGCGCGGACCTTAGGCCACACATAATTGATTCTTAGCTTCGCGGACCCGCCGACACAATAGATTTCCTGCCAATGGAAAAAAAAAAAAAATTAATTTTTTTTTTGACATTATAAAAAATTTTGTTTCACCTTTTTTTTTGTCCTACCGACCAACCATAGAAAAAGTACCTTGAGAGGATCCGAGAAGCTAAAGATCAATTATGTGTGGCCTTAGGGGCAACAGCGCGGACCTGAAAGGCAGCAGTCGTACTACCCTACATTCCAATTCTGTACCCAATTCGACTTGAATTTCGTCGGTCTGCAGCCTCGCTCGCTCACCTGCTTCTACAGCAGACTATGCTCAGTCAGTATAAATGAAGGTTATCATTTGGTCATCGAGGCTATAATATACATAATAAGTTAGGGGTTTCCCTCCTGTTTTTTGGGACTTTTGCTATTGACTCCTAAGTTCCCTGTTGCCTCAATGCTTTTCTGTCTCTTGGTCAACTTTTGCAAAGTCCCTCCTTCAGAGCCTCATTATCGTCAAGTTATTCAATGTAATAACTCCAGCTGAGATTGCGACCAATTAAACAAGCAGATTGAGGAAGGGGTTCATATGGTGAGCCTCCACTGCATGCTTAGAACTATCAGACTCCTGTGGGTGTGGTATGAATTGACAAATGCAATCAGCCTGTCCTCGGAGTCCTGGCTGAAGACTTTATATACCATTTGCTGTCAGTGTAGCTGTTCAGTTTTCCTTTTTTGCATCATAAACAGCCTCCTCCCCTTGCGTGATTGCCAGCAGTTCCAGGCCAGGGCAACCAGTGTCCTGGTTCACCAAGGGACAAGTTGTCATACTGAATGAAATCTATCTGAACCTCCCAAAAAAGTCCTCAGTGTTTGCAACAAAAAGTGGGTGCAGTCAGTAGCACAGTGCTCAGCCAGTGCAACCCAGCTGAGCTGATACTGTCACAATATTTCATCCCAATTTGTTGGGGAGTTGAAAACATGTGGAAACCACTGTTTCTGTCTGACACTCTGCTCTCGTGCCATGCATTAATTCTCCCAAACAACCTTATATCCCTCTGCATATATATTTTCTAGTTTCTCTCTCATTCCAAAAAGCTGGTAGCAAAGAACCGTTGTTAAGTCTGCAGAACTTCGGTTTAGCATGCATAAGAAGCTAAAAACCAAAAAAAGGTTAAAACGATAGGTGTGCTTCTTTATTTATTTATTTTTTGTGACAGTAATAAGGTATAGATTGTATTGTATATTAAAGCCATGTCAATTTACATGAACCGTAATCATATCATTTACGCGCATTAATTATAGTCGGCCTTTACTTTATTCGATAACAGACCAAAAAGAAAAATTACAGTCAGTCAGTATTTTATTACTACTTATCATTTGAACTTAGTGATCAATGACTGTTTGTGGTGTTTACCGTCATATCAGAAACAGACTTTTTATCTTTCAGGATATCAAGGTCATGGACAGTTTCAAGTATTAACTTACTGAAGCACCTCGCCCATTCTCAGGCCAGGGAACCGCAAATGCAGCAACACTTCATATAATGCATTATGTGCTTTTGTAATTGCTGTCCGATGATCTCTGAAACTCCCCTGATGATCCGAGCGATCTTAGTATACAGGAGGATCTATACTTCTCTTGGGCAGCACATTTATGAGGACTTTTTGACATGGGGAGTCGGTGATACAATTTTGATTAGTATAAAATTTATTAAATTATTACATGCAATCAGTGTGATTTGCAATGATAACCATCAAATAAACACTTGAAAAGTCATGTTACTATGTATAGACTCAGCTTGCAAATTCCAAAAGCCCTTCTTAAAAGGAGTATCTGCTACAGACTATATTTTTGCAGAAATCTTTATGGGAGAACGCATGTTGTTGTTGGCAGCGAGTGTTCCTCTCCCATGCAGCAGGGACGACCAGAGATGACCAGAGATGGACATTTACGACCACAAACATGGCATCCAAGTCTCGCCCCAAGCCATGTTCTCGTTCGCGCCCTGACCCTACGAGACCGCCCTCCAGTTGCCAGATTATACTGAATTAATGTAACAAGGAAATTTCGGAAAAGTGGCGAAACGGTAGTAGCAGATTTAATGGGGGCCATGTCCGCGAGGCTGATGAATTTTAATATTCAGAGCCAGGGAGGGGGGGGGTTGACAAGGGGGGGGGACACAGGAAGTGCCATGTCTGAGGAACATGCTGACTTAGTGGTAGCCAACCCCCGAGGGCCAAGTCAACCTAGTAAATGTCCTCTGGCAGCGGCGATTGAGCTAGCATCAACTGTGACCCCCTGTATATATAGGGCCTATAGCCAGGAAATATTCCATTCATTACACTTCTAGAAACACCCCCCCCCCCTTCGCCATGCAACCTATATAGCTATAACTTGACTAAGTGCCAATTTTGCAAAAAAATGCACATATACTGATATATACTGTAGTGGTATATAGGGCTATTATGCTTAAATATGTCACAAGTGACAGGTCATTCTCTTTCCTTGCTCATCTGATGACTTAAGTGGCAAACAAACAGCAGAAAACAACAACATGATTGCAAAATAACCCCTAATTGCTTTGCATAAATCATAAAAATCACTTCCAATGTTACGCTAATAGGGGAAAATACGTAATTGAAATGATACCCATGCACATCGCATTATTAAAATCATACAGCTTCCTTGCTTTTTGAATGGCATGTTCTACATGGTAATCTGATTTTGTGGTTTCAATTGTTGCGTTTGGTTGGATTAGCCAAAAAATCCTTCCTCTTCCCCGTTCTGAAACAGGAGGGAACGTGAAAACTTGATTTCCTATTGAATTGTGAAAAAAAAGTCACAAAAAGAGTAAAAGCCCAACAGGTTGAATTTGAGAAGCAGTAAGGCGAGTAGATGACGCGTGCACTCGTACTCCTGTCTTGTGGGGCCAATTAACGAGTTGCCTAAAAGACACGAGTCAGGTGGAGCTGTGGATCTGGGAGGAATCTGGCCAATTGAGAAGTCAGCATGTCCTTCGTCTTCTAATCCACCTTCTTGGCCTCAAATCACTTGAAATCTCTTCAAATCAGCTGCTGTTTTTCTCCATTAAGTGCTCCTATATAATCACACTTCGTGACGACTGCTAGTGTTGATTGGCTAATTGGACTGAAAAAAATAGTTAATTAAACGCCTGACATACATGCGTCATTTAAAAAAACCTAATTAATAAATATCAAATTGCCAAGTATTCACCTAGAAGCTATCAATTTCCAACCAGATTACGACTAATTGTCAATTTATGTAGTGAGCATTTTTCATAATTATAGACATTAATCAATCAAGCTTTCTATCTATCAAGCTATCTCAAGCTATCTATCAAACTATCTCAGTCTATCAAGCTATCTCTTTCTATATATCTATCTCTTTCTATGGAAGATTAAAAAGAAAAAAGAAAAATAAAAAATGTTTTTTAGTATCCCGTGGTCGCCACAGACCCGGATCGTATAATGATTTATAGAAGCTAACTGTTCGGGATATGGAATTAAATTGATCACACTTTTCTTTTCATATTAACACATTGTTTTCCTCTTTTTTGTTCCATCTCTGTGGTCGCTACAGACCCAGAAGTCATAAATAAACTCATAAGTATATTTGCTGTCAACCTCTGTGGTCGCTACAGACCCGGAGGAAATAATTACTGTTGTTTGGGATTTCTTCATCGATCATCATTTCACATAACAGAACCCCATCCTCATCACCTCTACATCCCCGTGGTATTTTACTCTCAGTCCATCATCCTTTGTGGTCGCTACAGACCCGGAGGTAGTAATTTCTTGGGTTGTGAATCCTTCTCATCGATGATCATCATTTCAAGTTTCTTCCCATCGATCGCCATTTCATCTCTGTGGTCGCTACAGACCCAGAAGCCATAAAAATTAATATCATCACTCTGTTATCCTTTGTGGTCGCTACAGACCCGGAGGAAATGATCTCTGTATTTGATGGGAATACCTTAACATCAATTTTGAAAATAAATATTTGTCTCAGTTAATTAGCATTTCAAGTTGTTCATGTTAGCACTTTTGTCATCATCGCCATCCTCATCACTGTGGTCGCTACAGACCCAGAAAACCAAAACTGATTATCTAATGTTATCAATAGCTTGTTATCCTTTGTGGTCGCTACAGACCCGGAGGAAAAGATAACTACTGGTATTATTACTTTATTGTTTTGTCACCCCTTGTGGTCGCTATAGACCCGAATATGGGGTTTCACGTTTAAATTGTTTTACACTCGCATCAACGCACAAACCACCTCCTGTGAGTGCTGCACTTTGTTATTTTTGGGGGACACAAGTTCCTCAGCGTTAAACAAAAAATCATATGGGTCCTCTCTCGGCGCCAACTTGATACCTATGCCTTGTGGTCTCTTGGACCCAGGGAAAGCTGTAAAACATAAAAATAAATAAATAAACATCGGTCTCAGTGGTCTCTCGGACCCTACCCTTGATCCCTGTAAGAAAACAGCGCAATTTGTGAAATTTTTAATTTTTATTATTTTTTTTATTTTTTTAAATCTTTTGACGGCGAGAGAGGGGCGTATGACCAACTGTTTGGCAAAAAAAAAAAAAAAAAATAGGTTTTCGTTGGTTTGTTTTACTTTTTTTAACTGGGTGGTAGGAGTTACCGTCAGTATTAGCAGTTATACTATATTTTTGTGTTCAGTTTTACCAGTTTTTTTTAAATTATTTATTTGCCTATTTATGTGTTTTTAATCTATATTTATTTACCAAGCTATTTAATTCTATTTTATGTAATTTATTTATTTATTTATTTATTTGTTTTTCTCCTAAAAGAAAGAAAGGTGGTCTACCGAGAGGAGAGCCCACCGACGCAAGAGTCAAAACTGATGGGATAACAACCGAAAGGTTTCGTCCCCAACCATCTACAAGCTATCAAGCTATCAAGCTATCCATCTATCTATCCATCTATCTCTATCTACATTTAACTATATATAATATATCTGTTCATCCATCTGAAACATAAATTATATCATTCAGATAGTCAAAATGGTTATAAAATGTCATGTAGTGTTGATATGTCAGCAGCATTAATCACTGAATAATCAGACTGTATTCAGACAGGAATAATTAGCCAGGAGGGCATGCATGGTTTGCAGGGCGTAGCCATTGTTCAGTGCTGCACGCGCATGCCTGCTGGGGTACACGTGATGCTATCTTCTCTCTTCACTCATTTGTCCCCCACCGAAACAGGAATGAGGCTGATCAGACATAATCAGTGCCCTAATGCCCAAGATGAGCTCAAATGAGCAGTCAAAATGCCCCCAAAAATGCCCCCAAAAATAAGATAATCTCATGTTGTAGTCCTCCACTCCCCATCATTGAGCATTTCACAGATTTCTCCCCACTTCCAACTGTTCCTCGTACTGCTACAGTCACCAAAGCCCTCTCAGATTTGCAGCTTGTGATAAAATTTTGAAAACGTAAACATTTTCATTTGCAGAAGAAAGGAAGAATTATAGCAGGAAGCATTGCCTTGGGCAGTTATCCAGGGGTGCGTATCTCAAGACAGACAAGACTCCCTGGGAGACCCAGGAAACTTTTTAAAACACCATAATTACAAGAATTTAGAGCTCTACTGGTGAACTTTCAGTTTGTTTTAGCAGATTAGTTGAAACTTGAAACTGGAGAGCAGAGTTGAAGACTGGTAGGAAGGCGCAGTGACCTGGGTCAGGCCAAGGCCATTGCTGGGGGCGCACCTTGCTATCACATTCTGTCAAATAAGTAATATCCATGTAATGCATATACCACCTCAAAAGCACACTTTCTGTGTTATAATACACTAATGACTCCAGGTCTGATAACTCAGCATACAAAATCTGGCCATTGACTAATTTGTCACACATATTTATCAAGGGAAAACCACCCCACTTGACAATCCAGCAATATACTTGTCACAATAAGTATAAGTTAAGTAGTTTCCAGACAATTCCACATAATTGGGGGACAAACCTCCACTTTACAAAAAAAAGCTAAGTTTCCGTGACTTTTGTTACTTCTTAAGTGGGATATATTAACTTAAAGAGCTGTCAAATCGCGCTTTATTGGCTCTAAACTGCAAATTGGATAAGATGCTAACAGTAAGTTCGAGGAATTCTTGAGTTAACCGTTTATACAATATCAAATTGCAGTATTTTGTATCAAGTTATATGTATTTTTGCTGTACCATTGTCATAGACAACTTGAGACAAGGTGTGAAATATACACTTGTCTCGTTTGTCCGACAGAATCGTGTTCAGCAGTCATGCCTTTTTGTAGACATCATCTCAGATCCAGTGCACAACCATCTGCTTAGCAGTATCTTTTCCTCATCTGGCTAATATATCTATCTTGGACACCTTTAAAGAAGAAAGTGGCTGACATCATCAATTTCTGTTTTCCAAGTTACATAATGAAGTAAAGTAAAATGTGTAATCCAATACACTTGTCAGGACTGAGGCTTCAGCTTGCTATATATCCATGTACCTTCACAAAAATGTGATGCAAGATCTTGGTTCAGAAACAGGAGTGCAGGCAGTTTTGCAATACTGTTCATAATTCGCTGAATACTATACAATGTAATACTTCATGCATGAAAAATTCAATGAAAAAAAAAGTTCTTTTAATACAGATGATGTATAGGCCTACCAATATTGTCTACAATTCTTTTTTATATAATTTTTTATTATAGTTAGATTTAATTATAAATTTGACTGTATATATATCCACTGAGCTCCACTGGCATCCAACAAGCAGTAAACGACCTTCATTAGGTCTGCCAGGAGAGCTCTGCAGGCCTATTGTGATGCACCAGATTATCCTGTGTGTGACTCCGTACACTTTGCACTGCGGCTTTGTGTCGGAAAAACGCAAAATGTCTTGTGAACGACTTGTTTAATCTCAGCCAAGTGACAACTTTTGGATGTTGTTCTGATTTAGTTGGACTAGGATTACATGAAATCTGAATGCAATTGACCAAATATTGTGATAGCTATATTAGGGGAGAAGTGAGCAGGGGCGGATCCAGGAATTTGGGAAGGGGGGGGGTTCAGAGTTGAGTGATGGGACTACCACTGGATGCGAAGCCCGAAGGGCTGATGCATATGCGGCAGGGGGTCTGGGGGCCGCTCAAGGCCCCCAGAAGCCAACGTATTTTACCAGCTCTGAGATGAATTTTGAGCAGCCAAAATGCTGTTTTCAGCTACTTAATCCAACAGATATTTTTTTGGTTTTGGTGTTTCATAAGAAATTGATATTGAGCTACAACGAATATGAACGATAGTTAGCAATGTGATCACTTTAGGGCAATTCCGTAAAGTCTGATTCACAGATTTGACAGTTTAGCAGCTTGTGTAGCAGTACCATTACACCTCAGCTATTTCATTGTTATCCAGGCATGAGGGCAGGTAATAGGGGTATCAGACAAGCCACCAACCAAAGCTCCAAGTGTAACAGGAGCTGAGCTACAAAGCAAATATCATGGTGTCGGACGTACATCACACGGTGTACGTCCGACACCATGATATTTTGCCATTGCTCGACTCCTGTTACACTTGGAGCTTTGGTTGATGGCTTGTTTGATACCCCTATTACATGCCATCATGCCTGGATAACAATGAAATAGCTGAGGTGTAATGGTACTGCTACACAAGCTGCTAAACTGTCAAATCTGTGAATCTGACTTTACGGAATTGCCCTTTACTGATAGCATAAACAGTACAAGTGTGCGCCTTTGTTACACTTTTGCATAACCAACTATTTTCTTCAAATTAGAAACCAAAGAGAACATTGAAACTACTAAATGCGAGTAGAACAAGTGTGCAAGGTCCGTATTCCTACTCCCTGTTAAGTGTCAAACACGAATGTCAGTTCTCGCGGACTTTTATACAGCGCGTGCGAGTTTTAGTTGTCTCTGTGGCTTTTTGGCTTGGGCCCAAGGGGGGGTTTAAACCCCCTAAACCCCCCCCCCCCTGGATCCGCTACTGGTGAGAAGATATACTTACAATCAGTCGAGGGATGGCTTGAATAACATTCACTGTCCTTGGTCAGGTTTTGATTAACCTTCTATTGACATCACGCTTGAGTCAGAGAATATGAAGCAAGAATGACATTGAAAAGTTATTTCAGTTCAACGTTGTCCACAGATCAGGTCAAACCGTCATACTGACGTCAAAATAGGATAGACTGAAGAAATGATGTTAGGCTGATGGTGTCCAGTGGTTACTTCCATGACTGACTTCATACATACTGAACTTCAGGCTGATGTTGGGATATTACTTCATATCGGGGTTCTATAAAGACCTCAGATGGAGGTGAGAAATAATACCAGTTCATTTGAAAGGTTTTGACTGACTTTCTGCTGACATCACACTCAGTGAGTGGGTTCGTGTTTTACACCCCAGCAGCACCGGTGCTATCTAGAGGCAAGACATCACACTGAAGTTAGAATATGAGATCAGTCTGAAGTTCATCAAGTATTTCAGACTGATATCTGAATGAAACCTTGCACTGCAGTGGTGAAGCACCACTAAGTGCAGGACACTGTCTTTTGGTCAGATTTTAAATGACTTTCTGAGCACTAAAGTCACACTGAAGTCAGAACAAGAACTCAGAATGAAGTTGAAAAAGACCTCACATCTGGAGAGAAAAATAATGTTGGCGAGACATTCTGCATTGATCTACAGCTTTTGACTGACCTTCCACTGATGTCACACTGAAGTCAGAGTATGACATCAGACTGAACTTGAACGGAAGAGCTAATTATGTTACAAAACATAGGCTGCGCGGCAGCATACCCTCGGCTATTCAGCAGGCTATTCTGAAGCCGGATAAATCAATTGACATACTGGCGATAGATTATGACCCTCAACCACAGCTTTACCAACCCAGTCATATTTAGATGGCCCAGTCTCCCTTTGTATGGCCCAAGTCTCCCACTTGATGGGGAGAGCTGGGCCAACATTTTTACAAGTAGGGGCCTATCAAGCATGTTTACATAATCATAATGGTCATCTTGAGGTGCAAGAACGTAAAAAGTGGCTCAACTCTGTCAAGCTTCCTCACTCTTTTTGGCTGATGGAAAGTGTTTTTAGATGAATGAAATGTCCATTTTCTCTATTTTATATGATGTTTTATTGTATCTAATTTTGACAAATTCCCAGCCTTAGCATTCAACAGATTCAAGGTACTGAAAAGAGATGTTGCAATGAAATAAAAGGGTCACCTCATTGCTATGTCCTCCATACAGGAGGTAAATTCCCAATCATCCATCCATCCATAATTCTCTGGATGTATTAGATTACATAATTATAGAAGAGCAATCAATCAATCAATCAATCAATCAATCAATCAATCAATCAATCAATCAATCAATCAATCAATCAATCAATCAATCAATCTATCTATCTATCTATCTATCTATCTATCTATCTATCTATCTATCTATCTATCTATCTAACAACTAATCAATAGTGCAACACGAAAATCTATTTGCTGGGATAAATTAACAGTGGATCTATCAGTCAAACAATTAATTAATATTCTTTCATTCAATCGGTCCAATCAGTCCAATCAGTCAAGCAATCTTCAGTCATTTAAACACCTAATCTAAAACACCTAATCCATCTATCTGGCTATTTATCTGGCTATCTATCTGGCTATCTATCTGGCTATCTATCTGGCTATCTATCTATCTATGTGGCTATCTATCTATCTATCTATCTATCTATCTATCTATCTATCTGTCTATATGTCTATCTATCTATCTATCTATCTATTCATCTATCTATCTATCTATCTATCTGTCTATCTATATGTCTATCTATCTGTCTATCTATCCACCTATCCTACCTTTATCATCTTATCATAAACTAGAACTCACACCGCAAAGCGGAATGAAAGGAAGTGGCAGATATTATTGAATGAAGCAAAAAGGCTAGACAAGAAATGGTGCCTTAACCAATAACCAAATACCACAGGCACTGTCAGACAGGTTGCAAGGCAAAATAAGCAATTCCCTGTGGTAGCCTACACAAAAATGACGAGAACAGAGATTTTGATAAGATGAAATTCACACACCTGAGTTTTGGCATTTTAATTTAAACATCTAAATATCCAGCAATTTTGATGAATAAAATGAAAACCTATGTACATGTAGATCAACCGAAACGTTTAAATACAAAATTTGCTGAGACACAAGCTATTTTGAAAGTCCATTGCTATCCACTGGTTTTCACAGCTGGTTTGAAAACTATTGGACTTTAGCACGGCTGAAGATCGATATCATGATGTGGTGACATTCAAAATAGCAGGCCTACTACAATCGAAAATCATGAAAAAATTAGGCCTATAAAGAAATGTTGACCTGCTCTTAGAAATTAAAACCTGCCGGCACTTTGCAAATAAATGTGCCAAAATATTTACAGAAAATGCAAGAGGATTCAGAGGAAAATTTCATTTCAAGTTCTGAAACCTCTAAATTACATTAATCAGATTTTAATGACACTAATCTGCTAGCAGGGATTTTCCCGAAAGGACTAAATATTTCAGGGAGGGTCCCTTAAGAGGTACTAAGGTAAGGATTCCCTTAACTTAGTACCTCTAAAGGGACCCTACCTAAAATGTTTAATCCTTTCGGGAAAAATCCCAAATGACACCCCTTCAAGAGAACCAATGGACTCACCTTTGCAGAGTCAATCATGGAACAGCTGGCATGTGGCCATGCATCTGACTCCACTGTCTCAAACGTATGGCACTTCTGAAACATCTGATTTGCCTCACAGGCCAAGTCCATTGCACTTCTCACTTTTGTCCAGTAGCATATTTATGGGAGCATTGGGCCATGAGCCCCCCCCCCCCCCCTTCAGGCCCAAAATTATCGCGGAAGAAACACTTCAGAGCTCCGCTTATTCTCCCCATGTATTGCCTCCTATCTATTTGTCTATCTATCTATCTATCTATCTATCTATCTATCTATCTATCTATCTATCTGTCTATCTGTCTATCTATCTATCTATCAATCTATCTATCTATCTATCTATCTATCTATCTATCTATCTATCTAATATATATATTTGTCTATCTATCTATCTATCTATCTATCTATATATCTGTCTATCTATCTATCTATCTATCTATTTATCGACATAAACTGATAAATAATATTAGCCCATAAGCAGCAGGGTCCTCCATAATGTCATGTCCCGAAATTAGAATAGTTTCTCTTCTTCTGATCACAGTTTTACCATTGAAAGAGTGTCATGTTATATTTTTCATGAATTACTTAGTTCTGAAGCTTATATTTATGACAGCTTAAAAAATGAACAAAGTTGATTTCTCAGTCAAAAATAACACCTGAACATAATTGCCTAATTACAGTTAATTGTCCCTGCTTATTGCCCCAGATTAAATGCAATTAATGGGGCCAGCTTCAATGGCCATGAAATGACAAAGGTGTGATTTAAAGTGCAATTCAATGATTTCAATCTGACAACTAAGTCTTTATTTGGCAGGTTCTTGATCAAGTTTCTTGTAATGAATTGATCACAGGTAGTGTCATTCACTGTTTGTTTCACTGATGGTCTGCATGGTCCGCATTTTACGCGATAGCATCCCGCGATCAGGTCCCGCAATTTAGGCTGTCCCTGGCAGCGCGAATTTCAATGCAAAAATGAATCTGTAGAGTCCTTTTTGTGGAAATTTACAAGGAAGAATTCTCTAGTTTAGCAAGCAAGGACGACATCGTAAGTACCCACATGGTACATTTAATTAGAAAAACAGTTAATGCCGACACTTTGTGTTGGTTAAATGGACCCAGGAAAACCTAAAAACTCACCAAAAGTTCTGTACCTCCTGCTGCAGCATTTTCTCAACTTCGACAATTACAAAGAGGAAGTGGGAGCCACTTCCTCAATTATGAATAGAATAAAGGCCTGCCTAAAAACAGAAAATAATATTAGATAGGTTGTCTATCTATCCAATCTATCTATTTTAAATAATAAACTGAAAACAATATGTGGCCTGCAGATACTTTTTATGCTGGCTTCTTGAACTTTAGGACAAGATTTGTTATAGTACAGTATTGGCTATGCAGCCAGCATACTATACTGATTGCCCCATACGGAAAAGTGTCAACCAGTTTGGTCCCCACCATTTAGTAATGTCAGCTAGAGCATTACAAAATATCTTATGATCACAAATACTTAATATTGTTGCATTGATGTAAAAGTACACCTGCCACTCATTAATCGACCAATTGGTGCAGATACAATTGTTGCAGGACCTGAAATAATTGGGGGTGAGTTGTAACAATTGGGGGTGAATAGTAATGAGAGCAGTTTGTTCTATTTATAGGTCCAATTTCTGGGTGGCACAACCTTGGGGTGATTAACAGACTGTTAGTGACTTACAGTTAGTGACTAACTGGCAGTTCAAGACTAACAAACAGTGAATCAACAACAGTTAGTGCTTACTAACAGTAAGTGACTAACAACAGTGACTTACTAACAGTAGTGACCAACTGATGAACAACAGTTAGGGACAAAATGACTAACAGTCAGGGACTAGCAGTTAGTAACTTACAGTTTCCTAACAGTTAAGGACTAGCTGACTTACATGACTAACTAACAGTTAGTGACTCACTAACAGTTAGTGACTCACTAACAGTTAGTGACTGACTAACAGTGACTGACTAACAGTAAGTGAATGACTAACAGTTAGTGACTGACTAACAGTTAGTGACAATAAGTAACTAATTAACAGTTTCTCACTAACTGACAGTTTTTGACTAACCAACAGTTTTGACTAACTAACCATTTTTGACTTACAGTTTTTGACGACAAACAGTTTTGACTACAAATAGTTTTTGACTAACTAACAGTTTTTGACCAACTAACTGTTTATGACTGAATAACAGTTTTTGACAAATTAACAGTTTTGACTGACTAACAGTTTTGACTACTAAAAGTTTTGACTGAATAACAGTTTTTTTTACTACAAACAGTTTTTGACCAACTAACAGTTTTGACTACCAACAGTTTTGACTGAATAACAGTTTTTTTACTACAAACAGTTTTGACTAACTAACAGTTTTTGACTGACTAACAGTTTTTGACAAATAACAGTTTTGACTGAATAACAGTTGTGACTACAAACAGTTTTGACTAACTCCCCCTTTTCACTAACTAACAGTTTTTAACTAACTAACAGTTTTTGACTACTAACAGTTTTGACTAACTAACCATTTTTGACTACTAACAGTTTTGACTAACAGTTTTTCACTAACTGTTTTTCACTTACTGTTTTTGACTAACAGTTTTTGACAAATTAACAGTTTTGACTGACTAACAGTTTTGACTAACAGTTTTGACTGAATAACAGTTTTTTTTTACTACAAACAGTTTTTGGCTAACTAACAGTTTTGACCACTAACAGTTTTGACTGAATAACAGTTTTTTTACTACAAACAGTTTTTGACTAACTAACAGTTTTTGACTGACTAACAGTTTTTGACAAATTAACAGTTTTGACTGACTAACAGTTTTGACTACAAACAGTTTGGACTAACCGCCCTTTTCACTAACAAACAGTTTTTGACTAACCAACAGTTTTTGACTACTAACAGTTTTGACTTACTAACCATTTTTGACTACTAACAGTTTTGACTACAAATAGTTTTGACTAACTGACAGTTTTTGACTAACTAACAGTTTTTGACAGTATAACAGTTTTTTTTACTACAAACAGTTTTTGACTAACTAACAGTTTTTGACTAACTAACAGTTTGTGACTAAATAACATATGTGACCTGCTCCACCAAAATGGGTTCAAAGTCGGCCCCTTGTCATATTCAGTTTTGAAAATGACTTCATTCTACTGGAAATGGGCTTTAAACTGATGGTTCATATGTTTTGATATCTCCGTTCAATCCAAAGATATGGTACCTCAAACATTGATGATGCGCAACATCAAACTTTGTGAAAATGGCATTTGAATTTCCCGCCATTGCAATGAAAGAACTAAAAATATCAAGAAGAACAACCAATTTAGATAATTTAAAATCAATTTCTTGTAAAATGGTCTTAATTATTCAAAGGAAATTAATTTTGCTAAAACGCGGTACCAATAGCTAAAAAACATTGAAATGTGACCTTTGGACACATTTTGCTCATTTCAGGGAAATATAAATTACCTACTTAGAACTCATTTTGGTGGAGCAGGTCACATATTTAGTGGCTAACAAATAGTAACTACCAAAACAACGGACTTAATGACTAACAGGTAGTGACTAACTGATGAACAACAGTAAGGGATGCCTGATTAACAGTTAAGGATTGACAGTCATATATAGTGACTTACTAATTAATAGTAAGTCATATTGAACCTATGCTCCCCCATATGAACTTGCCAACTCCAGCTAAACTGCCATAGGAATAAAAATAACAGTCAATACTATACACCAGTTAGTGTAGATCAGCAGAGCAGGTATAAGAAGCTATAAGAGGATTGATAGATGAACCCATGATGTGTGTGTGTTCAAGACCTAGTTAGTGAGAGATATAGAAAAAGTATAGTTGGTGTCTCCAGAGTATCGCATGCCCCCCTTGGGATGAAGAGATAGAGAGGGTGAGAGATAGACAGATAGATAGATAGATCTATCATGGGTTCATCTATAATTCCTCTTATAGCTTCTTATACTATATTATGGGTTCATCTGTAGTTTCTCTTATACCATATTTTAAAATTCTTTTGGCAAAACATACTCTTATTGTAAATTTTGAAAACGTAATCACTACAGCCAGCATATATCTTTTTTTTCAAAAAGATTTTCTTGTTAATAAGACTAATACATTTACTACTTAACACCAAAAAGGTTAAATGATGTCCAAACTTGGCTGTATTAGTATAACAATAGCTGAAAAGGCAAAGAAAAGCCTGCATGGGATATAAAAAGTCATATCTCAACTTCTACTCTGCCTATATTTCTGATTTAAATTGGAAATTTCATTATAATGTTTAAGATAAAAAAACTAAGGCTATCAATGCAGTTTGAACATATTTCTAAGAAAAAAGGGAATTTTGTAAGAAATATAGGGGTGCCATTTAACTGCTTCTGTACTCTCCCCTTTGTTCTTGGGTTTGGTCATTGGAGAGGATTAGTGACATCATGTTACATAATGTCCATTCAACAAAAGTTGCACCCTGTTCCCCAACAAAGCAGTGACATTTATTGTCTTCAAGGTGCTAAAATATGCTTGGGATGAGTTTTGCCATTAACTAAAATTCAGATTTATCCAACATTAAATATCTTTGGATATAAAATGAAATATTGAAATTCATAGAATTAAGGTTTTGTTGCATGCCAAGTAAATTTCTAAATAACCCTGTATTTAGTGGAATCATTTCTGCAATAATGACTTGAACACATTTAGTTTTCATGCAATATTATAAATAAAGGCAGGGTGACATTAATTTAATTTCTTTCCTTTTTAAATTCACATCACTGAGGTTAGATTTGAGCAAAAGGGGGTTTTGAGATTTCTTTGTCAAAAGTTTAGAATGGTAAGGCCCCCTGAGTCAGAACTACATAGTATGTGCATAAAGCATATTTGTATATATAATATATATAATTTATCATATTTAACCACATAAATTCTGAGGAGGAAAGTGATGAGAAAATTATACTTTGGGCACATTGTATGGCACTTTGAGTAACCAAGATCCAAAATTGACTGAAGTGTGACAATTCAAAGGTCTACAGTTGTTTGCCAATTTTTAGCAATTTCTGTCTTTTCATGTTCAAAAATAATGATATAACAGATATATGCATGAAAATTGTGTGTTTCTTTCATGTTTATTCATTTTATTCATATTCAAGAGCATTGCATGACTTTATTAGAAACGAAAAGGTTAGGAAGTTGATATTTTCACATTTTGTGAATTTTAAACTTCTTCTGTTGGCCTAAAAATTGCATAAACTACATGCACATAAAAAATTTAAAAATATACTTGGGGCACATTGTATGGCACTTTGAGTAACCAAGAACCAAAATTGAATGAAATGCGACAATTGAAAGGTCTATAGTTTTTGCCTATTTTTAGCAATTTCTGTCGTTTTATGTTCAAATTTATGATGATGTAACAGATATATGCATGAAAACCATGTATTTCATTCATGTTTATTCATTTTGTTCATATTCAAGAGAAAGGCATTACTTTATTAGAGACGAAATAGCCAGGAAGTTGATGTTTTCACATAGATTTTAAAGAATGAACCAAAAATGTAAAAAAATTATTTTTTTTCAACCCTCTGTAATTTCCTCAATTTTGGAGTTAGACATTTGAAATTTAGAATTTAGTTGTCTAAAATATAGCTCTTTTACCTGCTTGAATCGTTTAGAGGGTCCATCTAACGAATTTTGCAAAAAAAACCAAAATACTGGAAAAATGTGTAATTTTTTACATTTTTCTTAAATTTTGGTCTCTCACACCAAAACAGTGATAACTATATTGGTAAAAACCAAAAGGTATTATAGTTAAACCTATTAAGAAGGAACTTTTATTGCCATTATGTAGTTGATGCAATATTTTAGGCTGACAAATCAAGTTTAAAATTCACAAAAATGTTTTAATTAGAGCATTCAGACCCTCAAAAGGCACAACTAGGGTATTTAATACATGTTATGGTAGATTTTCATGCCCATAGGTATAACCGTTTCCGAGTTCTGGTCCGGAAACGAAAAAATTAATTTTTCCGAATTTTCAATATTTTACAAAAACTGTAGTCATTACATAAATATGAACTCCAGGAGGCACATTAACACTATAAGACCCATTCATGTGTCAAATTTCATACATATGGATGTAATAGTTTTGGCACAGAGGCCAATACACATTGTGTGACGCCGCCCGCCCGCCCGCCGGACGGACAAAAATTTGCCATACTAACTACAATACCCGACGGCAATATACATTGCCGAGGGTAAAAATCGCATCAGAACAAATATCAGACAAAGCCAATGCTTGTGGGACCCCAATGCAACCAAAATATTTGGTTGTGCAAGTAACAAGGAGATAAGTTGTGACATGATGACTGGTCAGTGGTAACTATGTCTTGCCTTTTCTTGATCAGGTAGCTTGCTGTTTCTGTGGTCAGCCATGGATGGCTTGGTGAAAGTCTTGATTCTGACATCCTACTGGTGTCCGAATCAGATGTTAATACTTTTAAAAAACATCCTTGCTGCAGCTTTAATCTGAAGTCAGAATAACATGTCAATCTGAAGTCAGATTCTGATCTGGATGTTAATTTTTTTGAAACTTGCCATATATGACATCTTTCTGAAGTTAGATTCTGACATAATGCAGGAGTCAAAATAAGAGTAAACGTAATATTTTTTGCTCGCCCATTCTTGATACAACACTAGTCTGAAGTCAAAATTTAACTTCCGCCTGATGTATTCTCAACATCAGATGCCCATTGTATTGTGATGTAAAACTCATAACTTCAGTTTGATGTTAAATTTACATGAGATTCTGACATCGGATTTGATTGTGCATCTCTGACCTTGAAGAGATGTCAGTCTGACTTCGTGTTTATATCAAATGCCCATTGGGAGGCATCGGTATAATAATACAATTCCCAAGCTGTCATCGGGCACCTCAGGAAAATCCATGCCACCATGCAATTTGAGAATACACAGCTTCCGTAAAAAACATGAGAAGAACAATAGGGGTTTTTTTTGCAATTATAATTAGAAAATTGGTTATTTCCAAATCTGTACTTCCTTGTTACATTTGTAAATACTAAAAAATGAAAAAAAGACACCGATCGGTTTCCAAGCTGTGGTCATAATCAACACTGATTGTTTTTGAATTAACCTTAACAGCTGGGAAGTGAATACATGCAAACAAATTACTCAATTTTGTGACATCACTCCATCTCAGATAACACATTTGGAGAGCAGCATGACAATCAACTGAGGTTGAAATAGCCAGTACACAAGAGAAGAAAAAAAAGTTTTATCTTTGTCATCATACGTGTTTCTCAACTTTAATTTTCGATTGGTGAAGTGATAGGCCGATAACACAAACGCACAAACGCACATTTCAGTGAGACAAAAAAATGTGTGCATCATGACTTCATGGGCAGTTCGTGCCCTTCCCCTCAGAAACAAATAAAGAGACAGGGGAGAAGAGGTAACTCAAAGTTGTATTTCCCACTATCACGAGCAAATATTTCCATTTAACATCCCATACGAAAGACATCGAGCTGCTCATCCCTCACTCCCCAAAAAAGGTTTAATAACTGCTGACGTAAGTGATACCCTCAGTCATAGATGCAATTTTCCATGTTTTAAAAGTCAAAGAAGTAGGTCAAGATCTTTCCTGTCAGAACTCATTCAAGGTCCTCCTGTCATACACAATCCCTGTTAGTTTGGTGATCCTAGGATCAATATATGTGAAGGTATGGCATATACCGGCTTCTAACAAATATGGCCACCAAGGTTACAGAAGTAGGTCAAGGTCCTGTCAGAACACATTCAAAGTCTTAGTGTCGTACACAATCCCTGTTAGTTTGGTGATCCTTGGATCAGTATATGTGGAGGTATGGCATATACCAGCTTCTAACAAATATGGCCACCAAGGTTACAGAAGTAGGTCAAGGTGCTGTAAGAATGCATTCAAAGTTTTAGTGTCGTACACAATCCCTGTTAGTTTGGTGATCCTTGGATCAGTATATGTGGAGGTATGGCATATGAGGAGGTATGGTATATACCGGCTTCTAACAAATATGGCCACCAAGGTTACAGAAGTAGGTCAAGGTGCTGTCAGAACACATTGCCACCAAGGTTAAAGATGTAGGTAAAGGTCACTCATGTCAAAACTCATTCAAGGTCAAACTGTCATGCACAATCCCTGTTAGTTTGGTGATCCTTGGGTCAAGACATGTGGAGCTATTGCGTAGATCTCAGGGATATGTAACTACAGAGCTTTTTTATAAAGACTCCAAGAGCATAACATACTTTTAAAATAACTTTAATTTACTTAAATCTAGCCATTTAGTAAGCTTTTGGAAATAAATAACTATTATAAGTCATTGTTCATGAAGAGTTGCTCAGCCAATACATGCAATCATTACTTTTAACATATAACATTTGACGCTCAGTTATAACGTAGTTGACCGTAAAAGATAAACGAGAGTTTTTGTCAGGTTCAAAATATGTTCTTTAAAAAATGTCCCATAGTTCCTCAGATAAATCGTCCACAATAAGGTTATCTGACCAAATCAAAATGTGCCACCACATCACTTCTTGGTAATTTTCCAAATTTTTTGTACATGCCTGCCATAGGCTACCAACTTTGCATTTTGAAGGTCAAATCAATGATACCATGGGTCACGATGTAGATCTATAATGGACTGTATAGGAACCAAGAAAACAGTAACTGTTAGTGAATCACAATCCCTGAAATTGTCACGAGGACTTTTTACAGTCAACAGCAGTCAAGTATTAACAGAACTGAATTATCCCTTGAGGTAATTTGCCTATCAATGCCATGTTATTCTGTTTTACCCATAAGAAATTTGTGAGGTTATATAGAATACATTTTCAATGCAATCAAAACAAGTCACCAACTGAGTATCAATGATGACACAAGTTACTCAATGACAAATCGACAGTTCATTTCAATGCAACGGATAGGGCTTGTGCTGAATGTATATCCATGCATCTCTCTACTTCAGTGCGGGTTCAAGACAGTTCCTGTTTCAGTTGGTAATGACAAGTGACTGGGCCTACCAAAATCATCCTTGTGAGGTCACAAAATTATCCCTATACTTGCCATGATATAGATATAGTTGATGACTCATACACTGTAAATTTTTAATTTTGAGTCGGCTTAAATGATTGAGTGAGATGCTTGCACAATCCTTTGAGGCTTGAGCTGACACAGCTTGGTGTTTCGTGTTATAACAACAGACAGATTGTCATAACTTAAAACCACAAGCTATGTCAGCTCAAAAAAATTGTACAGTCATCTCACTCAATCATTTAAGCGGACTCAAACTTTCAAATTTTGCACCTTCTTAAGTTTTAAAAGGGCCATTAAATAAGTAATATAAATCTGGAACTAAAATGTTTTCCAGAGCGATTGCTGTGCTATATTCTCACCTGGACAAAGCGTACCAGACAATCGTTCTGTGCATCAATATTTCAGATTCACATTGATACTGTGTGCAAAATCAAATGTCTTTTTGCAGATCACAATAGGAACAGGCCTACATTCTTTGCCAACTTCAACAGTCTTCATATCCTAGACAACAACTGCGCATGCCTGGATGACCTCATTGAGCATTTGAGCAGGTTTACCATGCATTATTTTACTGGTGGTAATTATAAGAGAGAGATTAGAAACTTGTTCTTTTGATTTCTAATGCTCTTATTTATCTATACCAACATAACAAGAAAAGACAACACGTTGCTTAAAAATACAGCATTCAGCATTTATAATTCATCCACATTCATCAACCTGAAGGCAAATTGAGTTTAATCTCCAGGCCTAACTAAAAATGATGAAAATCTAAGACTCCCCCGATTATTCCAGGGTATTAGCACAAATGGTAGGTACATGTATCTTGATCCTTTCTTTAAAGAAGAGATGTTCTGATGTTGCCCTAATTAATGTTTTCTTCACGTACCGTCTTCCTTAAATCCATATTGTATCATTGTGAACTGGTTATGAACCAGTTTATCGATGTTCAAAAAGAGAACTGGTAACTGTCTCTAAATTTTGTAGCACATATATAGGAGCTACAAGAACATTGGTCCAGAACCTCCAGAAATTTACAATATGGCATGTGGAAGGAACACTTTGTAAGACAAGTGCCATTAATTTATAGGAGGGCAATCGAAAGCGTTCAATTATCGTGCTCTTTTTGTCCCTTATCTATTAATGAGAAGTACATGGTCAGTATACTCATTGTGGTGTATCTTCAAGTCAATACCATGTGAATCAAATGAATACTCACGGACTCACAGAGTCTGCACTGACCCTTTGCAGCTGTTCAAAAGTTATTATGTGGGGAAGGAAAACACAATTACCAATATAGATATGATATTTTCACTTGATACCTGATGGTGTATAAATCATGATCAGCATTGGCTAATTGGTGCCCACAGAAGATGCAATGGTTCCATTTCGTGTGGTGCTATGGATATTGGAGTTTTCTTGAGAGTAAAATAGCTCAAATACTGCAATCTGATTGGTCGATAGACAGGAAGTGTGCCTTTTCTGTATGTTTGCGTGAAAGGTAATGATTTTGCTTGGTTCCCGATTTTTTCTTATTAAAAAAAAAGTTCAGTTGAAGTCAAAATCATGACCTTCCATGCGACCTATTATCATCAATTACTTCAATTATACTTTCTATGCGTGGTGCAGACTACTGAGTCTGTTTGAACAGTATTGTAAGCTTAAAAGTAATAAACCAGATAGATAGATATGGTAAGTGCAGCCCTCTAAGCCCAGTTCTGGGCGCTCACAAGGGTTGATTAATGAGATAGGAGAGAGAGCAGAAGTCTTCAACATGTCACTCATTTATCTCATATGAGGGATCTTTTATTTGCCCAGCACAGACACTGATACAACAGGCTGCCAATTTAACATCTCATCCGAACGACATCCAGCTGGGACTTGGCTCTTGAAGGTCCACTGAAAATTTCGGTTCCCCAACCAGGAGTGGAACTCATGCAGGTAAAGACCTTCAGCAGAGCAGGCGGGCAACTTTTTAAACCACCCAGTCTCCAAGCTGGCTGACAATATTACACCAATCCTCAAGGAACTGACAGAACCATCAGCCACTTCTGACATCCATCTACCAGGGCAACCTGAGACAGGGATTGTCTCAAACAACTGGAAGACTGCCCAAATCAATCCATCCTACAAGAAAAGAGACAAATCAAAGCCCAGCAACTACAGTCCATTTCCCGGACTCGCATCTAGGGATGCACCGATACCACTTTTTCAATTCTGATATCGATTCAAGTACAGCATTATCAATTCCGATCCAATTCCAGTACAGATCTGATTCACCGATTCGAGTACCGTTCCAACTTTTAAGTGCAAATCCAACAAAACTTTTGACAAAGTGGAAACAAGTGGAACCCCAAAGACTGCTTCTTGCACTGGAAGACTATGGAATCAAAGGCCAACTGAATAACTGGACGATTCAGGGTGCTTTTCTTCACGACACGGCCCAACAAGTAATTTTGACAGGAATTTGTTCCCCTTCGTCGAAACATATCTCACTCTGGTTTCATTAGTTGCGAGGAAGAAATTCATGTTTCACAATTAAATTTGCACATTGTGATCCAGATAGTAGGAGATGTGTCATCATCATACCTTTAATGAGGTTAGCAGATTCTGCTTGATTAAATTTAAATCATGATCAAGATCAAAGCTTTGTGAAAAGTCATACTAATTTTAGTGTAGCATTATAATAATCATACTTAATATGTAAATGGCACAGTTATGTTACTGTTACAAAAAAATTGAGACACGGATATATAGAATCCTAGAGAGAAATTTGGAATAGAAGCCATTAGAAAGATAAAATAGATCAAAAATAAAATACACAGATAGATAGATGATAGACAGATAGGCAGATAGATAGATGGATAGATAGACAGATAGACAGAGAGATAGATAGATAGATAGATAGATAGATAGATAGATAGATAGATAGATGGATGGATAGACAGAAAGACAGAAAGACAGATAGACAGATAGATAGATAGATAGATAGATAGATAGATAGATAGATAGATAGATAGGATAGGATAGGATAGCAAATAAATAGGATTAAGGATAAATAGAATTGATAGATTATCAGCTAATTTGTAAAAAGGAAGACAACACTGAAAGCTCCAAATTCAAGTCTATGTTAGATTGTTGATATTACATTACATAATAGTAATAAAACAAAACAATAGCATGATCTGCATGTAGATTAATTGCTCACTGTTACATAATCATCAGTTGACAAAGATTATGTATCTTAAATTTTCTTGTTTGTCTGTTTTGAAATTAAACGAATCACATGTTATGATGTTAATAATTCAATTTAGCTTGTCAAAGCTAATAATTAACTATTCCATAAAAATTATGGATACAGGGAATATTACTGGAGAAAATAAAATTTTAAGACATTTTTGAATATGAATATGTCATGTTTTGTTAAATTCGAAACTAAATCATTGATAAGAAACTGGACCCACTTGACCTAATTTCCTGCTGTCGACAATTGATCTTGAGACCATCGCGGCACAGATTTTTGAAACCTTTCTTGTGCTCAATTCACTTCGTGTTCGGCCGTTTCGCTGCACGAATATAATAACTACAACAACTGTAGCAATAATCAGTCTCATATATGTTTGCATGAGTAGTGAACAAAAATTCTTTTTTTTGGAAACCATTCTCAGAAATACTTTGTGAGATCTCACAATTATTCAACTTTGGCTTGCACCTCATCTGATGCCAAAACTTACCATAATCTAAATTTATCGATTGCATCAGTTGCACAAATCTGGTAAAAATTAAAGTTAGCATCAATCAACCTTATCTCTACGTCTCTCATACAGAACGATCATAACTATAAGAATGACTCGAAATAATGAACTTAGTTATCACACTTGTAAGTGGTTTGTATAATGAACTCTTCATTTTTTATATTTGATGGGATTTGAGACAAACATATTTTCAAGTGAATAAGACATCATAGGGGACTACATTATGATATACCAGGTCATATACCCTCGGTTACACTACTTCCTTATCATAATACATTACATAAATTGTTTGTAACAATGATCACATCGCGGCACTGAGTGTGCCAAGCTATAAGGAAGCCATGATTTCGCCATGTCTCCTAAGGTATTAATACAAATTTCATATTCTTCACCCACAGGAGTGGGACAGGTTAGAAAACTATCCTCTGTGAATTTTGTCCCATTCCATTAACGAAGTAAGAAGTTATGGCATATATTAT
Organism: Platynereis dumerilii; assembly: GCA_026936325.1. Taxonomy (NCBI): domain Eukaryota; kingdom Metazoa; phylum Annelida; class Polychaeta; order Phyllodocida; family Nereididae; genus Platynereis; species Platynereis dumerilii. Next base: position 162,089,402 of record JAPTHN010000001.1, read on the forward strand.
GAATTTCAGGTGTTATAAGGCACTTTTGACACGTTGCAGGCAAACACGTTCAAGAACTTTAAAATCCTGAACGATAATGGCCTAGATATATATATTGAAATAATAAATTTCCTTAAATCTATAATGTATTCAGAAGCATGGAATCAATCCACTTTATTCTGCCACATCGGAATACTATTAGATTTACCTGCATTTTGACAAAGTCAGTTATCTGAAATTCACACAGAACAACGTCAAAATGACTTGCTTCCAGTTCAGGAGAGGCTTTGAATGTGGAATTTTGGCTAAATCCAATGGAACAGAATTAAGTGGATTGCTTCCAAGTGAAGGCTAGTGAGCTTCTGAATATGGTACCTTCGAGAAAATTAATATTTGGATAATATCCAGGCCATTTTCATTTGAGATTTTGAAGTTCATGACTGACTTTGCCTGCAACGTGTCAAAGCACCTTATAAATTGGCACACCTGAAACTCCTAATTTATGCCATAACTTCTTACTTCGCACATGGAATCGGACCAAATTCATACAGAGCAATCTTCTACCCCAAGACACTCTTGTCTATCAAAAATATAAAAATATTCTAAACACTTTTGGTTTTTGGAGATACGAAAAAAAACATTTCTGCCTAATGACTTGGCACTCGGCGAATATATGTGTTCTGAAATGCCCGAATCCAAAAACTTTCAGTTGGATAAAAAGTTCATAATTGTCTTCAACGTGGCACCACTTGGAAGGTATACATAGCAGTGCAGCACCCAAACCGAATGTTTGATGTCGGAAACAATGCTGGCAGATGAAACAGAACAACATTAATGGTAAAATGTTAATTAGCTGAAAATTGTAACTTATCTTTGTCTTTAACATCTTGCAAGAGTTTCAATAGAAGACACCGGCATCGGGCAATCTATTCCCATCTTGAGGTAAAACTTCCTGTGTTCCAACCCTTTTGCAGCGAATCACTCTTCAATCTGTAAATAATAAAATAATAAGCTCCATCATCAACCCTTGTGACTTGTGTCTGCAAATTAACTGCTTGCAACGGGCATGCATGCATGCTAGTAAGAAATATAGCCACATTGCCATAAATATAATAGTTTTAGTGTGATGATATTAATCTACACATACAAAAATTATATCCTTTTGTACATACGAGCCGCTCTATGATGTCCAATTTAAAAGTGATTTTTTCAGCTAATCACTGCCTTAACTAAAGCTGGTAACAAGCCTTAAATCTGGCCTACAAAACTGTTGTCTAACAGCATTTTGACTGAAGCTGTGGATGCCATCGTCCAGATTATGTCAAAACAAAACAGTGGAAGGAAAGTGGCTGTCGGATTGTTGATCATGGCTTATATGTAATATTTTATAAGACAACTTGATTGAACAATTCTAAAATGCTCTTGATCCAATCGATGCATTGTCTGAGACGGACAACATTCATTAAAAAAAAAAAAACATGGCATTTGTCTGAAAATCACACAACCGTTTTTTTTCAGTGTAGATCTATAGTACGATGACACTGGTTACTTATCTTCCAAAGTTTCAATATGAGTTTGCAAAAAATTCTGTGTTGACACGACCAAAGGGGAATTTGCCTTACCTTCTCTTCTAAATTGGTATCCTATGATTTGTGCTGCAAGCCATTCCAAATAAGAGATATCCCATGCAATATACATGTAGATATAGTTCATGAACAATTCCATGTGGATAAATGGATGCTCAAATGTTCCCATTATAAATTCTTGGTTATTTGTCCTGGCTCTGTCATATATTCTTATGCTCTGACAGTGGTTTAAGGTGCCCTGTTACAAAATAGCAAGCTGGATTATCTATTGTTTGGCATTGACTGTTTGTTGCAATCTCCTGTTTCAAACCTCAGTTCGGTGGAGTGCATCAAGGTAACTGTGAATTCCATATGTAATATTATTATGTATGGTTGTGGAACCATGTTTGAGAAAAGAAATCATATGACATAAACAAGAAAAGCATCTTCAGACCCCCAAGGTTTGTTGTATGTCAACACTGCCTTCTCTGGCTATGTTTTTTTCAAGAGTTATAAAGTTCCAACATTGGATTCAGATAAATTGCCCTCGCATGGTATCACACAGTTTACGGATTACGGGTACTAACATTCAGCTGTTTATGGACATTGTGGCATTCACACTTGGGACACAAACTGCAAACTATGAACTGTCATATGGACTTGCTTTGACACATTTGAGTTTTCACTGTTGTGTGTATTATTTCCTGCCATGTGTGATTTTCTGTATTAAAATCAGTCCTTCAAAAGTCTTTGATGTGTTCACTTTAATGGTGACCCTGTCTAGAGGGTACTGGATTTACATTCAACATGACTGAGAACACAGGAATTAATGCTGTTGCACTTAAGCTACCCACATTTTGGACTACCCAACCAAGCATTTGGTTTGCTCAGGCTGAAGCTCAATTTCACATTAAAAATGTGACACAGGACACTACAAAATATTATTATGTGGTCTCAGCACTTGACCAGTCAACAGCCAGTCGGATTATTGACATTTTGGAAAATCCGCCAAATGAAGGAAAATACAATAACTTGAAGAAAAGACTTATTGCAACATATGGACTCAGTCGTCGCGACAGGGCAAGTAGGCTTCTTCATATTAATGGTTTGGGTGATCGCAAACCCTCAGAACTCATGGATGAAATGTTGTCATTGTTGGATGGTCATGAACTCTGCCTACTTGCCGAACAAATTTTCCTGGAACAATTACCAGAAGACATCCGAATGCAAGTTGCTGATTCCGATTTTACGGATCCAAGGGCTCTAGCTCTTCGAGCAGACACTTTGTTGTTGGCTAAGAGTCAGTCAGCCACACATATAATTCATCGAGTCTGCAAAAGGAGTAATGCAGTTCATCCCGATTGGTATTTCTTCCACAACAAATTTGGACAAAATGCCCGTAAATGCCAACAGCCCTGCAAACATCCGGGAAACGATCAAGCTGGTCGCCAGTAGCTCTGCTGACGGCCGGCCAACAAGAAGTGCAACACATCAACACTTGTGACATGCAGGAAATTGCACAGGTTGAACAACAAATGAATTTACATGATCATCCACGGCTACTTTATGTGAGAGATCAAAACTCTGGTCGCAGTTTCCTCATTGACACTGGAGCAAGAGTGAGTGTATTTCCTGCCACTGGTGCAGACACACGCTCTGGACGTTCTGGTCCTAAACTCGAGGCTGCAAATGGTACGTCAATTCGTTCTTATGGCACACGGAATGTTTCGCTCTCACTCGATGGTCGCAATTTTCATTGGAAATTTGTAATTGCAAATGTTACCCAACCACTTCTGGGAGCTGACTTTCTCTGTTCATTTAATCTCATGGTTGATATTAAAGGCCAGCGTCTCGTTGACATTATAACATTCTCCTCCGTTCCGCTGAACCAATCCAGTGGCCAGTCTTTGGGTATTCACAGTGTGTCCATGGATAGGACATATGCCAACATACTCGCTGACTTTCCGGAGATACTCACTCCAACATTTTCCCGCTCTACCGTTCGCCATGGTGTAGAGCATTTCATTCCTACAGAAGGCCCCCCTATCCACAGCCGAGCCCGGCGTTTACCTCCTGACAAGATGACAATTGCCAAAGAAGAATTTAAACATATGGAGGCCTTAGGAATAGTTCGAAGGTCAAGCAGCCAATGGTCTTCTCCCCTCCACATGGTTCCGAAACAATCGGGCAGCTGGAGACCATGTGGCGACTATAGACGGTTGAACAATGCCACAACACCTGATCGGTATCCAATCCCTCATATACAAGACTTTTCAACAAATCAGGCTGGATGTTCTATATTCTCGAAGATTGATCTTGTACGTGGCTACCATCAAATTCCTGTCCATCCACATGACGTTGCTAAAACTGCAATTATAACACCACTTGGACTATTTGAGTTCCTGCGTATGCCTTTCGGTCTTAAAAATGCGGGACAGGCCTTTCAAAGACTCATGGATACCGTTCTTCATGGTCTCCCTTTCGTTTTTGTCTACCTAGACGACATCCTCCTCTTCAGCCATTCTGAACAGGAGCATAAGCACCATTTGCGCTTGGTGTTCGAACGACTTCGGGAGCATGGACTGGTCATATCTCCAGCGAAGTGTATGTTTGGTGTTTCGGAAATTGATTTCTTGGGTCATCACATCAACAAACACGGTGCATTTCCTTTGGATAAGAAAGTACAAGCAATCAGAGATTTTCCCAAACCCACATCAGCTAAAGCCCTGCTAGAGTTCCTTGGAATGGTAAACTTCTACCATCGCTTTATACCTCATGCGGCTGCCATCATGCGTCCACTCTACAGCGCAGTATCAGGGAAAACTAAGGCAAAGTTAGTGATGTGGACAGATGAAATGAACATTGCTTTTGTACAGACAAAAGAAGCTTTGGCACAGTCTACTATGCTAGTGCATCCTCGTCCGGAAGCACCGACAGCGCTTACAGTTGACGCTTCTGATGTCGCAGTCGGAGGCGTTCTTGAACAATTCATTGATGGTAACTGGTTGCCCTTGGCTTTCTTCAGTCGTCAGCTTCGCCCTCCAGAGCGCAAATATAGCACATTTGACCGAGATCTTCTTGGACTTTATTTAGCGGTGAGACATTTCAAATATTTTCTTGAAGCTAGACCCTTTGTTGCATACACAGATCACAAGTCATTAACTTTTGCATTCTCCAAAGTAACTGAGCCATGGTCCCCCAGGCAACAACGCCATCTTGCATCTATCTCAGAATTTACAACGGATATTAAGCATGTGGCTGGCAAAGATAATTGCGTTGCAGACGCCCTGTCTCGTTCAGTCATTAATGCCATCACAACTGAGATAGATATTGACTATTCAGCTATGGCCTCTGCCCAAGCAAATGACCCAGAGATAGTTGCTTATCGTACTGCAGTTAGTGGTCTTGTTCTGGAGGACATTCCCTTTGGACCTGGAAAAACCACTCTCTTTTGTGATGTTTCCACAGGATGCGTCCGTCCCATCGTTCCTTCTTCCTGGAGACGACGCGTGTTTGAAGCTGTTCACAACTTGTCTCACCCCTCAATCCGAGCAACTCGTACTTTGGTAGCCAGTAAGTTTGTGTGGCACGGTTTTCACAAACAGGTTGGTGCCTGGGCAAAATCCTGCATTGCATGTCAAACAGCAAAGATTCATCGCCATGTTAAAGCGCCACTCGATGTGTTCAAGGTTCCTCACAGAAGATTTGACCACATCAATGTTGACTTAGTCGGCCCACTTCCGTCATCACAAGGCTACACATACCTGTTTACTATTGTGGACAGATTCACAAGATGGCCGGAAGCAATCCCATTAACAGATATCTCTACCATAACATGTGCCCGAGCTTTGGTGAGTCAATGGGTTGCTAGATTTGGAATTCCTTCAGAGATTTCATCTGATCGTGGAAGTCAATTTACCTCTGATTTGTGGGCTTCAGTGACAAAGTTACTAGGTGTACGACACAGTAGAACTACTTCCTACCATCCCCAGGCTAACGGCCTGGTAGAACGTTTCACCGCCACATGAAAGCAGCATTACGTGCCCGTCTTACAGGCCCAGACTGGGCTGACCAACTTCCTTGGGTCCTTTTAGGCATTCGCACAGCTCCTAAAGAGGATTTGGGCAGCTCTTCTGCAGAACTAGTGTTTGGTGAACCATTAACTGTGCCAGGTGATTTCATCCCTGCTCCATCTGGTACTGTGCAGTTAACATCATTTCTCCCCACACTTCGAAACAAAGTTGGATCTCTAGCACCAGTTCCTACCTCACAACATGGCTCACATGCTGTAGCTGTTCCACAAGAATTGCACCGTTGCCCATATGTGTTTGTAAGACGTGACAATCATAGAACTGCATTTCAGCATCCATATCAAGGCCCATTTAAAGTTGTATGTCCTGGAGAAAAGGTTTTTATCCTGGACATGGGAGGAAAAGCTGAAAAGGTATCGATTGATCGTTTGAAACCAGCACACCTTGACCTTGATCAGCCAGTACGTGTAGCTGTTCCCAAGCGACGTGGGCGTCCTCAGAAAGAGCCCAGGAATTCATCTACCTTGTTGGACACTCCTCACAATTCTGCCATCCTTTCCTTCCCCGTAACCAAACTCTCAAGTGACCGCCCTCAGCGTAACAGGCGGCCACCAGTTCGGTACCAGGATTCCGGGACAGTTCCAGTTTAGCCGCAGTTCTGGGGGGAGGTATGTGGCATTCACACTTGGGACACAAACTGCAAACTATGAACTGTCATATGGACTTGCTTTGACACATTTGAGTTTTCACTGTTGTGCGTATTATTTCCTGCCATGTGTGATTTTCTGTATTAAAATCAGTCCTTCAAAAGTCTTTGATGTGTTCACTTTAACATCAATGATCCCACAACAGGCTATATCCATTGCATTGAAATGAAGTGTAAATTTGTCATTCAGGAAATTGAGACCCAGTTGGTGACTTGTTTTGATAGCATTGAAATTATATTCGCGCAGCGAAACGGCCGAAGGCCGTTGAGCGAAGCGAATTGAGTGCAAGAGAAGACTCAAAAATCTGTGCAGTGATGGTCTCAACATCAACAGTCCACAGTTTGGAATTAGGTCAAGTGGGTCCAGCTTCTTATCAATGATTTAGTTTTGTATTTAACAAAACATAACATATTCATCATCAAAAGTGTCCTAAAAATTCAATTTTCTCTAGTAATATATCCTGTACAAATAATTTTTATGGAATAGTTAATTATTAGCATTGACAAGCTAAATCAAATTATTAACATGTGATTCATTTAATTTCAATCAGACAACAAGAAAACATAACAAAATTAAAGTTACATAATCTTATAAACAGATAATTATGTAACTGTGAACAGATAATCTACATGCAATGTTATTGTTTTTGTATTACTATATATATATTTATACTATTATGAAATATCAACAATCTAACATAAACTTGACTTTGGCAGCTTTCAGTGCTGTCTGCCTTTTTGCCATTTAGCTGATTATCTATCAATCTTATTTATCTATTTAATATATATATCTATCTATCACTTTATCTATCTATCTGTCTGTCGTTATATCTATCTATCTATCAGCCTATCTATTTATCTCTCTATTTATCTATTTATCTATTATATTTTTTGTCTAGTTTATCTTGCTATTATACATTTTTCTCAGTCTTTCCATGTATCTGTCTTAATTTTCTGAAACAGTTACATAACTCCTGTCATACATTGAATATAAATAAACATGAAAGTTATGGTAACACTAATATGTAAATGGCACTGCCATGAAATTCGCGCAGCAATGTCATAGAACTACTGCATTAATCTTCAACTTTCCATGCAGAAGGCCAATTTATCTTTTTAAAGGACTCGGCAAATAGGCAGATAGATAAGATTAGATCAATAAGATCAGATCTATAGACTAGATTAGATAGATAGATAGATAGATAGATAGATAGATAGATAGAAAGATAGATAGATAGATAGATAGATAGATAGATAGATAGATAGATAGATAGATAGATAGATAGAAAGATAGATAGATAGATAGATAATTAGATAAATAGACAGATTGCACTGACTGCTGTGGAATTCAAATCTACGTTAAATGTGGATCTATTTTTTTGTTAAATTGTTGATGTCACATAACTGAGATCAATAAAACCATAGCTATTCAGAGGTGATGTTTACTATAAGACTGTTACATAATTTGTTGATAGTTAATGAAGATTATGTAACCTTAAGTCTTTTCTTACTTGGTGAGCCATTTAAGTCATGAACTTTTGTATTGACTTTTAATTTTCAGTCACTTCTTACAATCAGAGGTATGTAAATAATTATTTCCGATATTATTACAAATATTGATTTAAATCCCTGAAATGTGTCACTGGAGGTTGTTATAAGACAAGACTGAAATTTTAATTCTATTTTGGAAGATATTTAAGGTATTTTAATTATTTACCAAACTAAACTGTGGCTAAACTAGTAGCTCCACTTTTATGGCAACTACAGGCACTTCCTGTAGACAGGAGCATCACACAGAATGAGCTGTCCTTGTGCTAAGTGAGCTTCGCTCATGGCTGCCTTCGGCAGCCATGAGCTACGCTCATATAAGTCCTACAAAAACTTTTTAAAGTGCTGCGCGAATTTCATGGCAGTGCCATTTACATATTACACTATAGGACCTCACAAATTGCTTATGAGTCATTGAGAATAACATGGCATGGATAGGCATATGATCTCACAAGGAATATTTCAGTAAAATCTGTAAGCACTTGACATTCGTCCATAGTAACTCCAATTATGACATAACTGAATAAAACGTAACAAGAAGAAGAAATAGACCTGAGAAATTCCCATTTTTCTTATTTTCTAAATTACTTTTGTTGGGGTAATTTATATATAATAATGTTAGATAATAAGTAATTACAGCCCCAGTAGTTGAACCTACAACAAAATGCTATATAGTGACATTGATTTGCAATTAGCGGTGTTGAATTATTTGTAAAAATCAGACAAGTTTATTCTTAGGAACTCAGCCCATCGACAGTGTATTGCGAAAGTTGGTTCTTTTTTTTTGGCAAGTTTATATTGCCACATCTCTTACTTGATATTTTCTCAAGCATCTGAGACAAAGCAATTTGAGGTCAGGAACTGATAAAGTGAAATGAATGGACACTTCGCGGCACTTCACATGGAAGTTCATATCAATCTCATGAAAAAAGGTCCTCACCTAATAATTCACCTAGGCCAAAATGACGTCACCACTCTTTGTTATTCTAGGAAAGTTTTACAGTTTGTGCGAGTGATCCTATCGAATGTCATGCCGCAATGTATATAGTGGTTCAACACTTCCAGTATTAAGTTTAACAAGACTTTAACAGGGGCGGATCCAGGAATTTGGGAAGGGGGGGGTTTCAGGTTCAGTCATGGGATGATCAGAGGATGCGATGCCCAAAGGACTGAGCTTATGTGGCAGGGGGTCTGGGGGCCGCTCAAGGCCGCCAGAAGCCAACAGATTTTATGTGCTCTGAGATGAATTTTGAGCAACTTGAATGCTGTTTAGGCTGCTTAATCCAATAGATATTTTGTTGGTGTTTCATCAGAAATTAGACAATGTAATAAGATAGCACATCTACATGTACACGTCACATAGAAATGTGCAGCAAAGCCTCTCAGTTACGTTCAGCTATACAAACTAATATAAAGAACAAAAACCACAAACTTTTATGAGAAGTCATATTGCTTAAAATATTGATAAGCTAATATTGATAAGTACTAATGGGACTGTATGGAATTTATAGTCCAGATTTACAGGATTAATATCAAATTGTCAAAAAAGCTAAATCAGTCAAATAAAGTAGACTGGTAGAAAAGCCACAGAAGACACATTCATGACATAACAAGGTGAAATATCTTTCAGTGCTATACGTATTTATTTCACATTGATTGACATGTGGCAGTAACTGTAGCAATTTGTCTTGCTTTTTTTATATGTGTGAATGTGTTTTCTGGACCCACTGGCAGCAGGTTTTATTGAGCACTTTTTGTCTTAATTTCTTCTCTGGACCCACTGGCAACAGGTCTTACTGAACACTTTTTGTCTCAATTTCTTTTCTGGACCCACTGTCAACAGGTTTTATTGAACACTTTTTGTCTCAATTTCTTTTCCGGACCCACTGGCAGCAGGTTTTACAGAGCACTTTTTGTGTCAATTTCAATTCTGGACCCACTGGCAGCAGGTTTTACAGAGCACTTTTTGTGCCAATTTCAATTCTGGACCCATAGCAGCAGGTTTTACTGAGCACTTTTTGTGCCAATTTAAATTCTGGACCCATTAGCAGCAGGTTTTACTGAACACCTTTTGCATCAATTTTAATTCTGGACCCACTGGCAACAGGTTTTACTAAGCAATTTTTGTGTCGGTTTTTTTCTGGACCCACTGGCAACAGGTTTTACTGAGAAATTTTTGTGTCAATTTCTTTCCTGAGCCCACTGACAAAGGTTTCACTAAGCAATTTTTGTGTCAATTTCTTTTCTAGACCCACTGGCAACAGGTTTTACTGAACACTCTTTGTGTCAATTTCTTTTCTGGACCCACTGGCAATAGGTTTTACTGAACACTCTTTGTGCCAATTTATTTTCTGTACCAACTGGCAGCAGGTTTGAATGAGCAATTTTAGTGTCAATTTCTTTTCTGAGCCCACTGGAAACAGGTTTTACTAAGCAATTTTTGTGTCAATTTCTTTTCTAGACCCACTGGCAACAGGTTTTACTGAACACTTTTTGTGTCAATTTCTTTTCTGGACCCACTGGCAATAAGTTTTACTGAACACTCTTTGTGCCAATTTCTTTTCTGTACCAACTGGCAGCAGGTTTGAATGAGCAATTTTAGTGTCAATTTCTTTTCTGAGCCCACTGGCAACAGGTTTTACTGAGCAATTTTTGTGTCAATTTTTTTTCTTGACCCACTGGCAACAGGTGTTACTGAACACTTTTTGTGTCAATTTCTTTTCTGGACCCACTGGCAATAGGTTTTACTGAACACTCTTTGTGCCAATTTATTTTCTGTACCAACTGGCAGCAGGTTTGAATGAGCAATTTTAGTGTCAATTTCTTTTCTGAGCCCACTGGAAACAGGTTTTACTAAGCAATTTTTGTGTCAATTTCTTTTCTAGACCCACTGGCAACAGGTTTTACTGAACACTTTTTGTGTCAATTTCTTTTCTGGACCCACTGGCAATAAGTTTTACTGAACACTCTTTGTGCCAATTTCTTTTCTGTACCAACTGGCAGCAGGTTTGAATGAGCAGTTTTAGTGTCAATTTCTTTTCTGAGCCCACTGGCAACAGGTTTTACTGAGCAATTTTTGTGTCAATTTTTTTTCTTGACCCACTGGCAACAGGTGTTACTGAACACTTTTTGTGTCAATTTCAATTCTGGACCCACTGGCAACACGTTTTACTGAGCAATTTTTGTGCCAATTTCTTTTCTGAGCCCACTGACAAAGGTTTCACTAAGCAATTTTTGTGTCAATTTCTTTTCTAGACCCACTGGCAACAGGTTTTACTGAACACTCTTTGTGTCAATTTCTTTTCTGGACCCACTGGCAATAGGTTTTACTGAACACTCTTTGTGCCAATTTATTTTCTGTACCAACTGGCAGCAGGTTTGAATGAGCAATTTTAGTGTCAATTTCTTTTCTGAGCCCACTGGAAACAGGTTTTACTAAGCAATTTTTGTGTCAATTTCTTTTCTAGACCCACTGGCAACAGGTTTTACTGAACACTTTTTGTGTCAATTTCTTTTCTGGACCCACTGGCAATAAGTTTTACTGAACACTCTTTGTGCCAATTTCTTTTCTGTACCAACTGGCAGCAGGTTTGAATGAGCAATTTTAGTGTCAATTTCTTTTCTGAGCCCACTGGCAACAGGTTTTACTGAGCAATTTTTGTGTCAATTTTTTTTCTTGACCCACTGGCAACAGGTGTTACTGAACACTTTTTGTGTCAATTTCTTTTCTGGACCCACTGGCAACAGGTTTTACTGAACACTCTTTGTGTCAATTTATTTTCTTGACCCACTGGCAACAGGTTTTACTGAACACTCTTTGTGTCAATTTATTTTCTGGACCCACTGGCAACAGGTTTTACTGAACACTCTTTGTGTCAATTTATTTTCTGGACCCACTGGCAACAGGTTTTACTGAACACTTTTTGTGTCAATTTCTTTTCTGGACCCACTGGCAACAGGTTTTACTGAACACTCTTTGTGTCAATTTATTTTCTGGACCCACTGGCAACAGGTTTTACTGAACACTCTTTGTGTCAATTTATTTTCTGGACCCACTAGCAACAGGTTTTACTGAACACTTTTTGTGTCAATTTCATTTCTGGACCCACTGGCAATAGGTTTTACTGAACACTCTTTGTGCCAATTTCTTTTCTGTACCAACTGGCAGCAGGTTTGAATGAGCAATTTTAGTGTCAATTTCTTTTCTGAGCCCACTGGCAACACGTTTTACTGAGCAATTTTTGTGTCAGTTTCTTTCCTGGTTTTATTGAAATCTCCTTGCATCAATTTCTTTTCTGGACCTATTGGCAACAGGTTTTACTGAACACTTTTTGTGTCAATTTATTTTCTGGACCCACTGGCAACAGGTTTTACTGAACACTCTTTGTGTCAATTATCTTCTGGACCCACTGGCAACAGGTTTTACTAAGCTATTTTTGTGTCAATTTCTTTGCTCGACCCACTGGCAACAGGTTTTACTGAACACCCTTTGTGTCAATTTCTTTTCTGGACCCATTGGTAACAGGTTTACTGAACACTCTTTGTGTCAATTTTTTTTCTGGACCCACTGGTAACAGGTTTTAATGTACACTCTTTGAGTATATTTCTTTTCTGGACCTACTTGCAGAACGTTTTCCTGAAAAATTTTTGTTGCATGCTTGCTTTTGTAGTGCTGGTATACTGGAGAAGCTCAACCTCAACCTTTGTGGAGGGAGCTGCACTTCCATTTTTGGTGACCACTGTATGATAATGAGATGAGAACACTGGCAGTCCGGTACATGCCCTATTGATTGAGGGATATCCAGAGTCTGTCAGTTGCCCCAGCATAGAGCATGGACACAACCCGCCTCAATTTAATGTTCCATGTGCACGAAATAAAGTGTCTTTGTGGACCCACTGGCATTAGGTATTACTGAACAACAGATGGGCTTCTTTGCAATCCATATAAATGTAGTGAAGTCTGAGAGGTGTAGGTAAGAATGCATATTCTCTTGTTTGTGTGTGACCAAGGCCACCATGGTTACCACAAGCAGCTTGTCTTTTACATCACTTACATATTGTTATTTAATAAACCTAAAAAAAAGCATTGAGCTTGACAACAATTGAGGGTTTGGTATATGAGGGCGAACCCTACATTGTCTGTGGAATGTAAGGATGAGAAGCCACATGCAGAAGCACAACTCATTGATAGATATGATCAATATGATATATAGGCCTACTGCACTTTTGGTTGAGGCGAATAAAGGATTTCAGAAATACCTATTATTATGAATTTCCAACACACTGTGGTCACCAGACCATGAATCGATAGGCATACCCTTCAGTGATCATGTCCATCGATATGTGCAACTTCAACTCGTGATGCAAGGCCCTCAAAATAATTTTAACATTCTTAACATATATTTCATTTACTCAAATAATACACAAAACCATCACAAGATGTGGTCCACTTCAAAATAATTATGTGTCCAACACGTGCACTCAAAGGGCTTATTTTTATGAGGCACACTAGCTACAATGACGAAGCAGAGTTACTCGGTTCACTCTTTCTATAAGCGATGGAAACTTCCTCAAGGTAACAAAATATTAAGGCTGCTAAAAATGTTTTTTGAGAAAACTAAAAAAAATCTCTTAGATAACTCTTAGATAACAATATATGTGCTGCGGTGTCAATTTTACACTCGTCACCTACACAGACAAAAATATTTTAAAAAAAGAATCATTCTATTTTAGGTAGCTATTGAATGATTTATCAAACATAATTTGCATTATATGTACAAGTTCACAAAAACATACAGACATGTTATCAGAAATCAACAACTTTTTGGAACATAAAAATCTCAAAAGTGTTATTTATTGTTTGAGTGACACTATTAATCTCATTAATTTCTTCTTGGGACAATCTTACACACCGAAAAAATCCTCATCCAAAAGCTCTCTTCAATTATAATTAATGGTTATGACGCCAAGTAAGTATGTTTTAGAATACTATGCATGATTTATTTCCAAAATGCGTCAACCATTCTGAAAATCAATTGGACCTTGTAATTTCACCCATTACCTCAACTTTCAAAAGAAAACATTGGCACTTCAAAATTTTATCACACGTTGTCACCCAAAATTTACGTTGTCATTGCCAACAGGGCCTGTGGTTGGTCTTAAAATTTTTGTAAATTGACCACATCTGACATAAGCTGTCCTAGTACGGTCATCAAAGTAAGTAACTCTCAGAACAAAGTCAAAGACTTTTATTTAACCAAGGCAGCTTATTCAGCACTGTAGCTGTTTCCAATAAGGCCCTGGCTGACATAGAACACACACTAAGGTATTTACATGCATGGACAAGACAACATAGAAATATAAATATTGATAAAAAACAGAGTAGGTCGGGGCAAGAAGCCTGTGTTAGGTGAGAGGCCCCGCCAGGGTAATATCCAAACTTATATTTTTGATGCATTTATCTATTGATAGGATTGAAGCTAGAGGCATTTTAGGTGATGTCACAAATTTTCAGGGCAAACAGCACCAAACCATAGTAGAAATTAACGAAACAAAAAAATGTGCATGGTTTTTGTAACTTTGACTAATTCTTTGAAAGGGGTTATCAGAAATAACTTTGGAAATATTTAAAAGTCTAATGGATATCTGAATTGCTTCACTTTATGACCATCACATAAATATGATTTGGATAATGTTTTTTGCGTTTTAGTTCAAAATATAGAGGTCAAATTAAAATATGTGGGTTTGGAGCGAGAGGCCCCACATGATATGGGGCATGAGGCCCCCTTCACTGGGGAGTCGAAGCTGCTTCAGGAACCATTTAATAATGTGTACTTTACCTTAAATCTTGATAGAATAGCTAATTAAAATAGAAAAAATTTGGCACGAAATTGAAACAGGGCAAAAAATATTAAAAAATAATAGTATGAACAGAAAAATTCTGAAATTCAGAAAAAGTGAATAGAATGCCTTAAAAATGATAAAAGAACCCAAAGAAATAACTTTTAGGCTGAATGCGCTCGCAAAAAAAATTGCCATAGGATTATAATAGGGGGGCTTCTTGCCCGATGGGTGGGGTAAGAAGGCCATTTTAATCTTTTTACAAAAATGGCCGTAACTCCTTTATTAAAATTGGTAGACATTTGATTCACTAGTTATTAGTAGAGTCAAGTGATCCCTTCCTGACAGCATAAGCATTCAAATAATCGCCCATAAAAAGTAGGTCAAATCGCACCTCGAAGTTAAGGGGGGCCGCATGCCCCGACCTACTCTAACACATTATAAATTATGAAAACACAAAAGGTAAGTTATGCCACATATATTCAGAAAGCAGCTGAACAACTTCTGTTCAAGGAGGCAGCACTTTATTTGGCCTTGTAGGAAAGTGCCCCTCCTTGAAATCCATGGCTGACTCTTCATCATCAGACTGAATACCACCAGAGGAGCAGCATAAAACACGACTCAAACAACCTGAAATAGAAAAAGAAAATTTATCAGGCAAGTCTAACGTAATCAGATTAACACTCGTTGAAGAGTGTACGCGAGAAGAATGCAGCACAACCAGAAAGCATGTACATATTCGGTAGGATGTGTAAAACAACCAAAGGCACCGTTTAGTAGGGGGAAATGTGCACCAAGGAAGACATTATTAAAGCGATTAAAGTTCACTGTAACAGAGCAGGAGCTCTGATCGTTATTATCATCCATAATATTTGACCAGGTACTGCTCTATACTAAGGATAGCCAAGAAGATCAGCAAATTGTGTTTCAAAAGTTATCCATAAAATTTCTATAAGGCCAAATTAAGTGCTGACAGGACGTTTTGCACACAAAGTCAGTCACTACCCTAAGGTATACATTTTGTGGAAGTCAAAGAGGTTATCGGTAGCCCATTACAAGGTGCTTTACTAAGTAAATGGACTTAGCGTGTTATTAACTGTGTTAATACATTTAATACATGGTGCGCATAGAATGTTTAAATATAGTTTTATTTCCGTCACAATGTTCCCAGGCAGTTCATTGGGACAGTAATGGTTGAGTCCAATTTTGCTGTCTGACTGGGAAAGAGCAGCTGCTGATTAATCTCTAGCGCTTTGGATTGAAACTCAGCAATATCAGTGATATTTGTGCAAACTTATGAGTTTTACTGAACACTTTTTGTGTCAATTTCTTTTCTGGACCCACTGGCAATAAGTTTTACTGAACACTCTTTGTGCCAATTTCTTTTCTGTACCAACTGGCAGCAGGTTTGAATGAGCAGTTTTAGTGTCAATTTCTTTTCTGAGCCCACTGGCAACAGGTTTTACTGAGCAATTTTTGTGTCAATTTTTTTTCTTGACCCACTGGCAACAGGTGTTACTGAACACTTTTTGTGTCAATTTCAATTCTGGACCCACTGGCAACACGTTTTACTGAGCAATTTTTGTGCCAATTTCTTTTCTGAGCCCACTGACAAAGGTTTCACTAAGCAATTTTTGTGTCAATTTCTTTTCTAGACCCACTGGCAACAGGTTTTACTGAACACTCTTTGTGTCAATTTCTTTTCTGGACCCACTGGCAATAGGTTTTACTGAACACTCTTTGTGCCAATTTATTTTCTGTACCAACTGGCAGCAGGTTTGAATGAGCAATTTTAGTGTCAATTTCTTTTCTGAGCCCACTGGAAACAGGTTTTACTAAGCAATTTTTGTGTCAATTTCTTTTCTAGACCCACTGGCAACAGGTTTTACTGAACACTTTTTGTGTCAATTTCTTTTCTGGACCCACTGGCAATAAGTTTTACTGAACACTCTTTGTGCCAATTTCTTTTCTGTACCAACTGGCAGCAGGTTTGAATGAGCAATTTTAGTGTCAATTTCTTTTCTGAGCCCACTGGCAACAGGTTTTACTGAGCAATTTTTGTGTCAATTTTTTTTCTTGACCCACTGGCAACAGGTGTTACTGAACACTTTTTGTGTCAATTTCTTTTCTGGACCCACTGGCAACAGGTTTTACTGAACACTCTTTGTGTCAATTTATTTTCTTGACCCACTGGCAACAGGTTTTACTGAACACTCTTTGTGTCAATTTATTTTCTGGACCCACTGGCAACAGGTTTTACTGAACACTCTTTGTGTCAATTTATTTTCTGGACCCACTGGCAACAGGTTTTACTGAACACTTTTTGTGTCAATTTCTTTTCTGGACCCACTGGCAACAGGTTTTACTGAACACTCTTTGTGTCAATTTATTTTCTGGACCCACTGGCAACAGGTTTTACTGAACACTCTTTGTGTCAATTTATTTTCTGGACCCACTAGCAACAGGTTTTACTGAACACTTTTTGTGTCAATTTCATTTCTGGACCCACTGGCAATAGGTTTTACTGAACACTCTTTGTGCCAATTTCTTTTCTGTACCAACTGGCAGCAGGTTTGAATGAGCAATTTTAGTGTCAATTTCTTTTCTGAGCCCACTGGCAACACGTTTTACTGAGCAATTTTTGTGTCAGTTTCTTTCCTGGTTTTATTGAAATCTCCTTGCATCAATTTCTTTTCTGGACCTATTGGCAACAGGTTTTACTGAACACTTTTTGTGTCAATTTATTTTCTGGACCCACTGGCAACAGGTTTTACTGAACACTCTTTGTGTCAATTATCTTCTGGACCCACTGGCAACAGGTTTTACTAAGCTATTTTTGTGTCAATTTCTTTGCTCGACCCACTGGCAACAGGTTTTACTGAACACCCTTTGTGTCAATTTCTTTTCTGGACCCATTGGTAACAGGTTTACTGAACACTCTTTGTGTCAATTTTTTTTCTGGACCCACTGGTAACAGGTTTTAATGTACACTCTTTGAGTATATTTCTTTTCTGGACCTACTTGCAGAACGTTTTCCTGAAAAATTTTTGTTGCATGCTTGCTTTTGTAGTGCTGGTATACTGGAGAAGCTCAACCTCAACCTTTGTGGAGGGAGCTGCACTTCCATTTTTGGTGACCACTGTATGATAATGAGATGAGAACACTGGCAGTCTACATGCCCTATTGATTGAGGGATATCCAGAGTCTGTCAGTTGCCCCAGCATAGAGCATGGACACAACCCGCCTCAATTTAATGTTCCATGTGCACGAAATAAAGTGTCTTTGTGGACCCACTGGCATTAGGTATTACTGAACAACAGATGGGCTTCTTTGCAATCCATATAAATGTAGTGAAGTCTGAGAGGTGTAGGTAAGAATGCATATTCTCTTGTTTGTGTGTGACCAAGGCCACCATGGTTACCACAAGCAGCTTGTCTTTTACATCACTTACATATTGTTATTTAATAAACCTAAAAAAAAGCATTGAGCTTGACAACAATTGAGGGTTTGGTATATGAGGGCGAACCCTACATTGTCTGTGGAATGTAAGGATGAGAAGCCACATGCAGAAGCACAACTCATTGATAGATATGATCAATATGATATATAGGCCTACTGCACTTTTGGTTGAGGCGAATAAAGGATTTCAGAAATACCTATTATTATGAATTTCCAACACACTGTGGTCACCAGACCATGAATCGATAGGCATACCCTTCAGTGATCATGTCCATCGATATGTGCAACTTCAACTCGTGATGCAAGGCCCTCAAAATAATTTTAACATTCTTAACATATATTTCATTTACTCAAATAATACACAAAACCATCACAAGATGTGGTCCACTTCAAAATAATTATGTGTCCAACACGTGCACTCAAAGGGCTTATTTTTATGAGGCACACTAGCTACAATGACGAAGCAGAGTTACTCGGTTCACTCTTTCTATAAGCGATGGAAACTTCCTCAAGGTAACAAAATATTAAGGCTGCTAAAAATGTTTTTTGAGAAAACTAAAAAAAATCTCTTAGATAACTCTTAGATAACAATATATGTGCTGCGGTGTCAATTTTACACTCGTCACCTACACAGACAAAAATATTTTAAAAAAAGAATCATTCTATTTTAGGTAGCTATTGAATGATTTATCAAACATAATTTGCATTATATGTACAAGTTCACAAAAACATACAGACATGTTATCAGAAATCAACAACTTTTTGGAACATAAAAATCTCAAAAGTGTTATTTATTGTTTGAGTGACACTATTAATCTCATTAATTTCTTCTTGGGACAATCTTACACACCGAAAAAATCCTCATCCAAAAGCTCTCTTCAATTATAATTAATGGTTATGACGCCAAGTAAGTATGTTTTAGAATACTATGCATGATTTATTTCCAAAATGCGTCAACCATTCTGAAAATCAATTGGACCTTGTAATTTCACCCATTACCTCAACTTTCAAAAGAAAACATTGGCACTTCAAAATTTTATCACACGTTGTCACCCAAAATTTACGTTGTCATTGCCAACAGGGCCTGTGGTTGGTCTTAAAATTTTTGTAAATTGACCACATCTGACATAAGCTGTCCTAGTACGGTCATCAAAGTAAGTAACTCTCAGAACAAAGTCAAAGACTTTTATTTAACCAAGGCAGCTTATTCAGCACTGTAGCTGTTTCCAATAAGGCCCTGGCTGACATAGAACACACACTAAGGTATTTACATGCATGGACAAGACAACATAGAAATATAAATATTGATAAAAAACAGAGTAGGTCGGGGCAAGAAGCCTGTGTTAGGTGAGAGGCCCCGCCAGGGTAATATCCAAACTTATATTTTTGATGCATTTATCTATTGATAGGATTGAAGCTAGAGGCATTTTAGGTGATGTCACAAATTTTCAGGGCAAACAGCACCAAACCATAGTAGAAATTAACGAAACAAAAAAATGTGCATGGTTTTTGTAACTTTGACTAATTCTTTGAAAGGGGTTATCAGAAATAACTTTGGAAATATTTAAAAGTCTAATGGATATCTGAATTGCTTCACTTTATGACCATCACATAAATATGATTTGGATAATGTTTTTTGCGTTTTAGTTCAAAATATAGAGGTCAAATTAAAATATGTGGGTTTGGAGCGAGAGGCCCCACATGATATGGGGCATGAGGCCCCCTTCACTGGGGAGTCGAAGCTGCTTCAGGAACCATTTAATAATGTGTACTTTACCTTAAATCTTGATAGAATAGCTAATTAAAATAGAAAAAATTTGGCACGAAATTGAAACAGGGCAAAAAATATTAAAAAATAATAGTATGAACAGAAAAATTCTGAAATTCAGAAAAAGTGAATAGAATGCCTTAAAAATGATAAAAGAACCCAAAGAAATAACTTTTAGGCTGAATGCGCTCGCAAAAAAAATTGCCATAGGATTATAATAGGGGGGCTTCTTGCCCGATGGGTGGGGTAAGAAGGCCATTTTAATCTTTTTACAAAAATGGCCGTAACTCCTTTATTAAAATTGGTAGACATTTGATTCACTAGTTATTAGTAGAGTCAAGTGATCCCTTCCTGACAGCATAAGCATTCAAATAATCGCCCATAAAAAGTAGGTCAAATCGCACCTCGAAGTTAAGGGGGGCCGCATGCCCCGACCTACTCTAACACATTATAAATTATGAAAACACAAAAGGTAAGTTATGCCACATATATTCAGAAAGCAGCTGAACAACTTCTGTTCAAGGAGGCAGCACTTTATTTGGCCTTGTAGGAAAGTGCCCCTCCTTGAAATCCATGGCTGACTCTTCATCATCAGACTGAATACCACCAGAGGAGCAGCATAAAACACGACTCAAACAACCTGAAATAGAAAAAGAAAATTTATCAGGCAAGTCTAACGTAATCAGATTAACACTCGTTGAAGAGTGTACGCGAGAAGAATGCAGCACAACCAGAAAGCATGTACATATTCGGTAGGATGTGTAAAACAACCAAAGGCACCGTTTAGTAGGGGGAAATGTGCACCAAGGAAGACATTATTAAAGCGATTAAAGTTCACTGTAACAGAGCAGGAGCTCTGATCGTTATTATCATCCATAATATTTGACCAGGTACTGCTCTATACTAAGGATAGCCAAGAAGATCAGCAAATTGTGTTTCAAAAGTTATCCATAAAATTTCTATAAGGCCAAATTAAGTGCTGACAGGACGTTTTGCACACAAAGTCAGTCACTACCCTAAGGTATACATTTTGTGGAAGTCAAAGAGGTTATCGGTAGCCCATTACAAGGTGCTTTACTAAGTAAATGGACTTAGCGTGTTATTAACTGTGTTAATACATTTAATACATGGTGCGCATAGAATGTTTAAATATAGTTTTATTTCCGTCACAATGTTCCCAGGCAGTTCATTGGGACAGTAATGGTTGAGTCCAATTTTGCTGTCTGACTGGGAAAGAGCAGCTGCTGATTAATCTCTAGCGCTTTGGATTGAAACTCAGCAATATCAGTGATATTTGTGCAAACTTATGAGTTGGTCTGTGTTTTCAACACAGACTATATAACATTAGCATATGCGTAAAACATCTCAATGTGCCCAGTTCCTCGAATATATCCAATCAATTCCGGGTTGTCCAGAGTGTTTCAATTTCCAGTAAGTAAACGACTACTGGATACAATAGGCCAGCCGACTACAACCCGCCTCCATTTTAAGTCTGATGGGCTCAGGTTAATTGAGTTATCCGTGTGAGATGTTCTGAACCTATGCCCTCTGAGTTCAAATCTCATTCAATACCATGATTCATACAATGCAATTTTTTAAAGCACCTTCTTCATAGGTGATTTCATAGGTGATTTTTCTCATGGACTGACATACTTAGGGGGAACTGGGGCACATTGGGGCGCGGGGCACTATGGGACGGTGGGGTTTTCTTGGATCCTGTCATGGTACATGATATGGCAGTACCAACATATCTTGTAATTTCACATCCTGATGTTTCTATCATTTTAATGACAAATTACAGCCACATGTAGAAGTATGGCGAGGAAAAGTTTGTTTTCCTACTACTAAAGCAAACATCGAGGGGTTCAATTCAGACCATTCCGTGGACAAACCAAGAACAATGAGGCTTTCTCAGTGCTTGTATGAATTTGATATACATCGTAACAAACAGTCATGAATTGCTATCCTGATAAACACACTCACTGGTGCCTGAGAAACTAGCATTTTGGCGTAAAAATCATATCGGGGCTCAATGGGACAGTGAATTCGGGGCACATTGGGACGCACTTACTATGGCAAAGTTTAAGTGTCCAAGTCAACTGAATGACCTGGGACAGCACACATTAGGTATTCAGGCCACAGTGAATAGAGGCATAGTGGATTACCATGCTCTGTGAACAAATTTATCGCAAAGCACTGTGTGTTACTTACATAGATGTCCGCACCCAGGACAGTTTATGTTAAATATTTAAGACTGTTTAAAGTTATTAACTATTGGCACTACAAGGTGTTAATGCACTATGTATTGTCTTGCGCACTACTTATATGTAATATCTATTGCACTTTGAGTGTTAATATGGTTTTTAAGTCATGACTACGACTCACATTTTGCTGTCTGACTGCAAATGGGTAGGTGCAGTCTAATTTATCATGCCTTGCATTTAAGCTCAATAGTATTGGTGATATTCATGCAAACTTCTGAGTTGCTCATGCTTTCAGCATTGAGCAAAATTAGTAGATGTTAAAAGCATCCCAATGAGCCCCGGTTCTCCCTATATGTTGTATTATGAGTGTTTATATGTTGTTGGTACTTCATTTGAATATTTTATTGTCACTTCCTCAATCCCCGTTCAGATGAGTGTCCCCAGGTAAAATCGGAAATTTTACCAACTTTTTCATGCTAAATTCTCTTGTGAAATCATAAAAAAACAATGATTGAAAAGTGAAGATCAATACTGAAAGATATTTAAGCTATAGAGGGAAACCAAAAGTGTTGGAAAGTGAATGCCCATGTTCCCATACAACGAGCCATATTTTAGTAACAATGTTCATAAATTGAATCATTTTGCAAAATCTGATTATGTGGGGAAAAACCAAAGTTGAATAAAACAGAATACATGAAAAACGTCAACCTGATAAGAAGGACGCGTTTGTTCACAAGTATAATAGCCTTGATGTTTCTCACATTGATAAAATTGTTTCCGGCGGCATGTTCATCGAAATTAACACACTTTTTTCTTCGCTATTGTGAATTTTATTTTTCAAACTATTTTGTGGGAGAAATGTGATTAAGTTAAAAATTTATAATAATTAACCCAACTTATACGTGACTAACTCTATCTGATCTTCCACTAAGGTGGGGTGTAGTGAGGTTACGATAATTGTAGCACAGTTCGAATTTGCCAGTATATTATCATAAGGAGAGCCATAAATCTTACACTGTGTGCATTTTATCAGTGATCAAGAATTTATTGCTTTTAAAGATTATAGAGATTTATAAATAAGTTGTTACACTGTGATTTTTATTACACACACAGTTGGTCATTTAATTGGGTCAGTGCCACTGAATCTATAAATATCACTTGATCAACAGATCCATGACCAGGGATCGGCCATGGAGTGTCCACCATTTGGGCCAATGTTCAACCCAACTCACAGCATCACAACATGCCTTGAGAGTTGAGAGGAATCAGCTGATCGAACTGTGTCATCGAATGCCTGGAAAACATGTTTTGAAGCCAACACAAGTGGTGTTTATTGGTCAACTGAACACTTATCAAACACTTGTCCAGTGCAGGTTATCTATGAGGCTCCTGAAAATATCCCTCCATATCTTATGCAAAGAAAAGAATGACATACATGGAATAGGCCGAATAACGCGAATCACGGCTATTATGTGCACTGTACTATATTTTTCAGCGGCGCGTGTGTAAGAGATTTTGGCTTCACAAAAGTGGAAAATGTTTAATATGTTGTAAAATACTTCAAAATATGTTCTTAAAACTATGTTACTACAGGGTAGGACTTCATATTCTGGGAAAACATTTTCTTTTGGAATATATAAATTTCTACAGTGTATTTTATACCTGTATTACGTACACTGTCACACATATTACTGTTATATATGTTTGTCGGTCCAAAAGCCTGGCGCTTGTGTTCACTGTTTCCTCTAAAGCACCGACTTTAAATAAAATTTACTTGACTTGATAGCAACAATTTCTGAGAATTATTTTTCGAACAACATAAAAACACAAAACGCACACGCAACTTGTACTGTGCTGTTGCTACCTACAGTGGGGTGCGAAAGTTTGGGCACCCTTAGAATGGGGTCACATTTTTTCAAATCTCAGACAAACCATTTGCAGAATCTTTCCAACGTCAATTGTGTGAGTGAAGGATATCCATGCACTCAATTTTACTGAGAACGAACAATGGAACTATAAAAATGTAAAAAAATATGGGTCTTTTTGTCCGATTTTACATGGGCAAAAGTTTGGGCACCCCTATAGATGCTGGTCTTGATTTTTTTTTCTATTAGCTCTATATCAAAGCAATGTAAAAGCTCTAAAATGCTTTGGATAATAATGTAAGGGGCCGACCAGATGATCTTTGGGGGGGGGGGGGCTATAGATATTAGGTGAAAAAAAAAGATTGTTTCTCACTTGACACTGAAAAAAAAAGTTTGTTAAGCACATGTAAATAAAATAAAAAGTTTGTTTCCACCTGTAGCTAGGGTACCGTAATGTTAAAATTCCGATAAAAAAGTTTATCGCGAATGCGCATGCGAAAAAAAATTGTTCGTCGACGCGTCGCGAATGAAAAATACCTTGTATAGCTTGGCTTTTCATATCTGCATGCTGGCGGTGGAATGATGCACCAGTTGATCACATTCAGTGTAACAACTCTAGGGTTCTAAGAGGTTGACATATAAGATTTAATTGTTGCAAAATAGCAAAATTGACTGAATAGAAAACAAAATTAACACCAAATTGAATTTTTTTTTATAGCAAAAATAGTCCCTGGCTGGCAGCACAAAGTTGAACAGTACATTAATATTTGAATTTTGCTCAATATTAACCTAAATAAATAATGGAAATCTTAAATATTTTTGGTTATTTTAGATAAAATGTTAATTTTAAGTAAAGGAGAGGCTAACCGGGTCTCCTGGCACAGAAATGACCAAAACGTTCATTATAACTGGACATGTGAAATTGATGCCATTGGTACCACAAAGATGCAACGGTTGGAGTCACTCTGTGTGGGAGTACAATAAAAATGCACTAAAAATGAAGTCGTGGGATGCTTAAATTATTATACAATGCATTTTAGAGCTTTTATATTGCTTTAATGTAGAGTTATATAAAAGTCGAGACCAGAATCTGTAGGGGTGCCCAAACTTTTGCACCTGTAAAATCCGACAAAAAGATCCATATTTTTTGACATTTTTATATTTCCATTGTTCTTTCTGGGAAAAATTGAGTGCACTGGTATCCTTCACTCACACAATTCACATTGGAAAGATTCTGCAAACGGTTTGTCTGAAATTTGAAAAAATATGACCCATCTCCAAGGGTGCCCAAACTTTCGCACCCCATTGTATGTTGCAATGAAAAACCATGCAATTTGAGTTTTTATGACATCACCATGTGACTGATTCTGGCAAATCGACATGGCTCTTTCCTGCACAGCGGTTTTGGTCAAGAACTTCACATGTAAATGTATGGCATGTTGTTCATCAAACCAAAGCTGTCTGGACAGAGAATTGTGGCTGCACTTTAGAGCTCTTAGCGGATTGGCGGTCCACTGCAAAAATGAATTTTCTTGTTTTCAGTTTGCAAACTGGCTTTGCCACCTCATTGACAGTTTTCTGTTGGTCTCCTAAGCATATTTGATGAGGCACCTTAAGTCAGTTAATTAGTTTGTTTATTGTCAGCCATGCTGCTATATAAATTTATAAGCATGCAGTGAATCAACCAATTAACCATAACTGACACAAAAAACACATTCTCAAGCCAGTTACATCACAAGACCCAAGTTGAAAGTTAATTTTGAAACGATTTGGACCGCTAATACGCAAACAGATAAATAAACTTTATATAAAGGAGGTAAACTTCATCAGCACACTGTACTATTTTTAACCAATGCTACACAGACCCTTTTTCTGGTACGCTTTTTCAGTTCACCATCCAAGAATCTGGATGACTAGACAGGATATGAAAGTCGGCCAAATTGTCCTTTTTCATCAACAAAAAAAGAAATATCACCAAAATTCACCTGAATTGTTCACATTTAGTTTAATGACTAGTGCTCAGTCATATTAGGTTATCAAATCAGATAAAAACACCTCACTGTATGTATTAAAGGCGTGATAAATGTGAGAAAAGTAACAATAAGAAGGACATTATCAAGAACATTTTGGAATGAAAACAGTATGCATGGGTTGTGCAGAAACTAGGAAAACCAAAAATATAACTTCTAAAAGTTGTATTTTGTTATATTTCTTGATAGATATTTGTTATATTTCTGGGGGCTAGGGTTGGTCTAGTGGTAAAGCGCTGGACTGCCAATCACTGCGTCCAGGGTTCGAATCCAGCACTTGCCGAGTGACCTTGGTTTATGTTGGACGGCTGCTTCAAACATACTTTGCCTCATTGCCGTGTCCTCCTCCTGTCCTAATTATATTAGCCTAACAAGTGCATAAATACAGGACGTAAAGCCCCAATCATCCATCCATCAATAGTTATATTTCATGATAGATATTGGTTATGGCTGTTTCTTGGTATCTATATCGTTGTCTGATTGGTCATCATTGGTTATGGTTGAGAGACAAAAGTATGTCATAACTGATTTTGGATTCGTTGAAGCAATCATGATTTTCTCTTACAAATTACAGTGGGTTACTGGTTATGGGAAAGAAAAAACGTTTTACAATGAACACTTCCTGGGTCCTGAGAGCTGATAAACATACATTGTGGGTATCATGGAAGTTGTTTGCCAAGTTGTATGCTCAAGATGAGACCTTTGGGGTGTATTTCAGTTGATTTTAAGAGTATGCATCAGACACATGATCCTTTTGTTTGTGAGCAATCAATAAGTCATATAAATATGCCCTCTTACAATTGGTCCATTAGTTGAGGACCATCAAGAGAGGACCATTCCTCTGGGAAAAAATGTAGGGGAGATTGGGGCACAGTGAGACAATTTTTTATTTTCAAGTGTTCCAAAATGTTGGCAGTTAACAGTAAAATAAGTTCAGGCCTACATTATAGATAATGAAGTTGGGCATATTGTCCAATACTTTCAGGTTCTGAACTTTTACAGGTTATTAATTTTTTCCATCACAGATGCCATGGCACATCATCAGCATCATGTCACACAGTGAACTATTTCTTGGTGACAAGTTCACAACTTCCTTTCAACAAAACCGTGCTGACGACCTGAACTACACACATCTTTCATGTATGTTAAGTAGTGAGCCACAAAGAAGTTCACAGTATTAGAACTTAGAGAAGATATCAACTGCAACACAAAATGACTTTAAGATATTCAATTAAGTTCATATCGACCTTTGATGTAACTGTAACCATCAAGAAAGCCCATGCACCTTAGGGGCCGACCAAACGATAGTTGGGGAGGCTATGATGGACTTTACCCTCGAGACAAACTTTTTTTTTTGTTCATCGACGTCGACGAACATTTTTTTTCGCATGCGCACTCGCGACAAACTTTTTTATTGGAATTTTAACATTACGGTACCCTAGCTACAGGTGGAAACAAACTTTTTTATTCCATGTGCTGAACAAACATTTTTTCAGTGTCAAGAGGGAAACAATCTTTTTTTTTCCACCAGAAGTCCATAGACCCCCTCCAAACATCATCTGGTCGGCCCCCTAATGAACAATTTGTAATCGAGAGCCATAATTGTCAGAAGTGAAGCTACAGTGTATCACTAGTACATGTATCGATTAAGTGTATATACAGCAAACCTAGACCCCACTTTTCATGTAAGCACTTCAATCAAATCAGGCACTCCCAAAGTACTCTGATCTAGAATATTCTAGAACTGATAGCAAATCTGAAAATTTTCACCAAGATAAGGAATTAAAAAAAGATCGAGTGAAGAAAATCTTATTGCATACTGTGAAGCAATCAGCTGATTCAGATTTTCCATCTACTTCGTACTTGCTGACAATATTCTTTGCAAAAATCGAATAAAATAGAAACTGTGGTCAATCAAATAGAAAGATAGATAGGCCTAGATAGAGAGTGCTGGGGACAATGGTTATTAGTATGCTGTCGATATCTTCAACAACCATTGCGAAATCATAATTTGAAGAAGCACAAAAACAAGTCTTGCAACAATAGAAACAATTGTGACAAACAAAACTCTTATACCTGCATGTTGACAAGTTGCCACACCTCACCATGCAAACTAAAGAATTCAGCAGGTGTATGATGCAATATATGACAGGAAGGCATTCTTCACATTCAATGGGCCAACTTTTTCCAGGAAAAGAACAATGACCTGTCTGTGTGGCCAGTTCTGGGACCATTTAATTTTCTTCAGTCTTACAAAATTAAATAATAATCTTGAGGAGAACAAGATCAATATTGACAAAGCTGACAAAAACTCTGCCGCACTGTATAGTCACACAGAAGAGTACCAATTAATCTAAAACTGTTATAATTAAGAAGGCAACAGACAAAATGTGGCATGATTGGCCATTACACATGGAGGCTGTGTGGCCTGACCACACCAACACCGGACCACGTAAGGGAATTGTGACCACAATGTATGTCGCACCATAATCTCCTTGGGAAGCTGCATTGCAGTCTGACTAGGCAGGGCTCCAGTAGGTATGTTAGGCAAAAATATCAATGGATGTTCTTGGTCAACATGTTATGGGAGATAATAATGATCAGAGGCGAATTTTCAAAAGCTCTGATTTAACTTCCGCCTATGGGCAAAATTCATCTGGTGCCAAATGGCTTCTTTTGTTGCATATCACAATAGGTATCTGCATCCTGATTTGTTTAGCCTCATCGATGTGAGCAGATTTCTTTGATGGGCTTTAATCTGATTATGTAACACTTTGCAGACTAATTTTCAGTTTCTATTTCTGGTTGTTTTGAGTAATATTTTTTCTGCTGGTGATCAGCAAGTTTTTAAAAGGATGCCAGAGAGTACATGCAGGTCATGCATTAGAAGGAGAGTCACTGTTCCACACTCTGCTTCTGTGAACTGTTACAGGCAAGCAGCCAGTACTTTGTCAGGAACTTTCTGAACTGACTCTGCTAGAGAGTCTTCAAGACTAGAATCTTCTATTGGTTCCACACGATCAAAGATCATTCATGACCATACACTGTAACATTTGAAATTTTGAGTCAGCTTAAATGATTGAGTGAGGTAGCTTGTTGTATTAAGTTATGATAATCTGTCCATTGTCATAACTTCAAGGAACAAGGTGTGTTTGCTCAAAGGAATTACACAACTATCTAACTCCATCATTTGAGCACACTGTTGCAGGGGTCTTCATTGGCCCTGGGTTGACTACAATGCTTGCACAAATTAAAACAAACACAACCAATACATGTTGACATGTTTGTATTGTTACAATACATTACCCTCATGAACTAAAGAACAGAGCAGGTGGGTTTTGAAAATAATGTAATCTTTCCATTCAAAGGGTCAATAATTAATGGCTCCCAAACTTTATAAATAACAAATTACACATTTATATCTTCTTCCTGTGCAAACATGCAGGACGAAAAAAATTAATGTTATTTAACTGGAGATAACTATAAAAAGAAAAGAGTGTGGTAAGCTTTTAAGGAAGTGACAGAAGGCAGTATTGTACAACATACAGGAAGAGAAATTGAGTAGTTCATTTTGTCAACTTGTATAGGTCTTTGTCAGTGGGTATTCCACAGTTTCAAATTTACTTCCAAATTTGCCTCAATAATGATGTCACTCATTTAAGAATATTTTAATAATTAAATTGCCGGAGTCAGTAATTGTTTTTACAGGGCATGTCATATAGACAAATATATGCACCAATAAGCATACTTAAAGAATTTTTTAAAATAGGACTATTAAACTAAACAGGTATAACTGTCTATAAGAGACGGTCAACCAAGTTAGCAATTTAACAATTATTCCCAACGGGCTGTCTATCTTCAAAGAAGTGTAACAACAAGAAATTCTTAACAAAAAAGAATTGTAGATTGTTTTAAATTTTTGTATGTCTCAAAATATTTAAATGAAAAGATCTATGAAATATAGATACTGTCGAAGAAAATGAACAATTGGGTGAATGCATATTTATATGTACGCAAAGCACATGATTTTGACATCAATACTTTTATATGTTATGTCTGCCCAGTCTGGGATTGAACTCTGGCCTGTGGGGTGGAAGGCGGGGATGCTATCCATTACAATACTGGGGCAGGTGTGGTTTGCAGAATTTGGAGTCATCCAAGTGCCTCTACAATGCAAGTTCCTTTGTAGGCTTATAGAAGTTTGAAGGTATAAAGTAGGCCTGTGTGTGTGTGTGTGTGTGTGTGTGTGTGTGTGTGTGTGTGTGTACGTATTTGAGTTTTACGTCTCATCAGTACCTGAGTGGGCTATTTAGAGACATACACAAACTTTAAGAAGTTTCATTGCGACAGATATTTTAGCGATCTTTTTCAATTCGCATAATTAGTGGGGCTCGTGATTTGCACCAATAGATTGCTATTATGTTTTCGTTTAACTGACTGTGGTTTGCCAATCATAATTATCTTGTAGATGACATAGGATGACATACCTTTCAGGCTGCCATCCTGTGAAATGATGACAAGTTTGTGAATTGAGGATTGTTCTGTTCTGCAGACTGTCTTACTCTTGTCCTTGGAAGGCAACAAGTTGTCCGGTGAGCATTCTTGCCTTGCTGGATTGGGTGCTTTCTTAGCAGATGATAGAGCGTCTTTTTCCTTGCATTTGGCTGAAGTCCTTGTATGTTAATTATCAGAAGATTGACTTTGTTGGAGCTTCTGTGGTGAGCTTAAAGCCTTTGCACAA